>CM060938.1:71035417-72322349 GCA_030765085.1 Allium cepa | reverse complement strand
AATATTATCATTTATCTTGATATAAAGAGAATTATCAGACCTGGTTGGTTTGTAGCCTAAACTGGTTAGAGTAGTTTTAAATTTTTCATACCAGACCTTTAGTGCTTGTTTGAGTCCATAGATTGCTTTGTATAGTCTACATACCATTTTCTTATTGTCATTTCTAACATATCCTCATGGCTGCTGCATATAAACTTCCTCCTGTAGTTCACCATATAGAAATACATTATTGACATCTAGTTGTCTGATATTCCATTTGTTATGTAGTGCAATTGTAAGAATCACTCTGATTGTTGTTGATTTGACCACTGGAGAAAATATTTCACTGAAATCAAATCCACATTATTGTGAATATCCTTTTGCTACAAGTCTTGCCTTATACTTTGCTATTCTGCCATCTGCCATCCGTTTGAGTTTATACGCCCATCACACCCAATGACATTTTTGTCTTCTGGTACTGGCACAATGCTCCAAGTCCTATTTCTTATTAAAGCATTGTATTATTCATCTATGGCTAACTCCAGTTGTTATCTCTGATATCATCTTCATAATTGATTGGTTCGTCATGATTTAGTATTGTGGTGCAAACTTTAGGTTTAAAGATTCCATGCTTGGATCTTGTTATCATGTGATGACCTTCTCTTGCAGGTGATTGGGTTTGGCTGGTACTTGATTGACTGACCTATTGTGGACTTGAATAATGTTCCTCGTCATGATATGATTTTCATTTCCATGCCTATTTCCCCATGATTGGATGAACTTTCAAGTATATCCTGACTTGATTGTTCATTGGACACAGTATGTTGAGATTCATGATTCATTTTATCGTTAATTTGTACATTATTTGCATGCTCACTTGAGTAAATTGGTATTGGATGAATGGATGCTTTGGCATTGTAGATTTTCTGAGTGGTTTTTATTTCCGTCCTTGCAAAGGGAAAGACATGTTCAGTGAAAGCAACGTGCATTGAAGTAATTATCTTACGATCACTGGTTAGACACTTGTATCCATTTTGGTTAGACGCATAACCAATAAATGTACATCGTAAGGATCTAAAACTTAACTTGTGGGTATTATATGGCCTCAAGTATGGAAAACACAGGCAACTAAATGCTTTGAGCATAGTATAGTCTGGTAATACATTGAATAGCTTTTGAATTGGAGATTTGTTTTGCAGTAACTTAGTTGGCATTCTACTAACGAGATACACAACTGAGTTAACAGAGTCTGGCCAGAACTTCAGAGGCATTGATGCATGTGCTAAAAATGTGAGACCTATATCCACTATATGTCTATGCTTCCTCTCAACTAACCATTTTTCTCAGAGGTATATGGACAGGTAGTTCTATGTATTATTCCTTTTTTCATGAAATAATCCTTTAAAGGCTTAAATTCTACTCCACCATTAGTTTGAATTATCTTTAACTGATTGTTTGTTTGCTTTTCTGCTTGATTGATAAATTGCACCATTGCATTTTGTGTTTCTGCCTTTAATCTAAGAAAATATATCCAAGTATATCTGGAAAAAGAATCTACAAATGAAATATAATAATTAAAACCATAATCCGAGTTAACAAGAGCTGGACCCCATAAGTCATCTACTACCATTTCTAGTGGTTTGTCATACTTAGTTCATGATTTAAGTTGTGACTTTTTCCCATTTGACATGATGAGCACACATATAGCAGTGTTATATTCTCAAATTCAATATTATTATTTTTCAACACATTTTTTACTAGAGGTGAGCAATTTTCGGTTAGAACCGAATTAACCGACCAAATCGGTTCATTTCGGTCGGTTTGGTTCGGTTTTGAAATTATATCAGTTTGAACTTGGTTGTAAATTAAATTTATTTTGGCTATCGGTTTAACCGAATTAAACGAAATTTATATTATCCAAATTCATGGCATTGTAATACTCCTAACAATTGGTTTAGTAATAAAAAACAAACCTTACCTATTAAGAATAGGTTAATTTTTCTTATAAACTTAAAATAAACCTTAAAATAGTTTATATAAACGTATATATAAGTTTTTCATTAACTAAATCAATCATTTGAATAATAACATATAATAAATTCTCTTACTTGCTTTCTTAGTTTAGGTTAAATCGGTTACCAACCAAATTAACCGAAATTAATTTGGTTCGGTTTTGATTTTTTTTCAGTTTCAATTCGGTTTAACATTTTTTTAGCTCAAAACCGATCGAACCGATCGAACGCTCACCCCTTGTTTGTACAGTGTCTACACTGAGATGTCCTAGTTTACAATGCCACATATCAACATTCCTTTGCTAACAATATTAGTATCACACTTGGAGTAGTTGCACCATTTTCTTTCAGGTGTTGACTTACAATTCTGCATCAGATTGAAAACGTATAGTCCATTTTGTACATTACCCTGTAGCAATCTATTTAGTAAGTCTCTAACTAAGCAAAAATTTGGATAGAATTCAAAATATACTTGGCTACCATTAGAAAATTGAGATACACTCCTTAAATTTTTCTTGATCTGTGGTACTCTAAGTAAATTATTGAGATGCAACTCTCTTTTTCCACTGATTTTTGCATTTCCAGTGTTTGTAATTTCTATTGACTTGCCATTACCCATAAAAATAGATTGCGTACCTTTATAATCATTGTTCCCAATATTGAGATTATCAAGATTATCGATAATGTGATTTGTTGCACCTGAATCTAAATACCCATCTTCATACCATATATCATCAGATTTTGCTTGCTGTTCGATGTCAGTTTGACTTCCTGAATTATTGCCTTGTCTTCTTGAGTCCAGATTTGTATGTGCAATGTTAATATTTGGATTAAAATTTCTTTGATTGTTATTTTGCTGATTTATTGTGAATTTTTGGTCAAATCTGAAGTAGCACTTAGCAGTTGTATGCCAAAACTTTTCACATATCTGACATCTAGGTCTATTTGAGTTGTTCCATCTTCCTCTACGTCTACCTCTGTAGTTCTATCCACCTCTTTGATTGCTTTGTGGAAACTTTTTATTTGTTGCATTTTCTTGATTCTTGCCTTTGAAATTTGATGCATAGTTTACTGATAAATTTGAATTGAGTGGCTTCTTTTGCTCTATTCTACCTTCATGTGCCAAAAGTGTAGAATGTACATATTGAATATTTGGTAGTGTTTCTTTTGAGGATATGATTGCTACAACTGATTTATATTCCTCGTCTAAGCCACACAAGTTTGCTAATATTTGTTCAGTTTCTGAGATTCTGTGGCCAACAGAATCAAGTAAATCGCAATAAATTTTGACTTTGGTTAAGTACTCTTGCATTGACATGTTATCATTCCTCAGAATTTGGAGTTGCCTTTCGTAGTGAATGATTCTTGCTGCTATTTGAGAATTGAAGATTTGACCAATTGTTGCCCATATTTCTTAAGAGGTCTTGCAATCAACAATTTAGGATAAAAGACTTACACTAATCGATGACATTAGTCATGAAGCTGGTAGGCTATCTTGTCTTTGATAGTTTATACAATCTTGATTTACTATCAAATTTCCCTCACTGTCTTTTGTCATTTTTGGTGGTATTGCTGTTGTACCATTGACATATTCTTCAAGTCCATATCCTCTTACTACAGTTTTTGTTTGATATTTCCACAGTAAAAAATTGGTTTCATCTAGTTGAACTGCTAGTTGACTTTTTGGTTCTATGATGGACAGATTTGAGGTTTCTTTGATTGAGGTTGAGAGATCTCTTCGCGTGGGTGATGTAGTTGTAGAATTATTGTCTTCTTCTCTAGCCATGCTTTCAGTTTTGATTCAAAGGAATTTATTGAAAACAATTGATCTTGGCGTGGCAAACATTAAGTGTAACACCCCATATTTTTGGTAACATTATTTAGGATATTTAGCTGGTTAAATTAAATTAAATAATGTGTTGATTAGGGGATTGAGATTTGACTAAATTAAAGGTAGCCATGCCATTAAAACAAATGAGTTAAAAAGAAAGGATTAAAAATGAATTAGAGGAGGGGTAATATGGGAAAAGAGGCAATTCCTATATTTACTTCTCATAGTCGGGTATTATACGCGTTCATTCTCGTTTCAAAATTTTATAAAGCGAGGTCGGCCACCATTAACAAGGAAAGAGAAGAAGAAACTAAGAAAAGCTAAAGGAAAAGTCAAATTCAAATTAAATCGATTCAAATCTCAATCTCTTTTAATCCTTAAAGCAAAGGTGAATAATGTTCACATCTCTAAATTTTCATTGGCTTCGGTTTTAAGGTTAAATCCGAATATTTTGCAATGATTTTCCATGTTTTTGAATGATTATATATACCGTTGATGATTTATGTATGTTCATATAGATTTTATGACATGTTTTGAAATGATAACCCTATTAAATGACATCCAATTGCCTTGCGAATTTTTATGAAGATCTAAAATAATATTTTTGAGATGGGTTTCAGTTTTCAAATCTTTCGGAATTTTTATGGATTTATTATGAATTTTCTAAGAAAGAAAATGATATTTTGGATTATAAAATTATATAGGGTAAAAAAATTATTGTTTGGGTTTGAAAATTTATATGTTGGAAAACATATATAAAGTGATTGTCTAGAATTTTTCCAAAGTGTTTTTATAGTCATATAAAATTATTTTAGTTATAAGACCTAAATGTTTTATATAATTATAGAGGAGAAGGGTTTTTTATAAAATGTTTGAATTTCTAAAAATGGAAAGATGGCGGCACTTTCGAATATAAAATCTGGCAACCAATTAGATTTAGACAAACAAGGCAGGTTAGGTATAAGAGGACAACTTTAAATTACAAATAAACAGGTTTTTAACTATTTCATCTCCTTCGACATATAGGTTATGCCTATATTCCTCCCCTTTCAACATGGTCAAAACCAATGCACATAGTATCAGGCAATCGGTATGTAGTGATTTAGAAGAGGCGAAAGGTTTAGGGTCGAAACCAATGGGTTCCAAAAGAGGTGAATCTTTATTTTGGTTTTAACGAAAATACAACTGCTTGCTTTCGACAAGGTTGCTTTCGACCTAAATGCTTTCGACTAAGTCAAATGATTTAAAAGGAAAGGTTGTGATTGGGTTGATTTCTTGTTTTAAATGAATGCTTTCGACATGATCAAAGCCTATGGCAACCGCTTCCTACCTTTCGATCCAGATGGTTTCGAAGGGGACCTTTTGTTTTCTAAAATTTGCCACATATCCATTGTTTTCGAAGGGATAGTTTCGACACCATCACTTCAGTGTTTATGAAATCGTTTTGAAAGAGTTACTTTCAAAGGGGTTTGAAGCAGATGCTTTCGACTCTAATGTTTTTCTGATCCCTTTGCTCTACTTGAAGGCATAATCCAAATGTTTTGGGTCGAAACGTTTTAAAAGGGTTTCGAAGTAGTCAACTTCGAATAGTTTTGAAAGGTTTCGACTTGTTTTAAATTGAACCCAAAGTGCTTTCAAAAGAGTTTAGTTTGATGCTTTCGAAAGGTTTTATGAATGGTTTCGAAAGAGGTGGTTCCCCAAGGTTTCGACAAAGATGAAAAGGAAGGTTATTCCAGTGTTTTCCAAAGATAATATTTAAATGGTTTTAATGATGGATGTCATATATTTTAAAGCTTCTAAGGAAAGGCTTTTTATTGGTTTCGAAGGAGTTACCTTCAATTTTTTCGAAAGAGGTATTTTCAGCGGTTTCGAAGGAGTTACCTACAATGTTTTTGAAAGGGGTACTTTTAGTGGTTTCAAAGAGATTACCTTCAATAGTTTCGAAAGGGTGCATAAAGGTTTTAAGAAAACGTTTTGAACAGGTTAAATAGGCAGAATAGCCCAAGTGTTTAAAGTTATAAAGGACTTTAACTTATTTTAAAAGGATAGACAATCCTTATTGAACACCGTCAACATTATTTTGAGTAAGGTATATATAACATGGCAAAATATCTTAGAGTAACGCTAAAGATATATTTTTCGTTTATATGTATGATTTGACGGACAAAATCATTTTATGAAAGATTTTAAAGAAATATTTAAAGGGTAGTTAACTCAAAGAAAATTCAGGCAGTTAGCTCATTTAAATTCGGACAGTTAGTCTCTTTTGAGGGCAGTCAGCCTAGAGAACAGTTAGTCTAGTTAAGGGCAGTTAGCCCAGTTATGAACAATTAGTTCATTTGTTAGCATAACGGACCTTGTTACTTCTTAAGGATAGTTAGTCCACCTTTTTACCTATTTTATGGATAGATGGTCCATTTATCAACATAAAAGATATTGCTATTTTAGTATAATCATTTTTAGGACAGTTAGTCCAATAAAGGGCAGTTAGCCCAGAATTCGGATTGTTAGTCCATTTATTTCCCCTTTTTAGCATAATGGATCTTGCTATATTATTATTAAAATCAGTTGATTAACAAGTTTGGATGCACGAAAGGATTTGCAAAATATATGTTTTGAAAAGGGATATTACTAAGGGGAAACCCGTTCCACTAAGTGGCGGGGTTTCACTCAATTTCAGTAAATAGAGATGTAGCAGAATTATTTATACAAGGCTTTTTGTCTGACTCGAAGTTTTTTTCCCCTTAAAATCTCGGTTGTTCAAAATTTTATTTGAGTAGGTTGAGAGTTTAGGTTTTCATGTTTTGGCGTATCCAAAAACGAGCAGATGGCCGATGGATAACTAAATTTGGAATTTTGTCTTTTGTTTTGTTTCAATCGTGTATTAAGTCAGATATGACTATATTACTTCGATCATTCAAGGGGGCATCACCATTTGTCGCTCTTGGCGTATTGTTGTAAAATGATATTTGATCATTACTTGGGAATAATTTATGGGGATTTTGTAACTTGGATATGATTTTATTTGAAAGGTAGTCACTGTTTTTAGAAATCTTTGATTTTAATCATATCCAAGTGCTTCTGATATTATGGATAACATTAGCATTACCATATTTCATTACCAGAAGTTAATACTATGGATGTTTGCAACATCGGCGGCGCTTAACTTTTGGCCTTCAGGTATGGGATGTTACAACTTGGTATCAGCGCATAGGTTTATGAAAAAAAATTAACTAAAAATTGTTTTGAAAACAAAAATCCTAAGAAATTTGAGAAAGATTGGGGTTTTGGGATAACGCTATAGTAACGTACTTGTATTTGCTATTTATAAGCATACACTTTATCTCTAGTCTCCTACCTTTGATTAGGTTATCGTCATGTATCTCATGAGGTTTGAATACAGATGTAGATGGTAGAAGAAGCAGAGTTAACTCAAGAGGGGTAAGCATCGAAGGGGATGTCGGGTCTAATGCCAGGAGAAACAAAGGTTAGGCTTAAGAAGAAAATGTTGGTACTGATGTCCCGCAGGTCGGAATGGAAGATATGTATCTATTTTTTAGGAATATGATGCAGGCGGGAGTTGCAGTCGGAGTGTTAGGAGGAAATGCGATAGGAGAAGTGGTTCTGGAAGTTTCGGTAATTAACCATTTCACTAAGTTGAGTGGGGACTATTTGAAGCTTGGAGGGAAGCCATTTATGGGAATGGAGAATGTCATTGAGGTGGAGAACTGGATGTTGCACAGAAAAAGGATTTTCATAGATTTAGGGCTCAATAATGAACAGAAGAGAAGGTTAGCATCCAAACAGCTTTAGGGAGATGCATTGTTCTGGTGGGACAGTGTGACTGTGATGGTTGATGAGGAGACAATGAACTGGGAAGATTTCAAGAGGAGATTCCAAGAGAGGTTCATGTTTGTTATGGCACAGTCAGCTTTGATAGGCTGTTTACTGAATTAGAGCAGGGTGATATGTCGTTTGTAGAGTATTCCATGAAGTTTGAAGAATTGGCCCGGTATGGGTATGCTTTAGTAGATATTGTGATGAAGAGGAATAAGAAGTTCATCAGGGGATTGAAGTCTGAGTTGGCTAGTGCTACTTTATTTCACATTAGGGATACTTTTAATATTGTTGTGGAGATGGCCATGAGACAGGAGGAGGTTCTTAAGTCTCTAACGAAGAGCAAGGCCAAGGAGGTCCAGGTTCGGCAGGGCCAGAAGAGGAAGTTCTTTCCCGAGAAATGTGCTCAAAAGGGTGGAGCAGCCAAGAAAGGGAAGTCTAAGATTGTCTACCATAAATGCGAAAAGAAGGGGCACTTTGCTAATGAGTGTCGCTTAGGGAAGGCAAAGGATGTGGTTAAGGGGAAGAATGTCAAGTGCTTTAACTATGACTAGATAGGCCATTATAAGAACCAGTGCAAGGAGACCATTAATGTGATGACCCGGAATTTTTAACAATTTAAAATGGAGTAATTAAATTAATTTTAACATTTAAAAGTTAATTTTTGACTTGAATTCGAAATGTCAATATTTACTTAATAATTAAATTATTGAATTATATAGTTTAAAAGTTAATTTTTGACTTGAATTCGAAATGTCAATATTTACTTAATAATTAAATTATTGAATTATATACTTAATAATTAAATTATTGACTGTGTAGTAGCTTTGTGTTTGTATCGGTATGTCGGATTTCCTCTTGAAATAAAATGCATGTTATACTATCTGACATATCGGTGCTCGCGCAAAGCAATTACACGGATGGTCGCTCCTCAACAGCCTTATTCTCCGTGCTAGTTGACAGCATTTCACCGTAGTGTTCTTGGCTAGCGTGGGTATAGAGGTGGGATGTCACAATAGGTATGTAGCATATGTGTGGAAATGTATAAAATGATTTATGAAGTTTCGATTGAATATTGTTGCTAAACAAGATATGCAGGTACTAAAAAGGGAAAAGGAAAAATTGGATTTGATTCCAAAAGATGGATTTGTATTGCCTGACAAAAAGGTACGTATTAAAATTTCTAGATGAGATTGGTTTGGGTTTTTGATGCAGGCACTTGGCTTTTGATTTCTTTTGGAATTAGGGAGCTCGTAGAGGCCTTTTATAGTTGTACCGAGCTAGCCGCGCAAAGGAGACGCTGGCAAAATTTCTCGGAATTTTAGGGAGTTAGAAAATTTTTGAGAAAATTTTGATAATTCAAAAATTGGTTTTAAATTGAAGTTTGAATAAGTGGAGTAAGTAATGTTGTTGAAAACTATAGAAGAATTTGGGAAGTTAGTAAATAATGATAAGGAGTCTTTAATAAAATATAGTTAGTAGTAAGTTGAATTGTGAGTTTTAGGAAAAGATAAACGGGTATTGGACCATTCTTCCTAACTAGTAATTTCAGGAACGAAATTCTTTTAAGGCGGGAGGAATGTAATGACCCGGAATTTTTAACAATTTAAAATGGGGTAATTAATTTGATTTTAACATTTAAAAGTTAATTTTTGACTTGAATTCGAAATTACTTAATAATTAAATTATTGAATTATATAGTTTAAATATCGAATCATAGAATTTGGAATTGGGTAAAACGCTGAATCTGGAGTTTTAAGCCTGTTAAAAATATTTTGAAGGCTTACAAAATTTATATTGATAGCACTGAAGGTAGTGAAAGTGTTGAAATTGAATTTGGAAGTGTTTTGTTCAGTTTTAAAAATATATCGTTTAAATTGAACTTGAAAATAGCCTTCCGAGGCACAGTCTCGGAATTCGACGAAACCAGTTCCATTGGATCCGTAAATAGTTAGTTATTATCGGATTTTAATTTTTGTAGCAATCGGAGTTGTCGTTTGATCCTGGCAGCTCGAAACGCTTAGATTTATTTTAATCGATTTAATTTAATATCGATCGTTTAATTCCGTAACTTGCACATACGTTAAAATTAGTCTCCAAAACACGTCCCATT
Organism: Allium cepa; assembly: GCA_030765085.1. NCBI lineage: Eukaryota > Viridiplantae > Streptophyta > Magnoliopsida > Asparagales > Amaryllidaceae > Allium > Allium cepa. Next base: position 72,312,577 of record CM060938.1, on the reverse strand, counting down.
GGGTTCGGAATGCGGGTCAAACCTTATCAACATCTGTCGGCATGTCTTATTCGGGATTCGGGATTTCACGTTATGTAACGAGACGTTTTGAAGATTTATAATGTAATATATTTAACGTCAACTTGTCAGTGATATTTTAATGAACAAACCAGCGTACATTGGAAGCTTCCCTAAATCTCTATATTATTCCCGTCTCCTCTCTATAATTTGCAAACAGAAATCGAACTCAAACTAAAACAAAAAAAAAGGGCAGAAGAATTGAATCGCAAGCCTTCTTGTTTTCCCCTCTTCAATGAAAACAAAATCGCGATTTCTATTCTCTAATCCTCTGACCTAATCGAAGAGCTGAGGCAAACTCGAACTCGCGAGAGGCCGCGACATATTTTTGTGGTGGAGTTCGAAGGGAGTGGGTGGCTTCGCGTGTGTCGAAGGGATTTGTTTTGGTGGATTCGAGGTATGACTGAACGGCTCGAGGTTATGAAGCATGCGTGCGCGCGCTCTCATGCGCGAAGGAGGCGCCACGTTCTGATGGTGACGCGTTCGAGTGGGGGCCACGATTGCATAGGGGACGAGCTAAGGAGACAGTGAAGGTGGATTTCGGTAATGACAGGGATGGAAACTGTCTGGGCTCTTGCGACCGAGCTTCAGTGAGTAATATAATTTTTTGTTTGCTCTTTATAAGTTTAGTTTGGATAAATTTTCTTTGGTGCATCTGTTAATAAGTTGGTTGCGAATGATTTGAAATGATTTTTGAAGGGGTACTTGTGAATGTCCCGTGGTTTTGGGTGTTAGCCCGGTGGCTTTGATTTTGTGATCTGAGTACATTGTTTTTGAATTTGCTTGCAAGTTTAAAAAGTTTTAAAAATGTAAACTAAAAAAAGGGGTTGAATCATTTATTAGTAATTAAGAAATGATTAATTCATCAATTAATAATTAACGTAGTTAATTTTGAGATAATCAATTAGTCTATCTAATCGAAGGAAATCACCTAGTGTAATTGATTAAGTATGTTACTTAGTGGAGAGATAAACGGATAATTAATTAATTAATTCAATAAATTAATGATTTGGGTTAATTAATTTAGTAATTAAGGGTTGAATTAATTAATTAAGGTTATGTTAATTAATTGAATTAATTAATTTAGAATAATCATTGGGTGGTTTGTTAGGTAATCACTTAATGAAGTTAATAAAATATAATTACTTTATGGAATTAATCAAGAGATTAATTAAGGTGATTAATTAAGGAATAATTGAATTATTTAATAAAACAAACAAAAAGGGTAGGTGATTACATGATGAGTTAAATCAAGAATAATTAATATTGTGGTTTAGGTAATGATTAATTATTTAATGTAATTAAATTAAAAGTAGGGAAAATTGAAAAGTAAATGGGAAATCATAAATTTATATAATCAATGTCGAAATTAAAGATTGATTAGTGAGATTAATTTATCAGTACTAATTGATTAAGTGATATAAATAATTAAGGATTAATGTAATTAATATTGTTAATTAATTTATGAAGTAATTAGGATTACTTATTGATTTGTGTTAAGGATACTTGATAACGTGAAATTAATTAAAGATAAATACTTGAATTTAATTGAAAAATAATTAATCCAGGGTGATTAATTAAGATGAATAGTGATGGGTTGACTAATTAATTGATTTGGAATTAATTAATGTAAGTGAAGAAATCTAAGTGATTGAGTTTTGAAATTCAATTAGAGTCAATTGAATTGATTTATGTGATTAAGCTTTGCTTATGGATGATTGAATGGTATTGGATGTTTTGAATGAGTAGATATCTCTGATATGAAATGTTGTGTATTTCATTTGAATAATTTGGGTTAGAAAAACATGAGTTTCGAAGAGACCGGGGTCGGGTATTGGGAAATACCCGAAACCACTTCGAATTTTTATAAATTGATTTGTGAAATCAATAGGTTGGAATGAAATGATTCGAGTGAATTGAATTATTTTATCTATGTTTGGTACTTAGAAAATTGATGTGTGGAATAAGTGTTGTTTATTGCTAATTGCGAATTTGTTAAATTGATATATGTCACCCCGGGTTTATATAAGTTGATTGCTTTGGTTTACCATGTTAGTTGGGTTTACTCATGCTGGTTTCCAGCCTGACCCGGGTGTTACGTTGATGTAATGCTCGGGTCAGACCAAGTATTAGAGATTTTCAGGTAGGTACGTTCTGGAGCTAAGGAGGCGAGCTAGATGGCAGGAGCGTATAGAGTATTTTCGCTGTATTTATATTATTGTTACCCTGAGATATGATAATTGTAAACATTCAGCGACTGTATATAATGTGAAACTCTGATGTATTAGAATGTAACTGACAGTTATAATATTCTCTTGTAGACTGTTATTATTTATTATCATATTTTATCCGCTGCGATTGTGAGATGTTTGGTGTTTCTGTTCTTCTTCTTCTATCTCATTCTTCTTTTTCATAATTATCTGGAATTTTCGGGTTAGAAAATTTCGAGTCGTTACAATTAAAGATGGTAAGGTCAAGTTGTATGCATTGGAGCCTGCTACTTCTAAGTCAATAGCCTAGGAAAAGGAAAAGACAGTTCTGGGAGGAACGCTTCAAATTCATGGTATGTCTTTTAGCATTTTATTTGATACTGGTGTGTCACATTCTTTTATATCTAGATGTTTGATAGATAAGCTTAACCTTGAACCCATATATTTAGTTACTTCCTTACAGATTATGAATCCAATTAGAGGGTATGCAACTCTAGGGTTAAGGTGTGATCAGTTAGAGTTTGACATGTTAGGTCATACTTTTGTCTGCAGTTTGCTTGTGTTTGATTTTGTGGTGTTCGGGATTATCCTTGGGACGGATTGGTTAAGTAAGTACGATGCTAGGATATTTTTTCAGGATAGCAAAATATCTCTTAGACACCCTAATAGTAGCAACCGGATTATTTATACCGTGAAAGGTTCTTGCGGTAAGATGTTTTCTTTGTTGGGTGCTTTGGAATTAGATGATGAGGTAAGCCAAGTTTTCATGGTTAGATAACTTGCATATGTTTTTGAGCTTGTAGTTGGGTTGCCACCGAAATGAGCCATTGATTCTCGGATAGATTTGGTTTCGGGAGCAGAACCAATGAGTAGGCCACCGAGCAGGATGACCCCTTTAGAGATGAGGGAGTTGAAGGTGCAATTAGTGGATTTAGAGGGGAAATGTTTTATCAGGCCAAATAGTTCACCACTGGGTGCAGCGGCAGTGTTTGCTAAGAAGCCGGACGGATCGTTGAGGATATGTATCGATTATCGTAAATTGAATGAGAGAACGATAAAGAGCCGATATCCGTTGCCCAGAATTGACGAATTGTTCGACCAGTTGAGCAGCGCAAAGGTATTTTCTCAGTTGGATTTGGCAACAGATTTCCATCAGCTCAGGGTAGCAGATGATAGTATACTTTTGATGGCGTTCGGAACCACATATGGGTCGTATGAATGGTTAGTTATGCCATTCGGACTGACGAATGTGCCAGCTTTCTTTGTGGATTTGATGAACTGGATTTTTGGAGAGCACTTGGATAGGTTCGTATTGGTTTTCACAGATGATATCTTGATGTACTCTTAGGATGAAAGAGAGCATGAATTTCATCTTAAGTAGTGCTTGAGACACTAAGGCAGCATCGGCTGAAAGCAAAGATTTTGAAGCGTCACTTCTAGAAGGAGGTGTAATTTCTTAGTCACGTAGTCTCAGAGAGAGGGTTGTCAGTGGATCTGACTAAGATCGAGGCAGTGAATAGTTGGAAGAGGCTCGAGTCAGTAACCGAGATAAAGAGTTTCCTTAGGTTGGCTAGTTTTTATCGGAGATTCATTAAGGGTTTCTCGTAGATAGCAGCATCGATGACTAAGCTAATAAGGAAGAATGTGAAGTTTGTATGAACCGATAAGTGTGATGAAGCATTCCAGAGTTTGAAACACACTTATTGACCCACGCACTCGTGTTGGTTGTACCAGAGGGGAATCAGGACTTGGTGGTTTATATCAATGCGTGTGGAATAGGATAAAACGTTGTGCTAATGCAGAGATGTAAAGTGATTGTCTATGCTTCTAGACAGTTTAGACCGCATAAAGTCATATATCCGACGCATGATATGGAATTTGCTGCAATGATTTTTGCTTTGAATGTGTGGAGACATTACCTTTTGGAAGAAAGGTTTGAGTTACATAAATATCATAAGTCGTTGAAGTATTTGTTCTCTAATAAGGTGCTGAACAAGAGACAGTAGAGATGGTTAGAGTTCATAGCCGCTTATGATTTTGGGATTGAGCACATACCGGGGAAAGGAAACAAGGTTGCAGATGCACTTAGCACGAAGCATCAGAATGCAGTGTTAGCAATGATGGCTGAGTGGAAAGACTTAGAAGCATTAGCAGATTGCAGAGTGCAGTGGAGATCTGAGGCTGACTCTAGTGGAGATAAAATTGTATTGTCTTGTTTGGTAGTTCGACCAGTGTTGATCGAGCGGATTGCTTCTAAGAAGATGGAGGATCAAGTGTTGGTTGAACGGATCAGAAAGCTTAATGAAGGAACCAAGAGCGCTGACTTGAAACATTTAAGTCTTGACTAAAATGGACGGTTGAGAAAGAAAGGAAGATTATGTGTTCCGAGTGTAGTAAATATAAGGAAGAAAGTCTGGGTGGAATGCCATCGTTCGAAGTTCACCGTACGTCTCGGAGGTACCAAGATGTATCAGTATATGAAGAGGAGTGTAGACCTGGTATTCTGAACCATTCAAATCGATAATCATCCACTCATGTAAGACTTGAATTGATCAAAACAACAGATTTCATATTTGGAAAAACTCAGCATATACAGTAAATAAATCAATAATAGAATCACAAACACAGAGAAATATAGCAATAAGCAGCGGAAAAGATAGCAGTTCATGAAGCTACTATATAAACAACAAGTTTGAAAAAAAAATACAACAGAAAATCTCAAATACAAAGTAGTCTCAAATACAAAAGAAACGGACAAGTCGGAACCTCGACTGGGAACAACTGAGATAACTGCAATGCTGAATAGATAGGAGATAGATCTTCAAGCAAAGCTTCAAACTCCAAAGATGAGTCAAACGCTGTGACACTCAGCCTGACCCGAGCATAAAGCAAAACACAAAACACTTGATTCGGGATTAACATTCTTATACCAGTAAATTAAACTCAAGTGAAATGTAATATAACTAAAGGATGTTTGGGATTTCCATCCTCTAAGGATCCATGGAACTATTTACTATGTAGTAATATACGCTACTATCATATGTCTATCAGTAAAGTAAAATATTAAAATAGCATTAAGGCGTTATCCGTATCACCCTTAACCCATTTTATATTCTCATAGTCTATACAGTATCGTAAGCTCCATCAAACCGATGGTTTACCCAGAGGTCACTCCATTGGTACGATACAAACCAAACTCGTAGAAGGCATGATAAGGCATGTGATAAGGCACGCGAGGCAATGCCAAGGTAGGATTCTACTGCGCGGATCCGGACTGGTAGTAACGCATAGTAGCTACTACCGCCTACCTCGAGACACACTCTCATAATCAAAGGTGCGTCCAATGAAATCACAAATTAATAGAATGTTATCGAAGAAGCATGCTCGATCGAAGGTGCGACTTCACTTGGCCCGACGTGGCTCCTGTTTATTCACACCAAGTTGACTAGAGGGAGTCAAGGCTGCGTTAATACCTCATATAGAATCATCGCCGAACCATCCTACTTCGTTCTGAAATCTCCACCACGTACACAGTTGTTAAAGTGGTTTTCGGTATTGGTAGAGAGTATGACAATATTCGATCCCGGTCTCTTTAACAGTCAAATGCTTATTTAACACAATGGTCGTTTTACAATTTCAAACAGTTGATACTTCTTATCAAAATATCATATCCATTTCAAAATCATATCACTTTCGAAATCATATTCACTTCCGAAATCATATCACTTTTGAAATTATTATTCACTTTAAAATCATATTTATTTCCAAAATCAGTCACAAAATAGGTTAAATCATCATATCAGAATATTCGCAATTAAATCCATTAAATCTAAATCATAACAATTCCAACTTAAATAGTTTAAATATTGAAAATAGTTTATATATATTGAAATAGTTATAAATTAAAAATAGTTTATATTTTTAAAAATATGTTATAAACTAAAATAGTTTATATTAGAAGACTTTATATATTAAAAATAGTTTCAAATTAGAATTGTTTATTCCAATTTCACAAATCGGTTCAAATCAACTTTAGTTCCAAAAATTCAATTCACATCGATCTCGGTTTTACAATTCCAATTAAAAGGTTCAATTCAAAATCTTATTAAAACCATCTTTAATTTATATCAATTTCAAATCCAGGTTTGAACTACAAATTTAATCCACTTTTAGTTCAATAGGTTTCGAAGTTAAATATTCAAACAATTTACAATAGATCAATTTGATAAATTCATTTATATTTAAAAAATTGACCTTAATTTCATTTAAATTTTAAAACATCCACTTAATCATTTTTAGTAACATTTAAATAAAATCTCACATTATTAATTTAAATGAAATCAAATATTAAATATCTAACTTCAATTATATTTAATTCTAAAATATTCATCTAATCACTTTTTATCAAAACAAGTTATAAAATCATACCTTTAAAATATAAAATCAATAAGTTCAAATCCAACCATATTTAAATTTAATTCTAAACAAATTTACTTATAAATCAATTCTTATTTAAATTAATCTTTCCAACCTCTATTTACTTAAAGTTATTACAAAAATCTATTTAAAATATTAATATAAATTTAAATAAAAACTAAACATAATATATATATATATATAGTAAAATTAAATTCTTAATAAAATTATTATTTTAGTTATTATTAGATTAAATCTTATTATTGTTAAATATATTTTAAATCTTATTATATATATATATATTAAAATAATAAAGTTATAAGTAAAATTTTATAATTTTCATTTTAAAAGTTAACTTATAATTTTAAAACATCGAAAACATATAATTTTAAAATCTAAATTTTACACATATATTAAAATTTAAAATCTTTATATTATATTTAAAATCAATATTTATTAAAACCCATATATTTCCTTTTAAACTTTGAAAATCATTTTCAAAAATAGACTGACTGTGTCCGTGTAAAATTTTCTATCTGTGGTCAAGTGATACGGATATTTATCATTTCAATCTGCAATTTAAATTTAATATTTACGGGTATATATCATTTCAATCCGCAATTCCAAAATTTCAAAATCAATGAAAATCGCTTGGGTTTATCATTTCAACCGAAAACGATTTTCTCCTAATCTATAAAATCGTTCGGGTATGTATCATTTTGACCCATAGGGAATTTATAAACTAACAAGGAACTTGCAGAGTGGGCACAAATATGAAAATAATATAACATTTCAACAACAGGCATATATCATCGGTAACAAATTCAAACATAATACATACAACAGGTCATGGTGTCATATGTCATAAGTAAACAATTATAGATAATGACATATCATAGTCAACAATTAAATTGTGACATATCATATTCAACAATTAAATAATTAAACAATTCAAATTTAATAGCATATTTTAATCGTCTTTTCATGCGAATCAAATTTACTAAATATAAGAATGTTAATAGTGAGTGATCGCTCACCTTTCGAGGCTAAAGAACAACGAGAATGAACACGATGCCATCACGGATATAAATACGGATAATCACATGAAGGAAAGCAAAACTGATGTGACAAGTTCTGGGCAGCGGCGAGCTGGTGACTAGAATTCAACGAAAAGCAAATCAATAGCTAGAGATTGATGGAACAATATATGTATATACATATTTTCTTCTTAAAATCAACATTCAATTTAAAAGCCATATTTAAAATTAAATTACATATTATATTTCGAAAATTAGTATAACCCATATATTAAAATCACAATGTCTATATATATATAATGTAAAGATCAAAATATCAATATATATTATATTTTTTATCTACATATATTATATATTTAAAACACATATATTTAACATCAAAATGTATATATATATTACATTTTTTCAATATTTAAAAATCCAAAATATCTGTATTTTATATTTTTAAACATCAACATAAATAACCATATTATATATATTGACATTTATACAAACATAAAATATAATAAACTCTTCAAATTTTATCCCTTTAAAATCTACAAGCTAATATATAACTCAGATATATACATCTATATCTGTAGGCTAATTGATAAACAAACAAATATATACTTATATATTTAGAACAGTAGAAGAGAAGTGCACTAGATGTGGAGGCGAGGCTCGAGTGCTTGGGACATCTGGATGCTGCTACTCCTTGCATGGGTGAACTGGAGAATGGGTGTCATGCCAATACAAAAGAACAGCACATGCGAACTATATTATCTCATATATGTTCGAACTCGCATAGGAAGATGTCGACTAAGGAAGTTTCAGGCAGATGTGGGCTTGGATCTAGGTGTTGATTGTAGGCCCTAAATCAGGTGGAGCGGAGGGGTTATGTGGCAGTCGAAGCGAGGACTTGGTTGTGTGGAAGGAGTTGTGTCAGAGATCAGGGAAAGTGTGACGACCGGAACTCGATGTCCGACAAACAACATCAAATTCGTATCGTCGGAGCTTGCAACACCATTAGATGATAAATAACACAGCGGAAATAAAAGATGATATCATTGATACAACATGAACAATATCCAATACATCAATTTGATACGATGATAATCATCAACATCAGAGAATATACAACACAGAATACAGTGGAACACGATACAATCTGAGATGAGTCTTTACAAAATCCAATACTGCAACTCCAATCCCAAACTCCAAAGCTAGAACTCCAAAACTTCAAGATCTATCCACCATTAAGGTTTCACCTAGATAAGCAAGTCTAGTCATCCAAGGACTGAACTAGCTCCAGATAATCTACTAGACCCGACTATCTGAAAAACCAAACTCTAGACTGCCCGTGTGGAAATTGTGGGCACCCAGAGTTTAGAAAGGGAATGATAAACTCCGAGTCAGTCATGGGACTAGTATGAGCAAACAAAAACGGTTTGTCTTTAAAAACAATCAACAAAATAATTTTAAAGATTGAAATCCGCAATGCATTTTGGAAAATGAAACTACCATAAGGCCTCCCGCCATACACACCACGAAAACGTAGAATTGGAGGAGATTTCTCCTCATGATAGTCAAAAATGCTTACTACGCAAAAATCTTTTTGATATTGTTATTAGTGCATAGTGGAAAACATTTCGAAAGTATAATATTAATCTTAGCCAACAAAGACATTTTGAACTATGCCAACTATAGCTACCATCCAAATAGTGGGGAGCCACCATGAGTAGATGGCAGGTTATACAACTAAAACCGTACAAGGCTCATATTGGATGATTGGATTTTCCAACAAATGGTCAGGCTAAGGAACTTCCTATTGCCACATGGAAACGCCTCTAGAGGGACGCCCTGAGAACCTACCCGGCTTTCTGCCAACACAAGGCCAGTTTCCTCCCTGCCCGGGAGTAATACCTAAAGATATGCCACCCCGGTCCTTTGGGACCTTTAAACGAGGTACCTCTACACCAACAACATCACACGGTAATAAATATACTACAGTGCCTACATGAGTAAGTATCTGGGCTCCATACCATGATACTACCATCTTCCATAAGGAATGGTCACACCCTAGGGGAGCTACCCCTGAAACCTTGCCGCATCTTTCTTGTTTCGACCATTACCGGTTTGTGAGACTCGATGAGGTCTTATCCATAAAGCTACACTTTTCACAAAGCCATGCTTTGATCACAAATGATCAACCAATGATCAACACACAGCAGCACTTAGCATGTCCCACTACCAAACTGGGAGTATATCGCTGATAAACTTCAACTACATAACCTCTGAGCTCGTACGTCTCAGAGAAGGGTGTTATGCTAAGAGAATAAATTCTCCACCACCAACAGATATGTATTTGAAAGAAATCTACTTTATATCTCAAAGTGTAATGTCAGACATACAACCATACAAGTCTGTCCCGGGTTTAAACAGAACCGAAGGCACATCCGAAGAAGTCCTTGCAATCCGGGTATTCACAATCCCGATCGGACTTCCCATCACTTAGGAAATCTCTATACCGTAGTTACTCGATGCACAGACAATCGATAGGTCGTCCTATCATTCTCGCAAATACCCAGTCTTCACCACCGGTCTTCAAATGCTATCCATAATGACTTATCATTATTCGGAATGGGTTATATGACACAAAGTCCTCTCTCGGCTAAACCGAATAATGAGCGCAAATTTAAAAACATACGGATATGGGATTTCAATTAAGTTACAACTTTAAAATTCAAAACTTTCTTTCAAATGGTTAAAACCAATTACCATTTCAAATCTTTTAAACAAAAAGATTTGTTTCACAAAGCTCACCTAGTTTCACAAAGATCCATTCACGAATTTCAAAACAATTTCCGTTTCAATTGGATTAACTCATTAAATCTTTTAATCAAGATTTAGCTTATAGCTTTCAAAACACGTTTCCAAAGATTTATTCATAATTTGAAAAATCATTTTCAATTCAAACTTGAAATCCCTTTAATACAAATTGGAAATTCATTACTTATGTGAAAGCTTTTATCATTGGGAAACAACAATTTTTATTTCAGAAAAATCCGATTTTATTTATACAAGTTAACATCTTTGGGGTTAATTCAAATTCCCGAAACAACACTTTTAAAATGGTTTAAAACCCATATAAACTTGTATACTGTTTTTAAATCATAAATACCAAACATATAATTTATTTCAGATATTGAATTCCAATTTAAATTAAATTATTCAAATTCCAAATCTTTATTAAGTTACTCAAAATAACTTTTATTTTTAAAACACCTTTTCAAAAGCTTCTTATATTAAACTCAATTCATTTCCAAAACCATTTGACTACCAAAACTCGATTTAAGAATTATTTTCTGAAATATGTGACTTAACTAATTTCCACGTGCAATCCATATTTTGTGTGCATAAGTGTAGTCCAGGGGATTTACACAATAGTGTACAACATCAATCATCACAGATACAATCACAACAATATCGATAAGCGGTATATCCTATAACGCTTATCCATATACATAGAATCACAGCTAGATAATATAAATGCATTATAAATAAATAAACTACATTCATCACAGCTTGAATTAAAACAATCCAAATCACAAAGCATCACATAGTAGAGATGAAAAAACAATTCACAGCATTCAATAGAAGACAATCATCCATAAATAAGGTTAATTGGCCATCTGATTAATCGAAACCAGATTAATTACTAATTCAGGTTAATTAATCAATTATAGATTAAATTAACTTTAAATTATTAATTTATCAATCTTAATTAATAAACGAGTAAATCTTTAATCACTAAAAAATTAATCCTTAATTATTATTATTATTGTATATTTTTTATCCTTAATTAATTATATTAATTAAGCCTTAATTAATTACCTTCTAATAAATTACCTTGATTAATTAATCCCTAATTATAAATTTTCATTTAATAATTAATTTACCTTTTAATTAGTTACCATAAAAAAATCAATTATCCTTAATAGGTGATTATCCCTAATCAATTTCAAAAATTAATCTTTAATTATAAAGTAATTGACCTTTAATTATTAATTAATTGATATTTAATCATATATTAATTAAAATAATTTATTACACTTAATTCACCTTATTACTTTCTGAATCTCAAATCATTAAATCTTAATTAACTTAAGATAAAATACTATCCTTATTAATGACATAATCATCGTTTACAAATGCATTTGAAACCTTTTACTTTCAAATTTCCTTAAAATTTGATTTCAAATTTTAGATTTAAAGATGGTTCAAAATTTAACTTTAACAAAATTTAAGACTATTTAAAAACTTTTTTTTTCAAATGTTAAAAAACACTTATCTATTAAAGAAATTTGTAAGATTCAAAAACCAAATTATTTAAACTTCAAGATCTTGTTTTTATTTTTAAAACTTTATTTATGTTCAAAACCAAAGTACAAAATTTATTTTGAAACTAACATCTTGATCTTCCGTTTTAAACATGATTATTACTTCATGAATCACGTTTTTTTCTTATGTTCTTGTAATTTGGTATCTTCTTTTGTTAAATTTAAAACTTAAATCTGGAACCCAATTCCTACAGAAAAAACCCGAGCCTAACTGCTTAAATCTAGAGCACCACTCGAGTCATTTCTTCCCTGGAAACCCTGACATCCTTTTGTCTTTTTTATTTTAAAAGAAACTGTTAAAACGTTAAAACCCGGTATCAAGCCAAACGAACACGAGAATCGCTTCGAGTTGAGATAACATTTCCCCAAGTATTTCTTCGAGCCTCCCTCCTCCTTCTTTCTCTGTTCTTCCAGATCCAAGGGTGCACATATATGTGCACAGATGATCGAAGTTTCTCCGATCATTGCCACGAGCATCTGCGCATCGCCCATCTCCCCCTAAAATGATATGACCACTCAGATTCGACGAACTCGATAGGAATCGAAATCGAGCTATTCACACGCACGGGAACTAAATCCTGATCAACTAAATGGCCTCGCCGAAGACGATTCTAACCATCTATGATCATGCCGTCATGTCCAAAGCAGCACCATACCTTCACCCTTCTAATCCCTCTATCCCTTTCGACTCGATGCAACATTGATGGTGATCCATTCTCGAATTCAACAGCCACCCAAACCTAAACTTAAACCCTACTAAGCCATTGTGTCACCACCTAGATGATCAGAAAACACTCCAGTCATTCCCCACCCTGGCAACCACCGAAGCACCTTCAGCCCAAAGCTCGAACCTTAATTCGTCATTGATCGCCAGAAAATGAGCAAAATGCGTAAATCGTTCAACTACCCATATCTCTTTCAATCCCAAACAAAAATTAATGATTTAACATTTAAAATTCATGATTTTAAATAATGATTCAGAGTATATAAGTGGATAATAGAATTTCGATGCTTGAATTTCAACATTTATAAATTTCTACTGTTCTTCTTGCTTTTCAGATTACATACGAACAATATTATACCCATAACTATTTTTAAATTAAAATCTTTCTATTTTAAACAATATCTGTTTGATCAGTAAAGTCTATAAGGAATTAGAAGATGAGATCTTGGTTTTTAAAAGGTTTGGAAACCTGTTTAACAAGAACAGAAATCATCTTCATCCAGATATGCACACATACATTTGTATAATATACACAGACATGCCAGAATACATAACCATTTAAGCCCATTTCAAGTCATGCTTCAAAGATCATTCAGATGTATCAAGTTTAATAATTTAAAGAGGAGAATTTGCTCACATCAAATTTGAAGAACAGAGAACACTCGTTGTTTGAAACTGCAGATTTGATCCTCCTATAACCATGTTTTGCTTTCTTTGAATTGAATGATGTTTTGAATTTTGTACATAACTATGTTTATTTTCCTTTTTTCTGGTTTGCTTAACTTTTACTAAACAACTGGAATAGGATGAACACATATAAAAAATAGTTTGTATATAAGTGGAAGGCTTTATTGGTTTGAGCTTATCGTTGTTTTGGCCAGATTTTAGTTGCTTTGACTAAAGATATTTTTTTTGTTTGCTGGTATGATTTTAACATAATTTCATCTGAGATGATAACCATGTGTGCTTGAGAGGGTGTTATTAAATGCATGTGTCCTATTTTGTCTACAAACTTATGTTATTTGTTATTATGTACGTACAGTTTTTGTTAGTAGATATTTTTTTTGTTTCATTATCTTCCTTTGCAAGCCTATATATTTTATTGTTTCATTATCTTCTTGCTTCCCTTTTGTTTTATTATTTCCTTTATTCTTTATATGTACCTAGCACTTTGGTTTATTTATTTCTTGCTTGCCTAACTCACATACAATACTATATGTATTTCATTTGTTATTATTTTATAGTTTGATTTTATGTTGCCATATGACCATATACTTTTATTATTAACATAAATTCTTAAATTTGATTTCTACTTATGGTTTGATTTTCAAACATTATGTTTATAACATACCTTTTGTTTTATACTCATATTAAATATTGATAAGATAAATTTTATTTTATACTTTTTATAACCTCATAAAGAAAATGGATTAAAATGCAATTTATATATTTAATATATTATTATACATATTATTCTTTTCCAGAGTATAATTTTTAAATTAAGTTCATTTTGAATACATTTTGAATTTCCATATCAAAAGTTTATTTATAATCCAATTCAATCGAAAATATTTATTTTGAGTTCTAGATCCAAAATTCTAAAACAAATGAGTACATATATCTTATTAAATTTGAAAAATTCAAACAAATCCACAGTTTAACCCAAAAATTTAATTTAATTACAAAATTAAATTCGCCTTTAAATCGGGATTGTTACAGATTCCCCCCTTAAGAAATTTCGTCCCCGAAATTTGCCAAGGAGACAACTAAGAACGGATAAAAGATAGAGAAATATCCTTTAAATTTAATCCGAATGTTTATTCTACATTTGACTTACCAAATCAGAATATCAACAATAGATGTGAGAACAAACTCAATCAACTACGAAACAATTGGGTTATCTGATCTATGAAGTATACTGGGGTATTGGTTAGTTCGAAGAGACAACTAACCATTCATAGAATATATCGAAACCCAATGAAATAGACAGAAATAGATTCGATTACGATCTCAGATTCAAATTTTAACTCATTTACGATTTGCTAAAAAATAAAACTAAGGGTAGTTCTCGTGTCGAACAAAATTCGAACATTTATTCATAAACGAGATAGTTACCTTATAAAATTTCATTTCCTTAATTAGCTTTTGAGGTGGAAGAATCGCCTTTGATTGCATACGCCCTCGCTGCTTGAGCTTGCTTCAGTGTTGGGCAATTCATGATCATATGTCATGGCTTGTGGCAGTAACAACATTCTCTAGATTCCTGTTTTGGCTTCGTAAATGGCTCGCTCTTTCCTTGTTTCCTGGGATTCTTACAATGGTTCAAGTAATGGCCTTTCTCCGAGCAGTTGAAACAAGTAACATCCTTCACCCTATTCTTATGTATATTCTTCTTTCCTTTATCTTTCCTCGGTTTCTTTCCACCAAATTTCTTTATCCTCCAATTCAGATTACTTGTATCTCCATTTTCCTCCTGATCTTCTTGCTTATCCAGAGTATCGTATCGATAGCCCATATCAATTAATTCAGAAAAAGATTCCTTAACGTGAGTAGTCATCCTTTCTTGAAACTCCTTGTTCATTCCCCAATAAATTTTTCGTTCTTCCTTAACGGTGTATTCACCAATTCTGGACCAAATCAAGATAATTCATTAAATTTGTTCAAGTATTCCTCAAATGACAAACTTCCTTGCTTCAAATCCATAAATTCCTGGTACATTCTAGAGATACCAGCAGACGGCACATATCGCTGCTCGAACACTTCCTTGAAACGACTCCAAGTAAATTCATCCGCCGGCTCATCCAATGTAACTGTTTCCCACCAAACTAAAGCCTCTTCCTGGAGCTGCCAGGAAGCTATCAATCGCATCTGATCATCTCCTAACTTTAGTCCCTTGAAAATCCTTTCACACGATCGAATCCAGGCTTGTGCTTCGATAACAGATTCTTTGCATGTAAATGGTTTTCCACCAAGTCTAGAAAAGCTTCGATATATATCAGCCAAATTTGGTTGAGATTGAATAGGAATATCTGTCATTGCAGGGCTTTGACTAGTTGTAGTGGTACTTACCTGTCCTCTATCTCGTCCTCTTCTTCCACTCATTCTTACTATCTGTAATTGTAAGAAGACGATTTAGAGATTCAGACGAAATATCTTAGAGATAACAACATATAAAGTGAATGGATTGAGAAATTTGGATCTTGGTTTCACTGGTTGTACTCATTCTAGGGTATACTTCACCCTATCTCTAATGAGCCATCTAATGTGTTACACTCCGTAGCTAAAGTTCTTACTCAACCTTTAGCTTTGATACCACTTGTGACGACCCGAACTCGATGCCCAACAAACAACATCAAATTCGTATCGCCAGAGCTTGCAACACCATTAGATGATAAATAACACAGCGGAAATAAAAGATGATATCATTGATACAACATGAATACAATATCCAATACATCAATTGATACAATGATAATCATCAACGTCAGAGGATATACAACACAGAATACAGTGGAACACGATACAATCTGAGATGAGTCTTTACAAAATCCAATACTGCAACTCCAATCCCAAATTCCAAAGCTAGAACTCCAAATTTCAAGCTAGATCCACCATCAAGGTTTCACCTAGATAAGCAAGTCTAGTCATCCAAGGACTGAACTAGCTCCAGATAATCTACTAGACCCGACTATCTGAAAAACCAAACTCTAGACTGCCCGTGTGGAAAATTAGGGGCACCCAGAGTTTAGAAAGGAAACAATAAACTCCGAGTCAGTCATGGGACTAGTATGAGCAAACAAAAAGGGTTTGTCTTTAAAAACAATCAACAAAATAATTTTAAAGATTGAAATCCGCAATGCTTTTTGGAAAATGAAACTACCATAAGGCCTCCCGCCACACACACCATGCAAACGCAGAATTGGAGGAGATTTCTCCTTATGATAGTCAAAAATGGTTACTACGCAAAAATATTTTTGATATTATTATTAGTGCATAGTGGAAAACATTTCGAAAGTATAATATTAATCTTAGCCAGCATAGACATTTCGAACTATGCCTACTATAGCTACCATCCAAACAGTGCGGCGCCACCATAAGTAGATGGCAGGTTATATAACTAAAACCGTACAAGGCTTGTATTGGATGATTGGATTTTCCAACAAATAGTCAGGTTAAGGAACTCCCTATTGCCACATGGAAACGCTTCTGGAGGGACGCCCCGAGAACCTACCCGGCTCTCTGCCAACACAAGGCCTCCCTGCTCGGGAGTAATACCTAAAGAAATGCCACCCCCGGTCTTTTGGTACCTTTATACGAGGTACCTCTACACCAACAACATCACACAGTAATGAATATACTGCAGTACCCACATGAGTAAGTATCTGGGCTCCATACCATGATACTACCCTTTTCCAGAAGGAATGGTCACGCCCTAGGGGAGCTACCCTTGAAACCTTGCCGCATCTTTCCAGTTTCGACCATTACCGGTTTGTGAGGCTCAATGAGGTCTCGTCCACAAAGCTACACTTTTCACAAAGTCATGCTATGATCACAAATGATCACCAATGATCAACACACAGCAGCACTTAGCATGCCACACTACCAAATTGGGTGTATATCGCTGATAACCTTCAACTACATAACCTCTGGGCTCGTACGTCTCAGAGAAGGTATTAAGCTAAGAGAATAAATTCTCCGCCACCAACAGATATGTATTTGAAAGAAATCTCCTTTATATCTCAAAGTGTAATCTCAGACATACAACCATACAAGTCTGTCCCGAGTTCGAACAGAACCGAATGCACTTTCGAAGAAGCCCTTGCAATCCGGGTATTCACAATCCCGATCGGACTTTCCATCACTTAGGAAATCTCTATACCGTAGCTACTCAGTGCAGAGACAATCGATAGGTCATCCTATCGTTCTCGAAAATACCCGGTCTTCACCACCGATCTTCAAATGCTATCCATAACGACGTATCATTATTCGGAATGGGTTATATGACACAAAGTCTTCTCCCGACTAAACCGAATAATGAGCGCAAATTTAAAAACATATGGATATGGGATTTCAATTAAGTCACAATTTTAAAATTCAAAAATTTCTTTCAAATGGTTTAAACCAATTACCATTTCAAATCTTTTAAACAAAAATATTTGTTTCACAAAGATCCATTCACGGATTTCAAAACAATTTCCGTTTCAATTGGATTAACTCATTAAATCTTTAAATCAAGATTTAGCTTTTAGCTTTCAAAACACGTTTCCAAAGATTTATTCATAATTTGGAAAATCATTTTCAATTCAAACTTGAAATCCCTTTAATACAAATTGGAAATTCATTACTTATGTGAAAGCTTTTATCATTGGGAAACAATAATTTTTATTTCAGAAAAATCCGATTTTATTTATACAAGTTAACATCTTTGGGGTTAATTCAAATTCCCGAAACAACACTTTTAAAATGGTTTAAAACCCATATAAACTTGTATACCGTTTTTAAATCATAAATACCAAACATAGAATTTATTTCAGATATTGAATTCCAATTTAAATTAAATTATTCAAATTCCAAATCTTTATTAAGTTACTCAAAATAACTTTTGCTTTTTAAAACACCTTTTCAAAAGCTTCTTATATTAAACTCAATTCATTTCTAAAACCATTTGAGTTCCAAAACTTGATTCAAGAATTATTTTCTGAAATCTATGACTTAAACGATTTCCACGTGCAATCCATATTTGTGTGTGTGTAAAAGTGTAGTCCAAGGGTTTTACACAATAGTGCACAACATCAATCATCACAGATACAATCACAACAATATCGACAAGCGGTATATCCTATAACGCTTATCCATATACACAGAATCACATACAGATAATATAAATGCATAATAAATAATAAACTACATTCATCACATCTTGAATTAAAACAATCCAAATCACAAAGCATCACACAGTAGAGGTGACAAAACAATTCGCAGCATTCAATAGAAGACAATCATCCACAAATAAGGTTAATTGATCAACCAATTAATCGAAACCAGATTAATTACTAATTCAGGTTAATTAATCAATTATAGATTAAATTAACTTTAAATTATTAATTTATCAATCTTAATTAATAAATGAGTAAATCTTTAATCACTAAAAAATTAATCCTTAATTATTATTATTATTATTATTGTATATTTTTTATCCTTAATTAATTACATTAATTAAGCCTTAATTAACTGCCTTCTAATAAATTACCTTGATTAATTAATCCCTAATTATAAATTAATCATTTAATAATTAATTTACCTTTTAATTAGTTACCATAAAAAATCAGTTATCCTTAATAGGTGATTACCCCTAATCACTTTCATAAATTAATCTTTAATTATAAAGTAATTGACCTTTAATTATTAATTAATTGATCTTTAATCATATATTAATTAAAATAATTTATTGCACTTAATTCACCTTATTACTTTCTGAATCTCAAATCATTAAATCTTAATTAACTTAAGATAAAATACAATCCTTACTAATGACATAATCATCGTTTACAAATGCATTTGAAACCTTTTACTTTCAAATTTCCTCAAAATTTGATTTCAAATTTTAGATTTAAAGATGGTTCAAAATTTAACTTAACAAAATTTAAGACTATTTAAAAAAAAAATTCAAATGTTTAAAAAAACACTTATCTATTAAAGAAATTTATTAGATTCAAAAACCAAATTATTTAAACTTCAAGATCTTGTTTTTATTTTTAAAACTTTATTCTTGTTCAAAACCAAAGTACAAAATTTATTTTTAACCTAACTTAACATCTTGATCTTCCATTTTAAACATGATTATTACTTCATGAATCACGTTTTTTTTCTTTTGTTCT
Organism: Allium cepa; assembly: GCA_030765085.1. Taxonomy (NCBI): domain Eukaryota; kingdom Viridiplantae; phylum Streptophyta; class Magnoliopsida; order Asparagales; family Amaryllidaceae; genus Allium; species Allium cepa. The sequence continues at coordinate 72,292,876 of CM060938.1, read as the reverse complement.
TGCAATTTGGTATCTGATTTTGTTAAATTTAAAACTTAAATCTGGAACCAATTCCTACAGAACAAACCCGAGCCTAACTGCTTAAATCCCGAGCACCACTCGAGTCATTTCTTCCCTGGAACCCCTGACATCCTTTTGTCTTTTTTTATTTTAAAAGAAACTATTAAAACGTTAAAACCCGGTATCAATCCAAACGAACACGAGAATGGCTTCAAGTTGAGATAACATTTCCCCGACTATTTCTTCGAGCCTCCCTCCTCCTTCTCCTTTCTCTGTTCTTCTAGACCAAAGGTGCACGTATATGTGCACAGATGATCGGAATTTCTCCGATCATTGCCACGAGAATCTGCGCATCGCCCATCTCCCCCTAAAATGATGTGACCACACAGATTCAACGAATTCGATAGGAATCAAAATCAATCTATTCACACACATAGGAACTAAATCCTGATCAACTAAATGGCCTCGCCGAAGTCGATTCTAACCATCCGTGATCATGCCGTCACGTCCAAAGCAGCACCATACCTTCACGCTCCTTATCCCTCTGGTCCCTTTCGACTCGATGCAACATTGATGGTGATCCATTCTCGAATTCAACAGCCACCCAAACCTAAACTTAAACCCTACTAAGCCACCGTGTCACCGCCTAGATGATCAGAAAACATTCCGGTCATTTTTCCCCACCCTGGCAACCACCGAAGCACCTTCAGCCCAAAGCTCGAACCTTAATTCGTCATTGATCACCAGAAAACGAGCGAAATGCGTAAATCGTTCAACTACCCATGTCTCTTTCAATCCCAAACAAAAACTAATGATTTAACTTTTAAAATTCATGATTTTAAATAGTGATTCAGAGTATATAAGTGGATAACAGAATTTCGATGCTTGAAATTTCAACATGTTATAAATTTCTACTGTTCTTCTTGCTTTTCAAATTACATATGAACAACATCATACCAATAACTATTTTGAAATTAAAAATCTTTCTATTTTAAACAATATATGTTTGACCAGTAAAGTCTATAAGGAATTAGAAGACGAGATCTTGGTTTTTAAAAGGTTTGGAAACCTGTTTAACAAGAACAGAAATCATCTTCATCCAGATATGTACACATACATTTGTATAATATACACAGACATGCCAGAATACGTAACCATTTAAGCCCATTTCAAGTCATGCTTCAAAGATCATTCAGATGTATCAAGTTTAATAATTTAAAGAGGAGAATTTGCTCACATCAAATTTGAAGAACAGAGAACACTCGTTGTTTGAAACCGCAGATTTAATCCTCCTATAACCCTGTTTTGCTTTCTTTGAATTGAATGATGTTTTGAATTTTGTAGATAATGATGTTTATTTCCTTTTTTCTGGATTGCTTAACTTTTACAGAACAACTGGAATAGGATGAACACATATAAAAAATAGTTTGTATATAAGGGGAAGGCTTTACTGGTTCGAGCTTATCATTGTTTTGGTCAGATTTTAGTTGCTTTGACTAAAGATAATTTTTTATGTTTACTGATATGATTTTAACATAATTTCGGCTGAGATGATAACCATGTGTGCTTGAGAGGGTGTTATTAAATGCATGTGTCCTATTTTGTCTACAAACTTATGTTATTTGTTATTATGTATGTACAGTTTTTGTTAGCAGATATTTTTTTTGTTTTGTTTCATTATCTTCCTTTGCAAGCCTATATATTTTCTTGTTTCATTTTCTTCTTGCTTCCCTTTTGTTTTATTATTTCCTTTATTCTTTATATGTACATAACACTTTGGTTTATTTATTTTGTGCTTGCCTAACTCACATACAATACTATATGTATTTCATTTGTTATTATTTTATAGTTTGATTTTATGTTGCCATATGACCATATACTTTTATTATTAACATAAATTCTTAAATTTGATTTCTATTTATGGTTTGATTTTCAAACATTAAGTTTATAACATACATTTTTTTTATACTTATATTAAATATTGATAAGATAAATTTTATTTTATACTTTTTATAACCTCATAAAGAAAATGGATTAAAACGCAATTTGTACATTAAATATATAATTATACATATTCTTCTTTTCCAGAGTATAATTTTTAAATCCAGTTTATTTTGAATACATTTTGAATTTCCAAATCAAAACTTTATTTATAATCCAATTCAATTGAAAATATTTATTTTAAGTTCCAAATCCAAAATTCTAAAACAAATGAGTACATATATCTTATTAAATTTGAAAAAATTCAAACAAATCCACAGTTTAACCCAAAAATTTAATTTAATTATAAAATTAAATTCGTCTTTAAATCGGGATCGTTACAGGAAGCGTGGGCTGTCACGTGGGTAGGCCTAAGGTCAGTGGAGGAGGGAAGCACTTGCGACAGATTGTGGATGTTATGGTGGTCTGAGGCAAAGCCAAAGGTAAGAGAGGGGGAAATTAGTAGCACGGTGGAAAGGTGGTTATTGCCTGGGGTTTGATGGAGGCGCTGCTTGGAGGTTGGTGGAAATGATCTTTTGTGCGATGGACAAGGGGTGGACGACCGAAGGAGATAGGTCGCATGTGCAAAGGTGAGGGTGGCAGAGAAAGCCTAGTGCGGCGGCGGTGAGGTAGAGGCTGATGTTTAAGGCGAGGGTGGGAATTTGCTCACGGTAAGGGAGAAGTAGTTTTCCAATATATACGTTTTTGTATACATATTTATAAATCAAAGCTAAAGGAGATTTTCAGTGAGGAAGAGCAATTTTCATTTTCATGCTAAGAATATTTTTTTTTTGAAAATGGGTAAGATTTTTATTAAGTCATTTTCAGCCCAAAACGTAAGGCCCAAATGCTGGCCCAAAAAACATTCATACAAAGTAAGCCAGGAAAACAACATATAACTCAAACTTTCCAAAAAGAAAACACCTGAACATCTGCTCCTTCTTCTCTTAAGCTATATTCATGGCGGCTGGAACTGAACAAAGTAGCTGGTACTTGGGATATCTGCCAATGGATAGTCTTGATCCGCTTCTCCAGTTTTAGTTGCATCTTGTTCCAGTGAAGTAGGTGCCCAATTTTTTATTCTTCTTTGTACCATGCGCATGTCGCTATAGCTAGTTTGCTGACCTCAAGGTAATTACTTTGTTTTTTCTGAAATAAATGGCGGTTTCTCTCTTTCCACACACTCCAAACAGTTATAATGACAGCTATGCTTCTCAGTTTGGCTTTCTGGTCTTCGCCATGCCCCCTTTGAATCAGCTAGTTGATTTCATCTTCTAATAGAATTGATTGAGATGATGAATTTATTGCGATTTTACACATTTTCCACACCTCTGTCGAGAATTTGCTGTCAAAGAAAAGATTTTCATACATTTCCTCTTCTTGATTACATAATATACATATTTTATCTGTAATAATCCCCCTTTTTGAAAGTCTATCCCTTGTGGGCAATCTTTTAAGCATAGCTTTATAAGCAGTAAAGGCCATTTTTGGGCTATTGACACGATTCCAAATGATTTTGTTCCATACAACTTTATTTTCTCTATGTCTTACCTCATTCCATGCTGATTTAGTGGTAAATTCACTACCAGTAGGCTTCCTGATGTGCACGTAAATGTGCATATTTTTATCATCATATTTATTCTTTTTAAATTAAATAAATGATCATATTGGGTATTTTAACTTGTTTAAACCAAAATTCATATTATTTGAAATTGTCACATATTCATCTTCATCCAAGGGCAAAATGGTCATTTTTGTGCGTATATTAATTTGAGAAAAATTAATTGAAAATTTGTATATATTTTTGTAGGAATTTGATCTCAAATAGAAGTGCTTTCATGAAGATATGCATGCACAAAATTAATACAAAGGAATGAAGATGGAAATAATTCAAAGTGAAGAACATGGAGGACCGCACCTACCCACCTACCTTAATGTACAAATTAGAGGCTAATGCACATGCTTTTGGAGTTAATGGATTCATGTACACTTAATGGGGGATTAAGACATGTTAATGATTACTTGGCCTCCACACTTCCTAAGGGGCATTTTGGGCATTCCCCAAAAATATGAATTAGGGTTTCATACATGTATAAATACCCATATGTTTCATGTAACCCAATCTCTTCTCTTAGTCTCTCTTAGTTAGTTAGTTTTAGTTTAGAAAATAAATCAAAGCTCTCTTTCTTTCCATGGCTACTTAGCCATTTTATTTCATGTAATTTTCTTTTCTTTTATGCAATGTTAATTCTCTTTTATTACATGTTTCTTCTCTTCTTATGCAATAGTGTAGATTTACCTTTATGCAATGTTAATTCTCTTACATAAGAAGAGAAGAAGCATGTAATAAAAGAGAATTAACATTGCATAAAAGAAAAGAAAATTATATGAAATAAAATGGCTAAGTAGCCATGGAAAGAAAGAGAGCTTTGATTTATTTTCTAAACTAAAACTAACTAACTAAGAGAGACTAAGAGAAGAGATTGGGTTACATGAAACATATGGGTATTTATACATGTATGAAACCCTAATTCATATTTTTGGGGAATGCCCAAAATGCCCCTTAGGAAGTGTGGAGGCCAAGTAATCATTAACATGTCTTAATCCCCCATTAAGTGTACATGAAGCCATTAAATCCAAAAACATGTGCATTAGCCTTTAATTTGTACATTAAGGTAGGTGGGTAGGTGGGTTCCTCCATGTTCTTCACTTTGAATTATTTCCATCTTCATTCCTTTGTATTAATTTTGTGCATGCATGTCTTCATGAAACCACTTCTATTTGAGATCAAATTTCTACAAAAATATATACAAATTTTCAATTAATTTTTCTCAAATTAATATACGCACAAAAATGACCATTTTGCCCTTGGATGAAGATGAATATGTGACAATTTCAAATAATATGAATTTTGGTTTAAACAAGTTAAAATACCCAATATGATCATTTATTTAATTTAAAAAGAATAAATATGATGATAAAAATATGCACATTTACGTGCACATCACTTCTACACCCAGATATCATTGTCTCTACCACTAAATATTGGCAAAAATTGGTTTTTTTCTTTAATTCCTTGGTTCACTGGTAACAAGGAACAATTCCAACCATAATTGTTAATTGTTTCTATCACTTTTTTATCTAGGCACGCATAGTCAGAAAAGGTGTTAAGCCCTAAGATATCAATCAAGGATTCACATTGAATCCAAGGATCCTTCCACAAATCAGTCTCCTTGTCCATGGCAATTTCTCTTGTACAACAAGAGGTAGTGATCTTCTTACTCTCATAATTGCTTTCCAATTTGTAGATGCATTATTGTTTATTGGCATGTGCCAAAAGTTGCCTCTGATGTACCATTTCCTCATCCAGTTCCCCCATAGACCCTTTCCTTTAATAATTCTCTAGGCTTGCTTCAGGGTGTAAACCATCCTCATGTCTTTAAGCCTTCTAAGGCCCATACCTCCTTCCTCTTTAGGTCTGCATAAATTCTCAAGTTTAATCTTGTGAAGACTGCCTTTCCATATAAAGTCAACACAAACTTTTTCTATGTTTTATATGGATGCATCAGGTAACTGGAATGTTTGTAACCAGAAGTTGACCCTGGAATGAATAACCATATGCACCAGTTCAATTCTGCCTGCTAGTGATAGGAGTCTGGTACTCCATCTTTGCAATCTGTCCTAATAGAAGAAATCAATACCGCACATTCTCTGTCAGCAATCTTATTGGAGGATAGAGGAACACCTTGGTATTTAATAGGGAGTACGCCTTCTTTCACATTTAAGTTGTCCAAAAAATTTCATGCTAAGAAATGCTTTAAAATATATTTATTTATTTCGAATGAGCGGAATAGAAAAATGAAGAGAAACGAAGAATGTAGAAGGAGAAAAGAGGCCGGAAGCATATGAAACGAAGTGTAAATAATATATTGAATTGGTGGAATAACAAAGGTCAAGAAATAATAAAAGCTACTAACCATTTATTTTCTCAGGGTGGAAAATGAATGGTCACGGTAAACCAAAAGGTTAAAAACGAGTGCTGGTACGGCTAACCGTATCGCAGATTCTGTCGCGTACTAGATGTCGAAATTAACAAATGAATATACTGCGGAGATCAACATGAAGAGACGAACAAAATGGTACACAGATATCTACGGTACAATCATCTTATCAAAAATCGATATTCGCTGCCAAAATGTCGCTAAACCGTCGAAAATAATACAAACCGAGCTAGAGCGGTCCAAATTTGGTGAAATGAAATATGACGTCATACTTAGAAAATGATAAACATTTTTATTATATAAAAATATTCAGATTTCGAAAATATTTTATTTCCATCCAATTTTCAACTGATTTAAATTCAAATAAAATTACACAACATAATAAACTTATATATTTTTCTAATGAAAATCTGACATTTGCTACGTTTAAACAGACGTATTCCAAATATCAAATTTTTATTTCAAAATTTTGTTATTTATTTTTCGCAAAAGAATTAGTTAATTATGTTACAAAAATCGTTAAAATTTACAGATCGTTACACTCTTCCCTACTCAAAATATTTCGTCCCCAAAAAGGAACGAGATTGGAGAATAAAAGTAACAGAAAGATAAGATAGGTTTGAAATACACAATATTAGTCACAATAATTAGTTTAAAACTGTATAAATTTCATTTTTGAACGTCTTATTACCTATATTTATATCGTATATTATTCAATCACATATTCATATAAACATTTAATTTTTGAATATTTCAAGTAAGTTACATATGTTTTAGAATGCAATTGAGTATTATACAAATAAATTTTATCCTAGTTCAACTATTTCAAGTTGTTTCAATTCCATTTCTAATGTAAGACACTCCATTATTCAAATTTTTTTGCTTCATTTCAATAATTAGGAAATCATTACTTAACATAAACTTAAGAGTTAAATTTCGGTTTCACTTTAAAACATTTTGAAATAAATATATACATATATATGTTTTATACATCAAATTATACTCAAGAAATATAAATCAAATCCATTTTTCAAAACAAAATGTAGCAAAGCTACTAACTTGTCTCTCTACTTTGAGGCTCAAAAATGAATGTCGATGATGTTGCAGTCGTCACCGAAATGATTTTCCAGCGATAAAAGAGGAGAGTACTGACTTACTTCTTTTCAAATTCTTTGGAAACAATTCCCATTCAAAAATACTTTCAATAATATATATTATTTCAAAACTTTGAAAATTAGATTTTGAAGGCACCAGAAATTAGATTCTCAAATTTAAATTCATTTCATTAGCAAATCAAACTTATAAACCATGTTTAAAAATTTCATCTCTTTATAACATACAACAATAATTAATTGTTGAAAAAAATGAACAATTGGCATTATCATTTCTAACAATAAATTCATGTAGCTATCTAATTTCAGAAAATCATACTCTTATATATAAAATATAATTATACACAAAATTATTTCATTTACCGATTTCGAAAACAATATTGTATCAGTTTACATTGTTTAAGTATTTTGGAATTCCTATAGATAGCGTTGGCCAGACGAATCGATCGAAATCCTAAATCAAACTTAACAATTCAAACAACACAATATAAACATTTATATATTAATTAGAAATATGTTCTCTCATAGGATGATTCAGAATGGATTTTTAGAACAAAGATAAAGATTCAAATTTAGAGGTATTCAATCAAAGAGAATTCTAATTACAAAGATAGGCTTGAAAGGAAGATAAGATAATTAAATTATGGAAGAGGAAAGATGGATAGATTTATATTAATCGCGGCGACCATAACCGGGTCAGCCGGGACTTAGAAAAACGAGAATATCATCAAGGAAAGTGGGGACAACTAGCTGAGAACATCATGGAAAACGCGATTCATGAGAAGAAGACAGAAGTATTGGTCAATCCAAAGGGGATGACTAACCATTTATAGAAACCATTCGTCTAGGAGGAAGGAAAATAGGTCGAGCTCCAAGAATAACATCGATGCAGAAATTCAATTTCCCACTTGAGAGAGAGGAGTGACTTCACCAAAGCATCAGGATAATCCTTGAATATCGGGGTGGAGTCAAAATTACTAGGCTGATCATCAAGCGAAAAGATAGACTGGCTGCATAGTCCTAAGGCAATCGACATTTGATCATAAGGTAATTACTCTATTCGTCAACTAGAGAATGGTTTGGGCTTTCGCAAGAGATAACAGCATCAAAACCAAGGATTTTGAATTCTCCTGTGAATCGACGCTTGTTGTAAAGGAGTTTCACTCCTTTACAAATCATACAGAAGTTGGGGGGACCGTTGATGGGATTGGTCACACACAAGGATGAAGTTGCCAATAGAGGTCGAGTGATGTTCAAAATCATTACGGAGATCAACCGAAATGGAGTTATGGGATGCTCCAGTACCAAGAAGAACATGAACAGGAAAGACAAAAATGGAATTTAGAGAAAAGGGAAAGTTCCTCAAATTCAAAAGAAATCCAAATCAAAGAGGATCCCAACAAAGAATTTCAAGCTCGAATGAATATGATTCTATAAGTGATTTTACTCATTCTAGGGTATCACTACCTCTAATGAGTTTCTACTCCATATGCTAAGTTTTTCCTAAACCAAAGCTCTAATACCAACTGTAATGACCTGGTATTTTGAAACATTCAAATCGATAATCAACCACTCATGTCAGACTCGAATTGCTCAAAATAACAAATTTTATATTTGGCAAAACTCAGCATATACAGTAAGTAAATCAATCATAGAATCATAGATATAGAGAAATATAGCAATAAGCAGTGGAAAAGATAGCAGTTTATGAGGCTACTATATAAATAACAGAGTATGAAACAAAATACAATAGAAAATCTCAAATACAAAGTAGTCTCAAATACAAAAGCAACAGGCAAGTTTGAACCTCAGCTGGGAACAACTGAGATAATTGCAAAACTGAATAGATAAGAGACAGATCTTCAAGCAAAGCTCCAAACTTCAAAGGTGAGCCAAAGGTTGTGACACTCAGTCTGACCCGAGCATAAAGCAACACACAAGACACTTGAGTCGGGATTAACATTCTTATACCAGTAAATTAAACTCAAGTGAAATGTCAAGTGAAATGTAGTATAACTTAAAGGATGTTTGGGATTTCCATCCTCTAAGGATCCGTGGAACTATCTAATGTGTAGTAATATACGCTATTATAATATGTCTATCAGTAAAGTAAAGTATTAAAATAGCGTTAAGGCGTTACCCGTATCCCCCTTAACACATTTTATATTTCGATATTCTATACAGTACCGTAAGCTCCACCAAACCGGTGGTTTACCCAGAGGGCACTCCATAGGTACGGTGCAAACCAAACTCGTAGAAGGCACGATAAGGCATGTGCCAGGGAACGCGAGGCAATTCCAGGGTAGGAATCTACCATTTGCAGATCCTGATTGGTGGTAACACATAGCAGCTACTACCTCCCACCTCGAGACACACTCTCATAATCAAAGGTGCACCTAATGAAATCACAAAGTAATAGAACGGTATCGAAGAAGCATGCTCGATCGAAGGTGTGACTTCACTTGGCCCGGCCTGGCTCCTGTTTAAGTCACATCAAGCTGACTCGCGGCATTTAGGGCTTGCATTAATACCTCATATAGAATCGTCGCCAATCCATCCTACTTCGTTCTGGAATCTCCGTCACATACACAGTTGTTAAAGTGGTTTCCGTTATTGGTAGAGAGTATATTCGATCCCGGTCTCTTTAACAATCAAATGCATATTTCACACCGTGTCATTTTATAATTTCAAACAGTTCATACTTCATATCAAAATATCATATCCGTTTCAAAATCATATCACTTTCGAAATCATATTCACTTTCGAAATCATATCACTTTCAAAATCATTATTCACTTTAAAATCATATTAATTTCCAAAATCTTAATCACAAAATAGGTTAAACCATCATATCAAAATATTCGCATTTAAATCCATTAAATCTAAATCATAACAATTCCAACTTAAACAGTTTAAATATTGAAAATAGTTTATATATATTGAAATAGCTATAAATTAAAAATAGTTTATATATTAAAAAATAGGTTATAAACTAAAATAGTTCATATATTAAAAAGAGTTTATATATTAAAAATAGTTTCAGATTAGAATTGTTTCTTCCAATTTCACAAATCAATTCAAATCAATCTCAGTTTTGCAATTCCAATTAAAAGGTTCAATTCAAAATTTCATTAAAACAATCTTTAATTTACATCGATTTCAAATCTAGGTTTGAACTACAAATTTAAACCACTTTCAATTCAATAGGTTTCAAAGTTAAATATTCAAACAATTTACAATAAATCACTTTAATAAATTCATTTATATTTAAAAAAATTCAACTTTAATTTTATCTAAATTTTAAAACATCCACTTAATCATTTTTAATAACATTTAAATAAAATATCACATTATAAATTTAAATAAAATCGATAATTAAATATCTAACTTCAATTATATTTAATTCTAAATATTCATCTAATCACTTTTTATCAAAACAAGTTATAAAATCGTACCTTTAAAATCAAAAATCAATAAGTTCAAATCAAACCTTATTTAAATTCAATTCTAAACAAATTTACTTATAAATCAATTCTTATTTAAATAAATCTTTCCAACCTCCATTTACTTCAAATTATTACAAATATCTATTAAAAATATTAATATAAATTTAAATAAATACTAAACATAATATAAATATATATAGTTGAATTAAATTCTTAATAAAATTATTATATTAGTTATTATTAAATAAAATTTTATTATTATTAAATTTATTTTAAATCTTATTTTATATATATTTTAAAAAAATAAAGTTATAAGTAAAATTTTATAATTTTCATTTTAAAACTTAACTTATAATTTTAAAATATCCAAAACATATAATTTTAAAATCTAACTTTTACACATATATTAAATTTAAAATCTTTATATTATATTTAAAAATCAATATTTATTAAAATCCATATGTTTCCATTCAAACTTTGGAAAATATTTTCAAAAATAGACCAACGGATTCCGTATAAAAAAATTTATTCCATGGTCAAGTGACACGGATATTTATCATTTCAATCCGCAATTTAATATTTGCAGGTATATATCATTTCAACCCGCAATCTTAAAATTGCAAAATTAATTAAAATCGCTTGGGTTTATCATATCAACCTACAACGATTTTCTCCTAATCTATAAGATCGTTCGGGTATGCATTTCAACCCATAGGGAATTTCTAAACTAACGAGGAACTTGCAGAGTGAGAAAAAATATGATAATATAACATATCAACAACATGCATATATCATCAATAACAAATTTAAATCTAATGCATACAACAGGTCATGGTATCATATGTCATAGGTAAACAATTACAGACAATGGCATATCATATTTAACAATTAAATAACTTAACAATTCAAATTTAACAGCATATTTCAATCGTCATTTCATGTGAATCAAGTTTACTAAATATAAGAATGTTAATCATGAGTGATCGCTCACCTTTCGAGGCTAGAGAACAATAGGAATGAACACGATGCCGACACGGATACAGACACGGATAATCACGAGAAGGAAAGTAAAATAGCTGCAACAAGTTTTGAGCAGCGGCGAGATAGATGACTAGAATTCATTGAAAAACAAATCGATAGCTATTGATTGATGGAACAATATATATATACATATTTTCTTCTTAAATCAATATTCAATTGAAAACCCATATTTAAAATAAAACTACATATTATATTTGAAATCATTGTTTAATAAAACCCATATATTAAAATCACAATGTCTATATTATATATAGAATATATATATATATATATAATGTAAAGATCAAATATCTAAATATATTATATATATTTATCTATACATATATATATATATATTATATATTTAAAAAACATATATTTAACATCAAAATATATATTACATTTTTTTATATTTAAAGATCTAAAATATCTATATTTATATTTTTAAACATCAACATAAATAACCATATTATATATATATATATATATATATATTGACATTTATACAAACATAACATACAATATACTCTTTAAATTTTATCCCTTTAAAATATGCAAGCTAGTATATAACTCGGATATGTACATATATGTCTATAAGCTAAAAGATAAACAAACATATATATACCTATATATTTAGAATAGTAGACGAGAAGGGCACTGGATGTGCAGGCGAGGCTCGAGTGCTTAGGTCATCTGGGTGCTACTACTGCTTGCGTGGGAGAACTAGAGAATGGGTGTCACGGCAATACAAAAGAACATCACATGCAAACTATATTATCTCATATATGCTCGAACTCGCACAGGAAATTGCCGAGTAACAATGTTTCAAGAGGACATGTGCTCGGATCTAGGTGTTGATTGCAGGCGCTGGATCAGGTGGAGCGGAGGGGTTGTGTGGCAGTCGAAGGGAGGACATGGCTGTGTGGAAGCAGTTGTGGCCAGAGATCAGGGGAAGCATGGGCTGTCACATGGGTGGGCTTACAGTTAGTGGAGGAGGGAAGCACTGGTGGCGGATCGGGGACGTTATGGCGGTCTGAGGCGGAGCCAAAGGTAAGAGAGAGGGGAATGAGCAGTATAGTGGAAAGATGGTCACTGCCTGGGTTTTGATGGAGACGCTGCTGGGAGGTTGGGGGAAATGATCTGGTGTGCGATGGACAAGGGGCAAATGACCGAAGGAGATAGGTCGCATGTGGAAAGGTGAGGGTGGAGAGAAAGCCAGGCGCGGCGGCGGTGAGGTAGAGGCTGATGTTTAGGCAAGGGTGGGAATTTGTTCATGGCAGGGAAAGAGCAGGTTTCCAATATATATGTTTTCGTATATATACTTATCTCTCAAAGCTAAAGGAGATTTTCAGTGAGGACAGGCAGTTTTCATTTTCATGCTAAGATATGCTTTATAATATATATTTTTGAATGAGCAGAATAGAAAAATGAAGAGAAATGAAGATATAGAAAGAGAAAACGGACCGGAAGCATGTGAAAAGAACAGTAAATAATATATTGAATTGGTGGAATAACAAAACTCAAGAAATAATAGAAGCTAATGACCATTTATTTTCTCCAGGTGGACAATGAATGGTCACAGAAAACCAAAAGGTTAAAAAGGGTACTGATACAGCTAACCATTTCGCAGATGCCGCTGCGTACCGGACATCGAAATTCACAAATGAATATACTACGAAGATCTGCACGATAAGACGAACAAAATGGTACATAGATCTAAGTGATACGATCAACCTATCAATAGTCTATATTCACTGCCAAAATGCTGCTAAATCGTCGATAATATTATCAACGGAACTATAGCAGTCCAAATTTGATGAAACGAAATATGACGTCTCACTTAGAAAATGATAAACATTTTTATCATAGAAAACTATTCAGATTTCAAAAATATTTTATTTCCATCTAATTTTCAACTAATTTAAATTTAGATAAAATTACATAACAAAACAAACTTACATATTTTCTGATGAAAATCTAACATTTGCTACGTTTAAATTGACGTATTCCTAATATCAAAATTTTATTATTTGTTTTTCGCAAAAAAATTAGTTATTACGTTATAAAAATCGTTAAAATTTACAGGTCGTTTGAGGGAGTTTCTTCTGGGACGATATGAAGCGCAATACAGGCTTGTGTGAAGCAGTGCTTGATTTGCGAACAAGCAAAGGCTAAACACTAGAAGCCAAGGGGTTTGCTTCAGCCGTTAGACATTCTAGTGTGGAAGTGAGATTCTATTTTTATGGACTTCATTGACGGGTTGCCAAGGTCGAACAAAGAAAATGAAATTATATAGGTCATAGTGGACAGATTGACCAACAGTACCCATTTAATTTCAGTCAAGTCAACCAGGACGACGCCTATTTTGGCGAGGTTATTCATGAAGAACGTGGTCAGACTGCATGGAGTTCCTCGTAGTATAGTTAGTGATAGAGATTCCTTATTCACTAGCGAGTTTGGAAGAGTCGGCCAAAAGTTTTGGAAACCAAGCTTAAGATGAGTACCGCTTACCATCCGCAGACAAATGGAAAAACATAAAGAGTTTACAAGGTCTTGGAGGACTTGTTAAGAGCTTGTGTTCAAGATTTCATGGGAACATGGGAGGACCATCTATATCTAGCCGAGTTTTCGTATGACAATGGTTATTAGACAAGTATTGGGATCGCGCCGTTTGAAACTTTGTTTGGAAGGCCATGCAAATCTCTCTATGTTGGTTGGAGAATGGGGATAGGTTGATTCTTGGTCCAGATCTACTCAGAGAGGCTTCAGAAAAGATTAAGGTCGTTCGGGCTAGAATGAAGGAGGCTCGGTCTAGGCAGAAAAGTTATGCAGATAAGAGATGAAAAGATTTAAAGCTATCTGTTAGGGACCAGGTTTTCGTCAAAGTATCACTAATGAAGGGTGTGATTAGATTTGAGAAATCGGGGAAGTTATCTCCTAGATTCGTTGTACCTTTTCCTATTCTTGAAAGGATGGGAAGCTCGCGTATAGACTTGAGTTACCGAGTAGTTTGGCACGTATCCACGATGCTTTTCATGTTTCTCATCTCAGAAGGTGTGTTATAAACCCGGAGACTGCTATTGCACTGATAGCGCTAAGATGATTTAGTGGTAGAACCAAACTTGACCATAGTAAGAAAGCCAGTTCGCATTATTGCGAAAGATGAGAAGAAGCTTAGAACCAAGACAGTCAGATTAGTCAAAGTCTAGTGGAGTGATGATGACAGGGACTGTACTTGGAAGGTAGAGAGAAGGATTAGAGATACTTATCCTGACATGGTTGAGGGTGTGTTTTACCTTCTTATTTGATTTATTATGTGTCTTATCGTAATTTTGAGGATGAAATTCTTTAAAGAGGGGAGTCTGTAACACCCTAGGTTTCTGATAATATTATTTGATAGATTTAGTTAGTTAAACTTAATAAAATAATGTGTTGATTAGAGGATTGAGATTTGATTTAATTAAAGGTAGTCATACCATTAAAACAAATGAATTAAAAGAAGGGTTTTTAAAACGAATTAGAGGAGGGGTAATATGGGAAAGAGACCATTCCTATATTTACTTCTCATAGCCGTATATTATGCACGTTCATTCTCATTTCAAAATTTTATAAAGAGAGGTCGACCACCATTAACAAGGAAAGGGGAAGAAGAAACTAAGAAAAGCTAAAGGAAAAGCAAATTCAAATCAAATCCATTCAAATCTCAAGCTCAATTAATCTTTAAAGCAAAGGTGAATAATGTTTACATCTCTAATTTTTTATTGGCTTCAGTTTTAAGGTTAAATCCGAATATTTTGCAATGGTTTTCCATGTTTTTGAATGACTGTATATACATGTTGATGATTTATGTGTGTTCATACAGATTTTACGACATGTTTTGAGAAGAAAACCCTACTAAATGACATCCAATTGCCTTGCGAATTTTTATGAAGATCTAAAATGATATTTTAGGGATGGGTTTCAATTTTCGGATTATTTTTGAATTTTTGTGGATTTATTATGAATTTTCTAAGGAAAAAATGGTATTTTGGATTATAAAATTATTTATGGGTAAATAATTTATTATTTTGGTCTGAAAATTTTATATGTTGGAAAACATATATAAAGCGATTTTCTGGAATTTTCCCAAATTTTCCTAAGGTTTTTAATAGTTATATAAAATTATTTAAGGTATGAGACTTAAATGTTTTATATAATTATAAAGGAGAATGGGCTTTTTATAAAATGTTTTAATTTCTAAAAATGGAAAATGGCAGCACTTTTGAATATAAGAATCTGGCAACCAATCAGATTTAGATAAACAAGGCAGGTTAGGTATAAGAGAACAACTTTAAAGTACAAATAAACAGGTTTTTAACTATTTCGTCTCCTTTGGCACCTAAGTTCCGCATCTGTTCCTCCCCTTTCGACATGGTCGAAACCAATGCACATGGTATCAAGCAACTGGTATGTAGTGAATTGAAAGAGGGCGAAAGGTATGGTGTCGAAACCAAGGGGCTCCGAAAGAGGTGAAAGGTTGCTTCCGACCTAAATGCTTTCGACTAAGTCAAATGATTTAAAAGAAAAGGTTTCGATTGGGTTTTTTTTCTTGTTTTAAATGAATGCTTTCGACATAGTCGAAGCCTTTGGCTGCCGCTTTCTACCTTTCGATCCAGATGGTTTCGAAGGGGGCCTTTTGTTTTTTAAAATTTGCCGCATCTTCATTTCTTTCGAAGGGATGGTTTCGACACCGTCACTTCACTGTTTATGAAATGGTTTTGAAAGAGTTACTTCAAAAGGGGTTCGAAGCAGATGATTCCAACTTCAACGTTTTTCTGATCCTTTTGCTCTACTTGAAGGCATAATCCAAATGTTTTGGATCGAAACATTTTAAGAGGGTTTCGAAGTAGTCAACTTCGAATGGTATCGAAAGGTTTCCACTTGTTTTAAATTGAACCCAAAGTGCTTTCGAAAAAGTTTAGTTTGATGCTTTCGAAAGGTTTTGTGAATGGTTTCGAAAGGGGTGGTTCTCCAAGGTTTCGACAAAGATGAAAAGGAAGGTTATTCTAGTGTTTTCCAAAGGCAAGATTTAAATGGTTTTAACGGTGGATGTCATATATTTTAAAGCTTCTAATGGAAAGGCTTTTTATTGGTTTCGAAAGAGTTACCTTCAATGTTTTTGGAAGGGGTACTTTCAATGGATTCGAAGGGGTTACCTTCAATGGTTTCAAAAGGGTGTTTAAAGGTTTTAACAAAGGTTTCGAACAGGTTAAATAGGCAGAATAGCCTAGGTTTTTTAAGTTATACAAGACTATAACTTATTTTAAAATGATAGATAATCCTTATAGAACATCATCAACATTATTTTGAGTAAAGTATATATAACATGGAAAAATAACTTAGAGTAAAGCTAAAAATATATTTTCCTTGTATATGTATTATTTGACGGATTAAATCATTTTGAGAAAGGTTTTCAAGGAAAATTTAAAGGGTAGTTAACCCAAAGTAAATTTGGGCAATTAGCTCACTTAAATTCGAACAGCTAGTCCCTTTTGAGGGCAGTTAGCCCAGAGGACAGTATCTAAGTGCTTTTGATATTATGGATACTATTAGTATTACCGTATTTCGTCACCAGATGTTAATACTATGGATGACTGCAGCATCTGTAGCGCTTGGTTTTTGACCTCCAGATATGTGATGATACATTAAGTATGCAGAAATAGGTTTGAAACTATCTTTCTTCAATCAAGAATATGATTCTTGATTGAAATCAGATGAGTAAAAGATGATAACTCACTTCTCCGATGAAGAGATGATCTGAGGAGAATACAAACTGCAGCCTATCTTGTGCGATGAAGTCTCTTTGATGAGATTTAGGCGTGGTAGTGATAAGATTAGCAATACACTGTTAATCTTGTGATTCTGATGACTGAGCGGTGAATACTTGATCAAGAAGTGGGTTAATCTTCGATGATGAGGCTAAATTCTGAGGAGAATTGATACAATTATCTCTCAAGTGATGATTCTGATCTGATGAAGAGATTGGATCAGGTTTTCCGTTCCCATTAGACACTACCACGCCTAAATGGGTAATACAATAAAACTTTGATACTTAAGTTGATGACATAAAAATTTGCAGTATGAGGAGTCTAGGAAAAGAGAGCGAAGAGGAAGGAGAGCAAAACGTGACGGTAAAATCAGCAGCCTTTACAGGAAGTGAAAATGGACTGAGAATGAAGACATAGGGTCGCCCAAGTACTGGGGTTTGTGAAGAACATAGCGTTCGAACATGCTGTCAAGCAAAATGTTCAGAATCCTATCATTATTGATCAAAACTATGTCCTGATGACAAAGGATGTCCTGATCAGGTTTAACTAAGATATTTCTTGCCTCCAAGCTGCCTCTAGATTATCCTTGGTTTAGAATATAAGTTGATTTGTATATGCATGGGCTGAAGGTCTATGGTACTGTTATATGTGTGTAGTTAGCATGTTTGTGAAAGATTCAATTGTGATGTTATTTTCACAATGTTGTCATCCTGAACAAGAAAGAGGTTGATGAATGCATATATAAGATCACCATCTTCTCAAATATGCCAACATATCAAAGAGAGATCTCAAGAAGAACCTAAAATCCATAATGTAATATTAGGCTCATTTTAATGGAACTAGATCACAATTAAATACATGTATAAAAGTTCTAATGCTCATAGCTACATTCAGATCAAAAACATCAAATAAAACACATTAAAAAAAAAAGGACAACAATTTTACGGACATCATTTTCTACTTTTAATAGCAAAATGGAAAGTTCACCACATTACAGTGTGTATATGACAATCTATTGTCGATCACGTTTTTTTTACGGTATAAAGGAATAATCAGCGATGATAAACTG
Organism: Allium cepa; assembly: GCA_030765085.1. Taxonomy (NCBI): domain Eukaryota; kingdom Viridiplantae; phylum Streptophyta; class Magnoliopsida; order Asparagales; family Amaryllidaceae; genus Allium; species Allium cepa. The sequence continues at coordinate 72,274,441 of CM060938.1, read as the reverse complement.
CCAGTGCAGGTCCAATTTCCAAAGCGGCGCATTTTTTTTAACTTTTATTTTTTTATTTTTGAGTTTAATTTTTCAACCATCGTTTCCGTGTTTCGCCAATTTTATTTGCAAGATATTGTAATGCTCTTAATCCAGAATTATACTAGTCCTTTCTTTTTTTACCTAATTGAAAGGTGTATATTTATCTTTAATCATAGGTTTATATTTCAAATTGAAAGCCAGCCTACAGCCCAAAGAAATTGAAAGCTCACGTACCAGAAATTGAAGCAAACAAAACAGAAGTCCAAGCAATTAAAGCACGATAGAATATTATCCACGCACGCCTAAAACCAAAGTTAATTCAAACGGTTTCTTAATTACCTAAAAAAAATCGTAAAGCGTCGCGTCAGTGCTTAAAAAATTTCAAAAAATTGTAAATATTATAACTAGGTTTCTAAAAGAAAAAAAAAAGGAAATTACCGACATATCTGCAATTATTGTTCAATACTTATCATGGAATGACACTTTTATTTCATTGTTTCAGTTTTTGGTAGTTACTTGTTTGCTGGATGAAGAATTATGAGATATGATTCTTTGGGGAATGGACTCCAACTTATGAATCAAGTTCTATAGTTTTGATTGCTATTTTCATTATTATTTTTTGCTGTTGTTAGAACTTACTTTAGTAGAATCATGAAACAATTATCTGGATTTCAGAAAAGAAAAAAAAAGAAAAAAGACAGACAAGAACTTATAACTCAAAGCTTACAAGGTTCGCTAAATAAATATTTTAAGAAATAATCAAAATCATTAGTTAAATCCAAACAATTAATTAATACCGTGTAAAATGAAAATGCTGATGAATTATTAAATCCACTTGAGGTACAAAATAATTTTAAAGAGTTGAAAGAGGATGAGAGTGATGAAAGCAAAGAAGTAAATGAAAAAAAAATGAAAACACTGTAAACGTTTGTAAAACGTTTGTAAAATCAAATAAGAAGAAAAGGATAATTCATATTATTCAGCAAGACGGCTGAGCAAACAAATATTAATTACATTAGGGTTACAGAGATAGGTTTATATAGATAGAAAACATAAACAATAAAAAGGCTAAAAAGCCCAACCTAGACAGGAAATGGATCAATATGCTAACATCCCCCCTCAAACACGATATGGTACGGCAAGAAGCATCGAGAGTTTGCCAATGAAAAATCTATGACGTTCAATAATGTGAGCCTTCGTGAAGAAATCAGCAAGTTGCATCGATGACGAAGTAAAAGGCAGAGAAATAGTTCCATGCAGCAAGTGATACCGAGTGAAATGACAGTCAATCTCAATATGTTTGGTGTGCTCATGAAAAACAGTATTGTGAGCAATTTGAATAGCACTCTTATTGTCACAATACATAGGAGTGGAAGAAGAAATCGAAACACTCATATCCTCCAACAGCCAACGTAGGAGTGGGAGAAGAAATCGAAACACCCATATCCTCCAACAGCCAACGTAACCAAATAATCTCAGATGTAGTGGAGGCCATAGCACGATACTCTGCCTCAGTGGAAGACCGAGAAACAACATCCTGTTTCTTGCTCTTCCATGAAATAAGGGAATCACCTAAAAATATACAAAAGCCAGCTGTGGATTTTCTATCCGTTGAGTCACCAGCCCAATCTGCATCAGAGAAGGCACGAAGCTCCAAAGATGAGGTCGATGGGAACAAAAGACTCTGATAAAGTGTTCCTTGCAAGTAACGAAGAATGCGCATAACAACAGCCCAATGAAAAGAGGTAGGGGAAGATACGAAGTGACTAACAATGTGAACAGCATAGGCAATATCTGGACGAGTGATGGTCAGATATACAAGGCAACCAACAACAGAACGATATAAAGTGGGATCAGAAAGAGGACTCCCATCGGTCGGAGTATATCGGGCATTTACCTCAAGTGGTGAATCAACATGACGTGTACCAGTAAGACCAGCAAGATGAATAATGTCAGTAGTGTATTTGGACTGCGAAAGAAGATAGCCTTTTTCTGAGGAAGCTATTTCAATCCCTAAAAAATAACGTAGATGACCCAAATCCTTCGTATCAAAACAACGAGACAACGTGGCTTTAATACTCACAGTACCATTACTGTCATCACCTGTAATGATCATATCATCTACATATAGTAGAAGAAGAATACGGCCTGCAGAAGTCAATCTGACAAAAAGTGTTGAATCATGGGGACTAGAGGTAAAACCAAGTGATGTAACTACATTCGAAAATCTCTCATACCAAGCACGTGGTGCTTGCTTAAGGCCATATAGAGCTTTCTTAAGCCTATAAACCTGACCTGGAGCATGAGAAACACCAGATGGAGCAACCATGTAAACTTCTTCCTTAAGATCTCCATTAAGAAAAGCATTTTTAACATCCATTTGAGAGATGTCCCACTTACGACTGGACGCAACAGCAATAAGAATCCGAACAGATGTCATCTTAGCCACAGGAGCAAATGTTTCCTCATAATCCATGCCATACTCTTGGGCAAATCCTTTAGCAACTAAACGAGCTTTGTATCGCTCAATAGAACCATCTGACTTGGTTTTAATCTTATACACCCATCGACAACCAATAGTTTTCTTCCCAGTAGGAAGGTATACAAGATCCTAGGTACCAGTTTTGTCTAAAGCAGACATTTCCTCAGACATAGCACGTTGCCACACAGGAGAACGAACAGCCTCCTAGTAAGAAGAAGGCTCATAGAAAGTGTCAATGTAAACAAGAAATGAAGCAAAAGCCCGAGAGTAACAAGAGTAAGCAAAATCAGATAATTGAGTAGATTTACGTGTGCGAGTGAGATAGCGAGGTTGAACAGGATCGGTCATCACAGGAGGTGTTTGAACAGTCGTAGTAGCAGGGAATAAAGTGTCACCTGCAGAAGGAGGAGGAACAGAGTGTATGGATGACAGAGTATCAATGATAAGAGGTGGTGAATCAAAGGAGTTATCAGCAGGAAATGGATCAATGTGAATAAGATCAGACTTAGTCATACTATGAGGACAAGCTGGAATAGAGTAGAAGGGAATATGTTCAATAAAGGAAACATGACGAGAAACATATAGTTTATTTGAAGAAGGATCATAACAAGAATAGCTTTTTTGTCCAATATCATACCCAAGAAAAACACATATAGCAACACGTGAAGATAATTTTGTACGTTCTACGTGTGGACGAAGAACAAAACAAGTGGAACCAAACACTTTTAGGTGAGAGTAATCAGGAGTTTGACCAAACAACTTGGCATGAGGAGAAATACCAGAGTTATGAGAAATCGGGATCTTATTAATAAGATAAACGGAAGTGAGAACAGCTTCTCCCCAAAATTCTTTTGGAACGCTAGTTGAAAGAATCATAGAACGGGCAGTTTCAACAATGTGTCTATGTTTTCTTTCAGCAACACCATTTTGTTGCGGGGTATCAGTGTGGGAAGTCTGATGCAAAGTACCATCAACCGTGAATATGTTAGAAAGGTCTCCCTTAGTGTATTCCCCCCTAAATCAGAACGAAAGCATTTAACAATAGCAGAGTGTTGTGTTTTAACATATGCTTGAAAGGCAATATATATATCAATAAACTCAGAACGACGTTTAATCATATAAACCCAACAATAACGAGTATAGTCATCGATAAAAGAGACATAATATCTGCACCCACCTTTTGTGGGGATGGGTGCTGGACCCCAAACATCAGAATGAACTAAATCAAAAGGTGCAGTGGAATTAGGAACACTTTGATTAAAGGACAAAGCAGAAAATTTTCCAAGTTTACAACCACTACAATCTGAAATATCATGAGAACGTAAGTCTCCCAAAACACCAGAATTACACAAGAATTTAAGACGAGAGCTTGAAATATGACCAAGTCTGGAATGCCACAAATAAACTTAGAAGACAATGGAGTTAAATGAAAAGAAGAAAGGTCGATACTAGCAGCGGCGGCATGACTTGGAATGTGCAAGTCATCCAAAACATAGAGACCGCCCTGCCTACGGCCTGTCCCAATCAACTTCTTGGAGTTGGGACCTGCATAGAGCAAGTGGTAGAAGAAAAATGAACAAGATATCCAAGATCACAAAGTTGTCCGACCGACACAAGATTCATAGTTAATTTAGAAATACAATAAACATTTGGGAGGGAAACGTGTGTGGTTTGAATTGTACTGATTCCTGTTAATGGCAAAGGTGTGCCATCAGTAGTCAAAATAGAAGGTGAGCGAGAATCAAAAGACATAGATATAAATGATGAACAATCATGGGACATATGATATGAGGCACCAGAATCCAAAATCCACAAAGGAGAATTCAAACCTGATATGGAGGGAGCTGACATGGCAAAGTGCTGAGATTGAGGAGCAATCATGTTTTGAGACAAAGACTGGCTAGCAAGGAATTTCTGAAATTGTTCTGCAAGAGAGTCCATAGAGGAATCCACAACTTTGTGATCTTGCTATTCTTGTTATGATCCATTTCCTGCTGGATGAAGAATTATGAGATATGATTCTTTGGGGAATGGACTCCAACTTATGAATCAAGTTCTATAGTTTTGATTGCTATTTTCATTATTATTTTTTGCTGTTGTTAGAACTTACTTTAGTAGAATCATGAAACAATTATCTGGATTTCAGAAAAGAAAAAAAAAAGAAAAAAGACAGACAAGAACTTACAACTCAAAGCTTACAAGGTTCGCTAAATAAATATTTTAAGAAATAATCAAAATCATTAGTTAAATCCAAACAATTAATTAATACCGTGTAAAATGAAAATGCTGATGAATTATTAAATCCACTTGAGGTACAAAATAATTTTAAAGAGTTGAAAGAGGATGAGAGTGATGAAAGCAAAGAAGTAAATGAAAAAAAAATGAAAACACTGTAAACGTTTGTAAAACGTTTGTAAAATCAAATAAGAAGAAAAGGATAATTCATATTATTCAGCAAGACGGCTGAGCAAACAAATATTAATTACATTAGGGTTACAGAGATAGGTTTATATAGATAGAAAACATAAACAATAAAAAGGCTAAAAAGCCCAACCTAGACAGGAAATGGATCAATATGCTAACATCCCCCCTCAAATACGATATGGTACGGCAAGAAGCATCGAGAGTTAGCTAATGAAAAATCTATGACGTTCAATAGTGTGAGCCTTCGTGAAGAAATCAGCAAGTTGCATCGATGACGAAGTAAAAGGCAGAGAAATAGTTCCATGCAGCAAGTGATACCGAGTGAAATGACAGTCAATCTCAATATGTTTGGTGTGCTCATGAAAAACAGTATTGTGAGCAATTTGAATAGCACTCTTATTGTCACAATACATAGGAGTGGAAGAAGAAATCGAAACACTCATATCCTCCAACAGCCAACGTAGGAGTGGGAGAAGAAATCGAAACACCCATATCCTCCAACAGCCAACGTAACCAAATAATCTCAGATGTAGTGGAGGCCATAGCACGATACTCTGCCTCAGTGGAAGACCGAGAAACAACATCCTGGTTCTTGCTCTTCCATGAAATAAGGGAATCACCTAAAAATATACAAAAGCCAGCTGTGGATTTTCTATCCGTTGAGTCACCAGCCCAATCTGCATCAGAGAAGGCACGAAGCTCCAAAGATGAGGTCGATGGGAACAAAAGACTCTGATAAAGTGTTCCTTGCAAGTAACGAAGAATGCGCATAACAACAGCCCAATGAAAAGAGGTAGGGGAAGATACGAAGTGACTAACAATGTGAACAGCATGGGCAATATCTGGACGAGTGATGGTCAGATATACAAGGCAACCAACAACAGAACGATATAAAGTGGGATCAGAAAGAGGACTCCCATCGGTCGGAGTATATCGGGCATTTACCTCAAGTGGTGAATCAACATGACGTGTACCAGTAAGACCAGCAAGATGAATAATGTCAGTAGTGTATTTGGACTGCGAAAGAAGATAGCCTTTTTCTGAGGAAGCTATTTCAATCCCTAAAAAATAACGTAGATGACCCAAATCCTTCATATCAAAACAACGAGACAACGTGGCTTTAATACTCACAGTACCATTACTGTCATCACCTGTAATGATCATATCATCTACATATAGTAGAAGAAGAATACGGCCTGCAGAAGTCAATCTGACAAAAAGTGTTGAATCATGGGGACTAGAGGTAAAACCAAGTGATGTAACTACATTCGAAAATCTCTCATACCAAGCACGTGGTGCTTGCTTAAGGCCATATAGAGCTTTCTTAAGCCTATAAACCTGACCTGGAGCATGAGAAACACCAGATGGAGCAACCATGTAAACTTCTTCCTTAAGATCTCCATTAAGAAAAGCATTTTTAACATCCATTTGAGAGATGTCCCACTTACGACTGGACGCAACAGCAATAAGAATCCGAACAGATGTCATCTTAGCCACAGGAGCAAATGTTTCCTCATAATCCATGCCATACTCTTGGGCAAATCCTTTAGCAACTAAACGAGCTTTGTATCGCTCAATAGAACCATCTGACTTGGTTTTAATCTTATACACCCATCGACAACCAATAGTTTTCTTCCCAGTAGGAAGGTATACAAGATCCTAGGTACCAGTTTTGTCTAAAGCAGACATTTCCTCAGACATAGCACGTTGCCACACAGGAGAACGAACAGCCTCCTAGTAAGAAGAAGGCTCATAGAAAGTGTCAATGTAAACAAGAAATGAAGCAAAAGCCCGAGAGTAACAAGAGTAAGCAAAATCAGATAATTGAGTAGATTTACGTGTGCGAGTGAGATAGCGAGGTTGAACAGGATCGGTCATCACAGGAGGTGTTTGAACAGTCGTAGTAGCAGGGAATAAAGTGTCACCTGCAGAAGGAGGAGGAACAGAGTGTATGGATGACAGAGTATCAATGATAAGAGGTGGTGAATCAAAGGAGTTATCAGCAGGAAATGGATCAATGTGAATAAGATCAGACTTAGTCATACTATAAGGACAAGATGGAATAGAGTAGAAGGGAATATGTTCAATAAAGGAAACATGACGAGAAACATATAGTTTATTTGAAGAAGGATCATAACAAGAATAGCTTTTTTGTCCAATATCATACCCAAGAAAAACACATATAGCAACACGTGAAGATAATTTTGTACGTTCTACGTGTGGACGAAGAACAAAACAAGTGGAACCAAACACTTTTAGGTGAGAGTAATCAGGAGTTTGACCAAACAACTTGGCATGAGGAGAAATACCAGAGTTATGAGAAATCGGGATCTTATTAATAAGATAAACGGAAGTGAGAACAGCTTCTCCCCAAAATTCTTTTGGAACGCTAGTTGAAAGAATCATAGAACGGGCAGTTTCAACAATGTGTCTATGTTTTCTTTCAGCAACACCATTTTGTTGCGGGGTATCAGTGTGGGAAGTCTGATGCAAAGTACCATCAACCGTGAATATGTTAGAAAGGTCTCCCTTAGTGTATTCCCCCCTAAATCAGAACGAAAGCATTTAACAATAGCAGAGTGTTGTGTTTTAACATATGCTTGAAAGGCAATATATATATCAATAAACTCAGAACGACGTTTAATCATATAAACCCAACAATAACGAGTATAGTCATCGATAAAAGAGACATAATATCTGCACCCACCTTTTGTGGGGATGGGTGCTGGACCCCAAACATCAGAATGAACTAAATCAAAAGGTGCAGTGGAATTAGGAACACTTTGATTAAAGGACAAAGCAGAAAATTTTCCAAGTTTACAACCACTACAATCTGAAATATCATGAGAACGTAAGTCTCCCAAAACACCAGAATTACACAAGAATTTAAGACGAGAGCTTGAAATATGACCAAGTCTGGAATGCCACAAATAAACTTAGAAGACAATGGAGTTAAATGAAAAGAAGAAAGGTCGATGCTAGCAGCGGCGGCATGACTTGGAATGTGCAAGTCATCCAAAACATAGAGACCGCCCTGCCTACGGCCTGTCCCAATCAACTTCTTGGAGTTGGGACCTGCATAGAGCAAGTGGTAGAAGAAAAATGAACAAGATATCCAAGATCACAAAGTTGTCCGACCGACACAAGATTCATAGTTAATTTAGAAATACAATAAACATTTGGGAGGGAAACGTGTGTGGTTTGAATTGTACTGATTCCTGTTAATGGCAAAGGTGTGCCATCAGTAGTCAAAATAGAAGGTGAGCGAGAATCAAAAGACATAGATATAAATGATGAACAATCATGGGACATATGATATGAGGCACCAGAATCCAAAATCCACAAAGGAGAATTCAAACCTGATATGGAGGGAGCTGACATGGCAAAGTGCTGAGATTGAGGAGCAATCATGTTTTGAGACAAAGACTGGCTAGCAAGGAATTTCTGAAATTGTTCTGCAAGAGAGTCCATAGAGGAATCCACAACTGATTCACCGGAAGGATGTACCAATGCAGCAGTCCTAGGTTGGGAACTACCTCGTGACTGTCCATGTCCTTGTGCAGTAGAGAGGGACTGTTGTTGGCTACTGCGCTGTTGCTGTTGTGACCTATCACCTGACTTAAAACTTTGATTTTTTTGACGAGCCAATAATTCAGGACATTGATTCTTCCAATGGCCTGGTTGTTTACAATAATTACAATCACGACCATTCTTGATATTTATCTTGTTGCGTTGAGATGGGATTGGTAAAATCCCTGTAGCAAAAACAGATATAGAAGAAGTCTGTGCAACTTTCTCAGTTTGAGACTTCAAGCGAGTTTCTTCAGCTAATAATTCATGTAGAACAGAATCAACAAAAGGTAAAGGAGTGCAATGTAGGATGGACGCACGACAATGCTCGTACTCTGGTCGAAGAGCCATCAACAATTGAACAAGACGTTGTTCCTCCCTATGAGCGATATATGGAGCAAATGACCTAAGCTCGGCAACCTCAGTCATAGCCAATTGATCCCAAAGAGCAGTAATTTCAGAATAAAAATCTTGAATATTTCGATCATTCTGAGACAATGACTGAATATCAGCCTCTAATTGATATTGAATGGCAAAGTTAGAACGCACAAAAAGTCGCTCCAAATAGTCCCAAACTTGCTTAGCAGTATCATACTTAGCCAATTGCATACCAATTTTATTCTCAACAGAATTATTAATCCAAGTGATGATCTTTGAATTGTTAGTATCCCATTTCTCTATCGATTCAACATTAGCTGCTTCAGGAGCGACAATAACACCAGAAATATATTCCCACATCTGTTTTCCTAGAAAAATTTTCATGACGTAACTCCAATAAGAATAGTTTTTTCCATCTAAACGAACACTAATAGCTTGTAATGAATCATCACCTCCTGTCATATTTTGAAGTCAGCAACCGCTTCAGGTCGAGACAGGTATCAATTGGGCTAGAGTTTTGGGAAACTAGGGTTTCGGGTTGATCAGCAGGCTAGGGTTTCAGGACAGGGAGATCGACAGGCTAGGGTTTCGGGGTTCTAGGGTTTCGGCAGGGAGATCGACAGCTAGGGCAGGGAGATTGGCAGCTGGGTCAGGGAGATCGGCAGCTAGGGCAGGCTGGGGACTCGGGCTTCTACAGGCTGGGGACGGGGATATGGGGTTTTGGGACAAGATCGACGACAGGCTAGGGTTTCGGTGGGTGCTAGGGTTTGGAGCAGGTGATGATACCAAGCTAGGGTTTCGGGTTGAGGCCGGAAGACAAGACAGCGACGAGGCAGCGACGAGGCAGCAGGCAGAAACAAGAACGAGGCTCTGATACCATGTAAACGTTTGTAAAACGTTTGTCAAATCAAATAAGAAGAAAAAATAATTCATATTATTCAGCAAGACGGCTGAGCAAACAAAGATTGATTACATTAGGGTTACAGAGATAGGTTTATATAGATAGAAAACATAAACAATAAAAATGCTAAAAAGCCCAACCCAAACAGGAAATGGATCAATATGCTAACAAACACAATCGAAGAAAAGGATAATATTGATATCAATAATCTTCAAGAAAATGACTATATCATCGATAATTTTAAACGTTTGGAAAATGATTTGAATTTAAACATTTATGATCCTAGAATTTGGGATAATCTTCAAGGAAAACTTAAAATTTACTTGTTGAAAATTAACCTCAACGGAAAGCTAATATTAATATTCCAAAAGATAAATGCTCTAGAAGATTTTCTCCAAATTATTATATTCGGAATCTACAAACGGAGATACTCGTGATAGAGAATGATTAGTGCATTTAAAAGATTTAGATAGAGTTTTTTATTTTTGTTGCAAATTATTCAAAATAAAGTCATCAAAAAGTCAATTAGCAAGTGAAGGAACTAAAGATTGGAAGCATCTTAGCAAAACACTTGAGCGACATGAAAATAGCATCGAGTACCTTTAGAACTTGAAATTATTGAAAATGCAAAGGCTTGGATTAAAGAAAAACTCAAACTATAGACAAAGAATTGAAATGCAAATTAAAAATAACACACTACATTGGAAAAATGTAATAGTTCGAATTATTGTTGTTGTAAAATGTCTTGCAATAAATAATTTGGCTTTTCGTGGAACAATAAAACAATTGATGACGATGCTAAAGGTAATTTTCTGGGTCTTATCGAAATGATTTTAGAATTTGATCCAGTGATGCAATGTCATTTCCAATTTATTAGAAACAAAGAAATTCATCACCGCCATCTTAGTCATAAAATCTAAAATGAGTTAATTGTCATTCTAGCATCCAAGGTTAAAAATGCGATAATTAACAAAATTAAGAAGACAAAATATTTTTCTATTATTCTTGACTGTACTCCCGACTCAAGTTACAAAGAACAAATGACTTTGATAATAAGATGTGTTGATGTGTCATGTTCTCAAATAAAAATAGAAGAATTCTTTTTAGAGTTTATAAATGTAGTTGATACAACCGGACAAACTCTTTTCAATAAATTATAAATTGCATTAAAAAGTCTTGGACTTAACATTGATATTGTGAGGGGGCAAAGATACAATAGTGAATCTAATATGAATGAGCGACATCAATGCGTACAAACAAGATTGCATGAAATAAATCCAAGATTATTTTATATGTCATGTAGTTCTCGTTGTCTTAATTTAGTATTATTAATATGGCAAATTGTTCTCATAAATCGGAATCATTTTTTGAAGCATGCCAATGCATATATTTAGCTTTTTCTAGCTCAAGAAAAACGATGTTTTACTTGATCATATAAAGGGTTTAACTTTAAAATCATTGTCACACACGATGGGAGAGTCACATTGAAAGTATTAAGCAATAAAATCATAACTTTCTGAATTTAGAGAAGCTTTATTCAAATTAGTAGAAATTACAGAAGATGCAAAAATAAGTAGAGATGCTCGAACTTTAGTTACATGTGAGCTTTCAAGTTTTGAATTTATATTATCTTTGATAACTTGGCATGATGTTTTGAAAAAATAAACATAGTAAATAAAAAGTTACAATCGAACGATATGCGACATGATATTGCAGTTAAACAATTGGAAGTTCTTGTTTAGATTTAATTTAGCAATTGAAGAAGCAAAACAAATCGCTATAGACATGGAAATTGAACCAATGTTTCCAACAAAATGACAGATTCAAAGAAAAAAATAGTTTGATGAAACATTTGATGACAATAATATAGAACAATTATCTGCATAAGAATCATTTAGGATTGACTATTTTATTCACATAGTTGATATCTCTCTCTTACAATTAAAGACTAGATTTGAACAAATGAAACTCTTTGTGTCTATATTTGGTTTCTTATTTGATGCTCAAAAATTAATTAATTTGGATGACCGGGAATTGCTAATAGCTTGTATGAATCTTGAAAATGCTTTTAAAAAGGATGATATTTCTGATGTGATTGGAAAAAATTTATGTTATGCACTACGGGTATTGCAAGTAATGTTGCTAAAGAAATCATATGAAACGGACAAGCCAAGGACTTCGACAAGTATGATTGAGTTTGTGAGGAATATAGATATGTTTTCAAATGTGATGATTGCTTACATAATATTATTTGACTATCCCTATGACCGTTGCATCTGCCAAGAGAAGCTTTTCTAAATTGAAATTGTTAAAATTATATTTGCGAACTTCTATGTCTCAAGATAGGTTGAATGTGCAGTTCTATACATCGAAAAAGATATGTTGGAAAATATTGAACAAAAAGATACGCAGTTCTATCCCTATGACCATTGCATCTGCGAAGAGAAGTTTTTCTAAATTGAAATTGTTAAAATTATATTTGCGAACTTCTATGTCTCAAGATAGGTTGAATGTGCAGTTCTATGCATCGAAAAAGATATGTTGGAAAATATTGAACAAGAAGATTAACCAGTGATTTTGCTTCAAAAAATGCATAAAGAGAAATTTTTGAATGATGTTATTGTCGGATATATCATTTGTCTCTTTAATGAATAAGAAGTTGTAAGGTTGATACTTTTAAGATGTAGTGAACAACTTAGTTAGTTTTTTAGAAAAAGTATCACTTTTGATATTATTTATATATGGTTATTATTGTTTGAAGGTATTACTTGCAAGTGTATGAAGGGGCCCAAACTTTAGTTTTGTCTATGGCCCAAAATGACCTAGGACCGGCTTTGTAAACTGGCAAACGGTGAATCGTCAAAGATCGGTTCTAACGGTGAATTTTTTATCGAATGATGTTTTTCAACTGTGTGAGAAATGGTATTTTGAAGCACAAATATTATATTCATTATTATTAAATTTTCCATGTTATCCGTAAGAACAAATCACAGTGTCAAACCTACTACTAAAGACCGGTCGGAAAATATTGGCACAACCCGCCGATCTTCCACAACGACATCACGTTTAGACTAACCTAAGTCAAGAAAAATACCCATTTTGGTTACTTAATATCTCTTATCGAAGTGAAGCACTTATTTCCTTAAACGTATTGGGTCATTTAATACTTCAAATCTAAGACGAACCCTCGTATATTTTCCCCACCTATCTGCAACGCTTATTCCTTTCTCGGGGGTTCTACACTTGGAGATGTCTCACATCAGTAATAAGTACACACAATTGTTGATAGCCTCAATGTAAAGGACGGACTTCTGTTATGTAACTCTACCAACCTCGCATCCCAACCCACTAAACCAAATCAAACATCCAACGCTAAAATGTTAGATTAGACCTAACAATTCACGTTCGTTCTAAACGTATAATTGAAGCTATCTAATTTCCTACTATGAAAATTATATTGACTTCTACGTGCATTTAATAGTATTAATGGTTACGTAAGTATATCTATTTTGTACGCGTAGGCTTTGGTTTTCTCGTTTCCTTCTTATGTCTAATAAATGTCTATTGTCCATAATAATTGGTCATTAATGTCAAAATTGGATAATCTCTAATGATATTTATTTACCCGTTTCAAAATCCACATATTATGCCTATTCGATTTCCCTCTAAATGCCGTATTAAATTGACTAATTGGACCTCGTTTAATTTCTTTAACTATTTATTAACTATAAATTTATTGTCCGTTAAATTTGTATTTATTGTCCATAAATTTTGGAATCGCTATTCATTCCTTTTTCAACTCCTATAATTATTACGTTTTTAATGACTAATACAAATAACATCATACATTACGACATGTATATATATATTTTTATTTTTAATCGTTAAACGGGGTTATACGTATATATATGTTGTCATATTTCTAACTATTAATTCCTAATCTAGAATATTCTTTTCCACGTTTTAATTTATCAGAGCTAACCTTTCAAAGAGGATTACCGTTGTAGCTTTTCATAAATTAATCAAAAGTGAGATCTTGCTTAGTTTGAAATTATAAGAAATTATTTCTCTTCTTTTAATGAAATAGACAGTATAAATTACGAAAAATAATATTCATATTTTACGCACCTCTTTCTTTTTTGGAATATTTCTCATTGTTTCAAACGACACACAATAAATATTTATATATATATGTGTGTGAAAATAGATAATTTATGGAAAATACACGGAAATAGATATAATTACATTATATCCCACTCCAAATAAATTAAAATACAGAAATTAACATTCCAAGTCAACAGGACAACATAATTTACAACCCATTTATAGATCTAGAATAAACTCTACAACTTTACGAACATTTTTCAATAACAATTATTCGAGATTGATTTCAAATTTTCTGATTAGGTTGTGCATACTATTCATACTCTAATTACTTATTTTATAGAATATATAGGCGATAATCCTACGTGTTTTTTTTAAGCCTACAACTCATCAAAACTTATACATGCATAATAATTAAATAAAATTCAATGTTATAAATTTCAATATTATAAATAAATTATATAATTTTCCACTCACCTTTTAAACTTTCTAGATCTTTCATATCTGAATCCATTCCTTTACTTGACTCCTTTTTCATTCCAACCCAAAAGAATATGTATAACAAGGTATATACATACCGTTAGGACTACAGATCTAAGAAAAGATTTGATGTTAATGAGAATATGGATTTATAATAATAAAATTTATCTTTTTCCACGGTATTGATTTACTCTCTCTCTCTCTCTCTTTTTCACTTTTATTTTATGCCCTCCTCCAATTTGTATGTGTGTTTTATTTTCTGCCCTCTTCCAATTTGTGTGTGTGTAATATTTTATAATTTTTAAAAATAATGAAAAAGAGAATATGTTAGAGCTTCGTTGCTTGGCTCGGAAAATATGGAAAAAGAAGTGAATGGTTGGACCTGAATTCATAGGCGCTTGAATAACCGTAACAGTTAAATTAAAATAATTAAATTTGGGCTCTTTGGCCATGGTTCAAACCCTAGCCGCCGCTTCTTGACCGGTCTACCGCTAGCAGTCAACTATCCCCAGTAAGAGGGTCGAATGCGGGGTCTTGCATTTATTATTATTTATTTTCTTTTTGGTTTTTAGTTATTTTCATTTCGAAAACTTCAAACACTGAAACCTTCTTCGTCCAAGAGCTTCGATCGTGAAAATTCAAATATGAAAGCTGCTAAGAAAATCGCCACTGAACACAACGGTGCAAGTTTCGTGATCAAATTCCGTCGTTTGCTCAAATTTCAATTTTGTAGTCTATTAATTTTTATTAATTAACGTTAAATTTACGGGATGTTACAGTTAGGATCCGTTGGGTTGTGTGTAACTGTCACATCTAGATCACATGTGCAAATTCCGCATGGCATGATTCGAGCTACAAGTATGTAGTATGTATACTACATCCGTTGGGTTGTGTGGACTTGTGTGGATTTGTAGTATGTATACTACATAAGACTTGTCGTATAACTATATACTACCACATAAGTACCCAATTAAAAAAATCTTGAAACATGAAACTTTTGAATCAATGATTTACGATTTTAACCCTGTTTCAATTTATATTTTAGAACTTTACGATTTGAATACCATTTTGGAAACCTTATCAAAAAAGTAATTGTCAAATCAACATCCGAGTAAATAATAGAAAGTTCATAATCCAATGTGTTATAGCAAATGTTATACTAAAAAAATCAGATTTTTGAAATAAAACGTACACTTGTTCAAATACAAGTACAGTAAAATAAAGAAATATCAAAATTGTTGGGCTTTTTGTAGGATCAATTGAGCTAGATTTCAGCACTCCTTAATGAACCGGCTTAGGTTGAAGTTGTACTTCAAATTAGTTTTGTATTAGCATATTATGAAGACGGATGCAATATTTTATTTGATGTGGGATTTAAATGGCATGTCTTCACAAAACGTAACAAAAGCTTTAAACTTCTCCATTATAGCTTAGATTGCAACTGAAAAAGGCTCATTGAGTAATATGAATATAGAAGAACATGATTTAAATTGTTCACAGTCAACGTGTACTGAAATTTGGAACATACACGGATTCAGCTGTAAAAGCTAGGTATACAATTATGTAGAAAATTGTAAAATTTGAGCCTATAAGATGAGTGTCATGTGATCTCCCGTACATGGCCGTTTCATGATGAACAGCTGAAATTTGTGTAATGTGTTCCGGAAAATGACCTCATGTGAGTTTCATACTAGGTCTCATGTAAACCAGTGTGTTTTCTAAACTATATGATATGCAGAAGAGTAGAATTGCAAAATTTAACGATTTTAATCAAAGCATAAACTATATATATGAATCTATACTTGTTGGTATGAAAGTCATAATGGATAATCATGATGAAAGGTGTTTAGTATAAGCCTGGAAGAATAAAATTATAGAATGAGCCTGACAAATTTGTCCTGATGCACGAAATTTTTGTCAATGTAACAGCATAATGAAGCCAGTGAAGTGTTCAAATGCAAATGAAAGCAACCCATCGTTAATAAACCAAAACAAATGCTACAAACTAATTCTATTCACACTAAGCTGATATGTCTGAGAACAAGATTTATATCCAATAACAATAACACCTATAATAAATGATAAATAATGAACGTAGGGATTACTCAGTTAAATAATGAAATTTAATAAATAGAGTATACCATCATAAAGAATCAGCAGCAACTTTACGGTACAGGCATCCCATCACCATTATCAGCAACCCTCTATAAATAGAAACCTCGTTCCCAATTAAATTACTACATCGCTAAAAACAGCAGTAATGGCTTCTTTGGCAACAATAATGTGCATATCTTTTGCTTTGCTCATCTCAAGTGCTTCTGCCACTGAAACTGTGGAAGATAGGCACAGGCAATGGATGACTCGGTATGGTCGTACTTACAAGGATGCAACAGAGAGGGAGTACCGATTCAACATATTCAAGGATAATCTCGAGTACATTGAATCATTCAATGCAGAAGAAAAACATAGATATAAGCTAGGTACCAATCGGTTTGCTGATTTAACAAATGAGGAGTTCAAGGCCGCATACAATGGATTCAAGCCTTCCAAAGCAAATGCAGCGGCTAAGCTGAAAGGAACTTTTAAGTACGTTAATTTCACCGATGCTCCTGCAAGTATGGATTGGAGGACTAAGGGTGCTGTTACTCCTGTCAAAAATCAAGGACAATGCGGTAAGCAAAGAAAAAGGAAGGAAAAAAGAAAAAGAAAAGTATTATAGTGCACATATCATATAGTTTCCATAGCATGGCAACAAGTTCAGTTGTCAACCTTGCAGTAACTTTACATTTTCAATGGCTGGCTGCCTATAGTATGACACACATCATACAGTGGAAATTAGCCACAAGGGCCTCTTTAGCAAGTGCAATTAGTTTCTAGGATACACAAATGAAATAATTACTTTTAAGGATAAAATGCAAAATAATTAGTTTCTAAGGCCTAAAAACCTATGAAATTATGTCCTTGAAAGTAATTGAACTGCTGATTTTGTCCTTAAAAGTAATTATTCTGCTGACTTTGGCCTTGAAATTAATTTCCGTGTATGTGTGTCCTAAAAACTAATTGGACTGCAAAGTTTGCCCTTCTAGTGAAATGCCTCCATCATAAACTCTAGATGCAAAAACCAATCTTTTTACATAATGGTAGCTAGTATTTTTGTGGTAGGGCACACATTATATAAGTTTCAATGACAAGCTAAGTGGGTTTCGTCAATGTCCCACAAGTCATAAAAATAATCACGTACTACAAAAATATAGTAGGTTGGGTGTTGGCGATACTACATGAAACTAATCAACATAGTTTTCTCAACAGGATGTTGTTGGGCATTTTCTGCCGTAGCAGCAACAGAAGGAATAAACAAACTCACCACAGGCAAACTGATCTCCCTCTCAGAACAAGAGCTAGTAGACTGCGACATAGAAGGAAATGACCAAGGATGCAATGGTGGACTAATGGACGATGCCTTTGAGTTCATAATAAAAAACAAAGGACTTACAACAGAAGCCAACTACCCATACAAAGCAGCAGATGGCACCTGCAGCAGCAATAAGGAAGCAAACCATGCGGTTGCCATAACAGGGTATGAAGATGTACCTTCAAACGACGAAGCATCTCTTCTAAAGGCAGCAGCCAATCAACCGATCTCTGTTGCTATTGATGCAAGTGGTTCGGACTTTCAGTTGTATTCAAGTGGGGTGTTCACAGGTGAATGTGGGATGGATTTGGATCATGGAGTAACTGTTGTTGGTTATGGAGTTACAAGCGATGGAATGAAGTATTGGTTGGTTAAGAATTCATGGGGAGTGTCATGGGGTGAGAATGGGTATATAAGAATGGAAAGAGATGTTGATGCTGAAGAAGGTATTTGTGGAATTGCCATGCAACCATCCTATCCAACTGCATGAAAAAGTTTGCGGTTTCTCTGTAAGTCCCGCTCCTTTGAGTTGGAGGCTTATGTACATGATTGCGCCTAACGCAGAAAAATGAATATATGATTCCTATTTACTTTTATATGTTCTACAATGCTACTACCTATCTAAATGCCTATACTTGCATGCTCAATGCATTTGGAGCTACATTTCGTTTAGAATTGAGACCCGCAGGGTCAGATTCGGGTCTGTCAGGATTGATTGTCTCCCCTAGATCACATGTTCAAATTTCGTATAGCGTGATTCGTGTCACTGGACATATGCTGATTTGAAGTAGGTATATTACCTAAGACTTATATTACAACTATATACTACCACATTAGTAAAATGTGGAACCCAGGAGGCTCCCGCATGATAGTTGGCTCCACCTCATATTGCGAAATGGTGGTTTCCGAGCTCGAACCTGGACGTCCAGATCACCATGCGGGTGATCTAACCGTTGCGCTAAGGCTCCACCTCTACTACCACATAAGTATTCAATTTTTTTAAAAACAAAAATCTTAAAACATGGAACTTTTGAATATACGATTTACGATTTATACCCCCATTTCAATTTAAAGTTTGAACTTCAGATTTGAATGCCATTTCGGAAACCTTATCGGAAAGTAATCGTCAAATCATCACCTTAGTAAATAATAAAAAGGTCATAATCAAATGTGTTATAGTAAATGTTAAACAAAAATATTCAGATTTTTGAAATAAAACTTACACTTATTCAGATACAAGTACAGCAAATAAAGAAATATCAAAACCGTTGGGCTTTTTCTAGGACAAATTAAGCTAGATTTCAGCACTCCTTAATGGTTCGGCTTAGATTGAAGTTGTGGTTCAAATTAGTTTTATATTAGCATGTTATGAAGACGAATGCAATATTTCATTTGATGTGGGATTAAAATGGCATGTCTTCACTAAACTTAACAAAAGCTTTAAACTTCTCCGATGTAGCTTAGATTGCAACTGAAAAGGGCTCATTCAGTAATATGAATATAGAAGAACATGATTCAAATTGTTCACAGTAACATGTATTGAAATTTGGAACATACACGAATTCAACTGTAAATGATAATATATTTTTATTTTAATCGTTAAACGCGGTTCTACGTGTGTATATATTTTTCTATTTCTAACTATTAATTCCTAAACTAGAACATTCTTTTCCATGTTTTAATTTATCAAAGCTACCTTTTCAACCGTTATAGCTTTTCATAAATTAATCAAAAATGAGGTCTTGCTTCCTCTGAAATTACAAGGAATTATTTCTCTTCTTTTTATGAAATAGACGGTGTAACTATGGAGAATAATATTCATATTTCACACATTTCTTTCTTCTTTGGTATATTCAATACTATTTCCAACGGCTCATTTTTTTATATATTTGTGAAATTAAATCATTTATGAAAAACATACGAAAATAGATATATAAATTATATCCCACTTTAAATAAATTTAGATATAGAATTTCACATTCCAAATCAATTAGGACAACCTAAATTCATGGTTTTAAATCTTCTATATATCGCCCGAGATCTCATTTTCACACTTAACCGAGACGAGACATCAAATTCCCTCCATATCTCCCTCGACGCTCATCTCGTCCGAGATATTCAAATCTCATCTGATATATGAATCAAAATCTCAATCCGAGATCTCACCCGAAATTGTACATTTTTCTTATTTTCTATAATATTTTTTATTTTCATATCGTTTCAAAAGAAGCTACTCAATCCAATTATAATTTACCAACTACTTGAACATATTATTTACTTTTTATCTTAATGGGTCATAGGGAAAAGGTTTCACTTCTTTATTATGTTCAAATAAAAGGATATTATTCAATCATTATTAAATCAATTAAGCTAATTAAGCTACCACTCTTCTAAAAATATTTATTTTTTTTATGTAAATCAAGTATGTTACCATTTTTATTTTTATTAAGAAGGTTAAAACCGTTAAATAAATTTTTGACACGTCGATTTTAGACACATAAGTACATCTGAGATATTCCCAAGATGGATTATAAGACCCGAGTTGTCGGTCCGAGATGTACACCCGATATGTACTCATCTCGTTCGAGATCTCCCCCGATATGAGATATATTGTGTAAAAATTTCGAGACGAAACGTGACCGAAACCCGATATTTAAAACCTTGCCTAAATTAAAATCTCCACAACTTTACAAACATTTTTCAATAATAATTATTTGGGACTGATTTCAAATTTTCAAATTATGCTGTACATATTATTCATACTCCAATTACCTATTTTATAGAATATGTAGGCAATAATTCTATATATTTTTTAAGCCTACAACTCATCAAAACTTATAAATGCATAATTAAATAAAATTCAACGATACCAATTTCAATGTTATAAATAAATTATATAATCTCTCACTCATCTTTTAAACTTTTCAAATCTGAATCCATTCATTTACTTGACTCATTTTCCATTCTAATCCAAAAGAATACGTATAACAAGGTATATACATACTATTAGAATTACAGATCCTGAAAAGAGATTTGGGATTAAGGGGAAGATAATTCATAATAATAAAATTTATCTTTTTCTGCTGTATTGATTCACTCCTCCTCTTCTTCTCTTTTATTCTCTACCCTCCTCCAATTTGTATGTATGTGTGTGTATGTGTGTGTATGTACGCAATATTTTACAATTTTTAGAAATAGTGGAGAAGAGAAAATGTCAGAACTTCGTTGCTTGGCTCAGAAAATACAAAAAGAGAAGTGAAGGGTTAGACCTGTATTTATAGACGTTCGAATCAACCGTAACCGTTAGATTAAAATAATTAAATTCAGACCGTTTGATCAAGATTCAAATCCTAGCCGCCACTCTTTGACCGGTCGACCACTAGCGGCTGACTGACCCAAGTAAGGGGGTCGACTGTGGGGTCCCGCATTTAATATTATTTATTTTCTTTTTTGTTTTTAATTATTTTCTTTCCAAAAACTTCTTAGTTTGAGCTTCGATCACAAAACTCCAATTATGAAAGTTGCCGAGAAAACCGCCACGAACACAACAATGCAAGTTTCATGGTCAAATTCCGTCGTTTGCTTAAATTCCATTTTTGTAGTCTTATTAACCAGTTAGTAATTAACGTTAAATTTACAGGGTGTTACGGTTAGGGTCCGTTGGGTTGTGTCTAAATGTCAAATCTAGATCACATGTTCAAATTCTGCATAGCATGATTCGAACCATTAGCCACTGGACTTGTGCTGACTTGTAGTATGTATACTACATAAGACTTGTCGTATAACTATATACTACCACATAAGTACCCAATTAAAAAAATCTTGAAACATGAAACTTTTGAATCAATGATTTACGATTTTAACCCCGTTTCAATTTATATTTTAGAACTTTACGATTTGAATACCATTTTGGAAACCTTATCAAAAAAGTAATTGTCAAATCAACATCCGAGTAAATAATAGAAAGTTCATAATCCAATGTGTTATAGCAAATGTTATACTAAAAAAATCAGATTTTTGAAATAAAACGTACACTTGTTCAAATACAAGTACAGTAAAATAAAGAAATATCAAAATTGTTGGGCTTTTTGTAGGATCAATTGAGCTAGATTTCAGCACTCCTTAATGAACCGGCTTAGGTTGAAGTTGTACTTCAAATTAGTTTTGTATTAGCATATTATGAAGACGGATGCAATATTTTATTTGATGTGGGATTTAAATGGCATGTCTTCACAAAACGTAACAAAAGCTTTAAACTTCTCCATTATAGCTTAGATTGCAACTGAAAAAGGCTCATTGAGTAATATGAATATAGAAGAACATGATTTAAATTGTTCACAGTCAACGTGTACTGAAATTTGGAACATACACGGATTCAGCTGTAAAAGCTAGGTATACAATTATGTAGAAAATTGTAAAATTTGAGCCTATAAGATGAGTGTCATGTGATCTCCCGTACATGGCCGTTTCATGATGAACAGCTGAAATTTGTGTAATGTGTTCCGGAAAATGACCTCATGTGAGTTTCATACTAGGTCTCATGTAAACCAGTGTGTTTTCTAAACTATATGATATGCAGAAGAGTAGAATTGCAAAATTTAACGATTTTAATCAAAGCATAAACTATATATATGAATCTATACTTGTTGGTATGAAAGTCATAATGGATAATCATGATGAAAGGTGTTTAGTATAAGCCTGGAAGAATAAAATTATAGAATGAGCCTGACAAATTTGTCCTGATGCACGAAATTTTTGTCAATGTAACAGCATAATGAAGCCAGTGAAGTGTTCAAATGCAAATGAAAGCAACCCATCGTTAATAAACCAAAACAAATGCTACAAACTAATTCTATTCACACTAAGCTGATATGTCTGAGAACAAGATTTATATCCAATAACAATAACACCTATAATAAATGATAAATAATGAACGTAGGGATTACTCAGTTAAATAATGAAATTTAATAAATAGAGTATACCATCATAAAGAATCAGCAGCAACTTTACGGTACAGGCATCCCATCACCATTATCAGCAACCCTCTATAAATAGAAACCTCGTTCCCAATTAAATTACTACATCGCTAAAAACAGCAGTAATGGCTTCTTTGGCAACAATAATGTGCATATCTTTTGCTTTGCTCATCTCAAGTGCTTCTGCCACTGAAACTGTGGAAGATAGGCACAGGCAATGGATGACTCGGTATGGTCGTACTTACAAGGATGCAACAGAGAGGGAGTACCGATTCAACATATTCAAGGATAATCTCGAGTACATTGAATCATTCAATGCAGAAGAAAAACATAGATATAAGCTAGGTACCAATCGGTTTGCTGATTTAACAAATGAGGAGTTCAAGGCCGCATACAATGGATTCAAGCCTTCCAAAGCAAATGCAGCGGCTAAGCTGAAAGGAACTTTTAAGTACGTTAATTTCACCGATGCTCCTGCAAGTATGGATTGGAGGACTAAGGGTGCTGTTACTCCTGTCAAAAATCAAGGACAATGCGGTAAGCAAAGAAAAAGGAAGGAAAAAAGAAAAAGAAAAGTATTATAGTGCACATATCATATAGTTTCCATAGCATGGCAACAAGTTCAGTTGTCAACCTTGCAGTAACTTTACATTTTCAATGGCTGGCTGCCTATAGTATGACACACATCATACAGTGGAAATTAGCCACAAGGGCCTCTTTAGCAAGTGCAATTAGTTTCTAGGATACACAAATGAAATAATTACTTTTAAGGATAAAATGCAAAATAATTAGTTTCTAAGGCCTAAAAACCTATGAAATTATGTCCTTGAAAGTAATTGAACTGCTGATTTTGTCCTTAAAAGTAATTATTCTGCTGACTTTGGCCTTGAAATTAATTTCCGTGTATGTGTGTCCTAAAAACTAATTGGACTGCAAAGTTTGCCCTTCTAGTGAAATGCCTCCATCATAAACTCTAGATGCAAAAACCAATCTTTTTACATAATGGTAGCTAGTATTTTTGTGGTAGGGCACACATTATATAAGTTTCAATGACAAGCTAAGTGGGTTTCGTCAATGTCCCACAAGTCATAAAAATAATCACGTACTACAAAAATATAGTAGGTTGGGTGTTGGCGATACTACATGAAACTAATCAACATAGTTTTCTCAACAGGATGTTGTTGGGCATTTTCTGCCGTAGCAGCAACAGAAGGAATAAACAAACTCACCACAGGCAAACTGATCTCCCTCTCAGAACAAGAGCTAGTAGACTGCGACATAGAAGGAAATGACCAAGGATGCAATGGTGGACTAATGGACGATGCCTTTGAGTTCATAATAAAAAACAAAGGACTTACAACAGAAGCCAACTACCCATACAAAGCAGCAGATGGCACCTGCAGCAGCAATAAGGAAGCAAACCATGCGGTTGCCATAACAGGGTATGAAGATGTACCTTCAAACGACGAAGCATCTCTTCTAAAGGCAGCAGCCAATCAACCGATCTCTGTTGCTATTGATGCAAGTGGTTCGGACTTTCAGTTGTATTCAAGTGGGGTGTTCACAGGTGAATGTGGGATGGATTTGGATCATGGAGTAACTGTTGTTGGTTATGGAGTTACAAGCGATGGAATGAAGTATTGGTTGGTTAAGAATTCATGGGGAGTGTCATGGGGTGAGAATGGGTATATAAGAATGGAAAGAGATGTTGATGCTGAAGAAGGTATTTGTGGAATTGCCATGCAACCATCCTATCCAACTGCATGAAAAAGTTTGCGGTTTCTCTGTAAGTCCCGCTCCTTTGAGTTGGAGGCTTATGTACATGATTGCGCCTAACGCAGAAAAATGAATATATGATTCCTATTTACTTTTATATGTTCTACAATGCTACTACCTATCTAAATGCCTATACTTGCATGCTCAATGCATTTGGAGCTACATTTCGTTTAGAATTGAGACCCGCAGGGTCAGATTCGGGTCTGTCAGGATTGATTGTCTCCCCTAGATCACATGTTCAAATTTCGTATAGCGTGATTCGTGTCACTGGACATATGCTGATTTGAAGTAGGTATATTACCTAAGACTTATATTACAACTATATACTACCACATTAGTAAAATGTGGAACCCAGGAGGCTCCCGCATGATAGTGGGCTCCACCTCATATTGCGAAATGGTGGTTTCCGAGCTCGAACCTGGACGTCCAGATCACCATGCGGGTGATCTAACCGTTGCGCTAAGGCTCCACCTCTACTACCACATAAGTATTCAATTTTTTTAAAAACAAAAATCTTAAAACATGGAACTTTTGAATATACGATTTACGATTTATACCCCCATTTCAATTTAAAGTTTGAACTTCAGATTTGAATGCCATTTCGGAAACCTTATCGGAAAGTAATCGTCAAATCATCACCTTAGTAAATAATAAAAAGGTCATAATCAAATGTGTTATAGTAAATGTTAAACAAAAATATTCAGATTTTTGAAATAAAACTTACACTTATTCAGATACAAGTACAGCAAATAAAGAAATATCAAAACCGTTGGGCTTTTTCTAGGACAAATTAAGCTAGATTTCAGCACTCCTTAATGGTTCGGCTTAGATTGAAGTTGTGGTTCAAATTAGTTTTATATTAGCATGTTATGAAGACGAATGCAATATTTCATTTGATGTGGGATTAAAATGGCATGTCTTCACTAAACTTAACAAAAGCTTTAAACTTCTCCGATGTAGCTTAGATTGCAACTGAAAAGGGCTCATTCAGTAATATGAATATAGAAGAACATGATTCAAATTGTTCACAGTAACATGTATTGAAATTTGGAACATACACGAATTCAACTGTAAATGATAATATATTTTTATTTTAATCGTTAAACGCGGTTCTACGTGTGTATATATTTTTCTATTTCTAACTATTAATTCCTAAACTAGAACATTCTTTTCCATGTTTTAATTTATCAAAGCTACCTTTTCAACCGTTATAGCTTTTCATAAATTAATCAAAAATGAGGTCTTGCTTCCTCTGAAATTACAAGGAATTATTTCTCTTCTTTTTATGAAATAGACGGTGTAACTATGGAGAATAATATTCATATTTCACACATTTCTTTCTTCTTTGGTATATTCAATACTATTTCCAACGGCTCATTTTTTTATATATTTGTGAAATTAAATCATTTATGAAAAACATACGAAAATAGATATATAAATTATATCCCACTTTAAATAAATTTAGATATAGAATTTCACATTCCAAATCAATTAGGACAACCTAAATTCATGGTTTTAAATCTTCTATATATCGCCCGAGATCTCATTTTCACACTTAACCGAGACGAGACATCAAATTCCCTCCATATCTCCCTCGACGCTCATCTCGTCCGAGATATTCAAATCTCATCTGATATATGAATCAAAATCTCAATCCGAGATCTCACCCGAAATTGTACATTTTTCTTATTTTCTATAATATTTTTTATTTTCATATCGTTTCAAAAGAAGCTACTCAATCCAATTATAATTTACCAACTACTTGAACATATTATTTACTTTTTATCTTAATGGGTCATAGGGAAAAGGTTTCACTTCTTTATTATGTTCAAATAAAAGGATATTATTCAATCATTATTAAATCAATTAAGCTAATTAAGCTACCACTCTTCTAAAAATATTTATTTTTTTTATGTAAATCAAGTATGTTACCATTTTTATTTTTATTAAGAAGGTTAAAACCGTTAAATAAATTTTTGACACGTCGATTTTAGACACATAAGTACATCTGAGATATTCCCAAGATGGATTATAAGACCCGAGTTGTCGGTCCGAGATGTACACCCGATATGTACTCATCTCGTTCGAGATCTCCCCCGATATGAGATATATTGTGTAAAAATTTCGAGACGAAACGTGACCGAAACCCGATATTTAAAACCTTGCCTAAATTAAAATCTCCACAACTTTACAAACATTTTTCAATAATAATTATTTGGGACTGATTTCAAATTTTCAAATTATGCTGTACATATTATTCATACTCCAATTACCTATTTTATAGAATATGTAGGCAATAATTCTATATATTTTTTAAGCCTACAACTCATCAAAACTTATAAATGCATAATTAAATAAAATTCAACGATACCAATTTCAATGTTATAAATAAATTATATAATCTCTCACTCATCTTTTAAACTTTTCAAATCTGAATCCATTCATTTACTTGACTCATTTTCCATTCTAATCCAAAAGAATACGTATAACAAGGTATATACATACTATTAGAATTACAGATCCTGAAAAGAGATTTGGGATTAAGGGGAAGATAATTCATAATAATAAAATTTATCTTTTTCTGCTGTATTGATTCACTCCTCCTCTTCTTCTCTTTTATTCTCTACCCTCCTCCAATTTGTATGTATGTGTGTGTATGTGTGTGTATGTACGCAATATTTTACAATTTTTAGAAATAGTGGAGAAGAGAAAATGTCAGAACTTCGTTGCTTGGCTCAGAAAATATAAAAAGAGAAGTGAAGGGTTAGACCTGTATTTATAGACGTTCGAATCAACCGTAACCGTTAGATTAAAATAATTAAATTCAGACCGTTTGATCAAGATTCAAATCCTAGCCGCCACTCTTTGACCGGTCGACCACTAGCGGCTGACTGACCCAAGTAAGGGGGTCGACTGTGGGGTCCCGCATTTAATATTATTTATTTTCTTTTTTGTTTTTAATTATTTTCTTTCCAAAAACTTCTTAGTTTGAGCTTCGATCACAAAACTCCAATTATGAAAGTTGCCGAGAAAACCGCCACGAACACAACAATGCAAGTTTCATGGTCAAATTCCGTCGTTTGCTTAAATTCCATTTTTGTAGTCTTATTAACCAGTTAGTAATTAACGTTAAATTTACAGGGTGTTACGGTTAGGGTCCGTTGGGTTGTGTCTAAATGTCAAATCTAGATCACATGTTCAAATTCTGCATAGCATGATTCGAGCCATTAGCCACTGGACTTGTGCTGACTTGTAGTATGTATACTACATAAGACTTGTCGTATAACTATATACTACCACATAAGTACCCAATTAAAAAAATCTTGAAACATGAAACTTTTGAATCAATGATTTACGATTTTAACCCCGTTTCAATTTATATTTTAGAACTTTACGATTTGAATACCATTTTGGAAACCTTATCAAAAAAGTAATTGTCAAATCAACATCCGAGTAAATAATAGAAAGTTCATAATCCAATGTGTTATAGCAAATGTTATACTAAAAAAATCAGATTTTTGAAATAAAACGTACACTTGTTCAAATACAAGTACAGTAAAATAAAGAAATATCAAAATTGTTGGGCTTTTTGTAGGATCAATTGAGCTAGATTTCAGCACTCCTTAATGAACCGGCTTAGGTTGAAGTTGTACT
The DNA here is from genome assembly GCA_030765085.1 of Allium cepa. Classification (NCBI taxonomy): domain Eukaryota; kingdom Viridiplantae; phylum Streptophyta; class Magnoliopsida; order Asparagales; family Amaryllidaceae; genus Allium; species Allium cepa. The sequence continues at coordinate 72,246,263 of CM060938.1, read as the reverse complement.
TCAAATTAGTTTTGTATTAGCATATTATGAAGACGGATGCAATATTTTATTTGATGTGGGATTTAAATGGCATGTCTTCACAAAACGTAACAAAAGCTTTAAACTTCTCCATTATAGCTTAGATTGCAACTGAAAAAGGCTCATTGAGTAATATGAATATAGAAGAACATGATTTAAATTGTTCACAGTCAACGTGTACTTAAATTTGGAACATACACGGATTCAGCTGTAAAAGCTAGGTATACAATTATGTAGAAAATTGTAAAATTTGAGCCTATAAGATGAGTGTCATGTGATCTCCCGTACATGGCCGTTTCATGATGAACAGCTGAAATTTGTGTAATGTGTTCCGGAAAATGACCTCATGTGAGTTTCATACTAGGTCTCATGTAAACCAGTGTGTTTTCTAAACTATATGATATGCAGAAGAGTAGAATTGCAAAATTTAACGATTTTAATCAAAGCATAAACTATATATATGAATCTATACTTGTTGGTATGAAAGTCATAATGGATAATCATGATGAAAGGTGTTTAGTATAAGCCTGGAAGAATAAAATTATAGAATGAGCCTGACAAATTTGTCCTGATGCACGAAATTTTTGTCAATGTAACAGCATAATGAAGCCAGTGAAGTGTTCAAATGCAAATGAAAGCAACCCATCGTTAATAAACCAAAACAAATGCTACAAACTAATTCTATTCACACTAAGCTGATATGTCTGAGAACAAGATTTATATCCAATAACAATAACACCTATAATAAATGATAAATAATGAATGTAGGGATTACTCAGTTAAATAATGAAATTTAATAAATAGAGTATACCATCATAAAGAATCAGCAGCAACTTTACGGTACAGGCATCCCATCACCATTATCAGCAACCCTCTATAAATAGAAACCTCGTTCCCAATTAAATTACTACATCGCTAAAAACAGCAGTAATGGCTTCTTTGGCAACAATAATGTGCATATCTTTTGCTTTGCTCATCTCAAGTGCTTCTGCCACTGAAACTGTGGAAGATAGGCACAGGCAATGGATGACTCGGTATGGTCGTACTTACAAGGATGCAACAGAGAGGGAGTACCGATTCAACATATTCAAGGATAATCTCGAGTACATTGAATCATTCAATGCAGAAGAAAAACATAGATATAAGCTAGGTACCAATCGGTTTGCTGATTTAACAAATGAGGAGTTCAAGGCCGCATACAATGGATTCAAGCCTTCCAAAGCAAATGCAGCGGCTAAGCTGAAAGGAACTTTTAAGTACGTTAATTTCACCGATGCTCCTGCAAGTATGGATTGGAGGACTAAGGGTGCTGTTACTCCTGTCAAAAATCAAGGACAATGCGGTAAGCAAAGAAAAAGGAAGGAAAAAAGAAAAAGAAAAGTATTATAGTGCACATATCATATAGTTTCCATAGCATGGCAACAAGTTCAGTTGTCAACCTTGCAGTAACTTTACATTTTCAATGGCTGGCTGCCTATAGTATGACACACATCATACAGTGGAAATTAGCCACAAGGGCCTCTTTAGCAAGTGCAATTAGTTTCTAGGATACACAAATGAAATAATTACTTTTAAGGATAAAATGCAAAATAATTAGTTTCTAAGGCCTAAAAACCTATGAAATTATGTCCTTGAAAGTAATTGAACTGCTGATTTTGTCCTTAAAAGTAATTATTCTGCTGACTTTGGCCTTGAAATTAATTTCCGTGTATGTGTGTCCTAAAAACTAATTGGACTGCAAAGTTTGCCCTTCTAGTGAAATGCCTCCATCATAAACTCTAGATGCAAAAACCAATCTTTTTACATAATGGTAGCTAGTATTTTTGTGGTAGGGCACACATTATATAAGTTTCAATGACAAGCTAAGTGGGTTTCGTCAATGTCCCACAAGTCATAAAAATAATCACGTACTACAAAAATATAGTAGGTTGGGTGTTGGCGATACTACATGAAACTAATCAACATAGTTTTCTCAACAGGATGTTGTTGGGCATTTTCTGCCGTAGCAGCAACAGAAGGAATAAACAAACTCACCACAGGCAAACTGATCTCCCTCTCAGAACAAGAGCTAGTAGACTGCGACATAGAAGGAAATGACCAAGGATGCAATGGTGGACTAATGGACGATGCCTTTGAGTTCATAATAAAAAACAAAGGACTTACAACAGAAGCCAACTACCCATACAAAGCAGCAGATGGCACCTGCAGCAGCAATAAGGAAGCAAACCATGCGGTTGCCATAACAGGGTATGAAGATGTACCTTCAAACGACGAAGCATCTCTTCTAAAGGCAGCAGCCAATCAACCGATCTCTGTTGCTATTGATGCAAGTGGTTCGGACTTTCAGTTGTATTCAAGTGGGGTGTTCACAGGTGAATGTGGGATGGATTTGGATCATGGAGTAACTGTTGTTGGTTATGGAGTTACAAGCGATGGAATGAAGTATTGGTTGGTTAAGAATTCATGGGGAGTGTCATGGGGTGAGAATGGGTATATAAGAATGGAAAGAGATGTTGATGCTGAAGAAGGTATTTGTGGAATTGCCATGCAACCATCCTATCCAACTGCATGAAAACGTTTCGGTTTCTCTGCAAGTCCCGCTCCTTTGAGTTGGAGGCTTATGTATATCATTGCGCCTAAAGCAGAAAAATGAATATCTGATTCCTATTTACTTTTATATGTTCTACCATGCTACTACCTATCTAAATGCCTATGCATGCTCAATGCATTTGGAGCTAGATATTGTTTCATGGTTCATATCTAGGTGTCCTTTTTTTTTCCCTTTTTTTTTTCTGGAAATGACAAAGCTCGGATTTTGAAAATAGGCTTACAAGATATAAAGATTACATTTCAAAGCACATAATATAATGATGAGAAATTACTAGGTCCAGCTTAAAAACTTTATTTCTAGAAAGCATTGACCTGAATCCGAACAGCACATGGGCCTGAAAAAAAAATACATTATAAAATAATTCAAGTAGACTTGCAACAATATTTTGTTCAGTCAAAACTAGACATATAATACAAAGTTTTAACTACGACGACTACAACGACTGCAGCAACAACAACATTTTGGTTAGTGGTTTCTTCTATCCAAATCGTAAACATAAACACTAATATATAGACATTCCACTCATCACATATTTTTTTTAATGTCTGTCCTTCTTAGGTTGACTTCTGTATAAATTTTGTAAGCTGAGACTTTCTTTGAAAAAATTCAACTTCGATGAAAAACTAAATTAACTAATTTCTTTATTAATCACATTCCAGAAAATGTTTGTCTAAGCAGTAATAGCACTAATATAACCACTACTGATTATTACTTATCCAACGTTCAAATAGAAAAAATAAATAAAAAGCAACAAAATACAATAAAAACTTCAACACAAAACTGGGGAAAAAGACGTTCTGTATTTGTTTTATGCATATGGTTTTGCTTTAACAATAAAAATACTATGTATAAGCATGGTTTTAAATCTTCTATATATCGTCTGAGATCTCCTCCGAGATCTCCTTTTCGCACTTAAACGAGACGAGACGTCAAATCTCCTTCATATCTCCCTCGACACTCATCTCGTCCGAGATATTCAAATTTCACCCGAAATATGGATCAAAATCTCAATCCGAGATCTCACTCGAAATTATACGTTTTTCTTATTTTCCATAATATTTTTTATTTTCATATTGATTCAAAAGAAACTACTCAATCCAATTATAATTTACCAACTTTTTGAACATATTCTTTACGTTTTGTCTTAATTAGTCATAGCGAAAGGTTTCACTTTTTTATTATGCTCAAATAAATGGAGGTTATTTAATCATTACCAAGTCAATTAAGCTAATCAAGCTACTACTCTTCTAAAAATATTCTTTTTTTCATGTAAATCAAGTATGTTATCATTTCTATTTTTACTAAGAAAGTTATAGCCGTTAAATAAATTTTTGACACATCAATTTTAGGCACATAAGTACATCCGAGATATTCCCGAGATGCATTATAAGACTCGAGATGTCAATCCGAGATGTACATCCGATATGTACTCATCTCGTCCGAGATCTCCCACGATACGAGATAACTTATGTGAAAATTCTGAAACGAAATGTGACCGAAATCTGATATTTAAAACCTTGTGTATAAGCAAGTTGAAACAGGCAATGGCATCATTTCCCAAGTTAAAAAACACAAATGATACTATTATAGATATAAAATTTAGAGGACAAAAGTTAATACGTTCATACCACACCAAAACAGTCCCTGCAGTTCTACAACCAACTCGATCCTGCCTGTTTTCTAGCACATCTTTCCTCCATCAATCTTCTAACTCTCGCAGCATCTTCCCATTGCTCCTTTGAAGCATATATACTTGAAAGAAGTGCATAATTTTCGGAATTCGCAGGTTCCAACACAAAAAGCTTTTCAGCAGTAACTTCAGCAACTTTTAAATTACCATAAGTCTTACATCCTGCCAGCAACGCCCCGAGAGCTCCAGTATGACTCCCTAGTGGCATTCTACCACTCATTTCAAATGCTTCCTCAATCCTTCCTGCTCTACTAAGCACATCAACTATACATGCATAATGGTCGGGACCACGCTTGATTCCATAGTCTCGATCCATGCTCTCCCAATACTCTAATCCTTTGTCTACTAACCCAGCATGACTACAAGCTCTTAAGACGCCTACAAATACAACATCATCTGGCACGAGACCTTCCTCCCTCATTCGATCGTATATCTCAAGCGCTTTCATTCCATGCCCATGCGATGCGAGTCCATTGATAAGTGCTGCATATGCAAATGTGTCTCTGTTAGTGATTTCATCAAAGAGATGCAAAGCTTGTTCGACATTCCCGCATTTAGCATGCATGTCAATAAGAGATGTAAGAACCCTTTCATTCCTCTCAATGTTTTTTCTATCCATGTAACTTCCTATGGAGTTTGCAAATTCTGCTTCGCCTAATTTGGCTGCAGCGGATATAACCCCAGTTATAATAGCAGCATCAGGGGTGAAACCCATCTTATCCATCTCATAAAACAAACTCATTGCTTCTTGTGGGCGCCCAACCTGTGAATACCCAGTGATCATAAGGCTCCAAGAAACCAAATTTTTACTCGGCATTCTATCAAATAACTCCCTAGCATCATCCAGCAAGCGACATTTGCAGTAACCCATTATCAAAACGCTCCAAGATAAAATGTTTCTACTAGGCATCTCATCAAAAATCTTTCTTGCCTTACTCAGCTCCCCACAAGTAACGTACCCAACAATCATTGCATTCCAAGTGATCACATTTCTATCGGGCATTTCATCGAACAGGCATTTAGCACTCCCCATGTCCTCCCCAACTCTAGCATGAGCACCAAGAATTGCATTGTAGGAAACGGCATCCCTAACGGGCATTTCATCAAACATCTTACGTGCAAGTATAAGGGATCCGCATTTCCCATACATATCAATAAACGCGTTACTAACATGAATGTTCTTACAATGTCCAGATTTGACAGCTCTAGAATGGATCTCTGCCCCATTGAAGAAAAGAGAGAGAGATGCGCATGAGTTGAGCAGGAAAGGAAATGTGAAGTTATCGGGTCGGATTGACAAACGGGTCATGTGTGCATAAAGGGATAAGGAAATGTGAGAATGTGTGACGGATTTGGAGAGGGAACGGATGGCGTGGTTGAAAAGGGAGAGGTTGGGGTTTGGGTGAGAGGAGAACACAGAGAAGGAGAGATCATGCAGAGAGAAAGAGGAGTAGAGGGAGAGGAGGAGAGTGGAGAGAGTTGGATTGTGGTGGATGTGGCGACGGAGGATTTGAGCATGGATTTGCTTGATCGAGGAGACGGAAAGGGATGACCTTTTTAAGAGCGATGCGAATTTGTTAATTTTGGGTTTGTTTATGAAAACGGGCGCCGCTTTTGCTAGCATGTTTCAAATGATTTTTGAAGGGAGAGGGGTTCGATGAGAGTGTTTCCAAATGTTATACACTGTTTGACAGACCGCTGTAAAAAATTGAAAGACATTAAGCATATGTAAACATGACATTTTTGCACATACTCAAATTTACTAGTATAACCGTACAACGGCGGGAAAACCGACCGTTAGATTTTATAATTTGAATGAAAAGATTTATTGTAAATTATAATATGCAACATACATTTTCATTGTATCTCTAAATTATAATTGTACTGTTATATACTTGATATCAATGCCTAAAGTTCCTTTAAAAATCTGTAACAGTGATGCAGTATTTCAAGAAAACTGTATCAATGATGCGCTTTATTACTATATCAATGACTAAAAATGCTGTGACAACACTTTCATAGTAAACTTAATAGACAATTTTACACTTGCTACAATTTCTGTAAAATTAAGTAATCAAAATGTTCAAATAGTTTGGAGTTATATCTGAAGAACATGTATAGCCAAATAAACAAAAAAGTAAACTATACCGGAATATTTGTTGTAAAAATTATAATAAGTTACAAGGAAGCATTCCAAGTTGTCAAATATGTGTTTGCGTCTATACGGTTATATTTACTTGTTAAAAAATACTCATGGATGAATAGGATATTTAAAAATGTTTCAAAAGCTAGAAAAACAACAACTAAAAGAGACACCTGCTAATATATTGCGAACTAAAACAAAATGGATGATAGTGATCAAATATATCAAGAAGTACATCGCATGCATATAGCAATGCTCCATTCGAATACAATTTCCCGAATTGGGTTTAGAATTATAATTATAAGGAATAAGAAGTGTACATGATACCTTTCGGTAATCGATGAAAATGGATTTCTAAAACACCTAAAGATGAACCAAGTTTATGAGTTAGAACAATATATCTATTTTCAAATATAATAAATGCATGAAGATGATAAGTTTGTATAAATGGAAGATAGAAAAGCCTACCTCAAAGGAGGCGTCATCAAGGCTCCACATAATTTTTAAGCGAAGTCCATACTGAAATCTATCTTCACTGTAAAATCATGCAAAATCATTAGAAATCAAAATTGACTAAATTGATTATTAAAGAAAACAAAATTTTGACTTTTCTACATAGATGCTCCACTGAGGCTCCCATTCATATGTAATGCACCAATGAGTGGGCGATTAAATAATGTTAGTGGGCTTATTTGCAAAGAGTAACGGAAAAGGAATGGATAATTAGTGAAGGAAACTGAAGAGCTTTAGTTTATATATGATTTAGTTTATATATGAATGAAAGAAGTTTCACCGTTGAATCCTTGTTGTTAACAACTGAGCAACAGTTTTTTATACTATACCAAGGCAGTACAATAAGCACTAGCAAATATTCCCTCTTAGAGTTCTCTGAACTGCGGAAGATGATAATGTACACGTACCCGGGCCATACACACACACACATAAAGAAGTATCCGTAAACACTTAATTTTTGAGATCGTTATTAGATTTGAAAAATTAAAGGACAAGTCAAACAATTAGCTAAAAACATATATTTCTAAGTATTTAATTTAATTAAAGAAGGTGAAAAATGCATTCGTAAATAATAGATCTAAAAAATAAACTTTATTTAACAGTTGCTGTTTTCTTTTTTACCCGTAATCCATTTAATGCAAAGATGATTATTGCCTCTTGGAAACATTCATGTCCTTCTACACTGTTAACTGTATCAAATCTGGTATCAGCCAATTTATTCATGAAATAAGCAAGCAGATTTGTGTTCTGAAGATGCTAGAATACTTTAAGATGACGCAATGAAATAAGCAAGCAGATGTCTGTTCTGGAGATTTGAATTATTTTATACATTTTTGAATTGTCCAGATATATGAATATAGTTATGCTCTGATTCTCAGTAAGCTTTTGTTAAAGCATGAACATGCATGAAAATCGGATCCCATAGCACATATAAAATCCAAAAGAATGAATATTCTATAGATCATATATCTATAAACTCTGATTAATTGTGTGTTATAATATCTAATTGAGTTAGCATCGGTACCTGAATGCTAAGGCTAGTAGGATCATACCTTATCCAAGCACTTGCAACAAAACTTTATACATTTTAAGACCCGCATATTAAAATGAATTTTAATAGCCTTGAGGGGTTGTATGTCCATTTTGAATAGTTAGGTACGTCAGTTTCATGTTAGAGTTAAGTTTAATGCATAAGAATCAGTTCACCATATCATAATATACATTGTTAGACACAAACACAGATTTATTTTTCATTACTTCTCATTATACCTTGATATTCAAGGATTTTATAACTCAATTTATAATTTTGAAACGAATTCTAAAACTGTATTTAATATATCTTGAACCAAGATTATACATATAAAGCACTTTAGGTGAATAAAAATAACCTTAACACACATCCAGTTATTCAATATATAGTTTTACATAAAGAGATGTGCTAATATTGGATGATTAGTTGAATTAAAATACATATAAAGTCAAAACTACTTAAATGGGTAATATTACTATGGCATTTGCATGTTTAGGCAAAACTAGGATGTGATTACCATGCAATGGTTATTCCATCATAGGTTTTTGAATGTTTTAGTTCACTGCTAAAACTAAGACAAGTGTTCATCAAAACTATTAAAATGTATAGCTATTACAAATGTATACAAGTGTTCACTAGTAAAACCAAGAGCACTTATTAATGCTCTGATATCATTCGAAAATTTCAAATGGACATGATAAACGCAATCATCACAAAAGCAATTTTCTTCACTCCAAAAATTATCATACCTATAGTAAAAATAAGAAATGAAAAGAAAATACAATCACTTCACTTCATTAAATTCAGAAACTCGTTCATTCAAACATCTAAACATCTAAAGGTGGAAATCGACATTAAAACAAGGATTTTACTCACGACATAAGAGCAGACGAGGAGGACACAGCAGGGATGAGATCTTGCACTAGGGTTCGGGATACACTTGGGTCTGGCGCTAGAAAGCAAATCCAATCCAAACATTACCCATATACATTTTGCAAGTTGCGTTGGTGGTGGAGGCACTAGGGTTCGGCAGCCCAGGTGGTTTATCAGTGATGATGGATTGGTAGTGGGGAGTTAGAGTTCAGAAAATTGAAATTAACAAGGAGAGAACAAGAGAATGAAATTTGAAGAGTTAAAATCGGGATACTTGAGAAGAATCAATTGCGAATTGGAGTTTGAATGGGTGATTGGAGAAGAGATATTTTATGTTCTCTCGAAGCAAAGGGAGTAAGCGCAGTATTTGGAAATAACGCTGAGACACTGTTATATGTTTATTGAGCTTCAAAGTATTTCATTTTGGCCAGTGAAAGTAAACAAAACTTCCGACCGTCGGTTTGATAAGTAACAAATTACAAACATGAAATCTTTTATACTTTTGGGTATGAAAATTCGGTTATAATAATCTAGTTGTAATGTGAAAATTAAATAGTTTTGAATGGAATCATTGGTACAAATCAAAAGTGTCACGGAAGCTTGATTTATGTCAAGTATTAGGTAAAAGTTCACCTAGATTCGCTAATGCTAATAAAACAAAATTCTGTATCAAAAGGATGAACAATCGTTTTTTGTGGTTCATTGGTATTAATCACTCTGCTTTGTATATTTCTTTTTATTGATAGTGGTCTTTAATAATCTGAGTACAAAAGGAATCTTAATACTACAAATATCAAATTCACATCTAGTGTTTTGAATCTCCAACTCTTTTACACTGCGGAGCCATAAATAACCATGTGTCATTGTTTATTTGACAGTGGTAAGTATAAATGTCAAAATTTTATCAAAATTAAAAAGAATATATGAATTATTTTATTCGGATGCAGATAAGTTAAAAAGAACTAATATTGATTAACATTGTTTATATTGGTAAACATTGTTTACCTGTCAACATAATAATGATGATTTTTAATTGACAATGTAAAGTGCAATGTAAAGAACTAGTTCTTTTATTTAATGATGTTTGTTAGATAACCTCATATATTATCATAAAACCAATTGGTTATGTGAAGAGAGGTCTCTTAGTATTTATGATTGATTTATATTGTAAATTGTCCGATGTGGGACTAATCTTAACACGCCCCCGCACGTGTGGCGTATCATCATAGTAACATACTTGTAATTTGCTATATATAAGTATATATTCCTTATCTCCATTCCATCTCTTAGACCGCTCTTCCGTATCTAACTAAGATTTGATTGTAGATTTAAGGAAGTAAGATATGAAGGCAAGAAATGGAAGAGTAAATCTCGATGGAGGAAGCACCACAACCAATGGAAATGTCAGGCCCAATACTATGAGAATTCTGGGTCAACAAGTAAAGAGTGCGTTAGCCTTTGGACATACTGGTATGGAAGTGGGATTATATATATGTGTGTGGGGGGGGGGGGGGGGGGATTTCATTGACGGGTTGCCAAGATCGAATAGAGAAAGTAAAAGTATCTATGTTATAGTGGACATACTAACTAAGAGTGTACACTTTACACTCATTAAGTCAACAATGACGGCACCTATTTTAGCTAAGCTATTTATGAAGAATATAGTAAGACTGCATGGAATTTCCAATAGTATAGTCAGTGACAGAGATTCTTTATTTACTAGCGAATTCCGAAAGTGCCTACAAGAGGTTTTAGGTACTAAGCTCAAGATGAGTACCGCTTACCACCCATAGACCGGTGAGCAAACGGAAAGAGTTAATAAAGTCTTGGAGGATTTGTTAAGAGCTTGTATGCTATATTTTGGAGGATCTTGGAAAGACCATCAAAACTTAGTCGATTTCTCATATAACAATAATTATCAGACTAGTATTAGGATGATACCGTTTGAAGCTTTGTATGGAAAGCCATGAAAATCACCCGTATGTTGGTTAGAGAGCAGGGATAGACTCGTTCTTGGTCTAAATATGGTAGATAATCCACAGATAAGATTGATTTAATAAGATCAAGGATAAAGGAAGCTCAGTGTAGGTAGAAAAGATATGCGGACAAGATATGAAAAGACTTAGAGTTCTCGGTTAGAGATAACGTTTGGATCAAATTATCGCCAACAAAGGGTGTAGTAAGATTTGGAAAGTCGGTCAAATGGGAACTTAGGTTTGTTAGACCATTTCCTATTATAGAAAGGATTTGGAAACACGCTTATAGGATAGAGTTACCGAGCAGTTTGGTAGGAGCCCACAATGTTTTCCATATTTCTCATCTCAGAAAGTGCGTTCGAGATCTAGGGACTACTATCACTTCGACTGCATTAGAAGACTTAGTAGCGGAATCAGACATGACTATAGTTAGACATCCAGTTCGTATTGTTGCTAAGGATGAGAAGAAGCTTAGACACAAGACAGATAGATTAGTAAAACTCCAGTGGAGCAATGACGAGAGAGACTGTACTTAGGAGACAGAGGATAAGATTAGAGGCACTCGTCCTGATTTGCTTTGATGATATGATCTATGTTTATAGTTATGATTGCTGTTGTGTACCTTATCGAAATTTCAAGGATAAAATTCTTTAAGGAGGGGAATCTGTAACAACCCTAATTTCAATTAGCATTATTTAGAATATTTAATTAGATAAATAAAATAAAATAATGCGAAATGGTATGGAGATTGAGATTTGACAATTAATATTGGTTGTGCGTTGGGAAATGACTTAGTAAAAATGGTTATAACAAAGCAAGGGAGAAAAATTCATGCAAGGGCAAACTAAGAATATGACATAATTCCCAAGTACTTACCCTTACATTCAATCTTCATTCCTGATTCACTTTCCTTCATAACAAATGAATTAAAAGAGAAGATAAGGCCGACCATTATCAAGGAATTCAAGAGAAGAAAAGCTAGAAAAGAAAGATTAAAGCTTAGGGGAAATCAATCAACACTCAAATCTCAACCTTCTTTAACCGTTCAAGATGAATAATAGTTATGCATCTCAAGTTTTATCCACTATTTTCGGTTTTAAGTACGAACCCTAATCTTTTGCTTGTATTATGCCATGTTTTAATTGTTGGATGATTACATGGTTGAATGATGAATAATATATTTTATTAAAATTAATCAGTAACCTATTTTTTTATGCCCAAATGATTTAAGATTTTGATACGATGTTTAAAACATTAATTTAGAAATGAGCTTTTAATTTCATAATTTTCCAAGCAAGTATGAAGGTATTATGAGAAATGATGTATTTCAGGTTTTAATTATTAAAAATAATTAAATAAAGTTTTTGGCACCGAAATTTTTATATGTTAAAGAATATGGTAAATCTGATTTAATGTGATTTTTGAGGATTTTTCCCAAGTGTTTATAATTATAATGAATTATTTGGGCTGGAAAAACCTAATTATTATATTAAAATATTAATATAAAAGATATGGTTTGCAAATGTTTTGGGAATGATAATTCTGTTAAATGAGAGATTTTCGAAAAGAATTTTGATAAAGTATTTGTTAACCAATGAGACTTTGATGAATAATTGCAGTTGGTAAAAAATTTACTTTATTAATAAGAGAATAGTTTCATATTAATTACGGCTTTGCCATGCCGAAGGTCACGATGCCGCACTTTATTCAGCCACGTCTGTAGTCTTCAAAGTCAATTACAAGCGATACATAGGATATCAACTTTGATTGATATGGAATGGATTGGCTTGGTTAGGTTAGGAAGCATAACATCAGGGTCGACATCGATACCCTCGGCATAAATGATGTCGCTTGTCTTCAAACATATTGACTCTGCGTTTTATATAAAAAGGCAGGATGCGCTTCGCCGACTCCATAAGGCAGCTATGTTGCTTGTTTTGGTTCCACTTATTTCTATAACGATGCCGACCCCATTACTTTCGAAGTGATCTATGACAGTGATAATGACACTGCATTTCTCCATATGCACTGGTGTCGCCAATCATCAAAGCCGCCGATCCTATAACTCTAATTTTTAAAGTTTTAATTCTATGCAAACCATTAGTGACGCTGCGTGTAGTCGGCAACCTATACATGCAAAGTAAACTATTTCGGGCTCTATAACCCTATGCACTATTGATTAAGGGTTTTAACATGACTTTCGATGCTAAAGAGGGACGATGACTCCTAGTGGCAAAACTGAAGTTGAGTTTTATCAATGTATAATAATTTTATGGTTTTGGCTTTATAGCCTAAGATTTCACCTCTAAGTGATTTCGAACTTCATCAATATTGTTCTATAAAGACATATGTCATGGCATAAATATTTTGAATAAAGTGAAGGGCCATATTTTCCTTGCTTTAAAGTATGATTTCAAGGGATAAATCATTTATAAAAGAATTATGTTTTCAAGGAAATAAAAAGGGTATTTAACCGAGAATTTTGCTAAAAAGATTATTGTTCTTATAGCGTTTAGAGAAATTGTGATAGGTGAATTGACTCAGAGATTAGAAAACCAGGTGGAACTGTGTAGAGTAGCGTCCTATACTTCAGCTGTTAGCCCCTAGCTGATATTAGTCCATAACTCCAGTGCATAGGGCTTTGTCACGAATAAGACTAAAAGTAGGTTTACGCACAGAAAAGAATACACAAAGATGAGATAAGTTATTGGTGAGCCTGCAAAACCATTAGGATCAGAGTGACCCTAGGAATAGTAAGTTTCGGATAGACCATCTAGTTATCTTGTTAGAGACTTTGATATATCTGTTAGGCCCGAGTCAACCTTAGGTTTGTAGTTACCATGAGAAAACTATGACGTTGGGACAGATTGTCTTTAGATAGATTGGTCATGTTTACCCATGTTCCATGCATGCATGTTATTGTTACTATTGTCTATTTTAACCATTGTGGTTGCAGGAGTTGATTTGCAAAAGATATATTTTTAAGGATATCAGCAAGGGGAAAACCCGTCCTACTCAGCGGCGTGGTCTCACTAGATATCCATAAATCGATATGACATACAATTATTCACACTAGACTTTTTTCCTAACTCGTAGTTTATGTTTTCCATTAAACTCTCGATTTCTCAAAATTTGATCTGAGTAGGTCAGGAATAGGGGTTTATAAGTTATTTGGACTGGACAAATAAAGCTTTCGGAGACATGCATGAGGCAGATCTAGCTATGTAGGAGCTTATATATATATATATACATATATGTATGTATATATGTATATATATATATATAAGGAAAATAGGCGTAGGGAAGAAGTTGCGAAAAAATTTAGTCTCAGGGACAACAAGTTTGTTTTTAAGTCTGAAGGACACTTTTTAGTGTAAATAGAAAATGATAGCTACAACTATCATTTTGTGATTTACACTAAAAAGTGTCCTTCAGCCTAAAAAGCAAACTTCTTGTCCCTAAAACTAAATTTTTCTACAACTTTTTCCTTAAACCTAAAATCCCCTATATATATATTATCCGCTGTGTTGGAATTTCATTTTGTTGTAATGTATGTAGTGGCGGAAGTTATGACTGGTTAGTAGTAAACTTTGATCAATCAAGGAGGCATCTTCATACGTCGGTCTTGGAGTATTTGTAATAATTATATGTTATTTAAACCTGGGCAACATTTGGGATTACGTAATGACTATGAAATATTATCTTTGAAATGAAATGAGAAAGTTTGTTTGAAATTGTGTTTAAGAAAATTTCGTACTCTTGTGCTTCAGATGTTACAGCTACAATTAACATTACCGCATTTTGTCATAGAAAATTAATACTATAGTTGACTACAACATCTGTAGCACTATGTTTCGGACCTCAAAATGGGGGATGTTGCAAAAGGACTAGCTCGATGAGTTCTGAACTGATCGAAGGAATAAGATTAAGATTCCCCAACCCCCAAGTGTAAGTGGGAGACCAAAAGAGTTAGCACTATGCCGTAGGGGTAATTTTTTAATTTCTTACATGTATCTAACTCTTTCATCAATCTTTTTTCATAGTAAAGTTATTTAATTTCTTTTATATACTTTATTTTATTGTGTTATAATTAATTAAGTGATTAATTTAAAGTATACTGATACTAAAATTCTTAAATAAAATTTTATGTGTTTGTAGCTGCAACTAGTTGCAATCATGAGTAACTAATCATAAAATAAAATGACATTTTGTTTTAAATATTCACGGTCAAGATGCTTCGAGAAAGGATATCAATGCAACCGTTGAGACCATAATATGTAACGCTTTCCAAAAGTTGGATAGTGTCTTACTAGGGTAGCAAGGAGTTACAAATTCGTAATTATTAGATAACTATGGAATGAGTCATCCGAGAGTTTCCAGTTGGTTGATAACAGTTATGTCTAACATGAAATATCGATGTGACGATGTTACATAGATCCCTCGATTTGTGAAAACCATAAAGCTTCAATTTGAATACTCCACTTTGATAATAGTTGAACCACGACATGGAATCGAGCAAGTATAGTTGGATCTGAGTTAAAACATTGGAAGTGATGCACTATTCAATAATGAATTCTTATGAGGTTAGTATCATGGTCAATTGTAGTCAACTTAAATTCAAAATCTCTAGCCCAAGCAGTGTGATTAATAATAAATGTTGTTATGGAACCAAGGACTTTGATATTGGACAAACAGATTTGATTGTGGACAATATTGAAATTTTGATCAATATCAAATTCCATATATCTTAAAGTGGTATAGTTTTGACGAAGAGAACGTGTGTAAATAATTGTGACTAAAAGGTCCTACTTTAGAAAATGCGAAATTGGAGTTTACTTAAAATATCTATAAGTAGCCTAATTGTTACACTACTAGCAAGGTGATGTGTGAACATTGATATTTGGGCTGACTGAATCACTGGATTCATACCTTTGAGTCTCACAACCGCATTTGAGAATTCTCCAAAAACCTACATGATTTAATTAGTTTATAAAATATTATAAATTAATTAATAGTTAAGAAATATTGATTATTAATTTATATAATGTTTTTGGTGTTATTAGTGATTATTTGGATATGTATATAAAAGTCATATATTGACATATAGATATACGATATCTGTATGTACTTAAACGAACTTTAAATACAATTAGTTACTTAACAAGCTTTTTAGAATATTAGTCCATGCTAGGGGACATGCATGGTGGTCCATGCAAAGGAAGGAGGAAGGATTGACTTGACTAAAAACTAATTACGAATTAAAAGAAGAAGTTTTGAAAGAAAGAATGTGAAAGATTTCTATTCTTTCCTTAACGCAAATTCCTTCTATTCATTTCCTCATTCAATTTTCCTTTCTTCCATCTTCCCTCATTTATGGCCACCTCCTCTATCACTTTCATCGCGAAGGTTTTCTCTTCCATTTACCCAAAATTATATCAAATAAAACCAAGTAAATTTGTTCGTCCTTCTTTTGCAAAGTTAGGTGTAAATTCAAGAATCTAAGGAGGGATTCCAAGTCAAAGCATCACTAACTGGTCATATTCGAAAGGTATGATCTAAATTTGATTTTTTTTCTTGGATATAATATAATTATCACAATTTTGTATGTAGGTATTATTGTCTGACCTTAATTTAGAATTTGTAATATAATTTAAACAACTTGTTAAAAGATATAATCTGTTTTAACTTGATAAATTAAATAAAAATATGCATAAAATATGTTTTAGGTTATGAATTTGCTTATAACAACATTAAAAATATATTATACAATTTAATGATTTAAATGCTTCTGTTTGAATTTAAGTCAATCCTAAAATATAGTGATTGTTGATTCTTGTTTAATTTGATGGATGAAATTTTGGTTTAGCAATATTTTGATTATTTAAAAAACCAACTTTTTTATTCGGGCTAAAATTTCGTGTGTATATATATACACATATTTATTTATTTATTTATACACACACATATTTATGAGTGTATATATTTGCAAATACATCACAAAAGTTTAACATAATTTGGATGTTAGTTTTGAATCAATTGGAAATTATTTTGGCTTAATCAATATATATATATATATATACACACACACACATATATATATATACTTATGTGTCTGTGTGTATTTTATATTTTTATGGCATCTATTTTAGAAATAATTTTATCCATAATTTTTTTTTTCATTGAACAACTTTAAAATTGAGGCAATAATATATACATACAAATTGCAAATATAAACATGGTAGATATAAATCTCAACATCTACGCATAAATATATTGGTTATGTTATTGTTTGTTGCTTTTGTCATTTAGAACATATTATCGTTGCTTGTATATTGATTAAATGTAGTATCATTTATATATTTGCAGTGGGAAGGTGTAATCAATCAATGATGTCATCTTTCTTTCTTTCCTTTAAGAGTTTAAAGTGATTATATCTTTATCTAATCACATATTTGTTCCCATCTTTAAACACTAAATAATTACACTCACTGTATGTTTCACATGCATGTTATACCATTTAGAAATATGAATATATTTGATATATTCATACCTTTTTAAATAATATGCTTAATTAACAAAAATTTAATTATTAAAAATAAGACAATATTAATAAAACGTGATTTTATTAGAATAAAAAGATTGGATCTAGTGTTAAATGTTAGACTTCATTGGCCTACCAAGATCAAGTTAGGGACTCTTTCTAGAATTGGCCCATTTCACCTGCTGCGGAACATACCAAGTTCCTACAAGCGCATTCATGTCCACGCCATACATCTGGCATAGGTATCTGACCTTCTGCCTTCATTTTGATATTCAAGGTTGCCTCCCCTCCTTGACTATTCATTTTTGTACTAGCATTTCCTCTACTAGCATTTTCTCTTGCACCTCCTAACATCAAACGTCTACTTCGCATCTCCATTCTTCCTTTTTGTGCAAGCAAGACTCATAAGAAACAAAAGTAAAGATAACAATAACAATTATAGAGGGATAGATATACCCACCTATATATCTATATCAAAACACAAGCACGTTCTATATATAGTGTTCACCCTTACCCAAGGTGTTTGGTTTCATCTATTTAAGTTCTACCTAGATTTATATTTAGCTTTGTCTTACTTAAGTATTCCCTAACCTAGGCTCTGACATTACGTTGTAACATCCCTCATTTTAAAGGCCAAAAATAAATGTTGATGATGTTACAGTCTTCACCATAATTATTTCCAAACGACAAAACTGGATCATTTTTTTCAACAACATTCAATAAAACGAAGCATCTAAATAACTTTCATTGCATAATTTGTCTTTACATAAATATCATTACATTTTCAATAACTTAATTCTGCCCATGTAGGGGTAAATATAATAAAATATAAATACTATTACCGTGCCTAATATATAACGATGTCGACACGATCAATTAATCAATTATATAATCTAATTTACAATAGTGGAAATTTATAACAACTTTTATTAGCAACTAAGCATCTTGCTTCATCTCCAGAGTCCTTATTTGTTTTCCCAAAAGTATTTTGTCTAATCCATAAACTCAGCATACCCGAATGAGTATTCACAAGCTTATGGGGATAACAATACTAAGGACATGGGTCAGACATAAATCTCAATATGAGTAAAATTTTATCCTAAAAAACATATCATGTAGCGAAACCATGCTGCTAAAGCATGGAACAGGTTTTCCCCTTACGAATTTAATTAACAACAATTACATCATATAATGTAATAAGTCATAAAAACTTGATTGTACTTATTACATCAATTCTATTTCTAACATAATTGTTTGTTTTACTCTATACAACATATCCCGACAAGGTTCCATAGTTGATTCATTTAGATGGCCACACATGCCTTATTCTTACTACTTTTAATGTTGGGGTTCGGCCTATTAGGGTGCCACTCTGGCTTTTATCTTGAACCGCCATTCATGTCATGCGTAGATAAATAGATTATCACTAAGGCCTTACACCTACATTATCGAATACCATGTCATGTCTGGACATTTGGTCGCCACTAAGGCCTTACACCGACATTACCGAATACAATGTTGTCATTAGATATTTGGTTGCCACTAAGCCTTACACCAACATTACCTAATTCAATGTCATGTATTGAAATTGGTCGCCGCTAAGGTTTTGCACTAAAGTTGCCGAATGAAATGTTGTGTTTAGACATATGGTTGACACTAAAGTCTTACACTAATGTTACCGAATGCAATATCGTGTTTATGACATTCGGTTGCCAACAAGGCCTTACACCAATATTTTACCATTTTATATTGTATTATTCATCATCCCTTGTTTTTCTTTAGCTTAGTATCATTTCTCCCATTTCTAAATAAGTTATTACATCTTAACTTATTATTCTTTACTTAGGAAATTTTATCACCCATAATTATCGCATGTCACCTTTTCTTTTAAGCTAGCGAGTGCCTCAGGTTTAAGCTATTACATGGCTCTATTTTAAAGCAATAAAGTGTCACAAATTAAAGCCGATGCATACCATAATATAGATCTATCACATGCAAGTTCTCGGTGCCATCGCATGTCATAATATAACGCTATCGAGGGCCAAACTACTGCACGCCAACCAATCGCATGTTAAGCTACGTCAAAATTTCAAGATTTTGAAGGTTGAGATCTAGAAGCTATCGCGCATCACAATTTAGTGCTACCGAAGGTTGATCCCTAGGGGCTATCGTATGTCATTTCCAAAGATATCAAAGGTTAGAGACCAAGGAGCTATCCCATGTCATCTTTCAAAGCTATCAAAGGTTTAGTCCAAGCAACTATTGCATGTCATGTTCAAAGATATTGAAGGCTGAGACCAACGAGTTATCGCATGCCGACTTTCAAAACTATCGAAGTTTGAGACCATGGAGCTATCACATGTCAACTTTCAAAGCTACCAAAGGTTGAGACCAAGGAGCTATCACAGGCCATATACTAAAAGCTATCAAAGGTCAAGCTTTAGAAGCTATCACAGGTCATAATGATAATGTTGTGATTATTTTGAAAACTGATTTATTTCATTTCAAAGATATTACTTTCACCCAAATCATATTATATGACGAATTCTCATGAGTTAACTTGTATCTTTAAAGCTATCTTTTTAGGAAAACAGAGATTCAATTTCTCTTGCACCATAATTATTAATTACATGTACAAAATATAGTTCTCATATTGAAAAAGAATGGCGTCTCTCTATTGTAAAGATTTACGTTCATCCTCAATACTGCAAATCTGTAATCCACCACCTCATTCTTTCTTTCCTTCCCTCTTAAGTAACTGTCCCTCAATCCTGTAATCCACCACCACTTTCCATCTTGATCTCTATCAAATTACTAAAATATTTCATTGCCATAGAGAATTGGCAAGGAGATTCTAGCAACAACAGTCCAATACTGAAGAAAAAGAAGCAGAAAAAGAAAAAACTCACAACTGACTCTAATTATGACAGTTTTATAGAGTAGAACATTTATCATGTTATAAGCAAACCAAACATTATTACACACGAGGAACTCACTCATAAATTGTAAATTATTGGTGTACTTAAGACTAAACTTAATCAGGAACTCACTCAAAAAGCTGCTAGATTCATCCATCCCTCTTGTTCATATACTGACAATCTTCTTCAATCTACTTTTGGAAGGATTCTCATCTTATGAAACCCTTCTCTCTATACCATCACTCCTATTACATATCACAACCAATTTATTCATCTTCCTGTTCTTCATATCCCCTCCTCTACCAAATTCTTCCTCACATTTGTTTATGCTTTCAACTAAAGAAATCACTAGACAATCTATGCATGACTGCATTCTCACTCTTCAATCCAACTCTCTCCCCTGTCTTTGTCCAGGTGGTATCAACTATCCGTAGAAATTCATCCATAAATTTGGTGGCAATCTTCTCTCCCTCTCTGCATATTACCACTTAGTCCACCATTGCGTAATTTGCTATTCAAGAAATTAAATATTTAGGAGGTTCCGACGCTTGGAATAACAAAGGGAGACAAGGACTAACAATTTTCTACAAGCTCGACCATTCATTCTATATTCTTCAAGCTCTTTCTACTAGGCCTAATATATCAAACCCAACCCGAAACCCTTTTATTTCTAACCACCACTCCCTCATTATTACCTGGAATGACGATCTATGAAAAGTGTTTCCTCTTTTTAATTTTTTAATTTTGGATAATCGCCGTGATTTCGAAAAATCACCGAGATGGAATTCTCATGTGTTTGGCAACCCTATGTATGTTCTTCAAGCTAAACTCAAAACAATAAAATGATCTTCAAAATTTGGGCTGCTTCAACTTTTGAAAATGGCAGTAAAGTTTCCTCTTATTTAAGAATACAACTAGACAAAGTTCAACATAATATGCTTATGTCCCTAATAACACAGATTTATCTGCCAAGGATCACTGTCTCCACAATCAACTAGTTAAAGCCCTTATGGAATGGATGAAACTGGTATGCTAAAGCAAAAACTTGGTGAAGATACCTATTTCCTAGGTGATAGAAACACTTTGTTTTTCCATTCATCCCTTAAAATCAAGAATGCTAGATCTAAGCTATACCCAGTTTCAGATATTAATGACAACACTCATTCTGATCAATCTAACATCCCAAAAACCTTACTTGAATAATTCCCCACTACCCTTGCCACTCATAACCCTTTCTCAATTGCTTTTGCGAAACTCTAATATATCAACCTACCCACCATAAACAATAATAAAGCTACTTCTATAATTAATCTGATCACTCATGAGGAAGTTAAAACTGCTCTATTTTATTTAAACTCTACCAGCTCTGGTGGTCTTAATGGACTTGACACTTATTTCTGCACCAACACTATTCTGGAAGGTATTAATTCTACTAATCTAGCCATGATACTCAAGAATTGAACTCCAATCAGTGGTCAACATTTTAGACCTATAACTTGTTATTCCATGATCCACAAATGTATCACCAAAATTATGGCCACTGGACTAAGGCCTATTTTCTCTAGAATCATCTCTCTTAATCAACTGCTTTTCCAAGCTCCAAAAATATAACCAATAATATTCTACTAAACCATGAGCTTTTTAAAGGATACAACACTAAGAATATATATCCTAGATGCATGTTCAAGTTGGACATACAAAAGGCCTTCAACATATTGAGTTGGAACGCCTTAGTTGCCATCATGGCCAAAATGAACTTCCCTAAACCACTAGTTGAATATGTACTCGTATCTCAACACCTATTTTTTCCATTATATACAATGGTACTATATCTAGCTATTTCAAGTCTAATTATGACATTAGACAAGGTGATCCCATATCTTCCTACCACTTTATTATTGTTATGGAATATCTCAACTGCCTTCTGCTTCAGCAAGTTTATCAAATGAACATAAAGCTGCATCTTAAATACAAAGATCCTTTGATCACATCGTTAGTGTTTACTAATGATCTTGCCATCTTCGCCATACCTGAAATTAACTCCATATCTAGAATACTAGGGCTGTTAGGATAATGGTTACCATTATATTTCACAAATACCAATACCGTAACTTTTTTACTGGTAAACTAACATTGCTTACTGTTACCTTTATCGATCGGCTGGTATACTGAAGACTGGTATACCGATAATCTAGTAACCGTTACACTGGTAGTGGTAAATTGCCGTTTGTCCAAAAAGTCTGTAACCTGACATGTTTTTACACCATAACAAATCTTCATTATACTATTTATAGTGTTACATAATAATAGACTTAAATAAGAAAGAAAGAAGCGTATGTGACATTATTTCACCTGATTACCGAACTAAGTTAATCATTTGTTTGATTCTAAATGCATGCAATAAACATACTACATGAATATACATATGTTTTAAATTGACTGGTAAAATTATCGTTACTGCTGGTTTTAAAGAAATGTTACCGATAATTTAAGGTAGAAAATGATATATTTACCGTTAACATACCAATTAAACTGGTATAGCGATTTCAATGAAAAATGGTTACCAGTTGACTAGTAATAATAAGGCAATGGGAAATTTACAGCTACCATAACAGTCATATGCAACACTATCCACACTTGCCTCATTCAAACTCTCTATGGGGTTAGCAATAAATAAAGAGAACTTGATAGCTGGTTTGTACAAATCTAAAACTCAAAGAATTACTGCTTATTCAACACTCCAGCAAATGCTTGAAAATTCAGTTTACTTAGGCATTCTCCTCACCTCTTCTAGAATCACAACTGCTCAAAGTCTTCCCATGTATGAAATCCTTATTTTCAAACTCAATAAATGGCCTACTTATCAGCTATCTTAAGTAAGAAAGCTTGCTGTCAGCATTTTATTGGTGTTGCCATGGCCACTTATTAGTCTAGAATCTTTATACTTCTTAAGAAGCTTATCAATATGATCAATAATTCTCTAAATCATTTCTTCTAGAAAGGAGATTTCCAAGCCAATTCCCACATCTTACAAAAAGATTTCCTTGCCCAAAGCTAAAGGAAGCATGAATATCGTCAACATTCTAAACTAGAACAAAGTTGCTGTTCCAAACATTTGCATGCTTTACAGTCTAATAATTCTAGTCTGTAGATACTTTGGATGAACAACCAACTAAGAAAATCACTTCTGGAACATGAATAGTCCTAGCAACACTAACTTGATCTAGAAGAGCACTCTCAATATAAGATCCCTCCTCTGGCCTCACATCAAATATAATATTCTTTATAGCAAACACTCTCTTTTGGTATAACCCTTGGGTTGCTCCGGGTCTTGTTCTTAATAATGCTTTAACATTCAGCCAAAAGCTTTCCTTTGGAATATTTGAAAATGCAAAAAGATGGTGGTTACATCCACTTTGGCCATATTATTCTTCCTCATTCAAGCAATTCTTCTGTCATGCAACTCTGGAATTATATATGCAACTTCCCAAAATGATTGAAGCTGGTAATGTTTGTCTAGACCAATAAACTAAAACCCCATAGCATTTGTTTGTGTACAAAGTCATTTGTTCATACCATCAAACACCTAATGCACCGTGGCAAAAACACATTTAGAATAAATATGTGCTGAGAAAGAGAAGCATATGCTTTAGAAGGTTCTAATTACTCTCTTCTAACTCAGGATAAGCTCACCAATGTTGGATTCACTCTCCAATTCGTCCTGCATATTCTGCCTAAGCAGTGTTAAAGGAAAAACCACTTGTTCTTTCACTATTCTTTTATCCATTGGATCTGGACAAGAATTCTGAACTATGGAGATTATCATCAACCTAGTCAAAATTCTATGGAAGAATGGTACGCGATATTCAGATCCATCAAATGGAAATCAACCGCTATTCCAATTATACTGATTATGCCGAAGAAGATCGTACCTAAGATTTGGCGCAAATGCAATGCAAAACAATTTAAAAGCAAGGCTTTGAATGAAAACCTTGTGCTTGAAAAAAATTAAAGAATGAATCAAATGCGCTATTAGCGCGCTTAAGAAAAATAATACGCCTAAAATTTCTCACCCGTGGAACACTAAGCATGTATTTTTCCTAGGCCTTTTTGCTTGGGATTCTTTATTGCTCAAGTTGTTTTGATTTTTCATTTACTCTCTTTCTGTTGTCATTTTCTTTTTAGTGTGCTCTGTTGGCATCCTATTTTTTTTTTTCCAGTTACCGTAACTAAATAACACCTCAATTGTTTTTGTTCTACGTTTTTTAACACCAAGCATTAATTTTTCATTAACTAGGCATCCAAACATTTCAAGTCTCCTTCCTACACGCTAAATCAAACCAAAACATACATCTTTCGTTGACGATCATCAAGATGAAATTTGGTTGTTTATCTCATCCAAATCTCAATCATGAATAAAAAATAAATTAACATCTTTATAATCATCACAGTTAGGAGTATCCAATAAATCTTTTTTATCATCACAGTTAAATGAAAATTTTCTCATCTATAACCATGAGAAGAGACATGAAAATGTATAATAAAGCTAAGAATTCAACAATTTATATATTTATCATCATAGTCAATCAGTGTAGTGCAATGTAAGTTACAAACTATTAAGCGGGACAAAATTTTAGAACGTTGTTATATGTTCAGAGAAGTACAGTAGCGGGATAGCAATATGTGGGCAGTGTGTAGCGGAGACTAATTGTGCAGGGGGAGAAAACCAGGTTAGTTAAGTTATATTTAGGACACATTCATAATTTGAGAGCATGTTAACAAAACATCGTTATAAACAACATTTCAGATATATGTTCCAGTTTTACGATGTAGTTTTCTGTTTTTAACCAAAAAATTTGTTGTGCTGCAAGAAATTCCTTGGAATAAAGCGACGTAAAGTTGGCCTTGACTGATAACGTGGTTGGAAAGATAAATTCCAACATATGGGATGGTTTGTCTTTGTGATCTATTAATTGTTAAAGCGAAAGCTAGCCGTATCGCGAACTGTTTACGGATAAGGTTAAATGACATCTTTATGTTTTCAGAAGGCTTTAATGGTACACGTGGAATAAACACCCATGTACCTTAGAATTGATCGAAAGAAATTTCAGCGTCTATAAGGTTTGGGTGAAAGACATAACAGATTAATCTCATCCCATTACATAATTCAATTCATGGATCAATGTTCTGTGGCAACATTATTGGAGATCCTGCTTAAGAGTTAATTATGAGGTAGAATACCACCTGGGTTAAGCGAGTTCAAGAACTCAATTTGATATAAGTTAGACGTATCATCTTCTACTCTGTCAAAAGAATAATAAATATGTTCTTCCTCGGGATTTTTTTTATCATCATGTTATTAATTTCATCTGATGTTTCATTTGTTGGTTATAATATTGCTCTAGCTAGTATGTAGTTTGTATTTTTAAACTTATCAGTTAATGTAGGGAAGATTTCATTAATCAAAGAATATAACGAACTTGTACTATCCCATGGTATGACAATATTTGGTGGTAGTTTAATCATGTCTTCATGTATGGTGCGTTCAGTACCATTTCCAATGCGCAAAATAAAGTCAGCGTATGGTTGGTCAGTCTGTGCCCTCATATTTTGAGTTAAATGAAATACCTTAAAGTTGACCACAAATATGACCGAACTATACATGCATTAGTTGTTTGAGCTCTAGTCCCTCCCGGAACAACCGGTAAAACCTGCCGAAAATCACCGCATAAGATAACAATTTCTCCTCCGAATGGAACATCTACATCGGTCAAGTCTCATAATGTTCTTTCTAAAGCCTCGAATGCATGACGGTGAGCCATTGTTGCTTCATCCCATAACAGAACGGTTCTGGTGGATAAAAGTTTTGAAGCGAGATTGTCTAGTAATATGACATATGGAGGAAGACTCTAAGTTAATTGGAATTTTAAATCGTGATTGTGCTATTCTACCACCAGACAATGTAATAGAAGCTATTCCAAAAGTGGTTTTTGCAATTGCAATAAGACCTCGGTTTCATAGTTGAGCTAAAATTGCTTTGTACAAAAAAATTCCTGTACCTCCAGGACCGTCGATGAAATAAATGGAGTTGGTTTTGGAATCTACTGAAAGCATGATCGTATCAAACACTTCCTTTTGTTCAATGGTTAAATTATATATTGATTGTAAATATGGTAATGGCATTTTTATTGACTGTTCTTCTAAAATAAGTATAGAAATAGTGTATCCTGAGTTGAATGTAGGGAATTACGCGGTAAATCATAATGAAAAATAGTTCTGTTATATTGTTTTAGAAGGTTGTTAAGATCAAAGAGACATCGACCAATTAAATATGTAACTGGGAGTATGGAAGAAGACATAGATAGGTAATCTTCAGTTAGAAAAGGCCAAAGTTCCTCCCATAATTCATGCACAGCACATGATTCACAATATACCAAAATGGTAACAAATAATCGCCTTAAGGTAGTAGGCATATGGGTATTTGAAGCATCAGTTAAACAATCCTTAATACTGTTATAATTTTTCAGCAGCCCTCTATGTTCAACTATTTCTTTGAATGTGTTGTAAATAGTTCCGTTAATGGTAAGTAAGGGTGTGAAAGAAAGTGGGCCTGGAATATGATTTAGTAATAATCGTGAATAGTAGCGATCACCTTCGGTGGGAGATACAGTGTATATTCGACAAATTACTTTACGATTAATTTGTCTACGTACCCATTCATTTCGTTCATGGTTCCACCAATACTTTTCAGGAAATTCATGGCAAAGATATTGGCGCGCCTCCTCGTTCATTAAATTTTGGTTGAAAAATTCTATAAGCATAGTTTTAGTTCTATATTGGTTAGTCAAAATAGAATCTAAGCTTTCATCTGTGTTAAATTGAAGTTGTTGCATGTTAGGTAGATATATTTGTAGTCCTATTATAGATGGAGACATTCTACTAAGTTGAAACATAAATATCCTCCATAGCGACTCTGGTGCATAAATCCATCTAGCGTTAACAAATTGAGAAATTTCATCGATGGTGGTTGATGAAGAAGATAACCCGACGGACACGCGATCTGATGCTTTATAAACATATTTATATAGATATTTGACTGATTTAATACTGGAGCAAATTTCAATGTTTATATGACAATCATATTTTAGAAGTAAATAAGAATTATAAGGAACGACCCAACGATTGTCAATTGCCGTATTAGTTATTTGATTCTGTATTCCACTATCACATCGTCTATAAATGGGACATGAATCAGTTCCTTGTAAAGTTGATGTCTCGAAGGGTTTAGGAAATACTTTCTTACATATTCTGTCTCGCATGCATATGACATTGGGGTTGAAACTACGACATGGATGATGAATCATATGTTTAATAACTAACGTGTACGAATCTGGTTTTAAATCTCTATTTGGAATTTCTGCTCTAACCATAGTATTGTAATCGTCGGGATTATTAAGTTTATCAGTTTCTGCAAGAATAATTAAGATATGTGAGTGTGTGGAAATCCTCTTTTTTGCAACTCTATTACATGAACATGTGCAATGACATTACCTAAGGCATGTTTGTCAAATAAATATACTTCAACCTGTTCCAATTTTGCATGGAAAACTCTCGTTGTCAAATCAGAACGATCATATGGTTGTTGAAAGGGAAGTAGTTCTTGTGTAATCTCTATCCAATTCGAATTACATTTTATAGTAATAAATAAGTTGGGTTTTCCATACCCTCGTACTATTGCAACTACTTCTTGGTATCGCTGATGCATGTCACGTGGACTACCAATATGAGAGGATGGAAGGACTTTTCTAATTCCAACATTTCCTACAAATAGTATAGGTGCATACAAATTGTAATTATGCCGTTTATATTTTTAATGGGGTGAAATGATTAAAAGGGAAAGTAGTACGGGCAGTTGTCGCCCCACTTACTAGACCATCATGTAAACCCTGATATAAGTTGACTCTAATAGTATCTTAGTGGTCTCGAAGATACCGTAGTCGCATAGTTTTGATTTTGATATAAGTATCAACAACAAATTGTTAGAGTAGGCGACTACCAAGTGTAGAAGAGGTAGTTCCATAGGTCGTGTAACGCCCCACCTCTATACCCACGCCAGTCAAGGACATTACAGGGTAATGCCGTCAACTAACACGGAGAATAAGGCTGGTTGGGGGCGACCATCTATAGCCTTGCTCTAATTATCTATTGAATATATCGACAAGAGTCATACCAAGCAGGTCGACATACCCAATGAATATTTAAACAAAACCATAGGTGGTTGGATCTATCAGAACAGAGTATAACAACTCAAATGTAATATACATCACAGAACAGCAGATCATCATATACACATATACTGATACATAACAGAGTATACAAAATAATACAAGTCAAGTGGTATAGCAGACCACAATATACAGACGAGTCAAGAAGAATAAATATCAGAGTTACAACATAATAGGACTACACAAAAGCTATGACAAAAGAAACTAGCGGAGTAGTCCATGCGGAAGCAAAATAGGCTAAGTCCAAATGTACCTAACCTGAAACATCTCGGTCTGACCCGAGTATAAAATACACGGATCAGTCTAGCTAAACAAATCGGTTAGGTAAACTGAATAACGATAAACCTGCAAGGTTACAAGGTATAACATATATCTCTAAGGGAGATAACACAATCATCCAACAAAAGATGAATCATATAGAACAAGCCTCATATCATCGGCAACATATAAAAACAAAGGATAAGAATATCCCAAAGCAAGCCATAAGGCAATAACAAATACCAATAAGGTATACAAGTTCCGCAAGGTAAACGCTACGCATCATGCGGCTCATAATGACCAACACCGAAGGGCGATACCAAGGGAATATACATATGAATAAAACATCATAAAATTTGCTCGAGCTCAGTACTGTATAAACAAGGATTCATGAGCCCGAAGACTTCAAACCCAATATCACCCATGCGGCTCATAACGACCAACATCGGAAGCGATACTAAAGGGCAACCCAATATCACCCATGCGACTCATAACGACCAACATCGGAAGCGATACTAAAGGGCAACAAACCCGAAGGCACAAACCCGAAGGCAACATACCCGAAGGCAACATACCCGAAGGCAACAAACCGTAGTGGTGAAGGTCAGAGACCCAGTACTGGACACCACTAACTGGCGGAATGTGTCACAACTTTCGAAAAGGAATCCAAAAAGTGTTAACGTATGTCCCATAACCACTCGTTCGCACTAAACGGTTTACTATCCGTCAGCCACTTTCACACTCAAAGCAGTACAAAGTTTACCTCATTCATCGATAAACCAGACACAAAGGTCAAAACAATCAATCGAATAGGTCGGGGACTAATCGGAAAGATAAACGCAGGGATTCATGGTCCGTGTTTTACCTAACCATTTAATCTTCCTTCCACTTCGCTCGAAGTGCGAAATTGTGTGTTTTAAATAGAATTTATAAATTGGAGAAACGAACTTTTAAATGTGATTTTAGAAGATTATTTTATAAAAACCCATGGATGAAGTCAAAAAGGAATCATCATGGTCAAATATGCATAAACAACTAATTGGAATCAATTTAAATCGATAAAAGTGGGAATTACAAACAAATAGGCACATTAGGCAAAATGAGGCAGATCAGTCGACTGGTTCACTGCAGTCAGTCGACTGATCCAGAGACATAAAAATCCCATTTCCTGCATTCAGTCGACTGACTAAAATGGCCAGTCGACTGGTTGCAGGAAACAGAGACTTCTTGTCTCTGTTTACGGCCTTGATATGCCAATTGGCTACAGCCAGTCGACTGACTGCAGAAGGTCAGTCGACTGACTGAGCCTTAAGGCTGTATCTTAGCCTTTCTAATGAAGGAAACACTCCTTCAAAATGCAACCGACGAGCAACGACGCTAGGGAATTATGCCCAACGACAACCCAGTGCTATTGGCTCTCTTACCCAACTCCAAACACATGATCAAACCTCAAACTATGATTCTAGAGTTTTATACTTCCAAGACACCGAAATTTGCAATTTTCATAAAACCAATCCGAATCATAAGCAATTGCACATGAATAATTGTTGGGAATTCATACCTAACAACCCAACATAGTTGTAAACATAGATGTGAGATAAAAATCTCACCTTCTAATTCAAAAACAAAGAAGAAGGAGTTCAATTTTCAAGGAGAAGATCAACAAATCTCCACTTCAACTCTACTAGCTTCAATCTAAGAATAATACAAGTATTTTCCTAAATTAGGTTTAGGAAATTTCTGAGATTGAAGAGAGAAAGAGATAGAGAAGATGAAGAGGAGCTTACCAATGGCTTCTCTATGATTTTGGAGCAAGAATTTGGATTTGCAAGAGGATTTAGGGCTAGGAGTTTCTAATTTCCTTTCTCTTCCCCCATTTCAGTTTTAGCTTAAGCTTTTATGAAATGAATAAGTGAATGGAAGGAGAGAAGGGCTGAGTTGGTTTATAGAACAGTTTGGGTGAAACCCAAACCCAAAACCCATTTAGCAAATAGAAAAATTCGACTTACTCCAAACATATCAAAGCTTACACTCAAAAAGATCGCAAACGCCATTTTGGAATCAATGGAAATGGTTTCGAGTCCCAATTCGGCCATTTGCAGAAAGTAACATTTCGGACCCAAAATCCGACTAACGACGCTATATTTAAATTAAACATTTAAATATAAAATCGTTAAATATGCGGGTTGTTACAGGTCGTATTGTTGATGTGTAAAAAGTGGCAAATATGTGGGGAACGGGTTAAGAGTAAAGTTATATGAGTATTGGAAAAAAACTTCCATATGTATAAAAAAGGAAAAAAGAGGTACCTGTAACATGTGGGAGTAGTAGGCTCTACAACTAATTTGGTTATGTCCATTATTGTGGATGTTTAGATCCCATCCTTGTTCGCTGCGTGGAAGTAAAGCGGATACTGTAGTGGATCATAAAATTCTATTGTATCTAGAACTTGTTGGAGAGTTCCCGATCTTGTTTCAACTATAATATCATGTAGTTTGAATTATCTGAATAATGTCTCCTACAATGATACCCACTGCTTGTGACACAATCAGAAGCTGGTGAAAATGATGATCAACTATAAGTTCTTTTTATTATAAGTCTACAATCCTTTAAATCAGTATGTTGGCCCAACTATCTCAGCATACGTACATAAGGATTATAAACATCTAAAATTTTCTATAACTCTTGCAGGAAGTCTGGTCATAATATTGCACTATCTTGTTGTCAATTTTCAATCTCATGATCAGTATCATAGATGTACATTTGCAGGTATCTAGGTCTATTTCCAGGCAAGAGCAAAACACTTCCAATGCTATGATATATAGAGCCTTGTGCATGATAAGAGTAAATTCCTTTTCTAGTCGGCGCTTAGTTATGATCAATGTTATCCTCCATAGATGTGAATGCGAAAGCATTGTTATAAGATCTTATGTTTGTTCAAAAATGTGAACCACTTTTACTATCTTCAGTGTATAAAGTTAAAAGTTTAGGAGACGGTGTGGGGTAGTGAATGGTAATTTTACCACCTGAGCAACAATTTTCGCTTGTCTCGTGGAAAAATATTTTTACGTTACAGTGTGGGCAGTAAGTGGGTTGGGGTAGCATATGGCGAAGGAAATTGTCGATGGCAGTAAAATTATGACCACAGTTATAATGTGTCGTAATGGCAGATCGATTTAGTAGTTGGTGTTGGGGAAGAGATGTACATGTTGCTACAGTATGAGTATTTGGAAATGTTATACGTCGCATGTCGGATCATGTAACGAAAATGGAGAATGTAGAGGGAAAAAATAAATACCTGAACCATCTGGCGGTGAAGTTGATGGGTGGTTGAGAATTTTTCTTGCCACGGCTAGTGTATTGATGGGGAAATTTCCTGCAGTGGTAATGAAAGGGAAAAATTAGCGGAGTGGTATCTGTAAGATGGAAGAAGTCGTTGGTAGAGTGTGCGTACGAAGTCAAAATACGGCAGACATTATGGGAAGAACATAAAAGCGATTATGAAGGTGGTATCTCAAGAAAAGATAGTACAGTTACATGGGAAGTTAGCACTACTAAACGGATGTCATTATCATAAGTGAAACAGGAGAGTTTAAAAAAGCAACCGTAGTATAGTAATGTTCGTATATGAGCAGATCCTTTTGTAAAATATCATAATCACTATTCTTTATTTTTTGAATACATTTGCAATCTTTAGTAACCAACATTATACTGCCAGAGTAGTGATTATGATATTTTAGAAAAGGATCTGGTAACATAACGTGTAACCAAAGCAATCAATAGCCTAATCAGAATACTCTAGAAAGGTATTGATATGTAAGGTTGTGATTGAGTGTGGATACAAAAATGAAATAGTTCATACTAAAACAACTGATCGGTAAATAAAAGAGCATGTTTCAGTATTTTGGAATAGAAAAATGGGAACATATTTACTACTTATGGTACAATAATCTCGAACAGAAAATTTGCAAACTATATAGAAGGTTATTTATGTTAGTCCGTGAGATGATGGTTTTGATGACAATAACCTTAGAATAGATTATAAAATATAAAATACTAACATTATAAGTTTAGATATATATGTATATGCAGGATTTCATCATGCAAGTACCAAGAATGAAGACTGTACAGTATGGAGATTCAAGATATCGAGATAGAAGACTCATGAGTATCAAGATTATTAAGAGTTTAAGATTTCAAGGTTAAGTATTTTTAAGAATTTTTGTTAAAACTCATAGAAAAGCACTGGCATCCTAAAATCCAATTTATTCGTGGAATGGAATCCACTTTGAGCCTGTTAAAGGGATGGAACCCTAAGTAGGATGGAACCTACGAAAAATCTAGTCGAACATTGTTTTGTATCCGCTAACTTTTTATTCAAAATGATTTTTCAAAATTATATCTTGTTTTCAAAACTTTTCTTTTAAAAGATTCAAAACCCTCTATCCTAATTTTAAATAATTTTAGCCTCAAAATTATCTTTAATATCAAAGTCAAATTACTCCTGATTTTAAACTATCTTTTAATATAATATATTTAACTTTTAAATATTTATACTTTGATTTAAATATAAAATTATAGTTAAATTCTATATATATAATATTCTCTATATCTACTTATGAATTTTAAATTTAGTCAAGTATATTTATAAAGTTTAAAATAAGTTTTAACATAAAATAAAAGTTATTTTCAAAAGAAAATCAAATCACCAAAAAATCCTTTGGAATGTCGACATGCCCAAGTACCCCATGTCGACATGGTGTCAGTTGAGTTTAAAATTTAAATTTCAAAAGAAGTGTCTATTCGCCATAACTCTTCACCAATGGACATGACTGTTGTTCTTCTATAAATAGGGGTCGGTTTCAACGAATTTATGATCAGATTTTTTGATTTTTCACTCCTTTTCTTCTTCCACATTTTTAATACATATTCTTATCATTACTCTGCCAAAATCAACATTGAATCATACTTGATTACTTCTAGTTTGATTCTCTATCACTATCTCAACAAGGTTCTCAGTGCTATTCAGAGTTACAGACTTCATTGTAATCTATTAAGCGAG
This sequence comes from Allium cepa, assembly GCA_030765085.1. Taxonomy (NCBI): domain Eukaryota; kingdom Viridiplantae; phylum Streptophyta; class Magnoliopsida; order Asparagales; family Amaryllidaceae; genus Allium; species Allium cepa. Next base: position 72,212,345 of record CM060938.1, on the reverse strand, counting down.
AAAAGGTGTGATTAAGGAACAAGCAAAGTTAAACAGACCAAAATTTCCATGCTCACAAATCAGTTTCAATTATTTAAAATGAATCATAATGAGTCTATTTCAGATATGTGTAGTAGATTTCAGGATATTGTGCATTTTCTAATATCTTTGGGAAAGGAATTTTCTGAAGAAGATCAAGTCGGAAAGATTTTAAACTCTCTAACTCCAGAATGGGATCAAAAGACACCTGCGATCAAAGAGGCAAATGACATCAGTACTTTAAAGATAGAAGAATTAATTGGAAATCTAATGTCGTTTGAAGTTCAAATGATTGGGAAAAGAAAAAGTAAAGCATCTGAAAAGAAATCAATGGCATTCAATGCATTGACCGTGGATCAGACTCAAACAACGATAATGATGAAGAGATAGCCTTTATGATCAGAAATTTTAGGAAATTCTTGAAATACAGAAAGATGAATAATCTCAAGAGAAACAACTATAAGAATTCTGGAAATCAGAATGTAGTGTCGAATATTGACAAATGTTATAACCGTGATAAACCAGGCCATTTCAAAAGAGACTGTCCGTATCCAGATAGGAAAAATCCTCCTATGAACAATGATCCAGTAAAGAAACGGAAGCGTGCATTTACTGCTACTCTAGATGACTCAGACTCGTCCTCAAGTGATGACGATCAGAAGACAGATAATTCGAATTTATGTTTCACAGCTGTTCATGACTTCGACGAATTCAAAGAAACGGACTTAGAAAAAGGTACACATTACAATACAATTGGTTGAAATTGCTTGCTTAGAATTAGTTGCTTGATTGTTTGATTGATTGATTTTGAATTGGTGTGTTGTTTGAATTTTAAAATTTATTTTCTATTTATTATTATTATTATTTTATTATTATTTTTATTAATTTTTAATAGTATAATAATATTTTCTGAAATATACCAGGAGTTTAATAATATTTCAGATATATATAGGCATTAAAAATAATAAGTATATTTATATATTAATTTATTAGAAATCTTAGGAAAAATAAATTATCAAAATTCACTGACACATGTCGACATGGGTACCAGAATTTGAATTTCAAAATTTAAATTCAAATGTTTGAATTCTCCTCCACCTTTTCACTTCATTCAATTCTCTAAAAAGCTACCTTTTGACCAGAGAATATGTCCTTTGAGAATCTATTTATTCACTATCTTTTATCATATCTTTTTACTCTCATTTTCAAATTCAAACACTCTCTTCAAAATTTCAAGCTCTCTACTCTATTCTTTAATGGTTTCTTCAAGCAACCCCTCCACCATGAGAATTACTAGAAAAATAAAAGAGAAACTATTCAATGATCCGGAGGCAATAAAAGCATACATCAATTATGCTAATTATGCCAAAGTCCATCCCGGAAAGTTTGCTATTTTTCAAGATTTCTCTTCTTATGAACTTGATTCTCTTTTTGCAAACAATGGAGTTCTTAGTCTTATTGATGCTTCTCAAAATGATTTTGTTTGCTATCCAAATCTTGTCAAAATTTTCTATGCTAATTTAAACCATGGATTTTATCATGGAAATGAGGATGAAATTTGGAGTAGTGTTAAAGGCACTAGAATTGTTTTGAATTGTGATCTTTTGGGTACCATTCTCAATTACAAGTATACGGGAATGGATCTTTCTAATTTTAAAATCGATGAAAATGATCGTGAGACATTTCATCACATTTTCGAAGGGACTGATAATTTTGAATTCAAAAATCGAAATTTTCGACCAAAGGCAAGAATTGTCAATCTTCTTTTGCAACATACTTTGACCCCAAGATCGAGGAATTTTAACAATCCTACTTCAAAAGTTTGCAAAGCTCTTTTTGCTATTTTTGGAAATTATGACATAAATTGGGCGCAAGTTATTTTGGATGAACTTCGTCCTAGTAATCTTGAAATGTGTGAGAATACTTTATACCATGGAATTTATCTCACCCGGATTTTTAACTATTTTGGAGTGGATTTGTAACGACCCTGGATTTTGTCCCCGTTTATTCTAATAAATGTTTAATCTAATTTAAATAAAATGTAAACTGATCATATTAAAATGAATATAATTTTGGAAATATTGCCATTTGTTTATAATATATATTGGTATTTTTGAAAGAAAATAAAATTTGGAATAAATATCTTAATAATATTTACAATAAAAATCTATCTTATATAATTTAATTAAAATACCTTACTTTGTTTATATTTAGAATAAAATAATACATATAGATAATAATGTTTGAAAATTCTAAAATAAAAGATTCTTAACAATATCTTGATAGAATTTACCTTATATAACTAAATTAAAATATTTTACATTGTTAACATTTGAGAAACAAATACAAATAGATGATAATGTTCAATATAAATTATTAATATTAATGTAAGTCAAATTATAAATATAAATAAATAAGTGAACTCATGAATCTAAGTTTAATGTTTATAGTTAGAATACGAATGGAAATAAATATGAAATATAACTATAAATGTAAATATAAACAGGGGTTAAGTGAAACATTAAGTATAAAATGAAACAAAAACAAGTTTTCATAATAATGAAACAAATATTTAAATAAATATCTTCATATATATAACAGAGTTGCCTGTAAGTTCAAGCTGGAAGTAATACCAGACCAAAATGAATAATTCTGGCATAAACATAATCATATGTTATTCTAGCAAGAAAATACTAAAAATATCTTTATACACAATAGCTTCATACACAAGCCATATGTTTACCTGCATAGGTACATGATTGCAGGTAGTATCTTCACACAGCAATATAATTAATAATTGTGTAACATATTAGAAACCAAAGTATGTACTTACTATCAACTCAGCCTAATATTTGTCACTTCAAAATATCTAGCAAATCTGGTTAAAATAAAAACAAGACAGGGTAAAAACATGTCCAGATATTGCCTCCCTATACTACTGTTATCTCAAATATATATATATATATATATATATATATATGTGTGTGTGTGTGAATTTGCTTTTTATTTTTAGTCGTTCAACAAAACACCTAACAAAACTTGAGAAAACTGAGAACAAGGAAAAAAGAGTAAACTCCAAATTTATTCAAACAACAACAGGGACGATCACAAGCAGCTTCAATTGCAGATTCAAACAATTCAAGTTCCAGATGATCAACTTCAATTTATTCTTTGTTCAGAAATGTTATAGGTGAGTAAACTAAATTCTTAAGGCTTTAAGTTAAATCAAACACTTAAGGTGATTCTATGATCTTGCGGTATATGTCTTACTCTTAAATATGATCCTGTGATTGTATATGTTTCTCTGTTAAGTGATACAGGGTGAACATTTGGTTCAAACTTGAGGTTATTTGCTGCCAATCTATGTTAAGATATAAACTTTCCAATTTAAACAAGGTATTAGAGTAAAAACTAAGATTGTAGGCTGTTTAAAACATCTATGTAAAGGTATGATACTGTAACATAGCTCACAGTAAATCAAGAAATTTATTTATAAATTCATGTGTTACAAGAAGCTGATTCAAGATTATATTTTGAATCCTTAATGGAATTGATGGTTTTTAAAACGAAAATAAAGATTTTTAAGTTTGTAATTAAGGTGCAGTTTGGTTATGAACAAGGTTTGCATTTTTGTCAATTTCAGGTTATCAATCCAATTTAAGATGTTGGAATTTGAATTGAAGTAAGTATTAACATTGTGGATCATGAGAAAATTATCAGAAGATTTTTCGAATGTATAAATTAAACGAACGAACACAATTTAGGGTTTTAGTTCAAAGTTTCCTGTACCCTGAATTTTTTTGATTTCGGCTTCTTAGTGTGATCGAGCTTTCCGAGCTTCGAGGAGGGAGTTGCTGAGGGGCAAGACTTGGCGTGGGTGGCGTGGCTTAGCCTCTGGCGATGTGGGGTTGCCGGACTGGGTGGTTTTCGGTGAGGAGCTGGTGTTTCAAGTTCAACTTTCAGGTGATATTTTGATTTCGACCCTTTGTCGAAATTCTGGGTTTCGATCTTGGGTGAGGAGCGAAATTTTGGTTTGTGGACGCTGGCGAGTGCCGCTGGAGGTGCGGCTAACCACCGTGCACGTGCACGGTGGCGTTGGAATTGGGTTTGCGTGTCAGAGTATGGCTGTCTCCTTACTCGGGTCGTGCTCGTGAATAATTGGAATCTGCTTCGAGTTTTATCGTGAGCGAGATGGGTGGCCTGTTGCTATTCAACATTGTTTAATTGAAGTTTAAACTTTTAGAAATCTTAATGTAAAAAAAAAAAATTAAAAGAAGAAGGAGGAGAAGTTTCAGGGGAGGACTCGGGTAAACTTGCGTGAAAACCCGGAGTTACACTCGAGTATAGCAGGGAAGTCTCGGGTATTTGCAAACTGCAGAAATGAATTTTCAAGATGAAGCAAAGTGTAGATTATTTTGTTCATCTAGGTTAATACTGAAATCTAAATATCTGCTAAATAGTTTAAGATTAGAAGCTGGTTACATGTTTTAATTATTTTTCGTTAATACTTAACGATGTTTAAGCCTTAATTATTATTATTTTAATCAAGTAATTACAGTATAAGTTAAGTAATTACTTTAAGCTAGAAGTGTAACCTATTAACATTTAAGTTTGCAGTTAGTAGTAATTTGAGTTTCAAAATTTTTAAAGAAATTCTTCTAATTACTTACAGGAAGTAATTAAGAATGTTTAAGTGATTGATAAATGAATAATTAACTACTTAAGTTAATAAATGAATGATTAATAGTTAACTAATCAAATAATTTAATTATGAATTAATAGTTAATTAATTAAGTGATTAAGAATTAAGGATTTATAATTGATTAATTAAGTAATTAATAGTTAAATAGTTAAGTTTCATTAATTAGTAATTAAAGTTATCAATTAATGAATAAGGAATAGTAATTGAAGATAAACAACTCGATTATAAAGTAACTAATTAAATAAATAAAATAATTAATTAATTGAATAACTAAGATTTAATAGTTGATTAAGAAATCATTAATTAGATGATTTGAAATGAAATAGGTAATTAATTATTAATTAATGATTAATTAAATAGAGTTAAGTGATTAACTCTCAGGTAATTAATTCTAAATTGAACTAATTACAAATAATACTTAAAGATGACTGCTTATGGATTGTTATGTTGAATATCTGCTTGTGATATTTATGTGATGATATTCCATGTTACTATGTGATATGCTGTGTTATATCTATGATGCTTGTATATGTTTTATCTGTGATAAATGCTATGTTAATTCAATTGATGAATTTAAATTATTTAAACTGTTTAAGTTAATTAGACAACTTGGCCCTTAAAATGGCGTTTGGATTTCGATGAGACCGGGATCGGAAGAATCAATTTTGATTCTCCGAAAACCACATCGATCCAATTTAAACGTTAGGTCGTGAATCCTGAAATGAAAATCGAGATGGTGTTTTCAGAATGCAAGGGTTATCGTCGTTGACTCTGAGGGTGATTCCAAAATGAGTGTGACGAGATAATGCCTTCGGTTTCGTTTGAACCCGGAACGAACTTGTATGGATTGAATGCTTTCAACACATCGTCAGGCGGATGATGAGCATTCTAAGTGATATGTTCTTTAAAGGTAATCGCAGCCTCAAGCCTCATCAACCGGGAATGGCTAAAACAGGGGAGATGCAGCAAGGTTAGGTGGGTCACGCCCAAGCAGGACAAGATATTTCTCCTGTCTAGATGTCCCTTTTTATTTCGGCTGTGTGGGCAGTTGCTAGCTACAACCGGGGGGTTTATCTTATTCGGGACTGTTCAGTAAGGAATGGTTCCGGCCTTGTGTTGTAAGGGGTCGGGAGTGATCCTCGGTACAGTGATCTAGGTCCCGTACTGTGACGGGCGGTACCCCTGCCATTGTTGAAAATCCATTTTCCCTACGAGACCCTACGGTTTTGATTTGTATTGCCCACTTTTGTGGCTAGTAGCTGGAATTTAATAGATGTAACAATTTCAGCTATTTTCTGTTTACTTGAAAACCCTAGACACTATTATAATATCACTGGATTTCCTATGAAATGTTTTGGTTAGCGTAAGGTAAAAACTTGCCCGTATTTATTTGTGGGGAGTCTTACGTGATACCTTTATTTTCAAATGTTTTCAAAGTTAAACAACTTTAAACCGTTTACTCATACCAGACCCATGTCTGACTCGGAGTTTATATTTTTTTTTCATAAACTCTTGGGTACTCAAATTTTTATGAGTAGCCAAGTGATAGGTTTTGGACCTTGATTTCTGGAGGAGTTTGGAGCAGGAGATTCCAGACGTATATAGCTATTTAAGTAGTTCCGCTATGTTAGTTGATGTGTATTGTATCTCTGATGTATATTGTGATAGATGTATGTATGGCCGTCATATATTGTATAACTCTGATATTTGAAAAAAAAAACTATGTAACAGTTATATGATATATTATATTTTGTTCCGATCCGCTGTGAGATTCTGATGTTGTTGTTCTTTCTTCCTCTTTCTTTTCTATTTCTACCCCTTTCTTTGTTAATGATGATACGTCTTTCTGGTAGTAGAAAGGCGGGTCGTCACAGTTGGTATCAGTGCATAGGTTGGTGATAACCTTGGCTCTGGTAGTGATTACTCATAGAATAGAGTCAGTAGTACTCTAAAATGAGTTTGAGAGTATTAATAGATATGAGCATGTACTTGTTAGTGAATATAAAATTGTTTTTATATTGTGTTGATTTATCTGTTGAGTGTTTATGGATTCTGGTCGATGTGTGGGACGTCATTTCATCGATAGGAATTTCTAAACTCTTAAACAAGGTAGACCGACACAGTATTGTTTTTAAAGTAGGATAAATGAAATAATCTTACCCAAAATTATATTTTGTCATAAAAGAAATATTATTCTGAAATTATTATATATATATATATATATATATATTTGAATGTTTGGTTGTTAATACTACAATTTAAAATCTGAATGGTTTATAACCAAATAAAATTATTTAAGAATGATTTTAAATAAAAAGGAATATAACTAAAATTTGACTAAACTAGAATTTAAGTTTCGGAACTTTGAAGGTGTTTAAATGAATTTAAACAAAAAGATTTGGGAATTTGAAATATTGGAAATGTTTAAAATGTTTTTCCAAAGATTTGAAGGCAATAATGGAATATTGTTTTGGAAAATATTGTTGAATGGAAATTGTTTTGAGAGGAAATTGTGGAAGTAAGGAAGCACTGAACTCACTTCAGTCGTTGAAAAATAATCCTGATGATGATGGCCACATCATCAGTATTCATTTTCGAGTTTCTAAAGTGATGGATTGCTACCAGGATAGTCGGTCATGATATTGTTTTGGGTTTTTGGGTATACAAGTTGTTTTAAAAAAAAAATTTCAAAGGGGAAATTTGTTTTGGTGAAAACAAGAGCTTGGAATTTGAAAATTTTATTGGAAATTTGATTTGACGCCTGGGTAAGTGAAGTTATCCTTTCAAAATGGTTTTGGAAATAAGAACCGGGCAATTGAATTCTAAGAATTCTAATTAATAATGTGAAAGGTTTGAATGAATCAACTATTAAACTTATAAAGTAAAGTTGATATTAATAAGAAGAAATCGGGAATTTTAATCCCGGAATCAAAATTTAACTTAAGTACATGAAAATAGGAAAACTTATTGGAGCTTAACCTGAGATAAGTTAAATAGAATTGAAGTTCAAAATGAACTTAATTGGATATAAAATTTGAAGGTAAAATGATTGTAATTGTGAGGTGGAAATTTATACCTTAAGACAGTAAGTGCTATATATATAATCTGAAATTGTGGTTATAAGATGAAATGGCTCAAATGAGCAATATATGCTTTTAAGTAAATAAATAAGTTTGGAACTCATATAGTGAATAATAAAATTTAAAAGAATGGTAAGTAGCTTGATTTAACATAAGTTGAGTTGGAATAAAATTGAATTTAAATGAATTCAACCGAGTTATAAATATACTAAATAGAATAAAATTCTTATGTAAATAAGTAAATATTGAATTGAATTAAAACAGAATTGGAGTAAGTTGTAAACAAATCCAACTCGAGCATAAATTAAATGACTTTATTATAAACTCAATAATAAATTGTTCGTGTAAATTTAAGAATGGATAAAAGAATAAACTAATTAGTAAATAATTGGGATTTGATTAAAAGAAAATCAAATCAAAGATTTGAATGGAAATTGGTGGAATAGAATGAACTTAAGTTATTGGGTGTAACAGTTAATGACTTAAGTAAATTGTGAGATGATTATTTAAAATATTGGTTGTCGAGTTTAATAAAATGGTTTGGAATCAAACCTGATTGATATGAAAGAAAATGCAATGAAAGGATTGTGAATAAATAAATTGTGGTGGAGTCAAGTGTAAATTGAGTTGGAATCAATTTAAGATTTGTCATAGAGCTTAAGTAATTATTTATTCACAATAATATTGTCAAACTGCATATAGAAATGAGTTGTTTTGAAGTAAACAAGATTAGATAAAATTCTATGAATTATTAGAAGCGAAATAGGATGATTTTGAAATCAATTGCAATAAATAAGGAATTGTTTTTCTTAAATGGATCATATATAAGCAAGTAAGTTGTAAATCACTTAAACTGAAGAGAATGAATTGAGAATTGGGTGGAAGTAATTGTAATAAGTATTGAAACCTTACATATGTGCTTATGGAAATATGTAATGCTAAACAAAGAAGACTCTGCCAATGAAAACTAGTGGATGAAACCAATTTAAAAATAATAATAGGAATCGGTATTAAATGGAAGATAGTCAATAAAAATTCAATATTCATGTGATAACCTGATTTTCGAGTATCTGATAATTGGTAAAGATTGATAAGATTTATTTTTCAAGCTAATAAAATTTTATTCTATTTATAATATATATACTTGATATGTATTGTGAATAGAATATCTTTTGTTTTAAATTAAAGATGAATTTTCAAATTGTAATATATATGTAATTATATGTTATAATTTGATGTTGTTTTGAAATTTAATATAATCTGTTGATAATTTATATATGAATAAATTGTAATTTAAAGCTTTGTTTTAAAATGAATATTTTTCAAAAAGTTAATTTAGAATTAATTCAATAATTTTAAAAATATAAGATAATTGTTTGTTTTAAATATGATTGTGTAAAAAGGATTTAATTAAAGTTTTGTTTTGTTTTTTCTTAAAATATATAGAATGGTTATAAGTGTATATATATAAATGTTTAGATTTTAAATCCATGTAGAAGAAAATATATTTGCGTTTTAATTAATTTTAGAATATCTCCTTTTTAAAGTAAAATTTATTGTACATATGTAAAAATTTATTAATTAATAGATTTATGTAAGTAAGCTTTCTATTTACATTTAAAAAAAATGCTTAAATACAAATGTAACCATGTTAATCATCTTTGAAACATTTGTAAATAAATTAAACACATTGAATGCCATGTGTTCAATTTACGGACAAGTGGCCTACATTTTTATTTATTTGAATTTAAACATAAAGAAATTTGTTTTCTCTTTTACAAATTTCCTTTCTTCTTCTCAAATTAATGGCAGATTAACAAACTACTTCAAATCTGAAAAAAATTTATACAAACCTGAGAATTTAAAATCTGCAAATCCTCAAACCGGCAACAATTGATCATTTGAAATTCAAGGAAGGATCAACAACAATTTAAATCAACATCAATTAAAACCTCCTGCAATTCAAATAATGATCAACTCCACAGTTTCAAGATCAAGCTTAACATTTTAGAGCATGCAATCAAAGCATGCAATCAAAGCATCTTTTCAGTTATATATTCAAGTGCCTGGAATAAATTTAAAGACTGCTCTGCATATTTAAAGAGGTGAGTAAACTTTCAAATTTGAAAAATTAAGTAACAAATGTGTGTTGCATGTGAAATACTGTGTGAAGATTTCTTTTCATATCTGTTGATATGTAAGCCTATGTGATTCAGTTGATTTTATCATCCTTGTTTTCTTTGTTTATGCCTCTGTACTGTAAACTTTGTGCATGAAACATCTTTAAATTGGGAGCAGATGCTTAATGTTTGGAAAAAAAAACTCGTGATGTATGGCTGAAAATATGTTTGCATGTTGTTTGAAATTTAAATATATGTACATATGAATTAAAAAAAAAACCCTGAGTACATAGGTGACTCATTTGTGCATAACAGTGCTTCTCTGTTCTTGCTACAGAGCTTAAGTGATGGTTAAATTCAAGATTTGTTTTCTTTAAAAAAAAAAACACTGTTAGGATCTGAATTCAAACAACATGGTTTTGTTAAATCATAACCCAAGTATCAAAAATAGATTCCAGAATTTTAAAACTTGAACTATGCTAGAATATGTAAAATACAGTAGTGATACTAAAAATCAGGTTAAATCAAATGTTTTAATTCGTTGTTTCAGAATTATAACTTGAACTTATTTAGGAAACTTTGATTTTTAAAACTAAAATCAATTTTTTAATAATGCATTGGGTTTGTATATTGGGATTGACTGGAATTTGTTCTTGAGGCAATCCCTGACGATCTAAGGGTTGAGAGGTTTCGGGGTTCTTCCAGGTGATGGGGAAGGGTTAGTAGAAGCTGGGAAAAATCATCGTTGGTGATGAAATTCATGGTGGAGGTTGCGGCAGTAGGATACTTTCTAGAACCCTAGTTGTGACGACCGCCCATGGCTCCTGCACTAAACAAGGAAATTGTGCACTGTGAAGTGTGCCAGGCCGCCATGGACGATCATCAGGGTTAAAGTAAACACAGAATAGTCTATCGTATTACTCACAGCGTAGGGATAAAATACAATAGAGAAAAATTATATATAGTGAAGCTTCACTAGATAGAATCTCATCAATACACTACAAAACAATTTGATACAAACATCTGAATAGTCAATACATCAAGCCTTACTACATAACACTCAGAGAATCATACAAGCAGCGGAACATCCAGTACATATAGTAAGAAAAACAATATGCAAAAGCCTCCAGCTCGTCTTCGTCATCAACATCGTTGGTCACTAAGAACAGCACCTGTCACCTGCTACCTAGTCTGCCCATCCCAAAATGGATGAACAGCCTAAGGTAATAAGAGTAGAACATAAAACCTTGAGTCAGACAAAAGTCCTAGTAAGCGGTAAATCAACTATCAAACATACCAAAAGAGCATAAAGGGTAAAAAGGAATAGGAACCCAACCATCCCACTCCACCTCTTTCTACAGTGATAGCCCCCAGACACACTAAGCAGAAACAAACATAGCAAAGCAGACAATTAAAGTAAAGAAATTATCACTCGAGTCAAGGTCGATGTTTTCCAAGTACAAACCCCCAAGGCCTAAACCAAGATCAGATGAGCACCCAAAAACATCGCTCTTGAGACCGAATGATGATACGACCAAACATCCATGACTCTGGCTATCACTGTTATCATTGCTTCGATATCACCGTTAATTGAATGACCGGCTCATTCTTTCATCCGTCCGTCAAGGGCTAATGGTAACCCCGGTTCTAGACAAAACTCCGCACGTCGTCGTGACCCGTGCCTAGGACTATCGAATCTGCCCAGAGTACTCGACCATCAACTATTAGTCGATTGGGACTATCGAATCTGCCCGGTGTACTCTTGCTTTGAGCCTGCTAGAACCTTCAACAACGATGAGATCTCAACCTTCTAGTCATCCTCCTTGACGACTATTTCCATACTAGCTCAAGCGCCTCTCAAGCCAACCATTATCAACAAACTCGAACCATATCACCGAGTTATCAACATGCTTGGGATGATCCCATCTGGATTAAACCAAGGCTATCTCACATCATGCTTTGCTTCATCGCATCATAGCAAAGTCCCATCTCAACATCATCATCAAATCTATCCATATGAGCTTTATCATCCGCTTCATATGCCACGAGCAGCTTTCCTTATTCAAGAGCCTTTCCACTTAGCTTTTGAATCACCTTCGACCAACTTGTCCAAATCAAATCATCAATCAACTAATTTATAACAATCAATCAAATCAGTCATTAATCCAAGTAATTAATCATTCAAACAAGATCTAAATAAAGAGTTATAACAATAATAGCAATTTCGTAAATGAAGAGTCCAAATCTAACAAGCATGAATTCTAAGTAATATCTTGATGAATGAACTAGCATAGGTTAACATGTAGTAAAGTGGATATCAAAACTTTATAAATGATGGATCTACATGCAGACTTAAGGAAAATGCATGAAATCACTATCTTTAACACACAAACAAGCCACCGATCCAATATACTCCTTTGGGTCCGTGTGAGAGATAACCACCATTCACCGAATCACCTAAACACCTCAAAAGCAACACACTTCAGATTTGGACAGCAAAGGATCTAGCTTGATCCGACAAGATTTCCCTTCAAACGATGAAATCTCTCTTTGTTGGATGTAGATCTTCAACTTTGGCTCTTGGATCTTCGATTTGATCTTCGATCTTGGATGGATGTAAGCACAAGATTAAAGTGGAGAAAAGAAGTGAAGAAGTGTTGTAGTCGAGCCCTCAAAATAGCAGCACTTCGTCGCTTCAAAATCCGGATCCCAAAAATGAAGATAGGCACTTCTATTTATAGGCCAAACCTATGAGTCATTCGCCCCCCTTAAGTCGGTCACGACTTAACAAGGCCCCACGACATACGACTCATCAATCCCCACGGCTACCGACTCAAGCCTCTACACGACTTAACTTAGACACGACCTAACGACTCAAGCCTATGCGCGACCTAAAACACATGCGCGCGACTTAACACACACGATCTAACACTTAGGCACGACCTAAGACTCAACAGGATACGACTTAGCGACCTAACACACTGCCGCATTTCTACCTAAGTCCTAAGTCGTTTGGACGACTCAACGACTCAACGACTTAACGACTCAACGGCACACACGACTAAGCAACCCAGCGGCCTAACACCCTTGCCTTATCTCGTCCACGACCTAAGCCTTATCTCGTCCATGACCTAACTACAAACACAGGGTCTCACGACCTAAACTTCAACGACCTAAGCCATCTTCCTTAAGCCGCTACCTTCGTTAAGTCGCTTCACCGACCTATCACCCTTAGGTCGGTAACTCGTTCAACCGACCTATCTCCTATACCACTATCCCTTAAGTCGGTCAAATCCTATAGGTCGTTCACTTTTTGAATCGGCCAATCTCTTAAGTCGCTTACTTCTATAGGTCGGCAAACACCTTAAGCCGTTAACCCTTAAGTCGTTAGTTCCCTTAGGTCGGCCAACCCCCTAAGTCGCTCACTCCTATAGGTCGGTCACTCCTATAGGTCGCTCCAACTCCTAAGTCGCTCCACCGACTTATGCTACGACACGACCTAACCCTGGACAACTCATCTCTGGACGACCTAAGCTCCGAACGACTTAAATTCTAAATGACTTAACAACACTAACGACCTAATAAAAACAATTCTACGATCCTTCGATCCATAAAAATACGGGTCGTTACATTCTCTCCCCTTAGGAATTTCGCCCCCGAAATTCGAAACAAACAAGAGCAATCAAAGACTATTCCGCATGCCTACCATCCATAGCAATCAACAAACCATGCATCCAATTACTAGCCTAGCATGCATAATTCTAAAACTAGAACAAGTTACAAATTTCATGAGATGTCACGACACCTTAGGGCCATACCTCGAAGAGTTCAGTATGAGCTGCCTTCATCCTCTCTTCCTCCTCCCATGTATAGTCGTTAACATCATCACTCCATTGTACCTTGGGCAATTTGACTACCTTCCTCCTAAGCTGTTTCGTGTCAGTTTCCACCACACGAAGCGGTTTACGAGGTCTTCTAACAACTGGATCAACTTCTAAATCTTCATAGCTATCAGCAGAAACCACTGTACTTGGGTCGTGCACATACCTCCGTAGATACGATACGTGAAAAACATTGTGCACACCCGACATCTTTTCTGGTAACTCCAACTTATAGGCGAGCTTTCCAATTCGCTCGATGATCGGGAATGGTCCAACAAATCTCGGAGTCAATTTTCCTTTCTTCCCGAATCGAATAACATTCTTCAGTGGAGAAATCTTCACAAAAACCCTATCGCCTACGTCGAATTCCAAATCCTTACGACGCTTATCGGCATAACTTTTCTGACGGTCTTGGGCTGCCTTCATTTGTCGCCGAATGATCTTTATACAATCAGAAGTCTGCCGAATCATTTCTGGCCCAAGTATCAACTTTTCTCCTGTTTCCAACCAACATGTCGGAGAGTTACATGGTCTTCCATACAATGCTTCATACGGTGCCATACCAATGCTGGACTGGTAGCTGTTATTATACGAAAATTCCACCAAATGAAGATGATCTTCCCATGATCCTCCGAAGTCCAAAACACATGCTCTGAGGAGATCTTCCAAAACTCGGTTGACTCTCTTGGTCTGACCATCTGTTTGGGGGTGGTAAGCTGTACTCAAACACAGCTCGGTTCCCAAAACTTCCTGGAAGCTCTTCCAAAATCTACTAGTGAACAATGGGTCTCGATCGCTCACTATGCTTTTCGGAATACCATGGAATCGAACTATCCACTTAACATATAGCTCAGCCAATTTCGATGCAGTCTTGGTTGATCGAACAGGAATGAATCTTGCACTCTTAGTCAAACGATCTATAATGACCCAAATTCCTTCATTTCCTGCTCTGGTTCTAGGTAGCCCATCGATAAAATCCATCGATATTTGCTCCCACTTCCATGTAGGAACTTCTAATGGCTGAAGTAATCCACTTGGCTTCTTCTGCTTGGCTTTTACCAACTGGCAGTTCATACATGGAAATAAAATTTACAACATCCCTTTTCATACCTTCCCAGTAATAGGTTCTCTTCATATCCCGGTACATCTTATTTCCACCTGGATGAATTGTCAGCTTCGAGTGATGACCCTCCTTCAGAACTTCATTCCTCAATTCATCTATATCGGGAACAACTAGTCGTCCTTGTTTCCAAAGCCAACCCTCTCGATCGATTTCGAATCCTTTATCCTTCTTTGGATCCAATCCAGATTCCAAATCACGGATAATCTTGACAAGCTTGTCGTCCCGCTTTTGGCTCTCGCCAATCCTTTCCACAAGAGTAGGTCTTATCGATAAGTTTGCCAACATCTCAGGTTCCAATTCACATCTAGGCCTGAAGTCAAATCCAGCCAAATACTCAAGACTCTTCCATTCTGAAAACATGGCTCCCAATCCTACAGGTCTTCGACTTAACGCATCTACCACTGCGTTACCCTTTCCCGGAGTATAGGCTATACCAAAATCATATGATACTAAAAACTCTAGCCATCGTTGCTGCCGAATATTCAAATCTTTTTGGGAGAAAAGATACTTCAACGACTTATGATCTGTAAACAACTCGAATCGAACTCCCAATAGGTAATGTATCCACATCTTCAGAGCAAATACAATCGTCGCTAACTCCAAATCATGAGTCGGATAATTCCTTTCATGCGGCTTCAGTTGTCGGCTTGCATACGCAACAACTTTATCCTTCTGCATTAGCACTGCTCCAAGTCCAGTACCACATGCATCGATGTAAACCACCATCTCATCATTTCCACTTGGAATAGTCAAAACAGGAGCACTTGTCAGTCGCTCTTTCAGGATTCCGAAAGCTTGCTCACACTTAGCATCCCATCTGAACACTTGGTTCTTTTTCGTCAATCCTGTTAATGGTGCAGCTATCTTGGAAAAGTCTTTGATAAACCGATGATAATATCCTGCTAATCCAAGAAAACTTCTCACATCAGATGCATTCTTAGGTCTAACCCAATCCTGGATTGTTGCCACCTTGGCGGGATCAACCGCTATTCCACTTCCAGAGATAATATGGCCTAAGAACCTCACTTCGCTCTTCCAGAAGTGACACTTCGAAAACTTAGCCCTCAGCTGTTGTTTCCGCAAGATTTCCAAAATAATCCGCAAGTGCGTCTTGTGCTCTTCCTCATTACTGGAATAAATCAGAATATCATCCACGAACACAAGTACAAACTTGTTCAACTGATCCCTGAACACTCTATTCATAAGATCCATAAAATATGCTGGTGCATTGGTCAATCCCAACGGCATTACCAGCCACTCATAGAAACCGGATGGTGTCCTAAAAGCAGTCTTCGGCACACTATCCTTCGCCACTCTCAACTGGTGAAATCCCGTTGCCAAATCCATCTGAGAAAACACCTTAGCTTCGTGAAGCTGATCAAACAAGTCATCTATTCTCGGCAATGGATACTTGTTCTTCTTAGTCACTTTATTCAGCTCACGATAATCCACACACAACCTCAACGATCCATCCGCTTTGGTTGCAAACACAACTGGTGCACCCCATTCGGACACACTACGCCGAATGAATCCTTTCTGTAAAAGGTCATCAACTTGCACCTTCAACTCTTGCTGTTCCCTAGGCTCCATTCGCCTAAGAGGCATCACAACAGGTCTGGCTCCTTCAACTAGATCGATGCGAAACTCGATCTCTCTATGCGGCGGTAACCCTTTGACCTCATCAAAGACATCCTCAAATCCATTTGCATCCGGCACCGATGACAGTCCATCCCGTGGAACAACTAGCGAATACATGAAGCTCATGAAGACGCCTTCTTCATGCTTACATCGTATCACAACTCTTCGCCCCTCCACATTCTCGACTGTCATCTCCAGCCTCTTACAATCAACCCTTGCCGCATACTTCCTAAACCAGTCCATACCCAAAATAATTCCGAACCCCGCAAAGTTCAGAACAAAACAATCACAAACAAAAGAGCAATCATGACTCGATACAACCAGACCACGACATATCATACACAAACAAGACGAACCCCCAACTGGATTAGTCACAACCAATGGTCTATCAACAATATCCGGTTCCAAACCCAACCGGCCTACAAGTTCATTACAAACAAAAGAATGCGACGCTCCAGTATCGAACAACACTCTAACTGGAACACCACAAATGGAAAGGGTACCTTGTACCACCACACTCTTTCCTTTCTCTTCCATAGTAGGGGCTTTTGATGATGATGGCACAGCCCCCAAAGCATAAGCTTGCATAATCTGTTTGTCCTTCCGCGGTTCTGGACAATTCTTCCTGATATGCCCCAGTTTGTCACAGTTGTGGCACTTCACCAGCACTTTCGGATTCTTACAATCTCTGGAGAGATGACCCTTCTGCTGACAGTTGTAGCAGGTCACTTCACCCTTTGGCTTCTTCTGGCCATCCTTACCCTTCTGTTGCTGCTGCTTCCTCTTCTTGTTTCCACCCTGCCGTGGTTTAGATTCCTCCTTAGTCACAGCAACAACAGATCCTTCCTTAGGAAATAGATTCTCGTGCCTGAGAGCTTTCTCCACAAGCTTCTCAAACGGATCGTCCAAATGTCCACCAACTGCCTCCCAAGATAAATGTCCAAGCCTGTCACAAACTTCTCATTCTTCTGATAAGGAGATTCAATATATGACCGAGCATACTTGGACAAAGCTTCAAACTCAGAAACATACTCAAGAACTGGTCTTCCACCTTGCTTGAGTTCCACAAATCTCTTAAACATGACGGATTTCTGAGCTGTAGAAATGAACTTAGCTTCAAATCGGACTTGGAATTGCTCCCAAGTAATTTCTTCCTCTGGAGTATCAATGGTGATAGAGTTCCACCAATCAGAAGCTCTTCCTTGAAGCTGTCTTGATGCAAGCTTCCTCTTAGTTGCATCCTCAATTCCCAAGTCACCAAAGATCCTTCTACAAGCATCAATCCACCTCTGAACCTCAATGGTTGATTCTGTCCCCAAGAAAACCTTTCCTCCAAGAGCAGTATAGTCTTTACACAACTTAGCAAAATCCACCGGTTTTGGAGTTTGAACTTGAACTCCAACATCTACCGTTGGCCCTGGAGCTGGCATCCTTCTCATGATCGAAGTCATCATGGCCTCAAACATAGCAGCATAATCAGCAGCCCCCTCAGAATCATGGCCTTCCCTAGCAGCTGGTCTCCCTCTTCGACTCATTCTTAATATCTATAAAAGAATGATTAGTACACCTTGAGAAACAATTGCATAAGAGGTTCTAATCCTTCTAAGCTACTATATTATATATAGTAATCATCCATCAAAATACAATTACATCTCTCATACGTAGTTACGTCAGCGAGCATTGGCTAAAATCGATTAACTTGGCTCTGATACCAAATGTGACGACCGCCCATGGCTCTTGCACTAAACAAGGAAATAGTGCGCTGTAAAGTGTGCCAGGCCGCCATGGACGATCATCAGGGTTAAAGTAAACATATAATAGTCTATCGTATTACTCACAGCGCAGGGATAAAATACAATAGAGAAAAATATATATAGTGAAGCTTCACTAGATAAAATCTCATCAATACACTACAAAACAATTTGATACAAACATCTGAATAGTCAATACATCAAGCCTCACTATATAACACTCAGAGAATCATACAAGCAGTGGAACATCCAATACATATAGTAAGAAAAACAATATGCAAAAGCCTCCAGCTCGTCTTCGTCATCAACAACGTTGGTCAGTAAGAACAACACCTGTCACCTGCTACCTAGTATGTCCATCCCAAAATGGATGAACAACCCAAGGTAATAAGAGTAGAACATAAAACCTTGAGTCAGACAAAAGTCCTAGTGAGCGGTAAATCAACTATCAAACATACCAAAAGAGCATAAAGGGTAAAAAGGAATAGGAACCCAACCATCCCACTCCACCTCTTTCTACAGTGATAGCCCCCAGACACACTAAGCAGAAACAAACATAGCAAAGCAGACAATTAAAGTAAAGCAATTATCACTCGAGTCAAGGTCGATGTTTTCCATGTACAAACCCCCAAGGCCTAAACCAAGATCAGATAAGCACCCAAAAACACCTCTCTTGAGACCGAATGATGATACAACCAAACATCCATGACTCTGGCTATCACTGTTATCATTGCTTCGATATCACCGTTAATTGAATGACCGGTTCATTCTTTCATCCGTCCGTCAAGGGCTAATGGTAACCCCGGTTCTAGACAGAACTTCGCACGTCGTCGTGACCCGTGCCTAGGACTATCGAATCTGCCCAGAGTACTCGACCATCAACTATTAGTCGATTGGGACTATCGAATCTGCCCGGTGTACTCTTGCTTTGAGCCTGCTAGAACCTTCAACAACAATGAGATCTCAGCCTTCTAGTCATCCTCCTTGATGACTATTTCCATACTAGCTCAAGCGCCTCTCAAGCCAACCATTATCAACAAACTCGAACCATATCACCGAGTTATCAACATGCTTGGGATGATCCCATATGGATTAAACCAAGGCTATCTCACATCATGCTTTGCTTCATCGCATCATAGCAAAGTCCCATCTCAACATCATCATCAAATCTATCCATATGAGCTTTATCATCCGTTTCATATGCCACGAGTAGCTTTCCTTATTCAAGAGCCTTTCCACTTAGCTTTTGAATCACCTCCGACCAACTTGTCCAAATCAAATCATCAATCAACTAATTTATAACAATCAATCAAATCAGTAATTAATCCAAGTAATCAATCATTCAAACAAGATCTAAATAAAGAGTTATAATAATAATGGCAATTTCGTAAATAAAGAGTCCAAATCTAACAAGCATGAATTCTAAGTAATATCTTGATGAATGAACTATCATAGGTTAACATGTAGTAAAGTGGATATCAAAACTTTATGAACGATGGATCTACATGCAGACTTAAGGAAAATGCATGAAATCACTATCTTTAACACACAAACAAGCCACCGATCCAATATACTCCTTTGGGTCCGTGTGAGAGATAACCACCACTCACCGAATCACCTAAACACCTCAAAAGCAACACACTTTAGATCTGGACAGCAAAGGATCTAGCTTGATCCGACAAGATTTCCCTTCAAACGATGAAATCTCTCTTTGTTGGATGTAGATCTTCAACTTTGGCTCTTGGATCTTCGATTTGATCTTTGATCTTGGATGGATGTAAGCACAAGATTAAAGTGGAGAAAAGAAGTGAAGAAGTGTTGTAGTCGAGCCCTCAAAATAGCAGCATTTCATCGCTTCAAAATCCGGATCCCAAAAATGAAGATAGGCACTTCTATTTGTAGGCCAAACCTATGAGTCGTTCGCCTCCCTTAAGTCGGTCACGACTTAACAAGACCCCACGACTTACGACTCATCAATCCCCACGGCCTACCGACTCAAGCCTCTACACAACTTAACTTAGACACGACCTAACGACTCATGCCTATGTGCGACCTAAAACACATGCGCGCGACTTAACACACATGATCTAACACTTAGGCACGACCTAAGACTCAACAGGATACGACTTAGCGACCTAACACACTGCCGCATTTCTACCTAAGTCCTAAGTCGTTTGGACGACTCAACGACTCAATGACTCAACGACTCAACGACACACACGGCTAAGCGACCCAGCGGCCTAACACCCTTGCCTTATCTCGTCCACGACCTAAGCCTTATCTCGTCCACGACCTAACTACAAACACAGGGTCTCACGACCTAAACTTCAACGACCTAAGCCATCTTCCTTAAGCCGCTACTTGCCTTAAGTCGCTTCACCGACCTATCACCCTTAGGTCGGTAACTCGTTTAACCGACCTATCTCCTATACCACTATCCCTTAAGTCGGTCAAATCCTATAGGTCGTTCACTTTTTAAATCGGCCAATCTCTTAAGTCACTTACTTATATAGGTCGGCAAACACCTTAAGTCGTTAACCCTTAAGTCGTTAGTTCCCTTAGGTCGGCCAAACCCCTAAGTCGCTCACTCCTATAGGTCGGTCACTCCTATAGGTCGCTCCAACTCCTAAGTCGCTCCACCGACTTATGCTACGACACGACCTAACCCTGGACGACTCATCTCTGGACGACCTAAGCTCCGAACGACTTAAATTCTAAACGACTTAACAACACTAACGACCTAATAACAACAATTCTATGATCCTTTGATCCGTAAAAATACGGGTCGTTACACTAGTTTTAGTTAAGTTGGGAAATTCGATCATTTCGAGTTATACTGTGGATCGAGAGCTTCAAGCTTTTGGGTGATGGATGTTTGGGTGTAGAAGAGGGTTTGGCCAAAGTTTCATTGACTACGGTGGTCGGAATGGGGCTGGCAAGGCGATTTCAGGTTTGGGTAGTGGTGACTGCAAATGTTGTTCCAGGTTTGGTTTAAATAACTCGAATTCTATTTCGAGTCGAGATGGAGGAATCTGGTAATTGAGATTGGATGTGGGAATGCTAGTCGACGTGGGAAGATAATCGTTGATGGTCGGAGTCAGTCGCCGTGCTGGTGCATGTGCACAGAGCACTGTGTCGTGGTGAGGTAGCTTAGCACTGTCTTGTATTCGAGAATTGTGATTGACTCGAAGGAAATTAATGCGTTGCTCGAAGTATCCTGTTGGTGGACTCGAAGTAAACGGGGAGTTGCTCGAGTCAATTGTCTGTTCCAGGTTTTTGTTAAACCTGACAGTAATTGTTTAAAAATATATATAAATACAAACTTAAATGAAATTTAAAATTTGAATACTAAGATTTAAACAAAGTTTAAATCCAAGTTGAAGTGTGGATTCAAATTTATATTTGAATTCTAATTTGAAATGAAATAAAAGTTTTAAATATTTAAAATGGTTTGCAGTTTTTTAGAAAGAAACCTGACAGTTCTTTTCTAGAATTTGAATTTTTATTTTAGTATGAATCATAATTTAAAACAGTGTTTAAATTCAAAGGCTAAGCTCAGTTTTCAAAAAGCTTTTGAATCTTAAGGTTTAAAATGAAATTTGGATATTTAATAAAGAATTTTAAAAACAGGATTAAAACAAGTTTAAATCAAGTTTAAATCAAATGTTTTAAATAAATAGCGGATTCAAGTATCTTGTATTCAAATCTTGATGTTTGAATAAGTTTTTAAATGTTGAATGTTTTCTAAACAAGTTTAAGTTAAATGGCTTGTTAAAAGTAAATTTGTTTTCAAACAAATATTTAAACTTGATTTTTTGAATAAAGTTCTTTTAAAAAAAAGGGGTTTATAAATGGAAGTTAAATGATTTGTTAACTTGAGTTTGCAAGTTAAATAGTAATGTATTTAAAAGTTTAGATTTTAAATAAAATTAAGTAAATTAGTTTAAAGGCTTTTCTTATATAAGTTTCAAATGTAAATAATAAATGTTATTTACATTTGTTTAAAGAATTATAAATTGAATTTAAATTTGGTAAATGTTTAAATAAATATCATTTTGAATCGTAAATTCAAAATGGAATATGAATATAAATTTAAAATGAAATGTTCTCAATTCACTTGAATATTAATGAACTCATCAATAAGAAATGGATTTTCTTAGAGATTATTAAGAATTAGAATGATTAAATGAATAAGATAACTGAGGAATGTTTATTTATTTAATTTATAAATTAAAAATTTAGATTAATTTGTAATTAGAAGTAATTAAGGAAAGTAATTAAAGAATGATTAATAGTTAAAGAAGGATTATTTAACAATTAATTAATGTGATTAATTTAAATAATTAATTAGATTAATTAATTAAATGATAATCAATTGTGGAGTTTATTTAAGTTTAATTACTTAATGGAAGTAATTAATTACTTAATGTAATTAATGGTGTTTAGTGTGATTAGTTTAAATTAATTAATTAAGTTTAATTAATTTTAAATCATTTGATGATCTGATAATAATTACTTAATGTAATTGATGAAGTATAATTACTTCGTAAAGTAACTAATGATAATTACTGGATGTAATTAGTGAAAGATGGAAGTGAGAAAGTAATTTGGATTAAATTATTTTGTATAATAAATCAAGGGATTAATTAGAGATAATTAAGGAGTAATTAATTTATTTGATGAAGTAATTAAGGGTAGTTAATTTCTGATGTTATTAATCAAGGGCGATTAATAATTATGATTAGCAATTAATTAATGAAATAATTAAAGGTTAATTACCCTATTGGGTTAAGGATAATTAATTTGTGAAATTAATTAAGGGTTAAATACTGAAATGTAATTAAAGGATAAATAGAACGATATTGGAAGTCTTTGATTAATTGTTATTCCTAATATGTGGTTTGTGATGCTTGATTTGAATTGTGATGATGTGGTTATCTCTTGTTGATAAATTATATGACATCCTGTATTTAAAATTTGAGTTGTTTTTCACTTGAATAATTTTAGTTAAGATGATTTTGGTTTCGAAGAGACCGGAGTCGGGTATTAGTAAATACCCGAAACCACTTCGATTCTTTATAAATTGCTATGTGAAATCAATGTGCTGAATGAAATGATTTAAGTAAATTGAACCATTTAATCTAAGTTTTGGTATTTAGAATTTGATGTGTAAAATAAGTGATGTCTATAACAACTTGTGAAATTGTAAATTGATATAAGTTACCTAGGTTTATATGAGTTGTATACTTTTGTATTACATGTTAGATGGGTTTACTCACGCTGGTTTCCAGCCTGACCCGGGTGTTACTTTGATGTAATGCTCGGGTCAGACCGAGTATTACAGATTTTCAGGTAAGGACGTTCTGAAGCACAGGAGGCGAGCTTGATGGCAGGGACGTATAGAGAGTATCCACTGTGATATTGTAGTATCTGTACATGATGGTTTGTCCAATGTTTATGTACATGATGTAACTCTGATGTATAAAAATATAAGTGTAATGATATAGTTCTTCTTGTAAAACTATTATTTATGAGATATTATATTTTAACCACTGCGAATGTGAGATTGCGTGTTTCTTTTCTGTTCTTCTTCTTCTATCTCTTTTTCTTTTCTCCAACTATCTGGAATTTTCGGGTTCGAAATTTCCGGGTCGTTATATTTGGTATCAGAGCTGAAGGTTAAGCGAGAACCTTGGCTCTGGTGGGATTACTCATTAAGGATAGGGTAAGTGGTACCCTAGGATGAGTTGAATATATAAATATGAGAGAGCGTACTTGTTATTTTCTTATATAAAGGTTTTTAAATGATTTCAAAAGTAAATGAATCTATAAGAAATAGATTATTTATTATATTAATTAAGGAAATTGGTTGTAGTATTAATTAAATTAAAAGTAATAGTAAGAATTAAGTGGTAATAGAATTACAACCAAATTGGAATTAAATTAAAGACAAGTTTGAAATGGATTCAAACTTAAATTGAAATCTTGAATTGAAGAAGTATATCAAAATAGGATGAATTAGAATTGGTTTCAAACTAAAAAAAAATAGAATGGATATTGTGTTGATTGTTCTTCCATAAACAATAAATTTTTTTAAGAAAGTAACCATTTAAAAAGAGTAGCTTGTAAATTTGAAAGGATGTAAATTAAAGTGGGTTTCAAATTGTGAAGCCCTGAATTCTAAGTTTAATTTTTTTTTTGAATTGGTTTCAAAATGTTAAAGGAAATAATATTATTCAAACTACTTTGAATATGATCTCATTTTAAAATAAGAAATGTTGAAAATTTTAAAGAGAATTTGTTTTGAATTAAAAACCAAAGGTGGTTTAAAATTTTAAAGTATAACTTGGTATGTAAAAAAAAAATTAATATGTATATATGTGGATATACATAGTATCAAAGTTGGTTTGAAATAAACTCTAAATATTGGGTTTTGAATTTGGAATAGGATGTGATACCCAAGTGATAAGTTTTGAACTTATAAGTGGAAAAAAATTATTAATGTGAAGTTTAGAATTTTGAAATTTGAAATGGAGAATTCAAGTTTGAGTAAGGTTAAACGGGATTGATTGGATTTAACTCGGAGGAAGTTAAATAAGTTTGAATGAACTATCTGATTTGGAAATTTCAAGATGAAATAGAGATTTAATTTGGGGAGTTAAATGGTTAATCTGAATTGGGAGTTTGTGTGATCTCAAAATGGGTTTGAGATCTGGAAATTGTAAATTGATGGATGTTTTAAGACGAATTAGATGATAACATCCTATTGTTGTTAAAAATCTTTAAGTTGTGAATTAGATTTGTTTAAATGAATGAGAAATGAAGTATGGTAATCCATTGTTGGGATAAATAGGTAAATTGATTTAAAGGAATTAAATCAACATTTGAAGTATTAACTCGAATTTATATAATTCGAGATGGTTTAAATTTGAAATTTGGAATTAGTTCAAATTGAATTTGATTTGGATTGATTGAAATTGTGATTGGAGATGTATGAGTATAAGATTCAAATGGAAATTTGAATTGGATTAATTTGAAACAATTTGGAATTGAAGTGGGTTCAATTTGAAATTAGTCGATTTGAATAATTTGGAATTGTAATTAAAGTTGAATAGTTTTAAATTCAAATGGAATTTGAATTAAATTTGGAAGGAAATCAAGAATAATTCAACTTGATTTGGAAATGGAGTTTGAAATTGAGATTAGTTCAAACTGGAGTTGAAATGAATTAAAACTGGAACTAATTCAATTGAAATTTATTTGAATTAGTATAATTTGAGATCAAGGTTAAACAAAGTCAAATTTGAAAAGAAACTTAGATTAATTCAACTTGAATTAGGGTTGAATCAATTTCAATAGAAATTGAAGTTATTAAAATTGGAGTTAAGTCAATTTAAATGAAATTGGAATTTAAATTGAATTGATTGGGAATTGAACAGTTTTGACTCTGGACTATTTTTAATATAAATTGCTTTAATATAAACTTATTTTCCAAGATATTCATTATAGAAACAACCTTTCTTTTAAAAGCCAAACTATCTTATATTTGTTTTACAATTATTTTTGAAAATGTTTAACAATTTTCCAACTGTTTTATAAATTAATTACTATATTTCAACTATTTTACAAAACTAATTACTATCTTACTATTATTTTGCAATGGTCTAAAATTTCTATAATTATTTTAACTATTTTCTAACTATTTTACATCTATTTTACAAACTAGTAATTATTTTCCCAACTACTTATCTGTTTTCAAAATTTTCAAGCTATTTTGTAAATAAACTGGTCGGAGTTCAGACTGTTATTGGTTAATTACCCAATCGAGATAAGAATAGAGATGATAATCCAGGTGGATTGAAGCAGTTGTGAATAAGTGAATGAAAATTAAAGTGAATGTGAATAGAAAGAGAATTGATTTGGCTAATAACCAATAAAGATAAATACGTAGGGTGTACGTATGTTATTCTATTCGCATAGTGATTTGATCCAGATTCGAGCACAGAATGTCGAGATAGTTATATCGATCCGAGTGGGATTTTTCACTCGATTTTCAACGGCGAACCTGGATATGGATTGTTGATTGGTTCTGGATATTCTCTATCATAGTTAAGACTATGCAAGGAGAATGATGGTTTCTGATCAAGAAACCAGATCTGAGTCCGCACTAGGAAGTCGGGTGGACGATACTAGTTCGGAAGTGAAATTGTGTGATCGAGTGAGCGATCAGATTGGTATAGCGTACGGATGATATGTGTACATCGTACGGATTTGAATGAAAATGATATTAAAAAGAGTAATCAAATTTGAATATCTGATTTTGAGTAGACAAAGTAAATATCTTTGTTTTATAAGATAAACTTCCCTTGATGAATCTATTGCCAGAAGGAAAGGATTTTGAAAGTGTTTGAAGTATAAAAGGAGTTTTATACAAGTTTGAAATGATCCAAAGTTTAATTTTTTTTTTTTATATATATATGTATATATATATTTATAGAGGATCTTATGAGGATTTTGGAAAAGGTTTTGAGAACCTATGGATTTGGAACGGCTTTTGATTTTTGGGTAAAATCAATATTGTATTTGGAAAGCCTAGTTTGAGAATTATCGATTTTGGGATAATCGATTTTGTATAAAAGAGCTTTGAATGAGATCATACTAGGTGTATGATTTAAGGATACTATATATATAGTATAGAATGTTTTGATGATGGCTCTAGGGAAAAAGGCGCTCCCTTGAAATGGACTTCTCAGGAGTACCACCGGGTGATACAGCCTTGAGCCCCAAGAGGGGGTTCTAAAGTTGATCCTGTGAGGAGTCCGGACAAAACTAGTTCCTGAGGATTATTGGGTAGCGGAAGTCGAGGGCGCTGATGCCTACAGGGGCATTTAGGTTATGCTGTGACGATAGTGTAACTCGATGTCACTGCGATCTACTGTGGGGACCATAGCGAAAATCATGTGGAGGATGAGTGTCAAAGGTCTACACTTGATTTTGCCGGGAAGGCAACGCAACATCGGTAGACTGCGATCTATGGTCAAATGGAGTGGAGAAGTTTCATTCTTTTGGCAGCGAAATTCAAGGGCGCTGATGCCTACAGTTATATGGGTTTTTGCTGTGATAGCTACGTAATCCCAGTTGTAACTGCGATCTGTAGCGGGTTCCATGGTGTAATCGAGGGGCGTGGAGGCCTACAGTTATCTGTGGATTTTGTCGGGATGGCAACGTAACCATCGGGTTAACTGCGATCATGGATGGGGGTGATGATTTCCAGAGCATTCTCACCAAAGATATTCCTCTATTTTCAAAAATGTTTTTTAATATTTTCAATAAAATTATTTTCAAAATATTTTCACTGGATGTTGAAAACGAGTCTGCCAAGCACTTGTAGATTTTCAGTCATACGCCTGATCAACGTAGGACGAATTTCTGTGAGAACAAAGATGGACTTGTTGAAACATCGAGTTATAGAATGATATTTTTATAAGCTATTTTATAATATTATATAGATTTTAAAAGTGCTTCAAAGAATAATTTTTTTTTCTAAAAAGCAAGCATCTTAATAAACTCTGGTTTCGTTCCTTTTCGAGGACAAAAAGATTCAAAGGAGGAAGGAATGTGATAACCCGATTTTCGAGTATCTGATAATTGGTAAAGATTGATAAGATTTATTTTTCAAGCTAATAAAATTTTATTCTATTTATAATATATATACTTGATATGTATTGTGAATAGAATATCTTTTGTTTTAAATTAAAGATGAATTTTCAAATTGTAATATATATGTAATTATATGTTATAATTTGATGTTGTTTTGAAATTTAATATAATCTGTTGATAATTTATATATGAATAAATTGTAATTTAAAGCTTTGTTTTAAAATGAATATTTTTCAAAAAGTTAATTTAGAATTAATTCAATAATTTTAAAAATATAAGATAATTGTTTGTTTTAAATATGATTGTGTAAAAAGGATTTAATTAAAGTTTTGTTTTGTTTTTTTTTAAAATATATAAAATGGTTATAAGTGTATATATATAAATGTTTAGATTTTAAATCCATGTAGAAGAAAATATATTTTCATTTTAATTAATTTTAGAATATCTCCTTTTTAAAGTAAAATTTATTGTACATATGTAAAAATTTATTAATTAATAGATTTATGTAAGTAAGCTTTCTATTTACATCTAAAAAAAATGCTTAAATACAAATGTAAACATGTTAATCATCTTTGAAACATTTGTAAATAAATTAAACACATTGAATGACATGTGTTCAATTTAGGGACAAGTGGCCTACATTTTTATTTATTTGAATTTAAACATAAAGAAATTTGTTTTCTCTTTTACAAATTTCCTTTCTTCTTCTCAAATTAATGGCAGATTAACAAACTACTTCAAATCTGAAAAAAAATTATACAAACCTGAGAATTTAAAATCTGCAAATCCTCAAACCGGCAACAATTGATCATTTGAAATTCAAGGAAGGATCAACAACAATTTAAATCAACATCAATTAAAACCTCCTGCAATTCAAATAATGATCAACTCCACAGTTTCAAGATCAAGCCTAACATTTTAGAGCATCAATTGAAGCATGCAATCAAAGCATCTTTTCAGTTATATATTCAAGTGCCTGGAATAAATTTAAAGACTGCTCTGCATATTTAAAGAGGTGAGTAAACTTTCAAATTTGAAAACTTAAGTAACAAATGTGTGTTGCATGTGAAATACTGTGCGAAGATTTCTTTTCATATCTGTTCATATGTAAGCCTATGTGATTCAGTTGATTTTATCATCCTTGTTTTCTTTGTTTATGCCTCTGTACTGTAAACTTTGTGCATGAAAGATCTTTAAATTGGAAGCAGATGCTTAATGTTTGGAAAAAAAAACTCGTGAAGTATGGCTGAAAATATGTTTGCATGTTGTTTGAAATTTAAATATATGTACATATGAATGATTTAAAAAAAAAACCCTGAGTACATAGGTGACTCATTTGTGCATAACAGTGCTTCTCTGTTCTTGCTACAGAGCTTAAGTGATGGTGAAATTCAAGATTTGTTTTCTTTTAAAAAAAAACTGTTAGGATCTGAATTCAAACAACATGGTTTTGTTAAATTATAACCCAAGTATCAAAAATAGATTCCAGAATTTTAAAACTTGAACTATGCTAGAATATGTAAAATACAGTAGTGATACTAAAAATCAGGTTAAATCAAATATTTTAATTCGTTGTTTCAGAATTATAACTTGAACCTATTTAGGAAACTTTGCTTTTTGAAACTAAAATCAATTTTTTTAATAATGCATTGGGTTGGTATATTGGGATTGACTGGAATTTGTTCTTGAGGCAATCCCTGACGATCTAAGGGTTGAGAGGTTTCGGGGTTCTTCCAGGTGATGGGGAAGGGTTAGTAGAAGCTGGGAAAAATCATCGTTGGTGATGAAATTCATGGTGGAGGTTGCGGCAGTAGGATACTTTCTAGAACCATAGTTTTAGTTAAGTTGGGAAATTCGATCATTTCGAGTTATACTGTGGATCGAGAGCTTCAAGCTTTTGGGTGATGGATGTTTGGGTGTAGAAGATGGTTTGGCCGAAGTTTCATTGACTACGGTGGTCGGAATGGGGCTGGCAAGGCGATTTCAGGTTTGGGTAGTGGTGACTGCAAATGTTGTTCCAGGTTTGGTTTAAATAACTCGAATTCTATTTCGAGTCGAGATGGAGGAATCTGGTAATTGAGATTGGATGTGGGAATGCTAGTCGACGTGGGAAGATAATCGTTGATGGTCGGAGTCAGTCGTCGTGCTAGTGCATGTGCACAGAGCACTGTGTCGTGGTGAGGTAGCTTAGCACTGTCTTGTATTCGAGAATTGTGTTGACTCGAAGGAAATTGATGCGTTGCTCGAAGTATCCTGTTGGTGGACTCGAAGTAAACGGGGAGTTGCTCGAGTCAATTGTCTGTTTCAGGTTTTTGTTAAACCTGACAGTAATTGTTTAAAAATATATATAAATACAAACTTAAATGAAATTTAAAATTTGAATACTAAGATTTAAACAGTTTAAATCCAAGTTGAAGTGTGGATTCAAATTTATATTTGAATTCTAATTTGAAATGAAATAAAAGTTTTAAATATTTAAAATGGTTTGCAGTTTTTTTAGAAAGAAACCTGACAGTTCTTTTCTAGAATTTGAATTTTTATTTTAGTATGAATCATAATTTAAAACAGTGTTTAAATTCAAAGGCTAAGCTCAGTTTTCAAAAAGCTTTTGAATCTTAAGGTTTAAAATGAAATTTGGATATTTAATAAAGAATTTTAAAAGCAGGATTAAAACAAGTTTAAATCAAGTTTAAATCAAATGTTTTAAATAAATAGCGGATTCAAGTATCTTGTATTCAAATCTTGATGTTTGAATAAGTTTTTAAATGTTGAATGTTTTCTAAACAAGTTTAAGTTAAATGGCTTGTTAAAAGTAAATTTGTTTTCAAACAAATATTTAAACTTGATTTTTTGAATAAAGTTCTTTTAAAAAAAAGGGGTTTATAAATGGAAGTTAAATGATTTGTTAACTTGAGTTTGCAAGTTAAATAGTAATGTATTTAAAAGTTTAGATTTTAAATAAAATTAAGTAAATTAGTTTAAAGGCTTTTCTTATATAAGTTTCAAATGTAAATAATAAATGTTATTTACATTTGTTTAAAGAATTATAAATTGAATTTAAATTTGGTAAATGTTTAAATAAATATCATTTTGAATCGTAAATTCAAAATGGAATATGAATATAAATTTAAAATGAAATGTTCTCAATTCACTTGAATATTAATGAACTCATCAATAAGAAATGGATTTTCTTAGAGATTATTAAGAATTAGAATGATTAAATGAATAAGATAACTGAGGAATGTTTATTATTTAATTTATAAATTAACAATTTAGATTAATTTGTAATTAGAAGTAATTAAGGAAAGTAATTAAAGAATGATTAATAGTTAAAGAAGGATTATTTAACAATTAATTAATGTGATTAATTTAAATAATTAATTAGATTAATTAATTAAATGATAATCAATCGTGGATTTTATTTAAGTTTAATTACTTAATGGAAGTAATTAATTACTTAATGTAATTAATGGTGTTTAGTGTGATTAGTTTAAATTAATTAATTAAGTTTAATTAATTTTAAATCATTTGATGATCTGATAATAATTACTTAATGTAATTGATGAAGTATAATTACTTCGTAAAGTAACTAATGTTAATTACTGGATGTAATTAGTGAAAGATGGAAGTGAGAAAGTAATTTGGATTAAATTATTTTGTATAATAAATCAAGGGATTAATTAGAGATAATTAAGGAGTAATTAATTTATTTGATGAAGTAATTAAGGTAGTTAATTTCTGATGTTATTAATCAAGGGCGATTAATAATTATGATTAGCAATTAATTAATAAAATAATTAAAGGTTAATTACCCTATTGGGTTAAGGATAATTAATTTGTGAAATTAATTAAGGGTTAAATACTGAAATGTAATTAAAGGATAAATAGAACGATATTGGAAGTCTTTGATTAATTGTTATTCCTAATATGTGGTTTGTGATGCTTGATTTGAATTGTGATGATGTGGTTATCTCTTGTTGATAAATTATATGACATCCTAAATTTTTAATTGAAATAAAATTCGGTGAGTTGCCGATAATATTAAAGGAAATGAAAAATCCTAATGGATTGTGTGAATAAACTAATTATGGTGAATAAACAAATGATGGAATAAATAAGAATAAAATGAAATGTGGTTTAAATACGTTGAGAAATGGTTATGGAATGAAATAGCATGGATTGTTTTTGAGCTAAAAAAAATAGTTTGGAATAAAACAAGTATGGAATAAAACGAAAATGAATGGATTGTGAGTGAAATTTAAATGGAATGTGTCGAGCTAAATAAATAATTGTGAATGAACTAAAATAAAAGGGAAATTAAATTGGTAATGATAATGTACCTAAATTGTTAATGGTTTTGAATGAACTGGTTTGGTTAATAAAATTGAATTGAATTGAGTTAAATAAAACTGAGTTCAAATAAAATTAGATTGGAATAAGAATTCAATTGAACTATGAATGGAATTATATTCTTACTTAAATAAATGAAAAATAAATTGAATAAGGATTGGAATTGAAATAAATAAATTAGAATAACCTGTAAGAGAATTAAAAATCCATAGAAATAAAATATGCTTGGGCTATAAATAAATAGAAGGCTTGGGTTAAAAATAAAAGATGAATATATTCAAGCCTATAACAAATCCAAAATAAATATTTTGATGAATTGGAAAATGAAAGGAAAAATCCAAACTTGAATTGTATAATAAAATTGAAACTAGGAAAATACAATGAAGTGGTGTTTGGAATTAAAAATCAAGTATTGAACTATAAATAGGGAAGAACTAATTTTGTAACAACCCGCATATGTTATGATTTATACATTTAAATGTTTTATTTAAATGTGGTACCGTAGTCGGATTTTAGTCCGAAAAGCTACTTTTTGCATACGGTCGAATTGGGACCCGAGGCCACCCCCATTGAGTTCAAAATGACGTTTGCGACCTTTTTGAGTATAACCTTCGATAAGTTTGGAGAAAGTTGGATTTTGCTACTTTTTGCTTAGGGCTTTGGTTTGGGCTGAGCCCAATAACCCCATTTATGTATTCAGTCCCAACTCCAGTTCAACTCCTCATTTACTTCATTTCCAATTCATAATACTCAAGCTTTAGCAACAATGGTGGGAGAGATGGGAAACTAAAACTCAAGCGCTAGTTTTCTTTTGCAAATCAAGTTCTAGCTCCAAACTAATAGAAGAACCCATTGGTAAGCTTCTCTTCTTCTTCTCCAACTCAATCTCTTATCAATTTCAGAAATTCCTAAACCTAACTTTGGGAATGTTCTTCTTTTAAAGCTTAGAATCAAGCTTCTTGAGTTGGATTTGAAGAGTGGTTGATTCTCCTTTGCTTTCAAGCACCTTCTTCAATCGTTTGGGTTCAAAGGTGAGATTTTTATATCACATCTATGACTATAATTATCTTTGGTTGTTAGGTATGAATTCCTAACACTTCTTCATGTGCATTTTCTCTTGATTTGGATTGGTTTTGTGAATATTCCAATTTTTGGGTTTTTAAGTCAAATTTGTGTGAAAATCCTTATATGGATGTTTGATCGTGCTTTTGGTGATGCATCGAGGAGCATATAGGGCCGGGTTGCCGATTGGCATAAACCCTTAGCGCCAATGTTCGTCCGGTTGCATTTTGGAAGAGTTTGCTCTTCATTTGGATAGGCTGAAAAACAGCCCAGGCAAGATTAAGTCGACTGAAAAGTCTGTTCAGTCGACTGAACCTGGAACCCGAAAGTTTTCAGGCATGATTCAGTCAACTGAATCCTCTGTTCGGTCGACTGAAACTGGAAACAGAAAGTTTCCTGAACCTGGAAAATTTCCAGGCACAGGGTCAGTCGACTGAAAACTCTGTTCAGTCGACTGAACCTGCTGTTTGAGTCCATTTTGCCTTTTTGGATTGAATTTCCGATTTAAATCGATTCGTGATAATCCTATTTGTTGTTATCATTTATTATGACTTTGATGACTCCTTTTTAGGGATTTTTGAATATCCATTTCGATGGATTCTTTATCGGTTTCTTTGGATTTTATTCACATCTTCGTATGTGAATTTTTGTGATTGATTGTTCCTACAATCTTCTTTATGATTTTTCACTTTAAAAATATAAAGGTTTCGATACTAATAGTAAATATCAAAACTCTTTCTTCAAATGTTTTCAACACTATTTTATTACAAAGCTCGTTTTCTCAAACCAATTTCCAATCTATTAGTATATACAAACCTTTACCTCACTCGTATGAGAAATCTAATTAAACGACTTTGTAAAACAAGTGGTATGAAATGCTTACGTTTACTTCGTCGGTTAATTCTTGGACTTGTTCGATTGAATCTCTTGTGACAATTTTCTAGTGGAGATCTACAATTTGTTCGTAAATATTTAAGTTAAGCTAGTGGTTATGGGACATGAAGCTAAGCTCATATATTTACTAGCTTACTGTAATTGACTCTTCTTGATGATCATGACGATCATTTTTTGTGGTTTAGACTAGCAATGTGCGATGTCTCTTTGTCTACGAGGGAGACTAAACCCCGTTTGTGTGAGTTTCAGCTCACATATGTGGGGTAGCACCCCATGGTCTTCGGGCCGTTCGTGTGTCAAAAATTAATGTCTAGCTACCATGAGATAGCGTCTCGTTCGTGTGATACATATGTTGGTGAGTTTTCATGCTCCCGTTCGTGTGATAGGCCTCCCTCCCTATTTTGTGTGATTTCTGGATTTCGTGTGTCGAATTCTGGAACTTTCTTCTTCACCTATTTTTGTGATTTCTATTGATAAGTTTTATCAATTTTTGTGCATAGGTGAATTCGTGTGTCATTGTCTGATTTTCTTGAGATGATTTCTAGAATTTGTGCTTCACCAATTTTCATGATTTCCATTGATAAGTTTTATCAATATTTGTGCATTGGTGAATTTGTGTGTCATTGACTTCTGTGATTGACATTGATATAATCGTCAACATTTATGGTTTGGTGAACGAAATAAGGAGTATGACATTTTCTTTGATTCTTGTGTAGATTTGGTGATATTGATTAATCCCTTGTTGATTTTTCAATTACTTAGATATATCACAGCTTGGCATTGTGATTATTATGTGTTCAGTCATATCTCTTATTCTATATCATTTCACCTGATGTTTATATTTAGACTGATCCGTTTATTATTTTCTTATTAAATAATACTCGGGTCAGACCGAGATGTTACAGGTGCTTCAGCTTGACTTCTCACTTGGGATTGATTTCTTTGACTTTTGGCTAACTATTTAGATTAGTAGTTTATTTTGTTGTATACACTTGAGATATAGACTTATAGTTGTATTCTTTTGTATAGCACTGTTGCTATTCATTTGTATTATTGTGAGTCTTTTTGACCACTACTCTGATATCACTTTCATGTGTTAATTATATATTCATATCTTCTTCCGCCTTTGTGATATGAATTATCCGTGAATGATTTGTGTTATGCTTATTTCTATATTTGTTTCCGAAGATTACTATAGCCACTGTGTAGTAGCTTTGAGTTTGTGTCGGTATGTCGGATTTCCTCTTGTGATGAAAAGTTATATTTTTATCTGGCATATCGGTGCTCGCCCAAAGCAATTACACGGATGGTCGCTCCTCAACAGCCTTATTCTCCGTGCTAGTTGACAGCATTACTCCGTAGTGTTCTTGGCTAGCGTGGGTATAGAGGTGGGGCGTCACAGCTTGGTATCAAAGCCAAACTTTGGAACAATATGGAATATTATAACAAGGATCATCGTCCTAAATCCATCTTAGGAGTCGTGCTTTAGGATTTACTTCGAGTCTTCATACCGATTCATCCTATTTTCTTTTATGATTCCTTATTTTATCTATCAAGATTGCTTGATATTCATTAGTGAATAATCTTCTCCTTGTTCTTCTTTCTTTCTAAAGGAAGAGAAATGTCTAGACCAGGCCGCCCCAGAGCCGTACCATCTAGCACTCCGCCCCAGGATGGAGTTTTTATGACTGCTCAACAGCTTCTTGATTTAGTGACGAATGCTCAAGCAGCTGGAGCTAACCCGGAACCTACTCACCCAAAGTCAGGATTTGCACGCTTGTGCAGCGATTACACTAATTTGTGTGGGGAGCCATTCAAAGGTTCTGAAACTATTATTGAAGTACAGGCTTGGCTAAGGTCATGCGATCGAATCTTTTCTCGCATGAATCTTATTGACCTCACCGAGTTTAGGTGGCCTCTAGTATGCTCCGAGAAAGAGCATTGGACTGGTACGAGCTTCTTATTTCCGAGATTAATGAAGTGGATCTCACCTGGGAGCAATTCCGGGAACGCTTCGAGTTGAAATTTGTACCAGAAGCAGAGAAAGTGACATTGGCTCGACGATTTATAGACCTTGTTCAAGGTGAGTCCTCCGTGACTGATTACGTCGCCTCCTTCGAGTCGCTTTCCAAATATGGGGTTGAATACATCAACACCCCTTTAAAGAAGAACCAGAGGTTCGTCTATGGCTTAAACAAAAATCTCAAGAAGCCATTACTTCTAAAATTAGAAGTTTCTTTCGACCAACTCGTTGATATCGCTCTTCGTCTTGAAGAGGCGGATAGGTAGAATGATGTTGAAGTGGTGGGTTCCAAACCAAACTTCAACAACAAGAAGAGGCCAAATAAATTCAAAGGCCCTTATCCCAATAAGAAAGGGAGGCAAGCAACTCCTGTTGAAAAGACCTTTTCCTCTACTCAAGGGAAATGCTATAATTGTGGTTCGAAAGACCATTTTGCGAACAAGTGTTCAAAGCCTCGTACTTGTCACTATTGCAAAAGCCCGGACCATTTTATGCATGTATGTCCCAAACTTCAAAATAGTAAGGAGGGAAAGTTTAATGTTGCTCAAGCCCCTGGCAACACATCTCGTGGCCAAGGTATTTCTCATTCTATTCTGGATGGAATTATTTTATTTCGTGATCATCCTATTCGAGTTCTTTTTGATACGGGTGCATCCCACTCTTTTATTTCAAAAGAACTTGTTGATACTTTTTCTTTGGATGTTTTGTGTTTAATGACTTCTTTGAGAATTGCGAATCCGGTTGGTGGATCCGCGACAATCAGTTTGTTGTGTAAAGATGTCGAGATTATTTTGTGTGATTTTTCTTTCCGAGCCGATTTGCATGTCATGCGTTATTTAGGCTTTGGAATGATTTTGGGAATGGATTGGCTTAACTGTTATGAAGCTCATATCCTATGTCCTGAGCGGACTATTCATCTGCGACATCCTCAATCTGTTAAGCAGATTTCTATTAATCTTAGAGATTCAGATTCCAGCTTGGTTGCATCTTTATATTCTTTAAATCCTCGTGATGACGATGATGATGATGAGGGTGATATTATTTCTCTTATTCACGTCGTTCGTGAATTTTCCGACATATTTGAGCCCGTTTTAGGATTACCACCTAAGCGAGCAATTGAGTTCAGAATTAATCTCATTCCTGGAGCTCAACCTGTCACTCGTCCTCCTTATCGTTTGTCCAATAAAGAAAATGAGGAGATGCGCATACAACTATCCGATTTGGAAACGAAGCAATTTATTCGCTCTAGTTCCTCGCCTTGGGGAGCTTCAGCTATTTTTGTGAAGAAATCCGATGGAACACTTAGGCTTTGCGTTGACTACCGCAAGCTTAATGATCTTACTATCAAAAACAAATATCCTTTACCTTGGATTGATGATCTATTCGATCAACTTAGTGGTGCTAGAGTCTTTTCACAATTAGACTTAGCTACTGGATTTCATCAGCTTCGTATTACAGAGGATAGCATTCCTTTGACATCGTTCCGTACTCGTTATGGATCTTATGAATGGCTTGTTATGCCATTGGGTCTAACGAATGCTCTGGCTTATTTCGTCGACCTTATGAATAGAGTTTTCAAAGACGATCGGTTTGTTCTCATCTTCATTGATGATATTCTTGTGTATTCTAAAACCAAGGAGGAACATGAGAAGCATCTTCGGACTGTTTTGGAAACTCTTAGGAGTAATCAATTAAAAGCAAAATTTTCTAAATGCCATTTTTGGCAATCTCGTGTGAAGTTTCTCGGTCATATTATTTCCGAATCCGGAATTTCCATGGATCCTTCAAAGATTGAAGCGATTCAAGATTGGAAGAGACCGGAGAGTGTGACGGAGATTCGTAGTTTTCTTGGGTTGGCGGGTTATTACCGCCGTTTTATCAAAGACTTTTCTAAGATTGCCGTGCCTCTCACTAGCTTAACAAAGAAAGGCGTTAAATACATTTGGTCAGACAAATGTGAAGCTTCTTTCCAGAAATTGAAAGAACTCCTTTCCGATGCTCCTATTCTTGTTATTCTCGAGGGGAATCAAGATTTCGTTGTTTATACCGATGCTAGTCGCATTGGTTTGGGTGCCGTTCTTATGCAAAAAGAACGTGTTATTGCTTATGCTTCAAGGCAATTGAAGCCTGCTGAGACTAGATATGCCACTCATGATTTAGAGCTCGCGGCTATTGTTTTTGCTCTTCGGATTTGGCGTCATTATCTTTTGGGAGAGAAATTTGTTCTTTATACTGATCATAAGTCCTTGAAGTATTCATTCTCTCAAAAGGAACTTAATTTGCATCAACAACGTTGGCTCGAGTTCCTTGTTCCTTATGATCTTGATATCCTTTATACTTTCGGAAAGGGAAACCGCGTTGCGGATGCACTTAGTCGAAAGCAACAAGCGATTGTTTCTATGATGATATCCGAATGGAACGATCTCGAGATTTTATCCACTTGCGAAATTCGATACCGTGTTTCCGATTTATGTTCATCTCTTGTTTTATGTAGCCTTGAGGCTCATCCTTCTCTGTTAGACCGCATTCTTGAAGCTCAAGGGCTAGATCCCGAATTGGCTCTTCTTGGCCAAAAATTTAAGGATAAAATTGATATTGAAGGTTTGAAAGACTTTGATATTGATTCTCGTGGCGGCATTCGGAGATTTGGTAGACTTATCGTGCCAAATATTAGTGATCTTCGTAAAGATATTTTAGAAGATTCACATCGTTCTAAATTTACCATTCATCCCGGTAGTAGTAAAATGTACGCGGATATGAAACGACTTTATTATTGGGAGGGAATGAAACTTGACATCGCTAACTTCGTTAAGTGTTGCATGACTTGCCAACTCGTTAAGGCCGAACATCAAAAGCCCGGTGGGTTATTGCAACCTTTAGAAATTCCAATTTGGAAGTGGGACCAGATTTCCATGGATTTTATAGATGGCCTTCCCCGTTCTCGTTCGGGTCATGATAGCTTATGGGTGATTGTTGATAGACTTACTAAATCCGCCCATTTTATTCCCGTTCGGTCTAATCGAACCGTTCCTCTTTTGGCCAAACTCTTTATAAAGAAATTGTTAAATTGCATGGAGTTCCTACTTCTATTGTTAGTGATCGTGATCCATTGTTTACTAGTGGATTTTGGAAGAGTCTTCAAAAAGCTTTAGGAACGAAGCTTAATTTTAGCACCGCTTATCATCCTCAGTCCGATGGACAAACCGAGCGTGTGAATCAAACTCTTGAAGATCTTCTTCGTGTTTGTGTTCTTGATTTTGGCGGAAGTTGGGAAGTTCATATTTCACTTGTTGAATTTTCCTATAATAATGGCTTCCAATCTAGTATTGGTATGGCGTCTTTCGAGGTACTCTATGGAAGGCCATGCCGATCTCCTTCTTGTTGGCTTGAGGCCGATGAGAAACTGGTTTTAGGTCCAGATCTTATTCGTGATTCCATAGAAAAGATTGAACTATTCGACATAGGATGAAAGAAGCCCAGAGTAGACAAAAATCCTATGCCGATAACCGGAGAAGGAGGTTAGAGTTTTCTGTGGGAGATCTTGTGTTCATTCGTGTGTCACCTATGTAAGGTGTTGTGAGTTTCAGTCGATCGGGAAAGTTAGCGCCTCGATATATTGGGCCATTTCCTATCACTGAACGTATTGGTTCCATGGCATATCGCCTTTTATTACCGGCTCAATTTTCTGCTATCCATGACGCGTTTCACGTTTCTCAACTTCGGAAGTGTCTTCGAGATTCCGATTCTATTCTTGAGCCCGGTGTGGTGGAAGAGATTGACGTTTCGCCTAATTTAACTTATGAGCAACATCCTATTCGTATCATTGCTTCGGAGGTCAAACGACTTCGAAATAAAAATGTTCCTCTTGTTAAAGTTCAATGGTCTTCAAATCCTAAGGATTGTTCTTGGGAGTCTAGAGAGTTCATCGAGAGAACACATCCGGACTTACTCTCTCGTGCTCTTTAAGGTGAACTTCTTATTTCAATCTTCTTTTGGGTTGAATATGCTTTTATGGTTGTTACTTTATATTCTCTTCTTAAATATTGCGAGGATGCAATTTCTTTAAGGAGGGGAGTCTGTAACACCCCGCATATGTTATGATTTATACATTTAAATGTTTTATTTAAATGTGGTATCGTAGTCGGATTTTAGTCTGAAAAGCTACTTTTTGCATACGACTCGAGGCCACCCCCATTGAGTTCAAAATGACGTTTGCGACCTTTTTGAGTATAAGCTTCGATAAGTTTGGAGAAAGTTGAATTTTGCTACTTTTTGCTTAGGGCTTTGGTTTGGGCTGAGCCCAATAACCCCACTTATGTATTCAGTCCCAACTCCACTTCAACTCCTCATTTACTTCATTTCCAATTCCTAATACTCAAGCTTTAGCAACAATGGTGGGAGAGATGGGAAACTAAAACTCAAGCCCTAGTTTTCTTTTGCAAATCAAGTTCTAGCTCCAAACTAATAGAAGAACCCATTGGTAAGCTTCTCTTCTTCTTCTCCAACTCAATCTCTTATCAATTTCAGAAATTCCTAAACCTAACTTTGGGAATGTTCTTTTTTTAAAGCTTAGAATCAAGCTTCTTGAGTTGGATTTGAAGAGTGGTTGATTCTCCTTTGCTTTCAAGCACCTTCTTCAATCGTTTGGGTTCAAAGGTGAGATTTTTATATCACATCTATGACTATAATTATCTTTGGTTGTTAGGTATGAATTCCTAACACTTCTTCATGTGCATTTTCTCTTGATTTGGATTGGTTTTGTGAATATTCCAATTTTTGGGTTTTTAAGTCAAATTTGTGTGAAAATCCTTATATGGATGTTTGATCGTGCTTTTGGTGATGCATCGAGGAGCATATAGGGCCGGGTTGCCGATTGGCATAAACCCTTAGCGCCAATGTTCGTCCGGTTGCATTTTGGAAGAGTTTGCTCTT
This sequence comes from Allium cepa, assembly GCA_030765085.1. Lineage (NCBI taxonomy): Eukaryota > Viridiplantae > Streptophyta > Magnoliopsida > Asparagales > Amaryllidaceae > Allium > Allium cepa. Next base: position 72,171,111 of record CM060938.1, on the reverse strand, counting down.
CATTTGGATAGGCTGAAAAACAGCCCAGGCAAGATTAAGTCGACTGAAAAGTCTGTTCAGTCGACTGAACCTGGAACCCGAAAGTTTTGCAGGCATGATTCAGTCAACTGAATCCTCTGTTCGGTCGACTGAAACTGGAAACAGAAAGTTTCCTGAACCTGGAAAATTTCCAGGCACAGGGTCAGTCGACTGGAAACTCTGTTCAGTCGACTGAACCTGCTGTTTGAGTCCATTTTGCCTTTTTGGATTGAATTTCCGATTTAAATCGATTCGTGATAATCCTATTTGTTGTTATCATTTATTATGACTTTGATGACTCCTTTTTAGGGATTTTTGAATATCCATTTCGATGGATTCTTTATCGGTTTCTTTGGATTTTATTCACATCTTCATATGTGAATTTTTGTGATTGATTGTTCCTACAATCTTCTTTGTGATTTTTCACTTTAAAAATATAAAGGTTTCGATACTAATAGTAAATATCAAAACTCTTTCTTCAAATGATTTCAACACTATTTTATTACAAAGCTCGTTTTCTCAAACCAATTTCCAATCTATTAGTATATACAAACCTTTACCTCACTCGTATGAGAAATCTAATTAAACGACTTTGTAAAACAAGTGGTATGAAATGCTTACGTTTACTTCGTCGGTTAATTCTTGGACTTGTTCGATTGAATCTCTTGTGACAATTTTCTAGTGGAGATCTACAATTTGTTCGTAAATATTTAAGTTAAGCTAGTGGTTATGGGACATGAAGCTAAGCTCATATTTTTACTAGCTTACTGTAATTGACTCTTCTTGATGATCACGACGATCATTTTTTGTGGTTTAGACTAGCAATGTGCGATGTCTCTTTGTCTACGAGGGAGACTAAACCCCGTTTGTGTGAGTTTCAACTCACATATGTGGGGTAGCACCCCATGGTCTTCGGACCGTTCGTGTGTCAAAAATTAATGTCTAGCTACCATGAGATAGCGTCTCGTTTGTGTGATACATATGTTGGTGAGTTTTCATGCTCCCGTTCGTGTGATAGGCCTCCCTCCCTATTTTGTGTGATTTCTGGATTTCGTGTGTCGAATTCTGGAACTTTCTTCTTCACCTATTTTTGTGATTTCTATTGATAAGTTTTATCAATTTTTGTGCATAGGTGAATTCGTGTGTCATTGTCTGATTTTCTTGAGATGATTTCTAGAATTTGTGCTTCACCAATTTTCATGATTTCCATTGATAAGTTTTATCAATATTTGTGCATTGGTGAATTTGTGTGTCATTGACTTCTGTGATTGACATTGATATAATCGTCAACATTTATGGTTTGGTGAACGAAATAAGGAGTATGACATTTTCTTTGATTCTTGTGTAGATTTGGTGATATTGATTAATCCCTTGTTGATTTTTCAATTACTTAGATATATCACAGCTTGGCATTGTGATTATTATGTGTTCAGTCATATCTCTTATTCTATATCATTTCACCTGATGTTTATAGTTAGACTGACCCGTTTATTATTTCTTATTAAATAATACTCGGGTCAGACCGAGATGTTACAGGTGCTTCAGCTTGACTTCTCACTTGGGATTGATTTCTTTGACTTTTGGCTAACTACTTAGATTAGTAGTTTATTTTGTTGTATACACTTGAGATATAGACTCATAGTTGTATTCTTTTGTATAGCACGTGTTGCTATTCATTTGTATTATTGTGAGTCTTTTTGACCACTACTCTGATATACACTTTCATGTGTTAATTATATATTCATATCTTCTTCCGCCTTTGTGATATGAATTATCTGTGAATGATTCGTGTTATGCTTATTTCTATATTTGTTTCCGAAGATTACTATAGCCACTGTGTAGTAGCTTTGAGTTTGTGTCGGTATGTCGGATTTCCTCTTGTGATGAAAAGTTATATTTTTATCTGGCATATCGGTGCTCGCCCAAAGCAATTACACGGATGGTCGCTCCTCAACAGCCTTATTCTCCGTGCTAGTTGACAGCATTACTCCGTAGTGTTCTTGGCTAGCGTGGGTATAGAGGTGGGGCGTCACAAATTTGTTAATAAATTAGTTAATGAAATGTGGAAATGGAACCTATTATAGTTAAATAGAAGCTGAATTGTGAGTGTATGATGAGGTTGGAAAATAAAACTCAAGTTATAAATCAAATCCGACTTGGATCGATAGTGAAGTAAATGTGATTATATTGTGGTTAATAAAATTGGATGGTAATTTAAAAGTGAATGGTAATTTGAAATGAATAGTGGATTCAAAACTTGAGTTGTAAATTTAAAATTTAACTTGAAGTGTTAACAAATTAAGTAAATTTGGGAATATCAAATAAAAATGTAATGGATTAAAATAGCAATGGTTTGAATGTGCAAATAAAATCCAAATAAGTGAAGATAACTTGAAAAATACCCAGGTAATAAATTGAATGAGCTGAATCTAGAAAGTTAAAATGTATAATAACTGATCAAATAAATTTGTAGTTTGAAATGGGATTGGATTAAAATAGAATTAATTTGAATTGAAAGGGAAATTTATTTGTAATATGAAAATGAGCTTAAGTATAAAATTTGAATAAATTGAAGTAAATTGACTTAAGCTAAATGAATGAAGGAGAATTGAATTGAATTCAACTTAAACAAAGTTTAATAATATTGGATTGGTTTTAAATCAAGTCGGGCAGGATGGATGGCAAAATAAAATTTAAGGTGAGTTAATCTCACTCAGTTTAAATTTAAATTTAAGTGATTAAATTTAAATAATTGATTGTATGGTTGAATTGATTGATGTGATATAGTATAGTATAATTTGAATTGGCATATTATGTGATGCTAATGTCTGTGGATGCAGGAAAACAGGTTGGAGGGATCCAACTGGATCCCTCAACATTTATTTAAATTATTTAATACCCTCTGATGTGATTATTTTATATTCTGTGATGAATATCATTGATAATAGGAATATTGGATGTTATGGTTCACCTGAATATATTCCGGTGCACTAAGTTATTAAGATATATATAGAATTGGATTTTGGAAATAAACGAAGAGAATTTGTAAGTAAAATAATTATAGAAATTTGAAAAAATTTAAGATTTAATTTATTGGAAAAGAAATAAAGTGCCCTTTTAAATTTCTAATAAATAAATCTTAAGTTAGTAAGGGAAATTTGAATAATTAGAAGATTAATGAATTTTAAATTTTAGTGTTATTGTAAAACATTTATTTAAAATTTAAGATTCAATTTATTGAAAAGAATAAAGAAGGAATTTGGAAGAAGCTGAGATTGGTATATTTCAGTTAAAAGATTTACAATCAAATAGAAAATAATAATAATAAAAAATAAAGTCCATAATAAATGAATTTTGAAATGAACCAAGTAAGTAAAGAAATTTATCTCAAATAGAATAAATTGGAAATCAATTTGGGAAATTGATTTAAGTGCTTGAAGTTGGGATTTTCTCTGGATGGCCAAGTACACGTTTTTAAAAGTAAATTTGTAAATATAAATTAAATGTTTTAAAGTTGTTTTTAAAGAAATCACGTTTTGTAAAATTTATTATTTCTAATATTTAATTTCGAAAGTAAGTATTTCCTTTTAATATATTATAGCAATAATTATTTACAGAGTGATTTAGTATTTGTTTTAAAAGTTTAAATCTAGTTTTATGTTTTATTAAGTAACCTTATTTTCAAATATTCGTATAGTATGTATTTTTAACAAATTATTGAAGTAATTTAACTTAAATGTTTAAAGTATATTTTCAAAGTAAAGTGTTTTAAATTATTTAAAAATCTAGTTTTGTGCTTGGTGATTTCAGAGAAGATAGAAAATATTTGGAAAGTTTATTCTGAAAAGAAAGATGATTTTGAAACTGTTGTCAAAGGGTTGAAAATAGAAATATATCTGGTGAAGATATTTTTGAAGTAAATAAATAATTTGGGAAATTATTTATTTTGTGATGGATGTTGTGAATATTAATTGATAGTTAAATAACCGACTATCAATATTGGACAATGCGTTGATCGTTTCGAAGAGACCGGGATCGAGATTAATTTCTCGAAAACCACTTCGATCCGGTTTGTGCGTTTCGTGAAAACGATTTTGGATTCGAAGATGGAGCGGTGAAGTGCAAGGGCTAGTCGCTACTAATCCTGAGGATATTTCCAAAATGGATGTATTAGGAATAGTGCCTTCGGTTCCGTTCGAACCCGGGACGGACTTGTATGGATGAATGCTTGCGAAACATCGTCAGGTGGACGATGGGCATTCTAAGGGATATATTCTAAAAGGTAACGCTTAGCCTCAAGCCTTATCAAATGGGAATGGCTGAAAATCAGGGGATATGCAGCAAGGCTTCGTGGGTAGCCCTCACTGGAGGGTGAGGTCATCCCTGTCTAGATGTCCCTTTATTTCGGCTTAGTGGACGGTTGCTGATCCCAACCGCGGGGTGATCTTGCTCGGGACTGTCCAGTAAGGTATGGTTTCGGTCTTGTGTTGCAGGGGAGTTAGGGTGGCTCCTCGGTACGCTGATCTAGACCAGGTACTGTGACAGGTGGTACCCCAGTGCCTAGCCATTAGTTGGAATCCATTTTCCCTACGCGACCGTACGGTTTTGATTGTGCCCAACTATTGCTGAAACGTGAGATGCAAGCATTTCAGCTAGATTCTATTTTACTTTCTATAGACACTATTATAATATCAGAGGACTTTAATAAAAATGTTTTAGCTATCGTAAGGTAAAAACCCGACATGTTTATTTGTGGCGTGGTCTTACGAGATGCTTTTTTTTTTCCAAAGGATTTTGAAACTTTAATAATCAATTGGGTGTGATTTTCTCACGCTGGTATTCCAGACTGACTCGGGTGTTATTTAACTGTAATGCTCGGGTCAGACCGAGTATTATAGAATACAGGATACGATGCTGTGGAGCTCAGGAGACGAGTTGGATGACGATACGTACTCTCGTACTTGTTTATATATATATTCCGCTATTTGAGTTGTTGTGTATCCATTGTATGTTATTGATGTGAGCTGAGATTGATGTACTCTGACGATGTAATATGTGAACAGAGATATTTGATTTTTGAGTAAAGATCATTATTATCTATTATATTTTATGCCGCTGCGATGGTTAGATTCTGGTGTTGTTTTCTATTTTCTTCTTCTACCTCTTCTTCTTTAACCCAAATGGTTCGTATTTCTGTGCATCTTGAGTTGATTGTTGTAGAATAGTGTTGACTCAAGGGGTACGGATTTACGGGCTGTTACACATCCTGTATTTAAAATTTGAGTTGTTTTTCACTTGAATAATTTTAGTTAAGATGATTTTGGTTTTGAAGAGACCGGAGTCGGGTATTAGTAAATACCTGAAACCACTTTGATTCTTTATAAATTGCTATGTGAAATCAATGTGCTGAATGAAATGATTTAAGTAAATTGAACCATTTAATCTAAGTTTTGGTATTTAGAATTTGATGTGTAAAATAAGTGATGTCTATAACAACTTGTGAAGTTGTAAATTGATATAAGTTACCCGGGTTTATATGAGTTGTATACTTTTGTATTACATGTTAGATGGGTTTACTCTCGCTGTTTTCCAGCCTGACCCGGGTGTTACTTTGATGTAATGCTCGGGTCAGACCGAGTATTACAGATTTTCAGATAAGGACGTTCTGAAGCACAGGAGGCAAGCTTGATGGCAGGGACGTATAGAGAGTATCCACTGTGATATTGTAGTATCTGTACATGATGGTTTGTCCAATGTTTATGTACATGATGTAATTCTGATGTATAAAAATATAAGTGTAATGATATAGTTCTTCTTGTAAAACTATTATTTATGAGATATTATATTTTAACCGCTGCGAATGTGAGATTGCGTGTTTCTTTTCTGTTCTTCTTCTTCTATCTCTTTTTCTTTTCTCTAACTATTTGGAATTTTCGGGTTCGAAATTTCCGGGTCGTTACAATTCAGAGTCAAAGATAAATTGAATTCACAAGAAATTGGAAATTCAGATTTAAATAAGAAGATATAACGGCTATAATGGTAGAGTAATAATATAAGGGAATATATAATGCTTATATTAAACTTAAGAAAGGAATGGTGAAATTCTTAAGTAAGTTTGATATTGAGAAATTTTTTCCAAGTGGATAGAAATCAGAATAATGTGAATAAAAGAAATTGATATAGTTGATAATCAATGGATATATATACGTAGGATGAACATATATTATTTGCATAATAATTTGATCCAGATTCGAGCATAGAATTTCGAGGTAGTTATATCGATCCGAGTTGGGATTTTTCACTCGATTTTCGACGACGAACCATGGATATGGGTTTTGATTGGTTCTGGAGATTCTCTATCATAGTTGTGACTATGCAAGGAGAATGACAGTTTTTGATCAAGAAACCAGATCTAAGTCCGTACTAGGAAGTCGGGTGGATGATACTAGTTCGGAAGTGAAATTGTGTGATCGAGCGAGCGATCGGATTTGATATTGCATACGAATGATATATGTACATCGTACGGGCCTGATTAAAATAGATATTGAAATTCTGTAAAGAAGTCAATAAAATTTGGACAGAGTTAATACTGTAGATTTCAGTATTGAATTGCTAGAGTGGATATCTGGAATTTATTGTGTATTCCATATATCTCAGGAGATTTGTTTATGATTCATCATTAGTTGTTAAATCAGTAATTCAGGAATTTGGAAGTTGAATCAAATTTAACTGAGGTCAGGAATCCAGTTTGGATTGTTGATCATTAAGAAACAAACTCTCGATAATTTTAGGGAAGCTTATCCGAATTTATGTTCGGATAACTAGTGTTATTAGTTAGGGTAGACTGATTGATTGTTTGCTAATGTATGAATGATATCTTTGTTGAATGGTTGGTATAACAGCTTTTAAATTATCTTTGTTTTAAATTTCGGGGACGAAATTATTTTAAGGGGGGAGGAATGTAATCACCCTGGATTTTGGCTCTGTTTATTCTAATAAATGTTTAATCTAATTTAAATAAAATGTAAACTGATCATATTAAATGAATATAATTTTGGAAATATTGCCATTTATTTATAATATATATTGGTATTTTTGAAAGAAAATAAAATTTGAAAATTTGGAATAAATATCTTAATAATATTTACAATAAAAATCTATCTTATATAATTTAATTAAAATACCTTACTTTGTTTATATTTAGAATAAAATAATACATATAGATAATAATGTTTGAAAATTCTAAAATAAAAGATTCTTAACAATATCTTGATAGAATTTACCTTATATAACTAAATTAAAATATTTTACATTGTTAACATTTGAGAAACAAATACAAATAGATGATAATGTTCAATATAAATTATTAATATTAATGTAAGTCAAATTATAAATATAAATAAATAAGTGAACTCATGAATCTAAGTTTAATGTTTATAGTTAGAATACGAATGGAAATAAATATGAAATATAACTATAAATGTAAATATAAACAGGGGTTAAGTGAAACATTAAGTATAAAATGAAACAAAAACAAGTTGTCATAATAATGAAACAAATATTTAAATAAATATCTTCATATATATAACAGAGTTGCCTGTAAGTTCAAGTTGGAAGTAATACCAGACCAAAATGAATAATTCTGGCATAAACATAATCATATGTTATTCTAGCAAGAAAATACTAAAAATATCTTTATACATAATAGCTTCATACACAAGCCATATGTTTACCTGCATAGGTACATGATTGCGGGTAGTATCTTCACACAACAATATAATTAATAATTGTGTAACATATTAGAAACCAAAGTATGTACGTACTATCAACTCAGCCTAATATTTGTCACTTCAAAATATCTAGCAAATCTGGTTAAAATAAAAACAAGACAGGGTAAAAACATGTCCAGATATTGCCTCCCTATACTACTGTTATCTCAAATATATATATGTTAATTTGCTTTTTATTTTTAGTCGTTCAACAAAACACATAACAAAACTTGAGAAAACTGAGAACAAGGAAAAAAGAGTAAACTCCAAATTTATTCAAACAACAGCAGGGACGATCACAAGCAGCTTCAATTGCAGATTCAAACAATTCAAGTTCCAGATGATCAACTTCAATTTATTCTTTGTTCAGAAATGTTATAGGTGAGTAAACTAAATTCTTAAGGCATTAAGTTAAATCAAACACTTAAGGTGATTCTGTGATCTTGCGGTATATGTCTTACTCTTAAATGTGATCCTATGATTGTATATGTTTCTCTGTTAAGTGATACAGGGTGAACATTTGGTTCAAACTTAAGGTTATTTGCTGCCAATCCATGTTAAGATATAAATTTTCCAATTCAAACAAGGTATTAGAGTAAAAACTAAGATTATAGGCTGTTTGAAACATCTATGTAAAGGTATGATACTGTAACATAGTTCACAGTAAATCAAGAAATTTATTTATAAATTCATGTGTTACAAGAAGCTGATTCAAGATTATATTTTGAATCCTTAATGGAATTGATGATTTTTAAAACGAAAATAAAGATTTTTAGGTTTGTAATTAAGGTGCAGTTTGGTTATGAACAAGGTTTGCATTTTTGTCAATTTCAGGTTATCAATCCAATTTAAGATGTTGGAATCTGAATTGAAGTAAGTATTAACATTGTGGATCATGAGAAAATTATCAGAAGATTTTTCGAATGTATAAATTAAACGAACGAACACAATTTAGGGTTTTAGTTCAAAGTTTCCTGTACCCTGAAATTTTTTGATTTCGGCTTCTTAGTGTGATCGAGCTTTCCGAGCTTCGAGGACGGAGTTGCTGAGGGGCAGGACTTGGCGTCGTGGCTTAGCCTCTGGCGATGTGGGGTTGCCGGACTGGGTGGTTTTCGGTGAGGAGATGGTGTTTCAAGTTCAACTTTCAGGTGATATTTTGATTTCGACCCTTCATCGAAATTCTGGGTTTCGATCTTGGGTGAGGAGCGAAATTTTGGTTTATGGACGCTGGCGAGTGCCGCTGGAGGTGCGGCTAACCACCGTGCACGTGCACGGTGGCGTTGGAATTGGGTTTGCGTGTCAGAGTATGGCTGTCTCCTTACTCGGGTCGTGCTCGTGAATAATTGGAATCGGCTTCGAGTTTTATCGTGAGCGAGATGAGTGGCCTGTTGCTATTCAGCATTGTTTAATTGAAGTTTAAACTTTTAGAAATCTTACTATATAAAAAAAAAAATTAAAAGAAGAAGGAGGAGAAGTTTCAGGGGAGGACTCGGGTAAACTTGCGTGAAAAGCCAGAGTTACGCTCGAGTATAGCAGGGAGGTCTCGGGTATTTGCAAACTGCAGAAATGAATTTCAACATGAAGCAAAGTGTAGATTATTTTGTTCATCTAGGTTAATACTGAAATCTAAATATCTGCTAAATAGTTTAAGATTAGAAGCTGGTTACATGTTTTAATTATTTTTCGTTATTACTTAACGATGTTTAAGCCTAAATTATTATTATTTTAATCAAGTAATTACAGCATAAGTTAAGTAATTACGTTAAGCTAGAAGTGTAACCTATTAACATTTAAGTTTGCAGTTAGTAGTAATTTGAGTTTCAAATTTTTTAAAGAAATTCTTCTAATTACTTACAGGAAGTAATTAAGAATGTTTAAGTGATTGATAAATGAATAATTAACTACTTAAGTTAATAAATGAATGATTAATAGTTAACTAATCAAATAATTTAATTATGAATTAATAGTTAATTAATTAAGTGATTAAGAATTAAGGATTTATAATTGATTAATTAAGTAATTAATAGTTAAATAGTTAAGTAATTAAGTTTCATTAATTACTAATTAAAGTTATCAATTAATGAATAAGGAATAGTAATTAAAGATAAACAACTTGATTATAAAGTAACTAATTAAATAAATGAAATAAATAATTAATTGAATAATTAAGATTTAATAGTCGATTAAGAAATCACTAATTAGATGATTTGAAATGAAATAGGTAATTAATTATTAATTAATGATTAATTAAATAGAGCTAAGTGATTAACTCTCAGGTAATTAATTCTAAATTGAACTAATTACAAATAAGACTTAAAGATGACTGCTTATGGATTGTTATGTTGAATATCTGCTTGTGATATTTATGTGATGATATTCTTTGTTACTCTGTGATATGCTGTGTTATATCTATGATGCTTGTATATGTTTTATCTATGATAAATGCTATGTTAATTCAATTGATGAATTTAAATTATTTAAACTTTTTAAGTTAATTAGACAACTTGGCCCTTAAAATGGCGTTTGGATTTCGATGAGACCGGGATCGAAAGAATCAATTTTGATTCTCCGAAAACCACATCAATCCAATTTAAACGTTAGGTCGTGAATCCTGAAATGAAAATCGAGATGGTGTTTTCAGAATGCAAGGGTTATCGTCGTTGACTCTGAGGGTGATTCCAAAATGAGTGTGACGAGATAATGCCTTCGGTTTCGTTCGAACCCGGAACGAACTTGTATGGATTGAATGCTTTCAACACATCGTCAGGCGGACGATGAACATTCTAAGTGATATGTTCTTTAAAGGTAATCGTAGCCTCAAGCCTCATCAACCGGGAATGGCTAAAACAGGGGAGATGCAGCACGGTTAGGTGGGTCATGCCCAAGTAGGACAAGATATTTCCCTTGTCTTGATGTCCCTTTTTATTTCGGCTGTGTGGGCGGTTGCTAGCTACAACCGCGGGGTTTATCTTGTTCGAGACTGTTCTGTAAGGAATGGTTCCGGCCTTGTCTTGTAGGGGGTCGGGAGTGATCCTCGGTACGGTGATCTAGGCCCCGTACTGTGACGGGCGGTACCCCAGTAGCCCTGCCATTGTTGGAAATCCATTTTCCCTACGAGACCCTACGGTTTTGATTTGTATTACCCACTTTTGTGGCTAGTAGCTGGAATTTAATAGATGTAACAATTTCGGCTATTTTCTATTTACTTGAAACCCTAGACACTATTATAATATCACTAGATTTCCTATGAAATGTTTTGGTTAGCGTAAGGTAAAAACTTACCCGTATTTATTTGTGGGGAGTCTTACGTGATACCTTTATTTTCAAATGTTTTCAAAGTTAAACAACTTTAAACCGTTTACTCATACCAGACCCATGTCTGACCCGGAGTTTATATTTTGTTTTTCATAAACTCTTGGGTACTCCAATTTTTATGAGTAGCCAAGTGATAGGTTTTGGACCTTGATTTCTGGAGGAGCTTGGAGCAGGAGATTCCAGACGTATATAGCTATTTAAGTAGTTCCGCCGTGTTAGTTGATGTGTATTGTATCTCTGATGTATATTGTGATAGATGTATGTATGGCTGTCATATATTGTATAACTCTGATGTTTGAAAAAAAAACTATGTAACAGTTATATGATATATTATATTTTGTTCTGATCCGCTGTGAGATTCTGATGTTGTTCTTTCTTCCTCTTTCTTTTCTATTTCTACCCCTTTCTTTCTTAATGATGATACGTCTTTCTGGTAATAGAAGGGCGGGTTGTCACAGGATTTCAAAGGCGAAGAATTTGTTTCTACAAAAGTTTTCAATCATTCCAACATTTCACTAATGAAAATTCCTTTTTTTTTCAACCTTATGAGACCCTTGCCGAAAAGGAAGAGCGTTTGGCTCATGAGGAAATGGAAGAAGAGGAAGAGGAAGAGGAAGAAGAAGAAGAAGAAGGGGAAGAAATGGAAATTGAAGAAGAAGAAGGTGAAACATCTTTGGAAAGCATTGACTATCCTCCTAATCCATCCACTAAAACTCTTCTCAAAAACCAAAAGACGATTGTTGAGAATCAACAAATTCTTAAACGATCCGTTAGTAAGAAGTTGGACAAAATTTCATCCAAGATGAACAAGTTCATTTCCAAAGTCAGCAAGAAACTTGGACTATCTTCATCATCATCATCCTCTAACTAGTTTTATCTTTTCATATCTTATTGTATGTGTTTTAGTTTGTTTAATTCAAAAGTTTATGTAGTTTGGTGTGTGTGTTTAATCATTGTTACATCTTAGTATGCAATGAAATGAAATTTCTTTTCTGTTATCCACCTTATATTATCTCCAGAATAAATGTTAGTATAGTATATAAATATATATACACACAATTATTCACAAAATCAAATTAGCCATAATTTTTCACTAACCCATGTCGACATCCCCTCTATGACCATGTCGACATGTACTGGTCAGAAATGACAATTGATTTTGATTTTGAAATTTGAATAACTACCTCGTGTCTATTCATTTCAAACGAATTTCTACACCTATATATACCTGTTTCTTCCGGAATTCTTCACTGAAAATTATTTCTTATCTTCTATATCCTTTATTTCTTTCACAAATTCAACTATGGCTAATCCAATTCATAATTTATCCGAAAATCTAGAAGAAACCCTTCATTCGTTCAAGAATATTCTCTCGTTCATTCTTTGAAACCAGCATCACTTAGAATTGAGTCAAATGCAGATGATCAAGGAACAAGAAAGGCACTTCGATGCGATACGATGGATGATCTCCTCTCTGCACAAGGATGATAACGAAGCACATCCTCATGTCTCTCTCACCAATGACAATGATAATTGGGGTGCTATTAAGGCAGACTCGATCTTTGGAGAAGAAGGATGGGTGGAAGTTCCATGTAACGTTTGATTTTTATTTGTTTGCTTTGTTTGATTTGTTTGGATTGATCTGGTTTGGATTGATATTCTGTGTGGAAGGATTTCTTGATATTGGTTTGAAGTTTGTTATATAAAACATATATATATATACATTGAAATGTATATAGTCTTTGATTAGTTACCATGTTCATAAGTATAATTATTTCTTAATTTATATATTACCTATTCCATTGTATAGTTTATCAATGCAGGTACTGAAGCCCAAGAATGAGGGGGAGTGAGTTTTTGTTGATGACAAAGGGGGAGAAATATAAAATAGGGTAGTTAGGCATAAATTAAGGGGGAGTTTATTAGTTTTAGGGGGAGTTATTAGGATAGAAGTAATATTTTATAAACAAAGGTTGTCATCATCAAAAAGGGGAAGATTGTTAGTCCGTGAGATGATGGTTTTGATGACAACAATCTTAGAATAGATTATAAAATATAAAATACTAACATTATAAGTTTAGATATATATGTATATGTAGGATTTCATCATGTAGGTACCAACAATAAAGACTGTACGGTATAGAGATTCAAGATATCGAGATAGAAGACTCATGAGTATCAAGATTATTAAGAGTTCAAGATTTCAAGGTTAAGTATTTTTAGGAATTTTTGTTAAAACTCATAGAAAAGCACTGACATCTTAAAATCCAATTTATTCGTGGAATGGAATCCACTTTGAGCCTGTTAAAGGGATGGAACCCTAAGTAGGATGGAACCTACGAAAAATCTAGTGGAACATTATTTTGTATCCGCTAACTTTTTATTCAAAATGATTTTTCAAAATTATATCCTGTTTTCAAAATGTTTTCAAAACTTTCCTTTTAAAAGATTCAAAACCCTCTATCCTAATTTTAAATAATTTTAGCCTCAAAATAATCTTTAATTTCAAAGTCAAATTACTCCTGATTTTAAACTATCTTTTAATATAATATATTTAACTTTTAAATATTTATACTTTGATTTAAATATAAAATTATAGTTAAATTCTATATATATTATTCTCTATACTTACTTATGAATTTTAATTATAGTCAAGTACATTTATAAAGTTTAAAATAAGTTTTAATATAAAATAAAAGTTATTTTCAAAACAAAATCAAATCACCAAAAAATCCTTTGGGATGTCGACATGCCCAAGTACCCCATGTCGACATGGTTTCAGTTGAGTTTAAAATTTAAATTTCAAAAGAAGTTTCTATTCGCCATAATTCTTCACCAATGGACATGACTGTTGTTCTTCTATAAATAGGGGTCAGTTTCAACGAATTTATGATCAGATTTTCTGGTTTTTCACTCCTCTTCTTCTTTCACATTTCTTAATACATATTCTTATAATTACTTTGCCGAAATCAACATTGAATCATACTCGATTACTTCTATTTTGATTCTCTATCACTATCTCAAAAAGGTTCTCAGTGCTATTCAGAGTTACAGACTTCATTTTAATCTATTAAGCGAGAAAAGGTGTGATTGTGGCCTTGAAAATCAATCAAGCGAGAAAAGGTGTGATTGTAGACTTGGTAAATCAATTGGGTAAACTTGTGTCCTGGAAATCAAGTATCTCTACCCAAAGGATTGAAATTCTGGAGGGTGTACCTCGTAGCCTTGAAATCGAGGGTGTAATTGTACAATTGCTTTTGAAAGGAAATCTGTACTTGTGTTGCGGGACTGGATGTAGGGTAACTCCGAACCAGTATAAAATCCAGTATGTTCTTTCCTTTACTGCTTTTATTTTATTTCAGCATCTGTGTTTATTTCTGTGATTATCCCTGTATCTGTAAATTGCATACATCTGTGTCTAAATTAACATAAACTCAAAAAGATTTAGTAATTCTTTATAAACACTATTCACCCCCCTCTAGTGTTAATCCTAGCCTTAAGATCCGTTATCCGCATTTCTAACAATTTATTTACATGAAATAGGCCGGAAATGAATTAAAAAAACTACTGAATTACATAGAAAATTAATCAAAAGCAAAATATAGTACAATGTTTAACAATTTATAAATTAAAACCTATAAAAGGTTGCTAATTTATGTATTGAAAAAGATTAAATATCTTAGTTCAGTCAGTCAACAATTAAAACAACTATCCATGACTAATATGTCTCCTAAATTTAAAAAAGCAACTTCAAGAGAAAATATTACCTAATCTATGTCGACTCATACACAATCAAACCATTAAAAAAAGATCAGCAAGACATATGTAATGACCCTACTTTTTGGACAGTTCAAATCGACAATAAATGCACATGTTTGACTCAAACCATTCAAAAGGGAGGATTGTTAATGGGGTAAATAAGAAAAAAAACAGAGAAATAAAAAAACAAAATAGAATCTCGCAGTGAAATGATAAATATAATTATCAAATAACAGTTAATGAAGCTGTTTACAAAACATTTGATCATACTAATACAATACAGAATCAGAGTTACATAAAGCAGAAATAAATACATAAATGCAGCGGAACGACGAGATGCAGTGGAATAAATATCATAAATAATAGTAGTAATTATATACCGAATCTTCATCTTCGTCCTCCAGAAAATAGTCTTCAATACACTGACAAGCTTACACTAACCCGAGCGTAATGAAAACAAAACACTCGAGTCAGAACTAAATGATCTTATGTAAGTCAAATTAATCTAAAATAAAATGCGAGTGCAATGGCTTTAGGGATGTTATGGGATTTTCCATCTCCTATCATGTGTGCAACGTGAATATAATCGTTGGAAGATTTCAAATAATTCGAGGTTTCAATTTTAACCACTTTAATAAAAAAACTGAAGTTTAACTTAAACGTTTTAAATAATTCAATTCCAATCCATAATCCAAATTCCAAAATTTATATGGATATATATATATATATCATATAAATTTAGGAATTTGGATTATGTGTTGGAATTGAATATACATACATACATACATATATCATTTCAACCAGTACCAAAATCAACATTTTCAAATAAATGAAAACCATTTGGGTTTATCATTTCAATCCATAATGGTTTTCCCCTGATCTATAAGATCAATCGGGTATTTTTCATTTCAACCATAGTGAACTTGCAGTATTACAACGATATAAAATACAATATCCATTCATCCAATATCGACAATCAATCATCCAACACAATCATTACCCAAATCAATCAATAAACATCAATAGATAAATGAAAATCGATAACAGATATTTAACTGGCAATTTAAATTCGATAATAAATTAAATACCGGTTTAATTCAAATAAATTCAAATGAACTGAGACGACGATTAAAATTTACTATGTAGCCATAAATAAATTTATGATCACATCATAAATTTGATTTAACAAACATAAGGAATTTTAGAAGTTGTGAGTGGGTTAAAACACTCACTTTTGAATTCAAATCGAATTTAAATCCAATTTAAGCCCAAAATTCAAACTGTCTCAGAAGTCATCCAAACCAGCGTCGAAATGTTCGAAATTTGGATACGATCCTAGAGGATCAATCTGCGCGTGAATCGGACCTCATATGTGAATGTAATACACATTATAACATTAAAGAATTTCAAAATTAAAATGAAATAAAAACAACGGCCGTTACCTACACGACACGTCATCCCCATCCTCTTCTAGATTTTTTACTGAACGAAACCCTAGCAACTATCGATCATGCACAGCATTGGCATGGCCACTGCCTCCAGATCCACGACCCCACTCCGTCGGCCAGTCGTGGCCATGCTCCACCCCACAAGCAAAACCGCTGGCCTTGCCAAGGCCTACGGTGCCCCCTCCGCTGGCCGTGTCGACGGCGAACTCGAGCAGCCACCGCCTAGAAGAGCCGAACCCTAATTGAATTATCCGCCACATCCAACCATTAATCAAGCCAATGAATGATATAGATGCTCTCCACTCGTCCTCTTCTACGCGACCATGCCCTCTGTTCCACGATCCGACAAAGTTGATCACGACGAGGTCAACGGCCGAGACTAAATCGACCAATTTCGGCCACAAAGAAATCCAGATCGAAAAACGAACTGCAAATTTGACTTGCGCTCGTCGAGAGCTTCAAATTGATATATAATTCGATATAGTTTGAGAAGTTCTGATTTTGAAGTTGATTTTTGAAATTGAATTTGAGGGCTTGGAGTTTGAATCTGTTTCTGCCATTGAGTAGGAGAGGAGCGGAAAGAATTGTATGTAATGTCAATGAGAAATAAAAAATAATTAGGGTTTATACCAGGGTATTTATAAGCAGATCATAAAAATAGAATGAATGGACCAGATTGATTTGGATTGGAATGATAAACGACCCGAAAAGCCCGTTCTGCCTCCGGAACGAAAATGGGTCAACCCATATATCAAAATAGATGTTTTCAATATTTTTAAACTCAATGAAACAGGTTTCAAGTCCTAATTCCATCGTATAAAGAGCTATGTTAAAATCAGCTTATTTCGGATTGATTTCAATTGATTTCAATTAAAGTGTTTTCTAAGCGTTTTGAGCCCGTATGATCAAACGACAAGTCATATCACTACGAAACTTGAAATCCTATAATAATTCACCGTTATGGATCCGATGAAATTAGTTTTGTCGAAATCCAAGTCAGTGGCCAAAATGCTATTTTTACGTTAATTAAATAAATTAATAATAAAGTAATTAAATCACTTTTTACCTCAATATTCATAGACTAACCAATTTCATCATTTTTATTCACTTATACATTTGCAATGACTTAGTACAAGGTTATATGTAATTACAGTGTTCAATTTCACTGCAATTAAATCCAATTTATTATAATTTAATTTCAATAAATTGCTTTATTTTGATTTCAACCTTTATATTCAACCAATTATAAATCTAATAACATAGTTAACATTGTATTGAATCAACATTTTACCATTATCAATTTAACGTACATTAACTGCACTAATTAAATGAATTAATTGCAATTGATTTCCAATGAAGTTTAATAGACCAAATAATTAAATAGGTAACATATATTAGTTGCTACAATTAACTTTTCATCACACTTATAAGGTCGTTGTTGACAAGCAAATGTTACAACTACTTAACTAACACTTTTTTTACTCGATTCCCCTTAATTATATTATTTCATAAATTCAATATCACATTTTTTTTTCCTCTATTCAATTTATAACCAAATTATAACATTTATATTATTCGTTTATTGGAATTTTATTAAACTTGTTAACAATTGACTTAAATTAACTTTATTACATTTCCTTTTTATTATTATTCCAGTTATAAATCTTAAATTTTAATTTCTTCCAACATTTAATTACAAAAATCTTATTAAATTTACTATTTTAATTGTCGAAAATTACGGTTCGTTACACTCTCCCCCACTCAAAACTTTTCATCACCGAAAAGGAAAAAAGGGAAAAGAAGAAATTAAGAAATCAATATATCTTATTCAACACATTAAATTTATAAACAATTAATTTACATAATTAAATATTTTAAATAAAATATATCAATTTATAAACAAATAAATCCTTCTATACTCTAGTTAACAAAAGTTTAGAAAACATTTCATAAAATTTTCTAAGTCCAAAATTCGCGAAATTTTTTGGCAGAGTCTCATTTGTATGGAGAAGCCTGGGAGAAATAATAATATCAAAATATAACAACCTATACCAAATTTTCAAAATATATATCCCAACAGCGGGAAAAACAATATAATATAGCTAGAAAACCGCAATTCGAGAACATACCTATTTGTCGGGCAAAATAACGCTTATTTATGAAACCAAAAGTAGTAGCAATTGCTTCCATACCTGTATTCCACTTATACAATCCAAATAGGTTAATGATTATATAGAAATGAAATTATTATATTATTTTAAATTAATAACAAACAATCAACATGACATAACAACAATCACTTCCAACCAAAAGCATACCATCATCACATAAAATCAAAATAAATCAATACAACATAGCAATAATCTTTTGCAAACAAGCATACAATCTTCATAAGAGATCAAAATAATCAACCATTTCTGAAGTTACAATCATTAAATTTAATATAGTATTCATTTTATTATTTACTTTAATTATCAATAGCTTCAAACATTAACTTAAGTTCATAATTCTTTGCTTGCAATACTCACTTCTATTTCATTTTATTTAGTAGCACTACAATTATAACTCAGGCTTATACTTATTTTCATATCAAATTTCTTATTTATAAAAGTAAATTTCATTGAACACTTTCATTATTTAAATTTTTCTTGTATAATATTCCATTACATATCCTTATTTAACATTACAACTTTTAATATTCTGGTAAGTTATATATATGTTTCTAAGAATGTAATTGAAAGTTACACAAGTTTTATCTTATTTCATTTTAGTAAATAAATGTTCAATAGTTATCATTTCTTATTTTCATATCCTTGTTGTTTACAAATTACGAATTTCAAATTCCTTTTGTATTTTATTTATAACTTAGCATTTAATTTCTTACTTTCAACTTTAGAAGTTCCAATTATTAAATAGTTAAAATTTTATTCCATTACAATAATTGAAATTCTAATTTAAATTTACTTTAGTTTATTTACTGGTTTTTTTCTTCTTCTCATTATTTATCTTTCCATTTATTTATTTATATAAAGATCAATCACTTACATAATTTGTTTTCCATTAAGGATTTAAGTCACTAATGAATCACTAAAAAATATTACTTAAGCTTTGCTGCCTTACTTAAGTTTATAACTTAATTCGGTTATTGAATAGAATTTTAAGTTTGTGGTGTTCGCCCTTGAAAAGAAAAGAAATATTTCAATATATCTAAAAATTCAATTAAAACATTTAACATCATTCACTTAGTAAAAATATAAGATATATTTTAAAAAATATAAGATATATTTAAAACACCCTCATAACATTATGCAAAGATTTTTCAAAAGTCTACAATAATGTTAGAAATTTATATCAAAACATTATAATAAGCTTTAAAACAAAGTTCCTTAAATCCAACAATTTATTAGACTCATATTTTTTTAAAATAAGTATAAACTCGACATTATTCAACTGCTAATAGTATACTCAAATCTTACATTAAACTTCTAAATCAAAGTATAAAATTTTATATCTTCATAATTAATTTTACACACTTATTTTAAAATGAATATTCAAATCATGGAAAAACATTTAATATTGTTTAATACAAAAATTCAAACAGTAAATAAACCAGTAAATTTACTATTAGTACTTTGAAATCAAGTAAATATTCCAAACTATATTTCTAAAATAGAGATCAAATTTATTTGTCAAGTATATTACTATAAATAAACTTTTCAAATCAATTTTTTTTCCATTTATATAGTATCTTTAAATTATACATTCAAAGAAACTTATATAAGTTTTACTTAAAATATTCGTTTGAAAGCTTCATTTGCAAATCAATCATCTTTAATACTTTTCAAAAATTCATTTGTAAAATTTCTTGCTTCATTTATAAATACCATTTAAATATTTAAAATAACATCTTTATAAACATATGTAAACTATTAGAAAATAATTATTTGCATCATTGCTTATATTTACGAAGAAGCTATTGAAAACATTAAATCCATTATTTATAAATTTATTAAATTTTATCTCAAGATACTTTTCAAACATTATTAATAAATCAATAATCATTTACTTCAAATATGTTTGTTGAATTAATAATTTATCACGATATTTATAACATTAGTAATTTACTGCTAAACCATGTTGTATATAAATAAACAATATTTTAAACATTTTAAAGTATTTAGAAATGACAAAATGACAAAAATATCCTTTATATAATACTTTATCAAAATACATTTTAACTCGATGTCTTAACAAGTTTATCCTCGTTCTTGTAGACTCTGGCCACACGTTGATCAGACGTAAGGCTAGAATTCTCCAAATACTAAGTAGACCTGTTTTAACACCCAGTGAAAAATACTTAAAAAAATAGGTACAAGAGGTACCGCTCAAAATCCAATGTTAAATGATGCTAATGCGATAGCAGTGGCCAGCTGTTGATCCAGTATTTGCGCAATGGACACAAAACTTTCCAAAAGATCCTTCTACCTTCCAGATTCCAGAAAAATTGTAGCCAGTTCGTAAACAAGGGACCATCGACCCCTGCTACAGTGGTATGCTACTGAATTAATGATTTATGCAATAGATGCACTTCCTTCCCGGAAAATCCATAAACAACAGATCGTAGGATCGAAAGCGCCTCGATTGGGTATACTAAAGAACCATCTGCCATGAAAAAAATCGAGGTACTCATAAGTTTAAGTCCGGACAACCATATCAGTTTGAATCCATTTTTGAATTCGCCCAAGTCTATTAGGGTTATCGGTCAGATCCATTCCTGGATTCTCCAAGTCCATCTGGGTCGAAGCATATCATACTATACTTCTTCGCAAAGGTACTTCCTCATACCTCTTACTTCAAAATATTACATACCATATATAGCACCCTTTCAAAATCATATCTTCAACATCACACTTATATAAATTCCATTATATATAAGATTTCATTTCAGATAAAGTACTTTCCAAAATCAATAATCTCGAATATATCAAATCGTTCTTATATAAATTTCGTTATATATAAGATTTATCTCTTCAGATCGAATACCTTCCAAAATCAACAGTTTTCAAAATCAATTGTACTCATATAAAATCCATCTTATACAAGAATCAAAATTTTGCAAAATCAATTTCGCTGTATGAAAGCCATATGGGATTGAACATCTTTGCTTTATAAAAGGTTTTGAATTTTGAATAGTTTTGTATATAAAATCATTTTTTGAAATAGTTTTGTATATAAAATGGTTGTGTGAAATAGTTTGTAAATAAAATAGTTTGTAAATAAAATAAATAGTTTGTAAATAAAATGTCTGTAAAATAGTTTTGTAAATAAAATATTTTGTAAAACAGTTTTGTAAATAAAATAGAATAAGTTAGTTTGTATAACAAAATAAAAGAAAATAGTCTTGAAAAATGGTTTTAATCAATAATAGTTTTGCATACAAGAAAATTCCAATTTAAATTACAAAGATGTCCAACCCAACAACTTCCAATTTCAGTGTAATAACCCGCATATTTATCGAGTTTATATTTAAATATTTTATATTTAAATATTAAATCGTTAATCGAATTTTGGTCCAAAAAGCTACTTTTTGCAAACGGACAAATTAGGACTCGAGACCACTTCCATTGAGTTCGAAATGCTGTTTACAACATTTTTAAGTATAAACATTGATATGATTGGAGATAGTAGAATTTCACTACTTTTTCACTTGAGACTTTGGGTTGGGCTTTTAGCCTATTAGACCCAACCTTCACCCCTCCTCTTCATAACTTCATTTCTATTTGCCTAAGCCTTCAAGCTTCTTCAAAAATGGTGGAGGGAATGGGAAGTTAAAATTCCAAAACTCAAATTCAATTGCAATCCATCTTTCTACTCCAAATTCAAGAAGAAGACGTTGGATTCAAGCTTCTTGTGCTTAGATAGAAGAGGGATTGATTCTTGCTTGCTTAAAACTTCATTTTCATTGATATTTGGTGCAAAGGTGAGATTTTTATCTCACAATTCTAGCCTATAACTATATTGGACTATTTGGAATGATTCCCTATCATGTTTGCACGCACATTTGCATTTGGTTTGGAATGGTTTGGCGAAAAACTCCAATTTTTAGCGTTTTGGTGAATTTCCTGCATTTAAGTCGTTCTACCCGGATTTGGCTCGCTCGAGTTAGGTCGTAGGTCGCAAGGTCGCTAGGTCGTGGGTCGTTTGGGTCTAGGTCGCTCGGCGTGACTCTAGGTCATCGAAATGCTTGTTTGAGTTAGGTCGCGCCTCTTTTGGGTCGCGTCTCCTTTAGGTCGCGCTTCTTTTAGGTCACGTCTCCTTTAGGTCGCTCTCCACTGGAACCCTTAAGTCATTTGGCCTTAGGTCGTTGCACCGTTAGGTCGTTGGAAACCACTTGATCGTATGACCTTGTTAGGTCGTTAGGTCGCGATGGCTTTAAGTCACGCACCTATTAGGTCGTTCGCCCCTTTTCGTCGTTAGGTCACTCGACTGTTTATGTCGTTAGGTCGCGAACCCACTTAGGTCGCTTAACCTTGTTTTCCTCTAGGTCGCGTGGCCTTTAGACCCTTAGGTCGTGAGCAGTTAGGTCGTTAGACCTAGGTTCCTTTTTTCCTTAGGTCGTTGGACCGATAGGTCGCTTCACCTGTGCTCACGTTAGGTCGTTCGACCCATTCATCTTTAGGTCGTTCCACTTGCCTATCTCGTAGGTCGCGTGAACCTATAGGTCGTTGGACCCTTAACTCGTAGGTCGTTGGACCTTATCCCGATAGGTCGCTCCCTTCACTAGGTCGTACCGTTTTGGTCGGGGCGCTGCCCCGCACCCCGCCGGGGGTGCTGCCCCCTGGACCCCCGCGGCCTGACCGGGCAGGTCGAACCCCGTAGCGGTGGCGTTGCCCCCGCACCCCCACCTTGCGGGTTGCCACCCCCCCTGGACCACCCCTCCGTAGGGGATCTTAGATGAAAGGTGCATTTTGAGCTAATTTCCTTGGATTTCATTCACGTCTTTGAACGTGAAGTTTTTTGGTGATTTGTTACTTTAATAAAATAAAGGTTTCAAAACTAGTAGTAAATATCAAAACTCTTTCAATAAAAGGATTTCAACTCTATTTTTAATAACAAAGCTCTTTTCTTAACCCGTTTTCCAATCTATTAGTATATACAAACCTTTACCTCACTCGGATGAGAAATCTAATTAAACGGCTTAGTAAAACAAGTGGTATGAAACGCTTGCGTTTGCTTCGTCGGTTAATTCTTGGACTTGTTCGATTGAACCTCTTGTGAAAATTTTCTAGTGAAGATTTACAATTTGTTCGTAAATATTTAAGTTAAGCAAGTGGTTATGGGACATGAAGCTAAACTTTTATATTTACTTGCTTAGTGTAATTGGCACTTCTCGTTGATCATGACGATCATTCTTATGATTTAGACTAGCAATTGTGCGATGTCTCTTGTTTGCTTCGTTAGACTAGACACCACTTGTGTGATTTCATTCACACATACCTTTTTACCTTCTTGGTTAGTCTAGACACCACTTTTGTGATTTCACTCACACATACGTTTTTGTTTGCGAGGTTAGACTAGACACCACTTGTGTGATTTCACCCACACATACCTTTTTGATTTTTGGTTAGTCTAGACCTCATCTGTGTGATTTCGACTCACACATATGGGGTAGCTCCCCATGGTCTTCGGACCGTCATGTGATAGGCCTCTTTCCCCTTTTCTGTGGTTTCTGGATTTCTTGTGTTGATTTCTGGAATTTATGTCATTGACTTGTTATGAGTACAAGTTTAGGGTATGATGCCCTCTTTGGATCTTTGAGAAGATTCTTGTGATATCGATTTATCTCTTATTGATTGATCTTCTGTTGGTCATCATTTGCATACTTATAGTAGTATGTCAGTATGGATATTTTTATGTTATGCCATACCTTTTATTTTATACCATGTCATCTGATATTTATAGCTAGACTGATCCATTTATTATTTTCTTAAATAATACTCGGGTCAGACCGAGATGTTACAGGTGCTTCTGCTTGACTTCTTCCCAGGATTTGCTACTCTGACTTTTGGCTAACTATTTAGATTAGCAGTTTTTGTTGTATACACTTGAGACATAGACTCATAGTTGTATTCTTTTGTATAGCACGTATTGCTATTCTTTTGTATTATTGTGGATCTCTTTGACCACTAATCTGATGTACACTTTCATGTGTTAGTTATATATATTCATATCTTCTTCCGCCTCTGTGATATGGATGCTGCGACTAATTTGTGTTATGTTTATTTCTATGTTTGTTTCCGAAGATTATTTATAGCCACCGTGTGATAAGCAATTACATGGATGGTCGCTCCTCAACAGCCTTATTCTCCGTGCTAGTTGACAGCACTACACCGTAGTGTCCTTTTCTAGCGTGGGTATAGAGGTGGGGCGTCACATTCAGCGTCAAAGCATATCAATAATATTAGAACATAAGATGTACATATGTCATCATTTCACAAAATCACATTCGATCGCTCGCTCAATCACACAAGTTCGCTTACGAACTAGTAATGTCCATTTAACCTCATTAACGCGGACTTCGATATGGTTTCTTGACTAGAAACCATCATTATCCCTGCATAGCCATATACTATGATACAGAATTCTAGAATCAAACCAAAAATCCATATCAAATATTCGCCATCAAGAATCGAATGAAAAATCCTAACACGAAGTGGTGTAATTCACCTAGAACTTGTGTACTCAAATCCGGATCAAATTAATTTTGTGAATAAAACAATATACACAATGCTTACATAATTATTCCAATTTGTTTCATCACAATTTCATTTCAATTAAATTCTTTTTTAATCTTATTGATTAACACAAATATCACCTCATACTTCAATATTTGTTTCACAGAATTTCCCCATTTAATGTAAAACGTTAATATATTCATTCTCATATATTACTTATATTTCTCTTCAATTTAAATTACATTCATTTCACATGTAATATTTCTCATTTAATACTACATTTATTTGCAAATCATTTCATAAGGAATTTTCTTAAGTTTATAACCAACTTATAAAAGCTATATTCCTTTTTACAAGACATTGTTAGAGTTTAAAGTTATCACAACTTTATTTATAACCATTTCACTTTTAATTCATATTTGCTTATCTCAGTTAGTTGCACCTTTACCTTTCAGTTTACTTATGACACATTTCATAAATGTTAATTAAGTTTATAAACATATTTTTCTAGATTAATCTCATTTACAACATTTCCTTAATCACAATTTCAATTTAAACATCCCAAGGCTTAAAGTTCACTCTTGTATATTATTACATTACATGCCAAGAATGTATACCATAATTCTATTCATTTACTAACATAGATATAAAAAATTAGACCTTGTTTCGCTTGCTTTCGAATTAAGGTTATCAAATTCAACTGCATAATTCAACACAAATTCTAAGTTCAACTCATATATTAATTCAGAAGGTTTTGATTATCCAAAAAAATCCAAATATTCCATTTTCCAATAGTTGAAACTACCGGTCAGCATAAAAAACAAAATTCACAACAACATTTCAATTTCATAAAAAAATATCCTAATTATTCATTTTATTCTCTTTAATACACCATTATTAAACTAGTATTTAGTCCATTAATTCAATCAGCAATAATTAGCCAATGCTTATAAACTAAGAAAACTCAACTAATCGATAATAAATGGTAATAACAAAATATTACCATTTCATAAATCAAACACATTTTAAGTAATTATATTAGTCATAAAATTTATTCCTTTATATATATATATATATCATATAATATTAGGCAAAA
Organism: Allium cepa; assembly: GCA_030765085.1. NCBI lineage: Eukaryota > Viridiplantae > Streptophyta > Magnoliopsida > Asparagales > Amaryllidaceae > Allium > Allium cepa. The sequence goes on along the minus strand of CM060938.1, from coordinate 72,144,971 downwards.
TAATTTCATTTCAAAACTTATATAAAACATTTTTATAACACTAACAAATACGCACTCTTATATATACACACTCAAACAACTCATTCTAGGATATTACTACCCTATCTCCAATGGGTTAACTCCAACAGGCTAAGGTATGTCTAAACCTAAGCTTTGATACCAACTATAACGATCCACCTTTTTGGACAGTTCAAATCGACAATAAACCATACGTGTCAGACTCAAACCATTCAGTAGGGAGGATTGTTAATGGGGTAAATAAGAAAAAAAAGAGAAAGAAAAAAACAAAATAGAATTTCGCAGTGGAATGATAAAATATAATAATCAAATAATAGTTCATGAAGCTGTTTACAAAACATTTGATTATACTAATACAATACAGACTCAGAGTTACACAAAGCAGAAATAAATATAAAAGCAGCGGAACAACGGGATGCAGTGGAATAAGTATCATAAATAATAGTAGTAATAATATACCGAATCTTCATCTTCGTCCTCCAGAAAATAGTCTTCAATACACTGAAAAGCCCAGACTGACCCCAGCGTAATGAAAACAAAACACTCGAATCAGAACTAAAAGATCTTATGTAAGCCAAATTAATCTAAAATAAAATGTGAGTGCAATGGCTTCAGAGATGCTATGGGATTTTCCATCTCCTATCAAGTGTACAACATGAATATAATTATTGGAAGATTTCAAATAATTCAAGGTATACATTTTAACCACTTTAATAAAAAAAATCGAAATTAAATTAAACCTTTTGAATAATTAAATTCCAAAACATAGTCCAAATTCCAGAATATATATATATATATATATATATAGATATCATTTCATCCAGTACCAAAATCAACATTTTCAAATAATTGAAAACCGTTCGGGGTTATCATTTAAACCCAAAATGGTTTTCTTCTAATCTATAAGATCGTTCGGGTATGTATCATTTCAATCCACAGTGAACTTGCAGTATTATAACGATATAAAATACAACATCCATTCATCTAATATCGACAATCAATCAGTAAACATCAATAGATAATTAAAAATCAATAACAGATATTTAACTGGAATTTTAATTTCGATACTAAATTAAATATCGATTTAATTCAAATAAATTCAAATTAACTGAGATGACGATTAAAATATACCAAGCAGCCACAAATAAATTTCTAATCATATCATAAATTTGATTTAACAAACATAAGAAATTTTAGAAGTTATGAGAGGGTTAAAACACTCACCATTGAATCTAAATCGAATTTAAATCCAATTTAAGCCCAAAATTCAAATAGTCTCAGAATTCATCCAATCCAGCATCGAAATATCTGGAATTTCGATACGATCCCAATGGATCAAACCATGCATGAACCAGACCTCATATGTGAAATTTATACGCGTTAGAACAATAAAGAATTTCAAAATTAAAATAAAATAAAAACAATAGCCATTACCTACACGACATGTCATCCCCATCCTCTTTCAGTTTTTTTATTGAACGAAACCTTAGCAACTATCGATGATGCACAGCATCGGCACGACCGCTGCCTCCAAATCCACGACCCCACTCCGTCGGCCAGTCGCGGCCGTGCTTCACCCCATATGTAAAACCTCTGACCTAGCCAAGGCCTACGGCCCTCCCTCCGATCGCCGCGTCGACGGCGAATTCGAGCAGCCGTCGCCTAGAGGAGCCGAACCCTAATTGAATTATCCGCCACATCCAACGTTAATCAATTCAATGGACGACACAGATGCCTTCCACTCTTCCATCTCTACGCGATCATGCCCTCCGTTCCATGATCCGACAAAGTTGATCACGATGAGGTGAAAGGCCGAAAATAAATCAACCAATTCTAGCCATATAGAAACTCAGATAAAAAACTAACAACAAATTTGATCTGCACTCGTCGAGAGTTTCAAATCGATATACAATTCGATATAATTTGAGGAGTTTTGATTTAGGAATTGATTTTGAAATTGAATTTGAAGGTCTGAAGTTTGAATCTGTTTCCGCCATTGAGGAGGTGTAATGCCCCACCCCGAGACCCATCTTAGTAAAGAGAATTAACGATCAATTCCGTCTACTAAAGTGAGAATAGGGCTGGTTAAGGGTGACCATCTATAATTTTGTCTTAAACATCTATTGAATACGTCGATAAATGCAATATGATTTTTATTTTCTATCTCAACTGGATCGACATACCCAGTAAATGCTTAATCCAAAACTATAGGTGGCTTATGGATCTATCAGAACAAAATATAATAACTAAATGAAAAGCACGTCACAGAACAGTAATCAATATCATATATACATATACACCGATACATGCTTAGTACAATACAATATGAATACAATAACGTTGGTACTCGACCACACCATATGCATCGAATGTGACGCCCCACCTCTATGCTCACAATAACAAAGAGTATTAAAAGGAAATATTGTCTGTTATTACGAAGAATAAGGCTGGATAGGAGCGGCCATCCATAGTTAGGACTTACACTAGTATTGATTATCTCGATAGGAGTGGTATATTTTTTTTTCATCTCTTTGTTTATTTACTCCCATCGACATATCCAATTCCAGTATAAAACGAACTACGATGGTTCATAATAGTTTAGGACAATATATATCATAACAACACAGATAAGCTAAATGCGGAACACAGATAATATCAAATCTCATATATATATATATATATATATATATATATATATATATATATATATATAACTGAAGTCGGTTACAATACACGTGATATAATACATATGATACAACTACAACTGTCGACACATGATGTTACATATACAAGTACATTAATATAATTAATATACATGAATACATATCATCCTATACTAAGACAACAACTACTCCAAAAGGTATAAAGAGACTTCATAGCTCAATCAGCAACCCAAAGCAAGATATCTACAACCTGAAATAAGTCGGTCTGACCCGAGTATTAAATTCAAAAGAAAATAATATACGGGTCAGTCTAATTCAAACTCAGTTATTAATGCACGGAAGCAATAATAAAAAATAAAAAATAGAGGACAGTCCAAATAATTTCACCTATCCAATCCTTTAATAAGGAAATCGGATAACGGTAAATATAACACCTAACAGTGTTAAACAACAAATCAACAAATTCAAATTATCAACAGAGATAAATGAAAGGATTATCAATGAAGATAATTTAGAAAACAACATAATTGCCTAAACGGCAATTAACAACAAAATATAATTATTAAATAAATAATTAGAAACTCATAATCTAATTATCAAATAGATAATTAGAAAACAACAAAATGATCAATCAAACCAAATCAAAAGACAATTTCGAAATATTGAATTGGACACACAAAACGATTCAAGCAATTGAAATATCAATTAAAACGCCATTTCTGATAGGGCTGCAGTGCACGTTCGCGTGTACTATCTCGCCACTACAGTGATGAATTACGCAAAAGAACAATGAATCAAAAGCAACTGGTACCAACTCGAGATCAAGTTTAAGTTAAGCAACTCAAACCCAAGTGTTCAGTGTTATCACAAAACATAAATGCACACGCAAGGCTTCTGCATAGTGCAGCAACAATATCAGTGCAACAACTATTACAAAGACAAGTGTATCAAGCAGAAAGAAAAATGACATGCACAAGGTGTACATGTGAAACAGACCAAATGCTATCAAGTGATACAAGTACTCGAGCTCAAGACAGTACAATCCAAAAATGCAACAAAATGGAACTGCAGCCACCAAATGAATACAACGGCAGAACTGCAACAAAAACTGCAGCCACCACATGAATACAAGGGCACAACAAATACAAACTGCAACCACAAGATGTTGCAACTATACATGAAAAAAATGCACAACAAACCTATAAAGGAATAGCATCAAGGCACAAAGGCCACAGGTTGGAAACAAATGAATTTTGCACGCCACCTGAACCAACAGAGCACAAAGGCTCGAATGACCAAGTGCACAATACACAAGTGGCCCAGCAAATACAAAGAAATCAACAAGGTTGGGTCTGAATACAAGCATACCCAAAGGTGCACTAGCATATAAAGGTGCACAGAAACATCAAAATTGCACAGTAAAGACTAATGAACTCATGTGATAGTGCAGCCAAGATAAAACATGATACATCAAGTATAAGTGGATATACAAGCAGTGTAAGCCGATATCAAAGTAAAAGAGTTCGAATCCAAACGTAGTTGCAAGCTCGAACAAAGAAACTTTTATTAACAGCAGTTACTAAAATAGTGTAACCAATTCAAACGAAGTCACAATCATGAATCAAGCAAAGTCAGAGACGTGGTGACCATGAAAAGATCGCATAGCTCAAAATTGAAGCCATGGCAATCAAGGAAATCAACCAAAGCTTCCCAAGAACACATACTTATACAGGGATGCAGTGTTCAAGGCTACGATAAAATCAAGCAAAGTAGCAGTTTAAAGCAAGTCAAAATATCATCACAAATTATCAACTGGCCAAAGTCATGTAACAGTTTCAGACTAATGATAATCAGCAACTTCGAACAAATACAGATCAAAGCCGTAATTGTCAAAGGATTCGAATCAAGCCAAAATACACACATATTCAAATGTCATGGAACGGTAATCGAACAATCAGAAATCACTAAAATTCAAAGCAGTAGTAGCCAAGAAATCAAGCAACGAAATTCATGAATAAACGAGATTGAATTAGATGTGAGTGAAGAAAATCACTCACCTTATATTGACGAGCACAGATCCATCGATCGGCAAGCAAAATCCACCTGATCGAAGCAAAGACGAACGAAATCAACATCGTAGTGACCACGAAATCAATCAAAGCGGCGGGTCAATCGAGGAAAACGAGCAAACTCAAGAATCGAAACCTTAATTTTTGTTAAAGAGGAATGAACGAGCCGCCATTTTCTCGTTTGTTTCGTTAGGGCTTGCAAATGAAAACTGAAGGGAGAAAGTGGGACGGGTCTCTCCTTATGATACAACACAGAACCATAAAAACTTGGACCAAGATTTAATATTTAAGGCCTACACAACAATTAACAAATTTATAAAAGAATTTCGACCCGATTACAAACTCCTAACAGCAATTAACTAGCACATCAATCGTTTAATCATGATTATAAATTGGTGCTAAAACCGGGTTGTTACAGACTCCCCTCCTTATAAAAATTGCGTCCCCGCAATTTTCATATTTAAGGTCGTCAATAACAATTATTTTTCTAACATAAACTGGTTAAGCTAGAAAAATAAAGGTCAAGAATACAAACGCCAGAGAAATCTTTCAATTTCATAAAAGAAATTCACTAATTCAAAACCAAATCTAATTATCAAAAATGATAACCAGAAATAACAAATATCCAATTATCAAAAACGATAATCAGAAATATCAAATCAACAAATATCCAATTATCAAAAACGATAATCATAAACCTCAAATCAACAAATATCTAATTATCAAAAACGATAATATAAAAACATCAAATATCCAATTATCAAAACGATAATCAGAAAACTCAAATATCTAATTATCAAAAACGATAATCAGAAATCATCAAATCAACAAATATCTAATTATCAAAAATGATAATAAGAAAACTCAAATATCTAATTATCAAAACCAATAATCAGAAACAACAAATATTCAATTATCAAAAACGATAATCAGAAAACACCAAATATCCAATTATCAAAACGATAATCAGAAAACTCAAATATCTAATTATCAAAAACGATAATCAGAAATCTCAAATCAACAAATACCTAATTATCAAAAACGATAATCAGAAAACATCAAATATTCAATTATCAAAAATGATAATCAGAAATCTCAAATATCTAATTATCAAAAACGATAATCAAAAATCTCAAATCAACAAATACCTAATTATCCAAAACGATAATCCGAAAACAACAAATATCTAATTATCACAAACGATAATCAGAAATCTCAAAATTTAATTATCAAAAACGATAATCAGAAATCTCAAATCAACAAATACCTAATTATCAAAAACGATAATCAGAAAACAACAAATATTTAATTATCACAAACGATAATCAGAAACAACAAATATCCAGTTACCTACAGATAATTGGAAACAACAAATATCTAGAAATCAATTAAGATGACCAGAAAATCAATATAAAAGGTGGATCGATCCCAACAAATGGCGAGTTTTAGATACGCTGTACGTGCATGAACAAATGGCCGAACCCTACCAAGTACTATATTTTTGGCACCCAACAAATGACCCGAAGGTCCAACAAATGACCCGAAGGTCCAACAAATGACCCGAAGGTCTAGTACTGGTAATTGACCCGAAGGTCCAACAAATGACCCGAAGGTCCAACAAAGTGGCTCGAAAGCCCAACAAAATCATCAAAATTATCAAACAACAGATGTTTCAATTAGCGAGTCCGGAATTAATCGAAATAGCAAACGCAAAATGTCCCATACCACGAGTATTACTAAATCGTTTAATTCTCTTCATCGTTTCTTTGAAAGTGCAAAATCGTGTATTTTAAATAAATAACATTTTACGTTCTCAAACGGACAAGTCCGGAATTAAGCGAATCAGTAAAAGTGAGGGTTCATAGTCCTCAATTTTGCTGAAGCGTTTAAATCGCTTCCTCATTCTTTTGAAAGAGCAAACTGTAAAAGTTTGGAATTTTTTATTATTTTAAAATGATTTTTAAACACGTGATTAAAACAGCGACATCTGTAGCAAATTCGATAAGGAAATTGCACTTCTCAAAACACCGTAAAAACGGATCTCAAAATCAGCATTGCGGGATAACCGCTTGAAAATCCACTTTAAATCTGACGGTTACTGAAGCCAAAGTGACAGTAATCCATATACGTCAAAATATCATCAAAATAATTCGCATCAAAATATAACACCATAGAATTTTCATTCATAAAAAATGTCAACAAAACACCGTGCTTCAAAAATTTAGCACCGGTGTAAAAATCCAGTTATAAAAATAACGGCAACAAAATACGTTTTAGAACCAAACACCGGTTCAACGTAAAATTAATGCAGTAACGCGCAACACAAATTTGCACGTAAACTACAAAATGAACAAAGAAATCACTCGAATATATCTTCAACGAAGATAATTCGAAACAGCAAAAATCTCAATAAAATCACATAACTACAATCGCTTTGGATCCTTAATCGGATTCGAAATTTTCAAAGAAATCGAAATAAATACATTTATGTAACAACACAATGAATTTAATTTCATTTTCATATTTTGATTTTTAAATCAAAAAGGTTATCAACTGTACCCAGCGAAGGCAGTCTCACTGTTTCCGCTGCGCACTCTGATAAACAAAGTCCAAATTACTCAATCATCAAAACACAAATTTCACTTTTATTTTTAAATAAAGATATTTAAAAATTTCATCAGAATTTCAAAACTTTAGTTTTGACTCAAAGCACAACTAAAACATCAACAAATAGTTGTAACACATGTTCCATCTAAGTTATGTTTTATATTATGTTCATAAACCCCTCGCTCTAATACAAACTGTGATGCCCCACCTCTATGCTCACAATAACAAAGAGTGTTAAAAGGAAATACTTTCTGTTATTTCGAAGAATAAGGCTGGTTAGGAGCGGCCATCCGTAGTTAGGCCTTACACTAGTATTGATTATCTCGATAGGAGTGGTATTTTTTTGTTCATTTCTTTGTTTATTTACTCCCATCGACATATCCAATTCCGGTATAAAACGAACTATGGTGGTTCATAATAGTTTAGGACAAAATATATTATAACAACACAGATAAGTTAAATGCGGAACACAGATAATATCAAATCTTATATATATATATATATATATATATAACTTAAGTCAGTTACAATACACGTGATACAATACATATGATACAACTACAACTATCGACACAGGATGTTACATATACAAGTACATTAATATAATTAATATACATGAATACATATCATCCTATACTAAGACAACAACTACTCCAAAAGGTATAAAGAGACTTCATAGCTCAATCAGCAACCCAAAGCAAGATATCTACAACCTGAAATAAGTCGGTCTGACCCGAGTATTAAATTCAAAAGAAAATAATACACGGGTCAGTCTAATTTAAAATCAGTTATTAATGCACGGAAGCAATAATAATAAATAACAAATAGACGACAGTCCAAATAATTTCACCTATCTAATCCTTCAATAAGGAAATCGGATAACGGTAAATATAACACGTAACAGTGTTAAACAACAAATCAACAAATTCAAATTATCAACAGAGATAAATGAAAGGATTATCAATGAAGATAATTTAGAAAACAACAGAATTGCCTAAACGGCAATTAACAACAAAATATAATTATTAAATAAATAATTAGAAACTCATAATCTAATTATCAAATAGATAATTAGACAACAAAAAAATTATCAATCAAACCAAATCAAAAGACAATTTCGAAATATTGAATTGGACACACAAAACGATTCAAGCAATTGAAATATCAATTAAAACGCCATTTACACGCTCGCGAGTACTGCCTCGCCACTACACTGATGAATTACGCAAAAGAACGATGAATCAAAAGCAACTGGTACCAACTCGAGATCAAGTTCAAGTTAAGCAACTCAAACCCAACTGGTCAGTGTTATCACAAAACATAAATGCACACGCAAGGTTACTGCATAGTGCAACAACAATATCAGTGCAACAAGTATTACAAAGACAAGTGTATCAAGCAGAAAAACAGAATGACATGCACAAGGTGTACATGTGAAACAGAACAAATGCCATCAAGTGATACAAGTACTCGAGCTCAAGACAGTACAATCCAAAAATGCAACAAAATGGAACTGCAGCCACCACACGAATACAAGGGTAGAACTGCAACAAAAACAGTAGCCACCACATGAATACAAGGGCACAGCAAATACAAATTGCAACCACAACATGTTGCAACTATACTTGAAAACAAATGCACAACATACCTATAAAGGAATAGCATCAAGGCACAAAGGCCACAGGTTGGCAACAAATGAATTTTGCACGCAACCTGAACCAACAGAGCACAAAGGCTCGAACGACCAAGTGCACAATACACAAGTGGCCCAGCAAATACAAAGAAATCAACAAGGTCGGGTCTGAATACAAGCATACCCAAAGGTGCACTAGCATATAAAAGTGCACGGAAACATCAAAACTGCACAGCACAGTAAAAACTAATGAACTCATGTGATAGTGCAGCCAAGATCAAGCATGATACAGTAAGTATAAGTGGATATACAAGCAGTGTAAGCCGATATCAAAGTAAAAGAGTTCGAATCCAAACGTAGTTGCAAGCTCGAACAAAGAAACTGTTGTTAACAACAGTTACTAAAATAGTGTAACCAATTCAAATGAAGTCACAATCATGAATCAACCAAAGTCAGAGACGTGGTGGCCATAAAAAGATTGCACAGCTCAAAATTGAAGCCATGGCAATCAAGGAAATCAACAAAAGCTTCCCAAGAACACATACTTATACAGGGATGCAGTGTTCAAGGCTGCGATAAAATCAAGCAAAGTAGCAGTTTAAAGCAAGTCAAAATATCATCACAAATTATCAACTGGCCAAATTCATGTAACAGTTTCAAACTAATGATAATCAGCAACTTCGAACAAATACAGATCAAACCCATAATTGTCAAAGGATTGAATCAAGCCAAAATACACACATATTCAAATGTCATGGAACGGCAATCGAACAATCAGAAATCACTAAAATTAAAAGCAGTAGTAGCCAAGAAACCAAGCAACGAAATTCACGAATAAACGAGATTGAGTTAGATGTGAGTGAAGAAAATCACTCACCTTATATTGACGAGCACAGATCCACCGATCGGCAAGCAAAATCCACCTGATCGAAGCAAAGACGAACGAAATCAACACCGTAGTGATCACGAAATCAATCAAAGCGGCGGGTCAATCGAGGAAAACGAGCGAACTCAAGAATCAAAACCCTAATTTTTGTTAAAGAGGAATGAACGAGCCGCCATTTTCTCGTTTGTTTCGTTAGGGCTTGCAAATGAAAACTGAAGGGAGAAAGTAGGACGGGTCTCTCCTTATGATACAACACAGCACCATAAAAACTTGGGCCAAGATTTAATATTTAAGGCCCACACAATAATTAACAAATTTATAAAAGAATTTCGACCCGATTACAAACTCCTAACAGCAATTAGCTAGCACGTTAATCGTTTAATGACGATTATAAATTGGTGGTAAAACCCGGGTTGTTACATCGAATCAAATATAAATATATCAGAGTATGCGAAAGGACAGAAACTACTTAAGAGAAAGAAGAGCTGATATCCAACATCAACTTCAAGCTAAGTCTAATATATGATACCTGAAACAACTCGGTTTGACCCGAGTGAAAACACACGGGTCAGGCAAGCTAAAATCATCAGTTAAACAGAATAATCGATAAGGATAAGTAGGTTGAAGCTGTGGTATCCTTTTTCTTAAAGGATGCCATGCCCTAAACAGGGTTTCAACATCATAAGAAAGGACAACATCTCTTCTTGGCAAGTAGAAGAGACAATGATGATAAAGTCATACTTAAGTGGCATGACTGACACTTAAGCAAATGGAACATCGACGAGCAAAGTTTTAAAGATAAGACTTAATAAACATCGCTTTTTCCTCGTATTATCGGTGGTATAAAGGAATATAGATAATGACTTCAAATAGTTCAACTATCTTCTTAGAAGTGGTTGTCAATATAACAATACATCAAAGGTACATATCCTTCTTACATAGAATAAAACACATATGGATGTGCCTCATCTCATTGGCACATCCCAAGGACCATTCAAGGAAATATAAAACACAATCATAAAAGAAGCATCATACTTATTCATACCTCATCTCAACGGTATGAATATAAATATATCTAAAATCCATCACCAAAACTCATCATAAAAGATTCTTCATAATCATTTATACCTCATCTCATTGGTATAAATATATAAAAACATCTCAACTCCATCTTAACATCAAATAGTGTATAAAATCATCAAATCATCAATCCATAATGCAAATAACTCAATGAAAGAGTAACATCATAAACGATTTCACCATATATGTATACATCTCATCTGGCACTAGGCTATCAATGTAACAATCATCTAAAGACCGTGAAGACTAAAACAACAAAACTCAAAGAAATCCTGGATTGGCCAAATCCTCGATTGCATGCCGAAGCAATGCTACGCGCGCTTTATCGCGACTAGTACTACTATTTGGTACCATAAACATCATGATGACTGGAGTCAAATAACATCTTAACATCGTGAACATCGTGAATGACTATAGTCTATAACATCATAATGACTCCCAGTCACAAAGACCCGAGTTAATAAAATCGTGTTGATCGGAGTAGCAACTACATCGTGATGACTCCAATTGAGTACTCGTGGTTTGTAGTACTAGTAAACATCGTGAATGTGTCTCAACTTCTCGGATAGTAACCCAATAGGTGTTAACGTACGTCCCATACCATACATTCGCCCCTAATAGTTTACTAGCCGTTAGTTGGTACCACTCTAGTAAAACATCATAAACATCAAGAAAATATACTCGACCTCGTCTCATTGGCGAGTAAATACAATACTATGCTCGTCTCGTCTCATTGACGAGTACTAGGGGCATCGTGACTTGTCTCTTCCCATTGACAAGTAAAAACTATCATCATACATCTCAACATCGTAAAATCATCATAAAGAAGCTTACCTCATCTCAACTGCAAGTAAAAATAACATCTAGATGGTTATTTATAACCATAATTCCAAATAGGAATTTCTAGCTCTTAATTCATCTCATTTCATCGGCGATTAAGAAACACATCTTAAAATGGTTCTTCATCGAATATACTCCTAAATTGGAGTTCTTGGACCATATAATCTACCCTAAATTTAATAACATCTTAAATCATCTTAAATAGTTCATCGAAAGGGTTTCGATCGTGTAAGTCCGATATTAAGCGATAAAGCAAATCCATATGTCCCATACCACATGTAATTCTTTACCGTTTAATTGTCCTTCTTATACATCCGAAATTCATAAAAATAAGTTATTTTATTTATAAAATAATTTTAGTAGAGAAATAGAAATTTAAAATGATTTTTCGAAAACGATTATTAAAACCAATATTTGAAATTCCTTTATTATAGGAAATAAATCAATCTTTATTTAGAAAAATAATTAAAAAAATACTATGTAATAATAATTTGAAATGTCCATGTATTTCAAAAATGGTTTAGTGAAAACTGTTCTTGAAAGCAATGAAAACTAAGAGGGATATCTCAAAACCGATAACTTGAATTCATTACGAATTCAATTCAAATTTAACCCTAAATCAATTCAAACTCCATCTAAATTTGAATTTCGTATTCCCCAAATATAGCTAGCCTACTGGTAGGCATCATGGCTCTCAAAATATCTCACAAACATCATCAAAACCGAAGAGAATTAGAGCATAAACGAGCTAATACAATCTAAGGTCAACGATTGTTGTTGCTGTCATTTTACTCTCAGGACAGCAACATACAACCATAATTATGACCAAGCAAAATTCAAAATTCTAGAAAATACAATGAATAAAAAATGTAGCACATGACCTAAGATTTCCGAAACATCCAAAATTATCAAATTTGGTTAAGAAACGAAGAAGTTATGGTCAAATTCGTTTCGGTTTCAAACATAGAGCAAATATTGATTTTATTCTCGGGTTAGCATTAGAAAAATAAGATTTTGACATAGCTGACCTGAAAATTACAGCAAATACAAAACATAAAAGTTGTAACACATGATTTATTATTTTCAGAACATCTAAAATTATCAAAATCGGTTAAGAAACGAAAAAACTATGGCCAATTTCGTTTCAGCTTCAAGGACAGAGCAAATATTGGTTTTGCTCTCGGGTTAGTAGTAGAAAAATTAGATTTTGACATATCTAACTTCAAAATTACAGAAAACTCAATGCATAAAAATTGTAATACATGATTTATGCTTTCCAAAACATCCAAAATTATCAAAATCGGTTAAGAAACGAATGAGCTATGGCCAAAATAATTTCTCAGACTTGTGATTGTTGTTGCTGTCATTTGTTCTTGGGATAGCAACAAACAAGCACGATTTTGATCCAGTAAACATCAAAATTTTAGAAAAATCAAAACATAGCACTTGTAGCACCTTGTCTGAGCTTTCTAGAACATCCAAAATTATGAAATTTACATATGAAATTAATGAGTTATGGTCAAAATAAATTCTCAGACTCTGTGATTGTTGTTGCTGTCATTTGTTCTCGAGATAGCAACAAACAAGCACAATTTTGATCAAGCAAACTTCAAAATTTTATAAATCTCAAAACATGAAACTTGTAGCTCTTTGTTTGCGCTTTCCATAACATCCAAAATTATGAAATTTGAATAAAAATGAAAAAGTTATAGCCAAAACAATGTGGCAACATAAAATAACAAAGACGAAACATAACCTCATTTATACGAAAATTCCACTCAAAACCTTGATTTTGACTAGCATTTGTAAGCTTTTACACTTACCAATTGATTTTCAATGAATAAGTAAGGATTTGCAAGCAAGGTTGAGCCCTTAGCATAAATTTGGAGTCCTAAACATCTGAAAATAGAAAAAAAAAATACATGCAAAGAAGAAATTGATCAAAACAAAATTTACAGTAAACAATTCTAGGATTTTAGATGGATTCTAATATAGAATTGGTTGGAGATTACCATCTTTTATGATTCTAACTTGAATTAGGCTTTTAAATTTGCAAAGATTGAGCTTGGATGATTAAATTTTGAACAGGGTAGCCATGGTTTTGTACTTTGAAGCTTTTTCTTTTCTGATTTAGGTTTTACTATAATGAGTTTCGGGAGAAAAAGAACGTACTTCATTAGAAAACTCTAGAATTTGGGTTATTGGATGTTTGCTATACCCAATTAGTCTATTCTCATACTTAGAAAATTATTTAGGCTAATATACATAGGTTTTAAACCATTTTTAACATAACTTTCTCTATCAACTTCTTTTTACATGAGACAAAATGCATTCTTCATATTTTAACAAGGTGGACATGATTAACACAATAATATATTTTTTACACTTAAAAATATTATTTTCCCATTAAACTATTAATTTACACAATATTTGACAATATTGTTATTTTTAGACAATAAAACCATAATTTTAAACAATCTGAGTCAAATAAAAATTATTTCTTAACTCGAATTAGTGTATTAAATGTTATAACACTTTTTAAAATATTACAACACTACTTTCAATCATTAACACACTTCGAAATATTCATTTTCTTCTCATTTGCCCTTTTTATTCACTATAAAAGGCTATTATTGGAATAAAATTCCAATATTTTCCATTTTGACTCAATAAATAACTAACATCATTTAGTTTCAATCCACTTTCACAAATAAATTATTCTATGCTTATTTTCACTCATTTATATTTATTCCAACCATCAATATGTTGAAATAACATCTTATGAGATAAATTAACTCACATAAATTAAAGACCCAAATTTTATTCATCAAAACATTATTTATATAAAATAAACAATATTAACTCACATTTCATTCCTCCAATTCATTTATAATCACAATATTTAATTATTATTTGCATTATAATTTAATATTAATGGTAATCTCCAAAATCCGGGTTGTTACAGACTCCCCTCCTTAACAAAATTGCATCCTCGCAATTTCTAAAGGAAAAAGCTGTAAACAACAATAAAGATACAATCATTGAAGGATAATGCTCGAATTCCAAAACATTCATACTCTCAATATAGAATGGTAGAAAGAAACAAGGATAAACTCACTTGGTTAATTTAATGGCCTATCTTATGCTAATATAGTGATTAGCAAACCATGTAATTTTCCAAGCAACTCGAAAGAATTTCGAAGATCTCCCGTCTCGATTCAAAACTCAATAAGATGCTCAACAAATAATCAATCGAAAATGATTGATTGCTCAAAACTCTATGAATAGAGTCGGGATCAAACCCGAACTCCAAACAATAAAAATGACCATCAACACAATTTTTCGCATAGTAATACGGAAAGAACATCCTCACAACAAGGATAGACTCAATAGACAAGATAGATAAATCACACAAAATGGCTTCTCATGAGGCAACCAAATTCGAACGACCGCAAAAATACACGTCGTCATCAATAAGATAAAAATAGATTGAACTCAAGAACAAGAATATAAGCTTAAATTACTTTTCAATCCAAGATATTTAGAATTTTTTTTTCATCATGTTCTAAATTTTAGATCTCAATTTTCAACATTTGAAAATTTCCAAACTTTTTACTATATTATTTAGTAAGTAATTTAAAACTCAAATTAAAAGTCCAAATTTCTTCTCACTTCAAAATTAATTTCCAAGGAAATTTGTAAATCCATAATAATATTCCACAAAATAAATTATGGGTTTAAATTATTTTTACTCATTTTATTAAACCACTTAAGTTGTTAAAAAACAATCTTCAAATTCTCTTATAACTCTTCTCTTAAAACATCCAATGTATATAACATAGATTCTAAAATCTCAAAATATACTTCCAATAGAGCACAGCTCAAAAATAATCTCATTTATATTCTCATCATTATAATTTAAAAATAAATAAATGGCATTGCCTCGCCATTGAGTCTCCAATAAATAAATATATCTGTTGGTTGCAAGTTGACCGAACGATCAAAACTGCCTCGCCACTCTGTTACTCGTCTCTAAAATCAATGGCTGCAATTACCATTCAAAAATAAATTTAATATTTAATCTCAAAATATTATTTTCAAAATCTCAATTTTTAAAACACAAACCATCGTGTCTGATTGCCTCATCATAGCATTTAGGAGATTCCTATCGATAACATTGATCAGGCGTATCGACCAGAACTCATAACAACTCGATGGACAATCCAACACTCTCAAATTATTTCTATAAAAGAAATATTACTCATGTAAATATATTCTCAAAATATTCTTTGATTTTTTTTATATCTCAAAGCTCAAATTTCTCTTTAAAACTCATATTTGTATAGCTTCAAAACTCAAACCAAAGAACATTAAGAGAATGCATCGAGATATTCTCAGAATACTCGATTCTCAAAATCATCAAAAGGAGATAGAGTGTTCGTCAATCTTACGATGTCACGAGCCACTCCCAAAGATCATTAAGATACAGGATAAGCAAGATATTCTTTTCAATGGAGAAGAAGCGCACAAACAACAAATCATTACCTCAAACAAAGTAAGCTACAAAAAATAACATCGATTGAGTATCCGAAAAGGATAACTCAATGAAATTGAATGATAAACTCAATAAAACTCGAACAATCAAGAAACTCACCCATTCCTTAGTGGATATCCTCGTGGAAGGATAACCGAAGAGCTAAGAGCCAGGAATAAGGTTATCTCAACACTCGATTGCCCGATTGGATATCAAATCCAAACGGACTCACAAAACTCAACAAAGTCACCTTGACTGGAATACGAGATGTATCATCAACATCTCAACACTCAAGTGTGAATACAGAAACTTCAGAATCATCATTAACATTCCAAAGTGACAGAAATAATAAACCAATCAAATTAGGATGCCTAAATAAATATAGGATCTTATAGCAACAAAAGGATCGGACTTAACATCAAATAAGTCAATCCATCCCAAATCAAATACATCTCAAGTTAGTGAGTAATAAAAAAAATACTCACTAAAGCAGCAACAAAAAGAAAACTTAGAATGCTCACAACCAGCCAATCATTGTAAATCCCTTCAATTGGATTCACAACTCTCAAAGGAATGCAACAAGAATGCTCAAAGAAATCAATCAGCTCCATCGATACGAACTCACTCGTATCGACAAAAGTAAAAATAGAATAATCCCAAAACTGGAAAAAGAATCAAGGCTCGATTCGAAAAAAGCTTGAATAAAGGACAATGATTCACTTGTATTGTGCTTCGATGTATCATGATACATGTATTGTTCTGTGTATATTCTACTTTGTTTTTACCACAGCTCTGATACCAAGCTGTAATGCCCCACCCCTAGACCCATCTTAGTAAAGAGAATTAACGAGTAATTCCGTCTACTAAAGTGGAGAATAGAGTGGTTAAGGGCGACCACCTATAATTTTGTCTTAAACATCTACTGAATACGTCGATAAATGCAATACGATTTTTATTTTCTATCTCAAATGGATCGATATACCCAGTATATGCTTAATCCAAAACTATAGGTGGCTTACGGATCTATCAGAACAAAATACAATAACCAAATGAAAAGCACGTCATAGAACAGCAATCAACATCATATATATACATATACACTGATACATGTTTAGTACAATACAATATGAATACAATAATGTTGGTACTCGACCACACCATATACATCGAATCAAATATAAATATGTCATAGTATGCGAAAGAACATAAACTACTCAAGAGAAAGAAGAGCAAATATCCAACATCAACTTCAAGCTAAGTCCAATATATGATACTTGAAACAACTCGGTCTGACCCGAGTGAAAACACACGGGCCAGGCTAGCTAAAACCATTAGTTAAACAGAATAATCGATAAGGATAAGTAGGTGGAAGCTATGGTATCCTTTTTCTTAAAGGATGCCATGCCCTAAACAGGGTTTCAACATAATAAGAAAGGACAACATCTCTTCTTGGCAAGTAGAAGAGACAATGATGATAAAGTCATACTTAAGTAGCATAACTGACACTTAAGCAAATGGAACACCGACGAGCAAAGTTTTAAAGATAAGACTTAATAAACATCGCTTTTGCCTCATATCATCGGCGGTATAAAGGAATATGGATAATGACTTCAAATAATTCAACTATCTTCTTAGAAGTGATTGTCAATATAACAATACATCAAAGGTACATATCCTTCATACATAGAATAAAATGCATATGGATGTGCCTCATCTCATTGGCACATCCCAAGGATCATTCAAGGAAATATAAAAACCTAATCATAAAAGAAGCATCATACTTATTCACACCTCATCTCATCGATATGAATATAAATACAACTCAAATCCATCACTAAAACTCATCATAAAAGATTCTTCATAATCATTTATACCTCATCTCATTGGTATAAATATATAAAAACATCTCAACTCCATCTTAACATCAAATAGTGTATAAAATCATCAAATCATCAATCCATAATGCAAATAACTCAATGAAAGAGTAACATCATAAATGATTTCACCATATATGCATACATCTCATCTGGCACTAGGCTATCAATGTAACAATCATCTAAAGACCGTGAAGTCTAAAACATCAAAACTCGAAGAAATCCCGAATTGGCCAAATCCTCGATTGCATGCGAAGCAATGCTACGTGCGCTTTATTGTGACTAGTACTACTATTTGGTACCATGAACATCATGATGACTGGAGTCAAATAACATGTTTGCGCAAAAAATGGGCAAACACCTCCAAGTCGTGTGATTTAGTTGATTTTATGTGATTCTTAATGATTTAGATGAGTATGTAAATATGAAAAAAGCAGGGGCTGAAATGTAAAAGACACACAGATTTATAGTGGTTCGGCCTGAACGTGCCTACGTCCACTTTATATGTTATTATCTTCTTTCTTTCTGATTACAAATACAATGCTTTGTGTATAAGTATATGAAAGTAGTTTGAAAGTTCCTTCCGTGCTTGAGCTCTCAAACTTGTCTGCCATTGTTGTACCCCTGCCCCTCTATTTATAGAGTGAGGTAGGGGGCAGAGGTCTTGGATGTATATAGCTGCTGGTGGGCCTGGGCTGGAGCAATCTGGCCTGGCAGCGTTCTGGTTCGGCGAAGCCTTGGATCGGCCGTGCTTGGAGAGGTTGGAGCTCGGTCCGGTTGTGGATGGTTCGGTCCGGTGATGGTGGTTGCTGTGAGGGTTGGTCCGGTCTTGGTGGTGAAGTATGGTGGACCGGTAGTGGATGCTTCATTCGGCATGCATGGGAGAGTCCGTGTTGAGTTCTTGGAGAAGGTTGGCTTGGTGGCCGAATGGAACTTGGCTCGGCAGTGGAGGCTTGTGACCGGATGGGGCGAATGCGTTTGGACCGGATGGGGTACGCCGAATGAGATTGAACTGGATGAGATCTTGCCCTCATTGCCGAATGGACTTAGGAACTGGATGGAATGGAGGTTGCGAATCCGGGTGAAACTGACTCTTCTCGGTCTTAAGATCTTTTGGATGAAAATTCGCCCAACATTTGCCCCCCAAAGTGGGGCATGTGCTTGCATGTGTCGCGCTTTGTTTCCCTACGGTAGGAAAGCTCGTTTCGTAACGCCATGGGCTGGATGTTCATGTCCTATCGGTGTCCTCATGCCTTGCGGTAGGAAGGCGTGCTTTGTAATGCAATGAGCTGGATGTCCATATCCTGTTGATTTCCTGCAAAGGAATTTACAGTTTTAATGTGATTTCAAATGACGACCGTTCGGGATTGAAATATTTGAGGCGAAGTGAATTGTGCCGTTCAAGGCGAGATGTGACCGTTCGAGGTCGGGTGCCGTTCGAGGCGAGTAGGTGTGCCCCAAGGGGGCTCAGCATTATTGATGCCAGGTTTTCGTTCGAGTGGGTCCCTGGATCGTTTGTGAAGATGGTTTATCGCCAGCTCAGAGCATGCCTAAGGATCGTTCGCGACTCCGTACATGTTTAAGTGGCTTAGCCATTTCAGAATTAGCAAAGCTAAATATCCATCCAACCGATGAATTTTAAAAGGATGTCGAAGTGTAGATTCTCACAACGATAGGGTTAATAGCCATTCAGAGCATGCCTGTGGACCGTTCATGGTCGCGTACATGTGTAAGTGAGTAACCCATGTTAGTGTGCGATTTACGACTTGTTCATCGTTATCATAATCTCTATTTTATTAGTAGGTCCTAGAGTTCGGTACTTATCTGTGTGAGGTGCCTTACATGCCACCTGTTTCTGGTTTTTGCTGGCTGAGATGGTTTCATTCGGTTTTTGGTTGGTCCGGTATGCCGAACCGGCTGGACCGGTGCTTCTGCCCTCGCCTATATATAGGGGCTACACCCCCCTTAGTTATTCCTTACCGAACCAACGAGTGCCGAATCAATCTCTAGCCGAACCAACTTCTCTGCCGAACCAAGCTTTTACCGAATCATGTATATGTTCCTTTGCCGAATGACCTTTACCACCGAATGAATCTGATTGCCGAATACACGCGTAAGGCTGTTAATGCCGAATGGTTTTTGTACCGAATGAATCTGGGATTTTGATGCCGGATGAACTTTGCACTGTACTACCGAACGAATTCATATACCGGATGAACTTCCAATGCCGAATGGAACTACCGAATGAGGCATATACCGAATGAGACTCGGAAATTTGAATCTTGAGCGAAATCTTAGGCTTTTATACGCTTGCTTTAGATACTTGCTTGTTTATGTTTCTATACTTCTTGTTCTAACACCGTGTTTTTCTTGTGCTGCAGATAAATGTCTCGCAAAGCGGAAACCCGATCGGATAAAAAGAAGTCTAAAGGTAGAGGAGAGTCATCTTCCTCCGAGCCCCCAGCCCAACCAGGGCCGGTGCGACATGGGCCTGTTCCGAGGTCGTTAGTGGACGGGTACGGTCCCCAGGAACTTCTGGTCTCCCCTCCCGATTGCTTTCCTAGCTCCCTAAAGGAGGAGCAACTTGATGTTATATCCCGCTCCTTCGGGATAGACAGGGCTCGCATGCTGTTGCCGGGAGATGGAGTGATGCCGTATAATCCCCCCGAAGGCTACTTTGCTTACAGCAGATATCATTGCATGTGTGGTGCTATCCCTCCTATCAATGCCTGGATAGTTAGCTTTACCACATACTTGAAGGTGGCTCCATTCCAGCTCCATCCGAACTCTTATGCCATTCTGGTGAGCCTTTTCGTCATCTTCCAGAGGAGGTACGGACGCCCTTCTTCTAACCGGGAAATTCGATATTTGTATAACCTGAGAGGCTACAAGAAGGGGTCTCCGTATATTAGTCTAGAAGCGGCCGTGCCCTTCAAACCGGTCTTGGACTTATATTCAAAGTTTACTATGTTCAAGAAAGAATGGTTTTTTATCAAGGACGATTCTGTTTCTTTCCGCCTTTTCACTTCCGGCTGTAAGATGAATTTCATTTATATTTTCCATGTTCTGACTGTAGTGCTTCTTCTGACACGCTTCTATTTCTTGCTAGCGACAGGTGGCATTGCAGTCGTGGAAGATGATTCTTTGGCGCGGATGGCTGCTGAAATAAAGGCCATTCCCGCACGGGACAGGTCGGCTTCGTTCCTGATCAGGAACGCTACCCTCCTGGAGTACAACTTGATCCAGCCGCACCAGTCCATGGTTAAGCAGAGGGACACGGCTGAGGAGAAGGCCGCTAAAGCTAAGGAGGGGGCCATGGTGAAGAGTGGCAAGAGGAAGCCCTTTGCACAACATCCCGTCGCGGGAGGCAAGAAGCTTAAGGAGTCTGAGGGCCCCTCTCCTAGTACTTGCCCGATCATCCCGGAGGAGGAAGGTATGGAAGAGGGCGAAGGAGGCGATATGGAAGGAGAGTCGGAGGGCGGAGGAGATGAAGATGGTCAGGGTGGTAGTGGTGCTGGTGCCTTAACTTCTGGGCAAGACTCTGAACTGGATGAGGCCCTCCGCCAGGCCTTCGGGGAATCGGAGGGAGAATCGGGAGCGGAGAAGGCGAATGAGACTGGCAAGGTCGGGGATGGTGCCGATCTATCCCCTAAGGGCTCCTCAGCCAGGGTGACTCCGGCGGTGCAAGGTGAACTTTTGTCCTCTGTCGATTCCATTTACGATAGGGACTTAGAAATATTTTATGGTTCACTTCCGTCCTGGAATGAGATTCAGGACTTATTGCAGTATCCCACTCCTCCGTAGGGTTTGTATAATAGATGTGCATTCTCACTTTTTCTTTCTTTTTAACTTAACATATTTCGTGAATTATGAATCGTCGTATGTTCATAACACTTGTTTTTTACTCCAGGGGCAGGCCAGGCGGCTAAAACGTCGGACGTTCGACACCGCCTTGAACAATTCAAGTTGATGAGAGCTTCTGATAAGCCGAAGCCTTTTACTGGTCGTCCTGGGGACGTGGTCAAATACCGTCCTCTTCTTGGGGTCATTGAAGAGAGCATTCAGAAAAAGAAGAGGAGTCGTTCCTTATTTGAGCCTTCACCTGGTCCGCAGCTTCCTGTTCAGCCTCCTCGTGATACCACGGAGGAGAGCACGGAGTTTATCCCCCCTCCACCTCCTTCTAAGAATCCCACTGTTATCCGTATAAGGCGTCCTGACGTGCCTCGCGACCCCTTTGCCGGTCATCCTGATTTAGATCCAAGCTCTCGGGATATTTCATTTGATGAGGCCACGGGTGAGCACCTTCTTCCCCGCAACCCCATGGTACGAGTGTTAGACGAGGCTAAGTCCCTAGATCTTGATCTGCTTACCACTCGGGTAGTTACCATGGGAGACGAAGCCAAAGCTAATATCGATCGGGTGGCTGAAGAGACCAAGAAGTTAATGAAGTATCATGCTCAATTGGTCAAGGCCGGGGAGGAGATTGGGAGTGCTAATATTCGGTTGCGGCTGAAGGTTGCCGATCAGGCCGAACAACTTGCCGGTCAAGCCGTTCAGATTTCTCAGCACGAGGAGGCCTCCAGGCGGCTGAAAGAGACCATGGAAAAGGTGAATAGGGCAGAATTACGGAAGATGGAGGCCGCCTGTAAGGAGCGGATCGACATGGCCATTGCAACAGTGGATGAGGTTCGGAATGCGGATCTCGAGCAGGTAGAGGAGTTGCCTGGAAGGCTTGAGGCCGTGGAGATGGCTCAAGTTAAGTTAAAGGAGGAGATGGAGGAGATGAGGAGGTCTCTCCAGGCTGACTGCTTGAGATACCGATCAGAGAGGGATGTCGCTGTCGCCAAGTTGCAGGCTTCCGAGGCCCGGGTGAGGGAGTTTGAGGAGAATGAGGGGATGATGGACGAGATGCTGCAGGACATGTACTTCCGCACTTGGAAGGAGGGCAGCTTGTCTTGGATGGATGACTATCCCCGGGTCATGGCCAAGATATATCTTCGGGCTTTAGAGGAGGCCAGGGTCAATGCGGGTAAGGAAGGTGGAGTGGCTTTTAGTCTGGATGTGGTCACTGCTCAGTTCTCGAAAGAGGAGCAAGCGGCGGTGAAGGAGGGGATGCGGTTGCTTGCTGCGGAGGAAGCGGGTGTGCAACTAGAGGATGAGGATCAAGCGGCGGACGCTGGTGAATTATTCTTCTCTTTTCCTTTTCTTTCTGGGTTTCCATAACTTGATCGTTTTATCGTTTGTTTAATGAGTTCTTCTTCTGGATTGAACAGGTGGAACTTCCGATCAACACGCTGGGAGCTCCGACCCTACGGCCAAGTAGGCTTGGGGGAGTTGGTAGGATGAGAGCGAAGTGTGGACGCAGCTGGTTACTTGTCCGGATTTGGCTACCTTTTTATTTCCTTTTATCGCTGTTTATGTTAGTCCAAAACATTGATGTGGCTGTAATGATATTATTTGCAAAGAATAACTTTATGTGATTTTATGACATAAGCTGATTTTGTTATGTTTAAATGTTGTTTTCATTTTGATGTGGTGCGTGAGAAGTATGCATATGCCTGTGATTTTAGTTGTGTTTGATGTTAAGCAGTTGCTTGAAATATAATTTCATGTTTTGCAATGTTAGTGTGACGTATGAATAAACTGTAGTTACATATTCATGTACAAGAGAAGAGAGTACCTCCCTTCATGTTTTAGTTGCAGGTGGCAGCTTTGAGCGTCTTGTGTAACTGATCATGGACATAGCTGAGTACCTTGCCACCCAGTACGTAGGCTTAGATTCTCATGAGTGAATGCTCCCTATTTGGTTTCCTGTACTTTGAAGTTTGTTATACAGGATAGGAGAAAAGTATTTAAATGGAATGGAAATATGGGAAAAGTAAAACTTCCAGTCACGGAAGGCCGTCGATGTGCTTAAGTTCGTGGCAAACGGGTTTTGTAGTCACTTTCCCTAGCTGTGGGTCTTGGAGACATTAGTCACCCATCTTACGCCTCCGCGGGGAGTTTTCTTTTTTACCACAGCCGCACTTAAGACACATCGGAGCCGAGATCGCGCACGGTAACTACCCGAACCATTATGGTCCGTAATCGTGGGTATTATTCGATTTACCGTGGCCGGCTAGCGTGGGTGCCGTTGGCCGTGAACTACCCCTGGCTGGCCACACCTTATGTTGGGGCTTAAAGTAGGTTCACAGTTGCCGGCGAGCCGAACGCCGTAATGAGCTGCCATCGGCTATAGTCGGCCTTTATGATGACTTATAATCGGCTCATTACAGTTGGCTTTGAGGGCAGTCGCGAGCAATGAGTTAACCCGCAGCAGAGGGATGCTGGAGCAAAAGAGTCTCATTGGCGAGTGCATAGAATCGTAGCGTACCTGTTAGGCCTTGTCCAGATGAGGCCGTGGTGCGTCTTGAGTGGAGATGCCATAGGATTTTGTTTAACAGAAAAGGATAAAGCTTAACAAGCATCCAAGATATAAAGGAACAAGTTAGAAAGAGACAAGATTTTTTAAAGTGGTTCTGCATGAAAATGCCTACGTCCACTGATTCTCTTCATTAATTCACTTCATATGGGCAGTACAAGTTAAGAAAAGTATCGACGGAGGTGTCGGATGTTCCATGCCCTCTGGAACACCTCTCCGTCCACTGTTGACAAAATATAAGCTCCGTTGTGGAGATCTTTATGAATTACAAATGGTCCGTCCCAGATGGGGTCCAGTGCCCCGGGGCGCGGAAAGATTCGCCTGAGGACAAGATCTCCTTCTTGTAAGATGCGATGCTTGACCTTGGAGTTGTATAGTGCTGCCACTTTTTGTTTGTGAGCTGCTGCTTTGAGCGCTGCATCGTTTCTCCTTTCCTCAATCAGATCCAAAGACATGAGGAGGAGTTCTTCGTTTTCTTCTGGATTGTAGTGGATCCTACGGTGGGAAGGAACAATAGTCTCAACAGGGAGCATTGCCTCCGATCCGTATGCCAAAGAGAAAGGAGTATGTCCCGTTGATGTTCTGAAAGATGTGCGGTAGGCCCAAAGTGCCGTAGGAAGTTTGTCCACCCAAGCGCCTTTTGACTTTTCAAGTTTCTTCTTGATTAGGGTTTTGAGAATTTTGTTGACAGCTTCGACTTGTCCGTTTGCCTGAGGGTAAGCTACTGATGAGAACCTTTTATGAATTCCATGCTCTTGGCACCAGTCGGCGAATTCTTCGCTGTCAAATTGGAGTCCGTTGTCCGATATGATCTTGAGTGGTACTCCGTACCTGCACAGAATATTTTTGATCAAGAAGTTGATAACTTTTGCTGAAGATATTTTATTTAGGGGTTCCGCTTCCACCCATTTGGTGAAATAATCGACTGCCACTATAGCATATTTGGCTCCGCCTCTGCCCGTTGGCAGTTCGCCAATTAAATCAATTCCCCATACAAAAAAGGGCCAAGGGCTGGTCATTTGAGTAATCTCATTTGTGGGTAGTCGAGGAATCTTGGCAAATTTCTGACATCTGTCGCATCTCTTGACGAAGTCTAAGGCGTCTTTGTTTAGTGTGGGTCAGTAATATCCATATCGGAGTATCTTTTTCGCCAGAGTCTGCCCTCCAGTGTGATCTCTGCAACTTCCTTGATGGATGTTGAATAAGATTTCCTTGGCTTCCCTTCCAGCGACGGATCTGAATAAGGGGCTAGAGAAGCCACGCCGATAGAGGATGCCTTCTTGTATTGTGTAGTGAGGAGCTTTCCTCAAAATTCTCCTGACTTCATCACGTTTGTCTGGTAGTGTGCCGTCCTGCAAATATTTCCGGATAGGAGTCATCCAAGTTCCTTCTTCGATTGCAGTTATCAGATTCACTTGTTCGAAACTTGGGGCTAGCTGCCTTGAGATGGCTAGTGTTCCGGAAATGGTGCTATTCTTCATACTAGCTTGTTTTGCTAGTTCATCGGCCTCTTGGTTATCTTCTCGAGGAATGTGTTTGATTAGATAATGGTCCAATTGGTCGAGCAGCAGTTTGTTTTTCTTTAGATATGCTGTGAGTTGTTCTCCTCGTGTCTGGAATTCTCCTAGTACTTGGTTTACGATAAGTTGAGAATCACTATGAAGACATAAAGAATTGACTCCAATTTCTAAGGCAAGCTCCAATCCCGCTATTACTGCCTCATACTCCGCATCGTTGTTAGTGGCCGCAAATTCCAACCTTAATGCATAGTAAAACAATCTTCCCCTGGGGGTGATTATCACAATACCTGCCCCCGAGCCTTGTTCGTTCGATGCTCCATCTACAAAGAGGTTCCACTTGATGTTTTTTGCTATTTCAAACTGATCCTTGCCTTCGTTGGTAGTGAATTCGGCAATGAAATCGGCCATGGCTTGCCCCTTGATAGCGGTGCGAGGATGGTAGGTGACGTCATACTGACTTAGTTCAATGCACCATTTGAGGAGTCGTCCAGAAGTGTCGGGACGATGGAGCACCTGTCTTAGTGGTTGATCGGTTAGAACTCTGATGGAGTGAGATTGGAAGTAGTGTCGCAGTTTTCGTGACGCGATCAATAAACAATATGCCAATTTCTCAAGTTTATGATATCTGGCCTCTGCCCCTGTAAATCTCTTACTTATGAAGTATACCGGGCATTGTGTGCGGTCCTCTTCTCTTACCAGGGCAGCGCTTAGAGCATGAGATGATACGGCGAGGTATAGGTATAGCTCTTCGCCTTCGTTTGGAGTTGAGAGTACTGGTGGTTTCTGAAGGTGTTCGATCAGGTTAAGGAAGGCTTTTAAGCATTCATCGGTCCACTCGAACTTTCCTTTGTCTTTCTTGAGAGCTTCGAAGAAAGGGACGCACTTGTCAGTTGCTTTGGAAATGAATCTGCTTAGGGCGGCCACTTTTCCGTTTAGGCTCTGCATTTCTTTTCGAGTGGAAGGTATCCTTATTTCTTTTAGAGCCCGGATTTGTTTAGGGTTTGCTTCAATTCCTCTGGCATGGACGATGAATCCTAAGAATTTTCCCGATGACACTCCGAAGGAGCACTTTAGAGGATTCAGCTTCATTCCATATCGGCGAAGCACCTGAAACATCTCACCCAGGTGGCTTACATGATCGTCGGCTCTCCTGGACTTTACCAACATGTCATCCACATATACTTCCATAGTTCGTCCTATTAATTCCGCGAACATCTTGTTGACGAGGCGCTGATAGGTAGCTCCGACATTTTTGAGTCCAAAAGGCTTGACTTTGTAACAATATAATCCCCGGTCAGTGATGAAGCTAGTGTGGTCTTGATCGGGAGCGTGCATGGGAATCTGGTTGTATCCCGAGTACGCATCCATAAAAGATAAGAGTTCGTGCCCGACAGTGCTGTCCACAAGTTGATCGATTCGGGGGAGCGGGAAGCAGTCTTTCGGGCAAGCGTCATTTAAGTTGGAGAAATCAATGCATGTTCGCCACTTCCCATTAGTTTTCTTTACTAGTACCGGGTTAGCGATCCATTCTGGGTAGATGGCTTCTCGTATGAAGTCATTAGCAAGTAGGTTCTTTACTTCCTCATCGAGGGCAGCTGATCGTTCTGCTCCCATGCTTCACTTTTTCTGCTTTACCGGTACCTTGGTGGGATCGATGTTCAGCATGTGGCATGCTATGTCTGGGGAGATTCCTGTCATATCGGCATGTGTCCACGCAAATACATCTAAGTTGTGGCGGAGAAAGTCAATGAGTTGATCCTTCAATTCTGTTTTTAGCTGAGATCCTATTTTTAATAGTCTACTTGAATCATGTTTGTCTACAGATACGAATTCCATGGCCTCTGCAGGCTCAGCAGTAGCCTCCTCCTCCTTATCCCTGGGGTCTAGTTCATTGAAAGGATCGCTGGTGTATCGAAGAGGAGGGGCTTTCTTTAGTTGCTATGCTTCCAAGCTTTTCATGCAGAGAGTAGTCTCTGCATCTTTCCCTTTATTCTTTCTACGGTTATTGCGAAGTTCAGTCACATAGCAATCTCGAGCGGCGTCTTGATCTCCTTCAACTTCTCCTATTCCGTTATCTGTTGGGCATTTCATCTTTAGGCACCACGGGGCTAGGACAATTTGGAAGTCAGATAAGGCTGGTCTTCCCAAGAAGGCGTTGTAGGCCGAGTGGTTTTCTATTAGTACGAACGTTTGTTTTCGCACAACGGAGCGGGGATGACTTCCTATTTCGACGAAGAGGTCAAGTTGCCCGAGGGGCATTTTCGCATCTCCAGTGAAACCGTGCAGGGGTTTGTTGCAGGGAGACACATCCTTCATTGACAGCTTCATTTTGTCGAAAGCATGCTTGAATAGGATATTTACGGAGCTTCATGTGTCTATTAGAATTCGGAAAACTTTAGCTGGACCGAACCAGGCAGAGATGACCATGGGATTCATATGCGGATACTGTCTTCCTTCTAAATCACGCCTACTGAATACGATGTCGTCACTCTCTTTCCGTTTCGGGTGGCGTTCTTCCATAATGGAGTTAACATAGCCTTCAGCATTTCTAAGTGACTTGCCGTATCTTTCCATCTCTGCCCAGCTTCTGTCGGCGATGTGTGGTCCTCCCGAGATGGTATGGACCGCTATCTTCTCTTGACTAGAGCCACTGGTGTTGCGATTCCCTCCGCCTACTTCTGGGAGGGGTCGCTTTGAGTTCTCATTGGCAAGAGTTGGAGTCCTGTTCTGACCTTTCACATAGCGTTCCAGCCTTCTTCTTCTGATGTGCTCTTCGATCAAGTCCCGGAGATGGTGGCATTCATTGGTGTCATGTCCGTGGGATTCGTGGAAGCGGCAGAACTTTCCAGACTTGAGTGCGTTATCATATTCTTTCTTGTGCGGGGGGCGCTTGTATCCGAGTTCGCCCTGAGTGGCTAGAAAGATGTTTTCGATTGTTTCGTTCAAAGGAGTGTAGGAGTCAAATCTTGGTCCTGGTCGATATTGGCGTTTTTCAACCTTCCTGCCCCCAGCATTGTCTCTAAATTCATTTCTTCGAGTGTCCTTAGCTGCAGTGGGAACCTTGTCCGAAATTGTCTTACCTTGTTGCCCTGACTGCCTCTCAGTGGCGGCGTCTTCAAGTCTCATATACTTTCCAGCTTCATGGAAGAAATCAGCTAAAGTAGCTGGTTTTTCCTTAGTTAGTCTTCTAGCGAACTTGGTATCTGGGTGTACACCACTACAGAGGGCCATTAGGGTGAGCTTCTCATCGGCATCTTGGACTGCGGCCGCTGCGGCGTTGAACCGGGTTAGATATTGTTGCAGTGTCTCTCCGGATTTCTGTTTGACATTGGATAGAGAATAAGCATCCTTGGGTTGTTCTACATGGATGCGGAACTGGCTAATGAACCTTTCTTTCAACATCTCCCATGAGCTGATAGATCCTTGGGGTAGATGGCAGAACCAGGAGGTAGCTAGATCTGCTAGAAATAGCGGAAAGCATTTGCACAGCACCCCTTCTGTTGCTCCGCTCATGAGCATATGTTGGGTGTATCTCTGTAAGTGTACGATGTTATCCCATTTTTTTGTCAAAACTAGGATATCCATGTTGTGTGCGTTTCCACCACGACCGGAGCAAAAAGAAGCAAGCAAGCATACATAAGTCAAGGGTTTCACTCAAAGTTCACATATAAAAGTTCATTCGGCGCTCCAACACTCAAGCCCATTCGGCGTCTACAACATATGGTTCATTCGGTAATCATCACCAGAGTCATTCGGCATATCTAGAATAAGGCTTCATTCGGCAGCGTCATCCGGCATTCCCAGTGCCAAAGTACATTCGGTATTCATGCATTCGGCAGTATGAAGCAGAGCCTCATTTGACATTTAGAGTTCCGGATCTCATTCGGCCAAACATGCCTCCAAACTCACCACCGAACCAAGCTCCACCGGTCCACTCCTTTCCTACCACCGAACCATCCCCTACCTATCACTACCGAGCCATGCTATCACCGGACCAAACCCACTATCACCGGTCCAAAATCCACCGAACCATCTCATCCTTCATCCTCCTACCAAACCCAAGCTCCACCGGTCCACTCCTTTCCTACCACCGAACCAGGTGACCACCGAACCGAAGCTTCTCCATCCTTCTCTCCAAGCATAGCCGAACCAAGGAATGCCGAACCAAAGTTGCCAGTCCAGATTGCTTCAGCCCAAGCCCACCAGCAGCTATAAACATCCAAGACGCCTGCCCCCAGCCTCACCCTATAAATAGAGGGGCAGGGGTACAACAATGGCAGACAAGTTTGAGAGCTCAAGCCTGGAAGGAACTCTCAAACAACTTTAGATACTTGTAATCAAAGCTTTGTACTTGTAATCTAAAGAAAAAAGGAGAATAACATATAAAGTGGACGTAGGCACGTTCTGGCCGAACCACTATAAATCTGTGTGTCTTTTACAGTTTAGTCCCTGCTTTTTATATATTTGCATAAATCACCCAAATCAATAAATACAACATAAAATCAACCAACTCATACGACTTTGGGTGTTTGCGACCATTTTTTACGCAAACATTTTGGTGCTTTCACTGAGAAGAACCAGCTCCCGCTACATCGGATAGAAGTTGAATTTGAAAATCTAAGAGTTCAGATCTAAGAGTTATGACGAGACAAACAAGTAGAAGGCAAAGGCCAGAGAGAAGTGAACACCAAGGAAGTCAAGAGGCTTCCTCAGGAGGGAATCAAGCGTCGATCTTCATCACTAGGGATGAGATGGAGGCCATGATGAGAAGACAAGAAGAGATGATCCAGAACTTACTTCAACAAATTGGGCAAATTGGAGCACAAATCCAAGGAGCAACTGGGGTTCAGAACGGGGCAGGACCATCTGGCGCAGCACCAGAGCTAGGGGGCACTCACGCAGAGCATGTTGATCCGACCCCGGGAAGTGAGATGGGGGCATCCGAACCACCTGGTAGCAATAGAGGAATGAACGTTCAGCCAGGGAGGCATACACATGAAAACTCCCGCGGACTTGGGGGGCAGGTCGAAGACAGTGAACGAGAAATACAGCTTGGAGACAACGACAGGTTAGCAGAGATGGTTAGAAGAGCTATGAGAGGCGGTTTAGTAAACAGAGACTTGGAAGATGTAAACAGGAGTCCTTTTTCTTCTGCGATTAGGATGGCTAGGAACCCACCAGAATTCAAGCTACCATCATTGGACATGTACAACGGGAAAACGGACCCCACGGTCCATCTAACGAAGTATATGAGACATATGGAAGTGCTGGGGGCATCAGAGGAGGTTATGGCCCGGTGCTTTCCACTGTATTTAACGGACATTGCAACGTTATGGTTTAGGCAACTGGAGAGCGGCTCCATAGGAACATGGGCAGATTTAACTGAGAGATTCATGAGGCAATTCAGGGTTCATATTGCGAGACCCAAGAATGTGATGACTTTGGCAACCTTGAAACAGAAAACTGGAGAGACTTTGAGGAGCTTTCTAACGCGATTTAATGCGGCGGCAGCATCAGTAGATCGACCAGATCCATCTATGGTCATGATGGCGGCTGTATCTGGAATAGCTGGTAATACAGAGTTCAAGAATTCATTAACCAAGGACCCGCCTATGAATCTGGGAGAGTTCTATCATGAGGCTGAAAAGTTTCTGCGTTTGGAAGATGCTAGTGCAGAAAGAGAGGAAGAAGATGACGTTTACGTAATCAAGAGCGGAAACCCACCTGGAAAGGGTGCGGAGACTAGCAAAGGAAAAAGAAAGGCCGAGGATAATGATGACAGGACAAAGTGGCTACGAAGAGAACCACGCTTCACCACCTATTCAGAGCTGAATGAGAGTTTGGAACGGATTTATCAGGATACCAAGGGGCAGGTTCCATATCGTAGACCAATGCGAAGGGATCCAATCTCTGACGAAAGAAAATCAGATAAGTTTTGTGTATTTCATGAATTGAATGGTCATAACACTAATGATTGTAGGCATTTGAAGGACGAGGTAGAAGGGCATATCAGGAACGGTATGCTCCTTCAGTATGTGAGGAGGCGAACTCCAGCGGTGGAGCCAGAGCGACCGCCCTCTACGTCAGCTAGAGGTGACCCTGGATCAAGGCACCATTTGATTATCCATTGATTGCTTGATTAAAATAACGATGAACAGGTCGTAAGCTTCCACTAACGCAATTAAATCGTTTACACATGTACGAGATCGCGAACGATCTCCAGACATGCTCTGAATTATCATTGACTGCTTCGGAGTGGGAACTTACACTTTGACATCCTTGCTTTGCTTTTGTTTCGATTTGAACATTTGAATTCTTCCTGTTTGGACATTTCTGCTGTAAGGTACTATTGCTTTAACATTTACAATTCTATGAAAAAATTATTTACTTGTATGCCCGTTGGATCGCGAACGGTCCACGAGCACCTATTGCATGGCAACGAACTGCCGAAGTCTTTGATTCGAAAAATTCCCCCAAACAATGACTCCAACACTGATAATATTAAGTCCCCCCCGGGCACACTCATTCGCCTCGAACGGCACTCGACTTCGAGCAGTCACAATTCGCCTCGAACGGCACCCGACTTCGAACAGTCACAACTCGCCTCGAACGGCACCCGACCGCGAACGGTTACAAACTCGCCTCGAACGGCACAACTCGCCTCGAACGGCACAACTCACCTTACCTCAAATGGCTCGATCGCGAACGGTCGTCATTTGAGGTCCGCCACCTGATCACTGACTGTTACGCCTTACCTCAAATGGCTTGATCGCGTACGGTCGTCATTTGAGGACCACCACTTGACCGCGCACTGTCGCACTTTACCTCGAATGACTCGATCACGAACGATCGTCATTTGAAGTTAAGCGCTTGACCTTGAACGGTCCCCACTCGACCGCGCACTGTCGCACTTTACCTCGAATGACTCGATCCCGAACGGTCGTCATTTGAAGTAAAGCGCTTGACCTTGAACGGTCACATTTCACTGCAGATGACTCGATCCCGAACGATCGACGCACGGATTTATGCGCTTGACCGCGCACGGTCGCACTTCACCTCAAATGACTTGATCACGAACGATCGTCATTTGAAGTTAGGCGCTTGACCATGAACGGCCGCGCTTCATCCCAAATAGCTCGATCCCGAACGGTCGTCATTTGGGGCCATATAAAATATCAAGCTCTTTACAGGTTGTCAACAGGATATGAACATCCAGCTCATGGCATTACAAAACACGCCTTCCTACCGCAAGGCATATTTTGGGGGGCAAAGTGTTATCCCATTTTTTGGTCAAAACTAGGATATCCATGTTGTGTGCGTTTCCACCACGACCGGAGCAAAAAGAAGCAAGCAAGCATACATAAGTCAAGGGTTTCACTCAAAGTTCACATATAGAAGTTCATTCGGCGCTCCAACACTCAAGCCCATTCGGCGTCTACAACATATGGTTCATTCGGTAATCATCACTAGAGTCATTCGGCATATCTAGAATAAGGCTTCATTCGGCAGCGTCATCCGGCATTCCCAGTGCCAAAGTACATTCGGTATTCATTCATTCGGCAGTATGAAGCAGAGCCTCATTCGGCATTTAGAGTTCCGGATCTCATTCGGCCAAACATGCCTCCAAACTCACCACCGAACCAAGCTCCACCGGTCCACTCCTTTCCTACCACCGGACCATCCCCTACCTATCACTACCGAGCCATGCTATCACCGGACCAAACCCACCATCACCGGTCCAAAATCCACCGAACCATCTCATCCTTCATCCTCCTACCAAACCCAAGCTCCACCGGTCCACTCCTTTCCTACCACCGAACCAGGTGACCACCGAACCGAAGCTTCTCCATCCTTCTCTCCAAGCATAGCCGAACCAAGGAATGCCGAACCAAAGTTGCCAGTCCAGATTGCTTCAGCCCAAGTCCACCAGCAGCTATAAACATCCAAGACCCCTGCCCCCAGCCTCACTCTATAAATAGAGGGGCAGGGGTACAACAATGGCAGACAAGTTTGAGAGCTCAAGCCTGGAAGGAACTCTCAAACAACTTTAGATACTTGTAATCAAAGCTTTGTACTTGTAATCTAAAGAAAAAAGGAGAATAACATATAAAGTGGACATAGGCACGTTCTGGCCGAACCACTTTAAATCTGTGTGTCTTTTACAGTTTAGTCCCTGCTTTTTATATATTTGCATAAATCACCCAAATCAATAAATACAACATAAAATCAACCAACTCATACGACTTTGGGTGTTTGC
The DNA here is from genome assembly GCA_030765085.1 of Allium cepa. Lineage (NCBI taxonomy): Eukaryota > Viridiplantae > Streptophyta > Magnoliopsida > Asparagales > Amaryllidaceae > Allium > Allium cepa. The sequence goes on along the minus strand of CM060938.1, from coordinate 72,110,569 downwards.
GACCATTTTTTACGCAAACATTTTGGTGCTTTCACTGAGAAGAACCAGCTCCCGCTACATCGGATAGAAGTTGAATTTGAAAATCTAAGAGTTCAGATCTAAGAGTTATGACGAGACAAACAAGTAGAAGGCAAAGGCCAGAGAGAAGTGAACACCAAGGAAGTCAAGAGGCTTCCTCAGGAGGGAATCAAGCGTCGATCTTCATCACTAGGGATGAGATGGAGGCCATGATGAGAAGACAAGAAGAGATGATCCAGAACTTACTTCAACAAATTGGGCAAATTGGAGCACAAATCCAAGGAGCAACTGGGGTTCAGAACGGGGCAGGACCATCTGGCGCAGCACCAGAGCTAGGGGGCACTCACGCAGAGCATGTTGATCCGACCCCGGGAAGTGAGATGGGGGCATCTGAACCACCTGGTAGCAATAGAGGAATGAACGTTCAGCCAGGGAGGCATACACATGAAAACTCCCGCGGACTTGAGGGGCAGGTCGAAGACAGTGAACGAGAACTACAACTTGGAGACAATGACAGATTAGCAGAGATGGTTAGAAGAGCTATGAGAGGCGGTTTAGTAAACAGAGACTTGGAAGATGTAAACAGTAGTCCTTTTTCTTCTGCGATTAGGATGGCTAGGAACCCACCAGAATTCAAGCTACCATCATTGGACATGTACAACGGGAAAACGGACCCCACGGTCCATCTAACGAAGTATATGAGACATATGGAAGTGCTGGGGGCATCAGAGGAGGTTATGGCCCGGTGCTTTCCACTGTATTTAACGGACATTGCAGCGTTATGGTTTAGGCAACTGGAGAGCGGCTCCATAGGAACATGGGCAGATTTAACTGAGAGATTCATGAGGCAATTCAGGGTTCATATTGCAAGACCCAAGAATGTGATGACTTTGGCAACCTTGAAACAGAAAACTGGAGAGACTTTGAGGAGCTTTCTGACGCGATTTAATGCGGCGGCAGCATCAGTGGATCGACCAGATCCATCTATGGTCATGATGGCGGCTGTATCTGGAATAGCTGGTAATACAGAGTTCAAGAATTCATTAACCAAGGACCCGCCTATGAATCTGGGAGAGTTCTATCATGAGGCTGAAAAGTTTCTGCGTTTGGAAGATGCTAGTGCAGAAAGAGAGGAAGAAGATGACGTTTACGTAATCAAGAGCGGAAACCCACCTGGAAAGGGTGCGGAGACTAGCAAAGGAAAAAGAAAGGCCGAGGATAATGATGACAGGACAAAGTGGCTACGAAGAGAACCACGCTTCACCACCTATTCAGAGCTGAATGAGAGTTTGGAACGGATTTATCAGGATACCAAGGGGCAGGTTCCATATCGTAGACCAATGCGAAGGGATCCAACCTCTGACGAAAGAAAATCAGATAAGTTTTGTGTATTTCATGAATTGAATGGTCATAACACTAATGATTGTAGGCATTTGAAGGACGAGGTAGAAGGGCATATCAGGAACGGTATGCTCCTTCAGTATGTGAGGAGGCGAACTCCAGCGGTGGAGCCAGAGCGACCGCCCTCTACGTCAGCTAGAGGTGACCCTGGATCAAGGCACCATTTGATTATCCATTGATTGCTTGATTAAAATAACGATGAACAGGTCGTAAGCTTCCACTAACGCAATTAAATCATTTACACATGTACGAGATCGCGAACGATCTCCAGACATGCTCTGAATTATCATTGACTGCTTCGGAGTGGGAACTTACACTTTGACATCCTTGCTTTGCTTTTGTTTCGATTTGAACATTTGAATTCTTCCTGTTTGGACATTTCTGCTGTAAGGTACTATTGCTTTAACATTTACAATTCTATGAAAAAATTATTTACTTGTATGCCCGTTGGATCGCGAACGGTCCACGAGCACCTATTGCATGGCAACGAACTGCCGAAGTCTTTGATTCGAAAAATTCCCCCAAACAATGACTCCAACACTGATAATATTAAGTCCCCCCCGGGCACACTCATTCGCCTCGAACGGCACTCGACTTCGAACAGTCACAATTCGCCTCGAACGGCACCCGACTTCGAACAGTCACAACTCGCCTCGAACGGCACCCGACCGCGAACGGTCACAAACTCGCCTCGAACGGCACAACTCGCCTCGAACGGCACAACTCACCTTACCTCAAATGGTTCGATCGCGAACGGTCGTCATTTGAGGTCCGCCACCTGATCACTGACTGTTACGCCTTACCTCAAATGGCTTGATCGCGTACGGTCGTCATTTGAGGACCACCACTTGACCGCGCACTGTCGCACTTTACCTCGAATGACTCGATCACGAACGATCGTCATTTGAAGTTAAGCGCTTGACCTTGAACGGTCCCCACTCGACCGCGCACTGTCGCACTTTACCTCGAATGACTCGATCCCGAACGGTCGTCATTTGAAGTAAAGCGCTTGACCTTGAACGGTCACATTTCACTGCAGATGACTCGATCCCGAACGATCGACGCACGGATTTATGCGCTTGACCGCGCACGGTCGCACTTCACCTCAAATGACTTGATCACGAACGATCGTCATTTGAAGTTAGGCGCTTGACCATGAACGGCCGTGCTTCATCCCAAATAGCTCGATCCCGAACGGTCGTCATTTGGGGCCATATAAAATATCAAGCTCTTTACAGGTTGTCAACAGGATATGAACATCCAGCTCATGGCATTACAAAACACGCCTTCCTACCGCAAGGCATATTTTGGGGGGCAAAGTGTTATCCCATTTTTTGGTCAAAACTAGGATATCCATGTTGTGTGCGTTTCCACCACGACCGGAGCAAAAAGAAGCAAGCAAGCATACATAAGTCAAGGGTTTCACACAAAGTTCACATATAGAAGTTCATTCGGCGCTCCAACACTCAAGCCCATTCGGCGTCTACAACATATGGTTCATTCGGTAATCATCACCAGAGTCATTCGGCATATCTAGAATAAGGCTTCATTCGGCAGCGTCATCCGGCATTCCCAGTGCCAAAGTACATTCGGTATTCATTCATTCGGCAGTATGAAGCAGAGCCTCATTCGGCATTTAGAGTTCCGGATCTCATTCGGCCAAACATGCCTCCAAACTCACCACCGAACCAAGCTCCACCGGTCCACTCCTTTCCTACCACCGAACCATCCCCTACCTATCACTACCGAGCCATGCTATCACCGGACCAAACCCACCATCACCGGTCCAAAATCCACCGAACCATCTCATCCTTCATCCTCCTACCAAACCCAAGCTCCACCGGTCCACTCCTTTCCTACCACCGAACCAGGTGACCACCGAACCGAAGCTTCTCCATCCTTCTCTCCAAGCATAGCCGAACCAAGGAATGCCGAACCAAAGTTGCCAGTCCAGATTGCTTCAGTCCAAGCCCACCAGCAGCTTTAAACATCCAAGACCCCTGCCCCCAGCCTCACTCTATAAATAGAGGGGTAGAGGTACAACAATGGCAGACAAGTTTGAGAGCTCAAGCCTGGAAGGAACTCTCAAACAACTTTAGATACTTGTAATCAAAGCTTTGTACTTGTAATCTAAAGAAAAAAGGAGAATAACATATAAAGTGGACGTAGGCACGTTCTGGCCGAACCACTATAAATCTGTGTCTCTTTTACAGTTTAGTCCCTGCTTTTTATATATTTGCATAAATCACCCAAATCAATAAATACAACATAAAATCAACCAACTTATACGACTTTGGGTGTTTGCGACCATTTTTTACGCAAACATACGATGGGGTCGGAAGTTCCCTTGTAAGGTTCCATGGTTGGCATTTTCCATTCCCGGGGGGTGATGGCGGTTTCGATATTGCGGGTGAAGGGGCTGGTGACCCTAGCGCCTATTCCTCGGTCCCTTTGCTCCCGTTGGACGCATTCTCTGAATAATCGTGCCATTCTTTCATCAGAATTTGGAGCGGATAGAAATGAACTTGGTTCTTCCCTGCGGGATCGATCTCGTCCAGATGACCTGTAGGGATGGTATAGTCTATCACTTCTGATGTTATCCAGTGGTTGCCTCTGGCTGCTTGGATGCATGCTAGGACCAGCTACAGTTGCCCCCTGCCTTGATCTTCCCCTGTGGGGTTCTGTTTCGAGCATTTCCATGGCGTCAACTTCGGGCTGGGTTCTAGCTCGGCTCCGTTCAGCGAGGTTTCTATGATTAGGTGGCATGACTGGCTCAGCTACATCCGACCCTCGCCTGGCGCCTCCCCCACTGGGTTCGGTTCCAAGCGCTTCCTCGAGTCGGAGTTCGGGCTGAGTCCGGGCGCGGCCCCTATCATTGTTGTTCCTGTTGATGGCTTCCTCGAAGAGGGCAGACCTTTGCTGTCTCCGAGATCCTCTTGATTGAGATTCACCCCATGATTCGGTGTTGCGGTTGGATTCTTCGACATCCCTCAAGCGTGACATGAGTTGGTTCACCAAAGCTTCTTGTTGGGATGCGAAGCGGTTAGTCACTTCCACCACAACTCTGTCTAGATCTGCCCTAGTGATTACTGCCGGTTGTTCCGCGGCAGGGGCTGTCGGAATTTCCTGATCTACATGCGGCACTGCTGCTGTAGTGGGATGGTTCTCTTGATCTGGATCCACTGGATTTGGAGCGCTGCTGGTTGCAACGTTCTTTCCCTTGTTGGCGTCTTTTCTTGGCCTGGAAGTCATGTTTCCTAGGCAATGAAGGGTGCTATTGGGAAAGAAGGTTGAATGAGGGAAGCTTTAGCTTCGAGTTCGAATTTCTCAGTGAAAGCACCAAAAATGTTTGCGCAAAAAATGGGCAAACACCTCCAAGTCGTGTGATTTAGTTGATTTTATGTGATTCTTAATGATTTAGATGAGTATGTAAATATGAAAAAAGCAGGGGCTGAAATGTAAAAGACACACAGATTTATAGTGGTTCGGCCTGAACGTGCCTACGTCCACTTTATATGTTATTATCTTCTTTCTTTCTGATTACAAATACAATGCTTTGTGTATAAGTATATGAAAGTAGTTTGAAAGTTCCTTCCGTGCTTGAGCTCTCAAACTTGTCTGCCATTGTTGTACCCCTGCCCCTCTATTTATAGAGTGAGGTAGGGGGCAGAGGTCTTGGATGTATATAGCTGCTGGTGGGCCTGGGCTGGAGCAATCTGGCCTGGCAGCGTTCTGGTTCGGCGAAGCCTTGGATCGGCCGTGCTTGGAGAGGTTGGAGCTCGGTCCGGTTGTGGATGGTTCGGTCCGGTGATGGTGGTTGCTGTGAGGGTTGGTCCGGTCTTGGTGGTGAAGTATGGTGGACCGGTAGTGGATGCTTCATTCGGCATGCATGGGAGAGTCCGTGTTGAGTTCTTGGAGAAGGTTGGCTCGGTGGCCGAATGGAACTTGGCTCGGCAGTGGAGGCTTGTGACCGGATGGGGCGAATGCGTTTGGACCGGATGGGGTACGCCGAATGAGATTGAACCGGATGAGATCTTGCCCTCATTGCCGAATGGACTTAGGAACTGGATGGAATGGAGGTTGCGAATCCGGGTGAAACTGACGCTTCTCGGTCTTAAGATCTTCTGGGTGAAAATTCGCCCAACATAATATCTTAACATCGTGAACATCGTGAATGACTATAGTCTATAACATCATAGTGACTCCCAGTCACAAAGACCCCAGTTAATAAAATCATGATGATCGGAGTAGCAGCTACATCGTGATGACTCCAATCGAGTACTCATGGTCTATAGTACTAGTAAACATCGTGAATATGTCTCAACTTCTCGAATAGGAACCCAATAGGTGCTAACGTACGTCCCATACCATACGTTTGCCCTTAATCGTTTGCTAGCTATTAGTTGGTACCACACTAGTAAAACATCATAAACATCAAGAAAATATACTCGACCTTGTCTCATTGGCGAGTAAATACAATACTATGCTCGTCTCATCTCATTGACGAGTACTAGGGGCATCGTGACTTGTCTCTTCTCATTGACAAGTAAAAACTATCATAATACATCTCAACATCGTAAAATCATCATAAAGAAGCTTACCTTATCTCATTGGCAAGTAAAAATAACATCTAGATTGTTATTTATAACCAAAGTTCCAAATAGGAATTTCTAGCTCTTAATTCATCCCATTTCATCGACGATCAAGAAACACATCTTAAAATGGTCCTTCATCGAATATACTCCAAAATTAGAGTTCTCGGACCATATAATCTACCCAAAATTTAGTAACATCTTAAATCATCTCAAATAGGTTATCGAAAGGGTTTCGATCGTGTAACTCCGATATTAAGCGATAAAGCAAATCCATGTGTCCCATACCACATATTATACTTTACTATTTAATTGTCCTTCTTATACATCTGAAATTCATAAAAATAAGTACTTTTATTTATAAAATAATTTTATTAGAGAAATAGAAATTTAAAACGAAATTCCAAAATCGATCATTAAAACCAATATTTGAAATTCCTTTATTATAGGAAATAAATCAATCTTTATTTAGAAAAATAATTAAAAAAATACTATGTAATAATAATTTGAAATGTCCATGTATTTCAAAAATGGTTTAGTGAAAACCGTTCTCGAAAGTAACGAAAACTAAGAGGGATATCTCAAAACCGATAACTTGAATTCAGTACGAATTCAATTCAAATTTTACCCAAAATCAATTCAAACTCCATTTAAATTTGAATTTCAAATTCTCCAAATACAGCTAGCCTACTGGTAGGCATCATAGCTTTCAAAATATCTCAAAAATATCATCAAAACCCAAGAGAATGAGAGCAAAAACGAGCTAATACAATCTAAGGTCAACGAGTGTTGTTGCTGTCATTTTGCTCTCAGGACAGCAACATACAACCATAATTATGACCAAGCAAACTTCAAAATTCTAGAAAATACAATGAATAAAACATGTAGCACACGACCTAAGCTTTCTGAAACATCTAAAATTATCAAATTTGGTTAAGAAATGAAGAAGTTATGGTCAAATTCGTTTCGGTTTCAAACATAGAGAAAATATTGATTTTGCTCTCGGGTTAGCAGTAGAAAAATTAGATTTTGACATGGTAACCTGAAAATTACCGAAAACCCAAAATATGAAAGTTGTAACCATGATTTATTCTTTCCGGAACATCTAAAATTATCAAAATTGGTTAAGAAACGAAAAAGTTGTGGCCAATTTCGTTTCAGCTTCAAGGACAAAGCAAATGTTGGTTTTGCTCTCGGGTTAGTAGTAGAAAAATTAAACTTTGACATATCTAACTTCAAAATGACAGAAAACTCAATACATGAAAATTGTAGTACATGATTTATGCTTTCCGAAATATCCAAAATTATCAAAATCGGTTAAGAAACGAATGAGTTATGGCCAAAATAATTTCTCAGACTTGTGATTGTTGTTGTTGTCATTTGGTCTCGGGATAGCAACAAACAAGCACGATTTTGATCCAGTTAACGTTATAATTTTAGAAAACTCAAGACATAAACTTATAGCACTTTATCTGAGATTTCTAGAACATCCAAAATTATGAAATTTGGATAAGAAATGAATGAGTTATGGTCAAAATAAATTCTCAGACTTTGTGATTGTTGTTGCTGTCATTTGCTCTCGGGACAGCAATAAACAAGCACAATTTTGATCAAGCAAGCTTCAAAATTTTAAAAATATCAAAACATGAAACTTGTAGCTCTTTGTCTGCGCTTTCAATAACATCCAAAATTATGAATTTTGGATAAAAATGAAAAAGTTATAGCCAAAACTATGTGGCAACAGAAAATAACAAAGACGAAACATAACCTTATTTATACGAAAATTCCACTCAAAACCTTGATTTTGACTAGCATTTGTAAGCTTTTACACTTACCAATTGATTTTCAGTGAATAATTAAGGATTTGCAAGCAAGGTTGAGCCTTTAGCATAAGATTGGTGCCCTAAACATCTGAAAATAGAAAAAAACAATACATGCAAAGAAGAAATTGATCAGAACAAAATTTATAGTAAACAATTCTAGGGTTTGGATTCTAAGATAGAATAGGTTGGAGATTATGTTCTTTTATGATTCTAACTTGAATTAGGCTTTTAAATTTGCAAAGATTGAGCTTGGAAGATTAAATTTTGATGAGGGTAGCCATGGTTTTGTACATTGAAGCCTTTTCTTTTTTGATTTAGGTTTTACTGTAATGAGTTTTGGGAGAAAAAGAATGTACTTCATTAGAAAACTCTAGAATTTGGATTATTGGATGTTTACTATAGCCAATTAGTCCACTCTCATACTTAGAAAATTATTTAGGCTAATATACATAGGGTTTAAACTATTTTTAACATAACTTTCTCTATTAACTTCTTTTTACATGAGACAAAATGCATTCTTCATATTTTAACAAGGTGAACATGATTAACACAATAATATATTTTTTACACTTAAAAGTATTATTTTCCCAATAAACTATTAATTTACACAATATTTGACAATATTGTTATTTTTAGACAAAAAACCACAACTTTAAACAATCTTAGTCAAATAAAAATTATTTCTTAACTCAAATTAGTGTATTAAATGTTTTAACACTTTTTAAAATATTACAACACTATTTTCAATCATTAATACACTTCGAAAAATTCATTTTCTTCTCATTTGCCCTTTTTATTCACTAAAAAGGCTATTATTGGAATAAAATTCCAATACTTCCCATTTTGACTCAATAAATAAATAACATCATTTATTTCAACCCACTTTCACAAATAAATCATTCTATGCTTATTTTCACTCATTTATATTTATTCCAACCATCAATTTGTTGAAATAACATCTTATGAGATAAATTAACTCACATAAATTAAAAACCCAAATTTTATTCATCAATACATTGTTTATATAAAATAAACAATATTAACTCACATTTCATTCATCCACTTCATTTATAATCACAACATTAAATTATTATTTGCATTATAATTTAATATTAATGGTAATCTCCAAAATCCGGGTTGTTACAGGAGGAGAGGAGTAGAAAGAATTGTACGTATTATCAATGAGAAATAAGAAATAACTAGGGTTTATAACGAGGTATTTATAGGCAGATCAGAAAAATAGAATGAATGGACCAGATTGATTGGGATTGGAACGATAAACTACCCGAAAAGCCCGTTTTGCCTCCGGAACGAAAATAGATCAACCCATATATTAAAATAGATGTTTTCAATATTTTTAAAATCAATGAAACATGTTTCAAGTCCTAATTCCATCGTATGAAGAAGTTATGTTAAAATCAGCTTATTTCAAATTGATTTCAACTGATTTCAATTAAATTGATTTCTAAGCGTTTCGAGCCCGTACGATCAAACGACAAGTCCGATCGTTACGAAACTTGAAATCCTGTAATAATTCACCACTACGGATCCGATGAATCTGGTTTTGTTGAAATCCGAGTCATTGGCCAAAATGATTATTTTTATGCTAATTACATAAATTAATAATAAATTGACTAAATCACTTTCTACCTCAATATTCATAGACTGACCAATTTCATCATTTTTATTCACTTATACATTTGCAATGACTTAATATAAGGTTATATGACAATTCACCGTTGGTTTTTACACTAATTACAGTGTAATCAAATCCAATTTATTATAACTTAATTTCAGTAAATTGCTTTAATTTGATTTCAACCTTTATATTTAACCAATTGTAAATCTCATAACATAGTTAACATTTGTTTTACATTTCATTACGTTCATATACTTCAATTTCCATCTTTTATTTGTATTAACCGCTATATTTCCATTTTATTGAATTTTTGTCAATTTCACACATTAATTATAATTAAAGTTTCAATTAATTTTTTTATCTTGGTCTCGTTCTCTTATTAAATCAATTATTACTTTACATACATAGTAAACATTGATATATATTTTATTACATTAATATTTTACCATTTCATCTTACTTTTCATTAACATAATCTTTAATTATATTTAACTGAAATAAATTTACTTAATAAAATTTCAAATTCCAATAAATTTGAGTAAACTTGATTTCTACCCTTTTTTTATTCGAATCAAAGGTCATATTATGATAAAATGTTCATTGGTTACATTTTATTGACACAACATTTTACCATTATCAATTTAACCTACATTAAGTGCACTAATTAAGTGAATTAATTGCAATTGATTTCCAATTAAATTTAATAGACCAAATAATAAAATAGGTAACATATATTAATTATTACCATTAACTTTTCATCACACTTATAAGTTCATTATTAACAAGCAAATATTATAACTACTTAACTAACACTATTTTTACTCAATTCCCCTTAGTTATATTATTTCATAAATTCAATATCGCATTTGTTTCCTCTATTTAATTTATAACCAAATTATAACATTTACATTATTTAATTATTGGAATTTCATTAAACTTTTTAATAATTGACTTAAATTAACTTTATTACATTTCCTTTTTATTATTATTCCAGTTGTAAATCTTAAATTTTAATTTCTTACAACATTTAATTATAAAAATCTTATTAAATTTACTATTTTAATCCTCGAAAATTACGGATCGCTACAACATATAAGAAATCAAAAAAAGAAAAGGTAATCATAAATATATTAGAAATTTTATCAAAGGTTAACACTCCATTTACTAAAATCTTAATATAGCAAATTAATTGTATTGTAAAGTCAATGTAGTTGGGTTATATAAGTAAAATGAAAGACCAAACACAAAACCTTTGGCTAAATTGCATTCATACTAAATTGGTGTACACATCGGATTAGAAAAGTTTCTAATTTAAATTATAAGGCATATAATTTTGCAACAAAATAGTGTACAGTAAGGATGCATTGTTAAGATTGGTGGAACAGAGGAGCACATTAATATGAAAGATTTATCAAACATTTTATGTGCACTGCATATGAATATGACTGAAAATTAAAAACAAACATAACATTGAGAAAAATGTACAAAAATTCATTAGGGAACTTCAAAATATGGATGTGAACATAAAAAAAATGTCAACGACAATCCATACAAATCTTTTATCATTGGCGTTTCTCGAATTATACAGTTGTTGATAACAAAGTTAATAGGAGTTAACAAAAATATAGTGATTTAGAAAGCATAAAGCTAACGGTGCATCACTTTGAAGAAATATTAACAGCAGTACACAACTAAAAACACTTATGAAACAGACAAAAATAAATTATTTTCCACGGCAACTGATGAAATATAGTAGAAGAGTGAAGGAACCATTGGTTGATGTAGGAAGAAGTAGTGTGTTTAAAAGTGGTTAAGAATGAAGTTTTACAAATATAGTGATGGAAGTGGAGCAGTTTTAGAATGAATTTGAAGGGAATTTTGAAATAAATTAACATCAAATTAACGGAGTGGTCAAAATTTTTCTCATCCTAACATAGAAGAATGAGAGCCAAAGCAGGAGCTAAGGCGTAGATGGTAGAAGGATGGATCAGTGCGGTGCACAATCGTCTTCTTGTTGAAATGGTGGATTTTTTGGGTACCATAGTGGAATTGTCGGACAATTAAATGGTGGAACTGCAATGAATTGCTGTTGATTTAAAAGGTTCCATTGTTGCTGATTTGTTAATATTGGGCGGGGGATCATATATTCCTAAAGTTATGAAGATTTGTTCGAGTAGTAAAAGTTTAGTAAATCTGACACGGAGAACTGTGCAGTGCTTGAAAACAGTTGAATGGTGCGTAATAAAAACCATTACTATGAATAGTTATGACAGTTCAAAATGCAATATACACACACACACACACCCCTTTACTATGAACATGCCCAAAACCGATATGTGTGTAAAGATATGCACTGTAGTAAAGCTATTATATATTCGTAAAACAATGCATCATCCGATATGTACGTAGAATTAAGATATATGAAACTTAAAAACAGGTAAATGTAATGCATACTTCAAAAAACATGCTTTTGGGACCTTGCATCTTTCAATTGTATTCATTTTCAAACTGATTTATTTATTTAAGGTACACATGTACAAAATAGGCATAGATCCCAAAAGCGGAAACATATACCCGAATTTAATACTTTGTGAGACCTGATGCCCACGAAATCATATGTATGGAAAGATTATAGTTTTTCCGCAATTTACAAATATTTTTAGAGTCATATAAGTCGTGGTCTGAATCGTTTGAATTTTTTTGCCTTTTCAAACCATGATATATAAATTTTAGTGAGGGTGAACAACAAGGTCAAAACTTTTATAGTTCAGAGTATTATTTGTAACTTCACAATTTATATTTTTCAAAAACCAAAGCGTATAAAACTGCTTAACAGCTTTAAATTTAAAACTACTATATACGTCTGAATTAAATTGATTTGAAAGTAAACATATATATGAAACTATCACACATTTAAAACCGTACATACTATGTAATCAAAGCTGATATTTTTTTCAGAAACTGACATATATTTTAATAGTTATATGTTGTGATGTGAACCTTGGAAACTTTTTGCCGCTCTAAAGTATGGTATAAAAATTTGAGTCAGAGTAGATAGTGAGTCGAAATTTAACATTGCAAACAGATATTGATAACTTTATTTTTTTTCAAAAGGCTAACTATACAAAAGTACTTAAGAGCTAAAATTTTACAGTGCAAATTGTTATTGGTAACTTCAAAATATATATATTTCCAATGGCTAGCTGTACAAAACTACTTAAGAGCTTTAAACCCAAAACTCATGTATGTATATGAATTATATTATTTTAAAATCAAACATATATTAAAAGCATTGTACAGTTACATTTAAATGAATCGTCGATAATATTTTGGCTTTTCAAACCATGATATATATATATATATATATATATATATATATATATTAGTGGGAGTAAACAATGAGACAAAACTTTTACAGTTCACACTGTTGTTGCAATTTCAAAATTTATATTTTTCAAAAAGCAAAGTGTATAAAACTGCTTAGCAGCTAGAAATGCAAAGCTAATGTACATATGTGAATTATATTGGGTTGAAATTAAACATATATATAAAACCATCACATGGTTAAAACAGTATGTACTATGTAATCAAAGCTGTCATATTTTTGGAAACTTAAATATATTTGTAGCAGTATATAAGTTGTGATGTGAATCCCTGGAAACTTTTTGCCTCTCGAAAGCATAGTATATGAATTTAAGTCAGGGTAAATACTGAATCAAAATTTAACACTGCAAACTGATATTGGTAACTTAAAAATATATGTTTTTCTAAAAGACAAACCGTTTAAAAGTACGAAAGAGGTAAAAATTTACAATGCGAATTGTTATTGGTAACTTTAAAATATATATTTTTCAAAAGGCTAGTTGTACAAAACAAATTAAAAGCTTTAAACCCAAAACTCATGTATGCATATGAATTATATTGTTTTAAAATCAAACAGTTGTCGGAAGCATTATACAGTTACATTTAAAATGAATCATGTGGTGTTGATTTACATGACACTACCATGTCTAAAAGTTATGTATCCACAGTATTCAAGTCGTGCCTGAGACTTATATATATGAAATCAATACATAATTAAAGCTTCATATAAGTAAAATGGTATGAATCTGAAAGGGGCATTCATGTGACTAAAATATATTAGGAAAAAATGAATGTACAGTTATGACAGTTAATAATTGAGCATCTTTAGTACTTATGGTACAATAATTTCATACAGAAAATTCGCTAAATATATAGAAGGTTATTTATTAACTTGAAATAGGCCATAATGAATTAAATAAAACTATTGAATTACATATAAAATTAATCGAAAGCAAAATATAATACAATGTTAAATAATTTATAAAACCTATGAAAGGTTGCTAATTTATGTATTGGAAATAAGATTAAATATCTTAATTCAGTTAGTCAAAAATTAAAACAACTATCCATGACTGATACATCACCAAAATTTAAAAAAGCAACTTCAAGAGAAAATATTACCTAATCTATGTCAACCACTTCAAGAGAAAATATTACCTAATCTGTGTCAACTCATACACAATCAAACCAGTAAAAAAAGATCAGCAAGACATATATAAAACCCGAAGAAGAAAGGGTAATCATAAATATATTAGAAAATTTATCAAAGTTTAACACTCCAGTTACTAAGATCTTTATATATCAAATTAATTGTATTGTAAAGTCAATTTAGTTGAGTTATATAAGTGATACAAATGATCAAACACAAAACCTTTGGTTAAAAATGCATCCATACTAAACTGGTGTACACACCGGATTAGAAAACTTTCTAATTTAAATTATAGGGCATATAATTTTGCAACAAAATAGTACACAGTAAGAAAGCACTGTAGAAAACTACTTAACAGCTTTAAAGTCAAAACTAATGTATACATGTGAATTATATAAATTTAAAATTAAACATATATATGAAACTGTCACATAGTTAAAACCGAACATACTATGCAATCAAGGCTTTATTTTTAAAAAACTTGCGTATAATTTTAACAGTATATATGTAGTCATTACATAACTAAAGCTTCAAGTATGAATCTGAAAGCGGCATTCTTATATACGACCATCATATATTTGACAGTATATATAATTAAAGCAGTTAAAATTGACGGTTTCAGTTAAGAGCTAATCAGCAGACAGGTTTGTAAACCACTACAGTTGAATCCTATTTCCTCAAAATTCTTGTTACTAATATGAAAGATAATGGTGCACAATGAATGTATAGTTATGACAGTCAGCAAACCAATATAAACCAATGTATACATGTTAATTATACCGTTTTAAAATCAAACATATATCTAAAAATGTCAAACTTTTAGAATCAAACGATGAGGGAAGGAGAAAATTACCAGATGAATTTTTCGAATGTTGGTTTTCAGCCATGCCCATCCTTCTACTTGCAATGGCGAATCGTCTAGATTGTTGACGCCTTGCACGTTGATTAAGTCATCCTCGTCCCCTCTCTTGCTGGTCCATAAAGTTGTGCAAATATCAGTTAATATACAGGAATTTTGACATAGCAGTAGGCAGTTGTAGTAACGTGGAGAAATATTGCTGTAAAACCTAAAATGAAATGAGTATGGTGTGAAGGTAGGAAGTGGAGTGAGATAGTGGTGATAAATGCATATTTATATAGACCGGTGGAGTATATATTTTTGCAATTGACATATGCGGAATTGGAAGATGTTAAAGGAGTCAGAACTCTGTAATTCTGGCTAAAATACTGGGTTTAATGGCCAGAAACCCGCTAAGGCAACCGTAACGAGCCAAAGGGGGATTATCAGCTGATCCGTTTTTTATGTGACAGACCATTGGATAGGCGGTAGTATGAGACGATGGAAAAATTATAAACCCTTTAAATGGTAAGGTCGGGTAATAAAACAAACTGAACATAACAATTTGAAGAGAAATAGTAGTACAAAGTAATACAAATTTGTTGTAAAGTTGGTCAAAATGGGTTGATATTTTTGTTAGGAGATGGACAGTGTCACGGTAGAGGAGGAAGTTAGGTGAAGTCGGACGTAGAGGCCGAAGTAGAGAAAGCAAGAAATGGAATTCAAGGCAGAGTGACGTACAATTAGGGAGGGGATGTAAAATCAGATGAAATCAAAACATTAAAATAGAGAGACAGGTTGAGATCATACCTTGGGAAATAGAGATGGTTGATAGTGGAAGCTGTGAACAATATTCGGCCACAAAGTTGGTGTTCGCGTACATCGTAGGTGGGAAGTGGATGTTACACTAATGGACGACCGTGACGGCAGAGAGTGATTGCGGTGACATCGGCTGTAGCGGCAGACGGTAGAAGGGAAGGAGAAGTGGAAGTAAAGGAAGGTCAATTTAGGGGTGGCAGTTAGAAAAGTGAAGGAGAGGAAGTGCCATTTTTTTCGGATGAGGAGAAAGTGGATTTGGATGAAAGTGGAAAATGAAGAGGAAAAGGAAGGGGAAATGGAAGAGGTAGGTAAAGAAACGTGTGAGGAATAATATTGGGAAACATGGGAGGTGTTGGGGAAAAGACTAAACTACCCTGGTGGAATGTTTTCCTTTTATTTTGAACTGGGGCAATATGGGGAGTGGACAAAAGGCTTCAGTTTGATCGGTTGACCAAAGGTTTTTCTTTATAGTATAAGATATATATATATATATTTATATTTATATATATGGCTTAATATCAAACTTAATTCATCGATGGACTTGATATTTCTTTGGACGGATCAGTTTCCCATAAGTTTTCAAAGTATGGTTCATATATTTTTGTCGGAGTTGATGGTGATTACAATGGACTAATAAGTTGCTTTGATAAGGTAGGCTATTTAGAAGGAGTAAACTATTTGGAGGGGCTTCCAGTGGAGTGAATGCACTGTTTGGTCGGTGATTTTCCACAAAAATGCATTATAGATTTTTCTATAAAGCCTAAATGTTCTCCCTGACGTTGTTGTTCCCAATAAAGTTCCTTTTGCAATCTTATAGATTCCCCTTGATAGTGAGCTATTTCATTGATACACTCATTTGTGTCGTAGTAATTTGTCCTTTCAAACTAAATTGATTGCTTACTTCTTTCTTTTGGAGAGTACCCAGTATGTTCTGAAGGAGATGAAGTAATTCTGATGTACGATGATGTATTATCCGAAGTTGAGATCATTTGGAAGAATAGTCTTTGTCAAAAATTAACTAGTTTCGATGGTAAAATTTCTTAAGAGACAAAGATTAAATAGAGTGAAAAGTATGCTAAGTTTGGAGAGATGGTTGTTTATTCAGGTAGAAGTTTAACCATTCATTATCTTATTAGTTCAATAAAAATAGAAAAAGTGTTAAAAACAAAGAAATTTCTAGAAAAACAATAGAAAACCTTAGTTTTTAAAATTCATATAACAGTAAGTTACCAAGTTAATTTTCTACCATTCATTAACATTTAGCAAACAAGTTACCGAGTTAATTATATATAGATAAGTTAATTTCCTAAATAAGACTTTAAGGATTATAAACATTTTTTGCCGACTATATTTCTACCGGGACATCTTTTAAAAAAGTTTTTATATTATAGCCAAATTTACTTTTATACTTATGGTAACAAGATTATTATGAAACTAACTCATTTAGTGAACATATCCCTAGATCTCTATGCAATTTTATAAAGGTAGATTCATAGGGAGGTTTAGTAAATATATCAACAATATGATTTTATATATTAACAAATTCTAGAGAAATAGTTCCCTTTTCCACATTATCTTGAAGAAAATGATGGCGAACATCAATATTTTTAGTTTGAGATGGATTGATAGGATTATTCGATAAATTGATAGCACTCCTATTATCACAATATATATGAGATTTAGTTAATATTTTTTCAAAATATCTTAGAGTTTGCTGCATGCACTCCTATTATCACAATATATAGGAGATTTATTTATTATTTTTTTCAAAATATCTTAGAGTTTGCTGCATGTAAATCACCTATACACATGCGAAGACAGCTGATATATTTTCAACTTCACAAGTCGATAGTGAAACATAATTTTGTTTCTTACTAAACCATAAACCAAAGATTGACTGATAAAGTAACATGTGCCACTTGTACTATTTTGATCCATTTTGCAACCTTTGAAATCAACATCACTATGAGTCTAATTTGAAAGAGTTGCCTTATGGGTAAAAATGCCCATAATCTTTGTGTTGGTTAAGTAATGAAAATTTCTTTTCACAACTTAATGATGTGATTCCTTAGGCTATGATTGAAATCTAAGACATAAACAAACGCTCATCATAATGTCTGGTCTACTAGCAGTTAAATACAGTAACGATCCTATCATACTGAGACAAAAAATTTGATCAAAATCTTTTCCGCTTTCATATTTACCTAAATGCAAGCTTGTGCTCATTGGAGTTGGTTTACTTAAAGTGTTATTCATTCCAAAATGTTTTATCAACTCTCTGTAATATTTATTGGTAGACAAATATTCCATTTCTAGTTGTTTGATTTGCAGACCCAAAAAGAAATTTAGTTCTCCCATATGTGACATTTCGAATTAATTTTTCATAATATTAGCAAAATCATTACATAGATTTTTTTTGATAAAAGTGTGTGATCCTCTAAAATAAAGGAGTACACACATGTAAACATGTATATATCATTGAAGACAAGGTGGTGCCAATAAGCCTGGAAGGTAGCTAATCAAAATACAAATAACAAAGAAAATAACTCAAGTACCCCTAGAATGAGCTCTAGTAAGGCCACTACCAATTACACCTCAATATCGAGCTCTGGCAAGGCCATGCCCGGTGTTGAGGTGTCAGAAGTACCTAAAAAACTATGGAGCATCTAAGAGTCAATGATACTAGAAGCCCGCTTAATCTGAGAAGGAAACGCCACGTCGCTGACTTGGAAGGAAAGGAAATGCAAATGATTTAGAAAGGAAAGCGCCACTCTATAGACTCGATGGAATTGGAGGGAGTGCCTCAATAAAAAGTGAATCATCCAGAACGTAGACCGCCATAATGGAGATGTAGAAGAACTGAGAGAACTCCTCGCTACAAACAGCAATGCTGCCATCGGCAATCCTGTAAACCAGTATAAAGAATCTAACACCATTTCTAGCCCAAACCTGTATCTGAAAAGGAGCTAAAGAAAATATTAAAAACAATACACATATATGTATATAAATAATATATATATATATATATATATGTGTGTGTGTGTGTGTGTTAATGAAATAAAATAAAAGATACAAAATTTAAGAGAACATGACAGAATACATCAAAAATTAGAGAAAAAACTAAAAGAATCCATAATCAAAAGAAGTTCAAGATCTATAAACTGAAATACAAAACAAATTAAAACTAAAAAAATAACAAAAACAAAAACAAAAATATAACAAAACAAAACCTATCTTTATGGTCGTTTAATAAGGAAATTATGATAAACAGTGAAATCATCATTTAAGTTTGATAAAAAGTTTATTTTAAAATTATTAATGTCAAAAATATTGTTTTATTTTTAAATATATTAATATTATTACTAACCTAATTAAGATATTCTTTATAATGAATAATTTTAGCTAATTTATATTTATGATTGATGTTCAATTAAAATGAAACGTGGAAATTATAAAAATCATTTTATTAAAATGACTATTATTATTATTATTAAAAATTCTTTGATTTCTCTCAAACCAAATATACCAAAAATTATAATGAATAAAGTGTCTAGTAAAAATCTATTTTCCATTTTAAACTTAAATCTAAAATTATTCCAATTGTAATCACAATCAGCAATTTTAGTTGTAAGACTAAAGTTAAGGATTTTGAGAGTATTATTTAAAATGAAATAAGTATCCACGCAATCATAGTATACATGTTTTAATATCTTCTAAATGAAGATTACAAAAATAACATTTATTATCAATTTTCATATTTTTTCTTTTCAAAAATTCTATAGTATTTAGTTTTCCATGCGAAATTAACCACATATGAATTTTAGATTTAGGAGGAGCATTTGTTTTCCAAATAAATTTAAAATAGTTATTAGTTATACCCGAGAAATTAAGAAATCTATAAAAGAATTAGAAGTATATTTCTTACTCTTATCCTATCCCAACTAATACTATCATTTTCATTATCAAGATTATAAAGATTCAATCTAGAATAAAACAAAGAAATTGCCTAAGAGTAGTACCTATTTAAATTCTATTAAAACTAAAATTTTAAGGGGTCATTTTCGGGAGAAAAAACACCATTAATTAAAGCATTCTTAAAGTTACAAATTTCAAAGAGTTCTTCAAATTCTATTCTAAGTGGAATAATTGAAATCCAATGGCATGCCAAAAAGTACTATTTCCTGAATGAACTATTGTATTAGTACCAAGATTAAAAATCTCATGACATTTTAAAATTGATTTCCAAAAATTAGAATATTTACATATAACGTAGGAGTAATTTGATGTAAATTATTCCTATCATTACAGTAATATTTAGAAATGATTTCCTTCCAACTAGAATAATAATTAATATCCTTAAATTTCCATAACCATTTTCCTAACAAAGACAAATTCATGTTACGCAAATTAATGACTCCTAAACAATCTTCCTTTTTGGATTTACGAATAGTTTTCTAATTTACTGAACACTTAATACTACTGTTAGAGTTTTCCTCACTCCATAAAAAGTCCCTTCTTATTTTATCAATTTTGTTAATCACCCATTCTGAAAAAAAATGCATAGACATATAATAAATCGTGAGAGCTGATAAATTAGAGTTTATGAGTACTAATCTACCCGATCTCGATAAAATTCTCATGTTCCAATTAGAAATCCTATTTTTAATTTTATCAATGGCAATAAACCAATCATTATGTTTAAGTTTAGTTGGCCTAATCAAAAAAACAAAGATAATCAAATGGAAAAGTTCATAGTTTTATAATTAAGCGTATTAGCAACTAAATTTTCAACCTTTCCAAAATCTTTGAAAACTAAATTCGAACTTTTATCAAAATTTATTTTTAAACCTGATAGAAGTTCAAAATTATATAAAATAAATTTAAGAGTAATAACATGATTAGACAGATGGGAGGTAAATAATAAGGTGTCATCCGTAAATTGAAGGATATATGGACCACTTCATGAGATTTCACTACCAACACTCCCCAACGATCCATTATCAACCGCTTTTTTAATTATCTCAGCGAAAACATCTACAGCTAAGTTAAACAAAAGTGGTGATAAAGGATCACCTTGCCTCAAACTTCGTTTAGATTGAATTTTATTACCTAAAATACCATTAACCATTATATTAGAGTTGGTTGTTTTAAGAAAAGTCACGATCCATCTAATCCATCTATGACTGAAACCTCTAGCATGCAACATATCAACTAAAAAATTCCAATCCATTGAATCAAATGCTTTCGAAAAGTCAAGTTTTAAAATCACACAAGTAATATTATTCTTACAACAATGATTAATGTATTCTTGAACAACAGCCATAACATCAATGATATTTCTTCCCTTAATGAAAGCAGTTTGTAAACAGTCGATTAGATCATTCATTCTTTTACTAAGTCTATTAGCTAAAACTTTTGAAATTTTTTTAACGGAACAATTAATTAAGGTAATAGGCCTAAAATCTTTCAAATTATTCGCACCGATTTTTTTGTCCAATTAAATAACTTAGCAAAGTTAAATCTTCATAATTGCAGTTTTCCATTATTGAATTCGTTAAACATGCTAATTGAATCGAATTTTAAAAAGTGGAAATTAGCCACAAGGGCCTCTTTAGCAAGTGCAATTAGTTTCTAGGACATACAACTAAAATATTCACTTTTACGGACAAAATGCAAAATAATTATTTTCTAAGGCCTAAAAACATATGAAAATATGTTCTTGAAAGTAATTGGACGACTAACTTTGCCCTTAAAAGTAATTATTCTGCTGACTTTGGCCTTGAAATTAGTTTCTATGGATGTGTGTCCTAGAAACTAATTGGACTGCAAAGTTTGTCCTTCTAGTGAAATGCCCCATTTTAAAATATCCAAAAAAATTTGCAGAAGAAAATAGGGAACCCATCCGGTCCCGGAGATTTATCACCAGGCATGTCATTAATAGATTTTAAAATTTCCTCTTTAGAAAAAGGATTATCAAACTTAGAAAGGTCAATGCTAGAATCAGAAGGATAAAGATCATTCCATCTGACATTAATTCTATGCTTATTTTTGGTACCAAAAATATCTCTATAATAGTCGGTAAAGCCTTATTAAGATCTCTTTGATTTACCAATTCCTCGTTATTCACAACAATAGAATTAATCGTATTACTACGTTTTCTACCATTAGCCATATTATGAAAAAAAATTGGTATTATTATCACCTTCATTAATCCATTGAATTCTAGATCTCTGTTTCTACATAATCTCCTCATTTTCTAAAATTGAATCAAGTTCTTCTTTTAGATTAGCAAGAACGTTACACTCACCTAGATTTAGTTGCTTAGTTACTTCTATCTTGTTTATGTTAAGCATTTTGGAAAGAATGTTTTCTTTTTTAATTTTAATACTACCAAAAACATTCTTACTACAATT
Organism: Allium cepa; assembly: GCA_030765085.1. NCBI lineage: Eukaryota > Viridiplantae > Streptophyta > Magnoliopsida > Asparagales > Amaryllidaceae > Allium > Allium cepa. The sequence continues at coordinate 72,088,514 of CM060938.1, read as the reverse complement.
TTTAAGAAGGATCCTAAGACCTCTAAGTTTTAAAACATTTTTTTTGCAGAATTATCTATATTTCTAAAATTATAACAACTCATAGAAATACATTTATTTTTAATTAAATTCAAAAAATTGGATTATCATAAGCTCATTTTTTTGAATTTAAAAGTTCTATTAATAACTCTATGATAATCACACGTAAGAATAATTGGACAATAATCAGAATAAGTGTAAGGCAAATCAGAAACTATACAAATAGGAAATTTATCCTCAATTTTATCTCTAACGAAAAACCTATCAAGAAAAGCCATAGATGGAGACTCCCTATTATTGCTCCAAGTAAACTCTCTATTAGAAAGAAGACTATCAATCAAATTAGAATTAATAATAAATTGGTCAAATTTGTCCATAGTAGAGAAATAACCTTCCCGAGCGAACGCTCTCCTAGAAAACGCGTAACATTAAAATCACCCCCGAAACCCAAGAACCAAGGGCTAAAGGTCTAAACTCAAGGCATCCATTCCAAAGAATCCGATGATAAATTTTCTTTTTTGGCCTATAAACAGTAGAAATATCTAAAAAAAGAATTATGACTAAGGTTAATGAGAATAATATGCAGTGAGTGTTGCTTTGGAATACACTAGAGCAATTTAAATGAATTATCCCGCCACCCAATAAGTAAACCCCCAGAAGCACCAACAGAAGGTAAGTCCATTTCCTAAAATGATAACCGCCTAATCTTCTATAAAAATGTATATCAGGACATTCAATTTTAGTTTCCTGTAAAAGTGCAATGTCAATAGAATAGTATTTAAATAAAGATCTTATTTTGTCGCACTTATTTAAATCGTGCAAACCTTTGATATTCGAACTGATAATCCTCATATACCAACAGATCTAGCCCTATCAAATTCCCTACTTCTAATATACACGAAATCTACCTCAACATCAGAATACACGAATTTGGTATCTCTAGCTAACTGAAAAAACTCAAAAGAAGACAAACTACCTAAAGCATATGATGATTACATACTACCCAAATCAGAAATCATACCTGAGTATGAATTCATAGCATCGTTCGTGGCACTCGAATCAGGTAACTCACCCATAGACTGAGCCTGACTACAACGGACCCTGGCACTATGACGTACAGATCCACTAATAGCCATGGACCTCCTACACCTACCTCTCCTCGATGTTGTAGAACACGATGCAGATTTGCTGTCGAGATCACTACTATAAACATCTATTGTGAGACAAGAACGCCATAACATATCTCTGCTCACATTGCTAACCAAACCATTATTCACCGAACCACTCGCATCATGCTGAACCATATCAGAAGTATACTTGCTTAAATTATCACTTGCCTCAGGTAGACTCACCGCATCAGAAGTACCCCAAAAACTAACCTCGCTTACATTGCTAAACAAACCAATATTCACTGGACTACTTGCATCATGCTCGCTAACATTTCTAACCAAACCATTATTCACCAAACCACTCGCATCATGCTTAACTACATCAGAAATATACTTACTCGAATTGTCACTTACCTCTAGTAGCTTACCGAATCAGCAGACCCCAAACAACTAACCTCAACCACATCATTTTCACTAGAAATATCAACATTAGACATAGATACACCTATTGCTGCACACTATGACACAGTAGATTGTGCACACTGATATATATTAGAAAATAGAGATTCATCAATGATCAACTCAAATCTTTCCCCAATCAATTGCCTTGACATATCACATTTACTCAAAGAAGCTTCATTATGCATCACTATATCATCACTCCTCATACTGTTAGTCACATAAGAATCAGACTTCATGCACGACCTGATATGTATACTCTCTAAATCATCACCCTTATCACTGATATTCACAAATGAATCCTCCAAATCACATTCAACGAAATTTATTTTGAATTTATCTCTAAGTTTAAATTGCATTTAACAATCTGTGCATCCAACTCTGACCCAACCAGGTAGAAAAATTCTTTCATTACCACCTTAATTCCTAAATTAAGGTCATTAGGATTTAGTCATTTGTAGATCTAAACATTATATCATCCACATAGATTTGAACATCCAGTGTATCATCATTTTCCTTTTTAGCAAGTAATGTAGTGTCTATTTTACCAATTTGAAAACCGGAATTTAATAAATGATTTTAAGTCTGTCGTAATGAGCATGCGGGCTTGTTTCAGAACATATAATGCTTCTTGAGCTTGAAAACATGATCAGTGTATTTTTCGTGAGAAACAATGGTGGCTGTTCAACATAAACATTCTCCTTAATAATGCCATTTAAAAATGCATTTTTGACATCCATTTGATATAACTTGAAATTATGGTGACATGAAAAAGTGAGTAATGTTCTTATAACTACTAATGGAGCTACATGAGCAAATGTCTCTTCATCGTCGATTCCTTTTTCTTTTATGCCCCCGAGCTACTAATTTAGCTTTATTACGAATTATATTCCACTTTCATGAGCTTTGTTTTTAAATATTCATTTAGTTCCAATTATAGGTTGATCATCCGGTCTTAGTACAAGTTCCCAGACTTTATTATGTTTAAATTGGTCCAGTTACTCTTGCATTGCGAATGAAAAATCATCTTTAGCAGCTTCTTTATAGTTTTTCAGTTCAATATTATAAATAAATGCCACGTGACCCATTTGATTTAACTGGCTTCTAGTTGCAACTCTACTGTTTACCTCACCTATTATATTGTCTATTGGATGGTCTTTTAGGATTCTAGGGGCTGATCTCAAAACATTACTGTAATTATAATCATTTGTATTTACATTTTCATTATTATTATTATTATTATTAATATTATCTTAAATAAGAGTTTGGTTAATATCTAATATTTATTCATCATCATTATCTCTTTTATTTTTGAAATCTTCATCGAAGTAGGCATGTAAACTCTTTTTAGTGGTATTTGTTCATTTCTTAAAATTATACATGATTTGCTTCATTTCGAATATCCAATATAAATTCCTTCATTGGCTTTTGGATCAAATTTGCCAACCGATCTTTAGTATTTAGTATAAAACATTTAGAACCAAAAATTCAAAGGTAGGAAACTTTCAACTTCTTTTCAAAGAACATTTCATAACATGTATTTTTAGTCATAGGTCGTATTGATGCATGATTAAGCACATAGTAAGTAGTTGCAAAAGCTCCAGCCTATGGATTCTTTGGTAAACTACTGCTAGTGAGCAATGTTCATACCTATTCTTGTAGAGTATTAATTTTCCTTTCAACTACATTATTTTGTTGTGGTGTGTATGGAAAAGAAAACTTATGATTAATATCTTTTTTGTTATAGAAATTTTTAAAGAGTTAATTTTCGGACTCGCCTCCATGATCACTTCTTATATTTTTAATTTTTAAGTTTCTTAAATTTTAAATTCTTTTAGCAATAATTATAAGCATTTCAAAAGTCTCACTCTTATGTTTCAAAAAAAAAGTCCAAGTAAATCTCGAATAAGCATCAACAATCATAGAAACATACTTATTATGATTTAGATTAGGACCGAATAAATATAAATAATGTAGTTCTAGTGGTTGTTTTGATGAAATTTATTTCTTGGATTTAAAAGTGTTTTTCTTTAGTTTTCCATATTAACATGCATCATATAAGTTTTTAACTTTAAAATTTATTTTTTACAATCCCCTAACTAGTTCCTTCTTAGCTAATTTGTCAACATATTTAAAATTAGTGTGACAAAATCATTTGTGCCAGAGCCATGGATCATTGTGATTGGTGATTGGACACAAGTCAATGTCATTTTAAAATTCATATTAAAATATAGCTATTATGCTTTCTTATTCCCCAAAAAATCATATTTTTATTTTAATAAAAAATGTTACATTTATCATTTTCAAATTCTATTTTAAATCCTTTATCACAATGATGACTTATACTTAGAAGATTGTGTTTTAAATTTTCTGCTAATAACACATTGAAATTATGGGAGATTAATGAGGTCTCCAAATCCAATAACGAATCCCTTCGAGTTGTCTCCGAATGTCATGGTACCTCCATCAGTATATGTTATATTTGGTAACATATTCGGATTTCCCAGGTTAACCATCTGAGGTGACTAAAAGGCAATCGGTCATATGTTTGGAGCATACACTATGACCTATTCATTTCTCCTTATTTTTTCTTTTGTTTTTGGGTACCTACAAAATAATATGAATTTTATTGGTACCTGCTTTCTATGTTAGAGTCTTTTGTGTTTTGTAGGAGAACATAGCCATACCCAAGTGGCTTTGGGACCTTCAGTAATATAATTACTTTTATTAATGACATTTGCATGATATTCATCTATAAATTTTGACTAATCGATTTATTTTAGTTTTTTGAATCCAAATTTCCACAATTTTTGATTTTGAATTGCTGGTGTTAACATTTTCTTTGGACTTCTTGAATTTTGTGTATAAAGTACAATAATTCTTATTACTTTGATTAGCTTTAAAACCAAGTCCATTTCTGTCACCAGATAGTTTAGAAATTTTAATTAAATTTTCTAAATTATGCTTTCCTTTATTAAGTTTAGAAATATTATTAATAATTTCTTATAATTTTTTCTTCAGTTCAAACATTTCGCTTCTTGTTGAGTCTAAACTACATTTTAGTTCATAATTCTTATTGCTAAGTTTATCATTCCCAGTTTTGCAAGCTTTAAGTTCATCGGTTAGAGCTGCATTTTGAGAAGATTAGTTTTCACAAGGTTCTTATGAAATTTCTAGTTCCTCCTCTCATCTTTTAATAAGCCAATTTCTAATTCAGCTCTTTTTAATTTTCCTATATTTTATTTATATAATTTCTTTAGATCTCTAAGTTTATCATCTAATTCTATACTTATTTCCAAAATCTCATTATAAGAGAGTTCAGGATTTACCTCAGTTGTAGTGGATATAAAACAGACATTTTCCAGTTCTGAATCACTATCACTGTAACTTTCGAAAGAGGATGAGTCTGTATCGTCCTATGTCACTTGGAATGCCTTTCTCTTTTCCTTGAACTTTTCCAACTTTTTTCTTCTTATCATTGTTTAGTGGTGGATAGTGTTTCTTCATATGGCCAATTTGGTGCTTACATAACACTTGATAAATGTTGGGTTAAATGAGTTTGAATTGCCACCATTCTATGCCTTTGTAAACTTCTTGAACTTGTTATAGTTTTTGGCCATGAATACAATCTCATCAACATCCAAATCTGAACCATCGTTATTGCTTAGAATTCTATACTCCTTTTCTCTTGATTTTGCTCTTTTTTATCTTGCAAGTTAGCTTCATACCACATCAAATTTCCTATCAATTCTTCAACTTTGAGTTGAGAAAGAACGTTAGATTCTTTGATAGCTAAGACTTTTCTTTCCCATTCAACAGTCAAATAATTCAATACACATGTGACTAGATCAAAGTCTGTAAAAGTGGCTCCTAATGCCATGAGATCATGTTGAAGCATTTGAAATCTAACATACATGTAAGTAATAGCCTTATTTGCTTTCATTTTAAATGAAGAGATCTGATTCTGTAAAATTGATATTTTGGTTTGTTTTACTTTATTTGTGCCTTCATGAGTAACCTATAATGTACGCCAGATATCATAAGCAGTTTTACAAAGCATAACTCTTGAGAACTCATTTTTATCAAGTGAACAGAATAAGGTATCCATAGCTTTAGCATTATTGTTGCTGCAATCTTTTGAAAATCTATCCAAGTACTTATATCAATAGTAGGGGTTTTGTGACGACCCGCCCTTCTCGACCTTAGAAAATCGACAAATACTAAACTATATATTATACCGACGATCGAGTGCTGGAAAAGACAGATTGCTGAAGGAAAGAAAAGAAGGAGGTAGAAGAAGAGAAGGAAAAAACAATAACAGAATCTCGCAATTGTAGTGGAACAAAATATATTAGACAACAACTGATCTATACACAAAAAGAAACTATATCTATTTTATACATTACATCATCAGAGTATATCACCATCAACAATTACTGGACATTTATATTAACTTGTCCTCACAAAAGCTGATAATACAGCTTATTTTGCACAGTGGAATATACTTCAAGTACGAGTGATACGTCTCATCATCCAGCTCGTCTCCTAAGATCCACAACATCCTACTTGTATTTAGAATACTCGATCTGACCCGAGCATTATAATAAAATAACACCCGAGTCAGTCTGAAAAACCAGCGTGAGAAAAATACACTCAATTTAATTATTAATGTTTTCAAAATCCTTTGAAAATCAAAGGTATCTCGTAAGACCGCGCCACAAATAAACATGTCGGGTTTTTACCTTACGATAACCAAAACATTTCTTATAAAATCCTCTGATATTATAATAGTGTTTAAATACAAATACTTATTCAAATAGCCGAAATTGTTACATTTATTAAATTCCATCAATAGTAGTTTCTACAATCAAAACCGTAAAGGCACGTAAGGAGAATGGATTTCCAACTAATGACTAGGCACTGGGGTACCACTTGTCACGGTACCTGGTTAAATCATAATACCGAGGATCCACCCTGGTCCCCTGCAACACAAGGTTGGAGCTACCCCTTACTGGATAATCCGAATAAGATCACTCCACGGTTGGGATCAACAACCGCCCACACAAATGAATAAAAGGGACATCTAGACATGGATGACCTTACTCTAATTGGTTGCTAGCCACTTAGCCTCGTTGCATATCCCTTGATTTTCAGTCATTCCCGGTTGATGAGGCTCGAGGCTAAGCGTTACCTTTTTAGAACACATCTCACTTAGAATGCTCATTGTCCTCCTGACAATGTTCTGAAAGCATTCATCCATACAAGTCCGTTCCGGTTTCGAAAGGGACCGAAGGCAGTACTCCTACTACATCCAATTTGGAATCACCCTCAGGATTAGTAATGATTAGCCCTTGCACTTCACTACTCCATCTTCGACTCCAAGCTCTTGTCTTCATCATGAAAATGTACTCGTTGGATCGAAGTGGTTTTCAGATCATAAATCCGATCCCGGTCTCTTCGAAACAACGTTCGCTTATCCCGGTAAACTCGACCGGGTTCTTTAGAAAATACATAGATGACAATAAGATCTGTGATTACCTCTTAACCGTTAGTGGACAGATTTCCTTATAAACGTCCTAGAAGAAGGATCGAGTTTATACGTACAATATAGCACCTCGAACGGTAACTTTACCATATAATTCCCGTGCTGCTCCGAGATATTTCTAAGTTATATTCGGATCCAGATTTGATAGTCGTTATTTAACTATCAAATATACAATCAATTCAACCAATTATTTTTTTCCACTGAAAAACTCCAAATCGTATTAACTTTGATTTTTAATAATTCAAATCACTTTACCTAAAAATACATACTTAAAACATTTAAAAATAAAACTACTTAAATCACTTCACTCAAAATAATAGTTATGAAATTCTATAATTAATTTCCAATTAAAACTTAAGCCACAAACTATTTTTTTTAAAATAAAAGTTTTATATAAAGTGTAAATATTAGAAATTTCTTTTAAAAACATAATACTAATTTAACTTTTAAAATAATTACTACTAAAATTAATTTTAATAATATTTACTTTAAAATTCTAAAGCAATCTTTTAGGGCAATTTTAAAACCTTAAACTTATACACAAAATTCTCCTTTGAAAATATACTTGGCTTTTCAGGGAAATACACTTTCCATTTCAATATAACCCATATAATCCTTTATAAATCCTACTTGATTTATCACAATTTTGTTTACGTCCCAATCCCGTAAATTTCTTTCAACGCTTTAAAAATAGAACCACTTTTTATTTTCAAAACACATTTCCCATCCCTAATAATCACTTCCAAAAAATATATACTTAAATTATTTACATTAATGCTACTAAAATTACTTAAATAAAATAATACTTAAGAAATTCTATAAGAGTTTCCAAGTAAAACTTAAACCAAAATTTCCTTTTAAATAAAGTTATTATATTAAATATTTATGTTAAAATTCCCTTTTAAAAATCATAATACTAATTTACCTTTTAAAAATAGTAATTAACTACCATAATTAACTTAAATAAATATTTTTTTTCACTTAAAAATAATTAAAATAATAAATTTCTAAAACATTCTTAAAAAAATCATTTTAAACTTCTAGTTTATACTTTGAAATATTTCTTTAAAAATATACTTAGTTTTCCAGGAAAAATATACTTTCCAACCTTTAAAATGAAATCAACATTTTATTTTTAAAATGAATTGTACCTTTCCTTATAAATTCCACTGGAATCTATATTTCCAAATTTATCCACTATAAATATTCCACTTTATTTATAAACCCAGTTTACAAGTCCCCATTCCTCATTTCCTTTAAAATCACAGTTTCCAAAACACTTATCAATTTCAAACTGATATCCTGGTTTAAATTCCCTTTAAATTTATTACTCAATTTATCCAATGTCCATTAATTATTTACTAAAGAAATTTTCTTTTTATTTCCTTTTAAGAACCCAATTCATTCTATTCTACAATTTAAAATACCAAATTATATTCATCCAAACCATAGCACCGAATAACTTAATTTCTAATTTAATCTATCATAGGATATCACATAACATATCACATATATGAAAACTAATTACAATAATTTGGGGAATCTAGTTGGATCCCTCCAACCGATTTTCCTGCATCCATAGATGTTAGCACAACAAAGAAAATACCAAATCCAACTTCGAGGGGAATATCGTGGTATAAAAGGGTCATCCGCTATTATGCGGGGCGCATAGGGTCTCATCCACTTTACAATACAGGAATATCAATCACTCCAATATATATCTACTACTATATATAAAATATCACATGCATTCAATCAATCAATATTACAAATTTCTAACTATTAAATTAACCTGTCATCTAGATGTGAGTGAGATTAACTCAACTTGAGCTTGAAACACCGAGCGTTCCAATTTTAAATTAAATCGACCGCCTTTGATTTAATATAAAATTCTCGCTTAGTCCAAACGTCTCCAGACCCGCACTGCAGTATAGATCGCGTTGTTGCGATTACGGCGTCGCCAGTTTCATCGAATTTTGATAATGCATGCATGAGATATGAATTTTTAAAGGTTTGAATAAAATTTATAAACAATTTTTATATATATATATATATAACAGAAAGATCTCGACTGCTCAAAAAAAATCCCAAAATCACGACCGCATACGATCCTTCTTCCGTCGTGATCTTCTTCCAGGCTACGCCACCCAAAGACACGCGACCAAATATCGAATGCCGTACCACCCTCAATATGCCGGAGAACGATCGATCACTGCCGTCTGACCACCTTACGCGCGACACGCCCCTAGCCCAAGTCCAGTCACTTATCGAGCTACCGTTGCCATGAAAATCGCCCCCAAAGTCGACACGAACGCGAGCCAATCTTGGATTCAAACGGCGACGATGATCGAGATCCACCGTTGGATGTGCTCGCCTCGAAGAGCTCTACAACTTTCCTTTAGAAAGTTCTGGAAATTATAGTGTGGATTGAGAGAAAATTGATGGAGAAAAAGAGAACGCTTCAGCAATTGATAAAAAGGACAGCGGCTATGAAGAAGAGACCTAGGGTTTCTGTAAAATGAGTTTATATATACGTTTTATATATTATTTCATTATTATATTCATAAATTACTTAACTTTTCAAACGAATTCCAATTGAAACGTGCCAACAGGCGTTTATAAGGTTTTCCATATTCCAAACACAATGGAACGTGTTTCAGAGCCCAATTCAATCATATGTGGAAGATAGCTTTTTTAATTGATTTTAAATATTAAATTTTAGTTTCAACGCGTTTCTCACATGTACGAACAAACGGTAACTCCAAACATTATAAAATTTGAAATTCGATAATAATACACTATTACCGATCCAATGGAACCGGTTTCATCGAATTCCGAAACTGTGCCGCAAAAGGCGATTTTAACTCGTCGATTAAATCGAGCGGTTTTCAAAATTGTCGAAATCATTTAAAATTTCACTTTTAAAACTTTACTAACTTAATTATAAATCATATAGAATTTATATTCATATTAGAAATCATCCCGATTCATTTTAAATCAAAATCTGATTATTTACATTATTACTATATATTAAATTCCATTATTAAATTAATATAAAAATTCAGTTTAACTAATCGACTTTTGATTCCATCAAAAGTCCAATACTATAATTTAAATCCTTCTAGACTTAAAATAAATTTTAGAAGTTGTTTTCATATTCATTTATTTCTTAGATTTATAAATTATCTCAATTCCAAATATTAAATTACTATTTATCCAAAGCAAATTAAATTGCCATATTTGAAATTATAACTTATTTTATTGATTCAACCAAAATCTTCGTATTCGAAATCAATTAGCAATCCATGTTCAACATTTAAAATGAATTAAATGTACAAAACTATCGACCCAAATTCTGGGTCATTACATTCCTCACCCATTATAAAAATTTCATCCCCGAAATTTGCTAAGGTAGGAAAAATGCTCCCAAACCCATAACTCACCCAAAATCCAGCTAATTAAAACTTGCATTCATTTCTCAAAACCCTTTAGTTTAATTCAAAACCATTAGCTTTCATTTCTAACTCAAAAACTTTGATTTCTAACATCGTTTCAAAAATTAACTTTTCTAGTTAACCAAAATTTCCAAAACTTACAAAATTTTTCTAATATCCAAAATTTTCGAAATTTTTTGACGTCTCCTTTGTACGGAGAGCGTTTTACAATATCACAAAAGACATAAATATATATACATCGACCCAAACGGTCGGAAAAAATATCATGATATATTATCATTTCTTAATTTTTATTCCATAGGCGTACCTTTTATTTAGCGTTTTTAAACGTGCGGCTAATTTATTATTCATTTACGTGCTCCAAACTCTATTCGATTGCCTCCCGTTCCTGTACTTACTCAACAAGCGCCTAAGTTTTCAAAATTATGAAATTTTAACAACATTCCACTTAACTACTAGTCTAATACAAAGCCTCACAATCCAAACAAATAAACTTCATAATCCAACAAGTTAACCATATATTATAAGAAATCACAAGGTTTCAACTCTATTTTAGTTTTCTCCATAAATTCATATATCTTTTTACTCCACTCGAAATGATTTACAACCAAGTTCACTATATTCAATTCATCTTTGCACCAACTAATCTTATATTCATATCAAATTGGTTTATATGCCTTATCTTACATAATTTTTCCTTTCCCAATTCCAAATTAGTTAATTTGCATCACATACATAAATCACTTCCATTTATATGCAAATCCATTTTATTAACCTTCAATCAATTCCAATTGATTGAAAAAACCAATTTTATTTACTTCTTTTAATTCATTTACCTAGTTTTCGACAAAACAACATATTTCTATGCAAGTTTGCTGTTATTCAAGAAAAAAACAATTTTTTAAGCTTATAACCATTTTACATGAATTCAAACTCAATTTATATTAATTTCATTCCACTTTGAATTATTCACAACCCATACATTCTCATTTCTATTCCATTATTAATTTAAATCCATACTCTTGCATTTTAGTTTCATTATCCAAACAAGTTTTATTCAATGTCATTTCATTAAATTAAATTTCCTTTCAATTCAATTCTATTTCAATTTAATTCAAGTTCAACTAAATTTTATTTAACCGACTCAAATCCATGCTATTTCTTTTACTAATTTAAATAAGAATTTAATTCCATTCAATATCATTTACAGTTCATCTGAACTTGGATTTCAATTCAATCCAAATTCAACTCAAATTCATTTATTTCAAGTTAAATCCAATTCAGTCCAATTTTATTTCTCAACTTATTTACTTTAAAATCTTATATTTCTCACCTGAGTCCATTTACATCTTATATCCATATTTCCAGGATTATTTATTTCACTTAAGGGCTTAAGTGTATTCAATCCATTCAATAATTGTAACTTATACTTATACAACTATCCTTCCATTCCACTAAATATCCAATTCGGTTCGAACCAAACTTTATTTTTATTTAACTTACCTTAAGTTAAATTCCAATATATAATATTCCCTTTGATTTTTTGTAACATTCCTGAAAATTTATCAAGTTTAGATTGGCAATTAAATTAATTTTTGGAAATAAATTGTGATTTAATTAGAAAATTTTCTAGAATAAGTAAAAAAATTTGATTATTAATAGAAATTTACATTTGAAATTTAAGGATAAGTGATTTATAAAATAAATATTGAGTTTCAAAATAAAATGTATTAAAAAAATAAAAATAGAATTTAAAATCTTGAGATTAATAAAATGATAGAGATAGTTGTTTTCTAAAATATTAATTTTATTTGGAAGATATAATAAATTTCAGAAAAGGATTTATTTTTAGGATTTAATTCTCTTGTCTAAACAAATGTGACCTTTGTTAATATGAAATCAAAAATTTTACATTCTTCTTTCCTTTTAAAGGTTGTACAAAATAAATAAATAAATAAATGTATGAATGAAAATTGTAAAAATACATAAGTATATGAACATTATGGAAAAAAAAAAAATTAAGTGTAAGCAATAATTAAAATCAAATAAGGTTTAAAAACAAAATGTATGAATTAAAATTAATTGAACTAAAGGACCAAAACAAAATTTATAAAATAAATTCAAGACAAGGTTAAAAACATAAATATACAAAATTTTACAAATGTAAACCATATGACATAAAAAAATAACAAGTGTAAATATAAGTAACAAGTGGCAATTGTTTTACTTATTTTTGTTTGAAAAATATTTTATTAAAAATTTATTAAGTAGAAATCTTAGCAATTCATAATTGTTCAAACATTATCTTCAAAAGAAAATCTGAAATCAGATTTAAAGTGAAATTCAAAACCAGATTTTCTCATCAATTACCTGTAACAAAATTTAAGCATAGCAAATCTGGAACAAGCAAATGCAGTTTTCCCTGGTGATAATTGAAGAACCTGTTTTCACAATTCAATTCATCAATGATTCAATACAAAGATTAAAAGGCAAACAAGATCAGAGAAGTAAAACAATCGAGTGAAGTTTTTAAAGCAAATAAGTTGCAATTCAAGTCTCAGATCAAACCTGGAATTAATAAGCAAGCTAATTTAACAATGAGAAGCAGATCAAAATCAAATATGGGAATAGGCTCTGCATGCAAACCTGAAATGGATTCAACTAAGGCAAGCCTGGAATCAAGCAGCATCTGTTTGCAAGCACTTCAGTTGCATATAGATTAGCAATTCAACTTTTAACACAAAGAAGCAAGAGAAAAAAAAATAAATCAAAACCTGAAGCCAAATGGAAATCAAAGACCTGTCTCTGCTTTCTGGAAAAAAAAAAAAAAAGAGATAAGTAAATTTTTCTTAAAGCTTTGAATTTCATATTGTTAATCAGTGATAAAGCATAAGTTAAAACAGTTGAAACAACAAAAAAAAATGCAGATTCAACTAGAAAGAAGATGCAAAGTGAAGTCTGCAGCCTGGAAAGAAAAAGAAACAGTTGAAGCTTTAAACAAATTTAAACCTGTAAGTAATTTATTTATTTTTCTTTTGTATTGAATAAATTAAGAGTAACAATGGGTAAATGAAAATATGTAACCAGAGATCAAGTAATTCCCAAACCAGAGCAAAAGCAAGCATCAAGAAACTGGAAAACAACAGTTTGCCTCAAATTAAAAAAAAAAAACTGTAAGTAAATGGAATATTTTTTGTTATTGATGAGTTAAGTAAACAAATATAACTAAGAAATCTTCAATCTGGAAATTATAAATTCAGATTCAACTTGAAAAGCAAGATGTCAAAACAAATTCCAGTTTTGAAGAAAAAGAGACTGTATCTGTTCTTCATCTACAAACAAGTGAGCAAACTTGAAAATCTTCCCTTTGAATCTGATATCTATGAACTTGTGAATTGCTTTGTGATGCTTGCTTGTTGATATTGGGTTACATGCTTGTAAAATTTGAAATGAGTGTGTTTCTGCTGTATACATGTCCATTGTATGGTTTCTCTGTATACCTCTCAGTTGCAAGGTTAATTTAAATTCATAAACCCTTTGATTAGTTTAAGATTAAGATTCAAACAAAACTTGTTTGTTTAAATTAAAACTTCATTTTAAAATTTTATATAAGTCAAAATAATATATAAACATCTCTGGAATATATATAAACCAATGATCAATCAGTAATTAGTGAAATCCCAAGTATAATGATTTGGAGTTTCAGGGTTATAAATCTAATCTTCATACAAAATTATGATTTTTCAAAGCAAAATTACGATTTTTAATGCTATATTTCAAGAGCAATTCTGTTTTGACAGTATTATGTATTTTGGGGTATCTCGTTTGCCACAAATGGTTTGAGGTGTCAAATTTGTTTCTGGATGAAGGGGAGTTATCATAGATAAAGGGAAAATTTCCAGTTTGGGTTGCATTTCGTTTTTGAAGTTGTGATTTTGATTTGAATTCTAGAACCGTAGTTTTTGTGGGTTACAGTTTTGGGTAAATTTCGAACTCCTCAGTGAATCGAGTTCGAAGCTGTTTGGGGTATTGATGGATGGTGAGGTGAAGAAGCTATCACCGGAGTTTGGTCGATGATGTTGGTCGGAGCTGAGAGAAAATGGTGTTGACAGGTTGTCACTGCAGTGGGGTTGATTTGTGCAGGTTTGGGTTGTTGATGGTTGCAGAGAATTTTTTTTTTTTTTTTAGCTCGAGTTAGTCTAGGGGAGAAATGGAGAAAACTCGAAGCAGTGAGGATTTTGACTCGAAGTAATTTTTATGGTGACTCGGGTTCATGAGTGTTTCAGGTAGAAGCAGAAACCTGTTTTTTTCCAGGTTTCCAAATTTTGAAGTTAAGGTCAATTTCAAACAAAAATCTGAAGAAACTAGGTTGAATCTGAAATTTTAAATATGAATGCAATTAATTTAGTTTTGGGCTTTGAAATAATTTGAGTTTTGAAGTTTTAATTAGTTTTAAGCAAAAGTTAGAAATCTGTTTCCAGGTTATTGAAATTTAGGTAAAAGAAATTGCAAACTTAAAATTGTTAACTTTGGATTTGAAACTGAATTTAAGAATGGTATCAAATAAGTTTGAATTCTGTTTTCTATGAAATAGTTTAAATTCAGGAATTTTAAAGTTTGGTTTTTTTAATAAAACAGAAACTGTTTCTGTTTAAATGTGAAGATAAGTTTAAGTTTTTTTTTAGGGTGGAGATTTAAACTGAGTTTTAGTTTGAATTTGAAAATGAATTCAAATTTTAATTGTCTGAAATTTGAAACCATATTGTGTTTTTAAATTTAAATTTGATTTGAAACTCTCAAGTATAAAATGCATTGTTGTTTTGCATTTGAAGTAAAAGGTTAAGTATTTAATTTAGGAATTCAAATGAATTGAAAACTGAGTTTAAATCTGGATTTAAATTTTTTAAACTTCAGTTTTAAAGTAAAGAATTTAAATTTAAATTGCTTTCAAATGATTTACATTTGAATTGAAGGTGAAATTGTAGGAAGAGTTTTAAAGAGTTTAAACTAAATTGAAAATGGAAGTTATATTTCAGTTTTGAGATTTTAAAGCAATTTTTAAATTTATTTGAATTCAAGTTGAATTGAAATCTAAATTGTTTTAAACTTATTAATAAAGTATATGTTTCTTTTTAACATATAAGATTAAGTTGTGTATTGTTTTAAACGCTTATTTAAGACAAATTTGAGTCTTTAAGTTTAAAGAAAATGTTAAATGGAATTTAATGTAAATTTAAAAACATTTTTTTTTTAAGTGCATAATTTAAATAAGGAATGTTTATCTAAAGATAAAGAAAAGTTTAATGATTTGTAATTCATTTAATTATTAAGGTAGTACAAATGGATAATTAATATAATTAATTAATTAAGAAATGGAAAATTAGTTAAAGTAATTAAGGGTTTTAATTTGATTAATTTAAGTTTAAGATTAATTTTTCTAGAATAATTAATCTGTAATTAAGAAATCATTAATTGAATGATATTAGATTTTAAATTAATAATTGAAGATTTATTAATTGAATAAATATGGATAGTTAATTAATAGGGAATAATAAATGAAAGTAATCATGTAGGTAATAAATTTAAAACCACCCAGTTTATTCATCTTAATTGTAGATGCTGATTGTTATTGAATGTTGTGTGATGGATCGATATATTTGATATGTGATGTGATGCTATGTGATACTTTGTGCTGATCTGCTATATTTGTGATAAATATACTGTTGTATAAATATGAAACCCTTTGACCCGTAAAACGACATTTGAATTTCGATGCGACAGGGAGTCGGATTCCAGCTGGTTATCCGAAACCCACATCGAATCATATTAGTGAATTTTTGTGATTGATAATTTACTTTATCTATGAATCTGTGAATATAGATAAGCGCTATGGGTTATACCGCTTATCTTTATGATTGAATCTGTGATGATGATGTTGTGCACTATTGTGTTGAACCCCTAGACCACACTTATACACACACAAATATGGATTGCACGTGGAAATGAGTTAAGTCACAGATTTTGAAATTGTTTTAAAAATTTGAATTTTTGAATCCAAAATAGTTTTGGAATTAGAATTGAGGTTTTTGAAAAAAAATGAATTTCAAAAAAAAAAAAGTTATGTGAATAACTTAATGGAGTTTTGAATTTTAAATAATTTGAGTTAAATTTGAATTCAATAATTGAATTGAATTCTATGATTTGGGAACTAGGGTTTTAAAAAGTTATTCAACTTATAAATGGGTTTATATGGGGTTTTTAAACCAATTTAAAAGTGATGTTTTGAAATTTAAAATTAACCCAAGATTCCAACTTGTATAAATCGGACTTTTCTGAAACGAAAACTGTTGTTTTCAAATAATAGAAGCTTTCATATAAGAAATGGATTTCCAATGTGTGTTAAAAGGAATTCAAGTTTTGAAATGAAAATGGTATTCCAAGTTATAAATAAATCTTTGGAACGTGTTTTGAAAGCTATAAATTAAATCTTTAATTTAAAGATTTATGGAGTTAATCCAATTGGAATGGAAGTTGTTTTGAATCTATGAATAGATCTTTGTGAAACTAGGTGAAACTTTGTGAAATAAATCTTTTTGTCTAAAGATTCAAAATGGTAATTTGTTTAACCATTGAAAGAAAGGTTTTGGATTTTATAAGTTGTGACTTAACTAAAATCCCATATCCATATGTTTTAAAATATGGCGCTCATTATTCGGTTTAGCCGGGAGAGGACCTAGTGTCATATAGCCCATTCCGAATAGTGATACGACGTTATGGATAGCAATTGAAGACCGGTGGTGAAGACCGGATATTTCCGAAAACAAAAGGGTAACTCATCGATTGTCTCTGCACTGGCTGATCCCCGGTATAGAGATCTCCATATGTGATGGGAAGTCCGGACGTGATTAGGGATTATCCGGATTTGCAAGGGCTTCTTCGGAAGTGCCTTCGGTTCTGTTCGAACCCGGGACAGACTTGTATGGTTGTATGTCCGACATTACACTTTGAGATATTAAACTGATCTCTATCAAATACATTTCTGCCTGGTGGCGGAGGATTTATTCTCTTAGCTTAACACCCTTCTCTGAGACGTACGAGCTCAGAGGTTATGTAGTTGATATTTATCAGTGATATTCCCAATTTGGTAATGTGGCATGCTGAGTGCTGCTGTGTGATGATCATTGGTTGATCATTTGTGATATGATCATTTGTTTGATCATTTATCTTTGTGATCATTGCTTTGATCATCTGTTGACCCAAAGCATGGCTTTGTTGCACAAAGCGTAGCTTTGTGGACGAGACTGCATCAGGACCTCACTCCCCGGAAATGGTCGAAACAGGAAAGATGCGGCAAGGTTATGAGGGTCGCTCCCTTTAGGGTGTGTCATTCCCTTCTGGTAAAGGGTGGTATCAGGTATGGAGCCCTGGTATTTAACCTATGTGGTTGCTCCAATCTCATTTACTGTGTGGTTGTTGCTTTGAGGCGCCTCGGATAAAGGTCCCAAAGGACCGGGGGATGGCATATTCGTGTAGTAGTTACCTAGTTACAGAGGTAACCCGGCCTTGTGTTGGCAGAGATCTAACCGTAACGTTAGTTCTCGGGACGTCCCGCCAGAGGCGTACCCATGTGGCAATAGGAAGTTCCTTAGCCTGACCATTTGTTGGAAATCCATTCATCCAATACGTGCCTTGTACGGTTTTAGTTGTAGAACCTGCCATTTAACATGGCAGCTATAGTAGGCATAGTATCATGGTACCTATGCTGGCTAGGATTTATATTATAATTTCGAAAGATTTTCCACTATGCACTAGTAATAATATCAAAGGATTTTTCTCGTAGTAAGCATGTTTGACTATCATAAGGAGAAATCTCCCCCATGTGTGCGTTTGCATTGTGTGTGTGCCGGGAGGCCTTATGGTAGTTTCATTTTTCAAAAAGCATTGCGGATTTCAAATTTAAATCCTGTTGTTTGTTTTAAAAGACCAAATGTTTTTGTTTGCTCATACCAGTCCCATGACTGACCTGGAGTTTATTGTTCCTTTCCTAAACTCTGGGTGCCCACTATTTCCCACACGGGCAGTCTAGAGTTGGGGTTTTCAGATAATCAGTAGTAGGTGTAGATTCGATAGCTTTCAGCCTTAGGATTTGGCAATGACAATTGGATCGAGTTGCTTCTCTTCATCTTGATTTGGGAGTTCGAGCTATTTCTGGATTGGTGCTTTGAAGATGGAGATTACTAATACTGGAGTTCTTTCTTGAAGGCCATTTTGGAGATTTGTTCCGCTGCTGTGTTATCTTTTCTCTCCGCTGCTATTTCTTGTATCTCTGATGTATATTGATGTTCATTGTATCATTCTGTTGTATCAGATATTGTATCAAATGTTGTACATTGATATATATTATTCATTTCTTCCGCTGTGTTGTACTTAATGTGTTATAAGCTCCGGCGACTCGAATTTGAACGGTCGAATCTGCGGCATTCGAGTACAATGTGAAGTATGGATGTCGATTTTCGAACGCGAAAAATTCGAGCCGTCACATTTGGTATCAGAGCTGAAGGTTAAAACTTTAGCTCAGGAGTATAACACATTAAGTAACTCATTAGAGATAGGGTGAAGTAAACCCTAGAATGAGTATATCCCTGAGATATCCGTTCGAATGCCTCAGTAAATTCTCTTACTATCCACTGATAGTGAGTATGAGTGCGAGAAGAGAATGAGATAGGGGACAGGGGAGTACCACTACAAATGGTCAATACCCTGCAACAGTGGGAATATCTTTTCTCTATAAATCTCCTTTGATTCGATTTCGAATTCTTTTGATTGCTTCGTAGCTGCTCTAGAAAGAAGTTTCGGTGTGATGATGGCCATACGTATTGTTGTAGGGAATTCTTACTTCGTATCTTCATCGGTTTCTTATCAGCTTTTCGATCTAAATTCTAATGAATTTGAAGTTGAAAATATTAAATAAATTGGAAATTTTAAATTAGTAAATTGGTTAACTAATATGAAGATTTGATCCATCTATCTATTCTCTGAGATCCGATATATTCTACGAACGATTAGTTATCTCTTCGAACTAATCAATGCCCTCGTATATTCGTAGACCGGTGGACCCAAATATCTTGTGTAATATTATATGAGATTGTTCTCATATCTATTGTTGATATTCTTATTTGGTAAGCCAAATACAGAATTTATATCCAGTTCGATTTGGAAAGGAATTTCTCTATCTTTCATCTTTTCTTTTCGTCTTCCTAGCAAATTTCGAGGACGAAATTTCTTAAGGGGGGAAATCTGTAACATTCCTGAAAATTTATCAAGTTTAGATTGGCAATTAAATTAATTTTTGGAAATAAATTGTGATTTAATTAGAAAATTTTCTAGAATAAGTAAAAAAATTTGATTATTAATAGAAATTTACATTTGAAATTTAAGGATAAGTGATTTATAAAATAAATATTGAGTTTCAAAATAAAATGTATTAAAAAAATAAAAATAGAATTTAAAATCTTGAGATTAATAAAATGATAGAGATAGTTGTTTTCTAAAATATTAATTTTATTTGGAAGATATAATAAATTTCAGAAAAGGATTTATTTTTAGGATTTAATTCTCTTGTCTAAACAAATGTGACCTTTGTTAATATGAAATCAAAAATTTTACATTCTTCTTTCCTTTTAAAGGTTGTACAAAATAAATAAATAAATAAATGTATGAATGAAAATTGTAAAAATACATAAGTATATGAACATTATGGAAAAAAAAAAAATTAAGTGTAAGCAATAATTAAAATCAAATAAGGTTTAAAAACAAAATGTATGAATTAAAATTAATTGAACTAAAGGACCAAAACAAAATTTATAAAATAAATTCAAGACAAGGTTAAAAACATAAATATACAAAATTTTACAAATGTAAACCATATGACATAAAAAAATAACAAGTGTAAACATAAGTAACAAGTGGCAATTGTTTTACTTATTTTTGTTTGAAAAATATTTTATTAAAAATTTATTAAGTAGAAATCTTAGCAATTCATAATTGTTCAAACATTATCTTCAAAAGAAAATCTGAAATCAGATTTAAAGTGAAATTCAAAACCAGATTTTCTCATCAATTACCTGTAACAAAATTTAAGCATAGCAAATCTGGAACAAGCAAATGCAGTTTTCCCTGGTGATAATTGAAGAACCTGTTTTCACAATTCAATTCATCAATGATTCAATACAAAGATTAAAAGGCAAACAAGATCAGAGAAGTAAAACAATCGAGTGAAGTTTTTAAAGCAAATAAGTTGCAATTCAAGTCTCAGATCAAACCTGGAATTAATAAGCAAGCTAATTTAACAATGAGAAGCAGATCAAAATCAAATATGGGAATAGGCTCTGCATGCAAACCTGAAATGGATTCAACTAAGGCAAGCCTGGAATCAAGCAGCATCTGTTTGCAAGCACTTCAGTTGCATATAGATTAGCAATTCAACTTTTAACACAAAGAAGCAAGGAAAAAAAAATAAATCAAAACCTGAAGCCAAATGGAAATCAAAGACCTGTCTCTGCTTTCTGGAAAAAAAAAAAAAAAAGAGATAAGTAAATTTTTCTTAAAGCTTTGAATTTCATATTGTTAATCAGTGATAAAGCATAAGTTAAAACAGTTGAAACAACAAAAAAAAATGCAGATTCAACTAGAAAGAAGATGCAAAGTGAAGTCTGCAGCCTGGAAAGAAAAAGAAACAGTTGAAGCTTTAAACAAATTTAAACCTGTAAGTAATTTATTTATTTTTCTTTTGTATTGAATAAATTAAGAGTAACAATGGGTAAATGAAAATATGTAACCAGAGATCAAGTAATTCCCAAACCAGAGCAAAAGCAAGCATCAAGAAACTGGAAAACAACAGTTTGCCTCAAATTAAAAAAAAAAAACTGTAAGTAAATGGAATATTTTTTGTTATTGATGAGTTAAGTAAACAAATATAACTAAGAAATCTTCAATCTGGAAATTATAAATTCAGATTCAACTTGAAAAGCAAGATGTCAAAACAAATTCCAGTTTTGAAGAAAAAGAGACTGTATCTGTTCTTCATCTACAAACAAGTGAGCAAACTTGAAAATCTTCCCTTTGAATCTGATATCTATGAACTTGTGAATTGCTTTGTGATGCTTGCTTGTTGATATTGGGTTACATGCTTGTAAAATTTGAAATGAGTGTGTTTCTGCTGTATACATGTCCATTGTATGGTTTCTCTGTATACCTCTCAGTTGCAAGGTTAATTTAAATTCATAAACCCTTTGATTAGTTTAAGATTAAGATTCAAACAAAACTTGTTTGTTTAAATTAAAACTTCATTTTAAAATTTTATATAAGTCAAAATAATATATAAACATCTCTGGAATATATATAAACCAATGATCAATCAGTAATTAGTGAAATCCCAAGTATAATGATTTGGAGTTTCAGGGTTATAAATCTAATCTTCATACAAAATTATGATTTTTCAAAGCAAAATTACGATTTTTAATGCTATATTTCAAGAGCAATTCTGTTTTGACAGTATTATGTATTTTGGGGTATCTCGTTTGCCACAAATGGTTTGAGGTGTCAAATTTGTTTCTGGATGAAGGGGAGTTATCATAGATAAAGGGAAAATTTCCAGTTTGGGTTGCATTTCGTTTTTGAAGTTGTGATTTTGATTTGAATTCTAGAACCGTAGTTTTTGTGGGTTATAGTTTTGGGTAAATTTCGAACTCCTCAGTGAATCGAGTTCGAAGCTGTTTGGGGTATTGATGGATGGTGAGGTGAAGAAGCTATCACCGGAGTTTGGTCGATGATGTTGGTCGGAGCTGAGAGAAAATGGTGTTGACAGGTTGTCACTGCAGTGGGGTTGATTTGTGCAGGTTTGGGTTGTTGATGGTTGCAGAGAATTTTTTTTTTTTTTTTTAGCTCGAGTTAGTCTAGGGGAGAAATGGAGAAAACTCGAAGCAGTGAGGATTTTGACTCGAAGTAATTTTTATGGTGACTCGGGTTCATGAGTGTTTCAGGTAGAAGCAGAAACCTGTTTTTTTCCAGGTTTCCAAATTTTGAAGTTAAGGTCAATTTCAAACAAAAATCTGAAGAAACTAGGTTGAATCTGAAATTTTAAATATGAATGCAATTAATTTAGTTTTGGGCTTTGAAATAATTTGAGTTTTGAAGTTTTAATTAGTTTTAAGCAAAAGTTAGAAATCTGTTTCCAGGTTATTGAAATTTAGGTAAAAGAAATTGCAAACTTAAAATTGTTAACTTTGGATTTGAAACTGAATTTAAGAATGGTATCAAATAAGTTTGAATTCTGTTTTCTATGAAATAGTTTAAATTCAGGAATTTTAAAGTTTGGTTTTTTTAATAAAACAGAAACTGTTTCTGTTTAAATGTGAAGATAAGTTTAAGTTTTTTTTTAGGGTGGAGATTTAAACTGAGTTTTAGTTTGAATTTGAAAATGAATTCAAATTTTAATTGTCTGAAATTTGAAACCATATTGTGTTTTTAAATTTAAATTTGATTTGAAACTCTCAAGTATAAAATGCATTGTTGTTTTGCATTTGAAGTAAAAGGTTAAGTATTTAATTTAGGAATTCAAATGAATTGAAAACTGAGTTTAAATCTGGATTTAAATTTTTTAAACTTCAGTTTTAAAGTAAAGAATTTAAATTTAAATTGCTTTCAAATGATTTACATTTGAATTGAAGGTGAAATTGTAGGAAGAGTTTTAAAGAGTTTAAACTAAATTGAAAATGGAAGTTATATTTCAGTTTTGAGATTTTAAAGCAATTTTTAAATTTATTTGAATTCAAGTTGAATTGAAATCTAAATTGTTTTAAACTTATTAATAAAGTATATGTTTCTTTTTAACATATAAGATTAAGTTGTGTATTGTTTTAAACGCTTATTTAAGACAAATTTGAGTCTTTAAGTTTAAAGAAAATGTTAAATGGAATTTAATGTAAATTTAAAAACATTTTGTTTTTAAGTGCATAATTTAAATAAGGAATGTTTATCTAAAGATAAAGAAAAGTTTAATGATTTGTAATTCATTTAATTATTAAGGTAGTACAAATGGATAATTAATATAATTAATTAATTAAGAAATGGAAAATTAGTTAAAGTAATTAAGGGTTTTAATTTGATTAATTTAAGTTTAAGATTAATTTTTCTAGAATAATTAATCTGTAATTAAGAAATCATTAATTGAATGATATTAGATTTTAAATTAATAATTGAAGATTTATTAATTGAATAAATATGGATAGTTAATTAATAGGGAATAATAAATGAAAGTAATCATGTAGGTAATAAATTTAAAACCACCCAGTTTATTCATCTTAATTGTAGATGCTGATTGTTATTGAATGTTGTGTGATGGATCGATATATTTGATATGTGATGTGATGCTATGTGATACTTTGTGCTGATCTGCTATATTTGTGATAAATATACTGTTGTATAAATATGAAACCCTTTGACCCGTAAAACGACATTTGAATTTCGATGCGACAGGGAGTCGGATTCCAGCTGGTTATCCGAAACCCACATCGAATCATATTAGTGAATTTTTGTGATTGATAATTTACTTTATCTATGAATCTGTGAATATAGATAAGCGCTATGGGTTATACCGCTTATCTTTATGATTGAATCTGTGATGATGATGTTGTGCACTATTGTGTTGAACCCCTAGACCACACTTATACACACACAAATATGGATTGCACGTGGAAATGAGTTAAGTCACAGATTTTGAAATTGTTTTAAAAATTTGAATTTTTGAATCCAAAATAGTTTTGGAATTAGAATTGAGGTTTTTGAAAAAAAATGAATTTCAAAAAAAAAAAAGTTATGTGAATAACTTAATGGAGTTTTGAATTTTAAATAATTTGAGTTAAATTTGAATTCAATAATTGAATTGAATTCTATGATTTGGGAACTAGGGTTTTAAAAAGTTATTCAACTTATAAATGGGTTTATATGGGGTTTTTAAACCAATTTAAAAGTGATGTTTTGAAATTTAAAATTAACCCAAGATTCCAACTTGTATAAATCGGACTTTTCTGAAACGAAAACTGTTGTTTTCAAATAATAGAAGCTTTCATATAAGAAATGGATTTCCAATGTGTGTTAAAAGGAATTCAAGTTTTGAAATGAAAATGGTATTCCAAGTTATAAATAAATCTTTGGAACGTGTTTTGAAAGCTATAAATTAAATCTTTAATTTAAAGATTTATGGAGTTAATCCAATTGGAATGGAAGTTGTTTTGAATCTATGAATAGATCTTTGTGAAACTAGGTGAAACTTTGTGAAATAAATCTTTTTGTCTAAAGATTCAAAATGGTAATTTGTTTAACCATTGAAAGAAAGGTTTTGGATTTTATAAGTTGTGACTTAACTAAAATCCCATATCCATATGTTTTAAAATATGGCGCTCATTATTCGGTTTAGCCGGGAGAGGACCTAGTGTCATATAGCCCATTCCGAATAGTGATACGACGTTATGGATAGCAATTGAAGACCGGTGGTGAAGACCGGATATTTCCGAAAACAAAAGGGTAACTCATCGATTGTCTCTGCACTGGCTGATCCCCGGTATAGAGATCTCCATATGTGATGGGAAGTCCGGACGTGATTAGGGATTATCCGGATTTGCAAGGGCTTCTTCGGAAGTGCCTTCGGTTCTGTTCGAACCCGGGACAGACTTGTATGGTTGTATGTCCGACATTACACTTTGAGATATTAAACTGATCTCTATCAAATACATTTCTGCCTGGTGGCGGAGGATTTATTCTCTTAGCTTAACACCCTTCTCTGAGACGTACGAGCTCAGAGGTTATGTAGTTGATATTTATCAGTGATATTCCCAATTTGGTAATGTGGCATGCTGAGTGCTGCTGTGTGATGATCATTGGTTGATCATTTGTGATATGATCATTTGTTTGATCATTTATCTTTGTGATCATTGCTTTGATCATCTGTTGACCCAAAGCATGGCTTTGTTGCACAAAGCGTAGCTTTGTGGACGAGACTGCATCAGGACCTCACTCCCCGGAAATGGTCGAAACAGGAAAGATGCGGCAAGGTTATGAGGGTCGCTCCCTTTAGGGTGTGTCATTCCCTTCTGGTAAAGGGTGGTATCAGGTATGGAGCCCTGGTATTTAACCTATGTGGTTGCTCCAATCTCATTTACTGTGTGGTTGTTGCTTTGAGGCGCCTCGGATAAAGGTCCCAAAGGACCGGGGGATGGCATATTCGTGTAGTAGTTACCTAGTTACAGAGGTAACCCGGCCTTGTGTTGGCAGAGATCTAACCGTAACGTTAGTTCTCGGGACGTCCCGCCAGAGGCGTACCCATGTGGCAATAGGAAGTTCCTTAGCCTGACCATTTGTTGGAAATCCATTCATCCAATACGTGCCTTGTACGGTTTTAGTTGTAGAACCTGCCATTTAACATGGCAGCTATAGTAGGCATAGTATCATGGTACCTATGCTGGCTAGGATTTATATTATAATTTCGAAAGATTTTCCACTATGCACTAGTAATAATATCAAAGGATTTTTCTCGTAGTAAGCATGTTTGACTATCATAAGGAGAAATCTCCCCCATGTGTGCGTTTGCATTGTGTGTGTGCCGGGAGGCCTTATGGTAGTTTCATTTTTCAAAAAGCATTGCGGATTTCAAATTTAAATCCTGTTGTTTGTTTTAAAAGACCAAATGTTTTTGTTTGCTCATACCAGTCCCATGACTGACCTGGAGTTTATTGTTCCTTTCCTAAACTCTGGGTGCCCACTATTTCCCACACGGGCAGTCTAGAGTTGGGGTTTTCAGATAATCAGTAGTAGGTGTAGATTCGATAGCTTTCAGCCTTAGGATTTGGCAATGACAATTGGATCGAGTTGCTTCTCTTCATCTTGATTTGGGAGTTCGAGCTATTTCTGGATTGGTGCTTTGAAGATGGAGATTACTAATACTGGAGTTCTTTCTTGAAGGCCATTTTGGAGATTTGTTCCGCTGCTGTGTTATCTTTTCTCTCCGCTGCTATTTCTTGTATCTCTGATGTATATTGATGTTCATTGTATCATTCTGTTGTATCAGATATTGTATCAAATGTTGTACATTGATATATATTATTCATTTCTTCCGCTGTGTTGTACTTAATGTGTTATAAGCTCCGGCGACTCGAATTTGAACGGTCGAATCTGCGGCATTCGAGTACAATGTGAAGTATGGATGTCGATTTTCGAACGCGAAAAATTCGAGCCGTCACATTTGGTATCAGAGCTGAAGGTTAAAACTTTAGCTCAGGAGTATAACACATTAAGTAACTCATTAGAGATAGGGTGAAGTAAACCCTAGAATGAGTATATCCCTGAGATATCCGTTCGAATGCCTCAGTAAATTCTCTTACTATCCACTGATAGTGAGTATGAGTGCGAGAAGAGAATGAGATAGGGGACAGGGGAGTACCACTACAAATGGTCAATACCCTGCAACAGTGGGAATATCTTTTCTCTATAAATCTCCTTTGATTCGATTTCGAATTCTTTTGATTGCTTCGTAGCTGCTCTAGAAAGAAGTTTCGGTGTGATGATGGCCATACGTATTGTTGTAGGGAATTCTTACTTCGTATCTTCATCGGTTTCTTATCAGCTTTTCGATCTAAATTCTAATGAATTTGAAGTTGAAAATATTAAATAAATTGGAAATTTTAAATTAGTAAATTGGTTAACTAATATGAAGATTTGATCCATCTATCTATTCTCTGAGATCCGATATATTCTACGAACGATTAGTTATCTCTTCGAACTAATCAATGCCCTCGTATATTCGTAGACCGGTGGACCCAAATATCTTGTGTAATATTATATGAGATTGTTCTCATATCTATTGTTGATATTCTTATTTGGTAAGCCAAATACAGAATTTATATCCAGTTCGATTTGGAAAGGAATTTCTCTATCTTTCATCTTTTCTTTTCGTCTTCCTAGCAAATTTCGAGGACGAAATTTCTTAAGGGGGGAAATCTGTAACATTCCTGAAAATTTATCAAGTTTAGATTGGCAATTAAATTAATTTTTGGAAATAAATTGTGATTTAATTAGAAAATTTTCTAGAATAAGTAAAAAAATTTGATTATTAATAGAAATTTACATTTGAAATTTAAGGATAAGTGATTTATAAAATAAATATTGAGTTTCAAAATAAAATGTATTAAAAAAATAAAAATAGAATTTAAAATCTTGAGATTAATAAAATGATAGAGATAGTTGTTTTCTAAAATATTAATTTTATTTGGAAGATATAATAAATTTCAGAAAAGGATTTATTTTTAGGATTTAATTCTCTTGTCTAAACAAATGTGACCTTTGTTAATATGAAATCAAAAATTTTACATTCTTCTTTCCTTTTAAAGGTTGTACAAAATAAATAAATAAATAAATGTATGAATGAAAATTGTAAAAATACATAAGTATATGAACATTATGGAAAAAAAAAAAATTAAGTGTAAGCAATAATTAAAATCAAATAAGGTTTAAAAACAAAATGTATGAATTAAAATTAATTGAACTAAAGGACCAAAACAAAATTTATAAAATAAATTCAAGACAAGGTTAAAAACATAAATATACAAAATTTTACAAATGTAAACCATATGACATAAAAAAATAACAAGTGTAAACATAAGTAACAAGTGGCAATTGTTTTACTTATTTTTGTTTGAAAAATATTTTATTAAAAATTTATTAAGTAGAAATCTTAGCAATTCATAATTGTTCAAACATTATCTTCAAAAGAAAATCTGAAATCAGATTTAAAGTGAAATTCAAAACCAGATTTTCTCATCAATTACCTGTAACAAAATTTAAGCATAGCAAATCTGGAACAAGCAAATGCAGTTTTCCCTGGTGATAATTGAAGAACCTGTTTTCACAATTCAATTCATCAATGATTCAATACAAAGATTAAAAGGCAAACAAGATCAGAGAAGTAAAACAATCGAGTGAAGTTTTTAAAGCAAATAAGTTGCAATTCAAGTCTCAGATCAAACCTGGAATTAATAAGCAAGCTAATTTAACAATGAGAAGCAGATCAAAATCAAATATGGGAATAGGCTCTGCATGCAAACCTGAAATGGATTCAACTAAGGCAAGCCTGGAATCAAGCAGCATCTGTTTGCAAGCACTTCAGTTGCATATAGATTAGCAATTCAACTTTTAACACAAAGAAGCAAGGAAAAAAAAATAAATCAAAACCTGAAGCCAAATGGAAATCAAAGACCTGTCTCTGCTTTCTGGAAAAAAAAAAAAAAAAGAGATAAGTAAATTTTTCTTAAAGCTTTGAATTTCATATTGTTAATCAGTGATAAAGCATAAGTTAAAACAGTTGAAACAACAAAAAAAAATGCAGATTCAACTAGAAAGAAGATGCAAAGTGAAGTCTGCAGCCTGGAAAGAAAAAGAAACAGTTGAAGCTTTAAACAAATTTAAACCTGTAAGTAATTTATTTATTTTTCTTTTGTATTGAATAAATTAAGAGTAACAATGGGTAAATGAAAATATGTAACCAGAGATCAAGTAATTCCCAAACCAGAGCAAAAGCAAGCATCAAGAAACTGGAAAACAACAGTTTGCCTCAAATTAAAAAAAAAAAACTGTAAGTAAATGGAATATTTTTTGTTATTGATGAGTTAAGTAAACAAATATAACTAAGAAATCTTCAATCTGGAAATTATAAATTCAGATTCAACTTGAAAAGCAAGATGTCAAAACAAATTCCAGTTTTGAAGAAAAAGAGACTGTATCTGTTCTTCATCTACAAACAAGTGAGCAAACTTGAAAATCTTCCCTTTGAATCTGATATCTATGAACTTGTGAATTGCTTTGTGATGCTTGCTTGTTGATATTGGGTTACATGCTTGTAAAATTTGAAATGAGTGTGTTTCTGCTGTATACATGTCCATTGTATGGTTTCTCTGTATACCTCTCAGTTGCAAGGTTAATTTAAATTCATAAACCCTTTGATTAGTTTAAGATTAAGATTCAAACAAAACTTGTTTGTTTAAATTAAAACTTCATTTTAAAATTTTATATAAGTCAAAATAATATATAAACATCTCTGGAATATATATAAACCAATGATCAATCAGTAATTAGTGAAATCCCAAGTATAATGATTTGGAGTTTCAGGGTTATAAATCTAATCTTCATACAAAATTATGATTTTTCAAAGCAAAATTACGATTTTTAATGCTATATTTCAAGAGCAATTCTGTTTTGACAGTATTATGTATTTTGGGGTATCTCGTTTGCCACAAATGGTTTGAGGTGTCAAATTTGTTTCTGGATGAAGGGGAGTTATCATAGATAAAGGGAAAATTTCCAGTTTGGGTTGCATTTCGTTTTTGAAGTTGTGATTTTGATTTGAATTCTAGAACCGTAGTTTTTGTGGGTTATAGTTTTGGGTAAATTTCGAACTCCTCAGTGAATCGAGTTCGAAGCTGTTTGGGGTATTGATGGATGGTGAGGTGAAGAAGCTATCACCGGAGTTTGGTCGATGATGTTGGTCGGAGCTGAGAGAAAATGGTGTTGACAGGTTGTCACTGCAGTGGGGTTGATTTGTGCAGGTTTGGGTTGTTGATGGTTGCAGAGAATTTTTTTTTTTTTTTTTAGCTCGAGTTAGTCTAGGGGAGAAATGGAGAAAACTCGAAGCAGTGAGGATTTTGACTCGAAGTAATTTTTATGGTGACTCGGGTTCATGAGTGTTTCAGGTAGAAGCAGAAACCTGTTTTTTTCCAGGTTTCCAAATTTTGAAGTTAAGGTCAATTTCAAACAAAAATCTGAAGAAACTAGGTTGAATCTGAAATTTTAAATATGAATGCAATTAATTTAGTTTTGGGCTTTGAAATAATTTGAGTTTTGAAGTTTTAATTAGTTTTAAGCAAAAGTTAGAAATCTGTTTCCAGGTTATTGAAATTTAGGTAAAAGAAATTGCAAACTTAAAATTGTTAACTTTGGATTTGAAACTGAATTTAAGAATGGTATCAAATAAGTTTGAATTCTGTTTTCTATGAAATAGTTTAAATTCAGGAATTTTAAAGTTTGGTTTTTTTAATAAAACAGAAACTGTTTCTGTTTAAATGTGAAGATAAGTTTAAGTTTTTTTTTAGGGTGGAGATTTAAACTGAGTTTTAGTTTGAATTTGAAAATGAATTCAAATTTTAATTGTCTGAAATTTGAAACCATATTGTGTTTTTAAATTTAAATTTGATTTGAAACTCTCAAGTATAAAATGCATTGTTGTTTTGCATTTGAAGTAAAAGGTTAAGTATTTAATTTAGGAATTCAAATGAATTGAAAACTGAGTTTAAATCTGGATTTAAATTTTTTAAACTTCAGTTTTAAAGTAAAGAATTTAAATTTAAATTGCTTTCAAATGATTTACATTTGAATTGAAGGTGAAATTGTAGGAAGAGTTTTAAAGAGTTTAAACTAAATTGAAAATGGAAGTTATATTTCAGTTTTGAGATTTTAAAGCAATTTTTAAATTTATTTGAATTCAAGTTGAATTGAAATCTAAATTGTTTTAAACTTATTAATAAAGTATATGTTTCTTTTTAACATATAAGATTAAGTTGTGTATTGTTTTAAACGCTTATTTAAGACAAATTTGAGTCTTTAAGTTTAAAGAAAATGTTAAATGGAATTTAATGTAAATTTAAAAACATTTTGTTTTTAAGTGCATAATTTAAATAAGGAATGTTTATCTAAAGATAAAGAAAAGTTTAATGATTTGTAATTCATTTAATTATTAAGGTAGTACAAATGGATAATTAATATAATTAATTAATTAAGAAATGGAAAATTAGTTAAAGTAATTAAGGGTTTTAATTTGATTAATTTAAGTTTAAGATTAATTTTTCTAGAATAATTAATCTGTAATTAAGAAATCATTAATTGAATGATATTAGATTTTAAATTAATAATTGAAGATTTATTAATTGAATAAATATGGATAGTTAATTAATAGGGAATAATAAATGAAAGTAATCATGTAGGTAATAAATTTAAAACCACCCAGTTTATTCATCTTAATTGTAGATGCTGATTGTTATTGAATGTTGTGTGATGGATCGATATATTTGATATGTGATGTGATGCTATGTGATACTTTGTGCTGATCTGCTATATTTGTGATAAATATACTGTTGTATAAATATGAAACCCTTTGACCCGTAAAACGACATTTGAATTTCGATGCGACAGGGAGTCGGATTCCAGCTGGTTATCCGAAACCCACATCGAATCATATTAGTGAATTTTTGTGATTGATAATTTACTTTATCTATGAATCTGTGAATATAGATAAGCGCTATGGGTTATACCGCTTATCTTTATGATTGAATCTGTGATGATGATGTTGTGCACTATTGTGTTGAACCCCTAGACCACACTTATACACACACAAATATGGATTGCACGTGGAAATGAGTTAAGTCACAGATTTTGAAATTGTTTTAAAAATTTGAATTTTTGAATCCAAAATAGTTTTGGAATTAGAATTGAGGTTTTTGAAAAAAAATGAATTTCAAAAAAAAAAAAGTTATGTGAATAACTTAATGGAGTTTTGAATTTTAAATAATTTGAGTTAAATTTGAATTCAATAATTGAATTGAATTCTATGATTTGGGAACTAGGGTTTTAAAAAGTTATTCAACTTATAAATGGGTTTATATGGGGTTTTTAAACCAATTTAAAAGTGATGTTTTGAAATTTAAAATTAACCCAAGATTCCAACTTGTATAAATCGGACTTTTCTGAAACGAAAACTGTTGTTTTCAAATAATAGAAGCTTTCATATAAGAAATGGATTTCCAATGTGTGTTAAAAGGAATTCAAGTTTTGAAATGAAAATGGTATTCCAAGTTATAAATAAATCTTTGGAACGTGTTTTGAAAGCTATAAATTAAATCTTTAATTTAAAGATTTATGGAGTTAATCCAATTGGAATGGAAGTTGTTTTGAATCTATGAATAGATCTTTGTGAAACTAGGTGAAACTTTGTGAAATAAATCTTTTTGTCTAAAGATTCAAAATGGTAATTTGTTTAACCATTGAAAGAAAGGTTTTGGATTTTATAAGTTGTGACTTAACTAAAATCCCATATCCATATGTTTTAAAATATGGCGCTCATTATTCGGTTTAGCCGGGAGAGGACCTAGTGTCATATAGCCCATTCCGAATAGTGATACGACGTTATGGATAGCAATTGAAGACCGGTGGTGAAGACCGGATATTTCCGAAAACAAAAGGGTAACTCATCGATTGTCTCTGCACTGGCTGATCCCCGGTATAGAGATCTCCATATGTGATGGGAAGTCCGGACGTGATTAGGGATTATCCGGATTTGCAAGGGCTTCTTCGGAAGTGCCTTCGGTTCTGTTCGAACCCGGGACAGACTTGTATGGTTGTATGTCCGACATTACACTTTGAGATATTAAACTGATCTCTATCAAATACATTTCTGCCTGGTGGCGGAGGATTTATTCTCTTAGCTTAACACCCTTCTCTGAGACGTACGAGCTCAGAGGTTATGTAGTTGATATTTATCAGTGATATTCCCAATTTGGTAATGTGGCATGCTGAGTGCTGCTGTGTGATGATCATTGGTTGATCATTTGTGATATGATCATTTGTTTGATCATTTATCTTTGTGATCATTGCTTTGATCATCTGTTGACCCAAAGCATGGCTTTGTTGCACAAAGCGTAGCTTTGTGGACGAGACTGCATCAGGACCTCACTCCCCGGAAATGGTCGAAACAGGAAAGATGCGGCAAGGTTATGAGGGTCGCTCCCTTTAGGGTGTGTCATTCCCTTCTGGTAAAGGGTGGTATCAGGTATGGAGCCCTGGTATTTAACCTATGTGGTTGCTCCAATCTCATTTACTGTGTGGTTGTTGCTTTGAGGCGCCTCGGATAAAGGTCCCAAAGGACCGGGGGATGGCATATTCGTGTAGTAGTTACCTAGTTACAGAGGTAACCCGGCCTTGTGTTGGCAGAGATCTAACCGTAACGTTAGTTCTCGGGACGTCCCGCCAGAGGCGTACCCATGTGGCAATAGGAAGTTCCTTAGCCTGACCATTTGTTGGAAATCCATTCATCCAATACGTGCCTTGTACGGTTTTAGTTGTAGAACCTGCCATTTAACATGGCAGCTATAGTAGGCATAGTATCATGGTACCTATGCTGGCTAGGATTTATATTATAATTTCGAAAGATTTTCCACTATGCACTAGTAATAATATCAAAGGATTTTTCTCGTAGTAAGCATGTTTGACTATCATAAGGAGAAATCTCCCCCATGTGTGCGTTTGCATTGTGTGTGTGCCGGGAGGCCTTATGGTAGTTTCATTTTTCAAAAAGCATTGCGGATTTCAAATTTAAATCCTGTTGTTTGTTTTAAAAGACCAAATGTTTTTGTTTGCTCATACCAGTCCCATGACTGACCTGGAGTTTATTGTTCCTTTCCTAAACTCTGGGTGCCCACTATTTCCCACACGGGCAGTCTAGAGTTGGGGTTTTCAGATAATCAGTAGTAGGTGTAGATTCGATAGCTTTCAGCCTTAGGATTTGGCAATGACAATTGGATCGAGTTGCTTCTCTTCATCTTGATTTGGGAGTTCGAGCTATTTCTGGATTGGTGCTTTGAAGATGGAGATTACTAATACTGGAGTTCTTTCTTGAAGGCCATTTTGGAGATTTGTTCCGCTGCTGTGTTATCTTTTCTCTCCGCTGCTATTTCTTGTATCTCTGATGTATATTGATGTTCATTGTATCATTCTGTTGTATCAGATATTGTATCAAATGTTGTACATTGATATATATTATTCATTTCTTCCGCTGTGTTGTACTTAATGTGTTATAAGCTCCGGCGACTCGAATTTGAACGGTCGAATCTGCGGCATTCGAGTACAATGTGAAGTATGGATGTCGATTTTCGAACGCGAAAAATTCGAGCCGTCACATTTTTCTCATCATTCAAAATAAAACTCCTAGAATTCAATCACCCTGTTTCATTTCAAAACCATTTTGAAATCATAAATATACATACCCACTTGGTATATCAAATCAAACCTCCAGATTTCCAAAACAATTAGGTTTTACCAAAACAATCTCCCATTCTAATTTTTAAAACAAAATTGTTTATCAAACAAGTCCAAACAATAATTATACCAAACCACCCGGTAGCAATCCATCACTTCGAAACTCGAAAATGAATATTGACGATGTGGCTATCATCATCAGGATTATTTCCATCGATTAAAGTGAGTTCAGTGCTTCCTTACTTTCAAAAATTTATTTAAAAACAATTTCTATTCAAAAATATTTCCCAAAATAATACTCCATTATTTCCTTTGAAACTACATTGGAAAACATTTTTAAAAATTTCCAAGATTTAAAATTCCCAAGATTTTTGTTCAAATTCATTTTAAAAACATTTTGCAAAATTTTCGAGATTTAAATTCTGGTTTAAATCAAATTTTGATTATGTTCCATTGTATTATTTCATACTTACATAATTTTATTTGGTTATAAATATAGACTATTTCAAATTTTAGATTCTTATTTGATTATAATATGAACAACCAAACATCCAATTATATATAATAATTTCATAAAATTATTTCTTTTATATCAAAATATAATTTTGGGAAAATTATATCATTCACCCACTTTAAAAACAATACTATGTTGGTTTATCTTGTTTAAGTGTTTAGAAACCCTTATCAATGATATGGCGTCGTACATATCGATCAAAATCCATAAACACTCAACCGATAAGTCAACACAATATAAAAACAGTTTTATATTCACTAACAATTACGGTCTCATATCTATTATTACACTCAAACTCATTCTAGAGTACTACTGACTCTATCTTATGCGTAATTTTCCCCCACCAAAGTCTAGGTTATCGCCAACCTAAGCTCTGATACCACTGTGACGACTAGCCTTTCTCGACCCTCGAAAATTGACATAAATACTCCACTATATATTATGCCGACGATCGAGTGCCGAAAAAGACATATTGCAAAGGGAAAGAAAAGAAGGAGGTAGAAGAAGAGAAGGAACTAAAACAATAACAGAATCTCACAATCGTAGTGGAACAAAATGTAATAGATAACAACTGATGTTTACACAAAATGAAAATATATCTGTTTTATACATTACATCATCAGAATACATCAACATCAACAATTACTAGACAGTTATATTAACTTGTCCTCACAAAAGCTGACTATACAGCTTATTTTGCACAACGAAATATACT
Source organism: Allium cepa (assembly GCA_030765085.1). Lineage (NCBI taxonomy): Eukaryota > Viridiplantae > Streptophyta > Magnoliopsida > Asparagales > Amaryllidaceae > Allium > Allium cepa. The sequence continues at coordinate 72,052,570 of CM060938.1, read as the reverse complement.
TCAAGTACGAGTGATACGTCTCGCCATCTAGCTCATCTCCCGAGCTCCACAACATCCTACCCTGTATTTAAGATTCTCCTTCTGAACCGAGCATATAATAAATAACACCCCAGTCAGTCTGGAAAACTAGCATGAGAAAAATACACTATATTTAATTATTAAAGTTATCAAAATCCTTTGAAAATCAAAGGTGTCTCATAAGACCACGCCACAAATAAGCATGTCGGGTTTTTACCTTACGATAACCAAAAGATTTCTTATAAAATCCTCTAATATTATGATAGTCTCTAAATACAAATACTTATTCAAATAGCCGAAATTGTTACTTTCATCAAATTCCATCAATACTAGATTCTACAATCAAAACCCTAAAGGCACGTAGGAAGAATGGATTTCCAACCAATGACTAGGCACTGGGGTACCACTTGTCACAGTACCTGGTCTAGATCAGCATACCAAGGATCCACCTTAATCCCCTGCAACACAAGGCCGGAGCTACCCCTTACTGGATAGTCCGAATAATATCACCCCACAGTTGGGATCAACAACCGCCCAAACAGCCGAATAAAAGGAACATCTAGACAGGGATGACCTTACCCTAATTGGTTGCTAACCACTTAGCCTTGCTGCAAATCCCCTGATTTTCAGCCATTCCTGGTTGATGAGGCTCGAGGCAAAGCGTTACCTTTTTAGAACACATCTCACTTAGAATGCTCATCGTCCTCTTAGCGATGTTTTGAAAGCATTCATCCATACAAGTCCGTTCCGGGTTCGAACGGAACCGAAGGCACTACTCCTACTACATCCATTTTGGAATCGCCATCAGGATTAGTAGCGATTAGCCCTTGCACTTCGTTGCTCCTTCTTTGACTCCAAGCTCTTGTCTTCATCACGAAAACGTACTCGTTGGATCGAAGTGGTTTTCGAATTACAAATCTGATCCCGGTCTCTTCGAAACAACGTTCGCTATATCATGGTAAACTCAACCCCGGTTCTTTAGGAAATACACAGACGAAAATAAGATCGAAGACCACCTCCTAACCTTTATTGAACGGATTTCCTTATAAACGTCCTAGAAGAACAAACGAGTTTATATGTACAGTATAACACCTCGAATGTTAACTGTACCATATAATTCCTGTACTCCTAGATATATCCAAAGTCATATTTGGGTCTAGATTTGATAGCCGGTTATTTAACTATCAAATAAACAATCAATTCAACCAACTATTTTATTTCCATTGAAAAAATTCAAATCTTATTAAATTTGATTTTTAATAATTCAAATCACTTTACGCAAAAATATATACTTAAAAACATTTAAAAATAAAACTACTTAAATCACTTCACTCAAAATAATAGCTATGAAATTCTATAATAAATTTCCAAGTAAAACTTAAGCCACAAACTATTTTTTTTAAATAAAAGTTTTATATAAGGTATAAATATTAGAAAATTTCTTTTAAAAACATAATACTAATTTAACTTTTAAAATAATTACTACTAAAATTAATTTGAATATTATTTACTTTAAAATTCTAAAACATTCTTTTAAAATAATTTTAAAACCTTAAACTTATACATAAAAATCTCCTTTGAAAATATACTTGGCATTTCAGGGAAATACACTTCCCATTTCAATATAACCCATATAATCCTTTATAAATCTTGCTTGATTTATCCCAATTTTATTTACGTCCCAATCCCATAAAATTCTTTCAACACATTAAAAATAAAACCACTTTTATTTTTAAAACACATTTCCCATCCCTTATAATCACTTTCAAAAAATATATACTTAAATTATTTACATTAAGGCTACTAAAATTACTTAAATAAAATAATACTTAAGAAATTCTATAAGAATTTCCAACTAAAACTTAAACAATTTTTTTTTTTTAAAATAAAGTTATTATATTAAATATTTATGTTAAAAATCCCTTTTATAAATCATAATACTAATTTACCTTTTAAAAAAATAATAACTACCATAATTAACTTAAATAAATATTTATTTTTCACTAAAAAATAATTAAAATAATAAATTTCTAAAGCATTCTTAAAAAAACATTTTAAACTTCTAGTTTATACTTTGAAATCTTTCATTAAAAACATACTTAGTTTTCCAAGAAAAATATACTTTCCAACCTTTTAAAATGAAATCACCTTTTTATTTTTAAAATGAATTGCACCTTTCCTTATAATTTCCACCGGAATCTATACTTCCAAATTTATCCACTGATAAATATTCCATTTTATTTATAAACCCAGTTTACAAATCCCTATTCCTCATTTCCTTTTAAATCACAGTTTCCAAAACACTTAATCAATTTCAAAATGGTATCCTGGTTTAAATTCCGTTTAAATTTATTACTCGATTTATCCGATTTCCAGTAATTATTTACTAAAGAAAATTTCTTTTTATTTCCTTTTAAAAACCTAGTTCATTCTATTCTATAATTTAAATACCAAATTATGTTCATCCAAACCAAAGCGCCAAATAATTTAATTTCTAATTCAATCTATCACATGATATCACATAACATATCACAGATATGAAAAATAATTACAATAATTTAAGGAATCCAGTTGGATCCCTCCAACCTGTTTTCCTACATCCACAGATGTTAGCACAAAAATTAAATACCAAATCCTACTTCGAGGGGGACATCACGATATAAAAGGGCCATTCGCTATTATGCGGGCCGGATAGGGTCTCATCTGCAATACAATGCGAGAATATCAATCACTCCAATGTATATATATATATCTACCACTACATATATATAATATCACATTCAATCAATAATTCAACATTATAAATTTCTTACTATTAGATTAACTAGTCATACAGATGTGAGTGAGATTAACTCACCTTGAGTTTAAAAAGCCGAGCGTTACAATTTTAAATTAAATCGACCGCCTTCGATTTAATCTAAAATTCTTGCTTGCTCCAAACGCCTCCAGATCTGCACTATAGCGTAGATCGCGTTGCTGAGATTTCGGCATTGCTAGTTCCATCGAATTCTGATAATGCATGCATGAGATATGAATTTTTAAAGGTTTGAATAAATTTTATAAACAAATTTCTTTTTTCTATATATACTAGAAAGATCTCGGCCGCTCAAATAAAATCCCAAAATTGCGACCGTATACCATCCTTCTTCCATCGCAATTATCTTCCAGGCTACGCAACCCAAAGACACACGACCAAAAATCGAATATCGTACCACCCTGTAACGATCCTGCATCGACCTTCGAAAATCGGCACCGAATACGGCACTCATATTCAAATGCCGCAGATCCAAACGTCGAATCTGGCTCGCCGGAGCTTATAACACAATTAAGTACAACACAGCGGAAGAAAAAGAATATCAATATATATAGCATTGATACAATGATAGGTACAATACCTGATATAATATGATACAACAGAATGATACAATAGATATCAAACTATGAGAGATATAAGACACATCGGAAAGAATATCTTCAATAGAATGCATCCCCAAATCTAATGCTCCAATCCAAAGCTAGCTCGAACCAACATCACATTTCACCTAGATAAGCAAGTGTCGTCCTGATCCAAAGACTGGACTAACCCCAGATAATCTACTAAACCTAACTATCTGAAGAAAACCCAACCCTAGACTGCCCGTGTAGAAAATTATGGGCACCTAGAGTTTAGGAAAGGAACAATAAACTCCAGGTCAGTCATGAGACTGATATGAGTAACAAAAACAGTTTGGTCCTTTAAAATAGACAACAAAAGAATTTAAAATAAATCCTCGATGCTTTTTGGAAAATGAAACTACCATAAGGCCTCCCGCCACACACACAATGCAAATGCAGAATTGCAGGAGATTTCTCCTTATGATAGTCAAACATGCTTACTGCGCAAAATTCTTCTTTTATATTATTATTAGTGCATAGTGGAAAACATTTCAAAAGTATAATATTAATCTTAGCCAGCATAGGTACCATTATATTATGCCTGCTATAGCTACCTCCTGAGGAGGCAGGTTATACAAATTCAATCATAAAGGGCTCGTATTGTTTTGTTTGTATTTCCAACAAATGGTCGGGCTAAGGAACTTCCCACTATCCATGGGTATGCCTCTGGCGGAATGTCCTGAGAACCTAACCGGATCTCTGCCAACACAAGGCCGGGTTACCTCTGTAACTAGGTAACTACTACTCGAGCATGCCACCCCCTGGACCTTTGGGACCTTTATCCGAGGCGCCTCTAAACCACAAAGCAACAACCACACAGAAAATGAGATTGAAGCCCACCACATAGGTAAATATCTGGGCTCCATACCAAGATACCACCCTTTACCAAAAGGGAATGACACACCCTAAAGGGCGCGGCCCTCATAACCTTGTCGCGTCTTTCCTTTTTCAACCATTTCCGGGGCATGAGGTCCTGATGCAGTCTCGTCCACAAAGCTATGCTTTATACAAAAGCCATGCTCTGATCACAAATAATCAACAAATGATCATCAACACACAGCAGCACTTATCATGTCACACTACCAAATTAGGAATATTTCACTGATAACCTTCAACTACGTAACCTCTGAGCTCGTACGTCTCAGAGAAGGGTGTTAAGCTAAGAGAATGAATTCTCCGTCACCAACATATATGTATTTGAAAGAAATCTTCTTTATATCTTAAAGTGTATTGTTAGACGTACAACCATACAAGTCTGTCCCAGGTATGAATAGAACCGAAGGCACTTCTGAAGAAGCCCTTGCAAATCCGGGTATTCACAATCCCGATCGGACTTCCCATCACTTAGGGAATCTCTATACCAGCGCGACTCGGTGCAGAGACAATCGATAGGTTATCCTATCATTCTCACAAATACCCAGTCTTCACCACCGGTCTTCAAATGTTATTCATCACGATGTAACATTATTCGGAATGGGTTATATGACATAAAGTCCTCTCCCGGCTAAACCAAATAATGAGCGTAATATTTAAAACATATGGATATGGGATTTCAGTTAAGTCACACTTATAAAATCCAAAACTTTTCTTCAAATGGTTTAACAGATTACCATTTTAAATCTTCAAACAAAAAGATTTATTCCACAAAGTTCACCCAGTTTCACAAAGATCCATTCATGGATTTCAAAATGATTTTCATTTCATATTGGATTAACTCACTCAATCTTTAAATTAAAGATTTAATTTATAGCTTTCGAACCGTTTCCATAACTTGGAAATCATTTTCATTTCAAACTAGAAATGCTTTTAATACAAATTAGGAGTTCATTTCTTATGTGAAAACTTTTATTATTTGAAAACAATATAGTTCTCATTTCGGAAGAATCAAATTATAATTGCACGAGTTAAAGTCTGTTGCGACTTTTCTATTGATTAGAAAAGCACAAATTTTAATAAATTCTACAAGCGCACAGGCGTGTAGTATGCAGGTCGAACACAGGGAATTGTATTTTAAAACAATTAAAATCCATAGTTAAATCTTAGGCGTGTTAAACGAATTCGACGGTGAATTTTGAACAGAAAATAAAAATAATAATAATATACTCCGAATCGATTTCGAAACTAATCGAAATTGCAACCGAAATATAGAATTGTAAAAAAATCAGAACAGAAATTGAAATTGCAGAAAAGAAGATAACGGAGCAAACAACTGAAATAATTATTAACTAATTGAAAAGAGTGCAGAAAATAACTAAGAACAAGAATAAATAAATTGCTAAATCTAATCAACAATCCTACGTATTCTGTTCGAAAATAAAAATAGTGCTGAATTTAAATCTAAACTTGAAGAAAAGTGATGAGGTAAGAGATGATCTGAAGGTGCTGTATAATGTTGTATATATAGGCCTCAGCCCCTAAAATCAGTCCATCTTTTTAGCAATAGGACCGGTTCTATTCTTAGTATTTGCCAAGATAATTGTACTGACCGGGTCCATTTCTTGAATTGGTGAAGAGTCAAGTTGCCACGTCATTGCTTGAAATACTTTTGAATGTGTCCTATTTTGTTTGATTTATTTCAATGCTCAAAATGTTGCAATCTTTGCTGCGTGATTTTTGAACCAATGGACGGCATAACCGATTAATTTCAACGTTGCACTTTGGAATCAATAATCTGCAAAACCACAACAAAATACCCGTATAATACCGCTTTATTAAAATAAAAATATATGAAATAAACGGTTTAAATTATAGAGAAATACGTTCATCAAATACCCCCACACTAGAACTTTATTCGTCCTCGAATAAGCAAGAAAATAAAACTAACTAAATCCTTTTTCGTAGGAAACACGATTGCATTGAGCGTATGCAACAAGCCGTTAAACCTCTAGGTGTCCCTAGTAGGACGAGTGGTGTCTCGTGAGGGTTTTCAGCGGATACTACCCACAAAATCCAAATGCAGTATGTGATGATTCTAATGTACTACATGAATGCAAAATTTTAAACAAACGAAGACTCGAATTACTTTAGAATAATTGCAACAAAATAATGTATATCAGTTTTAGTCAACTTCTAGAAATTTTTCGTTCCTCACTAAACACAAATTTCAATATAACTCAAGTTTTCATACGTTAGATTCTAGTTTGGCCAGTTGTTTCGGTTGATAACATAGTGCAGCCATGAAATAAATTCTTCACTGTTAATCACAATTTTTTTTTTCAAAATGGCATTTTCCATTTCCATTTGTATGACAAGCCAAATCAACAAAGTCAAGAAGTGTTTCGGTTTCAAAGCTTAGTCTTTTTTTTTTACACCTAACTTTTGGACCAAGGTATACCACCCATGCACTGCCTCGCGGGCTTACGTGAGAGTTGGGACAGAGCTTGGCGGATTGTGCAAACCGACGCTGACTATGTCAGAAAAGGTCGGTAACCCTTAGGTGATTATTTATTTAATTATTTATACACGTAACTCAGAATGCTGAGGCCAGATATACCATCCATGCACTGCCTTGCGGGCTTACGTGAGAAGAGTATAGAGCGTGGCGAGTGCACACACTTTCACAAGTGTGCACACCTATCGACTGTAGGTCTTTCTTATTAGTTTTTTTTGAGAAGAGCTAAAGAGTGTTATGCAAATCAACTTAGCACCACTTAACTTTAATGATTTGAGATGTCAACGCATGTACTTTAAATCTGCCATTTTTTTTAAACAAAGACTACAGTTTAGAAAAGATTTCATAACCATCACCTATGAATCCCCCTATATACTAACCTCACTGTTATCGCTTGTAATTCAACTTTTCATTATATTTTACATTTGAAATCAGTGATTCACAAAAATCTTCATCAATTGACTTCAACTGCTTACTTACTTTGTCTTGACTAATTAAAAGTAAATCGAAGTCCTAAAAATATTGGGAAATGAAAAAAAATTGAAAGGAAATTTGAAAACAAATAATGAGATGATTTTTTTTAATAAAAAATGATGCTACACTATGAAATATGAACAAACAGAATGAGATATGTGTCCCCCCCACACTGGAATGAGACAGTGTCCCAACTGTCAAATAGAATGCAAATGCAAAATAGAAAAAAAATACTAAAAAAAAAATACAACCTGATATGTGCAAGATAGTGAGCGGCTCATGCCGAATAGCTAGGTTCGTGAAGATCCACGAACTCATCGTCCTCATGCTGTTCAAACTCTAGAAATGGCTTCAAGCGTTGTCCATTGACCTTTGAAATGCAACCGTCCCTAGGATTTTCAATTTCAACTGCGCCATAAGGGTATACTGTTTTCACAATATATGGACCTGTCAACCGGGATCTCAATTTTCTCGGAAATAAATGAAGTCTGGAATTATATAAGAGAACTTTCTGACCTACTTCGAATGTCTTACGAAGTATGGATTTATCATGATAGAATTTGGTTTTCTCTTTATAAATCTTAGCATTTTCGTACGCTTCATTTCTTAGTTCTTCTAATTCTGACAACTGTAATTTACGATGCGATCCGGCTTTTTCTATGTCAAAATTAAGGTATTTGATTGCCCAAAGTGCGCGGTGCTCGAGCTCAACGGGTAAATGGCATGCTTTTCCAAAGACTAATCGGTATGGTGACATTCCTAGATTGGTTTTATAAGCTGTGCGAAATGCCCAAAGGGCGTCTATCAATTTAGATGACCAATCTTTTCTGTTGGAGTTAACCGTCTTTTCAAGAATTTGTTTAATTTGTCTATTGGAAATCTCGACTTGACCGTTGGTCTGTGGATGATATGGAGTAGATAGTTTATGAGTGATAGAATATTTCTTAAGAAGAGATTCAAATGCACGATTACAAAAATGAGAACCGTTATCACTTATAATGGCTCGAGGTGTGCCAAAATGGAAAAATATGTTTTCTTTCAAAAATTTGACAACAACTTTATTGTCATTCGTTCTGGTAGGAATGGCCTCAACCCATTTAGACACGTAATCTACTGCAAGTAGGATGTAGAGATTTCCAAAAGAATTAGGAAAAGGACCCATGAAATCGATGCCCCAAACATCAAAAATTTCGATGATAAGGATTGGGTTTAGGAGCATCATGTTACGTTTGGAAACACGACCTGTTTGTTGACATTTAGCGCATTTGGAGCAAAATTCGTGGGCATCACGAAAAAAAGAAGGCCAATAAAAACCGCACTATAACACCTTGGCAGCAGTTTTCTTGCTCCAAAATGTCCTCCACACGCTTGATTATGTGAAAAAGAGAGGATGCTATGGAATTCATGTTCTGGGACACATCTGCGAATGATTTGATCGGTGCAATATTTGAAAAGATAAGGATCGTCCCAGTAAAAGTTTCGAACGTTGGAGAGAAATTTTTGTTTATCTTGTTTTGACCAATGGGAAGGTGTTTCATTTGTGACAAGATAATTTACGATGTCCGCGTACCATGGTGCACTAGAGAGTGAAAGAATTTGTTCATCGGGAAAATGATCGTTGATTTGAGAGTTATCATAGTTTTCATGAACTATACGAGAAAGATGGTCAGCTACGACATTTTCAGAACCCTTTTTATCTCGTATTTCTAGGTCAAACTCTTGAAGAAGGAGAATCCAACGGATTAAGCGGGGTTTGGTATCCTTTTTCATGAGTAAATACCGCAAGGCGGCATGATCGGTGTAAACTATGACCTTAGAGCCTACGAGATATGATATAAACTTATCGAGGGCAAAGATAACTGCTAAAAACTCTTTTTCTATGGTTGAGTAATTCAATTGAGCTTCATTAAGAGTTTTGCTAGCATAATAGATGACTCGAGGAAGTTTATCGATTCGTTGACCTAAGATGGCTCTGATGGCATAATCAGAAGCGTCACACATTAATTCGAAAGGCACGGTCCAATTTGGAGGTTGGATGATAGGTGCAGTGGTCAAGATCGATTTGAGGGTTTCAAAAGACATTTTACATTCATTGGAAAATTCAAATTTGACGTCTTTAGCCAGAAGATTTGAAAGAGGTTTTGAAATTTTTGAAAAATCTTTAATGAACCTCCTATAAAATCCTGCATGGCCGAGAAACGAGCGAATGTCCTTTACGGACCTTGGAGGAGGAAGGTCAACAATAAGATCAACTTTAGATTTGTCAACTTCTAGGCCATTTTTAGAGACAACATGACCTAAGACTATTCCTCGCTTAACCATAAAATGACATTTTTCCCAATTAAGAACAAGTGATTTCTCCTTACATCGCTTTAAGACACGTTCTAAACGAAGGAGGCATTGATCAAAAGATGACCCATAGATTGAAAAATCGTCCATGAATATTTCTAAGAAATCCTCCACCATATCAGAAAATATACTCATCATACATCTTTGAAAGGTAGCAGGAGCATTACAAAGATCGAAGGGCATGCGACGATAAGCGAAAGTTCCGAAGGGACATGTGAACGTTGTTTTATGTTGGTCCTCTAACGCAATGGGAATTTGATTATAGCCAGAGTAACCATCAAGGAAACAATAATATTCATGACCGGATAAGCGTTCGAGCACTTGATCAATGAATGGGAGGGGAAAATGATCATTTCTTGTTGCTGCATTGAGTTTTCGATAGTCGATGCAAACGCGCCATTTTGTTTTGACCTTTGTCGGAACAAGTTCGTTATTCTCATTTGTTGTCACAGTGATTCCAAACTTCTTTGGTACAACTTGTACCGGACTTACCCAAGTACTGTCAGAGATAGGGTAGATAATGTTATTGTCTAAACATTTGATAATTTCTTCCTTTACCACTTCTCTCATATTAGGGTTTAATCGTCTTTGAGCTTCGCGAGTGGGTTTAGCCTCGTCGACTAAATGTATTCGATGTTCAATAATTGATGGACTAATTCCCTTAATGTCAGCGATTACCCATCCTATTGCCTCTTTATTTTCCCTTAAAATTTTCAAAAGTTGTTCTTCTTGGTCCTTAATGAGATCGGATGCCTAGATTACAGGGAAATTTTCCGAAGAATCTAAGTATGCGTACTAAAGATCGTTTGGAAGAGGTTTGAGGTCTAATTTAGGGAATACTTCTTTTGAGGCTTCAGTAGACTTCAACTGATTGACTTCTAATGAATTATGAAAAGAGCATAGCATATCATTTAATTCATAAATGTATTCATCTTCGTGAAAGTTGGAATTAAAATGATCTAGGCGCATGCTAAGAGACTCCGTAGTATCACTAAAATCATTTTCAACAATTGTTTGGATCATGTCAACTTCTTCTGTTTCAAAATCCCTTGCTTGTCTGTTAAGATTGAAGATATTTAGTTCAATGGTTAGGTGCCCAAAGGAAAGTTGGAGTTGACCATTCCTACAATTTATGATAGCATTTGATGTTGCTAAAAATGGACGACCTAATATCAAAGGAATCCGACTATTGGGATTTGAGACAGGTGCAGTCTCTAGGACTATGAAATCGACTGGGAAATAGAATTGCTCGATTTGTATCAAAACATCTTCAATTGTGCCCAATGGATTTTTGACAGATCGATCAGCTAGTTGAATTGTGATGTTTGTAGGTTTTAATTCCCTTAGTCCAAGTTGACAGTACACAGTATAAGGCAAAAGATTCACACTCGCTCCAAAATCGAGTAAGGTATGACTAATGTGAGTGTTACCGATTTTACAACCGATCGTAGGACAACCGGGGTCCTTATACTTGATTGGCGAGGGAGTTGATAGAACAGAGCTAGTGTTTGCAGTTAGAAATGCAGTCTTAGGAACGTTAGTGGCACGTTTTTGAGTACATAGCTCTTTCAGACATTTGGCATATTGAGGAATTTGCTCGATGGTATCAAGAAGTGGAATATTGACTCGAACTTGTTTGAAGATTTCAAGAATTTGGTCAAAATTAGCGGGCTTCTTCTTTTTGTTGAGTCTATGGGGAAATGGAGCAATGGGTTTATAGACTCGTTTGGAAGTTTTTTCATTCGAAGAAGAAGGTGTTATATTAGAGGGTGAAGATAAGGGAGCTGGAATGTTGGGGTTGCCAACATCAGAAGGTGAAGAGTGGTCGTGATTGCCAACCTTAGATGAAGAATTAGAATCGTTTTGATTGACAACCGTGGTTGTCGACTGAGTTTCAGAATTTGGAACATGGGAAGATTTAAGAAGGATGTCGGGGTTGCCAACGTTGTTGTCTACCTTCTTTCCAGACCTTAATGTGGTGACAGCATTAACCGGATTTCCATTTTCGTCCTCACAAATATTTACTCCTCGAGAGTTATACTTTGGATTCACTTCGGTTTGACTAGGTAATTTACCTTTCTCATTGATTTTCATGAGATCCTTCATCATTATCAACATTTGTTCATTTTGTTTGGTAATTTGCTCAATTCTTGCATCTTGGTTAGTGATTTGTTCATTTTGTTTAGAGAGTTGTTTTTCCAGTCGAGCAATTTCTTGTGAAGGCTGAGAAGGTTGGGTTGATGGATTAGAATTAGGATGCCTGTATGGTTGATTCGAAGGTTTCGTTTGAGGAGCGGGTTGAGAATTTTGAGCATTAGAGGTTGGGGCTCGATAATTCGGATTTGGTATCATTGGATACATATGTGATGGATTAGTCACGTTGTTAGGATTTGACCATGAAAAATTGGGATGATGCTTCCAGTTAGGATTATATGTGGACGAATAAGGACTGTTTTGACCTATAGCATTGATTTGGTCTTGTGTGTAGTAATGAGGTAGCCCTTCTCCTTCTTGAGGAATTTGGGCATCTATAGGAAGATGTGATGGGTCAATGGCATGTACTCCTCTGTTTGGAGTACGAATTGGAACACGAATTGTTTCCCATTGCATATCCTTTTTCGAATATTCTTCTAGAAATTCCCAAGCTTCCTCGTCAGTCTTTGCCATGAATTCTCCTCCGCACATTGATTCAAGTTGGGATCTTGTTTGATAGTTAAGCCCTTCATAAACGATTTGGCACAAAACGTGCTTAGGGATTGCATGATGTGGGCAACTATATAACAGTTGATTGAACCTTTCAAAGTATTTTGAAAAAGTTTCTCCTTCATTCTGAGAGAATTGATTGATTTCGGTTCGAATTTTAAGAGTTTTGTGGAAAGGAAAAAACTTTTTCAAAAATATAGTAACGAAATTGTCCCAACTTTTAATTGAATTTTTAGGAAGAGAATTAAGCCATCTTTTCGCGCTTTCTAGAAGCGCGAATGGAATAAGCCTTAGCTTGATGGATTCATTAGAAAGTTGTTGCATTTTAGTTGTAGAAGCATATAACTCAAATTCACTAAGAAATTCATATGCATTTTCCGACCCAGTGAATTTTGGTACCCCTTGGATAAAAGAATGTTTTAGCTCAAAATTATTTCCTTCGGCGGGTGGAAATGAAATAACTGAAGGTTGAATGGTCCTAGTTGGATAGCATCGGTCTCTAAGGGATAATGGTCGGTTCTCATGAAATTCATTATTTCCAACATGTGATTTAGGTGATAATTTCGGTGAATTGTGGTGTGAACTGTGTTGTGAACCGTGTTGTGAACCGTGATTGCTCATATTTGTTTGATTTGAAATTTCCGTTGATTTGTTTAATGAAATATTTTGGCTTTCTAAACGGTTAAAATTATTTCTTGCCCAAACGCGCATAAACAAATCAAGGTGTAACATCCAAAAGTAAATTAAATCAGTTTTCAGTTGAGCACCTGTAGAGTTGAAAATTACTTACAGAGGTGTATGATAGTCCGTCCAATGCAGCTGAGTAGCGCTAGCGAATGGTTGAGATTTACCGAGTTGGAGTTGTCTGTGTTGAAATAAATGTTTGCTATCTGAGTTGAAGTTTTCTCCGTGCAGGTGAATGCTCGAGAAAGGCACAAAACTAAGCTGCTGACAGAAAATATATGAAAACAGTCACATGCAGAAAATTTAAAACATGTCCAATAAAATAAAGTTAAGTAGAATGAATGTGTTGAATGCAAAATGAAACTGCTATGTTACGTGAGTAAACGAATGTATGCAAGCTCCTGTGTAGGAGATAGTTACGTGAATATGAAAACTAAACTAACTAATGCATGGAAGAATGTGAAAGTGGAACTGCAAGTAACCAAACTAACATACGTGAAAACAATGTAGTGAAAAAAAATGTTTTTTTTTAATTAATTTATGCAAACTGACGTGAAAATGTGAAAGTGGAAGTGCAACTAAAAATGTGTACTGGCACACGTGAATAACTGTGAAGACGTGGGGATTATGCAAACGTGAAAGCAAGATGTTGTGAAGGAATGATTTTTTTTAAAAAAATATGCAGAAACGTAAAAGCAAGATTATGTGAGGTATGCGTGAAAATATGCAGAAACGTGATTCGTGATTGAAGATTATGTAAGGTATGCGTGAAAGATTATGCGAAATATGCAGATTATGTGAGGTATGCGTGAGATGCAGATTATGTAAGGTATGCGAAAGGAACCGAACTCAGAATGCTGAGGCCAGATATACCATCCATGCACTGCCTTGCGGGCTTACGTGAGAAGAGTATAGAGCGTGGCGAGTGCAAACACTTTCACAAGTGTGCACACACTTTCACAAGTGTGCACACCTATCGACTGTAGGTGTTTTTTATTAGTTTTTTTTTTCTTTGAGAAGAGCTAAAGAGTGTTATGCAAATTAACTTAGCACCACTTAACTTTAATGATTTGAGATGTCAACGCATGTACTTTAAATCTGCCATTTTTTTTAAACAAAGACTACAGTTTAGAAAAGATTTCATAACCATCACCTATGAATCCCCCTATATACTAACTTCACTATTATCGCTTGTAATTCAACTTTTCATTATATTTTACATTTGAAATTAGTGATTCACAAAAATCTTCATCAATTGACTTCAACTGCTTACTTACTTTGTCTTGACTAATTAAAAGTAAATCGAAGTCCTAAAAATATTGGGAAATGAAAAAAAATTGAAAGGAAATTTGAAAACAAATAATGAGATGATTTTTTTTAATAAAAAATGATGCTACACTATGAAATATGAACAAACAGAATGAGATATGTGTCCCCCCCACAATGGAATGAGACAGTGTCCCAACTGTCAAATAGAATGCAAATGCAAAATAGAAAAAAAAAACTAAAAAAAATAAAATACAACCTCATATGTGCAAGATAGTGAGCGGCTCATGCCGAATAGCTAGGTTCGTGAAGATCCACGAACTCATCGTCCTCGTGCTGTTCAAACTCTAGAAATGGCTTCAAGCGTTGTCCATTGACCTTTGAAATGGAACCGTCCCTAGGATTTTCAATTTCAACTGCGCCATAAGGGTATACTGTTTTCACAATATATGGACCTGTCCAACGGGATCTCAATTTTCCCGGAAATAAATGAAGTCTGGAATTATATAAGAGAACTTTCTGACCTACTTCGAATGTCTTACGAAGTATGGATTTATCATGATAGAATTTGGTTTTCTCTTTATAAATCTTAGCATTGTCGTACGCTTCATTTCTTAGTTCTTCTAATTCTGACAATTGTAATTTACGATGCGATCCGGCTTTTTCTATGTCAAAATTAAGGTATTTGATTGCCCAAAGTGCGCGGTGCTCGAGCTCAACGGGTAAATGGCATGCTTTTCCAAAGACTAATCGGTATGGTGACATTCCTAGATTAGTTTTATAAGCTGTGCAAAATGCCCAAAGGGCGTCTATCAATTTAGATGACCAATCTTTTCTGTTGGAGTTAACCGTCTTTTCAAGAATTTGTTTAATTTGTCTATTGGAAATCTCGACTTGACCGTTGGTCTTTGGATGATATGGAGTAGATAGTTTATGAGTGATAGAATATTTCTTAAGAAGAGATTCAAAAGCACGATTACAAAAATGAGAACCGTTATCACTTATAATGGCTCGAGGTGTGCCAAAACGGGAAAATATGTTTTCTTTGAAAAATTTGACAACAATTTTATTGTCATTCGTTCTGGTAGGAATGGTTTTAACCCATTTAGACCCGTAATCTACTGCAAGTAGGATGTAGAGATTTCCAAAAGAATTAGGAAAAGGACCCATGAAATCGATGCCCCAAACATCAAAAATTTCGATGATAAGGATTGAGTTTAGGGGCATCATGTTATGTTTGGAAATACGACCTGTTTGTTGACATCTAGCGCATTTGGAGCAAAATTCGTGGGCATCACGAAAAAGAGAAGGCCAATAAAAACCGCACTGTAACACCTTGGCAGCAGGTTTCTTTGCTCCAAAATGTCCTCCACACGCTTGATTATGTGAAAAAGAGAGGATGCTATGGAATTCATGTTCTGGGACACATCTGCGAATGATTTGATCGGTGCAATATTTGAAAAGATAAGGATCGTCCCAGTTAAAGTTTCGAACGTTGGAGAGAAATTTTTGTTTATCTTGTTTTGACCAATGGGAAGGTGTTTCATTTGTGACAAGATAATTTACGATGTCCGCGTACCATGGTGCACTAGAGAGTGAAAGAATTTGTTCATCGAGAAAATGATCGTTGATTTGAGAGTTATCATAGTTTTCATGAACTATACGAGAAAGATGGTCAGCTATGACATTTTCAGAACCCTTTTTATCTCGTATTTCTTGGTCAAACTCTTGAAGAAGGAGAATCCAACGGATTAAGCGGGGTTTGGTATCCTTTTTCGTGAGTAAATACCGCAAGACGGCATGATCGGTGTAAACTATGACCTTAGAGCCTACGAGATATGATCTAAACTTATCGAGGGCAAAGATAACTGCTAAAAACTCTTTTTCTGTGGTTGAGTAATTCAATTGAGCTTCATTAAGAGTTTTGCTAGCATAATAGATGACTCGAGGAAGTTTATCGATTCGTTGACCTAAGATGGCTCCGATGGCATAATCAGAAGCGTCACACATTAATTCGAAAGGCAAGGTCCAATTTGGAGGTTGGATGATAGGTGCAGTGGTCAAGATCGATTTGAGGGTTTCAAAAGACGTTTTACATTCATTGGAAAATTCAAATTTGACGTCTTTAGCCAGAAGATTTGAAAGAGGTTTTGAAATTTTTGAAGAATCTTTAATGAACCTCCTATAAAATCCTGCGTGGCCGAGAAACGAGCGAATGTCCTTTACGGAACTTGGAGGAGGAAGGTCAACAATAAGATCAACTTTAGATTTGTCAACTTCTAGGCCATTTTTAGAGACAACATGACCTAAGACTATTCCTCGCTTAACCATAAAATGACATTTTTCCCAATTAAGAACAAGTGATTTCTCCTTACATCGCTTTAAGACATGTTCTAAACGAAGGAGGCATTGATCAAAAGATGACCCATAGATTGAAAAACCGTCCATGAATATTTCTAAGAAATCCTCCACCATATCGGAAAATATACTCATCATACATCTTTGAAAGGTAGCAGGAGCATTACAAAGACCGAAGGGCATGCGACGGTAAGCGAAAGTTCCGAAGGGACATGTGAACATTGTTTTATGTTGGTCCTCTAACGCAATGGGAATTTGATTATAGCCAGAGTAACCATCAAGGAAACAATAATATTCATGACCGGCTAAGCGTTCGAGCATTTGATCAATGAAAAGGAGGGGAAAATGATCTTTTCTTGTTGCTGCATTGAGTTTTCGATAGTCGATGCAAACGCGCCATTTTGTTTTGACCTTTGTCGGAACAAGTTCGTTATTCTCATTTGTTGTCACAGAGATTCCAGACTTCTTTGGTACAACTTGTACCGGACTTACCCAAGTACTGTCAGAGATAGGGTAGATAATGTTATTGTCTAAACATTTGATAATTTCTTCCTTTACCACTTCTCTCATATTAGGGTTTAATCGTCTTTGAGCTTCGCGAGTGGGTTTAGCCTCGTCGACTAAATGTATTCAATGTTCAATAATTGATGGACTAATTCCCTTAATGTCAGCGATTACCCATCCTATTGCCTCTTTATTTTCCCTTAAAATTTTCAAAAGTTGTTCTTCTTGGTCCTTAATGAGATCGGATGCCAAGATTACAGGGAAATTTTTCGAAGAATCTAAATATGCGTACTTAAGATCGTTTGGAAGAGGTTTGAGGTCTAATTTAGGGCGTACTTCTTTTGAGGCTTCAGTAGACTTCAACTGATTGACTTCTAGTGAATTATGAAAAGAGCATAGCATATCATTTAATTCATAAATGTATTCATCTTCGTGAAAGTTGGAATTAAAATGATCTAGGCGCATGCTAAGAGACTCCGTAGTATCACTGAAATCATTTTCTACAATTGTTTGGATCATGTCAACTTCTTCTGTTTCAAAATCCCTTGGTTGTCTGTTAAGATTGAAGATATTTAGTTCAATGGTTAGGTGCCCAAAGGAAAGTCGGAGTTGACCATTCCTACAATTTATGATAGCATTTGATGTTGCTAAAAATGGACGACCTAATATCAAAGGAATCTGACTATTTGGATTTGAGGCAGGTGCAGTCTCTAGGACTATGAAATCGACTGGGAAATAGAATTGCTCGATTTGTATCAAAACATCTTCAACTGCGCCCAATGGTTTTTTGACAGATCGATCAGCTAGTTGAATTATGATGTTTGTAGGTTTTAATTCCCCTAGTCCAAGTTGACAGTACACAGTATAAGGCAAAAGATTCACACTCGCTCCAAGATCGAGTAAGGCATGACTAATGTGAATGTTACCGATTTTACAACCGATCGTAGGACAACCGGGGTCCTTATACTTGATTGGGGAGGGATTTGATAGAACAGAGCTAGTGTTTGCAGTTAGAAATGCAGTCTTAGGAACGTTAGTGGCACGTTTTTGAGTACATAGCTCTTTCAGACATTTGGCATATTGAGGAATTTGCTCGATGGTATCAAGAAGTGGAATATTGACTCGAACTTGTTTGAAGATTTCAAGAATTTGGTCAAAATTAGCGGGCTTCTTCTTTTTGTTGAGTCTATGGGGAAATGGAGCAATGGGTTTATAGACTCGTTCGGAAGTTTTTTCATTCGAAGAAGAAGGTGTTATATTAGAGGGTGAAGCTAAGGGAGCTGGAATGTTGGGGTTGCCAACATCAGAAGGTGAAGAGTGGTCGTGATTGCCAACCTTAGATGAAGAATTAGAATCGTTTTGATTGACAACCGTGGTTGTCGACTGAGTTTCAGAATTTGGAACATGGGAAGATTTAAGAAGGATGTCGGGGTTGCCAACGTTGTTGTCTACCTTCTTTCCAGACCTTAATGTGGTGACAGCATTAACCGGATTTACATTTTCGTCCTCACAAATATTTACTCCTCGAGAGTTATACTTTGGATTCACTTCGGTTTGACTAGGCAATTTACCTTTCTCATTGATTTTCATGAGATCCTTCATCATTATCAACATTTGTTCATTTTGTTTGGTAATTTGCTCAATTCTTGCATCATGGTTAGTGATTTGTTCATTTTGTTTAGAGAGTTGTTTTTCCAGTCAAGCAATTTCTTGTGAAGGCTGAGAAGGTTGGGTTGATGGATTGAAATTAGGATGCCTGTATGGTTGATTCGAAGGTTTCGTTTGAGGAGCGGGTTGAGAATTTTGAGCATTAGAGGTTGGGGCTCGATAATTCGGATTTGGTATCATTGGATACATATGTGATGGATTAGCCACGTTGTTAGGATTTGACCATGAAAAATTGGGATGATGCTTCCAGTTAGGGTTATATGTGGACGAATAAGGACTGTTTTGACCTATAGCATTGATTTGGTCTTGTGTGTAGTAATGAGGTAGCCCTTCTCCTTCTTGAGGAATTTGGGCATCTATAGGAAGATGTGATGGGTCAATGGCATGTACTCCTCTGTTTGGAGTACGAATTGGAACACGAATTGTTTCCCATTGCATATCCTTTTCCGAATATTCTTCTAGAAATTCCCAAGCTTCCTCGTCAGTCTTTGCCATGAATTCTCCTCCGCACATTGATTCAAGTTGGGATCTTGTTTGATTGTTAAGCCCTTCATAAACGATTTGGCACAAAACGTGCTTAGGGATTGCATGATGTGGGCAACTATATAACAGTTGATTGAACCTTTCAAAGTATTTTGAAAAAGTTTCTCCTTCATTCTGAGAGAATTGATTGATTTCGGTTCGAATTTTAAGCGTTTTGTGGAAAGGAAAAAACTTTTTCAAAAATATAGTAACGAAATTGTCCCAACTTTTAATTGAATTTTTAGGAAGAGAATTAAGCCATCCTTTCGCGCTTTCTAGTAGCGCGAATGGAATAAGCCTTAGCTTGATGGATTCGTTAGAAAGTTGTTGCATTTTAGTTGTAGAAGCATATAACTCAAATTCACTAAGAAATTCATATGCATTTTCCGACCCAGTGAATTTTGGTACCCCTTGGATAAAATAATGTTTTAGCTCAAAATTATTTCCTTCGGCGGGTGGAAATGAAATAACTGAAGGTTGAACGGTCCTAGTTGGATAGCATCGGTCTCTAAGGGATAATGGTCGGTTCTCATGAAATTCATTATTTCCAACATGTGATTTAGGTGATAATTTCGGTGAATTGTGGTGTGAACTGTGTTGTGAACCATGATTGCTCATATTTGTTTGATTTGAAATTTCCGTTGATTTGTTTAATGAAATATTTTGGCTTTCTAAACGGTTAAAATTATTTCTTGCCCAAACGCGCATAAACAAATCAAGGTGTAACAGCCAAAAGTAAATTAAATCAGTTTTCAGTTGAGCACCTGTAGAGTTGAAAATTACTTACAGAGGTGTATAATAGTCCGTCCAATGCAGCTGAGTAGCTCTAGCGAATGGTTGAGATTTACCGAGTTGGAGCTGTCTGTGTTGAAATAAATGTTTGCTATCTGAGTTGAAGTTTTCTCCGTGCAGGTGAATGCTCGTGAAAGGCACAAAACTAAGCTGCTGACAGAAAATATATGAAAACAGTCACATGCAGAAAATTTAAAACATGTCCAATAAAATAAAGTTAAGTAGAATGAATGTGTTGAATGCAAAATGAAACTGCTATGTTACGTGAGTAAACGAATGTATGCAAGCTCCTGTGTAGGAGATAGTTACGTGAATATGAAAACTAAACTAACTAATGCATGCAAGAATGTGAAAGTGGAACTACAAGTAACCAAACTAACGTACGTGAAAACAATGTAGTGAAAAAAAAATGTTTTTTTTAATTAATTTATGCAAACTGACGTGAAAATGTGAAAGTGGAAGTGCAACTAAAAATGTGTACTGGCACACGTGAACAACTGTGAAGACGTGGGGATTATGCAAACGTGAAAGCAAGATGTTGTGAATGAATGATTTTTATTTTAAAAATATGCAGAAACGTAAAAGCAAGATTATGTGAGGTATGCGTGAAAATATGCAGAAACGTGATTCGTGATTGAAGATTATGTGAGGTATGCGTGAAATATTATGCGAAAATATGCAGATTATGTGAGGTATGCGTGAGATGCAGACTTTGGCGTAAGGAACCGAAAAACGAAAAAAAAACGATTTTTTTTTGAAAACTAATGCAAAATAAAATAAAATAAACACGAATAGACTTAAAAATGAAAAATCGAAAATCTCAAAATAGCAACTCACCGGCAACGGCGCCAAAAACTTGTTGCGACTTTTCTATTGATTAGAAAAGCACAAATTTTAATAAATTCTGCAAGCGCACAGGCGTGTAGTATGCAGGTCGGACACATGGAATTGTATTTTAAAACAATTAAAATCCATAGTTAAATCTTAGGCGTGTTAAACGAATTCGACGGTGAATTTTGAACAGAAAAAAATAAAATATACTCCGAATCGATTTCGAAACTAATCGAAATTGCAACCGAAATATAGAATTGTAAAAAAATCAAAACAGAAATTGAAATTGCGGAAAAGAAGATAACGGAGCAAACAACTGAAATAATTATTAACTAACTGAAAAGAGTGCAGAAAATAACTAAGAACAAGAATAAATAAATTGCTAAATCTAATCAAAAATCCTACGTATTCTGTTCGAAAATAAAAATAGTGCTGAATTTAAATCTAAACTTGAAGAAAAGTGATGAGGTAAGAGATGATCTGAAGGTGCTGTATAATGTTGTATATATAGGCCTCAGCCCCTAAAATCAGTCCATCTTTTTAGCAATAGGACCGGTTCTATTCTTAGTATTTGCCAAGATAATTGTACTGACCGGGTCCATTTCTTGAATTGGTGAAGAGTCAAGTTGCCACGTCATTGCTTGAAATACTTTTGAATGTGTCCTATTTGTTTGATTTATTTCAATGCTCAAAATGTTGAACTCTTTGCTGCGTGATTTTTGAACCAATGGACGGCATAACCGATTAATTTCAACGTTGCACTTTGGAATCAATAATCTGCAAAACCACAACAAAATACCCGTATAATACCGCTTTATTAAAATAAAAATATATGAAATAAACGGTTTAAATTGCAGAGAAATACGTTCATCAAAGTCCTTTGAATTTAAATTCAAAGTCCTAAAAAAGTTTAACCCATATATAAATTGTATAACATCTATAATCCCTAGTTTCAAATCATAGGATTCAGTTTCAAATTTTGAATTTAAATTTAAATAAAATTATCTAAACTTCAGTCTTAATTAAGTTATTCAAAGATAAATTTTATCTTTGAAATTCCTTTTCAAAACTTTTTACTTTAATACCAATTTATTTCCAAAATTATTTGGATTTAAAATTTACTTTTAAAACTTTTTTCAAAGATCTACGACTTAACCAATTCCCACGTGCAATCCATATTTGTGTGTGTATGGTGTGGTTCAGGGATTTCACACAATAGTGCAACATCATCAATCATCACATCACATATTTAAGCACATCAATGTTGTTAAGCGGTACAATTTATAACGCTTATCGTTCATTCACAGATTAACAGATAATATACAGATGTATCACAAATAAATGAATAAATTATACACAGCTCAATCAAAATATCACAAATCAGATAAGACAATCAATTCAAGGCATCTCACACAATACAATCATTCATAAGTAAGGTCAAGCATTCAATAATCGTTTATAAGGAGGATTAATTAACTGTTTAATCCTAATTAATTCAATCTATTTCCAAATAAATTGATTACTTATGATTAATTATCCAATCCTGATTTATTAATTATGAATCATTTGATATAAATTAATTTATCAAACACTTTAATTAATTATTCTTAATTAATAGATTATTCTTAATTAATCATATTAATTAAATTTACTGTCTAAACCAATTACATAATTAATTAACCCTTTAATTAATTATTTTCAGAAATTAACCCTTTAATTACTTACCATAAAATAATTACACTTACACAATTTCATAATTGATTATTATTTGATTAATTAATCTAATTAATTGTTAAAATTAATCACATTAATTAATTATTTAAATAATCTGAGTTAATGACCTTCATTAACTAATAACAATTCTTTAATTACTTTGCTAATTAATCTCTAATTATAAATTAATCTAAATCATTAATTTATAAATTAAATAATTGAGTCATTCCTTAATTATCTTATTCATTAAGTCATTTTAATACCTTAATTATCTTTAAGGTAATGCATTTGTATGTTAATGACTTCATTAATATTAAATTGTATTTAAAACATTACACTTCTAAATTTAGATTTAAATTTCATTTTGAATCTAAGATTCAAAATGATTATATATGTAAACATTAACCAAATTTAAAATCAACTTATAAACCTATATAAGAAAAGTTCTAACTAATTTACTTAAATTTTTATTTAAAATTTAAGCTTTAAAATACGTTATTGCAAATCCATGTTAAAAGGAATTATTTAACTTTTCATTCAAAAATCCTTTTTATAAAAGAAATTTATCAAAAATCCAATTCAAATGTTTATTTGAAAATAAATTACTTTAGAAAGCTATTTGATTTAAACTTAGTTTTAAACTTTGATTAAATTTTTTTGATTTAAACTTACTTTTAAAACTTTGATTTTTAAATTCTTGATTTAAAAATCCCAATTCATTTTAAAGCTTAAGATTCAAAGTTTATTTGAAAACTAAACTTAACTTTTGAATTTAAATCCAGTTTAAATTCTGGCTTTAGATTTTTGAATTAAATTTTAAAATTTAGAAAACTGTCAGATTTGTTTTAAAACATGAAAACCCTCTTTTAAATATTTTTAAAACTTTAAAATTTCAAAGCCAATTTGAATTTAACTTCATCTAGATTTAAACTTGTTTTTTAAATCTATCTCACCATTTAAATTTTATTTAAATTTGCTTTGAAATCAAATTTTAACTGTCAGGTTTCTAAAACCTGTAGCAAGACAAAACAAACCCGAGCCTCACTGATTTACTTCGAGCTCAACACCCTTCTTCCTCGAGCCAAACATTAAGCTGCTTCGAGTCAACACTCCATCAGCTCGAAACAACCAAAACTCCAACCTCACCAGAATTTGCAGTCCACCGTGCACATGCATGTCGCCAGCGATCAACTCTAGTCGCCACCACTTCATCGAGCACGTCGGCAATCACCTATAACCCATCCTCCGACCGTCAGAATACCCATCCTCCTTGCAAATTCGAATTCGAGTAATAATTCGAAACCTGGAAACTTGAATTGGCCTCATCACCAAACCTGAAAACTCGTAGCTCCCGCAACCTCGTCCACCAGAAAGCCTCAAACTTCGGCCATCACTTCGTCGACACTTCCTCTTCCACCTCCCAAAGACACGCAACGCTCGATCAACTGACGACGACGAACAAATCAAATTACTGAACTTCGCCAAAACTAGGTTTATGAGCAAAAACTGCTCACCGCCGTCACCACGTTGAACTGGAACAACTCCAGTTATTTTTCCCAACACCACCGAAGGCTCCTCCACCTCCACGCGAAACCCCAACTCTTCTAGTGCCTCCGACCGCCGAAATTCGATCAAAAACCACTTTTAGTTCATCTTCGAACTGCTCTTAATTCTTTGATCTAAAAAATATAAGTTTTGCTTTAAAAATCATATTAAAGCATACGAATTCAAGTTATATACCTGAATTTGCAAATTAAGAGACTTAAATTTTTACTATGTTAGAGTTTTGCTCAGTTATACTGGTTTCCAGAGCAATATACCATTTTATTTAACTTAATTAAATTTTTAAACCTTACTTTATACTTAAAGAAACATAATTTGTTTATATTGTACATTCTAACTGTTATTAGATCAAGAGAAATAGATTTATTTGCATATTTGGGTCTGGGAAAAACAAGAACAGAGCCATCTCAAATTTTGCACAGGTATACACACATCCACATATTCACACAGGAACAATTCCAACATATATGTTTTCCAGATATAAACTTGCTACTGATTCAGATATTTAAGTTTCAAAAGTGCATGTTACTTACAGTTTTCAGGGAAGAGAACAGAGCTTGAACAGGTTTGAACTATGCTTGCTGAACTTTTCTTGATCCTCTGGCTTTAATGAAGTTGTTAATTTATAAGTTTGAATTTTGTTTAAAGTTGAAGATAAAACTTACTTCAGATTCTTGGTTTTGAATGAACGAATAAAAATGAAGATGATTGATATATATTAATGAAGTGTACAGGTTGATATAATTTTGTTCTGTACAATACCATACCAAGATATTTTTTCTTTCATTTGATTAAGCATAGATTTCGACTGATGGATAATATTTTGTGTGCTAAGGAGGTTAATATGATATGTTATGGTGTGCTAAGATTAATTGTTATTTGTCTTGTTTTACAAACTCATGCTTATCTTTATTTTCTCAAGTCTTCATGCTTAAACATATACCTGTCTTCTTATACAAGCCTACATACTTATGTTCATATTTTTATATTTTCTTTTGTCCTGTCTTATTACTTTATAATATAAATAAATTTCTATTTTTAATATGTTGTTAAAATTTTAACTAATTTGTTACTTTGTATTTCATAATTTATCTTATATAAATCTGTTTCTATTCCCAATTTAAATATTTATTTTTAACTTTAATACTTATTTCCTTATTTTATATTTTGCATTCCTATATATATAGATATTTAACTTTTAAAGAAATCATTTTTTAAAACTTAATTGTACTTTGATAAGATAAACACACATATTTTTATTCGAATTTTGAGAAACTCAAATCAGTTTACGAATAAATTTCACGATTTTTTATTCAAAAATTAAATTAATTAGCAATTTAAACTCAGTTAAAATCCGGGATCGTTACACACCCTCAAAATGCCGTAGCACGAATGATCACTGTCGTCTGACCACCCCATGCGCCACACGCCCCTAGCCCAAGTCCAGTCACCTATCAAGCTGCCGTTGCCATGAAAATCGCCCCTAAAGTTGACACGAACACGAGCCAATCCTGGCTTTAAACAGATACGATGATCAAGATCCATCGTTGGATGTGCTTGCCTCGAGACTCTACAACTTTCATTTAGAAAGTTCTAGAAATTATTGCATGGATGGAGAGAAAATTGAGGGAGAAAAAGAGAGTGCTACGACCATTGATAAAAAGGATGGCGGCTACGGAGAAGAGACCTAGGGTTTCTGTAAAACGAGTTTATATATATGTTTTATATATTATTTTATTATTATATTCACAAATTACTTAACTTTTCAAATGAATTCCAATTGAAACGTGTCGACGAGCATTTATAAGGTTTTACCCATATTTCGAACACAATGGAACATGTTTCGGAGCCTAAATCAATCATATGTGGAAGATAGCCTTTTGAATTGATTTTAAATATTAAAATTTCAATTTTAATTTCAACGCGTTTCTCACTCGTATGAACAAACGGTAACTCCAAACGTTATGAAATTTGAAATACGATAATAATATATTATAACGGATCCAATGGAAATGGTTTCTTCGAATTCTGAGACTGTGCCCTGGAAGGCTATTTTAACTCGTCGATTAAATTGAGCGATTTTCAAAATTGTCGAAATCATTTAAAATTTCACTTTTAAAAATTTAAAAACTTAATTATAAATCATATAGAATTTATATTCATCTTGTAAATCATTCTGATTCATTTAAAATCAAAATCTGATTATTTACATTATTGCTATATTAAATTCCATTATTAAATTAATATAAAAATTCCAATTTTATCTTATTGGCTTTTGATTCCATCAACAGTCCAATACTATAATTTAAATCCAACTAGACTTAAAATAAATTTTAGAAATCGTTTTCATATCAATTTATTTCTCAGATTTACAAGTTATCTCAATTTCAAATATTAAATTACTATTTATCTGAATCCAATTAAATTGCCATATTTAAAATTATAACTTATTTTATTGATTCAACCAAAATCTTCATTTTGGAAATCAATTAACAATCCACATTCAACATTTAAAATGAATTAAATGTTCAAAACTAACGAACCAAATTCCTGGTCGTTACAGGTTTCATATTTAGTTTTAGTAGCTTGCCAGATTTCTATACCGTCAGCTTCTATAAATATTCTCATACTTGTGGACCAATAAACATGGTTAGATTCATTGAATAGTGTAGGACATGCAGTTGACTGACCTTCTTGAAAAGTACTTGCCATATTACAATGATTATTCAAATGTTATTTTGCGGTACTTGAAAAGTCCTTTCTCTGATACCAAAAAAAGTGCACATGGATCGTATATAATATGGCTTATATATTTATATTCACTAATGCAGTCTAAACTAAGTAATGATAGTAAGCAAAATATAATAAAGTAAAGAAAATATAAGTAATCATGCCAAGATTTTATAGTGGTTCAGACCTACAGTCCTACGTTCAGTCCTGAAGCTTCCCTTCGGAGTTTCCTTTGACCAACCACCCCATTTAGCCTGAAGGAACAGGTGATACAATAGAGTTTTCTGAGTAGACAAGCTTGTGTTCTCTCAACATGGATTTTGACTACTGGTACAAATATTCCTATAATATCCTTGATCATTCAAGACGCGTGCTTTGTGATTATGGAGGTGAATAAACTGATTCTTGAGTATAGAATTCAGATTAAATGCAATAGAATAGGTGTGCTCAAGAAAGTAGACAAGAAGAGTAGAATAAGAACATTAGAAAAGTTAGAAATGAATTTAGATCTTGATCTCTATATATAGATATCAAAGAGCTACGTTGAATAGTTGTAATCATCTACTAACATCATTTCCATCCCCAAAGATGCTCACGAATGATCGTTAGTATTCGAAACGAGTTTTCAGAAAATAGTTGTAATAGGGTAATCAATCGACTGAGTATAGAAAGGCAGTCTACCAACTAAGAACTTTGAATTATTTGGCAAAATTTAAAAAAGACTTTTATACTAAAATAGCAACGTTCAGTCGATTAAATATTATTCTCAGTTGACCGCCCTCAGTCAATTGAGAATAATATTCCGTCAACTAAACAGCATAAAACCTATTTTTGTAAAACTTTTGTAACAACCCGCATATTTATCGATTGTATATTTAAATATTTTATCGTTCATCGGATTTTGGTCCGAAAAGCTACTTTTTGCAAACAGTCGAATTAGGACTCGAGACCCCTCCCATTGAGTTCAAAACGCCGTTTGCGATCTTTTTAAGTGTAAACTTTGATATGTTTGGAGTTAGTGAAATTTTGCTACTTTTCACTTAGGGCCTTTGTTTGGGTTTCTGCCCATTAACCCCATTTATCAACCTAGCTCCAACCCTCTTCTCTTCATTCCTTCATAATTTCCTAATACATTCAAGCTTCATCAAAAATGGGGGAAGAGAAAAAGAATTAGGAAATCCTAAGCCCTAGTTTCCATTAGCAAATCCATCTTCTAGCTCCAAACTCAAGAGAACCCATTGGTAAGCTCTCTCTTCATCTTCTCCAACTCATTCTCTCTTTGATTTCAGAAATTTCCTAAACCTAATTTAGGAAATGTTTCTCTTTTAAGCTTAGATTGAAGCTTCTTGAGTTGTTATTGAAGAGGAATTGATCTTAGCTTGTTTTTAAAGCTTCTTCTTCATTTGTTTGGGTTCAAAGGTGAGATTTTTATCTCACATCTTAGTCTATATTTATCTTCGATTGTTAGGTATGAATTCCTAACACTTATTCATGTGCATTTGATTTTGATTTGGATTGCTTTTGTGAATATTCCAATTTTTGTTGTTTTGGGTTCAATTCTTTAAAAATCATAACTTTGATGTTTTGATCATGTTTTTGGTGGTGAACCAAAGAGCTTCTATGGTCGGGTAGTCGATTGGCGTAAACCCTTAGTGCCGTTGCTCGACGGGTTGCAAATTGAGGAAGTTTTCACCTCTTTTGAAATAGGGTAGGAAGTGCAAGTATACAGGTTCGGCCGACCGAGCTCAGGGTCCGGTCGATCGACCTGCTACCCAGGCACTTCCTGCCTCTGTTTTGGAAGTGCTGGTTACAGGCTTCGACCGACCGAGCCCTTGGGCCGGTCGACCGACCTGGTGCCCGAGCACTTCCAACCCCTGGTTCGGTCAACCGACTCAGGGAGTCCGGTTGACCGACCTGCTGCTATTTGCCAACTATGCCTATTTTGCCTAGTTGTCTGAATTTCCAACTTTAATCGATTTGTGTTATTTTCCTATTTGTTGTTATCATTTGTTATTGACTTTGATGACTTATTTTCTTCAGGAATTCTTGGAATATCCATTTCGATGGATTCGGTATCGATTTCTTTGGACACTATTCACGTCTTCAAAATGTGAATTTTTATGAATTGATTGTTTCTACAATCACTTCGATGATTTGTCACTTAAAAATATAAAGGTTTCCTATACTAGTAGTAAATATCAAAACTCTTTCTTTAAATGATTTCAACACTATTTTATTACAAAGCTCGTTTTCTCAAACCGATTTCCAATCTATTAGTATATACAAACCTTTACCTCACTCGTATGAGAAATCTAATTAAACGACTTAGTAAAACAAGTGGTATGAAACTCTTGCGTTTACTTCGTCGGTTAATTCTTGGACTTGTTCGATTGAATCTCTTGTGACAATTTTCAAGTAGAGATCTACAATTTGCTCGTAAATATTTAAGTTAAGCTAGTGGTTATGGGACATGAAGCTAAGCTCATATATTTACTAGCTTACTGTAATCGACACTTCTCTTTGATCATGACGATCATTTTATGTTTTAGACTAGCATTGTGCAATGCCTTTTTGTTTTGGTTCATCGGATGTCACGCTGTACGACGTCGTTATTCCCGTTGATTGTGTTTTGGTTCATCGAATGTCACGCTGTACGACGTCGTTGTTCCCTTTGATTTTGTTTTGGTTCATCGGATGTCACGCTGTACGACGTCGTTGTTCCCTTTGATTGTGTTTTGGTTCATCGGATGTCACGCTGTACGACGTCGTTGTTCCCTTTGATTGTGTTTTGGTTCATCGGATGTCACGCTGTACGACGTCGTTGTTCCCTTTGATTTTGTTTTGGTTCTTCGGATGTCACGCTGTACGACGTCGTTGTTCCCTTTGATTGTGTTTTGGTTCATTGGATGTCACGCTGTACGACGTCGTTGTTCCCTTTGATTGTGTTTTGGTTCATCGGATGTCACGCTGTACGACGTCGTTGTTCCCTTTGATTTTGTTTTGGTTCTTCGGATGTCACGCTGTACTACGTCGTTGTTCCCTTTTATTGTGTTTCTGGATCGTCGGACGTCACGCTGTACGACGTCGATGCTCCGAATTATTTGATTTCTGGATTTCTTGTGTTGATTTCTGGAATTCATGTTTCACCAACTTTTACGATTGGCATTGATATATATGCCATTTATTGTGGCTTGGTGAATGAAATTAGGAGTATGACATTCCTTTTGATCCTTGAGTAGATTTTTGTGATATTGATTAATCTCATGTTGATTTTCAATTACTTATATATATATCACAGCTTGGCATTGTGATTATTATACGTTTAGTCATATCTCTTATTCTATATCATTTCTCTTCTGGGGTTATCATATGATCTTTTGGCTAACTATTTAGATTAGCAGTTTTTTGTTGTATACACTTGAGATATAGACTCATAGATGTATTCTTTTGTCTAGCACTTGTATCTATTCTTTTGTGATGTTGTGGATCTTATTTGACCACTACTCTGATATACACTTTTATGTGTAATGTTCATATCTATTTCCGCCTTTGTGATATGAATTATCTGTGACTAATTTGTGTTATGTTTATTTCTATATTTGTTTCCGAAGACCTTTATAGCCACTGTGTAGTAGCTTTGAGTTTGTGTCGGCATGTCGGATTTCCTAATGAGATGAAATGTTATATTTTTATCTGGCATATCGGTACTCGCGCAAAGCAATTATACAGATGGTCGCTCCTCAACTGCCTTATTCTCCGTGCTAGTTGACAGCATTACACCGTAGTGTTCTTGGCTAGCATGGGTATAGAGGTGGGGCGTCACAGCTTGGTATCAAAGCCAAACTTCGGAACAATGTAGAATCATTTAGCAAGGATCATGTCCTAAGTCTTTCTTAGAAGTTGTGCCTTCGGATTTATTCGAGTCTTCGTATCGTTCTATCCTACTTTCTTTTTTGATTCCTTGTTTTATCTATCAAGATTGCTTGATATTTATTTTGAGAATGACTTTTTCCTCTTCTTTCTTTCTTTCTTAAAGAAGAGAAATGGTTAGACCAGGCCGTCCCAGCGCCTGTCAATCTAGTGCTACTCCCCAAGATGGAGTATTTATGTCTGCCCAGCAGCTCCTAGATCTTGTTAAGAATGCTCAAGCCGCCGGACCCAATCCAGAGCCTACTCATCCTAGATCTGGTTTTTCACGCTTGTGCAGAGACTATACCGATTTGGGTGGAAGGCCATTCAAAGGATCCGAGAGTGTTATAGAAATTCAAGCTTGGCTCAAATCATGCGATCGCATCTTTTCTCGCATGAACCTTATTGATCTACATCGAGTCCAGGTTGCTTCTAGCATGCTCCAAGAAAGAGCATTAGATTGGTATGAGCTTTTAATTTCTAAAATCGTTGAAGCAGATCTCACTTGGGAGAAATTCCGAGAAAGATTCGAATTGAAATTCGTGCCGGAGGCTGAAAAAGTAACTTTAGCCCGGCGTTTCATAGACCTTGTTCAAGGTGAATCTTCTGTGATAGACTATGTCGCATCTTTCGAATCTCTTTCTAAATACGGGGTTGAGTATATTAATACCCCACTGAAGAAAAATCAGAGGTTCGTCTATGGGTTGAATAAGAACCTCAAGAAGCCACTACTTCTGAAACTAGAAGTTTCATTTGATCAGCTTATTGATATCGCTCTTCGCCTTGAAGAGGCCGATAGAGAAAGCGATATTTAAGTTGTGCGTGCCAAACAGAACTTCAACAGCAACATGAAGAAGCCTATTATATTCAAAGGCCCCAATCCCATCAAGAAAGGGAAGCAACAAACTCCGGTAGCAAAGACTCCTACCTCTAGCCGTGGATGATGCTATAATTGTGGTTCCACGGACCACTATGCAAGGGAGTGCCCGAAACCTCTCTTTTGCCGTTATTGCAAAAGTTCGGGTCATCTTATATCTAGATGTCCCATTCTTCAAAGTAGGAGAGAGGGAGAGCTGAATATTGTTCAAACTCCTAGTGACACTTCTCTTGGTCAAGGTATTTTTCACTCAATCCTTGATGGCATTGGTTTTTTTCGTGATCTTCTTATTTGAGTTCTTTTTGATATGGGTTCCATCTCACTATTTTATATCAAAAGAACTTTTTGATTCTTTTCCTTTAAACAATTTTGGGATTGATGTCTTCCTTGAGAATTGCGAATCCGGATGGTAGATCCCCAACACTCAATTTGCTTTCTATTGATGCCGAAACTATTTTATGTGATTTTTCTTTCCGAGCCGATATTTTTACTTAGGCTTCGGAATTGATTTTTTTGAAAGGATTGGCTTAATTATTATGAAGCCATATCCTTTGTCCCGTGTGGACTGTTCATCTTTGACATTTTCAATCTATTAAGCAGATTTCTATTTTTACCTTTGTGATTTTGATTCCAACTTGATGGCATCATTTTATTCTTTAAGCTCACATGATGGGGAAAGTGTTATTTCTCTCACTCATGTAGTTTGAGAATTTTCTGGTAATTTTGAGCTTGTCTTAGGATTATCACCTAAGAAATCTTTTGTGTGGTGTTAAGGTCTTTCTAGTTCGACCTTGCCACCGATTTTCATTTGGCTACGAGTTGCGGGAGTTAGCATTCCACTTACCGCATTCCGCACTTGTTATTATTATTATGAATGACTTATTATGTCATTCTATTCGTCTAGCTTATTTCATCCATTTTATTAATCGAGTATTCTATGAATATTTCGGTGAGACCATTCTTGAATTTATTGATTTTGGATGAAAATAGAAATTTAAAATATTTGCAAATCTTTTTCATAAGATTTATTTATAAGTATAGTTGGATTTTGTTCTTACACGAGCAAAGAATATTCCTAAAGGTTTTTAAGAAACATGTTTATTATATGGAAGATGATTTTGTGATTGTATTGCCCATTGAGTGCTTTAAGAATTCTGGTCGATGCGCTTGATCAACGTTATCGATAGGAATTTCCTAAATGCTTAGATGTGACAGTCAGACACAATAAATTGACTTATGTAAATTTTTCTAGAAAGATTATTATATAAAGATAAATGTAATTTTGAAAGTTTTAACTTTTCAGGAAAGAAGAATTATTTAAAAGAAATTTTTTCTTTTCGATACTCTTATTCTTGTGATTCCCGAGGGGATCAAGACTTTATCTTTTGTACCAATGCTAACCGTATTGGTTTGGATGCCGTTCTCTTGCAAAAGATAGCGTCCTATCATGTGTGCTTCTAAATCATTAAAAGTCGATTAAGACTAAGTTTGCCACTCATGATCTAGTGCTCGCGGCTATTGTTTTCACTTTTAAAATTTGGCATCACCATTTTTGGGGAAGAAATTTGTTCTCCACCTCGATCATAAATCTTTGGAATATTTTTTTTCTCATAAGGAACTTCATGTTGACTCGAGTTCCTGGCATCTTGTGATCTTGATATTCTTTTTATTCCCGGAAGGGAAATCGTGTTGCCAATGCGCTTTGTATTAAGCAACAAGTGGTTGATTCTTTGATGATGTCTGAATAGAATTATCTTTTTATTAATTTCATCGGACGTTTTGATATACTTCGTTTTATTGATCTTTATCTCATTCCTTTTATGGACTAGTGTCCGATGTTCTTTTATGGTGTTCGGTTCATTGGACATACCAATTTTGTACTACGCCGTTGCACTGGCTCAATTTTCTGCTCTTCTTGACGTTTTCTACGTCTTTTAACTATGGAAATGCTTTTAGGTTTCCTATTTTTATTCTCGAGCCGGTGTTATTGATGAAATTGAAGTCTCACCAGTTTTGACTTATGAGAAACATTCCATTCGCATCATTACTTCAGAGGTTGAACGCCTTCGGAATAAAGATGTTCTTCTTGTGAGAGTTCAATGGTTCTCAAATCCTAAGGATTGCTCTTGAGAAATCTTGAGAATTCATCGAACGAAAACTTTCGGATTTGCTCCTTCGTGCTCTTTATGGTGGACTTCTTGATTCATATTTTCTTTTGTGTAGATATGCTTCCATGGTTGTTACTTCTTATTTTCCTCTTAAGTACTGCGAGGATGCAATTTATTTAAGGAGGGGAGTCTGTAACAACCCGCATATTTATCGATTGTATATTTAAATATTTTATCGTTCGTCGGATTTTGGTCCGAAAAGCTACTTTTTGCAAACAGTCGAATTAGGATTCGAGAACCCTCCCATTGAGTTCAAAACGCCGTTTGCGATCTTTTTAAGTGTAAACTTTGATATGTTTGGAGTTAGTGAAATTTTGCTAATTTTCACTGAGGGCCTTTGTTTGGGTTTCTGCCCATTAACCCCATTTATCAACCTAGCTCCAACCCTCTTCTCTTCATTCCTTCATAATTTCCTAATACATTCAAGCTTCATCAAAAATGGGGGAAGAGAAAAAGAATTAGGAAATCCTAAGCCCTAGTTTCCATTAGCAAATCCATCTTCTAGCTCCAAACTCAAGAGAACCCATTGGTAAGCTTTCTCTTCATCTTCTCCAACTCATTCTCTCTTTGATTTCAGAAATTTCCTAAACCTAATTTAGGAAATGTTTCTCTTTTAAGCTTAGATTGAAGCTTCTTGAGTTGTTATTGAAGAGGAATTGATCTTAGCTTGTTTTTAAAGCTTCTTCTTCATTTGTTTGGGTTCAAAGGTGAGATTTTTATCTCACATCTTAGTCTATATTTATCTTCGATTGTTAGGTATGAATTCCTAACACTTATTCATGTGCATTTAATTTTGATTTGGATTGCTTTTGTGAATATTCCAATTTTTGGTGTTTTGGGTTCAATTCTTTAAAAATCATAACTTTGATGTTTTGATCATGTTTTTGGTGATGAACCAAAGAGCTTCTATGGCCGGGTAGTCGATTGGCGTAAACCCTTAGTGTCGTTGCTCGACGGGTTGCAAATTGAGGAAGTTTGCACCTCTTTTGAAATAGGGTAGGAAGTGCAAGTATACAGGTTCGGCCGACCGAGCTTAGGGTCCGGTCGACCGACCTGCTACCCAGGCATTTCCTGCCTCTGTTTTGGAAGTGTTGGTTACAGGCTTCGGCCGACCGAGCCCCTAGGCCGGTCGACCGACCTGGTGCCCGAGCACTTCCAACCCCTGGTTCGGTCAACCGACTCAGGGAGTCCGGTTGACCGACCTGCTGCTATTTACCAATTATGCCTATTTTGCCTAGTTGTCTGAATTTCCAACTTTAATCGATTTGTGTTGTTTCCCTATTTGTTGTTATCATTTGTTATTGACTTTGATGACTTATTTTCTTCGGGAATTCTTGGAATATTCATTTCGATGGATTCGGTATCGATTTCTTTGGATTCTATTCACGTCTTCAAAATGTGAATTTTTATGAATTGATTGTTTCTACAATCACTTCTATGATTTGTCACTTAAAAATATAAAGGTTTTCTATACTAGTAGTAAATATCAAAACTCTTTCTTTAAATGATTTCAACACTATTTTATTACAAAGCTCGTTTTCTCAAACCGATTTCCAATCTATTAGTATATACAAACCTTTACCTCACTCGTATGAGAAATCTAATTAAACAACTTAGTAAAACAAGTGGTATGTAACGCTTGCGTTTACTTCGTCGGTTAATTCTTGGACTTGTTCGATTGAATCTCTTGTGACAATTTTCTAGTGAAGATCTACAATTTGTTCGTAAATATTTAAGTTAAGCTAGTGGTTATGGGACATGAAGCTAAGCTCATATATTTACTAGCTTACTGTAATCGACACTTCTCTTTGATCATGACGATCATTTTATGTTTTATACTAGCATTGTGCAATGTCTTTTTATTTTGGTTCATCGGATGTCACGCTGTACGACGTCGTTGTTCCCTTTGATTGTGTTTTGGTTCATCGGATGTCACGCTGTACGAAGTCGTTGTTCCCTTTGATTGTGTTTTGGTTCATCAGATGTCACGCTGTACGACGTCGTTGTTCCCTTTGATTGTGTTTTGGTTCATCGGATGTCACGCTGTACGACGTCGTTGTTCCCTTTGATTTTGTTTTGGTTCTTCGGATGTCACGCTGTACGACGTCGTTGTTCCCTTTGATTGTGTTTTGGTTCATCGGATGTCACACTGTACGACGTCGTTGTTCCCTTTGATTGTGTTTTGGTTCATCGGATGTCACGCTGTACGACGTCATTGTTCCCTTCGATTGTGTTTTGGTTCTTCAGATGTCACGCTATACGACATCGTTGTTCCCTTTTGTTGTGTTTCTGGATCGTCGGACGTCACGCTGTACGACGTCGATGCTCCGAATTATTTGATTTCTAGATTTCTTGTGTTGATTTCTGGAATTCATGTTTCACCAACTTTTACGATTGGCATTGATATATATGCCATTTATTGTGGCTTGGTGAATGAAATTAGGAGTATGACATTCCTTTTGATCCTTGAGTTGATTTTTGTGATATTGATTAATCTCTTGTTGATTTTCAATTACTTATATATATCACAGCTTGGCATTGTGATTATTATACGTTTAGTCATATCTCTTATTCTATATCATTTCATCTGATATTTATAGCTAGACTGATCCGTTTATTATTTTCTTCTTAAATAATACTCGGGTCAGACCAAGATGTTACAGGTGCTTCTACTTGACTTCTCTTCTGGGGTTATCATATGATATTTTGGCTAACTATTTAGATTAGCAGTTTTTTGTTGTATACACTTGAGATATAGACTCATAGATGTTTTCTTTTGTCTAGCACTTGTATCTATTCTTTTGTGATGTTGTGGATCTTATTTGACCACTACTCTGATATACACTTTTATGTGTAATGTTCATATCTATTTCCGCCTTTGTGATATGAATTATCTGTGACTGATTTGTGTTATGTTTATTTCTGTATTTGTTTCCGAAGACCTTTATAGCCACTGTGTAGTAGCTTTGAGTTTGTGTCGACATGTCGGATTTCCTAATGAGATGAAAAGTTATATTTTTATCTGGCATATCGGTACTCGCACAAAGCAATTATACAGATGGTCGCTCCTCAACAGCCTTATTCTCCATGCTAGTTGACAGCATTACACCGTAGTGTTCTTGGCTAGCGTGGGTATAGAGGTGGGGCGTCACAACTTTGCTTTTCAAATATTGTTTAAACTCTTCGATAAAAAAAATGTTTGCATGCAGGTGTGTGTGCGCATGTGAACTACCAAGGCGATTTTATAGGAAAATCTAGGATTAAATATATACATTTGACTTGACAATTTATATTTTTATAGCTTTTGAAATGTAAATGATCCATCTTGCTCTTATCCTTGAGTCTCTAATTTAGTAGATTGTTGTAATTGCATAGCGTTATATACTAGATATATATAGAGATACAGTTGTCATCATTAAAATTTTAAACATCGAACTGGGGTTCTGACATTTATTCGGGATTGGATTAATGGATCTAGGGTTAGGGGATTAGGAGGTAATTATGAAAGTGATTATGAGATGGAAATCTAATGAAACATTGGAATGAAGTGGAAGAGGAGTTAGCTTCATATAAGCTACTTATGGCAAGCTAATGGGATCAGACCAAATCCAACTTTCATTCCTTTTTAAGAATCATTATTTATCCCCGAAATCCATCGACTTCAAACACCGTTAACTTTATACTCATTTTACCTATGTTGAAAAAGCAAACTCAACTACAACTGTTTTGAGTCCCAATTTTCTCGTTGTAAAGGTCGAGTATAAAAGGCGTTCGATCGATTAATGATTAAAGATTTAAATAAGTCATTTGAATATTCAACCATTAAAATTATGAGCTATTACAAGATCCACCTCATTCAGAAGGCCACCCACGCCATCATAGGTGATACCTAGGTGAACTGAGCTAAGGCCATCATGTATTATTATGTAGGCTTAGGAGTTAGTACGAGTAGGAGCTATCTCCCAAATTTTCATTTTTTCACTCCTATCTTTTGATAGTTTGGTGTTAGCTTACGAGGAAAGCAGTTATAGACGAAGGCGTCTGTGCCATTGGATAGGCTTTTCCTTAGGAGGAGGATGATAAAGGAGGTACCTATGGATTTTAGTGCATAGTAAGAGTTAGGATAGGCGCATTTGAATTGGGACCCATGGCCAGATCAGGCGGTCGCAAATCCCCAGCTACATGCCACTGAGTATAGAGCGATCCGAGATTCCTAGATCTGGATCAAGGTTGAGCTGCAAGAGATGCGGGTGTAGTAGCAGGAGAAACGGGCGAAGCAACAATGCCAGGTTTTGCAAGCTTGGGTGCATAGCCGCCATTCTCTAATCATTTAGTTAGGGTCATGGTTTGAGCTCTTGTAGGGAAACAGGGCCATCCCCTAGCCCGTAGGTAGCTGTAGTATTATTTGTAGCAGTAGAAATTTCCTTTCGGCATTTGTTTTAAGCATTAGTTGTTTCTGTTGTATAAAAAGGTACGATATTAATGAGAAATGTTCCTTCTTATTTGTTTTTTGTGTTGACCGTATTACTTATTGAAAAATAGTAGAATAAGGAAATCTTATAAAAATGAAACTTAACTTATGTAAGTGAAAAATAAGAAAAGACGGGAAGTTTAGAAATTCTTGTAAGCATGGAAGAATGTAACACTATGTAAATTTAGCAATAATTAATTAAAAATTAATTAATAATCAATAACACCAAAAAACTAGAATTTCTACAAACATTAGAATTTGGCTATGAAACTTGCACCGTTGCGTACATGGCGATTTTCTGGTCAATTTTCATATATAAAGTTTTGTGATGAGTTCAAACGAAAAAGTTATTAACGTTCGAATACTTTAAATCCTAAAAAATTATATATATAATTAAGGAAATAAATATAATTAATTAACGCCCGTTAGTGTTAGTGGTTGCTTAATGGTTTAGAATAATTAATTTTAATCAAATCAGTTAAATATATGTATAAATATCATAATTTAGGAAATGTATTAAAAGATAACAGAATTTGACAACCTGTCGACCGTTAATAGGTATAGTTCGACTGCTAGCGGTCGATTTGTAGGGGAATAGAGGTCGATTGTTATTTGCTTGGTGGTTATGAATTGAACCTAGGCCGAATGGCCCAGATTTAATATAGAATAAACTAATGGCCGACATTGAATCGATCCTTTATAAATACGGTTCTATCCCTCTACTTTTCTTCTCATATTTTCTAAAGTACAGCGAAGCTCTAACATTTTCTTTTCTCTATAAATCCTTAAATCCAAATCAAATTATAATCTATATATGTATATACAAATGGAGAATAACAGAGAGTAATAGAGAAGAAGAATATGATCGAATCGAATCATCAAAGCAAAGGTAAGCTATAAATCTAAATCTAAATTGAATCCAAATATCCTTTTCTGATCTAAATTTCTAATACGTATGTACATACTTTCGGTACATATTCCATTAGGGAGAAAAATGAGAGTCACACAGAATACATGGTTTAGATCTGGTGATTTGGAAAGCTTAAACGTGAAGGGTAAATTATGTATTTTTATGTAGTATTAGATTTATTTCGTTGTAAATATGTTCCGTGTATGACTTGATATAATTATTTTGGAGTTGTAGCTTAATTAAATGCATGATGAAATTGAAACCCATGCCTTTCTATGAACTGTTAACTTGAATTAAATGCTGTATATACTTGAATCTGAGAAATTAGGATGCAAGTAGTAGTCCCTTAATTAACAAGATTATAAACTATTCCAAATTCATGAGTCAAGTGGCATTTGTTGGTAAATATGAACTAGAAGTTATTATAGAATTCATTAGTATTTAAGTAGTATTTTAATTCATTGGAATGAAGTGTGTTGCAATGTAGATTTCTATAAGTTATCCAATTTTATAATTGTGAATAAAATCATATCATTCGAAGTAACAAGGAATATGCTTAAAAGAAAGAGATGTACAAAATAGGGATACTTGCCGTATTTTGTACTGTTTGTTTCATTGGAAAACAGAAGGATGATTTCTTGTAATTCCAAATGAAACACCAATCCCCTTTCAAATAACATCTTCTTTAGTGAAAGTGTAATTCCTATGCATTAAAATGCAGAAATCCCTAAGCATAAACTAAAGAATTATGAGTAGTAATAATAACAATAGTCAAGCTATAAAATGAATACACGCAATAAAGACATGTTAGAGATTAAATAATAAGTGGCGAAATGTAGGTAAAGTAACAAAATGAGTAAGTAAGAAAGTTGTAACAGAAGGAAGATAGTAATAATTAAAGGGAACGATAAAATAGTTCTAATAAAAAGGAAATAGGCAGTAAAGAATATTTAAATCTAAGTTAAAAGTAAGTGGTAAATGACATTAAATTGACATTAATAAAACAAGGAGTCCGTTAAGTAAATCCAAATAAATATTAATAGTTGAACATTGAAAGCATAGTAAATAAAAAAGTGTGAATATATATATATATATATATATATATATATATATATAGCCTCAACTATGCATTTGTGATGGGTGTGAACTATTGAATGTAGCCAATAGCTTAGATTAAATAAGAATGACATAATCATTGAGATGGATTGGAATGCGAGGTCAGTAGTGTTATACAATAGAAATCTGCCTAACGCAAGGGGCTACTAGTAATTGTGTATACATTATACTAATATGGAACATATCCAACTGTAGAACCTATGAGATTATACATTTGCGTATAGGTGAAGGGAATATACCATCAGGAAGGTTCGCCTCGATCGAAGAGTTAAAGGACAAGTAGATTCTACTTTAACATTTTAGAGGATACATTTAAGTAACCAAATGGGCCTTTCCTTGATTGCGTTAGGAAATCTAAATGGGATGATGAGCTAGGCTCGTGCTATAATAGTGAGATTAGTGCTGTACATACGAGTAGTAGGAGCTGTTTACGTAGGTCAGATCGTCAACCAAAATGGACTACACCTCCTACTAGGGTCGATCACATTTAGGACATGCACTACCTTACAATTGTTTGTTGGTTTGTTTGTTATTTAGAAGGAAAGGCTAGATAACCTTTTTAATAGAGGTCTTTCAAATGAATATGATAGCCTGAGGAGTTGGGTCCATAATAGTCTATGGAGCTGAGTCCATTATTACTATGAGTTATGGAGTCCTCAATATGAGATGGGATAGACTACGTCTAAATAGTTGTAATGTCGTTATTAGACACTACATATGTAACACCCCATAAAAGTTGATAAGAGATTAACTAAGTAAAAAATTAATAATAAGGATAAAATGGAAATTTTGCAAATGTTGAAATTTGGCCAGTGAAGTTATACAATTGCATCTGTGGTGATTTTCTAATCAATTTCTGTATATAAAGTTTTTAAATCGAGCTCAAATGGAGAAGTTACTGACATTTGAAGTTTATGAATTTAAAATAGTTAAAATGGAATTCAAATTCAAATTAATAATTAATGCCAATGTTTAAAATTTAAAAACTAATGGTAATTAGAAACTTGGGGGTTAAGTAAATGTTAAAATAAGCGTTAACTTTAATTGAATTAAGAAGGAATTAAGTAACAAATTAAATGCTAATAATATCCTCTCAAATACATGGTACCGATCGACCGCCTTTCTTAAGCCAGTCGATCGCTTAGGGAAAGGCGGTTGACCGGTATAGTGTTGGAGGCTCGGGTTATTTATAGCCAAGAATGACCGTGATTAAATTTAATTTAAACCAACTTAAATCAGACGGTTTTGATAACTTCTAACCACTATAAATAAGAGCCTAGTCCCCTCCACTTTTATTCATAAAATATTTGTGAAAGTAAGTGGAGCTCTATCAACTTCTTCCTTCCACACTATTCAGAAATTTCTTAAGGTCTTCAGGTAAGGGATTTTTGATATTTATATTCAATTTATAATTTTATTCTCATCCAATCCTAAAATTATGAATTTAATTAATATACAAGCTAACTATTATATAATTCAAAAAGAAGAGATCTAGGAAAAGATTAAATAGCAGGCATATTCAAATCCAAAGGAGAAAATTGGGAACTATCGGCAAATGGAAATCTTAATTTTTATTATTTTGTTAATTGTATAGTATAGGATGGATTTGATTATGCTTTCAGGAATTCGAGTTCATGAAAACTTCAGATCTAAACCCCCAAAATTCCCCTAACCGAAATGTCAATTCTTATGTTATTGGGATCTCAATTATTTTATATTAAAATGGTATAATTTGTATAGTTATTGCAATTTTAATATTTACATTCTATTCCACTTCTCATTTTCTCTTTGATACAACTAAGGGTTTTTAATTATGAAACCCTTTTCTATTTTATGTTTGAAAGTTGAATAGAGTGTAGAAAATTGAATTATAAATTGTTTTAATGTCATAACTACTATTTTGATATGAAATAAGATTGGTAATTGATTCCATTTTCTTATATGAGTTTATTTTGGCATAAGGAAATCGGTTAAATTGTGTTATGGTATGGAGTTAAATGTGTGTAAACTAGAAGTTTTGACATTTAACGATTAGTATAGGGCAAAATCTTCGTATGCCTAGATATATTTTATATATATATATATATATATATATATATATACACACTTATCTATGTGTGTGTACATATTAGAATAAAAAAATAACGAATAATTAGTAATGTATTAATAGCAATAAATATGTTAGTTATTAGCATTAAAATCTTTTAGAATGATAGTTAAAAATGAATATGATTAGTGGCAGAATAAAGAATCTTTCTTTTGAGCCTTGGCAGAATGCAATGAGGAGAGTGTAAATTATGACTAAATTATATTAATGCGATGTCAATCAAAAGCACATGGAAGTCTGCCTAGCTAATCTGGGTAACAACAGTGTGATTTTGGGGCTGATGTGAGACATTATCTATAATAAGTACCCAAAGAGGACACGAGGTTAGTCCGAATTCTATAGAGTAAGTCTGTCCAGTAAATCTAGCTACCACTGCCTACGAATAGTCGGACTAATATGAGACGCCATGTTGGGTTATAGGTCATAATATGCAGGGACTGCTTCGAGGATAGG
The DNA here is from genome assembly GCA_030765085.1 of Allium cepa. Lineage (NCBI taxonomy): Eukaryota > Viridiplantae > Streptophyta > Magnoliopsida > Asparagales > Amaryllidaceae > Allium > Allium cepa. The sequence goes on along the minus strand of CM060938.1, from coordinate 72,009,558 downwards.
AGGTTAGTTAGTTGCTGTTGTAGCGTCAGCCTCCACCCAAATTAGAAGGTATTAAATGGTCGGGGATAGCATTTAGGCATGGTAAACAGAAATATTAGAAAGGGTTTGCTTCGGATTTGAGATATTAAGTGGCTATTATAAGGTCCGTCTTTTCCAAAAAGAGGTATTAAGTGGCTTGATGATATTCCATGCAATGTCTATTAGGTTGTGCTGGTCAGGGGTTTGCCTTGGGTTAGTTTAACTACTCGTATTTTGACCATTTTAAAAAATAAAATAAAACAATGATTTTGAATGAAAATACTTAAGTTTTTAAAATTTTATGATTTGAATGCGTTTTAATAAATTTGACATGAAATTTAGTTTGAATATTTTGGAGAAATTATTTTCATTTTAAAATTTAATTCAAAAACCGGTCATTATTTTAATGAAAATTATTATTTTTTGAAATGTAAATAATTTTACATGAAATTGTTCTAGAAATTTTTCCCAAGTAAGATGTCAAAGTTCGTTTCATCAAATTCTGATCTTTATAGCTCTACTTAAGTTGCAGTAACGTAGTTAGCTTCAACGATGGAATTTTGATGCAAATGTTAAAATTAAAATTTTTGTGTACTATTAGTCCGTATTCTGAGTACTGAGAAAATCAGTATTTTATATTTTTGTGATTAGACGTCCGGTGTGTGCTGTAGAGCTGTTTTAACTATAGATTCAGGCACACTATAATCTGAATTAAGGCCCGTACACAAATATCTGTGTACGTTTGAGTTTGTAGGACGGAGCCTAGCCGCGTCATCCGATATTTTGACAAATAATTATTCAAGTCTCCTCTTTTATTACTTCAGTTTCATGTATTCTAGAAATGAAGAGAAATATAATGCGGATCTTATCATTTTTTTGCCCACTTGTACAACTTAGTTCCAAGAAACTAATGTACACTCGTATTTTATTGAAACAAATTTCAGTCGCCATCTAACATTCTCTTTCTAGATCCTTATCACCGACCACATCCTTCCCAAAGCCCGCCTACATGCTTCCATCCCACTGCCGCCTTCCCATCTCTACCATCCTTTCCTCGTGCCTCCGCCTGACTATATCATCGGCCATCCACTCCACTTCCCAGACTTCCCAGGCCAGCATCATCTCCTACCCGCCTCCACAAAACTGCCCACTTTCTCTCCACCGAGATCTGCACCTCGGCCACCTTCGCCTCTCCACCCAAAACCCCATCAGCTTTGCCTGAAGCATCTCCTCCACCCGCCTAACCCTCGGCAGCGCAGACTTCCACCCTAGCCTCTTGCCAGACCAGCCTCCATCCTTCTTTATATATAAAAAATTTCAAAGCCAAGCCAAACTGCCACACTTCCTATTTGCTTGAACCAAAACGCACTAGCCACTAAATAATACTCCTGCCCGTTCGTTAAACATGTCCACTAGTGTCCGTTTGTTGAGATCCGTAGGCGTATTTGTCGTTGTGTCAAGCAATTTTTCAAATTTGCATACTACGGTGAGTGTCAAACTCATGAATACTATAATTCTATTGCAAGTTAAATCAACGTCGTGATGTGTTAAAATTATTTTGATTTGTTGTTTATGAATTTAAAATGACATTGAAATTGAATTTCTTTGCTAGTTGAACTCCCTAACATTCTATAGTTGATGATTGTTGTGATATATGTTTAATTTAGTTGATTTATATTTTGATTGTATGTACAGGCCTACAAGTTGATAATAATTGATGATACTGCGATTATATATGTTTAGGCATTGATTATACCTGTTACCACCTTGTTTGAATTATTGAAATTGTATAACTTATTATATAGATCATTTGAATATTGAATGGTGGTATAAAAAACCATAGTATACTGATATGTGGAAAATGTTGGAATAGATAATTTTACTGTTTGTCCCAAAAAGCGACTTTTGAAAAATTTCACCGTTTTGTCCTTATTTGAAATTTTTTCATACATTTATGTGTTTAATTCTAAACTATTGATATGTTATAATAAATGACATTTTGAATAACATAGTCTAAAGTTTGGTCTTAAGTTTATGTGGAAATTTCAGAATCAGTTATTTATTTAAATATGAATAAATAGGTATCTGGGAAAAATAGCGTTATCTTAACTTGAAATTTTTCTATAACATTATCTCAGCAAAACAAAAATATTTTGTAAAGAAACCAATACCAAATTCTGTCATCTAGTATTTTTTTATTTTATTCTTTGAAAATAAGATTGTCAAAATTTAAAATTTTGTAAAATCTTTATTTTGGCCTAAAATTTTTTACGTAGTTCCTGTGTATTAACTAGAGAATATTTTGTAAAGTAACTCATAAGTATTTTAGTCATCTAATAATTTTAATAATCCGATCTTTTAAATTAGCCGTTAGAAAATTTGGGACAATTATTAATTTTATTTGGAAAAATTTGAAATTTTACTGGATATTATAAACAAGAGCTTTTTGAAACGGGAAATTATTGTGAAAGACAAATTTTTTTAGCATTTTAGACTCAAGGACAGACCTTCAGCATTTTAGCCTAAGGACAACTTATTTTAGGTATCAGTTTTTAGTTATTGATAACAGTTTTTAGGTATCAGTTTGTAGTTATCGTAGCAGTTTTTAGGTAACAATTTTTAGTTCGGTAGCAGTTTTGGAAGAATATTTATCCTTATGAATAATTTTGGAAGAATGTTTGTCCTTTTGAATATTTTTTAGTAGAATGTTTGTCCTTGTGGTTAAAATATTGAGATCGTGTCTTTGAGCTTAAAAATATACAAATTTTTGTCCTTTAAATTAATCCCCCCCTTTTGAAATTTATTTTGGAATTTTCTAGCAAAATTTTAGGTTTTTTTTTTTAATTTAATTAGTGTAAAATATGATGTATATTAATTATTAAAAATACTAAATATTTTTGGAAAATTTTAAAACATTTTTTTGAATTTCTTGAAGTAAAGTGAAAGACTTTTGTGTTGAACTCTTTTTGAGATTATTAACAAATTTTTTCTACAAAATTGAAATGGATAAAATGACATACTTTATATATTGAACGATTTGTTATTAAATAGACCAACATTGACATACTCTCTGTGAATACTGAAACCACTTTAATAACTATGTACACGGTGGACGTTATCTCGAACGTAAAGGTTGAAGTGGCGAACGTTTATTGGAATGAAGTAAGAGAACGGTAATGGATGAATCCGACATTTGTGTCAAATTTGAACTGACTAAAATAGAAGCTATACCTTGCCAGGAGGATTGCTACCTATAGCGGACATTTTTCCATCATATTAGGATCATGATTTTGAACTCGATTGGTGCATACCTTTGATTCTGGATTGATGGATGTGGTCGGCTTTTAGGGGTTACGACCAGTTAGGGAAAGTAAAGCGGTAGATTCCTACCTTTAGCATTGCCTCACGAGCCTTGTCATACGATTATCACTATATGAAACCGCTATGATTTTGTTTTAGTATTGTTCTATCACAACTCCTCCCTGGCTACTGGTTGTGTTACAAGGCACACTGTAGAATAATGCTTGAAAATATGCTAAGAGGAATAATGTAAAGCCTTAATACTATTTAAATGTTTACATTATTATAAATATTACATATGTTCATAATTACTGCTTATAGATAGTTTAATGGATCCTTAACAGATGGAAAATCCCGTGATATCTCTTAAGTTATTATGCACATTGTACACCTGATTTTGAATTAATTTACAGAAGGATTTTTAATTCTGACTTAGATGTATGTTTTCCATTACACTTGAGTTAGCCTGAGTATTACAGAGTTTGAGGAGTGTTTTTCTGGAGATGAAGATTTAGTTGAAGACTCCACATTTATCTAGTTTTATTTCCCTATTTCAGTTTGGACTTGTAGTAGTAAACTTATTTTATCTCCAGTTTGTTATTTTAAACTTTGAAAATCTGATGTAAACTTTATTAGTAGCTTCATTAACTATTTATGTATTTATTTTATTTCTATTGTGAAATTTTATGTTGTAATTTTTCTGTCTGTGATTCTGTTTACTGATTCTTATTACAAATCTCATTGATAATATGTCTTTTGGACTATTTGAGAAAGACATGTATGGTTTATTGTCGACTTAAATCATCCAAAATGGCGGGTCATCATAGTTGGTATTAGAGCTATTATACCATCTTTTGACCAAGTAGTATGTCATAAAATTTGGCTAAATGGCTTCCGTGATCATCAAGGTAGAAAACCCGAAGAGACGATTATCAGGCTCGAAAATCGATTATATTAGGAACTATAGAAAATAGTTAGGCGGATTCAGACAAGGCAAAGTCAAGGAACAATCAATATGAAGTGGCAAGGAAGGCCCATAAGAGCACATTTTAAATTTTAAGTCAATCGGAGTTTGTATGCTCAAGTTATGGGCAAAGGAAGAATTTATATGGATCGATCGGGAACGATCCATAAAACAGCGTAAATTGACGAAGATTGATCAATATATCAAAATCTACAAAACCAATGCACTTGAAACTTTAAGTGTATCACTATATTGAAGAGTGGAGCCCCTAAAAATGATCGCATGACAAAACTCTTAAATCTTGAAAAAAGAGGTTGATCATTGTTGGGATGATCGTACAAATCAGCCATAACGATCCATAGTTTTACGAAAAATGCGATATCACACAAACAGTACGTCAGAATTGCATAAAATTTGGAGAGAAAGTATATTACATCATGGAACACCCCCATGATCAATAGTAGCTCAAAAGGATGAAATCTTGAAAAATAAGTCAATCGTTATTGGAACGATCATATAAATCAGCAAATGATCCATAGTTTTACAAAAAACACAATATCTCAAAACGGTATGTCGGAATTGCACAAAATTTAGAGAGTAAGTATCTTACACCATGGAACACCCCATGATTGATCGTATCCCGAAAGGATGAAACTTGGAAAATAGGCCGATCATTATTGGAACGATCGTACAAATCAACATAACGATCCATAGTTTTACGGAAAATGCAATATCTCACAAATGGTACGTCAGAATTGAACAAAATTTGGAGAGCAATATCTTACATAATGAAGCACCCCCATGATCGACCTCAGCTCAAAAGAATGAAATCTTGGAAAATTGGCCGATTGTTATTGGAAGATCGTACAATTAAACATAACGATCCATATTTTTACGAAAAACATGATATCTCACAAACAGTGCATCGGAATTGCATGAAATTTGGAGAGCAAGTACCTTACATCGAAGAGCTCCCCCATGATTGATCGCAACTCAAAAGGGTGAAATTCAAGAAAATAGGCTGATCGTTATTGGAACGATCGCAAAAATCAGCATAACGATCCATTGTTTTACGAAAAACGTGATATCTCACAAACGGTACGTCAGAATTGCATGAAATTTGGAAAGCAAGTATCTTACGTCATGAAGTACACCATTGATTGGTTGTAGCTTAAAAGGATGAAATCTTAGAAAACAGGCCGATCGTTATTTGAATGATCCTATAAATAAGCATAACGATTCATAGTTTTACGGAAATCGCGATATCTCACAAACGGTGCGTCGGAATTGCACGAAATTTGGATAGCATGTACCTTACATCATGGAGCACTTCTATGATCGTTTGCAACACAAAAGATGAAAATTAAAAAATAGGCCAATCGTTATTGGAATGATAGTACAAATCAGCATAACGATTCATCATTTTACGGAAAACATGATATCTCACAAGCGGTACGTCAGAATTGCATGAAATTTGGAAAGCTGGTATCTTACAACATGGGGCACCCCCATGATTGATCATAGATTAGATGGATGAAACCTTGAAAAATAGGCCGATCGTTATTGGAATGATCGTACAAATTAGCATAACGATCCATAATTTTATGGAAAACGCGATATCTCACAAACAGTATGTCGGAATAGAATGAAATTTGGAGATCAAGTAGCTAACATCATGGAAAACCTACTAATTGATCGCAGCTTAATAGTATAAAGCATGAAATGATCTGTTATGATCCAATTTCTAACCAAAATAGCGAAGATCGATTGATATCTCACAAACGATATGTCGGAATAGCGCGAAACTTTGGAAGCATGGAGTAGAGGCATGGAAGACCCCACAAATACGATTATAACCCCATTGGATTAGTATGGAAAGATCAGCTAAATTATTTTTGGTGTTTGATCGATCCAAAATTTTATGGGTCGAGTCGTATGGGCTTGGAGGTTCTTCTGTCGAAATTTTAGCTCGATTCATACACATCTTCACCTATAAATACAACGGACTTGGCTTATTGCAGTGACTTTTCGGCTGGCTAACTTTCATCACTTCTTATCTCTTCCTCCATTAATTTCTAAATGGATAACAACTGTACTTGTAATCTTAAAGTGTAAATTAAAGATCATTGAAGTGGACGTAGGCCATGCCGAACCGTTATAAAACTCATTGTTCCATTGCTTTTTCTGCTATTTATTCTGTGATTTGTTTGCTTATCTTTCCATTTGGAGATCTTTTTTTTGGAAATTGATACTTTCACATACAACTGGGTGTTTGTGACAATTTTGGATGCAAACATTTTGTTGCTTTCACTGAGAGGAACTTGCATCCACAGTTTAAAAGCTAGGATCTTAGATTTGGAAGATTGGATACTTGGATCCAGGAAGCAATGGTTAAGCAATCAACAAGGAGCCATTAGTGATAGGAGTCATCATGGAGGGAGCCGGAGGCTTCTCCTAGAGCTAGAGAAAATCAGATATCTATCTATATCACCAGAAATGAAATGGGAATAATGATGGATGCTATGCAGGAGAGGATGCTCAAGAGATAGGAGGAGATGATGTAGAATCTACTTCGACAGATTGGTCAAGATGGAGGGAAAACCAAGGAAATGGACTAGAAAGAAATGCTAGAAACATAGATCATAAAGTTGGAGTAGTAGGAGCTGAGAAAAAATAGAAACAGGACCAAGGAAATGAAGCTAACATGATGCAGGATGGAGTGGAATAGCCGAGAGTGGCCCCTGACTAACTAAGATTGACCGAGGCCCATCGTCCCAGAACGACCCCGATCATTCCAGAACGATCAATGCCAATTGATCCATACTTGGGGGCATGGCCCCTGGTCACATTGGATCGATGCCAGCCAGGATACTAGGCAGTGCTATGTAGTTTCACGTTGATTGGAATGCGCACGCTCGTCCAGAAGAGCAGATTTCAAGATTCCCCCATGGACTCGAGGTGCAGGTTGGGGACAATGATCGAAGACTACCACTGGATGACAACGACAGGTTGGCGGAAATGATTAGATGGGCTATGTGAGGAGTATTATTAAATAGAGATCTAGAAGATGTAAATAGGAGTTCCTTCGCTCTCAATAACAGGCAAGCTAGGAATCCAACGGAGTTCAAACTACCAACGCTTGAGGCATATAATGGAAAAACGGATCCCGCTATTCATCTAAAGTGTTACATGAGACATATGGAAGTACTGGAGGCATCATAAGAAGTCATAGTACAGTGCTTCCCTTTGTACTTAACGGATTTAGCTACACTATGGTTCAGATAGTTGGAAAGCGGCTCTATTAGCACATGGACAAAATTGATCGAAAGGTTTATGAGGCAATTTTGGGTCCACATCATGAGACCCAAGAGTGTGATAATTTTAACATCGATGAAGCAATGAAAAGAAGAATCACTCAGGGATTTCTTAACCAGGTTCAATGCGGTAGAGCTTTGGTGGATCGGATCCGTCGATGGCTTTGGTGGCAGTAACGTCAGAAATTGTGGATAACTTGGATTTCAAGTTATCGTTGGAACTGGAGCCACTAGTGGATCTCGTGGAATTTTACCATGAAGCAGAAAGGTTTCTACGACCGAAAGATGCGAAAGCTGATAGAAAGGGAAAAGAGGAAGTGGTGTTTATGTGGTTACCAGAGGAAGGTTCAAACAAGGATAAAGGAAAATGGAAAGCAGAGGATGGTTCTGATAGATCAAAGCGACCATGAGAGAATCGAGATTCACCTCTTACATGAAATTGAGTGAGACGTTGGAATGGATATATCTATATACTAGGGCCAGATCCCCTATCAAAGGACAATAAGGAGAGAACCTACAAGTAATGAAAAGAAATCAGAAAAATGCTATTTGTTCCATGAGCTGGATGGGCATAGTACAAACGACTACAGACGCTTAAAGGATAAGTTTGAGGAACATGTTTGCAATGGCAGGCTGTAACAATATATAAGAACTCAAACAACAGTGATGGAACATGAGTAGCCACCACCAGCATCGAACGGGAACTACCTGGATCGAGGCATCAACTTGTCATCAATTGATCGGAATGGCAAGGAATAAGTAATAAACTCCACAATAAAACAACTAAGTCACTTACACATGTACGGGATCGAGAACAGTCCCTGGGCATGCTCTGAGATGAGGATGAACCATCACACCCGGAGAGGCATGCATTGTAGTGTTTATTTTTTTTTCTTTTGTTTTTCTTTTAGTACATGGACTTAATTTTATTAGTTGAATGTTTTGATTAACAAATTCAATCGAATGTGAAATTTGAAATTAATAATTTTTAGTCCCATCCAGACAAGCACATTTCGTCTCGAAAAAGGCACTCGAACTATTATAGTTTGCTTGGAACAACATTTGATCTTGAATGATCACATTACAATTCGAATAGGTAATCAGTCTCAAATGATCACATTACACATCAAACAAGCACTCGATCTTGAACGATCATATTTTGCCATGAGCAGGCACTCGATCTTGAACGATCACACTATGCCTCGAATAGGCACTTGATCTCGAACGATCGCATTTCGCCTATATAGGCATTCAATCTCGAACGATTGTATTTTTCCTCGAATAGACACTCGATATTGTGCGATTATCATCTACCTAGGATGGCTACGAATTTGACTAATAGTCCTGAACGGCCATCACTAACAATCAGGCAAGAACACATATTTGTTCACAGATCATCAATGGGTTTTGATCATTGGAATTAAGGTAATTCAAAACACGCCTTCCTATCGCAAGGCATGTTTGGGGGGAAAATGTTATATTGCCTTTTGATCAGGCAATATATCATAAAAGTTGGCTAAATGGCTTCTGCGACAATCAAGGTAGGAAGCTTGGAGAGACGGTTATCTGGTTCGAAAATCGATTATATTTGGAACTATGGAAAATAGTTGGGTGGATTCGAACCGGGTCCCAATCAAAATGTCAGTTTTAAGTGATAAGGAAGGCCTAAATAGGCCACATTAAAAATTTCAAGTCTATCGGAGTTCGTATGCTCGAGTTATGGGCAAAGGAAGAATTTATTTGGACCGATCGAAAACGATCTATAAAACAACGTAAATTGATGAAGATCGATCAATATCTCAAATCTACAAAGCCAATGCACTTGAAACTTTCAAATCATAACTATATTGAAGATTGGAGCCTACAAAAACAATCACGTGACAAAACTCACAAATCTTAGAAAAAGAGGTCATCATTATTGGAACGATCATACAAATCAGCCATAATGATCCATAGTTTTACGAAAAATGCGATATCTCACAAATGGTGCATCAAAATCGCATGAAATTTGGAAATCAAGTATTTTATATCATCGAGCACCACCATGATTGATTACAGCTCAAAAGGACGAAATTTTGGAAAATAGGCCAATTGTTATTGGAACGATCGTACAAACTAGCGTAACGATCCATATTTCTACGGAAAACGTGATATTTCACAATCGTAAGTCGGAAATGCATGAAATTTGGAGAGCAAGTATCTTACATCATACCTCCATAATGGATCATAGCTCAAAGGGATGAAATCTTGGAAAATAGGCCGATCGTTATTGCAACGATCGTATAAATCCGCATAACGATCCATAGTTTTACGAAAAACGTAATATCTCACAAATGGTACACCAGAATTGCAAAAAATTTAGGGAGCAAGTATCTTACTTAATGACGTACCACATGACTGATCACAGCTTAAAAGAATGAAAATTGGAAAATAGGCCGATCGTTACTGGAACGATGGTACAAATCAGTATAACGATCCATAGTTTTACGAAAAACATTATATCTCACAAACAATATATCAGAATTGCACGAAATTTGGAGAGCAAGTATCTTACATCATAGAGCACCCCCATTATCAGTCATGGCTCAAAAGGATGAAATCTTGGAAAATAGGCCGATCATTATTGGAACGATCATATAAATCAGCATAACGAACCATTCTTTTTCAAAAAATGCGATATTTCACAAACGGTATGTCGGAATCGCTAGAAATTTGAAGAGAAAGTATCATACCTCATGGAGCACCCCATTATTGATCATAGCTCAAAAGGATGAAATCTTGGAAAATAGGCGATCGTTATTGGAACGATCGTATAAATTAGCACAACGATCCATAGTTTTACAGAAAACGCGATATCTCACTAACAGTGTGTCAGAATTGCAAGAAATTTGAAGAGAATGTACCTTACATCACGAAATATCCCCATCATCGATTATAGCTCTAAAGGAGGAAATCTTGGAAAATAGACGGATCGTTATTTGAACGATCGTACAAATCAGCGTAACGATCCATAGTTTTATGGAAAATGCGGTATCTCATAAGCGGTATGTCAGAATTGCATGAAATATTAAAAGCAAGCGTCTTACATCATGGAGCAACCCCATGACTAATCGTAGCACAAAAGAACGAAATCTTGGAATAAGCCGATTGTTATTGGAATGATCGTATAAATCAGCATAACGATCCATAGTTTTATGGAAAACGCGATATCTCACAAATGGTACGTTAAAATTATTCAAAATTTAGAGAGAAACTATCTTACATCATGGATGACCTCCATGATCGATCTCATATCAAAAGGATGAAATCTTGAAAAATAGGCCGATCGTTATTGGAACGATCGTACAAATCGTCAATGATACATAGTTTTACGTAAAACGCGATATCTCACAAACAATATGTCAAAATTGCTCTAAATTTGGAGAGCAAGTATCTTACATCATGGAGCACCTGCATGATCGATCGTAGCTCAAAAGGATGAAATCTTGGAAAATAGGCCGATCGTTATTGGAACGATTGTACAATTCTGCTCAACGATCCATAGTTTTGTGGAAAAAGCGATATCTCAAAAACAGCACGTCAGAATTGCACGAATTTGGAGAGTAAGTATCTTACATCATGGAGCACCTCATAATCGATCACATCTCTAAAGGATGAAATCATAAAAAATAGGCCGATTGTTATTGGAACGATAGTACAAATCAGCATAACGATCATAATTTTACGGAAAACGCGATATCTCACAAATGGTATGTCGGAATTGCATGAAATTTAAAGAGCGATTAGCTAGGGGAACTAACATGATCAATCATAGCTCAAATAGATGAACCATGGAAAGATCTCGTATGATCCAATTTCTATCAGAAATAGTGAAGATTGATCGATATCTCGCAAACGGTAAGTTGGGAGCATGGACTAGAGACACGGGGGACCCCATAAAAGTGATTGCAGTCCCATTGGAGCTGGTACGGAATGATCAACTTTTTTTTTTGGGGGTCGATTGATCCTAAATTTTCTAGGTCGGGTCGTATGGGGCCGGAGGTCCTTCTACCGAAATTTCAGCCCTCCATGCACGTCTTCACCTACAAATAAAGCGGACTTGGCTCATTGCAAGGGACTTTTCGGCTGGCTCTCCTTCATCACTTCTTATCTCTTTCTCCGTTAATTTTCTAAGGCAAAAACAACCACACTTGTAATCTTATTGTATAAATAAAAGATTTTAGAGTAGAAGTAGACCAAAGTTTGCTGAACCACTATTAAGCTCGGTCTTCCTTTACTTTTTCTACTATTTATTATGTGATCTACATGCTTATCTTTCTATTTGAAGATTGTTTTTGGAAATTGGTGCTTTCACATACAACTGGGTGTTTGTGACCATTTTTGGGCAAACAAGTGCCAAGTTTAGCGAACACCAAAGCATGTGTGGTAAACTCATTAGAGGTAGGGTAAGCAATACCCTAGAATGAGTAAAATCTTTCTTAGGAGAGCGTATTTTTATATAAAAAATATAATAAAAACAAAATGCTTAAAATTCCTTCTATTTTCAAAATTTCTATCAAAATTGATCATTCTTCCTTAGTAGATTTCACTTTGATTAGGTTTTCTCTTAAATTTAGTTTCTAATCTATGTTCTAAACCCATCCTTGTCTTTATAGGATGAGTAATAGAAAGAATACTAGAGGCAGTGGAAGAGGAAATAGTCCTATTAAAGGAGCTTTGGCACCAGTCGTTTCTGAGGTGAGACTCACTACTCTCAGTAAGGAATATACATAGCTTGGAGGTACGAAGTTCACTGGTATAAAGGGCATAATCGAAGCACAATAGCGGCTGAAGAGCTTAGAAAGGATTTTCACTAGATTAGGGATTACTGGTGCACAGATGCGTCCATTCGCAGCTTGGTAGTTACAGAAAGCTATCCAGGATCGGTGGGAATCTATCGTGGTCCATACCCCTGAAGAGAATATCACTTGGGCTTAATTCAGGTGAAATATGTATAGGAATTTAATATTCTGTAAGATTATTTCTTTGAACCTAGCTCAACCTTGTATACCACCAAATTACAGGGAGGCTTTCGTAGCTTGCTAGATGCCTAAAGCTAGAAAGACTCGGTTGTACAAGAATTTTTTGGATCTTAAGCAAGGGGACATGACAGTTTCAGAGTATAAGAGAAGATTCAATGAGTTGTCAAAGTTTGGCCACTATCGAATCGACACACCTCTAAAGAAGAAAGAGATTTTGTAGTAGGCGTGTGCTAGGAATTTTAAGACCATCTTACTGGGCAAGCACAAAGCACTTTCACAACACTTATGGATATCGCTATCAGATATAAAAAACTAAATTTGAAAAGGACACAAGCTAAGAAATCCCCAACTGCTCAAGAAACCTCCAGCAAACCAGGGAAGAGGGAGTCGAATTTTAGCCATCAGAAGAAGAAATGGCAGAGCAAGAATGGAGTTGGATGTTCTCAAAAGAGGCCCACTAATCTGTCTAATATCACATGCTTCAGATGTGACTAGAAGAGACATTGTACTAATAGTTTCCTAGTGACCGTAGATGCATCAGTACCTCCAATTTAGATAACTAGGAGAGATCTCTGCCACATTTGCTTGCAACCTAGCCACCTTAAGAAAGAATGTCCCACTCAGAAGAAGGGCACCCCATCTGGCGTGTTTGCAGTTGTAGCTTTTTCTCCTACCATTGTGCAAACCAACCCAGTGCTTCAAGGTACCCTTACATAACATCTTATGCCTATTCATGTTTTATTTGATATTAGAGCATCCCATAGCTTTATATCATTAGTCATATGTGACAAACTTGATCACGTCTTATAACCCGAACCTACATATAAATCCTTATATGTATCTAACCCCATCGGCGGTCCTGCAAACCTAGGAATGATTTTTAAAGGAGTGAGACTCTTTAAAGGAAAACACCAGTTCATAGGAGATTTATCTGTTCTAGGCTTCAAAGTATTCGACATATTATTAGGTACGGATTGGTTAACCAAATTCGATGCTAAAAATTTCTAACAAAACTCAATAGTCTCTTTAATTGATGACAATGGAAACTACTTAGTAATAGAGTGTAAGATGCCTATAAATCTTGCTAAGAGTTTTATTTTCTCACTCGATTCCTATCCAAATGATCTTAGCATTATCCAGGTTGTCCAACTATTCCCTTATATTTTCGGTGAAGTGATTTGTTTAACACCTCATCGTGAAATAGTATTTCAAATTGGTCTTGTCCCCGCAGCTAGACCTATAGTACTCCCTTCGAGAAGGATGCCATCTAAGGAGAGGCGGAACTAAAGACTCAAGTTGATTATTTATTGTCTATAGGTCTGATTAGACGTAGTCATTCAGAGTGGGGAGCTGCAGTGGTATTCATTACTAAATCAGATAGTTCCCTAAGGATGTATATAGACTGTAGAGAGTTGAATAGGCCTACCCATAAGAAGATATACCCAAATGCCTCGTATAAATGACATGCTTGATTAGTTATACGGGACAAAAGTATTTCCATAGCTTGACCTAGCCATGAGTTTTCATCAACTTAGAATTATGGAGAATAGCATACACAAAACAGCTTTCCGTACCAAAGATGGTTTCTACGAATGGTTAGTTATGCCATTCAGTTTAACAAATGCCCCAGCCTACTTTGTAGATTTTATAAATATAGTACTTTAGGAAATTCTAAACCAATTTGTTCTCATTTTTATTGATGATATATTGTTCTTTTCTCAGACTAAGGAAGAACTTGAAGTGCATCTTAAATTCATGCTTGAAACTTTAAGAAATCATCAGTTGAAAGTTAAGTTTACTAAGTGCCATTATAGCAAGAAGAAGTCAGATTCCTTAGGCATGTGGTTTCTAGGAATGGGGTTTCGGTTGATCCAACTAAGATAGCCATGATCAATGTAAGTTCTTATCTAGCTTCTTTTTCCTAAATTTTGAATTATCTTCTCTCTTTGAATTTGAGAATCATATTACTTTGAGTTTTTAGGATTAGGAAATCCCTAAGATTATAATATAAATTCAAAGTCTCTAAGGCTTAGCTTGTTATTACCGAAGAATTATCAAGCATTTCTCTTGAATTTCCTCGCCTCTTACAGCATTGACTTAGAAGGATGTTAAGTTTGTTTAGACTGACAAATGCTAGAAAGCATTTGATGAATTAAAACAGAAGTTTAGTACTGCTCCTATTCTCACGTTCTGAATGGAAGTGAAGGTTTTATAGTATATACAGACGCTGGAAGAAATGGGATAGATGCTGTTTTAATGCAATATGATAAAGTAATTGCGTACGCTAGTAGACAGTTGAAGGTTCATGAAATCAACTATGCAACACATGATCTAGAGTTGTTAGCAGTAGTGTTTACTTTGAAAATGTGGAGTTATAATCTTTTTGGAATGAAATTTGAACTCTTTACTGACCACAAATTACTGAAGTACATTTCACTCAAAAGGATCTTAATCAACAGTAAGTCAGATGGCTCGAATTCCTAGCTACTGATGATCTCGACATCAATCACACTCTCGAAAAAGCAAATGCAGTGGCCGATGCTTTGAGTAGAAACAAAGCTATGTTATATGAACTTATTGCTTCTCCGACTCTTATGGATGGTATTGCTACTAAACAAGACGAGGATGCAAAAATAAGGTGTATCAATGAAATTGTTCTCAATAGGCAGGTTAATATACAAAATGGACGGGACACAGAAATTGATTGATATGGAATTCTGAGAATTAATAACAGAATTTGTGTTTCGAATGTAGATGGTCTGAGACAAGAAGTGTTCAAAGAGAATCGTAAGTGCAGACTTTTTATTCACCTAAAAATGTATCAGAATATGAAAAAGTTGTATTGGTGGGTAGAATGAAGTGGGACATCTCTATGAATGTCAATAGATGTGCAAATTCTCAACAAATAAAGATGATCATCAAAAGTTAGCACGAATGTTAGAACCTCTTGAGATTCCAACTTGGAAATGGGATCAAATCCATATGGATTTTACAGACGGATTACCGAGAATGAGAAAAGGAAATAAGAGCATTTGGGTGATTATCGATAGAGCGACAAAATCTTCCCATTTCTCGATAAAAACAAATCAAACTGCTTCAAGTCTGGTTGAGATTTATTTGAGACAAATTTTCTAACTCCATGGAGTCCCGACAAGTATAGTACGTGATAGAGATCTAATCTTCACTAGTCATTTTTGGAAAGCCCTTTAAGATGCATTGGGTACTTAGTTGAATCTGAGCATAGCTTATCACCCTCAAATGGATGGCAAAACTAAAAGACCAAACTAGATTTTAGAATACCTTCTTCGAACTTATGTTCTAGATTTTGGAGGATCTAGGGAATTCCATCTCCACTATGTTGAATTTACCTACCACAATAGCTATCAGGCAAGTATTGGCCTGACACCGTTAGAAGCTCATCACGGATGCCTTGTAAATTTCCGCCTTGTTGGACCGAGACAAGAGATCGACTTGTTCTTGGTCCATAAATGATTCTGGAAGCTTCTAAACAAGCCGAAGGAATTAGGGGAAGAGTGAAAACCTCTCAGGAACGATAGAAGAAATGTGCTTATAAAAGAAGGAGGGCCTTGGAATTTTCAGTAAGGGATGAAGTATTTCTCAAAATTTCACCTTTGAGGAATGTGATATTATTTGAAGGAACGGAAAGCTAGCTCGAAGATTTTAGGTCCTTTTCTTATCACAAAGAGAATTGGTACTTTGGCCTATAGGGTTGACTTATCGGACAAACTATCAAGCATGCATAATGTGTTCCATATCTCACATCTTTGAAAATACTTACATGACCCAGCTACGATAGTTCAACCGACGCAATTCGAAGAATTAAATGTTGAGCCAAATCTTACTAATAAGAGGAGGCCATTTCGTATTGTAGATAGAAGAACGAAGCAACTAAGAGAAAAATAGTCAATCTCGTCGTGGTTCAGAGGAGTAATGATGATCGGGATTGCCCTTGGGAGATTGTGACGACCTACCTTTCTGACCCTTGGGAAAGACACCTAATACGTCCATGGTATTCGTGTGCCGTTGCCCAAGCACCCGAAAGATGAATTGTCATGGGGTAAAAATAAAGAAAATAATAGAAAATCTCACAATAAAATTGTTAAATAGAACATAACAGTAATATAGCACATAAGGTTACTACTCTCTAACTACTTAAATATAAATGAGTACCGGATAGTTTTAGGGAAACAAACAACTTAGGTCGGCAATATGTCTGGTATGAGTAAAATTATAAACAATATGTGTAATTAAACAACAACTGCTTCCAAACACGGAATGAGTTTTCCCTCACAAGAACAACATCCAAATGTAAAGAATGGCTACAAATAATTAAACATCACGAAGAGTGCTAGACTCTTCCTGATGCAATTAAAGGAAACTAAATTCAAAGGTTCGTATCAATAAGGAATGAAATTTTCCAACAATGACTAGGAGGTGCACCCCTTACCGAAAGTATAACTCTAGAATATATAATTAAGAACTATAATGGCTCTAGGACACATCCAAGCCGGACTCTGCCAAAGGTTACCGAGAATCCGAGTAATTCACGTCTTGATGCGAAAATATCTGAACCAAATCTAGAGTAGATGTGACATTACCCTAATAGGAGCAATCCCACATAGCTTTGCTTTCACTCGCGCTTTGGATTTAGTCATTTTCGACAAAGGATAACAAAGCTCAAATAGGCAACAAACTTTATTATATTGATGATACATAAATGAAGAAAGCTGAACCGATATTTAATAAACTAACTATTGGTGGAAAAATGATCATATATGGACAGTAAATCTCATAATCCTACCATTACTCGTCGATTTCAAACTTGTACTATTTCCTGGTTAAAAATGAAGTTGGGAAAGTGAATGTAGTGTTACCTCTAGACATTGCCTTAACGACCTTTATAACTTTTGAGATAGCGACAAGTTTCCATTCCTCGATGTTTAATGTTCAAAGTATAACTAAATTCTTTCCATATAAGTGATATCTCTTTACGGGAATTAATTCATTTCCACAAATGAATCGAACATTCACATTTAAAACCAAATTTGTGCTTGGGTAAAACTTCACAAGTATTAACATTAAAAATCTTTGTAAAAATGTTTTATTAACTTTAAAACACCATTATTAAAAAGATTTAATAACTTAAAACATCCTTATTAAATTGGTTAATTAGCTTTAACTATCATAAGTAAGAATGATTAATTATTTTTAAACTTCATTAATTAATTCGATAAATTGATTTCGAATACCTTTAATTAAAAAGGTTAATCACTTTTAAAATCATCATTAATTAAATACATAAATTAAATTTAAACATCATTAATTAAATTATTTAATAAAGAAAATTAAATATCATTAACTAAAAATGATTAATGTTAGCAAGAAAACTTATCAACATCACCAAAGTTATGTGAATAGCAAATAAGATTATGTAAGATAAGGTATCAAAAAGATTGCTTCCTTTGGAACTCTTCTTTCGACCAGGTTGACTTGGTCAAAAGAGTTTTAGAAGATAACTTTGGAATGTGGGCAAGGGAAGAAGCATCTAACTCGAAACCCCTATTTCGAATGAGATGAAAACAACTATTCATATTGAATATCCATCTTTTTCGATCATGTCAAAAGGCCCATTCTAACCCTTTCGACCATGTCGGGAGGAATGTTTAGCCTATTAAAGCGAATTAACTGCTTTTAAACTCATTGGTTTCATTTCTTCTGTGGAGGAACTCCTTTGAAATTGTTGCTGATGTAATTAAGTGTTGGTTTCCTTCGAACGAGCTCCTTTATTTATGATAGCTTGCCAATTTCAAACTGGATTTCTTTCATGACATCCCTTTCGATCAGGTCAAAAGGGAGTTTGTCCTTTTGAAACTGTTCCAATTTGCAAATGATCAAGCTTCATTAAATATACATGATATAAGATCGCGTTGGATATTTGTAAGTTTTATGAACTTATTAGTGTTGAAACATCATCATCATCCTTATTTTCCATTATTTGATATTTGATGATGATGTGTTTCACACGTATGTTATCCAAGTCGATCCGATTGATTTGCATAGACAAAAAGAAGTTAAGAGATTATGATAGCATCATGTGCATTTGAATATTAGTCTAGCTAATGATCGTTATGATCTTGCTCATAATCGAAATCCTTAATGAATTCACTCATCTCTCCCTTCTTATTAATCCAAAATGAGCTATAGTTTTGAGAGCTTTTCTCCAAATTGATTTAAGGATACAAAGGTTTTGTTGTTGTAAAGAAGTAGAAGTAAAAGAAATGAGCATTGGATTTCAAAATACGGTCCCCAAAATCGGATCCCTTTGGTCTTATTTATAGATGTAGGTCAGCCCCCTTCCGCACCAATGCTTTCAACCTAGTCGAAAGGTCCTTTTATCTTCCGCATCGTTCCTTTCGACAAGGTCAAAAGGCCTCGCCTGCCTTCGATGCAGTCGAAAGGCTTCTTTATTGAGTCCTCTAACTCATCTTTGTGCTTCTCTACTTCTCATTCCAGACTTTTCGACCTTGTTGAAAGTGTCCTTTGTCCACCTTTCGTTGTCGTCAAGTTTTAAGCATTACTTCTCTCTGCTTTTCCCTGAATGGCTTTCGACGTCATTGAAAGGGCCGAAAGTGCACTTTTCTCTTCTTGTTGATTTGTTGTCATCGAAAGTAAATATATATGATCTTTCGATTCTATCGATAGGTTTTTTAGTAGGGCTTTGAAGATATTGAAGCATCAATGGTTTCGATTCTATAGGTAGGTTCCGAATGCACGCTTGTGGATTTACGCGGAATCTTCTCCTGATGTTACTACTTCGACCGATTTGAAAGGCTCGACTATGCTTTTGAAAGGGTTGTTTTGAGTAATTTGAATGAAGGCAAAACCTTTGGTTTCGAAAGGTTTGGCGCACATATGAAAGGATATTATTTATTGCCTTCGAAAGGGGTTTCTAAACATGTCCTTGCTTTCTCTATATATACATGAGCCCATCTGTATCGAAAGGCTTGAATGAGGCACAAGGGCAGCCTCGCTTTCTTTTCCATCTTTTTCGAAAGATTTTGCACTGTTCATCTCGTGAGGATGCCTGGTGCTTGCGACTCCTTTGAAAGCCTTCTTAATGCCTTCAAAACATTCTTTCGTGATCACTGTTGAAACCCTTGCCTATAATTTCAGTAGGTCCTGGTATTTTATAAGTCTTCTTTCATTCCTTTGCTCTTAAGTGGATTTTATGGTTAACAGTTTGACCCTTGTATGAAAGAAGCTTTTGCTCTTTAGGACAAAAATTTCACAACTTCTTTGTTCCTAATAATCTTGTCTTCCTGCAAAATTCAAAGCAAGTGGCATTTTCCATTGCAAACTCATTGTCTTATAAATATACTTCATGATAAGTCAGCATAGTGATGCTTCTAAATTTAAGTGGTTAGTTGATTATAATCTTGATTTAGTAAAGGATATGAGGTCCAAAATTAATAATTATTCATGCATATAATAATTGAAGTCAAAGAACCTCCTCTTGGGGATATCCAATGTCTGGAAATGGGAGGCCATAAGCTGTTATCTGGAAATAAGCCTTTATAACATGTAAATATTAACATGTATTTAGAAACTCTTCTTGGAGATAAGAATAATCCCGGAGTCCGAATTTAGATGTTGATTAACATCGTTTAGAGTTGGAAACTAATAACTCTGATTTGGGTATTAAGAAGGCCAGCTTGAAGTTTCTGGTTGGGGACTTAGATGTTTATTGTAGTTTTAATACTTCTGCTTTTAAATCTCAGATTCAGGAATCGAGGGACAAAATCCAAAATTGATGATAAAAGACCTGAAATTCAAATTCAGGTTTTGTAAAATTATGTAGTATAAACCCAGATCAAGGTATCATCAAGTGAAGTTTAGAAGTTAATCGTAAGATGTCCAGAACCCAGATTCGGGTTTTAATAAGTGACATACAAAAATAGTCTTCTAAAGAGAATTCTCAAACCCAGATTCAGGTATCAGTGGTGAATAATCAAAAAATTCGTAATAATTATCCTCACGACAAAAATCTTGAGCCCAGATTAGAGCATATGTCGGATAATCAGAAATCCACAATATTTTTCCTTTATAATAGAAATCTCCAGCCCAGATTTAGGCATATGTTGGATGATATGAAACACATAGTAATTATCTTTACAATAGAAATCTCCAACCCAGATTAAGGCACTAATAAGCGACGTTAAAATATTAATCTCGAAACCCTGATTCGGCTATAAGGAAGACCATAAGACATTAGTGAAGACCCGAAACCCATATTCGACTATTGAAATATAAAGTCTAGAAGTGAGAGTCCTGAAACCCATATTCGGGTATTGTAATATAAAGTTCAGAAGTAAGAGACCCGAAACCCAGATTGAGGTATTAATAAGTGGAGTTCTATTCTACAACTTATATTTTTGACTTCTTTGACATGTGTAAACCCTTTTAGGCCTCACATGTAGTTGTAGTTTGATCAGCTACTTCTCGAGCTTGGATGTCTTAATCCATCATTTGATATGCCACCTCTTGGTCTTGGAGATCTTAGTCCCTTGTAAATATACCACTTCTTAGGCTTGGACATCTCAGTCTATTGTTTGATGAGCCGCTTCTTGGGCTTGGACGTCTTAGTCCGTTATGGATATGCCTCTTCCTGGACTTAGACATCTTAGTCTCTTATTGATGAGCATCTTCTTGGGCTTGGACGTCTTAGTCCGTTATTGTCTGGTGCTCTTGGTTAGCTCATTCTTAGAGGTTAGAACCAAAGACTTACCCAACCTCCCTTCCGGAGGCACCTTGACCTGATCGGAGGCACGACTAAGGGCTTGTCAATGCTTTAACCTAGCCATAGCATAACACAGATAAAGGCTTATACCTCTCCCTCTAGGAGGTGCCCTACCCTGGCCATAGCATGGCGCGGACAGGGGCTTGTCGATGCTTTGACCTGGCTATAGTGTGGAGTAGATAAAGGTATATACTCCTTTCTCTAAGAAGTGCCTTGACCTGACTAGAGGCACGACCAACGGCTTGTCGATACTTTAGCCTAGCCATAGCATGGTGCGGTTAAAGGCTTACACTCCTCCCTTCAGGATGTACTCTGCCCTGGCCATCTTGGCATGTATAGAGGCTTTGCCCGTTAAAGGTAGTGTCTAAATGCAAGGAGAATTCTACTCCCAACCATGTAGATTTTTCTTTTTGAAGAAAGAGATGCTTTATTCATTCATTGTAGGGAAATATGGTTTCAAATACTTCGTATTCCTTGTTTTAGGAACCATATTGCCGTCTAGTCGGCATAAATTATAAGCTCCTAGGGGGATTACTTTGCAAATAACTAAGTGTCCTTCCCAATTTGGTGCCGGCGATCCATCAGCTGTATTTTTTGTGTTTTCTATTACTCTTCGGAGTACCAAATATCCTTTTTGAAATGATCGTGTTCTTAATTTTGAGTTGTAATACTTTGAAATCCTTCTTTGATATTATGCTATTTCGATTGCTGCTTCATCCCTCAACTCATGTATCAAATCTAGTGATTCTCTTTTTAGTTCTTGATTTAAATCGAATGCATATTTGATTCTTCGATGTGAGGGTATTTCAATCTCAGTTGGTAACATTGCCTCGCACCCATATGTCAATGAATAGGGAATATGCCCCGTTGCTGTTTTGGCCGATGTTCAATAAGCCCATAATACAAGTGGAAGCTCTTCTACCCAGTTTCCTTTAGCTTTGTTCAATCGCTTTTTTAAAATTATCTTACGGTCTTCTTTGCAGCCTCAACTACCCCATTTGCCTTCGAATGCACAACAGAGGAAAAGCTTTTTGTAATTCCACTCTTATGGCAAAACCGAGAGAATTATTCAATCTCAAATTGCGTTCCATTGTTGGAGATAATATTATAGGGGATACCAAATCTGGTTATAATATTTTTGATGAAAAATCTAAGTATTTTTCTAGAAGTGATCTTGGGGAGCGGTTATGCTTCAACCCATTAAGTGAAATAGTCTATGGAGACTACAACATATTTTGCTTCTCCTTTAGAAATAGGCAATAGGCCGATAAATCAATTCCCCATACATCAAAGAGCTATAGACTTGAAATTGGGGTTAACTGACTTGGTGGTAATCAGGGGATCTTCGAGTACTTTTGGCATTTCTCACATCTCCTTACGTATTCTATGGCTTGACTCACCATATGAGGCAAATGTAATCTCTATCTCGTTATCTTTTTTGCTAGTTTTGTTCCATTAGAGTTGTCTTAAAAGAATCCTTCATGTGCTTCTACTTGCAATTTCATCACATCCTCTAAGCTTACACACCTTAAATATGGCAAGGCATATCCTTTCTTGTAAAGGATTCCATCCACTATCGTGAAAGTTGGAGTTTGTCGCTCGACTTTCCTAACCTCCCACTTGTTAGGAGGTAATTTCTCCACTGAAAAGTAATCGACAATAGTGACATCCAAGTGTTATCATAATAGCTGTATGCCTTTAGCTAGTTAACTCACTCATTTGGGACTTCCCCGTTGGCTTCCTTTTCTTTTCTCTCTCGTGAAAAGCTTTGGGATCTTGTTAGAACTAGCAGTTCCTTTCCTTGTTCGGATGTCCCCTCATCTATACTTGGATTTTCTTGATATCCCACTGGCACAATCCACGTTTCGGGGGCCCCCCTTGAACTAGCCAATTTTGTTAAGGACTCCGCTTGTGAATTTCCCCTCTCGGAACTTGATGTATGGAAAAGTCTTCAAATAAAGCAAACTTTTTCAATATCTTCTTTACATATAGAGATAGCTTGGAGCCTTTTTTTGATATATTTGCTTCACTTCATTTACCATTAGTTGTGAGTCACCAAAGATATGAATCCGTGGGATTTTGAGTTCTAATGCCATAGTTAACCCTACCACCATCGATTCATATTTGGCCACATTGTTCATTGTAGGAAACCCTAACTTCATGTTATAATGTAAGCGATGCCTGTCTGGTGTCATTATTAAATGTCCAGCACCAGCTCCTTATTCATTTGATGCAGCATCAATGAATAATTACCACACAGGTTTCTGATCATTTTCTTTTTCTGATTGCTCTTTTATGAAGTTAGTACATTTGTTAATAAAATCCACCAATGCTTGACCTTTAATAGCGGTGCACGTTTGAAATTTGATATCAAATTGACTAAGCTCGATTCTCCACTTTACCAGCCTACCTAAAGTTTCTAGCTTACTGAACACTTGTTTGATGGGACATTGATCAATACTCGGATCAGATGTGCTTGAAAGTGCGATCTAAGTTTTAGTGCTGTGAGGATCAAGCAATAAGCTAGCTTTTCTATCACTGGGTATCAGACTTTCGCATCCTTCAGTCGTCTGCTTACATAATACATAGGAAGTTGAGCTCCACTTACTTCCCTAATCAATACCGAACTGACCGCATGCTCTGAAACTACCATGTACAAGTGCAAAATTTCTCCATTCTCGGGACTAGAAAGTATCAATGGCTTTTCCAAATGGCTTTTTAACTCTTGAAAAGCTTTTCTATAATCTTCCCTCCATTCAAAGTTTTTATTTTTCTTGATTACATTACATTTATTAGTAGCTTTGGAAATGAATCTGCTTAGAGCGGCTACCCTCCCACTTAAACTCATTACCTCTTTACTGGTTTTGGGTTTGGCCATGTTCCTTAAACATTGTGTTGACCAGCCTTTGATAGGTATCCCCTGCAATCTTTAGCCAAAAAGGTATCGCTTTGTAATGGTAGATTCTCGATTTAGTAATGAAGCTAATGTGTTCCCCATCCGACTTGAACATGGGTATTTGATTGTATCCTGAATATGTGTCCATGAGAGATAATAATTTTGCCCACTAGTTGCATCAACTAACAGATCAATTCGCGGTAGTGGGAAATAATCTTTCAGACAAGCTTTATTCAAGTCAGTATAATCAATGCAAGTTCTCCATTTTCCATTTGATTTCTCTACCAAAACTGGGTTTTCTAACCATTTTGGGTAGTATCTTTCCCGAATAAACCAATTTTTGAGGAGTCTCTTAACTTCTTATTTCAATGCATCAGACCATACTCTACCTAATTGTCTCTTTTTCTTTCTTATGGGGGTTGCTTCTAGATTGATGTTAAGCGCATGACACATAACCGTCGGATCAATCCCCACCATATCCGAGTGAGACCAGGAAAATACGTCCTTATTGATCTTAAGAAATTGGATTAAATCTTTCTTCAAGTCACTATCCAATTCCTTTCCCACTTTCACTACCTTTGTAGTATCTTCTTAATCTATGCATGCCTCCTCAAGGTCTTTTATGGGTTTTATTCTTTTTGTTTCTCCTCAGAAATCAAATTTAGTGATGATTAGGCTTTCTTCAGTGGAATTAGCATTAACTCTCTTCCTTTCGCCTCCATGAGGAATGTACCTTTCATACATGCGCTTGTTAGACTTAATAGATTTAATTTTTGCTTCGAATGTTGGATGTAAAAATCCATCATACGAAGGCTGCAAATAGTGGAGGAATCAAAATAAGCAAAATGCTCCCTTTTATATTGATCGATTGTAGAAAAATACATTTCTCGTGAGCTGAACTGCTCTCCTCGGACTGTGCCCCAGCCTCTCTTTCTCAAGAACTTCACCATCAGGTACTTTGGTGAGACAAATGCATCTATTTCATCAAGAGAAAGCCTTCCAAAGAAAGCTTTGTAATAAGATGGTTGGTTGATAATCACAAAGAGAGTCTTGAAAGTTCTGAAAAACAGTGGCACCCCCATTTGCACCAGCAACTTTACTTGCCCCACTAGAGTTGACTTCGTGTCATTGAATCCAAAAATTGGTTCCATGATGGGCTCCATCTTATCTTCAGGGACGTTCATTTGATCGAAGGCATGCTTAAACATAATATTGACTGCACTGCCTGTATCTACAAGAATTTTGGACACGATGGATATTCTGATTTGAGCTGTGATCATCAATGGATCGTTGTGTTGATGGTGAACTCCATTTTTCAACTCTTGAGGGGTAACAAAAAGATTTGGCATTGGAATATTGAGTCACGGATTCTTCAACGAGGGCTCTTCTTGGATAGAGAACACACCCTGTTTAGCCTCCTTGATATATCTATTTCGTGCCCCTTTGTTATTCCTTGTTGGATGCAACCCACCATGAATTAAGTCGATCATGTTTAATGGTGGGCTTAAGCTCAAAGGGTCAGCATATTAACAGTATTGTTAGGGAGCTTTTACGGACCATCCCCTATTCGTGGAACCTTCTATTTATCCTGGATAAACTCTTTTAATGACCCTCACGAATCAATTTCTGGATGATTCTGGCCAAAACTCTACATTAGCCGGTCTTATGACCATTTGCTTTGTCGTATGCACATTAGTCTTCTCCTTTCCTTTGTTCTAGGTGGTTCTTAGCCTCGAAAGAAGTTGGGAAGTTGACTCTTTCCTTCGCTACAGCATAGACGTAAGATAATGGCTTGTTCAAAGCGATTGCATTAGCAATAGGTTCTTTCCATTTTTCTCTTTTATGCCTTGAGCTAGACTAAATTTTCCTCCTTCCTTTTTCGAAACTGCTTTCCTTTTAGCCTAGTATAGTTCATCCATTCAAATGAACTTGTCAACTTGATAGTGGAAGTCTTGCAGATGTTTACACCCATTAAAAAAAGTAGTTTCCAAAATGGGTTGTTCTTTATTAAGCCAAAATGTACCGCAACGAGTTAATCATGGTCATTCATGTCCTTAGCTTTCAATGCTTCAACATTGAATCTTTTAAGATAATCTCCCAAAGATTCTCCTGGCCTCTGTTTTATGTTGGCCAGAAATATATAATCAATGGTTGGATCTTTACATATGCAAAACTGAGCGGAGAATTCATAGGAAAATCGCTTCCATGAGTAAATGGTCCCCTCTTGGTATTTTCTATATCATTTGGCTGTAGCCCCTTAGAGAGTTGGGAAATAATCTACATCTAATAGCTCCTGATGGATTACCTAAATCCATCTGGCTATTGAAAGCCATCAAATGGTCCTCTGGATCTGTGATTCCATGATACTTCATTGTTGGAATCTTCATATAAGATGGGACGATTGTTGCCATAATCTCATCTGTAAAGGATGGCACTTGCTCATTATCATCCACGTTTTCGTCCACGGTCCTCTTCCTTTTTGCATTCATTGCATCTTTAATTGATCATCCTTCAGGTAGGCTTTGAAATCATGATTGTTTTTCTGGTTTGGACAATATTCTTTTGACATAGAGCTGCCAGATTGTTTAAGTGGTTTATCGAGAACCCATCCTTAATGGTCAGCTTTAGTTTGGGGACAATTCTTCTTCTTTGAAGATGTTAGATCAATCTTACTCTTAATTTCGTTTGAATGATCCTTCAAGTTCCTTCTTGGTGAGACCACCTCATCCCCATGTGTCGGCCTTCTTGTTTTTGAGGACTTTTGAGATAACGCCATTTTGAGACGTTCCTGCATTTCTTGCAGTTGTTTCTCTAAATGCTTGATTTTGGCGGTGTTTTCATCCTACTGAGCTGATGCTGAAGGTTTCCCTTGAACAACCCCATCTAAGTTGAAGATTGTGGTTATGTTCTCTTCGAGGGTTGCAGTGTGGATGGCCTCTTCATCTATTTTGCCGGGTCTCTTAGATATCATTTTCCTAATTTTCCTATGTCAAGTCAAACGATCTATAATTAGTCTATAAGAAAGTAACAAGTTCAGAGGTTCAAGTCCTCTTTCTAGCACCAAAAATGTTAATAAGAAAGCTTCAGCATCCCAAAAGCTATGTGAATAGATAATAAGGTTATATAAGATAAGGTTATCAAAAAGATTGCTTCCTTCAAAAGCTTCCTTACGACTCGGTTGACTTGGTTGAAATAGTTTTAGAAGATAACGTTGAAATGTAGGCAAGGAAAGAAGCACTTACTCGAAATCCCTCTTTCGAACGAGTTGAAAACAGCTATTCATACTGAATATCAAACTCATTCGATCAAGTCAAAAGCCTATTCTAACCCTTCCGACCATGTCAGGAGGAATGTTTGGACAATTAAAGTGAAGTAACTGCTTTTGACCTCATTGGTTTCGTTTCTTCTATGCAGGAACTCCTTCGAAAGGGTTGCTGATATAATTGAGTGTTGGTTCCTCTCGAAAGAGCTCCATTATTTATGATAGCTTGCCAATTTCAAACTAGATTTCCTTCATCACATCCCTTTCGATTAGGTCGAAAGGGAGTTTGTCCTTTCAAAACCGATCCAATTTGCAGTTGCTCAAGCTTCATTTGGTATACATGATATAAGATCGTCTTGGATATTTGTAAGTTCTATCAGCTTATTAGTGTCGAAACAACATCACCATCCTTATTTGCTTTATGCGATATTTATGATGATGTGTTTCGCACGTATGTTATCCAAGTCGATCCCACTGATTTGCATGGACAAAAGAAGTTAAGAGAATAAGATACCATCATGTGTAATTGATCATTAGTCTAGCTAATGATCGTAATATTCTTCATCAAAATCGAAATCCTTAATAAATCCATGCAGCTCTCACTTATTATTAATCCAAAATGAGTTACAATTTTGAGAGATTTTCCCTAAATTAATTTAGGGTTACAAAGGTGTTGTTGTTGCAAAGAAGTAAAAGTAAAAGAAATGAGCTTTGGATTCCAAAATCCGATCCCCAAAATCAGATCCCATGGGTCATATTTATAGATGCAGGTCGGCCCCTTTCCACAATAATGCTTTCGACCTAGTCGAAAGGTTCTTTTATTTTCCGCATCGTTCCTTTCGACATGGTCGAAAGGCCTCGCCTGCCTTCGATGCAGTCAAAAGGCTTCTCTTTTGAGTCCCCTAACTCATCCTTGTGTTTCTCTTCTTCTCATTCTAGACCTTTCGACCTTGTCGAAAGGGTCCTTTGTCCACCTTTCGTCGCCATCAAGTTTTAAGCATTCGTTTCATCTACTTTTCCATGAATTGATTTTGACGTCGTCGAAAGGGCCACAAGTTCGATTTTCACTTCATGTTGCTTTGTTGTCGTCGGAAGTAAATTAAGGAGCTTTCGGTTCTGTCAATAGGTTGCTTACTATGGCTTCAAAGATATTGAAGTCTCAATGGTTTTGATGTGGTAGGTAGGTTCCAAATGCATGCTTGTGGATTGATGAGGAACCTTCTCCTGATGTTACTGGCTTCGATCAGTTTGAAAGGCTCAACTATGCTTTTGAAAGGGTTTTTTTGAGTAATTTGAATGAAGGCGAAACCTTTGGTTTTGAATGGTTTGGCGCGTGTATGATAGGTTATTATTCATTGCCTTCGAAAAGGCGTTTCGAGCCCGTCCTCGCTTTCTCTACATACATGAGCCCATCTGTATCGAAAAGCTTGAATGAGGTGGAAGGGCAGCCTTACTCTCTTTTCCATCTTTTTCGGAAGCTTTTGCACTGCTCATCTCTTGTGAGGACGCCTGGTGCTTGCGAATCCTTCGAAAGCCTTCCTAATGCCTTCGAAACATTCTTTCGTGATCGCTGTCGAAACATATGCTTGTAATTTCAGTAGAGCCTCGTATTTCATTAGTCTTCTTTCATACCTTTGCTCTTAAGTGGATTTTATGATAATTAATTAATTAATTTAAGACATCATTTAAGAAAGCAATTAATTCTATTTAAACTAATTAATTAACTCGAAAAGTCATTAATTAAAAAGGATTAATTATTTTTAAAACAACATTAATTAAAATAATTAATTAACTTTAATCTATCCTGGTTAGTTAACCTTAATCGTCATTAGCTAAAATGGTTAATTAATTTAAGTATTATTAACAAAGTAATTAATAATTTTAAACTGCTGTTATTGAAATAATTAATTAACCTTAATCCTCTTTAGATAAATTGATTAATTAAGTCTAAAGTGGTTATTAAAATAGTTAATTAATTTAAATCCATCATTATTGAAAACATAACTAACTTTGTAAACAAAAACCAAGTACAAGAATAAACCAAAAGGTTTTGAAGAGATGGTATAGCGATAGTCTCTATATAGACACTTCGAGAACTATTTTTATGTCATATTGATTTTTATCCAAGCATCACATCACATAAAATTAACATGGCATATATATAATGTAAACAATATTCATGAACATAAGAAGGCATCACTTATATAAACTTTGCTTCGAACTTTACAACTAACTTTAAGGGTTTACTAACTACAAAGGTGATATCTTTTAAGGCACAAACCAAGTCACAAACTTTACATCCAAAAATTACTAACCAAGCAAAAAAATACTGACTATAATATGAAGGAAATAAAATTCAAAACTCTAGTTTAAAAAAACGGGTTTACTTACAAAAAGTTTGCAAATTCAACTCTAACTTCCACACGAACTTGAACAGGATCGAGATCTTTGCTTCTAACTTGGAAAAATGGGTTATTGGATGCTTTAAAATGCCAAAGTGGTTTGTCCTAGTAGGGTTAGTGCTCGACCTAGATGAATATGGGTGTGTGTATGGACTTGTTTTGAGTAGTCAACTGATTTAGAGAAGAACGGAGGAGGTTTTATGGATTTTGCTTAAGGAAGAAATGAAAAGGAGAAATGAATTTTGAACTTAAGAACTCTTAGATGACATTAAAGTGTTCATGAGAACTTTAATAGAGGTTTTAAAATGAAACTAGACATGAGAAAATGAGAAAAGATAGGAAATTTAGTTATATACTAGGGGATATGTTAAATTACCAAACAACGCTTAAAGGACATAACCTCCGCTCCATGCTTGCCATGCCACCATGCCACCACTTCCCACATAAACTCATGCCCCAACATGTCTTCCTCGTTCACAAACATGAGCCAACATGATTTGATGCCTAGTTGTACTTAATGTCTACTAATGTTTCACATTACTTTTCATCTATTCTTTACATATATAATATAACCTTTACTTATATTGTCCTAAGTGTGTGTGTTAGTATAATACATAACCCTAACTTACATATACATGTATATGAATATTAATACTCTAGGCTTGACAATGTTTCCGACAACTTTTAGTCGACGAAAAGTTGAAAATTCGAAAAATGAATTCCAGTCACATTTTCGATTTTCCTTTGAACTAAATATTTTTATAAACAAATTTGAAAAACTATTTCACCATCATCATTTATTATTAAAAAGAGTTTTATTTTGATTATAAAATATACTATTTTTAATATTTAAAATTAATTAAATATTCACAAATTAAAGTAGTGAAATTCTGGGTCGTTACAGAGATAGAAGACAACATCTGCACTTCGAATCCTGAGTTGTTGTAATTATCAGGTATGCAGCTTATGCCTTAAATCTTTTATAGTGCTTGTTATGCCTTCTGTTTCCCGTCCTTTACTTTTTTGAGGGTGAAAAGTTTTGAGTGGGGAGATTGTAATGACCATTAATTTTGACCATTTTAAAAATTAAATTTAATAATGATTTTTATTGAAAATATTTAAAAAATTAAAACTTATGATTTGAATGTGATTTAATAAGTTTAACATGAAAATTTATTTTGAATATTTTAGAGAATTTATTCTATTTTAAAACTTAACTCAAAAACCGATCAATATTTTAATGAAACTTATTATTTTTTTGAAATGCAAATATTTTTACATAAAAATGTTCTGGAAAATTTTCCTGAGTAAGACATCAAAGTTCGTTTCGTCAAATTTTGATCTTTCTAGCTCTATTTAAGTCGCTTTGTAGATTATTTTAAATGTTTAGTGCTAACATATTTAGCGGCAACAGTGGAATTTTGATGCAAATGTTAAAATACAAAATTCTATTTGCTATTACATCCATAAACGAGAGTTGAGAAAATCATTATTTTATTTTATGTGTGTTGCAGGCATTCTCGCCCACCATGTAGTGAATATGAAAAGCCAGAAGAAAAATTGTCATCGTCCTGGAATAGGCACTAAGCTGATTAGAAATGTTCGCAAGGTCAAAATGTGAGCATAGGTTCAAGCCGTATCTCAATCCGAATAACTGTTTGAAAGATATGATTATTCTAATGTTTGCCTTACACGGTAACGACAATGAAGACCCACAATAGTCCAGCCTAGCAGGACCAGGCCCACAGATCCAACCCAACAAGCCCGGATATACATAGATCTGGCGCCAGGTCCGGCCCCGTAGGGCCTGACAGCTTGGTCTGGCCTAGTAGGATCGTACTCGTCACCCGGCACCCTAGTGTCGGACCTACCTGGTCCGACACAGTGGCGGACCAGATTATTAGTCCGGCACCCGTGCCGGATCGACCTGGTCCGACCCCAGGTCGAGCCTGCCCTGTCCGACTCTTCTAGAGCTGGACCCACCAGATCTACCTAGTCTAGCCATTCTTGTGCTGGATCCACCCATTTCTATCCTCCCGGGCAGGACCTACGTGGTTCGGCATTCGGGATTCTAAGGTTGGGACGGCGACTGAACGGATAAACCATGATAGTATTCAACTAGCATCCCAGAGCAGTGGAACATTAGCATGGTTGAACCAACTTTAAAGGGAAGGAAGGTTGAACCAAAGCCTACTCAGCTGCCTCTCCTCACAATCTCACTCTATATTTACTAGGCATATGGCATCATAAATAGGGATAGATAGAAAATAGATGAAGCTTCCATCAAAAATGGCAGACAACTTTGAGGGAGAGTCCTAACAACAAGTTTATTCATATTCAAAGCTTGTACAAGTAATCAGATATGAAAGAGATAATAAAAGAGGAACAACGGACGTAGCCACATTCAGGCCGAACCACTATAAATTCTGTATCATTTTAAAATTCAGTCCTTTATTTATTCTTTATTGCAAACTATTGAAATTTTACCACATACACTCGCAACTAAAATTCATCAGACAATAGATGTATACTGCAAACAACATTCACAGCCCTACTACAACATCTTTGAGGCATTTGCCCATTTTTTGTGCAAACATTTTTGGTGATTTCACGGAGAACTGAACTTTCCTTTTTTAAAAGGAAATTCTCTCTTTCTTACTTTTCCTTTTTATTTTGAAACGTACTATTTCTAATCTTCTGACTTGAGATTATCATATCTTCTCTTAAGAAACTCTCTCCCTTTTCTAAGATCTGAAATCTATGTTTCGTTTCAGATCTACCCTACCGTCATACATAAAATAAAATATCCTACTTTTTTCTTAAGATCTGAACATTTATTTACTACATAGAAAAATTCTCTTGTCCACTTTTCATATCTTACTTTTACTATCCACAGACACTATTTATTAGCAAAAAAAGTGTCATCTCTTAGATCTGAAATCCTTAGATATTACATTTACTATATTAGATCCACAAACACATGTCCCTTGACCAAAATAAACATGTACCCATTCTTTGGATCTAAAATCAAGTCACCTCTCTTTTCTCTTTTGGAATCCAAAAATATGGTTTCTTGGCATAAGAAACCCGTTTTCCCGCTGTTTAGATCTGGATCAATATTTTCCTTTACAAAAGAAAGCCTGTTTCTAGTCTTGAGATCTGAAATTGCATTTTTTAATAAAATTTATACCTTTTTCTTTTCAGATCTAAAGTCGCTATCTTCTTGGTATGAGAAATTCTCTTTTTCTTACTTTCCTAGTTTGAGACCATTATTTCTTGGATTAAAATACTCTATATCTTCCAGATCTGAAACCATTACTTTAGGGAAATCTATTTCTCTTTTCAGATCTACATTCACTATTACTTGAACATAAAAAAATTCTGTCTTTCTTTTCTCTTATTTCAGATCTACAAATGCTACTCCTTAACCAACAAGAAACATGTATTCACTTCTTAGATCTAAAATCACTCTATCCCCTATTAGATCTACAAACACTATTTCTCAACCAAAAAGAAACATGTATTTATTTCTTAGATCTGAAATCGTTCTATCTTCTTTTTCTTATTTCAGATCAAACAACACTTTTTTGACCAAAAGAAACACTTAGTCATTTTTCAGATCTAAAATAAATCTTATTCTCTTTCCATCTAGAAGCATTGCTTCTTTAACATAAGAAAACTATCTTCCTCTTTTGTATAAGAAGAATCAAATTCCCCTAGTAAAATATAAAATTATGGTTCTAAGAAAATCCTTTTCTCCCTCCAAACTTGAAATCCTTTATCCTGATCTAATGTCATTGTCTCTTTGAATTTAGAGGTTTTCTCTTTTTCTTTTTTTAAGTTTGTAATCACCATTTCTCGGATTGAAAAGCTATACCTCTTATCTCAAGATTCTCTCTTTATGTTAAGAGTTGGACCATCAACCCTTCGAAGCTACAAAACCTCCCAATCCTTTCCAAAAATTAATGAAAAGTACAAACTCTGTAGGAAGGGAAGGAGAACAACTTTCCAATATGCTGCCTAAAGTGAGAGAACTTCACCACAAAGAATGCAACAGCTATCCAGATGTGAAAAAGCAGGATGAGAAGTTTAATAACCTCCCGATGCTAAAAATTATCGGATTGAAATTCTACATGGTTGTGATCGAAATCAGTAAACACTTCATTGCTTAACATAAAGCTTTGGTGGATAAACTCTTGACACGCTTAGGGCAGGCAGAAGTATTCAGCCTCAACAACATAATACAAGGAACTCCCAGTCTAGAGAAAACATCAGGCATTCCACACAACCAAATGAAACCCAAGCATAGATCTTTTTCCATCCGGCATCAAATTAAAATGCAATTGGAATCCCGCTGATGGATAGAAATATCACAACTTGAAAATCGAAGTCATGATGATTTAATACTCAAAGTCTAGATATGAAAATCACGACACTTCGTCACTCCTATCCTACACGAAGGCATCACCAATCCAACGCATACCGGACATGATTCAAATAATGTCAATAGCTCTCCTTACCTAGGGATATGTTCAACAAATATGAAAGGAGAAGGTGATAAGACCAAGAGTTACTAGTCCACCCTCCAGGAAAAAAACTTTTGAATACCTACTACAAACCTTTATTAGGGGCTAACCAGCCCCCCTAGACACTTGCCAAGATTTCCACACTTGTTGATAAATGGAGGGCACAAAGGAGGTACTATATAATTGCTTTTCTTTCATTATAATCAATCTTAAGCTACTGCAGGGCTCTACCATTTACTCTTTGATCCCCATCCTTGGAAAAAGGTGAAGGAAGGATTCGTAAATCAATTGCGTGCGCTGATCGACTCGAGGGTGCTTATACGCTACATGAAGTAAAGATAAAAAATCAAACTAGCCCTTATAACTATGCATGACCTCTCCATTGGGTTAGCAAGAATCATAAAGATGAGAAAACATCACTGTCAGGAGTTCAGATAGATGGTCACCCAGGGATGCTAGCATAGTTTACAGTACAAATGCTATAGAAAAATATTAGAGATACAACTCTTTGCCTTCGGAGCTCAAATGATCATTGATTAGAGAGAAGCCATCCATTTGAGTATGGTGTTACGTCAAAGGGTAAAAAAGTGGATGCAATGGAAATGACATTTGCCAAGAACTTGGATAACATAATAATTTATACAGAAATGCTTTGAAAGACCGAGCTCTAGCAATTCCAACATATTTGGCCTAAAGTAGAAAGGTGAGAGATATCCTGATCCATCTCCACTACTCCTCATATCACAATTCAACATGAATCGACAATATATATAGTAAAACTCTAGGACATTGCAGTCACCAAACAAGATACTAGCTTCACCACTCCATCATGATCCAATAATAAAAAACACAATTCAAATTGATTAAGAACCCATGATAACAGGATGCACACTGGGGACATCCACCATAAGTCCACCAAACTAGGCGAAGTCAACCTGACAAAATGACTAGACCAATGACTACTAGGAGGCAGCACTAAAACGCCAAACAAGAACTTAGCCCGGTAAAAATCCCGTTACCAAATAGAGTACTTGCAGATAATCCCTATGAGGAGCTCTTCGCTCACACAATATGCTCGCATAAACACGTCATACGCATAACAACAGATGGTCCTGCAAAGGAGGTGCCATAACAAACCTCTTCCTTCGTTTTTATCTAACTTGGTTGTTGTTATTTCAAGAGAATGCCATCGGCTCCTAGGTTCCACGGAGTCTTATAAAAATACTAAACGAGAATTCCTGAGAACATCTTAAACTAGGCATACTGCACAACCTACTACTTTGAGCTTCTTTCAAAGCGACACATTTGGTATAAACTACCCTTTCCCTTTGACTAAGACGAGATTAATGCGTTCACTTAACACATATGCAATTATATTCACTTAACATCTATGCTATTATAACCACTACTTCTTTTGTGATTAGCAACCTAGATCACAAGCATGTATTGGCAGTAGTGAAAATAAGATAGCCATGACTAAGTGCACTAGCCTAGGTAGTTCGCTGCCGACGACCACCCCTTTCCCTGGCATTGACATACCCGTCGGGAATCCAGGTACAAATCTAGCTTGAGTAACTTAAAGAATAAATGCATTCGAAGCCTAGCGTGAATTGACTCATAACAGGAGTTGCCCCTAGCCAATGGGAAGGTTGAAGCTGTCAACAAAGTCTTGCAAACACTAATTAATGAAAAACTAGACAAATCCAAAGGAGCATTGGTTGACGAACTACCTACGACACTGTGGCTTACCAAGCCTCCTACAAAACAGCAACAGGACATATACTATTTGCTTTAAGCATACGGGGCTAGGGCCATGCTTCCGGTCGAAACAATTGTCCCTACACATCATAGGATACATTATAATCCAGAAGAAAATGAGGAGCTTTTCAACATTTCCTTAGACCTAAATGAAGAAAGAAGGAATAACACCACTATTAAGACCACCGCACATAGACGGAAAGTGGCAAAATAATACAAATCTAAGGTGAAGCCTTAAGATTTACAAGAGGGGGATATTGTTCTGAAGCAAGTCTTTCCCAGTCTAGGCGCACTAGATTCAGTTTGGGAAGGACCATTTGTTGTTCATAAGGATCTCCACAATGGAGCTTACATTCTGTTGATAGTTGACGGAAAAGGTGTTTGGGAAAGGAAGGAATCTTTAGCATCTCTGCCATTACTTCTCTCAGCTTGTAAAAAGCATGTATCACCTGAAACAATAAAACAAAGACAGTGCATGTAGGAATATTCTGGCTAAACCACTGTAAAAATGTGATGACCGGAATTTTTGTCAATAGCAATTTAATAATCTTCATTAATAATTATTTAAAGTGTGCAATATTGGTTTAATAATCTTCTTTTTTAATTATTTTAAAATTTGTAAGTTTATCTTTTCAAAAGCTAATAATATTTAATGGGTAAAATTTATCTTTCAAAACTAATAAAAATGTATTCTATTTATAATGTGTGTGTGTATATATGTATATACATTGTGAATAGGAAGTCTTTGGTTTGAATTTTAATAAAATATATGTTTTCAAATTATAATATATATGTGTATATATATTGTGATTTGGAAGTTATGTTTTAAATTCAATACAATACTTTTCAAAGGCTATTTAAAATTTAACTTTATATTTCTTAACAACAAAGATAATATCTACAAATGTTTATTTATTTAAAAATATTTAAAGCTTAAAATAAGATTTAATAAAAGGTTCATTTCTTTTGTTTTTATATGCTTTATTCTAGAATTATATGAATAAATTTGGTTGTAAA
Organism: Allium cepa; assembly: GCA_030765085.1. NCBI lineage: Eukaryota > Viridiplantae > Streptophyta > Magnoliopsida > Asparagales > Amaryllidaceae > Allium > Allium cepa. The sequence goes on along the minus strand of CM060938.1, from coordinate 71,972,262 downwards.
TATATAAAGTAATTTTCTAAAAGTTAACTAAAGTTAAATTGGTCATTTTTATTTATATAGTTATCTATTTAAGAATAATCACTTAAGTTTAAAATTTAAATAAGATTGATATTCTTACTTTTCAAATATCTCATGAATTAAGATAGTTTGTAAATATATAAGTAAATATAAACATGAATTCAAATTACATAATTATACAAAAAAACTTAAGTGCTTTTTAGAATAAGGGTTTAAACATAACAATCCATGTATTTAACATTTGTAAGATGATAACAATGGATTTAAATATCTGTAAGCTAAGTAATTTATGCATTGACATTTGTATAATTTGAATTAACAAGTGGCAACATTTATTCTTTTAAAAATTTAATTTTAAATAAATTAGTTATTAGAGAAACCTATTTATTTTTTTCAGTTCAAACATCTTTCTTTCTCAATCTTTCTTCTCTTCTTCTAAGCTAAAACCAAACCTTAAAAAAAAAAATCAAAGCTATAAACAACAGTTTTCAAACTCTTTAACTATTTCAACCTAAGCAAATAACAAGTTCAAGTGCAACTTAAGTAAATTCATATCAAGCTAAGAAATGATTCAGATTCAAAATGAATTCTAAGATCAGTATCAACTTTAAGCTTTAGGAAAACAATTTCCAGATCATTCCAGATATAGAGAAACTATTCTCTGTTTTATAATGTACGGTGAGTAAACTTTTCCTTTAAAAACTATTTCAAATCTGAGATTAAACTTTGATGCATGTAATGGAATCTTGTAATAATATAGTATATAATGTTTGCATGTATGTATGGATTTGAATGTATGTATATATATATATGATATGTCTGTGTATACGTAGATGTTCACTTCTTTGTTGTATTACAGGGATAACTTCATCAACAAAAATTCATACCTTCCAAACGAATTAATTTTAGACTAAGATCTTTGAAGAAAAAAGATTGTACATGGTAATGTTAATTTTAAAAATGGTTTCAGGAATTTATATTAAGTAATACCTCAAAAAAATTATAAATTACAGAACTAATCAAATACATGTCAAAAATCGATCAAGTTAGTTTGAAGTTTTGATCATCTTAACAGAATCGTATTGTGAAATGATGATTTTAGACATTAGTATCATGATTTTTAGTATTGAAATTGTTGAGAATATCTGAGTTGATCGATTTTGGGTATATTGTCGATTCTCGTTGATCGATGATGACTGGAGTGTCGTGATTGTTCCTGTAGGTAGAGGGTAGCCCGTTGATCGCTGGAAAAATGATCGCCAGATTTATTGATGGCCGTGGTGGCCAAGCATCGGCCATGTAGGGTTTTGTGTGCTGATTTTGTGAAGATAGTTGTTGAGGTGATCTTGACGTCGTTGGTGCATCAGATTGGATGGGTTAGAGGAGGATCATCACCGGGGTACGTGATGAAGCTTTGGTCGAAGCGGCAGGGGTTCGAATGGCAGAGATTATCATCGGTGAGTTGGTTTGTCGTTTTGGTTTGGTTCTAGAATTGATCGATTAGCTCAATTTTCGGTTTTAGGCGAGATAGACGATACTGGATAGTCATAACCATCAGCGAGATCGTAGGCGACTTGGAGATGGTCGAAGCAAAGGTCGAAGGCGATCTAGTGGCGTGTCCACGTGCACGCGAGCATTTTCATGAGTCTGGGTTTGGTTGAGTTTGGGAAGAAGGAAGATGCATGGGACGGGCTCAAAGTTTTCTTGGGTTTGTCTCAAAGTTTAGTGAAGTTTGTGAGTGCTTGAGGTTAAGCCCGGAGATTTTGTCATTTTAGCTCGGGTTGTTTTCATTTTTTTTCCGGATTTAATGTTTTTAAAGTAAAACATGTACTGTCTTTTTTAAATTCAAATGAAACAAGATTCCAGGTTTAAAAACAAAAGGAAGAACATGTTTTATGAAATAATAGTCAGTTTTTAAAATGAAAGATCAAGTTTTGAGTATGTAAAAACGAATCAAGTTTCAAGTATTAACAAGTTTAAATCAATATAAATGTTTTAATAAATTTTTAATAATCAAAGGGGAGGTGCAGCAAGGCTGAGTGGGTAGCACCCAAGTAGGATAAGATTTCCCCTGTCTAGAGGTTCCTTTTTATTCGGGTGTGTGGGCAGTTGGTCGCGACAACTGCTGGGGTTGTCTTATTTAGAATTATCCAGAAGGGATGGTTTCGGCCTTGTGTTGCAGGGGATCAGGGTGGATCCTCGGTACTCTGATCTAGCCCAACTACTATGACGAGGGGTATCCCAATAGCCTTGCCATTGTATATGATCAGATTTGCTATATTACAGCATAATAGGGGGTTCTCGCTTTGTGTTTGGTGGCGCGCAGGACTCTTACACCTACATGTCCCTGTGAGGGTTGGGTATGAATCGAGAGGCTGGCCGTAAAAGCTAATTCGAGGTATCATTGTGTGCCACAGCGGAGAGTGGCCGCTGTCGATGGTTGAAAAGCATAGACCGTCACAGCTGGTATCAGATCTATAGGTTGAGAGAATACCTAGGCTTTGAAGTGATATCTTTCTTGAGAGAGCATACTTGTATTTATATATAAATATCTATATATCTACCTGATTTGTTGGGTTACCTGTTCAGGTTTTCCAATATGGGTTCTAGAGGTAGGAGGGGTAGTGGTGTGTATAACACAACTGCCACAAATGGAAGAGGCCCGAATGTTGAGGTTGGAAGTGTATCTGCCGAGGCTGTAGACCCAATACCGCCTCAAGTGAGCTTTTGCATCATTGTGTTGGCATTTCATCAATCTCGAAGGAAGTCTTTGAAATGTTAAGAGTCCATCATTGAAGTGGAAGTTTGGTTGCGCTCGTGTGAGCAGTTTTTCAAGAGTTTGGATCTATGGGTTAAGCAGAAGCAAGTGATGGCATGTTGGCAACTTCAGGGAGGCAGCATTGCAGCTTGGAAGTGTTTTATGTGCCAGAAGGAAGGTCATCTGGCTAAGTAGCATCCTAAAGGTAAAGTTTAGAAGCAGCAGAATAGACCTTTTGCTTCGATGGTTCAGTTGTGTTTCTACTGTCAGCAGCCTGGGAATTTGGTGGAAGCTTGCCCACTACTTTAGAAACTCAGTAGATCAAGGTGTTGCTATTGAAGGTGGACAGTTGGTTTCTTCTGATAGGCAAAGTCGTTCTAGCAGGATTTGACCTTGTTTTGGGAATGGATAAGCATAGGTTGTTGATGTGTGAAAAGAGAACAGTATCTTTGGAAACTGAACTTGGTAGAATCACAAAAGTGACTTGCGATAGTTTGAGTGTTCTCTTGGGTAATCTTTTGTATGGGATCGAGGCATCTCAAGAGGAGGTATAAGCTATCGAAGTGGTTAGATATTTTTCGGATATCTTTGAAGAAGTCAAAGGTTGCTGCATCAAGAGATTGAGTTCCGTATCGACTTGGCTCCGGGAGCGATTTCGGTGGTTTAGCTAAGTAGAAGGATGGCTCCTAGAGAGAGGATTTGGTGAAGCAGCTTAGGATTTCATGGAACTTTTGTGTTTTCTCTTTCATGGATCTGATGAAACATATCTTCTGGGATGTGTTGATCAAGTATATGCTTATGTTCATCGACGACATTCTCATTTACTCCAGATCAGAGTTGTGCAGCGGAAGCAAGGTAGCAGCTGTTCTAGAGTGAAGGCAACTGCAGACTCCTACGTAAATTCGCGTTTGTTTTGGATTAGAGGGTTTCTACAAGAAGTTCATCCAGGATCTGAAGGCTAGGTTGTTAAGTGCACCTGTTCTGGTTATTTCCGATTGAAGAAGTAAGTTCGAAGCCTATGGAAGTTTGTGGAGTACAACTTGTGTTCTGGATTTCAGCGGATTTTGGGAGAACCATCCTGTTGGGTTGGATCCGGAGATTATCTCGTTCTTGGTCTAGATTTGTTTAGAAAGGCATCTACATAGGTTGAGCTATTCAAGGAAGGGTGAAGAAATACCAGGATCGTCAGAAGAGTTATGTGGAAAAGAGGCGAGGAAATTGGAACTCGAAGTTGGAGTAAGGTTTTCTCCGAGTAAAGGAGCAATAAGATTTGGTAAGACTGGGAGACCAGTTCCGAGGTATATTGGATTTCTTTCCATGTTCTCGAAAGGATAAGTTCTTTGACCTACAGGATTGAATTTCCAGTTCTGATGGCTGGGATTCACAATGTATTTCACGTATCTCATCTGAGGAGTACGTGCTTGATCCATCTTTGGTTTTAGAGCTCGTAGTTCAGGAGGATTTGGAAGTTGAGTCGGACTTGTCTGTGGTCGGACATACTATTCAGTTTATAGATCATATTGAGAAGGAGCTCAGGATCAGAGTAATGTAGCTAGTTAAGGTTCAGTAGGGCGAGGATCCCAGTGATTGTACCTAGGAAACTCTGGATAATATTAGGAAGTCCTTTCTAGAATTTTGCCTGGATAGTTAGATTTGTTTGTTTGAACGAATTGGTTGCTATGGTTGTTAGTGTATGGCTGATATTTATGCTTGATGTTTGTAAATAAAAACATTGCTGGATTATTAAATTATCTTTGCTTTTAAATTTTGGCAACAAAATTCTTTTAAGGGAGGAGGATGTGATGACCCGGAATTTTTGGCAATAGCAATTTAATAATATTTATTAATAATTATTTAAAGTGTGCAATATTGGTTTAATAATCTTCTTTTTTAATTATTTTAAAATTTGCAAGTCTATCTTTTCAAAAACTAATAATATTTAGTTGGTAAAATTTATCTTTCAAAGCTAATAAAAATGTATTCGATTTATAATGTGTATATATATGTATATACATTGTGAATAGGAAGTCTTTGGTTTGAATTTCATAAAAGATATGTTTTCAAATTATAATATATATGTATATATTATGATTTTGAAGTTATGTTTTAAATTCAATACAATACTTTACAATGGCTATTTAAAATTGAACTTTATATTTCTTAACAACAAAGATAATATCTATAAATGTTTATTTATTTAAAAATATTTAAAGCTTAAAATAAGATTTAATAAAAGGTTCATTTCTTTTGTTTTTATATGCTTTCTTTTAAAATTATATGAATAAATTTGGTTGTAAATGTATAAAGTAATTTTATAAAAGTTAACTAAAGTTAAATTGAACATCTTTTACATAGTTATCAATTTAAGAATAATCGCTTAAGTTTAAAATTTAAATAAGGTTGATATTCTTACTTTTTAAAAATCTCATGAATTAAGATAGTTTGTAAAAATATAAGTTAATATAAACATGAATTCATATTACATAATTATATAAAAAAACTTAAGTACTTTTTAAGATAAGGGTTTAAACATAATAATACACGTATCGAACATTTGTAAGATGATAACAATGGATTTAAACATTTGTAAGCTAAGTAATTTATGCATTGACATTTGTATAATTTGAATTAACAAGTGGCAACATTTATTATTTTAAAGATTTAATTTTAAATAAATAAATGATTAGAGAAAACTGTTTGTTTCTTTCAGTTCAAACATCTTTCTTTCTCAATCTTTCTTCTCTTCTTCTAATCTAAAACCAAACCTTAAAAAAGGAAAAAAAGAAGAAAATCAAAGCTACAAACAACAATTTTTAAACTCTTTATCTATTTCAACCTGAAAAAACAAGAAGTTCAAGTGCAACTCAAGTAAATTCATATCAAGCTAAGCAATGATTCGGATTCAGATTCAAAATCAATTCCAAGATCAGTATCAACTTCAAGCTTCAGGAAAACAATTTCCAGATCATTTCAAATTCAGAGAAACTGTTCTCTGTTTTATAATGTCTGGTGAGCAAACTTTTCCTTTAAAAACAGTTTCAAATCTGAGATTAAACTTTGATGCATGTAATGGAATCTTGTAGTAATATAGTATATAATGTTTGCATATATGTTTGGATTTGATTGTATGTGTGTGTATCTATATATATATATATATATACATGATATGTCTATGTATAAGTAGATGTTCACTTCTCTGCTATATTACAGGGATAACTTCATCAACAAAAATTCATATCTTCCAAATGAATTAATTTTAGACTAAGTTCTTTAAAGATAAAAAGATCGTAACATGGTAATGTTAATTTTAAAAATGGTTTCAGGAATTTATGTTAAATAATTACCTCAAAAAAATTATAAATTACAGAACTAATCAAATACATGTCAAAAATCGATCATGTTAATTTGAATTTTTGATTATCTTAACAGAATCGTATTGTGAAATGATGATTTTAAACATTAGTACCATGATTTTTGGTATGGAAATTGTTGAGATAATCTGAGTTGATCGATTTTGGGTATAACGTCGATTCCCAACGATCAGGGATGACTGGTGTGTCGTGATTGTTCCTGGAGGTAGAGGGTAGCCAGAGATCACTGGAAAAATGATCGCCATATTTATTGAAGGCCGTGGTGGTTAGGCATCAACGATGTAGGGTTTTGTGTGCCGATTTTGTAAAGATAGTTGTCGAGGTGATCTCGATGTCGTTGGTGCATCGGACTGGATGGCTCAGAGGGGGATCATCACTAGGGTTCGTGACGCGGCTCTGGTCGAAATGGCAGGGGTTCAAATGGACGAGATCGTTGTCGGCGAGGTGGTTTGGTTCCAAAATTTATCGATTAGCTCAATTTTTGATTTTAGACGAGATAGACGATAATGGGTGGTCAGAACCATCAGCGAGATCGTAGGAAACTTGGAGATGGTCAGAGCAAAGGACGGAGGCGATCCGGTGGCATGTGCACGTGCACACGTGCATTTTCGTGAGTCTGGGTTTGGTTGAGTTTGGAAAGAAGGAAGATGCATGGGATGGGCTCGAAGTTTTCTTGTGTTTGTCTCGAAGTTCAGTGAAGTTTGTGAGCGCTCGAGGTTAGGCCGGAGATTTTGTCATTTTAGTTCGGGTAGTTTTCAATTTTGTTTCCAGATTTAAAGTTTTTAAAATAAAACATGTACAATTTTTTTAGATTCAAATGAAACAAGATTCCAGGTTTAAAAACAAAAGGAAGAACATGTTTTATGAAATAATAGTCAGGTTTAAAAATGTAAGATCAAGTTTTGAGTATGTAAAAATGAATCAAGCTTCAAGTATTAACAAGTTTAAATTAATATAAATGTTTTAATAAGCAAAGGTAAAGGGTCAAGCTTTTTTAAGTTCTCATTAAAATGAAAAATTTCCAACGTAAAGTTTCAACAAATTTCTAAGTAATGTTTTAAAACAAGTTAAATATTTAAATTTGTTTTGTTAAAAATAATTATATATTAAGTAATTATGTAACTGATTCCAAAATATTATTTTTTCAAATGAGATTAATGATGTAATTAAGACGGGATTAAGGTAAGAATAATTTAACTTTAATTAATAAAAATATTCTCAAGTGTTTTGTATAAATTGTTTTTCAAGCATTTAATTTAATTTAACTTGAATGATAAGTAAGAGTTTAATTATTGTAAATAGTTTGTCTTAATTAATTAAGTCTTATTAACAAAAGTAATTAAAGTATAATTACTTAATTAACTAAGATGATTAATTAATGTAATTTAATTACGATAATTAATTGGCTTAATTAATTAAGGATAGTTAATTACTTAATTAATTAAGGGTTAATTAATTTAAGTAATTAAAGGTCAATAAATTAATGCAAGTAATTAGAAGTTAATTACTTAAAATAAATAAATAAATTTTAAGGATTATTAAAAGGTAATTTCTTAATGGAAGTAATTAAAGGGATTAATTACTCAATGTAATTAATTAAATTAATTAATGTGATTAATTAAAGGACAGTTAATTAATGTAATTAATTAAGGATAATCACTTAATGAAATTGATTAAGTATAATTACTTAATGTAATTACTTAGTGTAAGTAATTAATGGATAATTACTTAATGTAATTAATTAAAGGGAAATTACTTAGTGTAAGTAATCAAAGGGTAATTACTTAGTGGATGTAATTAAGGATCAATTACTTAATGTAATTAATTAAAGGATTAATTAATATAATTAATTAAGGAGTTAGTTAATTAATGTAAATAATTAAAAGATAGTTAATTACTGAATGTGATTAATTAAGGTTGTTTAATGAATGTGGTTAATTAAAGATTAATTATTAAATGTAATTAATTAAAATAATAATTAATTAATAAAAGTAATTAGAGAATCGTTAATTAATGTAATTAATGAGAGTAATTCAAGGTTAATTAATGTGAATGGTTAATTTATTTATGTAATTAATTAAAGGCCAATTACTTAATGTAATTAAAGAATAATTAATCAAGGATGATTAATTAAGATGGATAATTAAAGGATGATTAATTAATTGGTTTGTAATTAATTAATGTTAAGTAAGTAGGATTAAAGGTAATCTAAGTAATTAAAGTTAGTAATTAATTTAATTAAGAGATTAATCAATTAATTAGGAATTAATCAATCTTGCTTATGGATGATTGAATGATATTGAATGCCTTGGATTATGTGATATCTCTGATATGTGATATGTGCTGCTTTGTGAAATGAGATTCTATGGTTGAATTGTGATAATATGGATTATCTATCTGTGATAATGTGAATTATCTATCTGTGCGAATATATTATCTTGAATGATAGATTAAATTGTTTAAACTTAAGCAACTTGGACATTAAAACATCGTTTTGGATTTCGGTGAGACTGGGATCGGATTCCAAAATTTGGTATTCGAAAACCACATCGATCCAAATTAAACGATAGGTCGTGAAATCTCAAGTGAAGTTCGAGATGAAGATCCAGAGTGCAAGGGCTATTGTCGTTAACTCTAAGGGTGATTCTAAAAAGAGTGTAACGAGATAGTGCCTACGGTTTCGTTCGAACACGGAACGAACTTGTATGGATTGAATGCTTTCAGAACATCGTCATTGGAGGACAATGAGAATTCTAAGATACGTGTTCTAAAAGATAATCGTATCCTCAAGCCTCATCAACCGGGAATGGCTAAAACAGGGGAGGTGCAGCAAGGCTAAGTGGGTAGCACCTAAGTAGGATAAGATTTCCTCTATCTAGAGGTCCTTTTTATTCGGCTGTGTAGCCAGTTGGTTGCGACAACTACTGGGGTTGTCTTATTCAGGATTATCTAGTAAGAGATGGTTTCGGCCTTGTGTTGCATGGGATCATCGTGGATCCTCGGTTCTCTGATCTAGATCGGGTACAGTGACGGGCGGTACCCAGTAGCCCCACCATTGTATGGAATCCAATTTCCAATAAATGCCATACGTTTTGATTGTGTCCAACTATGTTTGAATGTGAGATGTAAGCATTCCAGCTATTTCTGTATTTTACTTGAAAACCCAAGACACTATTATAATATCAATGGATTTTCTATCAAATGTTTTGGTTATCGTAAGGTAAAAACCCGACATGTTTATTTATGGCATGGTCTTACGAGATACCTTTGATTTTCAAATGATTATCAAAGTTAAACAACTTTACCCCATTTACTCACACCAGACCCATGTCTGACCCAGAGTTTATTTTCTGTTTTTTAAAACTCTTGGGTACTCAAATTTTTACGAGTAGCAAGGGGTTTAGGTTAGCTTTGACGAATTCTGGAGGAGGTATGGAGCAGAAGGCTTCAGTGTATATAGATATTGTGATTTCGATGTGTTAATCTCTATGTTGTGTCTTGAGTTGTATGATAGACAGGTTTTCATAACGGTCTAATGTGTTGTGATGTAAAGCTGTATAACTCTGATAGTTGTTGTATATTATGTAATAACTATGTGATTAATATATTTTATTCGTTCCGCTATGAGAATCTGATATTTTTTAGTTCTTTCTTTCCTATCTTATCTCTTTTCTATCCCTATCTTTCTTATTGATGATGCTTCTTTCTGTGGAATGAAAGACGGTTCGTTACAAAAAATTGATGTTTTGCTCGATTGTTTGTTTGATTTTTCCTATCGTGATCAATCGCAAGCTCTCGTCGACAGCAGTGAAAGTAAGATAACCATGACTACGGGCACGAAAATAGCCTGGGTATTCACTGCCGACGATCGGCCCCCAAACCAGCAATGATAAACCGACTATAAACTACGAATTAGGCATGATTATAGCCTAGGCAGTTTATCATTGGCATTCGGCTTGCCGGAAACTGTGAACCGATAATAAATTCTACAATTAAGGCATGGTTCAGCCAGGTATAGTTCGTAGTTGACGATCGGCACCCATGCCAGCTGGGCCACAGTAAATCGAATAGTACTCATGATACAGGCCATAATGGTCCGGGTAATTACTGTGGGCGAATCCGGGCTCTAAATCTTACGTACGGCAGTCGCAAAATTTACACTCCCTTGCAACATAGGTTGGGCTGACAAACCATATGCCACCAAAATCCACAATCAAGGAAAGTAACTTGCATGCCATGAACCTTAAGTTTAGAAGGACTCTTTTAACGGAGAATATAGTTCGTTGTACTTAAACTAGAAGCTCCTAATAATTTCTTTTAGTCTTGTGGCATTACATACAAATAGTAGAAATATGAATTCCACTCTTCCAACTACAGCAGGATATTCATTCGATTCCACTCCATCAGAAGAAACGGAGCATTGAGTCAACTCCATCAGAGATAGCAAAACATTAATCCAACAATGCCACAAGAATTAGAATATCCCTTCCAGCCAACTCACTCAATTAACTGTAAGGATTCTCCCAAAGCTGAGCACACTTATGGAACCTGAGAAAAACCCAGTGCAAAGATATGACTAACTTTTGGAAGATAAGCTAAATTCGATAAAAAAATACTTTGGGGCATAGCACCACCTTACCCCTTTATTATACATATAACCTATCATTCAGCTTGGTAATAACACATTGGAATCATGAACTTAATTTCGTAAGTATAAAACCTATTCATAATACAAGGACCATGTTGTGAGAAGCAACCAAGTGCACTATACTGGGGGCAAACCCAGACAAATAGTGAGTGCTCCCGGCCAACTTTTGACCACGTCGCTAGAGGGTGCTCTGGAGGATGTGATGAGCATTTTTGTACAACCACGTCCCCTAAATTACTCTCTAAACCTTAGTAATAGGGAATTACTTCGAATGAAAAGGACCTCTCTAAACAGAAATGATTCGATCTCTAACCTTTCGTATGTAACGGAATTAATACCAAAGTCTATTTTAACACAAATAGCTTGATACCTGTACGTAATAAATCAATCTGGAGGACACACGGGATGACTCTAACACATATCTATGGAAAATTCCAAATAAAAATGTATTAATAGTCTGCAACTAATTCTAAGGTAAGGATGAAAGTCCTTGACCACATTAGGCCCGAAGGGACCGTAAAGTTTTAGGTAAAGTCAACAGAATAGGACGATCCTCTACCGCCAAAGCCAATGGGACATTTGAGTTGAAAGATTGATTCCACCCAATCAATGTAGGGATATCAAGCCGAAGTCACCAACAAACACCCCACGTCGGAGGCATCTGATTGCAATAATCGACATAAACTGGACTGACAATAGAACTTTAAATTCACAATACCGACAAATTTCCTTGAGCTCCGCTCAAAGGAACAAGGACCACTCACACAAACCCGACATCTACCCTATTAACGCTTGCCAGTAGTCGACTCCAAACAGATACATGATATATAAGCAAGAAAATTACCAAGGAAAGTGGCTAAGATAACCTTATACAAATGTGCCTGGCGGCAAGTCCTGGAAGAGCTAATAGAGTAGCAAGGAATTACTCCAAATATCATCACTTTACTAGAGCAGATGGAACATTAGCCTATTAGCCCAGTTTGGTCACACATGGCCAGCATCCACTCAATGATACCATGAATAATATTTTACATACAAAAACCCTCCAATCAAAAGTTACTACTCCATCAAATTCTTCAATGTTTGACCTTGTTCGAGCATGCACCAAAGTGGAGAAAGAATTAACGAAGAAATAAACAAACTTAGCAATCAGATTGTGTGAACGTACTCACTCAACCTGGACATACGATGGTCGAAACCAAAAATTCCGCGTCACAGGTCCCATGTTAAAGGACATGAAAGGTATATCACCTGTTTCATGTACTACTTAAGCTCTTGAAGCCAAAAACAGGAAGGCTAAGACAAAATGTCGTCCTGCCAAATGAAGGATAATTAAAGACGTCGTCAAGTGACCAACAGGCCCTCGTTAAGACAAATGAAGCATCGTGTAACGACCCGAAATTTCCGATCCCGAAAATTCCGGATAGTTACGAAAAAGAAGAAAGAGACAGAAGAAGAAGAATAGAAACACCAACATCTAACATTTCACAGTGGATCAATATATAATATCATATATTATAACGGTTTACAAAAAAAACTGTATCAGTCAATTACATTTTTATACATCAAAGTTAATAACCAATACACAACACTGGACAGTTTAAACAAACATGTCCAAGATAAATAATAATATGTCATAGCTGCATACACCCCATACGTTCCCGTCATCCAACTCGCCTCCTAAGCTCCAAAACGTCCTTACCTGAAAATCTGTAATACTCGGTCTGACCCGAGCATTAAATCAAAGTAACACACTGGTCAGGCTGGAAACCAACGTGAGTAAACCTATCAAGCATGAATTACAAAAGCATATAGCTTATATATATATAACCCAGGTAATTTGTATCAATGACAAGTTCACAAATCGTTATAGACATCACTTATATTACACATCAATTTCTAAGTACCAAAAACTTAGATTAAAATGGTCTAATTCACTTAAATCATTCCACTTCAGCACATTGATTTCACATGTAAATCTATAAAGAATCGAAGTGGTTTCGGGTATTAACTAATACCCGACTCTGGTCTCTTCGAATCCAATGTCATCTTAACCCAAATTATTCAAGTGAATACAACTTACCTTAAAATACTGGATGTCACTTTACACATCATTTCATCATAGACAACCACATTACCACGGTCCACCCAAACATATTATATCACAAACATTTCATATCATAGATATCAACCAATTCAAGTCATTTAACATCATTCAATCATTCATAAGCAAGACTGATCACTTACAAAAAAATTAATTTATCTCTAATTAAATTAATTTTTTATTCTTAAATCACTTGGATTACCTTAACTAAACATTAATTTATTACAAACCAATTAATTAATCATCTTTAATTTTCCATCTTAATTAATCACCCTTGATAAAGTTTCTTTAATTATATAAAGTAATTATTCTTTAATTAATTACACAAATTAATTATCCTTAACCATTTAATGTAATTAATCTTATTATTAACTACACCAAGAAATTAATCCTTAATTACATCTCCCAAGTAATTAACCTTTAATTATTTCCCATTAAGTAATTTTCCTTATATTAATTACATCCAGGAATTTATCCATCCATTACTTCACTAAGTAATTACACTTATCAATCTCATTAGGTAATTATATTTAATCAGTTACCAAGCGACTATCTTTAATTAATTAACGAAATAATTAATCACATTCATCTCATTAATTACAACTGGGTAATTCATTCCTTAATTACCCTATGAACAAATTGATTAATCTTTAATTTATAGATTAATTATTCTTTAATTATTAATTAATAAACCTTAATAATCAATTAATCTCCTTTAATACAAAGTAATCAATCCTTAATTACTTTTATAATCAATTAACTAACCTTTAATTAGCTCATTAATTATCCATTAACTATTGATCAATAACCTTAATTATTAATCAATATCTCTCAATACAAATTAATTAATTCATAGTTACTAATTTATTTATCACTAATCAATAATTTATTAAATTAATTAATGACTCTTTAATTATCTTATTGATTCAATTTACCTTAAACCATTAAATCTCAATTTACTTAAGATAAAATATTTTTCCTTATGAATGATAAGATTGTCATTAACAAGTTCATTCAAAACATTACACTTTAAATCTTAGTTATAAATTTATTTCAATATTTTGTTTTAAAATATTTATAAAAATTAAAATAATTTTACCAACCTCTTAAATTAATATTAATGAAACACTCATCTTTTATAAAGGAAATTTATATAAGAGTATTAAATCAAATTTAAAAATTTCAAAACCTTTTGCTTTTAAAATTAAAAAAAACAAGTTTGAAACCAGCTTCGGGTTCAACCCGATCTATACTCGAGTCCTCACATAATTTTTAAAACTTAAAAATGGAATCAAAACACTCCCTTATACGAGTCATACACATATAATTGCTATGAGTATATCCCCAGACTACACGAGACAAACTCGAAAACAACTCGAACCAACCCGAGTTCAAACATCATCCTCAAATAAACAAGGCCTAACACTAGAAGTGCACCGTGCACATGCACGGTGCTTCGACCACCTACGGTCATCTCTCCGACCACAGACAAACCACAACCAATCAATACATTCACACCCATCAATACATCAATACATGCACATGCACACCCATCAATACGTTCATATATATATATATATATATATATATATATATATATATATATACAGAAATTATCCATATATATTCACATAAAACATATACACTCCATAACTTAGCATGCAACCAGACTATTTAAATATTTTAGCTTTTTAAAGAAAAGTGTTACTCACTATTTGCAAATGTAGAGAGTGGAAAAACTGGAATCCCTGAAACTTTGCAACAGTTTTGGATTCCTGAAGCCTGTATTGCTTTTATGGAAACTTTGATTACTTAGATGTTGATAATATATAAACTGAAAAGCTTGATGATCTGAAGCTAGTTTTTGTTTGAGAAGGTTTAAGTTTGAACAGAACTGAAATCTTGGTTATTGGCTTGAAAAGATTACAAGTATAGCCATTGATTCTTGAAAAATGATTTCAGGTTTAGTTTGGTTTGAGGAATGTTTTTTTTTTCGGTTTGCATTGTTTGTTTTAAATTTAATTTCTAGTTGAGGATTATTTTGCCACTTGTTAGTTTATAGGATGCTTGACTTACAAATGTTGTTTATATGTGTTCAAAGCTTTACAAGTTTATTATTTTATTTTATTATTATTGTTTACAAATGTTTAAAGGAAACGTATTTTATGTTTTACCTCCTCACTTATGAATTGCTTATAATTTTATATCAGTTACGTAATATGTTTATATTTGTTTACACTTATAATTAGATACATCTTATGCTTCCATTTGTATTTATGTAAACATTTAACTTACATTTGTAATCCCATGAATTAATGAATCCTTAAATGATTTTTATAAAACTCATATATAATTCTATTAAGCAAATACATTATCTCAATTTTTATAAATAATTTTTTTTAAAAGAAAATAATGTAAAAGCAATCATATAAAAGAAATAAAATCATAAAATATGTTTTTCAAAATAACTTAAAATATTTATCTTTTGAGTTTCCAATTTAAATTCAATTTCACATCAAAATAAAATTTAAAATCAACACAAATATATATATATATATATATATGAATAATATAAAATTTATTTGTTCAATCTATAAATCAGTATTTTTCGATAGTTTAAATTATATAATTATACAATTATCCGATAGTCCCCGAAAAGAAACGAAGTCAGAATTTATTAAAATGATTGTTATTAGAAAAATTATTCTTTGATAAATCTTAAAACACTTTAAAATATTATAAAATATTTTTTTTAAAGATACTTTTATAACTCGATGTCTCAACCAGTCCATCCTTGTTCTCACAGAAATTCTATCATACGTTGATCAGGCGTAAGACTGAAAATCTGTAAGTACTTGGTAAACCCATTTTCAACACCCAGTGAAAATAATTGTAAAATATTTTATTGAAAATATAGAAAACATTTTTGAAAATAGAAGAAATATCTTTAGTGAGAATGCTCTGGAAATCATCACCCCCATCCATGGTCGCAGTTACATCCTAGGCTATGTTGCCATCGCAGCAAAAGTCCATGTAACTGTAGGCACTCCGCGCCCCTCGATTACACCATGGAACCCACAACAGATCGCAGTTACATTGCAGGGCCACGTTTCCATCGTAGCAAAAGTCCATGTAACAGTTGGCTCTCAGCGGCACACACGATTTTCGCTGTCAAAATGAAACTTCTCCACTCCTACATAGGTCGCAGTCTACCGATATAAAATCAAACGCAGACTGTTGGCTCTCAGCGGTACACACGACTTTCGCTATGTTACCATAGGTCGCAGTTACATCCTGGGTTACGTTGCAAAAGCAGCAAAAGTCCATGAAACTGTTGGCTCTCAGCGGCACACACGACTTTCGCTTTAGTACACACTACTCATAATCCCCAGGAACTAGTTTTGTACGGACTCCTCACATGATCAACCTTAGAACCCCTCCTTGGGGCTCAAGGCAGCACCACCCGGTGGTACTCCTGAGAAGTTCATTTCAAGGGAACGCTTTTTCCCCAGATCCATCATCAAAACACTTTATACTATATAGTATCTTTCAAATCATGCACCTAGTATGATCTCATACAAAGCTCCTTTACACAAAATCGATTATTCCAAAATTGATAATTCTCAAACTAGGCTTTCCAAATTTTAATATTGATTTTACCCAAAAATCGAAAGCCTTTCCAAATCCAAAGGTTCCCAAAACCTTTTTCCAAAATCCTCATAAGACCTTTATATATATAGATATATATAATTTTTAAAACTTTGGTTTCAAACTTGTATAAAATTCCTTTTATACTTCAAACATTTTCAAAATTCTTTCCTTCTAGCAATAGATTCAACAAGGGGAGATTTATCTTATATAACAAAGATATATAGCCTTGTTTATTCAAAACAAATATTCAAATTTGATTACTCTTCCCAATATGAATTTCACCCAAAACTGTACGATGTACACTTATCATCCGTACGCTATACCAATCTGATCGCTTGCTCGATCACACAATTTCACTTTCGAACTAGTATCGTCCACCCGACTTCCTAGTGCAAACACAGATCTGGTTTCTTGATCAATTAATGAATTAATTATACTTAATCAGTTACCAAGTGAATATATTTAATTAATTAACGAATTAATTAATCACATTCATCTCATTAATTACAACTGGGTAATTCATTCCCTAATTACCCTATAAACAAATTGATTAATCTTTAATTAATTATAGATTAATTATTCTTCAATTATTAATTAATAAACCTTATTTATCAATTAATCTCCTTTAATACAAATTAATCAATCCTTAATTACTATTATAATCAATTAACTAACCTTTAATTAGCTCATTAATTATCCATTAACTATTGATCAATAACCTTAATTATTAATCAATATCTCTCAATACAAATTAATTAATTCATAATTACTAATTTATTTATCACTAATCATTAATTTATTAAATTAATTAATGACTCTTTAATTATCTTATTAATTCAACTTACCTTAAACCACTAAATCTCAATTTACTTAAGATAAAATATTTTTCCTTATTAATGACAAGATTGTCATTAACAAGTTCATTTAAAACGTTACACTTTAAATCTTAGTTTTAAATTTATTTCAATTTTTTTTAAAATAGTTATAAAAATTAAAATAATTTTGCCAACCTCTTAAATTAAAGTTAATGAAACACTGATCTTTTATAAAGGAAATTTATATAAGAGTTTAAAATCAAATTTAAAAATTTCAAAACCTTTTGCTTTTAAAATTAAAAAAAAAAGTTTGAAACAACCCGATCTATACTCGAGTCCTTACATAATTTTTAAAACTTAAAACTGGAATCAAAACACTCCCTAATACGAGTCATACACGTATAATTGCTTTGAGTATATCCCCAGACTACACGAGACAAACTCGAAAACAACTCAAATCAACCCGAGTTCAAACATCATCCCCAAATAAACAAGGCCTAACACCAGAAGTGCACCGTGTACATGCACGGTGCTTCGACCACCTACGGTCATCTCTCCGACCACAGACAAACCACAACCAACGTCGCTTACACGATCGTCCACTCAAAATAATGATTCCAGCCTCGAGTCAAAAAAATTGAACCCAACATCCCAGTGCTGGAACAACCATCATCAGAAAAACACTCACTGTCGACGATCTAGTCCCTGAGTAACCTCGCCGATCACGCCATAAAGTCATCTCGACTTCCAGCAACATTTTCCCCTAGCGCAATCGCTTCCGGTGATCGATCATCGTCGAGCTAAGCTCTCAATCCCATCGACCAAAAACGCCTCTCAAAGCCCTACATCTCCATCCCCTGACAATTACGGCCATCAGAAAAATTCACCATTATTTTTCCTGAAACCATCCTTCCACAAGCTAACTCCGACCATAAACTCGACTTAGGATATCTCGCCGTTCGCCATGAATTGGCAATAAACCCCAAAACCACCAATCCCGATTATCTTAGAAGTTAGAAATCTAAAAATAACGATTTTACTTCCAAAAATCGAGTTTTTGTATAGGTATTCAGTTTATGAATCTGAATTTATAAATTAAGATGTTTGAGCTTTCACCTATCCTAAACTTGCTCTTTTCTTTTAAGTTTCCAGTGAGATTTCAATTTTAATTTAACTTAAATAAATTTTTAAAACTTAATCTATAATCAAACGATCAAATCTTGTTTAAAGCCTAAATTCTAACAACAAATGGATCAAGAGGTATTGAATTTTTTTTTTATCAATTGCCTGGAAACTAAAATCAGAAAACCTAGATACACAGCATGCACACCCAACAAATACATTCATATATATATATATATATATATATAGAACTTATCAATATATATTTACATAAAACATATACACTACATAACTTAGCATGCAACTAGACTATTTAAATATTTAAGCTTTTTAAAGAAAAGTGTTAGTCACCATTTGTAAATGCAGAGAGTGGAAAAACTGGAATCCCTAAAACTTTGCAACAGTTTTGGATTCCTGAAGCCCGTATTGCTTTTCTGGAAACTTTGATTACTTAGATGTTGATGATATATAAACTGAAAAGCTTGATGATCTGAAGCTAGTTGTTGTTTGAGAAGGTTTAAGTTTGAACATAACTGAAATCTTGGTTACTGGCTTGAAAAAATTACAGGTCTGGCCATTGATTCTTGAAAAATGATTTCAGGTTTAGTTTGGTTTGAGGAATGTTTTTTTCCTTCTAGTTTGCGTTGTTTTTTTTAATTTAATTTCTAGTTGAGGATTATTTTTCCACTTGTTAGTTTATAGGATGCTTGACTTACAAATTTTTTTTATATGTGTTCAAAGCTTTACAAGTGTATTTTTTTTACAAATGTACAAAGGCAATGTATTTTATGTTTTACCTCCTCATTTATGAATTTCTTATAATTTTATATTAGTTATGTAATATGTTTATATTTGTTTACACTTATAATTAGATACATTCTTATGCTTCCATTTGTAATTATGTAAACATTTAACTTACATTTGTAATCCTATGAATTAATGAATCCTTAAATGATTTTTTATAAAACTCATATATATTTCTATTAAGCAAATACATTATCTCAATTTTTATAAATAATTTTTTTTAAAAGGAAATAATGTAAAAGCAATCATATAAAAGAAATAAAATCATAAAATATATTTTTCAAAAAAAACTTAAAATATTTATCTTTTGAGTTTCCAATTTAAATTCAATTTCACATAAAAATCAAATTTAAAATCAACACAAATATATATATATATATATATATATATATATATATATATATATGAATAATATCAAATTTATTTGTTCAATCTACTAATCAGTATTTTCCGATGGTTTAAATCAGATAATTATAAAATTATCTGATGCCAAAGAAATCCGGGTTACCACATTTATTCCCCCTTTGAATCTTTTCGTCCCCGAAAAGAAACGAAGTCAGAATTTATTAAAATGATTATTATTAGAAAAATTATTCTTTGATAAATCTTTAAAACACTTTAAAATATTATAAAATAGTTTTTTTTAAAGATACTTTTATAACTCGATGTCTCAAACAGTCCATCTATTATAAAATATTTTTTTAAAGAAATTCTGTCATATGTTGATCAGGCGTAAAACTGAAAATCTGTAAGTACTTGGTAAACCCGTTTTCAACACCCAGTGAAAATACTTGGAAAATATTTTATTGAAAATATAGAAACATTTTTGAAAATAGAAGAACTATTTTTGGTGAGAATGCTCTGGAAATCATCACCCCCATCCTTGGTCGCAGTTACATCCTGGGTTACGTTGCCATCGCAGCAAAAGTCCATGAAACTGTAGGCACTCCGCGCCCCTCGATTACACTATGGAACCCACAAAAGATACAGTTACATTCCAGGGTTACGTTGCCATCGCAGCAAAAGTCCATGTAACTATTGGCTCTCAGCGGCACACACGATTTTTGCTGTCAAAATGAAACTTCTCCACTCCTACATAGGTCGTAGTCTACTGATTAAAATCAAACGCAGACTGTTGGCTCTCAACGGCACACACGACTTTCGCTATGTTACCATAGGTTGCCGTTACATCTTGGGTTACGTTGCCATCACAGCAAAAGTCCATGTAACTATTGGCTCTCAGCGGCACACACGACTTTCTCCATGGTACACACTACTCATAATCCCCAGGAACTTGTTTTGTCTGGACTCCTCACAGTATCAACTTTAGAACCCCCCTTGGGGCTCAAGGCAGCAGCACCCGATGGTACTCCTGAGAAGTTCATTTCAAGGGAGCGCCTTTTTCCCAAAGCCATCATCAAAACACTTTATACTATATAGTATCTTTCAAATTAAACACCTAGTATGATCTCGTACAAAGCTCTTTTACACAAAATCGATTATTCCAAAATCGATAATTCTCAAACTAGGCTTTCCAAATATTAATATTGATTTTACCCAAAAATCAAAAGCCTTTCCAAATCCAAAGGTTCCCAAAACCTTTTTCCAAAATCCTCATAAGATCCTTTATATATAGATATATATAATTTTTAAAACTTTGGATCATTTCAAACTTGTATAAAATTCCTTTTATACTTCAAACATTTTCAAAATCCTTTCCTTCCAGCAATAGATTCAACAAGGGGAGATTTAGCTTATAGAACAAAGATATATAGCCTTGTTTATTCAAAACAAATATTCAAATTTGATTACTCTTTCCAATATCAATTTCACCCAAAATTGTACGATGTACACTTATCATCTGTACGCTATACCAATCTGGTCGCTTGCTCGATCACACAATTTCACTTCCGAACTAGTATCGTCCACCTGACTTCCTAGTGGGCCACAGATCCGGTTTCTTGATCAGAAACCATCATTCTCCTTGCATATCCATAACTATGATAGAGAATATTCAGAACCAATCAATAATCCATATCCGGGTTCGCCATCGAAAATCGAGTGAAAAATCCTAACTCGGATTGATAAACTATCTCAAAATTCTGTGCTCGAATCTAGATCAAATCACTATGCGAATAGAATAATATACGTACATCCTACGTGTTTAATTTCATTTATTATTAGCCAAATCAATTTCCTTTCTATTCAAATTCACCTAAATTTTCATTCACTTATTTACAGTTGCCTCAATTCCATTGAATTATCACTTTAATTCTTATCTCGTTTGGGTATTTAATCAGTAACAGTTTGAATTCCGACCAGTTTATATTTAGAAAATAGCTTGAAAGATTTAAAAATAGATAAGTAGTTGAAAAATAGTTATTAATTTGCGAAATAGCGGTAAAATAGTTAAGTAATTGTAAAATAGTTGGAAAACAGTTTCAAAAATTTTAGATAATTGCAAAATAGTTGTAAAATAGTAATTAATTTGTAACATAGTTGAAAAATAGTAATTAGTTTATAAAATGGTTGAAAAATGGCTAATAGTTCCAAAAATATTGTAAAACAAAAATAAAATAATTTAGCTTTAAAAGAGAGATTATACATATTAAATAGCTTGGAAAAAAATAAGTTTATATTAAAACAATTCATATTGAAAATAGTCCAGAGTCAAAACTGTTCACTTCCCAACAATTCAATTTAAATTTCCACTTCCATTTAAATTGACTCAATTCCAATTTAAATAATCTTTAATTTCCATTGAAATTGATTTAACCTCAATTCAAGTTGAATCAATTCCAATTTCTTTCCCAATTTAATTCAAATTCCATTTGATTTTAATCCAGTTCAACTTTAATTATAATTTCAAATTATTCCAATCAGTTTGAACTAATATCAATTGAACCCACTTCAAATTCAACTCATTTCAATTTAATCCAATTCAAATTTCCCATTAAATTTTTTAAATTTATACACCTTCAATCTCAAATCCAATTTATTCAAATCAGATTCAATTTCAACTAATTCAATTTCAAACTCAATTTTAAATCATCTTGAATTATATAAATTTGAGTTAAATTCTCAAAGGTTGGTTTAACTTTTATTTTTACAACAATAACCTAAATCTTTAAACAATTAAATTTTGAGTCAAATTCTCAAAATTCCATTTTAAATTATCTTTACTTAGCCTTTTTCCGGTGGTCGAATAAGAGTTCAAAACAATTTATCTTAAAAATTTAATTTATTACCCAATTTTATCTTCCAGTTTTGAAGCCAGTTCTTAAACAAGTTTAATTTACAAATTCAATCATTCAGATTTTCAGTTCAAAGTAATTCCATATCCTTAATTTCAAATTAACGTTAGATTTCCCTTTTTATCTCAATAATGGATATATTACCACACTTCATTTCTCATCCACTTAAACAAATCCAATTCATAATTTAAAGATTTTTAATAACAATAGGATGATATCAACTAATTTATTTTAAAACATCCATTTTCAATCTCCAGATGTCAAACCCATTTTGAGATCACACAAACTGCCAATTCAAATTAACCAATTAACTTTCCAAGTTAAATTCCATCTTCATCTTAAAATTTCCAATTCAAGTTGTTCATTCAAACTTATTTAACTTCTCCCAAGTTAAATTCAATTTACTTAATCCAATCAACCTCATTCAATTTTTAAACTTTACATTAATAATCTTCCCACTTATTAAGTTCAAAAACTTATTACTTTGGGTATCACATCTTATACCAAATTTAAAACTCAACATTTAGAGTTTATTTAAACTATTTTTGATTTATGTATATTCCTCATATATACATATTATTTCCTTTACACACGAGGTCATCCTTAAATTTTAAACCACTTTTTGTTTTTAATTCAAATCAAATTTTCAAACAACCCATTGTTTGCAAGTCTCTTTTATTCAAATAATAGTTATGTATTATTTCTTTTAGCATTTTGAAACAAGTTTCAAATTTCTGGACCTAGATGTAAAATTTCACAATTTAGGTATTTTCAATTTCAATTTATAAGTCATATTTTACCTAAATGTTAACTTCTTTAAAACATTTCATTTTTCTTACTCATTAATACACATCTTATTATTAAACACACAACAATCATTTTTGATAATAACTAAGATTCTCATATCTAAAACCATCCATTATCATCTTATTTTGAAATACTTCTCCAATTCAAGATTTCAATTTTAGTTTGAATCCATTTCAAACTTATCTTTATTTAATTTCAGTTTGGTTGTATTATATTACTTCTTAATTTAATTCTAATAATTTAACAACTAGTTCCCTTAATATTTATTAGAAAGAAATATCGCTTTAGATATATCAAAATATATTTTTATATAAAATCATTTAAAATCTTTATATAAGAAAATAACAAGTACGCTCTCATATATATAGACACACACACACACACTCAACTCATTCTAGGATTCCATTGACCCTAACCGTAAAGAGCAATCCCACTAGAGCCACGGTTCTCACTTAATCTTCAGCTCTGATACCAAATGTAACGACCCGGAATTTCCGATCTCGAAACTACGGATAGTTATGAAAAAGAAGAAAGAGATAGAAGAAGAAGAACAGAAACACCAACATCTCACATTTCACAGCGGATCAAAATATATATATTATAACAGTTTACAAAACAAAACTGTATCAGTCAATTACATTTTTATACATCAGAGTTAATAACCAATACACAACACTGGACAGTTTAAACAAACATGTCCAAGATAAATAATAATTTGTCACAGCTGTATACACCCCATACGTTCCTGTCATCCAGCTCGCCTCCTGAGCTCCCGAACGTCCTTACCTGAAAATCTATAATACTCGGTTTGACCCGAGCATTACATAAAAGTAACACCCGGGTCAGGCTGAAAACCAGCGTGAGTAAACCCATCAAGCATGAATTACAAAAGCATATAGCTTATATATATATAACCCGGGTAACTTGTATCAATTACAAGTTCACAAATCGTTATAGACATCACTTATATTACACATCAATTTGTAAGTACCAAAAACATAGATTAAAATGGTTCAATTCACTTAAATCATTCTACTTCAGCACATTGATTTCACATATCAATCTATAAAGAATCAAAGTGGTTTCGGGTATTAACTAATACCCGACTCCGGTCTCTTCGAATACAATGTCATCTTAACCCAAATTATTCAAGTGAATACAACTTACCTCAAAATACTGGATGTCACTTTACACATCATTTCATCGTAGACAACCACATTATCACGGTCCACCCAAACATACTATATCACAAACATTTCATATCATAGATATCAACCAATTCAAGTCATTTAACATCATTCAATCATTCATAAGCAAGACAGATCACTTCCCAAAAATATATATTTAATTTATCTCTAATTAAATTAATTTTTTATTCTTAAATCACTTAGATTACCTTTAATAAACATTAATTTATTACAAACCAATTAATTAATCATCTTTAATTATCCATCTTAATTAATCACCCTTGATAAATTTTCTTTAAGTACATAAAGTAATTATTATTTAATTAATTACACAAATTAATTATCCTTAACCATTTAATGTAATTAATCTTATTATTAACTACACCAAGAAATTAATCCTTAATTACTTCTCCCAAGTAATTAACCTTTAATTATTTCCCATTAAGTAATTTCCCTTATATTAATTACATCCAGGAATTTATCCATCCATTACTTTACTAACTAATTACACTTATCAATCTCATTAGGCAATTATACTTAATCAGTTACCAAGCGACTATCTTTAATTAATTAACGAATTAATTAATCACATTCATCTCATTAATTACAACTGGGTAATCCATTCCTTAATTACCCTATAAACAAATTGATTAATCTTTAAGTATTTATAGATTAATTATTTTTTAATTATCAATTAATAAACCTTAATTATCAATTAATCTCCTTTAATACAAAGTAATCAATCCTTAATTACTTTTATAATCAATTAACTAACCTTTAATTAGCTGACTAATTATCCATTAACTATTGATCAATAACCTTAATTATTAATCAATATCTCTCAATACAAATTAACTAATTCATAATTACTAATTTATTTATCACTAATCATTAATTTATTAAATTAATTAATGACTCTTTAATTATCTTATTAATTCAACTTACCTTAAACCACTAAATCTCAATTTACTTAAGATAAAATATTTTTCATTATTAATGACAAGATTGTCGTTAATAAGTTCATTTAAAACATTACACTTTAAATCTTAGTTTTAAATTTATTTCAAAATTTTGTTTTAAAATATTTATAAAAATTAAAATAATTTTACCAACCTCTTAAATTAATGTTAATGAAACACTCATCTTTTATAAAGGAAATTTATATAAGAGTATTAAATCAAATTTAAAAATTTCAAAACCTTTTGCTTTTAAAATTATAAAAAAAAAACAAGTTTGAAACCAGCTTCGGGTTCAACTCGATCTATACTCGAGTCCTTACATAATTTTTAAAACTTAAAATTGGAATCAAAACACTCCGTTATACGAGTCATACACGTATAATTGCTTTGAGTATATCCCCAGACTACACGAGACAAACTCGAAAACAACTCAAATCAACCCGAGTTCAAACATCATCCCCAAATAAACAAGGCCTAACACCAGAAGTGCACTGTGCACATGCACGGTGCTTCGACCACCTGCTAGCATCTCTCCGACCACAGACAAACCATAACCAGCCTCGCTTACACGATCGTCTACTCAAAATAATGATTCCAGCCTCGAGTCAAAAAAATTGAACCCAACATCCCAGTGCTGGAACAACCTTCATCAGAAAAACACTCACTACCGACGATTTAGTCCCCGAGTAACCTCGTCGATCACGCCATAAAGTCATCTCGACTTCCAGCAACATTTTCCCCTAGCACAATCGCTTCCGGTGATCGATCATCGTCGCGCTAAGCTCTCAATCCCATCGACGAAAAAGGCCTCTCAAAACCCTAAATCTCCATCCCTTGACATTTACGGCCATCAGAAAAATTCACCATTATTTTTCCTGAAACCATCCTTCCACAAGCTAACTCCGACCATAAACTCGACTCAGGTTATCTCGCCGTTCGCCGTGAATTGGCAATAAACCCCAAAACCCCCAATCCCGGTTATCTTAGAAGTTACAAATCTAAAAATAATGATTTTACTTCCAAAAATCGAGTTTTTGTATAGGTATTCAGTTTATGAATCTGAATTTATAAATTAAGATGTTTGAGCTTTCACCTATCTAAAACTTGCTTTGTTCTTTTAAGTTTCCAGTGAGATTTCAATTTTAATTTAACATAAATAAATTTTTAAAATTTAATCTATAATCAAACAATCAAATCTTGTTTAAAGCCTAAATTCTAACAACAAATGGATCAAGAGGTATTGAATTTTTTTTGATCAATTGCCTGGAAACTAAAATCAGAAAACATGGATACACCGCATGCACACCCATCAATACATTCATATATATATATATATATGTGTGTGTGTGTGTGTGTGTGTGTGTGTGTGTGTGTATACACAGAACTTATCCATATATATTCACATAAAACATATACACTCCATAACTTAGCATGCAACCAGACAATTTAAATATTTAGGCTTTTTAAACAAAAGTGTTACTCGCCGTTTGTAAATGCAGAGAGTGGAAAAACCGGAATCCCTGTAACTTTGCAACAGTTTTGGATTCCTGAAGCCTGTATTGCTTTTCTGGAAACTTTGATTACTTAAATGTTGATGATATATAAACTGAAAAGCTTGATGATCTGAAGCTAGTTGTTGTTTGAAAAGGTTTAAGTTTGAACAGAACTGAAATCTTGGTTACTGGCTTGAAAAGATTACAGGTCTGGCCATTGATTCTTGAAAAATGATTTCAGGTTTAGTTTGGTTTGAGGAATGTTTTTTTTTGGGTTTGCATTGTTTTTTTAATTTAATTTCTAGTTGAGGATTATTTTGCCACTTGTTAGTTTATAGGATGCTTGACTTGCAGATGTTGTTTATATGTGTTCAAAGCTTTACAAGTGTATTTTTTTTACAAATGTTTAAAGGCAATGTATTTTTTGTTTTCCCTCCTCATTTATGAATTTCTTATAATTTTATATTAGTTATGTAATATGTTTATATTTGTTTACACTTATAATTAGATACATTCTTATGCTTCCATTTGTAATTATGTAAACATTTAACTTACATTTGTAATCCTATGAATTAATTAGTCCTTAAAGGACTTTTATAAAACTCATATATATTTCTATTAAGTAAATACATTGTCTTAATTTTTATAAATAATTTTTTTTAAAAGAAAATAATGTAAAAGCAATCATATAAAAGAAATAAAATCATAAAATATATTTTTCAAAAAAACTTAAAATATTTATCTTTTGAGTTTCCAATTTAAATTCAATTTCACATAAAAATAAAATTTAAAATCAACACTAACATATATATATATATATATATATGAATAATATCAAATTTATTTGTTCAATCTATTAATCTGTATTTTCTGATAGTTTGAATCAGATAATTATACAATTATCTGATGCCAAAGAAATCCGGGTTATCACATTTCTCCCCCCTTTGAATCTTTTCGTCCCTGAAAAGAAACGAAGTTAGAATTTATTAAAATGATTATTATTAGAAAAATTATTCTTTGATAAATCTTTTAAACACTTTAAAATATTATAAAATAGTTTTTTTAAAGATACTTTTATAACTCGATGTCTCAACCAGTCCATCCTTGTTCTCACAGAAATTCTGTCATAAGTTGATCAGGCGTAAGAATGAAAATCTATAAGTACTTGGTAAACCCGTTTTCAACACCCAGCGGAAATACTTGGAAAATATTTTATTGAAAATATAGAAAACATTTTTGAAAATAGAAGAAATATCTTTGGTGAGAATGCTCTGGAAATCATCACCCCCATCCATGGTCGCAGTTACATCCTGGGTTACGTTGACATCGTAGTAAAAGTCCATGTAACTGTAGGCACTCCACGCCCCTCGATTACACCATGGAACCCACAACAGATCGCAGTTACATTCTAGGGTTACGTTGCCATCGCAGCAAAAGTCCATGTAACTGTTGGCTCTCAGCGGCACACACGATTTTTGCTGTCAAAATGAAACTTCTCCACTCCGACATAGGACACAGTCTGCCAATATAAAATCAAACGCAGACTGTTGGCTCTCAATGGCACACACGACTTTCGCTATGTTACCATAGGTCGCAGTTACATCCTGGGTTACGTTGCCATCGCAGCAAAAGTCCATGTAACTGTTGACTCTCAGCGGCACACATGACTTTCGCTATGGTACACACTACTCATAATCCCTAGTAATTAGTTTTGTCCGGACTCCTCACAGGATCAACTTTAGAACCCCCCTTTGGGGCTCAACGCAGCACCACTCGTTGGTACTCCTGAGAAGTTCATTTCAAGGGAGCGCCTTTTTCCCCAGAGCCATCATCAAAACACTTTATACTATATAGTATCTTTCAAATCATACACCTAGTATGATCTCATACAAGCTCCTTTACACAAAATCGATTATTCCAAAATCGATAATTCTCAAACTAGGCTTTCCAAATTTTAATATTGATTTTACCCAAAAAACAAAAGCCTTTCAAAATCCAAAGGCCCAAAATCTTTTTCCAAAATCCTCATAAGATCCTTTATATATATATATATAGATATATATATATATATAATTTTTTAAAACTTTGGATCATTTCAAACTTGTATAAAATTCCTTTTATACTTCAAACATTTTCAAAATCCTTTCCTTCCAGCAATAGATTCAATAAGGGGAGATTTATCTTATATAACAAAGATATATAGCCTTGTTTATTCAAAACAAATATTCAAATTTGATTACTCTTTCCAATATCAATTTCACCCAAAATTGCACGATGTACACTTATCATCCGTACACTATACCAATCTGATCGCTTGCTCGATCACAATTTTACTTCCGAACTAGTATCGTCCACCCGACTTCCTAGTACGGACACAGATCTGGTTTCTTGATCAGAAACCATCAATCTCCTTGCATAGCCATAACTATGATAGAGAATATTCAGAACCAATCAACAATCCATATCCGGGTCCGCCGTCGAAAATCGAGTGAAAAATCCTAACCCGGTTTGGTAAACTATCTCGAAATTCTATGCTCGAATCTAGATCAAATCACTATGCGAATAGAATAATATACGTACATCCTACGTATTTAACTTCATTTATTATTAGCTAAATCAATTTCCTTTCTATTCACATTCACCTAAATTTTCATTCACTTATTTACAATTGCCTCAATTCCATTGAATTATCACTTTAATTCTTATCTCGGTTGGGTATTTAATTAGTAACAGTTTGAATTCCAACCAGTTTATATTTAGAAAATAGCTTGAAAGATTTAAAAATAGATAAGTAGTTGAAAAATAGTTATTAATTTACAAAATAGCGGTAAAATAGTTAACTAATTGTAAAATAGTTGGAAAATAGTTTCAAAAATTTTAGATAATTGCAAAATAGTTGTAAAATAGTAATTATTTTGTAACATAGTTGAAAAATAGTAATTAGTTTATAAAATGGTTGAAAAATGGCTAATAGTTCCAAAAATAATTGTAAAACAAATATAAAATAAGTTAGCTTTAAAAGAGAGGTTATACATATTAAATAACTTGGAAAAAAAATAAGTTTATATTAAAACAATTTATATTGAAAATAGTCCAGAGTCAGAATTGTCCACTTCCCAACAATTCAATTTAAATTTCCACTTCCATTTAAATTGACTCAAATCCAATTTAAATAATCTTCAATTTCCATTGAAATTGATTTAACCTCAATTCAAGTTGAATCAATTCCGATTTCTTTCCCAATTTAATTCAAATTCCATTTGATTTTAATCCTGTTCAACTTTAATTATAATTTCGAATTATTCCAATCAGTTTGAACTAATATCAATTGAACCCACTTTAAGTTCAACTCATTTCAATTTAATCCAATTCAAATTTCCCATTAAAATTTTTAAACTTATACACCTTCAATCTCAAATCGAATTAATTCAAATCAGATTCAATTTGAACTAATTCAATTTCAAACTCAATTTTAAATCATCTTGAATTATATAAATTCGAGTTAAATTCTCAAGGTTGGTTTAACTTTTTATTTTTACAACAATAACCTAAATCTTTAAACAATTAAATTTTGAGTCAAATTCTCAAAATTCCATTTTAAATTATCTTTACTTAACATTTTTCAAGAGTTCGAATAAGAGTTCAAACAATTTTATCTTAAAAATTAAATTTATTATCCAATTTTATCTTCCAGTTTTGAAGCCATTTCTTAAATAAGTTTAATTTACAAATTCAATCATTCAGATTTTCAGTTCAAAGTAATGCCATATCCTTAATTTCAAATTAACATTAGATTTCCCATTTATCTCAATAATGGATATATTACCACACTTCATTTCTCATCCACTTAAACAAATCCAATTCATAATTTAAAGATTTTTAACAACAATAGGATCATATCATCTAATTTATTTTAAAACATCCATTTTCATTCTCCAGATCTCAAACCCATTTTAAGATCACACAAACTGCCAATTCAAATTAGCCATTTAACTTTCCAAGTTAAATTCCATCTTCATCTTAAAATTTCCAATTCAAGTTGTTCATTCAAACTTATTTAACTTCTCCCAAGTTAAATTCAATTTACTTAATCCAATCAACCTCCTTCAATCTTTAAACTTTACATTAATAATCTACCCACTTATTAAGTTCAAAAACTTAAAAACTCAACATTTCGAGTTTATGTAAACTATTTTTGATTTATGTATATTCCTCATATATACATATTATTTCCTTTACACACGAGGTTATCCTTAAATTTTAAATCTCTTTTGGTTTTTAATTCAAATCAAATTTTCAAACAACCATTGTTTGCAACAATTTTTTTTTATTCAAATAATACTTATGTACTATTTGTTTTAGCACTTTGAAACAAGTTTCAAATTTCTGGACCTAGATGTAAAATTTCACAATTTAGGTATTTTCAATTTCAATTTATAAGTCATATTTTACCTAAATGTTTACTTCTTTAAAACATTTCAGTTTGCCTACTCATTAATACACATCTTATTATTAAACACACAACAATCATTTTTGATAATAACCAAGAATATCATATCTAAAACCATCCATTATCATCTTATTCTGAAATACTTCTCCAGTTCAAGATTTCTATTTTAGTTTGAATCCATTTCAAACTTATCTTTATTTAATTTCAGTTTGGTTGTATTATATTACTTCTTAATTTAATTCTAATAATTTAACAACCAATTCCCTTAATATTTATTAGAGAGAAATATTGCGTTATATATGTCAAAATATATTTTTATATAAAATCATTTAAAATCTTTATATAAGAAAATAACAAGTACGCTCTCATATATATATTATACACACACACACACTCAACTCATTCTAGAATGCCATTGACCCTAACCTTAATGATTAATCCCACTAGAGCCAAAGTTCTCACTTAACCTTCAGCTCTGATACCAAATGTAACGACCCGGAATTTCCGATCCCAAAAATTCCGGATAGTTATGAAAAAGAAGAAAGAGATAGAAGAAGAAGAAGAACAGAAACACCAACATCTCACATTTCGCAGTGGATCAAAATATAATATCATATATTATAACAGTTTACAAAACAAAACTGTATTAGTCAATTACACTTTTATACATTAGAGTTAATAACCAACACACAACACTGGACAGTTTAAACAAACATGTCCAAGATAAATAATAATATGTCACAGCTATATACACCCCATACATTCCTGTCAACTAGCTCACCTCCTGAGCTCCAAAACGTCCTTACCTGAAAATCAGTAATACTCGGTCTGACCCGAGCATTACATCAAAGTAACACCCGGGTCAGGCTGGAAACCAGCATGAGTAAACCCATCAAGCATGAATTACAAAAGCATATAGATTATATATATATATATATAACCCGGTTAACTTGTATCAATTACAATTTCACAAATCATTATAGACATCACTTATATTACACATCAATTTCTAAGTACCAAAAACTTAGATTAAAATGGTCTAGTTCACTTAAATCATTCCACTTCAGCACATTGATTTCACATATTAATCTATAAAGAATCAAAGTGGTTTCGGGTATTAACTAATACCCGACTTCGGTCTCTTCGAATCCAATGTCATCTTAACCCAAATTATTCAAGTGAATAAAACTTACCTTAAAATACTGGATGTCACTTTACACATCATTTCATCATAGACAACCACATTATCATGGTCCACCCAAACATATTATATCACAAACATTTCATATCATAGTTATCAACCAATTCATGTCATTTAACATCATTCAATCATTCATAAGCAAGGCTGATCACTTCGAAAAAAATATATTTAATTTATCTCTAATTAAATTAATTTTTTAATCTTAAATCACTTGGATTACCTTTACAAAATATTAATTTACTGCAAACCAATTAATTAATCATATTTAATTATCCATCTTAATTAATCACCATTGATAAATTTTCTTTAATCACATAAAGTAATTATTCTTTAATTAATTACACAAATTAATTATCCTTAACCATTTAATGTAATTAATCTTATTATTAACTACACCAAGAAGTTAATCCTTAATTACTTCTCCCAAGTAATTAACCTTTAATTATTTCCCATTAAGTAATTTCCCTTATATTAATTACATCCAGGAATTTATCCGTCCATTACTTCACTAAGTAATTACACTTATCAATCTCATTAGGTAATTATACTTAATCAGTTACCAAGCGACTATCTTTAATTAATTAACGAATTAATTAATCTCATTCATCTCATTATTTACAACTGGGTAATTCATTCCTTAATTACCCTATAAACAAATTGATTAATCTTTAATTAATTATAGATTAATTATTCTTTAATTATTAATTAATAAACCTTAATTATCAGTTAATCTCCTTTAATAAAAAGTGATCAATCCTTAATTACTTTTATAATCAATTAACTAACCTTTAATTAGCTAATTAATTATCCATTAACTATTGATCAATAACCTTAATTACTAATCAATATCTCTCAATACAAATTAATTAATTAATAATTACTAATTAATTTATCACTAATCATTAATTTATTAAATTAATTAAAAACTCTTTAATTATCTTATTAATTCAATTTACCTTAAACCATTAAATCTCAATTTACTTAAGATAAAATATTTTTCCTTGTTAATGACAAGATTGTCATTAACAAGTTCATTTAAAACATTACACTTCAAATCTTAGTTTTAAATTTATTTCAAAATTTTGTTTTAAAATATTTATAAAAATTAAAATAATTTTACCAACCTCTTAAATTAATGTTAATCAAACACTCATCTTTTATAAAGGAAATTTATATAAGAGTTTTAAATCAAATTTCAAAATTTCAAAACCTTTTGCTTTTAATTTTTTTTTAAAAAAACAAGTTTGAAACTAGCTTCGGGTTCAACCCGATCTATACTCGAGTCCTTACATAATTTTTAGAACTTAAAAATGGAATCAAAACGCTCCCTTATACGAGTCATACACGTATAATTGCTTTGAGTATACCCCCAGACTACACGAGACAAACTCGAAAACAACTCAAATCAACCCAAGTTCAAACATCATCCCCAAATAAACAAGGCCTAACACCAGAAGTGCACCGTGCACATGCACGGTGCTTCGACCACCTACGGTCATCTCTCCGACCATAGACAAACCACAACCAACCTCGCTTACACGATAGTCCACTTAGAATGATGATTCCAGCCTCGAGTCAAAAAAATTGAACCCAACATCCCAGTGCTGGAACAACCATCATCAGAAAAACACTCACTGTCGACGATCTAGTCCCTGAGTAACCTCGCCGATCACGTCATAAAGTCGTCTCGACTTCCAGCAACATTTTCCCCTAGCACGATCGCTTTCGGTGATCGATCATCGTCGCGCTAAGCTCTCAATCCCATCGACCAAAAAGGCCTCTCAGAACCCTAAATCTCCATCCCCTGACAATTACGGCCATCAGAAAAATTCACCATTATTTTTCCTGAAACCATCCTGCCACAAGCTAACTCCGACCATAAACTCGACTCAGGTTATCTCGCCGTTCGCCGTGAATTGGCAATAAACCCCAAAACCCCCAGTCCCGATTATCTTAGAAGTTACAAATCTAAAAATAATGATTTTACTTCCAAAAATCGAGTTTCTGTATAGGTATTCAGTTTATGAATCTGAATTTATAGATTAAGATGTTTGGGCTTTCACCTATCTTAAACTTGCTCTGTTCTTTTAAGTTTCCAGTGAGATTTCAATTTCAATTTAACTTAAATAAATTTTTAAGACTTAATCTATAATTAAACAATCAAATCTTGTTTAAAGCCTAAATTCTAACAACAAATGGATCAAGTGGTATTGAATTTTTTTTGATCAATTGCCTGGAAACTAAAATCAGAAAACATGGATACACAGCATGCACACCCATCAATACATTTATATGTATATATATATATATATATACACACAGAACTTATCCATATATATTCACATAAAACATAAACACTCCATAACTTAGCATGCAACCCGACTATTTAAATATTTAAGCTTTTTAAAGGAAAGTGTTACTCACCATTTGTAAATGCAGAGAGTGGAAAAACTGGAATCCCTGAAACTTTGCAACAGTTTTGGATTCCTGAAGCCTGTATTGCTTTTCTGGAAACCTTGATTACTTAGACGTTGATGATATATAAACTAAAAAGCTTGATGATCTGAAGCTAGTTGTTGTTTGAGAAGGTTTAAGTTTGAACAGAACGAAAATCTTGGTTACTTGCTTAAAAAGATTACAGGTTTGGCCATTGATTCTTGAAAAATGATTTCAGGTTTAGTTTGGTTTGAGGAATGTTTTTTTTCTGGTTTGCATTGTTTTTTTAATTTAATTTCTAGTTGAGGATTATTTTGCCACTTGTTAGTTTATAGGATGATTGACTTACAAATGTTGTTTATATGTGTTCAAAGCTTTACAAGTGTATTATTTTTTTTTTTTATTTTTTTTTTGCAAATGTTTAAAGGCAATGCACTTTATGTTCTACCTCCTCATTTATGAATTTTTTTATAATTTTATATTAGTTATGTAATATGTATATATTTGTTTACACTTATAATTAGATATATTCTTTTGCTTCCATTTGTAATTATGTAAACATTTAACTTACATTTGTAATCCCATGAATTAATGAACCCTTAAATGATTTTTATAAAACTCATATATATTTTTATTAAGTAAATACATTATCTTAATTTTTATAAATAATTTTTTTTAAAGAAAATAATGTAAAATCAATCATATAAAAGAAATAAAATCATAAAATATATTTTTCAAAATAACTTAAAATATTTATCTTTTGAGTTTCCAATTTAAATTCAATTTCACATAAAAACCAAATTTAAAATCAACACACACACACACACACACACACACACACACATATATATATATATGAATAATATAAAATTTATTTGTTCCATCTATAAATCAGTATTTTACGATAGTTTGAATCAGATAATTATACAATTATCTAATGCCAAAGAAATCCGGGTTATCGCACATCGCATCCTGCTAATTAAAGAAAACTCGTCTATGTGACGAAGATGAGATGTGGATAGTCAAGTGCCAAGATGACCTAGATCAAATAAAGCACACTTTGCAGTCGCGAAAGTATACTTTTGGGGGAAAATGTTGTAGGCATTCTAGCCTACCACGAAGTGAATATGGAAAGCCGAAAAAAAGTTATTATAGTCCTGGAATAGGCTCTAAGCTGATTTGAGATGTCTGCAAGGTTAAAATGTGAGCATAGGTTTGAAATGCATCTCAATCCGAATAGCGGTTTGAAAGATATGATTATTCTAACATTTGCCTCACGTGGTAACGACAGTGTAGACCCACAATGGTCCAGCCCAACAGGACCGAGCACGCAAATACAGCCCAATAAGCTCGGACCCGCATTGGTCGGGCTTGGTAGGGCCGGATAGCCCGATCTAGCTTAGGAGGGCCGCACCCATACAGGTCTGGCTTAAGGGGACCGGACCCCCGGTCCGACACCCTGGTGTTGGACCAACTGGTCCGGTACCCATGTGCTGGACCGACCTGGTCTGGCCCCAAATCGGACTTGCCTGGTCTAGCCCCCGGATGCCGGACCTACCTAGATTGGCCTTAGGTTGAACCCACCTGGTCTAGAACTAGTGCTGGACCAGACCTGGCCAGGCACCGGTATCGGACCAGACCTGGCCAGGCACCCTGGTGTTGGACCCATTGGGTCCAATCGCTTAGTCCGACCCCAAGCCATACCCACCTAGTCCTAACCCACTTGGTCCAGCCATTCTGGGGCTAGCCCCACTGTACCTACCCGGTCCAGCCCTTCTAGGGCTGGATCAACCCATTTCCGTCCTCCCGGGCCTGGACCTACCTGGTCCAACATTAAGGATTCCAAGGTCAGGACGAGCGACTATAGGGAGCTACCAATATAGTATTCAACTAGCACCCCAGACCAATGGGACAACATCAAGGTTGAACCAAATTTCAAGGGAAGGAAGGTGAACCAAAGCCTAGAAGCCATGTACACGGTTGCCTCTCCTCACAACCTCACTCTATAAATACTAGGCATATGGCATCATAAAAAGGGATGGATAGAAAATAGTGAAGCTTCCATCAATAATGACCGACAACTTTAAGGGAGAAAATCCATAGTCCTAACAACAAGTTTATTCATATTCAAAGCTTGCACTTGCAATCAGATATGAAAGTCATAATAAAAGGGGAACAGTGGACGCAGGGACATCAGGCTGAACCACTATATATTCTGTATCTTTTTACATTTCAGTCCTTTAATTATTCTTTACTACAAACTACTAATTTTATACCACATACACTCGCAACTAAAATTCGTCAAACGATGGTTGTACACTACAAACAGTATTCATAGCCCTACTACAACGTCTTGGAGGTGTTTACACATTTTGTGTGCAAACATTGTGTTTAGACACCTGGTGTGTACTGTAAAGCTGTTTTAATTATAGATTCAGGGGATGCTATAATTTGAATTATGGCCCATATACAAATATTTCTGTACATTTGAGTTTTTAGGACTAAGCCTAGCCACGTCACTTATATTTTGGCAAATAACTATATTTTTCTTCTCTCTTTTACTTAAGTTTCGTGTATACTAGAAATGAAGAGAAATATAATACGGTTCAGATCCTTTTTTGGCCTATTTTCACATCTTAGTTCAAAACCCTAATGTTCATTCGTATTTTATCAAAAAAAATTTCAATCGCCACCTTGCATTCTCTATCCAAATCCTTGTCACTAATAGCATCCTTCCCCAAGCATACCTAGATGCTTCCATCCCATTGCTGCCTTCCGATCTCTACCACCTTTTCCTCCTGCCTTCGCCCGAACACATCAACAGCCACCCGCTCCACCTTCCACTCCCGCATCATCTCCTGCCCTCCTCCACAAAACTACCCACCTTCCCTCAATCGAGGTCTGCACCTCAGCACCATTGCCTCTCCACCCAAAACCCCATTAGCTTTTCCTGAAGCATCTCCTCCGCCTGTCTTACTTCCGGCCACCCAGACCTCCGCCCTACCCTCTTGCTAGACCCGCCTCCATCCTTCTTTATATATGAAAGCATTCCAAAGCCTAGGAAAATTTCCACCCTTCCCATTTGCCTAAACCAAAATACAACAGCCACAAAATAGTAATTGTGTCTGTCTCGTTGATCGTGTCTGCTATTGTCCACTTTTTGAGATCTGTAGCCATATTCATCACTACGTCAAGCAACTTTTCGAATTTGCGTACGAATATGAGTGTTTAAACTCATGAATACTATAATTCTATTGCAAGCTAAATCAATGTCATGATGTGTCAAATTATTTTGATTTGCTGTTTGTAAATTTAAAATGACATTAATTTAAATTTCATTACTAGTTGAACAACTGACATTCTATAGTTAATGGTTATTGTAGTATATGTTTAATTAAGTTGATTTAAACTTTGACTATATGTATAGGCCTATTAGTAGATAATGATTGATGATATAGTGATTATATATGTTTGGTCATTGATTATACCCGTTACCACCTTGTTTGAATTGTTGTAATTGTATAAATTGTTATATGGATCACTTGAATATTGAATGGTGAAATAAAAAATCTTAGACCTCTTATATTGATATATGGGAAAAATTAGAATAGATAACTTTATGTTCGGCCCAAAATGTGACTTTTGACAAATTTCACCGTTTTGTGCTTATTTGAAAAAATTACATAAACGTATGTGTTTAGTTCTAAATTTTTGATATGTTATAATAAATGACAGTTTGAATAGTATAGTTTAAAATGTGGTTGTAAGTTTACCTTTACATATTTTAGAATAAATTATTTATTAATATGAATAAATAGGCGTTTTGGAAAAATAGTATTATTTTAACTTGAAATTTTTCTACAACTCAATCTTAGGAAAGGAAAATATTTTGTAAAGAAATCTATACTAAATCTATCATCTAGTATTTCTATATTTTATTCTTTAAAAAATAGGATTATTGAAATTTTGTTTTGTAAGATCATTATTTTGACCTGAACAATTTTCTATAGCTCCTGCATATTATTTGGAGAATACTTTGTAAAGAAACTTGTATGTATTTCAGCCATTTAATAATTTTAATAATTTAATCATTTAAATTATCCACTTGAAAGTTTGGAAAAACTTTCAATTTTATTTGGAAAAAACCAAAACTTTACTAGAAATTCTGAAAAAGTGGTTTAAGAACTTTGAAATTTAATTTGGATTTTTTTGCAAATTTTTAGGTTTTAATAATTTAATTAGTGTTAAATCTAATGTATTTCAATCATTAAAAATAATAAATATTTCTAGAAATTTCTGTAATTTTCCTGTAATTTCTAAAGTAAAATGAATGAATTTTGTGTAGACCTCTTTTCGAGATTCTAACAGATTTTTCTATAAAAATTAAAATAGGCTAAACATCGTACTTTTTTATATTGAATGATTGGTTATTAAAGAGAACGGGGCCGAACATTGGCATACTCACTTTCAATACCGGAACCATTTTAATAATCGTGCACACAGTGGATGTTATCTACAATGTTGAGGTTGTAGAGGCAAACATTTACTGGAATGAAGTAAAGGAACGATAATGGATGATCTCGATACTTTTGTCAAATTTGAAATGACTAAAACATAAACTGCACCGAGCCAATGAGGATCGCTACCTCTAGCGGATATCTTTCCCTCATGTTACTATCATGATTTTGAAGTCGATTGGTGCACACTTTGATTTTGGATTGATGGACGCAGTCATCCATTAGGGGTTACGACCAGTCAGAGAAAGTAAAGCGGTAGAATCCAACTTTGGGCATTGGCTCACGTGCCTTGTCATACGATTATCCCTACATGAGACCACTACAATTTTGTTTAGTATTGTGTATCACGACGTCTCCTTGGCAACTGATGCTATTGGTTGTGTTACAAAGCACACTGTAGAACAATGCTTGAAAATGCGTTAAGGGGGATAATGTAAAGCCTTAATGCTATATTAATACTTACATTACTTATAACATTACATTTGTATCGTATCTACTACATATATATAGTTTAACGGTTCCTAAAGAGATAAAATCCCATAGCATCCCTTAAGTTATATTGCATATTGTACATCTGATTTTGAATTAATTTACATAAGAATTTTTAATTCTGACTCGGGTGTATGTTTTCCATTGTGCTCGGGTCAGCCTGAGTATTACCGAGTTTGAGGAGTGCTTTTCTGGAGACGAAGGCTTAGTTGAATAGTACATTTCTATCTAGTTTTATTTACCTATTTCACTTTGGAGTTGTAGTAATGAACTCTTATTTCCAGTTTGTTATTTTGAAACTCCGATGCAAACTTTATTAGTAGCTTCATGAACTACTTATGTATTTACTTTATTTCTGCTGTGAAATTCTATATCTGTGATTCTTATTACAAACCCATTGATAATCTGTCTTTTGGACCATTTTGGTTAGACATGTGTGGTTTATTATCGACTTAAATCGTCCAAAATGGTAGGTTGTCATAGTTAGGTACTAAATAACGGGGGCCTGTTTAAGATATAAGTAATAAATGGTTAGAGTCTACCGTATTTCCAATAAAAAGGTATTAAGTGGCCTGAGTACTTTCTCTCACATTGTTAGAACATGATTAATGGTAACTTCATGGGATTGGGAATAGCCTTGGGCCTACCGTTGAAAGTAAGTTATAGAGATTGTTTAGAAAAATGTAAGTTATTGTAATGATCTGCAAATCCGCACCCCTGATTCAAAACTATTCTCCAACATATCAACTCAAAGATGAACAGATATACGAATCATTAGGTTAAAGAAGAAGAGGTAGAAGAAGAAGATAGATAATAACATCAG
This sequence comes from Allium cepa, assembly GCA_030765085.1. Lineage (NCBI taxonomy): Eukaryota > Viridiplantae > Streptophyta > Magnoliopsida > Asparagales > Amaryllidaceae > Allium > Allium cepa. The sequence continues at coordinate 71,931,355 of CM060938.1, read as the reverse complement.
AATCTAACCATCGCAGTGGAATAAAATATAATAGATAATCACAGATCTTTACACCAAAAACTAATATTATATCTGTTTATACATACATCATCAGAGTATACATAATCACACAACTAGACAGTAATCATATTCTGTCCTCACAATCTGAATACGCAGTGGAATATGTAACACAAATACATAAGTACGTATCGCCATCCAGCTCGTCTCCTGAGCTCCACAGCATCATTTCCTGTATTCTATAATACTCGGTCTGACCCGAGCATTATAGTTAAATAACACCCGAGTTAGTCTGGAATACCAGTGTTAGAAATCACACTCAAATTGATTATTAAAGTTTCAAAATCCTTTTGAAAGCAAGAGCATCCCGTAAGATCACGCCACAAATAAACATTTTGGGTTTTTACCTTACGATAGCTAAAATACTTTTTATTAAAATTCTCTTATATTATAATAGTGTCTATAGAAAGTAAAATAGAATCTAGCTGAAATGCTTGCATCTCACGTTTCAGCAATAGTTGACCACAATCAAAACCGTACGGGTGCGTAGGGAAAATGTATTTCCAACTAATGACTAGGCACTGGGGTACCACCTGTCACGGTACCCGGTCTAGATCAGCATACCGAGGATAACTCCTGACCCCCTGCAACACAAGACGGGGACTACCCCTTACTGGATAATCCCGAGTATGATCACCCCACGGTTGGGATCAGCAACTACACCACTAAACAGAAATAAAAGGGACATCTTGACAGGGATGACCTCACCTTGAAATGGGTGCTACCCACCTAGCCTTGCTGCATAACCCTTGATTTTCAGTCATTCCCGGTTGATGAGGCTTGAGGCTAAGCATTATCTTTTTAGAACGTTTCACTTAGAAAGCCCATCGTCCACCTGACGATGTTCTGAAAGCATTTATCCATACAAGTCCGTCCTGGGTTCGAACGGAACCGAAGGCACTATTCCTATTACATCCTTTTTGGAAACATCCTCAGGATTAGTAGCGACTAGCCCTTGCACTTCACTGCTCCATCTTCGACTCCGAACTCGTTTTTCCATGAAAACGTACAAACCGGATCGAAATGCTTTTCGAGAAATTAATCCCGATCCCGGTCTCTTCGAAACGATTAGCGCATTGTCCAATATTGATAGTCGGTTATTTAACTATCAATCAACATTCACAAACAACCATCAATCATAAATAATTTCCCAAATTATTTATTAACCTCAAAATATCTTCGCAAGATATATTTCCATTTTCAAACCTTTTGAAAACAGTTTTGAACCCACACTCTTCTCATGGAATATATTCCCAAATATTTATTTCCACTGAAAATACCAAATACAAAGCTTTAGATTTTTTTTGTTTGAAATAACTTTAAAACACTTTATTATAAAATATATTTTAACATTTAGATTGAAAACTATTTCAATACTATATTAAATATATATATATATATATATATATATATATATATATATTACAAATATTTAAAATGAGGCTACTTTATAAAATATAAAACAAGATTTTCTCATTAAAAACAAATACCAAGTCACTTTTAAATAATTATTGCTATAAAAGATTAAAGAAAATACTTACTTTAGAATTTAAATGTTTAGAAATAATAAATTTTCTAAATCATGCTTTTTTAAAACGACATTAAAATGTTTTTAAAATTTACCTTGAAACTTACTTGGCTATTCAGGGAAATATACTTCTCTTCACACCCTTTAAAAATAAATCACTTTTTATTTTTAAACAAAATTTCTCATTCCTTTAATAACTTCCCATCGTGAATTTGTTCCTCCAAATATCCACTGATATATTACTTTACTTTTATAAACCCAGTTCATAAATTTCAAAGTCCCCCTTCTCCTTTAAAGTTCCAACTTCAACCACTTAAATCAATTTTCGAATTGATTTCCAATCTACTCCATTTTGAAATAAATTTCTTTACTTACTCAATTCATTTCAAAATCCATTAATTGTAGACTTTATTATTATTTTTTTCGTTTTGATTTTAAATCTTTTAACCAATACATACCAATTTCAAAATTTTCAAATTTCTTCTTTATTCTTTTCAATAATTTAAATCTTAAATTTAAAATAAATGCTTTATTCTTTTAAATAATAACACCGAAGTTTAAAATTCATTATCTTCCTGTTTATTCAAAATACCCTTTCCATATATGGAATTTATTTATTAGAATTTTAAAACCACTATTATTCTTATCCAGTTCATATTTGAATTAATTTAAATTCTCTATATTTATTTTCTTAAAAATTCACTCTTTTATTTTCTTTTCAAAAATCCAGTTCTATATATTTTGATATCTCAGTGTACCGAAATATACTCAAGTAAACTATAACATTCAATATTCCAATTATCAATAATATTCATCATAGAATATCGAATATTCATAACAGAGAATATTAAACAATATAAATAATTTTGAGGAATCCAATTGGATCCCTCCAACCTGTTTCCCTACATCCACAGATGTTAGCACAATATAAAATACCAATTCCACTTCGAGGTGGAATATCGTGGCATATGGGTTTTAATATAACATCATCTGCTATTATGCGGCGCAAAGGGTCTCATCCGTAATAGAACGCGGGAAATCAACCATTCCAAGATATATTATATACTACTATATATAATATTGCACATCAAAACAATTCAATCGTTCAATCAATTGTTTAAATTTAACCATTTAAATTTAAATTATAACCAAATGAGTGAGATTAACTCACCTTTGACCTTTGTTTGCAATCCAATCCAAACCAGCTTGTTCTTCTTTATTTTCGACCTTGTATAAACATTTTTTGTTTTATTAATATTCGAACAAATCGAACAACTAATCTTATTTAATAAATTTAATTTAACTAATAATTTAATTTCAAACTAATGATTTAATTTTAAACAAATAATTAAATTTTAAACAAATTTTCCTTTAATAATCTTTTAGTAATTAAAACCATTAAATAGGTTAACTAACAAATTAATCACCATAATTCATTTAAAATGAACTAGTAAGTTTAATATATGTTTATGTATATTTATTTATATTTTTTTTCTTCACAATTACCTATATGTACATATATATATATAAATAGAAAGTGAAATCTTCCTATATTTCTCTGACTAATTTTTTTTAATTAAATCTTGCTGAATATATATTTTTCTGCTTAAACATGATATAAGCAATACGTAGCTTTATTAAAAAAAATTCCAAACCAGAAAATTTATGTTTTAACTTTATATTTTTTTTCAATCTGCGTATAAATGTATATTCTTTATTAAATCCAGTTTTAATCGGAAAAATAAAATCAAATACCTCACCGACACATCCATTTCGGCATCGACTTGCACGAATCTTCAACCAAAAGCGGCAGTCACCTCCGGCCACCTAGAGTTCACCGCGACAACCGTTTGCCTACCACCACAATTTGAACTCGAGTCTTCAATCGGCCCTCCAATTTTGAACATGCTGCATCCCACGTCGAGTCGCTCGCAGCAACTGCAGGGTGGCAACCAAAATCACAAGCGCATGCGAAATCCAAGGCAGAATGACCAAGGCCCAGACGTTCGAACACGAGCTCACCCTCTCGACGAGATTTCAGAAATCGCGATTCGCTAATCGAGACTGCCGATGATGTGAACGATGACCCTTGCGTGGCCTTCGATTCGCGAGCAGCTCGATCGAAATTAGGAAATTGGGAAGTAAGCTTTGATTTGAGGAGGACGAGTACTGTTTGACAGGGTAGAATAGGGACGCGGCCATAATTTTTCAATGCTACTGCTTATTTTCCTTCTTTCATTTTTGGTTTGAAAAAGAAAGGGAAAAGGGTATGCGAGTTATAGCTGAGGGAATGGCATGTTAGGTAAGATGAGCGACAATGATTTCGAAAGGGGTGAAAAAGTGCTGACGTGAAATTTATTTGACTGGTCAAACAAGGTATCAATTTTATATAAATTTAAATTTAAATCGACACGAATTATGCTACTCAAAATCTCGACCTCCTATCGCGGCGTGTTGCTAGGCGTTTATAATGTTATACCCCTATTCCAAACATAGAGGAAAAGATTTCGAGTCCTAATTCGATCGTATGGAGAAGATAGCTTATTGAACCAGTTATAAAATTGATTTTTCGATTTAAATTCAGCGCGTTTATATATCGTACGCTTACACAACTCCAAACACTATGAAAATTGAAATCCGATAATAATACACTATTACAGATCCAATGAAACTGGTTTCGTCGAATTCCAAGACTGCGTCTCGGAAGGCTATTTTTAAATATCGATTTAAATGTTAAAATTTCAAAACTTAATAAAACACTACCAAATTCAATTTCAACACTTTTACTTTCTTCAGTACTATCGATATAAATTTTGCAAGCCTTCAAATTATTTTTAACAAGCTTAAAACTCCAGATTCAACATTTTACCCAACTTCAAATTATTTAATTCAATAATATAATTATCAAATAAATGGTGATTTTTGAATTCAAGATAAAAATTAACTTTTAAATAAAATCAGTTAAATATTCCAATTTCAAATGCTCAAAAATTCCGAGTAATCACATTCCTCCCCCCTTAAAAGAATTTCGTCCTCGAAATTGCTAGTTAAGAAGAGTGGTCCAATACCCATTTTCGTTTTCCCCAAAACCAAACAATCCCATACAATTCTCAAAACAATCTTTTTATTAAAGACACGGTAACCCTTTTTTCTAGCTTTCCAAACTTATCCATAAATCCCAATAAAATTATTTACTTAACAATTCAAATTTGAATTTAAGACCAAATTTTGAATTATCAAAACTTTCCCAAAATTTTTCTAACTCCCTAAAATTTTGAAAAATTTCGTCAGCGTCTCCTTTGTGCACTAGCTCGGTACAACTACAAAATGCCTCTACTGGCTCCCAAATTCCAAAAGAAAACAAAAAACCAAGTGGCTAGATCAAAACCCAATCTAATTTCATACAAAAATTTAAACACATACCTTTTTACTTGAGCAATTCAAATTTATCTTCTGAAATCAAAAAGCAATTTTCCTTTCCCTATATAATACCTGCATATCATATTTAGCAATAATATTCAATCATAGCTTTTAAAATCATTTTATACATTTTCTTATAGAAGTTTTCATATCCACTTCTATTCAATTTAGTTTTTTCCATTTCCATATGAATTCAATTTCTCTTCAACTCTGAATATTGAATTTTATCTTCCATTGATAACCGATTCATATCGTTATTTTAAATTAGTTTCATCCACTCTATTTATTTCAATTTCCAATTTGAAATCGTTTTGTCGTAAACAAAAAATTTTCCAAAAATTATCAAAAATTTTCTAACTCCCAAAATTTTCGAAAATTTTGACAGAGTCTACTTTGTACCGAGGAGCTTTTGCAATTTGGCAAGAGATATAAATATATATACATCGACCCACCCGGTCGGAAAACAAAAACAGTTCATATTTCCTATTTTTATTGCGTAGGCGTACCTTTACTTAGCATTTTTAAGCAAGCGGCTTATTTATTTAGCAGTTAGCGTGCCCAAAATCCAGCCAAACGACTTCCCCGTAACTGAACTTACTCAATTCAAACATGTAAGTGCCATATATATGAAGTTTAACAACATTTCACTTATTTGCAATAGTTAAACACATGAATTCTAAAAGCTCACTAAACACTTTCCGTAAGCAATTTATATAGTTTTAATACTAATTCAACTGTTTTCAAAAAATTCATATACCATTTTCATTCAATTTGAATGGTTTACAACCCACTTGCTTCCTTTAAATATTTTTTAATTTTAAACAAACCCACATTATTCCAATTGATTTAAAAATCAATTCTATTCACCCCTGTTGATACATTTACTTTAGTTTACGATAAAATGACTAATTTTCTATGCGAATTTGATGTTATTCATACGAATAACAATTACTTAAGCTTATAACCATTTTAAATTGATTCCAACTCAATTTATTATTTAATTCCTTCTATTTTAATTCATTCACAACCATTTTATTTAGCTCGACACATTCTGTTTCAATTTTATCCCTATTCAATTTTATTCACAATCCATTCATTTCGTTTCATTCCATATTTGCCTTCATTTATTTGAGACCATTTTATTAAGCTTGAACCATTCCATGCTTATATATTAATAACCATTCCCCAATTTAAATTTACCCAAGCTTTTATTTAATGGACTTTTACCCTTACTCGAAGCAAAGCTTCCACTAATTTTGAACTTAAATTAATTTATTTCAAATTATTCAAATTTCATACTTAACTCATTTTACAAATAAATTTTTCTTTACGTTTTAACTTGATTCTATTTCAATCAAATCTCATTTCAATCTACAAATTTATTTGATTAGTTCATCTGTTTCGTATAAATTTTAAATTTCCAGATTCAATTTATTCTCAATTCATTTAATTAATTACAAGGTCGTTTTCAATTTATTCCCAAATTCATCTGGGTTTTTATTTACAACTAAAACCATCCCTACTTTAATCCAATTTCTTTTTATTTGGCAACATTTTTAGTTATACTTACCTCACTAACGATTCAAGTCGAATTTGATTTATAACTCGAACTTTATTTCCAAACTTCATTATTAACTGACAATTCAGCTTCTATTTAACTACATTAGGTTCCATTTACATATTTAGTTAACTACTTTATTATCTAATTAGTTCTCCCCTATTTATAATTCAAGTTTGGATTTTTGTTTTAATTTCCAAATCATCAAACAATATTTATTTTGGGTTTTCTATTCCACTTTCCAGTTTTATAAGTCACAACTTATTATTTTACACATTTCCATTCATTCTAGGCTTGAATATATTCATCTTTTACTTTTAACTCGAGATTTACGCTTATTTATAACCCAAGCATATTTTTATTCCATGGATTTTTAATTCTTTTATAAGTTATTCTAATTTATTTATTCCAATCCAATTCTTATCCATCTTATTTCTATTTATTTAAATAAGGATCTAATTCCGTTCAATATCACCTATAACTCAACTGAATTTTATTCCAATTCAATTCTATTTTAACTCAGATTTATTTAATTCTATTCGATTCAATTTTCCTCCTCAATCCAAGTTAATTTCATTTTTAACTTTTCACTTTAAATTTTAATTCCAACATCCAAAGCTCATATTTTTCTTCCTTATTTAAAAATCATCTAAACTTTACAAGTTTATAACTTACCTCATCAGGATTTTCAATTCAAAAAAGGATTCAGGATTTCAAACACCTGGCTTTTGGTTTCAAATCATTTTGAAATCTCCAACATCTCAAAATTACACTTCTCAAATTTTTAAACCAATCCTGGTTTTAATCCCCAACAAATTTCCTTTGAAATTTCAAAAACAAACTAATTCTTCTGAACAAATCAATTTGGCAGCAATCCATCACGCAGAAACTCGAAAATGAACATCGATGATGCTGTTGTCATCAACAAAATTATTTTCCAACGACTGAAGTGAGGTCAATGCTATATCTCTTCCCAAAATTTATTTGAAATAATTTCCTTTCAGAAATACTTCTAAAACAACGATGCTATTATTTGTCTTCAAAATACTTCGAAAAATACTTCTAAAATCTTCGGGTTTTTTTTTAAAATTTTCAAATTCTGGCTTAAATCAAATTTTAGCTATAATTCATTTGTATAATTTATGCTCATACAAATTCCTATTTGATTATATTTCAATTTATAAATCACATTTATAATTCACATTTATAAATTTCATTTTATAATTGAATTTATTCCCCTAACCTTTGGTTATATTTTCATTTTCTAGTTAAATTTCCACACAACAATGATAATAATTTAATATTATCATTCCTAACATCCAAGCAACCATATATTAGCTAAAATAGTTTACAAAAACTTTTCTTTTATATCAAAATATATTTTGGGTAAAATAATTTCATTCACCCACCTTTAAAACAATATCGTGTCGAATTGTCTATTCAAGTGTTCAGAAAACCCTTCGATACAGATGTCCAGACTATGCCGACGAAGGTTCATATGCCACTCAATAAATCAATCAACACAATATAAAACCATTTTTATATCCACTAACATATATGCACTCATATCTATTAATACTCTCAAGCTCATTCTAGAGTACTACTGACTCTATTTGAGTAATTCCCATCAGAGCCAAGGTTATCACCAACCTAAGCTCTGATACCAACTGTAATGACCAGCAAATCGGTACCCCTGAGTCAACACTATTCTACAACATATCAACTCAAAGATGAACAGAAATACGAATCATTAGGGTTAAAGAAGAAGAGGAAGAAGAAGAAGATAGAAAACAACATCAGAATCTAACCATCGCAGCGGAATAAAATATAATAGATAATCACAGATCTTTACACCAAAAACAAATACTATATCTGTTTATACATACATCATCAGAGTATACATAATCACACAACTAGACGGTAATCATAATCTGTCCTTACAATCTAAATACATAGCGGAATATGTAACACAAATACGGAAGTACGTATCGCAATCCAGCTCGTCTCCTGAGCCACACAGCATCCTTTCCTCTATTCTATAATACTCGGTCAGACCTGAGCATTATAGTTAAATAACACCCGAGTCAGTCTAAAATACCAACGTGAGATATCACACTCAAATTGAATATTAAAGTTTCAAAATCCTTTTGAAAGCAAGAGCATCTCATAAGACCACGCCACAAATAAACATGTCGGGTTTTTACCTTACGATAGCTAAAACATTTTTTATTAAAATTCTCTGATATTATAATAATGTCTATAGAAAGTAAAATAGAATCTAGCTGAAATGCTTGCATCTCACGTTTCAGCAATAGTTGAGCACAATCAAAACCGTACGGGCGCGTAGGGAAAATGGATTTCCAACTAATGGCTAGGCACTGGGCTACCACCTGTCACGGTACCTGGTCTAGATCAGCATACCGAGGATCACTCCCGACCCCCTGCAACACAAGACGGGACTACCCCTTACTGGATAATCCCGAGTAAGATCACCCCATGGTTAGGATTAGCAACCGCGCCACTAAGCGGAAATAAAAGGGACATCTAGACAGGGATGACCTCGCCCTGAAATGGGTGCTACGCACCTAGCCTTGCTGCATAACCCCTGATTTTCAGTCATTCCCGGTTGGTGAGGCTTAAGGCTAAGCGTTAACTTTTTACAACGTTTCACTTAGAATGCCCATCGTCCACTTGACAATGTTTTGAAAGCATTTATCCATACAAGTCCGTCATGGGTTTGAACGGAACCGATGGCACTATTCCAACTACATCCATTTTGAAAACATCCTCAGGATTAGTAGCGATTAGCCCTTGGACTTCACTGCCCCATCTTCGACTTCGAACTCGTTTTTCCACGAAAACTTACAAACCGGATCGAAGTGGTTATCGAGAAATTAATCCAGATCCTGGTCTATTCGAAACGATCAGCGCATTGTCCAGTATTGATAGTCGGTTATTTAACTATCAATCAACATTCACAAACAACCATCAATCACAAATAATTTCCCAAATTATTTATTAACCTCAAAATATCTTCGCAAGATATATTTCCATTTTCAACGCTTTTGAAAACAGTTTTCAACCCACGCTCTTCTCATGGAATAAATTCCCAAATATTTATTTCCACTGAAAATACCAAGTACAAAGCTTTAGATTTTTTTTGTTTGAAATAACTTTAAAACACTTTATTATAAAATATATTTTAACATTTAGATTGAAAAATATTTCAATACTTTATTAAATATATATATATATATATATATATATATATATTAGGAATATTTAAAATGAGGCTACTTTATAAAATATAAAACTAGATTTTCTCTTTAAAAACAAATACCAAGTCACTTTTAAATAATTACCGCTATAATAGATTTAAAGAAAATACTTACTTTAGAATTTAAATGTTTAGAAATAATAAATTTTCTAAAACATGCTTTTTAAAACAACATCAAAACATTTTAAAATTTACTTTGAAACGTACTTGGCTATTCAGGGAAATATACTTCTCTCCACATCCTTTAAAAATAAATCACTATTTATTTTGAAACAAAATTTCTCATTCATTTAATAACTTCCCATCGTGAATTAATTCCTCCAAATATCCACTGATATATTACTTTACTTTTATAAACCCAGTTCATAAATTTCCAAGTCCCACTTCTCCTTTAAAGTTCCAACTTCAACCACTTAAATCAATTTTCAAATTGATTTCCAATCTACTCCATTTTGAAATAAATTTCTTTACTTACTCAATTCATTTCAAAATCCATTAATTGTAGATTTTATTATTATTTTTTCGTTTTGATTTTAAATCTTTTAACTGAAACATACCAATTTCAGATTTTTCAATTTTCTTCTTTATTCTTTTCAATAATTTAAATCTTAAATTTTAAATAAATTCTTTATTCTTTTAAATAATAACACTGAAGTTTAAAATTCGTTATCTTACTGTTTATTCAAAATACCCTTTCCATATACGGAATTTATTTATTAGAATTTTAAAACCACTATTATTCTTATCCAGTTCATACTTGAATTTATTTAAATTCTCTATATTTATTTTCTTAAAAATTCACTCTTTTATTTTCTTTTCAAAAATCCAATTCTATATATTTTGATATCTCAGTGTACCGAAATATACTCAAGTAAACTGTAGCATTCAATATTCCAATTATCAATAATATTCATCATAGAATATCGAATATTCATAACATAGAATATTAAACAATATAAATAATTTTGGGGAATCCAGTTGGATCCCTCCAACCTGTTTCCCTGCATCCACAGATGTTAGCACAATATAAAATACCAAGTCCACTTCGAGGTGGAATATCGTGGTATATGGGTTTTAATATAACATCATCTGCTATTATGCAGCGCAAAGGGTCTCATCCGTAATAGAATGCGGGAAATCAATCATTCTAAGATATATTATATAATACTATATATAATATTGCACATCAAAATAATTCAATCATTCAATCAATTGTTTAAATTTAAATTATAACCAGATGAGTGAGATTAACTCACCTTTGACCTTTGTTTGCAATCCAATCCAAACCAGCTTGTTCTTCGTTATTTTCGACCTTGTATAAACATTTTTTGTTTTATTAATATTCGAACAAATCGAACAACTAATCTTATTTAATAAATTTAATTTAACTAATAATTTAATTTCAAACTAATGATTTAATTTTAAACAAATAATTAAATTTTAAACAAATACTCCTTTAATAATCTTTTAGTAATTAAAACCATTAAATAGGTTAACTAACAAATTAATCACCATAATTCATTTAAAATGAACTAGTAAGTTTAATATATGTTTATATATATTTATTTATATTTTTTTCTTCACAATTACCTATATGTACATATATATATAAATAGAAAGTGAAATCTTCCTATATTTCTCTGTCTAATTTTTTTATTAAATTTTGCTGAATATATATTTTTCTGCTTAAACATGATATAAACAGTACGTAGCTTTATTAAAAAAATTCCAAACCAGAAAATTTATGTTTTAACTTTATATTTTTTATCAATCTGCGTATAAATGTATATCCTTTATTAAATCCAGTTTTAATCGGAAAAAAAATCAAATACCTCACTGACACATCCATTTCGGCATCGACTTGCACGAATCTTCAACCAAAAGCGACAGTCACCTCCGACCACCTAGAGTTCACCGCGACAACCGTTTGCCTACCACCACAATTTGAACTCGAGTCTTCAATCAACCCTCCAATTTTGAACATGCTGCATCCCACGTCGAGTCGCTCGCAGCAATTGCAGGGTGGCAACCAAAATCACAAGCGCATGCGAAATCCAAGGCAGAGTGACCAAGGCTCAGACGTTCGAACACGAGCTCACCCTCTCGACGAGATTTTAGAAATCGCGATTTGCCAATCGAGACTGCCGATGATGTGAAAGCGGACCCTTGCGTGGCCTTCGATTCGCGAGCGGCTCGGTCGAAATTGGGAAATTGGGAAGTAAGAAAGGTGTGAGCTTTGATTTGAGGAGGACGAGTACTATTTGACAGGGTAGAATAGGGACGCGACCATAATTTTTCAATGCTACTGCTTATTTTCCTTCTTTCGTTATTGGTTTGAAAAAGAAAGGGAAAAGGGTACATGAGTTGTAGCTGAGGGAATGGCGTGTTAGGTAAGATGAGCACAGGTGATTTTGAAAGGGGTGAAAAAGTGTCGACGTGAAATTTATTTGACTGGTTAAACAATGTATTAATTTTATTTAAAATTAAATTCAAATCGACACGAATTATGCAACTCAAAAGCTCGACCTCCTACCGCAGCGTGCTGCTAGGCGTTTATAATGTTATACCCCTATTTCGAACACAAAGGAAATGGTTTCGAGTCCTAATTCGACCATATGGAGAAGATAGCTTATTGAACCAGTTATAAAATTGAATTTTCGATTTAAATTCAACGCGTTTATATATCGTACGCTCACAACAAATCCAAACACTACGAAAATTGAAATCCGATAATAATACTGTATTACAGATCCAATGAAACTGGTTTCGTCGAATTCCAAGACTTCCCCTCGGAAGGCTATTTTTAAATATCGATTTAGACGATAAAATTTCAAAACTTAACAAACACTTCCAAATTCAATTTCAACACTTTTACTATCTACAGTACTATCGATATAAATTTTGCAAGCCTTCAAATTATTTTTAACAAGCTTAAAACTCCAGATTCAGCATTTTACCCAACTTCAAATTATTTAATTCAATAATTTAATTATCAAATAAATGGTGATTTTTGAACTCAAATTACAAATTAACTTTTAAATATTTAAAATCAATTAAATATTCCAATTTCAAATGCTCAAAAATTCCGGGTCGTCACAGTTATAGGATTGGACTAGGAAAGCCTTCGAGCCTACAGTTGAAGGTATTTATAATAAATATAGTTAGGATTTGTGAGGCATATTCTTATCTAAATTATTCCGCCCAAGCACTAATATGGAGAGACTCGAGATTTTTATTCACCAAACACTGTTGTTCTTACTCTCTCCTCATTATAACATCGGCTAAAGAAGATGATGCAGATTTTAGGAGATGAAGGCAAATATAGAGTCTTGTGGAAATTATTTACCTATCTACTTATGTTGTTCTCATAGTTTGATGTGCACATTTAGACATGATGATGTTGTATTTTCAGATATTACAATATAGATATTTGGGGTTGTTATGTTATATTATGTTATCTTTTTCCAAGACTTGAGTTTTTAATTAAATGGATATTATTTCTGATATTATATTTTGTCCTCCGCTGTGAGACTTAAAATGCGTAGACAGATAGTTTGTGTTATCCAAAACTTTAGCAACCAACAACTAGCTTTGGAATAGGTCTAATGTTCGATGGGCCTTTTCCAAGTCGAAATTTAGACCAGTTTTGGGGCAGGTTGTTACAATGGGAGTTCCATGGTATGCACGACGACAGAGATGTGATATCGTGTTGACGATGGATCCTTATGAGGTGTTAGGTTAGGGATACTAGTGGGAAAGTATCATGGTCCAAAGGGAGATTGTGGTACTTATATATGTATGTAGGTATTTCCTACTGCAAGTAGATAAGGCATATCGTATGCACATGTGAAGTTAAGATCATTAAGTAAAACAAAAGACATAACATGTACCGAAAGGCAGTTGGCATAATCTAGTGTTATGTATAAAATATGTAATTTGCTGGTCATTAGAACGTTATTCTGACCCCCTCCTCATTAAAACCCACATGAGAGCTTTAGAGAGACAGGTATTGATACAAGGAGGAATGATGGAAGGACAAATTTTCTTATGCATGCTCGACACTAACAAGGGAACTAAAGATTAAAGGTGTCAGCCTTGGTCAGTAACAATGTGTTTTATCATACTTTACTATTCTACCATGAGTTTGTATCTATGGTGATCTAATATACTTTTGTTATTTGCAGAATATCAAATACCGACGATTCACATTTTGGTGGACCTAGGTTTTCGACTTAGCGAAAATTTGGGCCCATTGAAATTATGGGTTATTACAGTCCCAATGCATCAAATCATGTAGAAAATTCCACCCTGACTTTAAAAGACCCTTCAGTAGACATTGTAACTTCTATGGTTACAACCTCCGAGGCCACATTATTGATACATCTGTTACGTCTGCATCCAATGTTGATACGCTGCATCTCACTCTTCCATTCATTCAACCAACCCAAAATACTCTTGGGGAAGGAGTAGTCAAGTCCTCGTCTAGGGATACCCAATCTGGCAAAGGCACATCTTTAGCCTCCATAGTCTTTGAGAAATTTCGGTTCTCGCCTGAGAATTTCACTGATCCATACTTACTCTTCATCAAGTTGCAGGTGATTCATCGCTCCCCTCTCTCTTGCTAGCCGCTCAAGCTTCGGGCCCAAGTGCCATTATAACGATTTATGTGTCTATTGCCATAATTCTCATTGCCCCAATTCCTCCTTCCAGCTCTAGCCCCGACATAGAGTCAGAAAAGATAAGGGCACTAGAAGTGTTGGATAACACTGATTCATCCGTAAGAGAGGAGACGAAAATAATGAGTATGAAGGACCTGATTCTATCTCAGTTGCGGAGAGGTTGAAATGCAACTTTAATAAAATGAAGGTTAAAAAGGAATCAGATAAAGAGAAGCGCCTAGCTGGTTCAGGCAAATTCAAACCTACTCCCAAGGCCCTCTCTTAAAGTTAAGCTGCCCCAAGGTTACTTTACTGACACCTCAAAGACTTAAGATCCTACCTTCAGAAAACATGAAGATTCTATCCACTAGACGACCAAGGAGGAATCCTCTCCATCCGAGGAAAGTTTTACAGAGAAGGAGAAGGAGGAAGAGGAAACAAAGTTTGTCATGAAGAAGCATCATACCAAACTGGCTATCATGAGCAGTAAACAAGGGAGGGGGAAGTAAGTAATCGCCCTAGTATTCGAAAACACCTTCGTTTTGCCTTTTCTGTATTTTGTTCTTTTTTGGAATTTCCTATATATAGGTTGTATTTGGCGGGAATTGATCCATAAATTTTGTACAAAGATATATAAATAAAAGACTATTTTCAATTCAATTTTTTTCGTATTTACATTACTATTTCTTTTATTTCATTTGCATGTATATCTGCCCTCATATATAATGAAATCATATGTAGTTCAATCATGTTCACATTATATATGCTTACATTTGTACAATACCATTATTTATTGTGACACTGTACATGTAATAAATTTCTACAGTTGCTTATTATCACTTCATTACTTTGTTATGTTTACCATCACCAACATATTTGTTACCTGGCTAAAAAAACTATATTTCACTGGCTAACTCTACTTTTCTTTGGCTGAGCATATCATGCTCAACCATAAATAGCATTATATTACTTACGCCAATTTTGTAGTCAACCTTGTTTATCTTCGATCGGCCTTATTCGTTTTGACCATAAACAAAATTGTATTTATGAGAATTATTAACTTCGCACCATTTGGTATCTTTGGGATACAGAATTTTGGACATCTATCTATGGAAATCCACTGTTAATTTGATATATCTTTGAGTTATAGTTAAAGACATTGTCAAAAAACCTCATTTATCACCGGTTGGACATATCTCGTTCATCCACAAAAGATTTGATTATACACCCATTCCTATCTTCGAGAATTGGAATCTCGAATGCCTATCTCTAGGCATCCATCTTCGACCTAACCTATCTCTAAGCATTGATTGAAAATATTCATTGACTGTATTCGCTTATCTTTGGTTGGGCATGTCTTGGCGAGTTGTAAGCATGGTTATAACTTTAAAAGATATAATTATACACTGGCTCCTACCTCCAAGATCCAGTGCTGCAGATGCCTATCTTCTGGATTAAATCCTTAGCCTAGCCAATCTCTAAGCATTGGTCAAATAATGGATGTGTTAGGCCAATTGTTCGATCGACTCGGGTCCCCAATGCGAATGTACTCCATCGATCCAATAATGGGTCAAAGGATTTCATCGATACCTATCTTCAGCTACTTAGACATATGGTTATTTAAAATACAAAATGTCTAATTCTATCGTTGATCACACGGATAAAGTCAAAATTTTCAAAATACTATTCCACTGATTCCTAAAACCATCATTATTTATTAACAAAAGAATGGAAAATTTTACATTATTATATCTCATCCCTTTAATCAGGATATCTTTTTTGGTAAAAAATAAATCTATGTAAAATAGCACCGTAGATGCTTTTTATTTGACATTTACGGAATTGAAATCCCATCAATAGTCGATAGCTTGAAAATTCCATATCTAAGCTTTTTTTCAATCGCATATTGAGATTCCTAATTTGGGCAAAGTGAACCCATACTAGGAAAGACCCATTACAAAATGTGGCCTCCTATCTCAAAGGTATGCTTTCTGACCTTGGTATTACAATGCCTTCCTACTTTTTTTCTAGTGAGCACCTACCCTTATTTCAGCCTCTTCTCATTTTTCATTGACCAAATCAAGGGACTTAAGCAACATTCCTGATTCATCTTGGGATTATAATGTATTCTCTAGTGAGATGGAACTTCTAGTTCAGTTGGTATCATGGCTTCAGCTCTACAGGCCAAAGTGTATACAATATGCGTAGTTGTGCAATTCTAGGTCATCCTATAAGCCAACGATGCTAGTCGTAACTCATCAACCCAGTTACCCTTGGCTTCTGTCAATCTCTTCTTTAGGATGGATTTGATGATCTTGTCCACCGCATCCATCATCAATAGTTTGCAGGTGTACTACTACCGAAAAGCTCTTCTCAACTCAGTATTAGTTACAGAAGTAATTGGACTTGGCACTCTCAAATTTAGTTCCATTATCAATAATGATCTTTTGCTGAACTCCAAATTTGCATAAGATATTCTTCACCACAAAGTTGATCACTTTCATTATAGTGATCATGGCTAACGGTTCCACTTTAGCCCACTTTGTGAAGTAATCCACAACTACAATAGCATATTTCGCTCTACCTTTCGATATCAATAGTACACTGATTATATTAATTTTGCAAATGCAACAAACCACATGGTAACCATTTTCGTACGCTCCGTAGATGGGGCTCTTGATATCTTTGCAAAATTTTAGCATCTATCACATCATTTGGTGTAGTCAACAACATTTTCGCTAATTATTGGCCAAATGTATCCATTATGAAGTTCCTTTTTTGCTAGTGTATGCCTTAGTGTAATCACCACAGCTTCCTTTATGCACATCCGTAAGTATATTCTTAGTTTCATCTTTGGTGACACACCATAAAAGGAGGGCCAGTAATCATCTCCAATATAGTACCCCTCTTCTTGCATAATAAATCATGGATTTTTATGAAAGATTTTTCACCGTTCATTTCTTCCAGTTGGGAGTGTTCCCTTCAACAAATAGTCTTTTATTGGAGTCATCCATAAATCCTTTTATTTCTTCACCTCCAAAATCCAATCAACATCCATATTTTCGATGCTTGGAGCTAACAAAACCTCTGCTGGAATAACTCCCATGAGCTGTGCATTCCCAGAGCTAGCTAGTTTGGCTAGTGAAATCGCATTCTTATTCTCTTCTTTGGGGACATGTGTTATAGTATAATGCTCGATGTTATTCGGTATTTCTATAACATTCATCAGGTAAGGGTCAAGCTTGATCGCATAGCCTAAATTTCCTTTTTAACCCAATAAACCACCAATCGAGAATGCAAGATATATGTAGTGTCTTGACTCTCAGTTCTCTTGCTATCTTGAGTCTACGATCAACGCTTCATATTCGATTTCATTATTTATTGTAGAGAACTCTAGCTTCAAAGCATAACATATCCTTCATCCCCTAGTAGTTATAAGAATCACTCTTATCTTGGAACTACATTCATTGGAGGCTCTATCTACACATAGTTCCCATTGGGATAGATGGACCATGTCTTCTTCCACTTCCTCATCCGAGACAGTAAACTCGATAGTGTAGTCAGCAAATGCATGTCCTTGTACTACCCTTCTAGTATGGTAGGTTATGTCATATTGACTCAACTCGATAGTCCACTTCAGCTATCTCCCCGAATACTTGGGCCGATGCAGTACTTGCTTCAATGGCTGATTTGTTAGAACTTTTATCTAGTGAGCTCAAAAGTATGGTCACAACTTCCTTAAAGTAATAACTACTAGCACACCATCTTCTCCAGTTTTGGATAATTATCTTCCTCTCATTGAACTTCTTATTTAAATAATACACATGCCTTTAAATTCTAGACTCCTCGCATACTAAGGTTACACTAATTGCATAAGTACATACTACTTAGTAAACGAATAGATCTTCTCCTTCCAAATGCTTTGACAAAACTGGTGGTTTTTCCATATACTTTGATAATTCCTAGAAATCTTTATTGCATTCCTTCTTCAAGAAAAATGTCATTTTTCCTTCCTGTGGGCATCAAAGAATGGTATAAATTTATTACTGCTTTCGAAATAAATTTACTCAATGCGGCAACCTTTTCGTTTAAGCTCTGTGTCTCCCTCCTTATCCTTTGGATAGTAACATTTTTCAATGTTTTTGCCTTATTCCATACTTCCAAATCACATTGAACATCTCTAAGAGTTAGTCCATATGATTCATCGATTTTTATGTCTTCAAAATCATGCCATTCACAAAGATCTCCATAGTATGTTTGATTTGATCTTTGAACGTCTTATTCACCAGTTGCTGGTAAGTAGCTCCATTGTTATTTAAACCAAGTGGCATCACTTGATGATAGTACATCCCCAAATTAGTGAAGAAACTCGTATGCTCTTGATCTGGAAGGTACATTGTTATTTGGTTATATATGGAGCATACACCCGTAAAGGACAACGGTTCTTGTCTGGCTATAGCATCCACAAGTTGGTCAATCTTCGGTAGAGGAAAACTATCTTTTAGGCATCCTTTATTCAAGTTCGAACAGTTGATGCTTGTCCACCACTTCCCGTTCGACTTCTTAACCAATTTAGGATTTGATAACAGTTGAAGCTATAGTGCATCGCAGATGAAGCAGTTTGCCTTTAGGTTATCTTCCTCTTCTTTCTTGTAGTGGATCGCTTCAGACCTAGACTGTGTTTTTTCTACTTCATAGGAGGGAATCATAGGTCCCCATTCAAGTATGGCATGTTATCTCTGGAAAAATTCTATATATATTGAAATGCATCGATGTAAACATAACTATGTTTCCCTAAAGAAACCCTACTAACTCCTTTTTCATTTTTATGTTGAGTTGAGACTGACCTGGGGAACCGAAGTGGGATCATCATCATCAATCAGATGTTAACTGTCAACTCCACCGGTGCTACTATCACATCCTCTAGCTCTTTTTGGGGGTCCATGGGTTTTTAGAACTTACTATAGGACCTGAGCCAGGGTATGCATGGTGGTTGCTGTACATCAAAAATTTTGATGCAGAGAATCTTCTCTACATCCTTTCTTTCTCTCATTGCTTTGACACTTTGAGCTCTATGACATAACATTCTCGACTAGTACTTTGATCGTCTTGAGTATCTTCTACTCCAATTTTGATGGGGTACTTCAGCATCAAACACCATGGAGCAAGAGCAGTTCTAAAACTAGCAAGGGACGGTTGGTTGGGAAAATCATTATAAGCCAAAAATCCATCGACCATCACAAACGTCTAAACCCTCACTGTCTTATGGTCTCCTTCACTCAACTCTATGGACAAATCAGTACAACCATTAGATTCTTTAGCCTCTTTTGTAAATCTTTGGATATGAGATTTACGTGGCTTTAGATCCCTTAGGCCGATCTTCATCTGTGCAAAGGTTTTCTTGAATAGAATATTAACCAGGCTTCCACAATCAATCAAAACCCAGTACACCATCGACAGCCAAATATCGCCCGTTATCACCATCGAACCAAGCATCGATGCTTAGATTCCACTAGCATCTCTATTTTGAAAAGAGATGCAATAATTCGTAGTTCTCTATTGTTTTACTAGAGTTTCATCTTCAATGGAAAAACTAGTCTCTTGAGGCACATGTTTCAGCATACTTCCATATCTTTCCATTTCATTTTATCTTTTCACCGTTGGACAGGGTCCTCTTGATATGGTATTTATAACAATCTTTCTCTCAAGTTGTCTTGGTCCCTTTCCTTTGG
Source organism: Allium cepa (assembly GCA_030765085.1). NCBI lineage: Eukaryota > Viridiplantae > Streptophyta > Magnoliopsida > Asparagales > Amaryllidaceae > Allium > Allium cepa. The sequence continues at coordinate 71,911,125 of CM060938.1, read as the reverse complement.
ACCCAGTCTAATCCCTTTTGGATTTTGCATCTATGGTATGTCATTCATTTATTTGTCATCTGGTGGATTCCTCACATATTGTTGTAGTTTCCTCTTAGATCTTTGATTGAATCCTTTAAATGATGACACACATTAGTATTATGCCATTGAGTTCCATGGAAGAGACAACACTTCCCCATGCATCATTCTTCTTCAGTTGCCACCCTTTGAGGCGGCTTCTTATAGTTTTCAATAGCTTTGGCAAAAAGGTAGTTATCGACTAAATCATTCGAGGGAGTGTAATCTCTCGGCCTCATATACCTTATGCGCTTCTTGGTGTCCTGTTTCTACCTACCAGTGCCTTTGATTTTCCTCTTCGGATTACTGTTTCCAACATTCACAATGATATTTTTGGTGCTCTAACAAGTTTTCTTAATAGCAACATTGCTATGCACTATGTCATTTGATGGTCTGTCACCATTCAGTCCCGTGGCTAGGTCCGCATCTTACAAGCATAAAAACTAGGATGCCTTTCGGTAAAATTCTTCCACGATAGTTGGTTGCTTTCTTTTGAGTCATCTACCAAAGTCGATATCGGAGTAAACCCCTTGGATCAACACCATTAAGACAATATCCCACTTTAGATTACTTACTTTGGTTACTACAGTATTGAATCATTTTAAGAAATCCTTCAGAGTTTCACTGAAACTATGATGGACATTCCAAGGACATCCCATTCTTTGGTAAGCAATATGTTGTCTAAACTACTCCACAAAACTTCTTTGGTAACATGTCAAAATATAATAACGACCTCCGCGAGTCGAGTGAACCATATCATGAGAGCTCCATCTAAAAACATAGAAATGCACCTATATCTTTCCACATCGGTAGCTCAGGCACCTTACGTCTTTTACTCACGCTCTAGTAGATGCTGTCTCGAATCAGTCATTCCATCATAAAATTACATCTTTAGCATTATGGACTTCTTTGTATAACTCTCTTGTAGAAGTTATCTATGAATGAGGTCAGGCCAGTGATGAACCCCACTTGTCATTACTTTTATGCTGATTTTCTTTCACCAGTCTCCTCACCATATCCGCTATTTACTCTTTATTGGATTGGGCAGGTGGGCGAAGATTGTCAAGAACAACCCTGAGTATTTGACTCTATGCCCTTAGTTAGTTGCATGATGGTTGGGTAGCATCCCACCGTTCGTCATACCAAAAAATCATTGCCTCACATCATCACATGACTTTCGAATACCACAAAAGACAGACTATGAGGGTAAAGTTAGAACCAAAACTAAGTAAGACGCCAATATGATCTCACAATGGAATGAAAATATATAATATACTGAATATACATTAACAGAATAAGATGACAACATGTAAGAGACCGCACTAGTGGAAGAACTGATAAATAGATATCAATATGGAAAATCAAAATACATCTACTCCCAACAGAATAGAGTTTTGAATAAATATATAATATAGTAGTTTCATATACAAATAATAGGTTTGTCATGTACAAATAAACTAACAAGTATATATATCTTAAAACATTGATGCCATGCCTCCAAAATGCTCTACCTGCACATTCTGCTAGCATATCCCTAAAAGCACTGACTCCCGAACCACTCAATCGAGTACCAAAGAGTTGTCTTTACATTAGCAGAAAAGACAAAATGCGAATCTGACATAAAGTTTGGTGTGAGGGAAATTATCTCAAAATACTATATATTAAAACTATATAAACAAATAGGAATTACTGAATCACAACCGGCCCTCTCCACATATGGGGCTCAAGGGTAATACGAACTGCCTATAAACAAGTACAGTAAATCCATCTCAAAAGTAGAGGATGATACCATAACCTGCTCTTCTCCTATAACAAGAAGTTAGCACAATATCTTCCATTGCACTACACAAACTAAAAACTACTAATAGTATAGCACAAATATACAATGATCAAACCATGATCCCAAAACAATGATCATTACTGTTATGGTTGATAAAGTACGTCCCGACGCGTGGTCACTACCGCTAAGACCGAATAAATACGCCACAACATGTATGATCACTACTACTAAGAGAAATCGTTCGTGAAATTATGAACGTAGGACCTAAAAGCAACCAAGTGATCATAATAAGATAAAACTATTCATAGTCCCTCTAAGACTGTGTCGAGTGCGTCATGGCTATTAATAAGACTCTAGTTACACCACTACAAGGTCGATACCTCGGTAGCTCACTGTAACACCCTATATTTTAAGTAACATTATTTAGGACATTTAATTAGTTAAATAAAATAATGTAAGTTGATTAATGGATTGAGATTTTTGATTAAATAAGGGGTAGCTATGCCATGCTAAAAATGAACTAAAGAATATAAAAAATGAAGTGTTTGGGTAAATAAATAAGGGGCAATATAGGAAAAACATTATTCGTATACCCTAAACCCTTAGGCCATACAATCCACACGTTCACTCATACATTCACAAACAAAAATATAAGCTAAGGCCGGCCATCATTAGCAAGCTCAAGAGAAGGTAAAACTAGGATTTCAAGAGGAAGAATCAAATCACTTAATCAAGAACAAATCTTACATATTTAATCACAAAGATAAGGTGAATAATGACTGCATCTCATTTTTCTTAAGAATTTTCGGTTTTTAGGTTAAATCCGATTTATTTTGCATGATTATGCCATTTTTTTGAATGATTAAATGTTTATATATGCTTGTGATGATTTATGCTTAATCATACAGGTTTTATGATATGTTTTAATGTGAAAACCCTACTTAATGATATCCAAATGCCTTGCGATTTTTGATTTGGATCTGAAATGATATTTTATGGATGGGTTTCAATTTTCATAATTTTTTGAATTAATGTCGATTTTATATTAGTTTTTCAGTGAAGAAAATGTTTATTTGGGTTATAATTTATTTACGGTTAAATAATATATGATTTGGGTCTTAAATTAATATATGTTGGAAAACATATTAAAAACATATTTTGGAACTTTTGCTGAATTTTGCAAAGTGTTTTGATGAATATATAAAATTATTTAAGGTATGAGCTTAAATGTTTTATATATTTATAAAAGGAGAAAGGGTAGTTTATAAATTAATTAAATTGTTTATTTTCGAAATATTGGCATCATTTTTGGAAAATAAAATTACAAACCAATAATATTTTAACAAACAAGGCAGGTTAGTTGAAAAGAAATTCTTTTTAAAGTAAAAATCATTTTTTACAAGCTTTTGGCATGTTTCACTACTTTCAGCACCAGGGGTTCCGACCGAGTACTTCCGCCTTCATACAATCAAAACCAATGCACCTGGTATCATGTAATTGGTTTGTAGCGAATCAGACTAAGGCGAAAGGCACTGGTCAAAGCTAAGGGTTTCAAAGGGATGAAAGCGCTATTTTGCTTTCAAATGAAAGAATGCCTACTTTGTTTTCGAAGGGTTGCTTTTGACTTGGTTGGTTTTAGAGCAAGTTAAATTGTTTTAATGGGATGGTTTCTAATGGGTTGCGCCTTTTGTTTTATGTAAATGCTTTTGAATGGGGTTGAAAACCCTAGCTGCCGCTTTTCTACCTTTCGAAGTCAATGGTTTCGGAAGGTGTACATTGTTTTGAAACTTGGCCGCTTCTCCAATGCTTTTGGAAGGTTGGTTTCGACACCATCGATCACTTCTTTGCTTAGGAAATGCTTTCGAAAAAGTGCTTTCGACTTAAATGTTTTATGACCCTTTTTGCTCTGTTGGAGGTAGAAACCAAAGGTTTCGAAGGAGTTAATTATAAAAAGTTTCCAAAGGTGTTTCCCCATGTTCTAAATTGAACCCAAATGCTTTCGAAAGTTTTGTTGGTTACAAAGGTTTTGATGCTTTCGGAAGGTTTAAAGAATGGCTTCGAAGGGGTGGTTCTCCAATAGTTTCGAAAGGTTTGAAAGGAAAGGTTTTCCAATGTATCCGAAAGGCAATATTTAAAGGTTTTAAAGATAGGACGTCTGAGGTTTTAATGCTTTCGAATGAAATGCTTTTCAAGTGTTTTCGAAAGGAATGTTTTGTCCCTTCAACCTAGGTGAAAGAAAGGTGTTTTACTTGGTTTCGAAAGGGGTACTTTCAATGGATTCGAAAGAGGTACTTTCAAAGGTTTAAATGTTTTCATCAACAGAGATTTGAGTATAGTATATACACAACATGGTAAGGTGATTTTGAGTAAAGCATGGAGTATATGTATTTTCGTTGTTTAAGTTTGGTTTAATGGTTTTTAGTCAATATCAGATGAAAAGGTTTTCAAGCAAAATTTTAGGAAGATTACCATGAGCAAAATGACTCCGATATAAAAATACCAGATGAGACTGGTATAGGGTCGTCCGCGGTACATTATCTATTAGCCCCAGCCAATTTAGTCCAAAATTTCAGTTTGTAGGGCTTTGTCACAGGAAAGACTAAAATGATGATTACACACAGAAGGGAATATATGTTCATATACATATAGGCTATTGGTGAGCCCGCAAAACCATTACGATCAGGTGACCCTGTGAGAAGATAAGTTAGGGACAGACTGTCAAGAAGAGGAGTATCTAACAGGTTTTAGATTATTTTATTTATATTGTTTGGTAGGCCCGAGTCAGCCAAAGGTTAGTAGTTAGCCAAACAAAACTATAATGTTCCGACAGAAAGTTCATCTGGTACCTGATATGTATGTTTATATGATATTACTTCAAAAATTTTAACCAGTTTTTGTTGCAGGAAATGATTTGCAAAAGATATGTTTTAAAAGGATATTAGTGAAACCCATTCTGCTAAGCAGCATGGTCTTACATAATATCAAATACCGAGATATATAGTATTATTCACATCAGGCTTTATGTCTGACTCAAAGTTTATATTTTTTCCCTTAAACTCTTGGGTGTTCAAATTGATTCGAATAAGCTGAGGGTTAAGTTTTCAGGTTATTAGTAGGTTGGCGAATAAAGCTTTTGGAGATGAGCAGGTGCCTAGCAGATAGCTATTTAGGAGTTGCTATTTTATTTTGTTTGATTCCACTGTGTTGTATTATGTCGGTGCGACTATATTGTACTCTGGTCAACCAAGGGGGCTTTTTAATATATCGCTCTCGGCATATTTTGTAATAATTATATTTGATTTGAATCTGGAAAACTTATGGGAACATATAACTCGGATATGAATTGTTGTTTTGAAGTGTAATCAGAAAATGGTTTCAATCTGTGATATTCTATTTCATATTCAAGTGCTTCTTATATTATGGATATCATTATCATAGCTGTATTTAGTCACTAGAAATTAATACTATGGATGACTGTAGCATCTATAATACTTAGCTTTAGGCTTCTAGATAGCGGATGTTACAACTTGGTATCAGAGCATAGGTTTATGAAAAACTTTAAACTAAAATGATTTTTGAAAACATAATCCTAAGGAATTAGAGTTAAGATCGGGGTATGGGATAATGCTATAGTAACATACTTGTATTTGCTATGTATAAGTATACACTCTGTCTCTATTCTCCAATCTCTCTTAGGCCGTTATTCTATATCTCACGAGACTTGAATGCAGATATGGACGCTAGAAGTGGAAGAGTGAACCTGGAGGAAGCACCACCACAAATGGTAATGTAGACCAAATACTAGAAGGAACTAAGGTCACAAACAAGTGGGGAATGTTGGTGCTGGAATTTCACAAGTGGATATGGGAGCTATGTATCAGTTTTTCATGAATATGATGCAAGCGGGTATTGCTGCTAGAATGGTTGGAGAAAATGCTGGAGTAGGTGTTCAGGAAGCTCCAGTGGTCAACAAATATACTATTTTGAGCAGAAATTATGCTAGGCTAGGAGGAAAGACATTTATCGGAACTGAAGATGCTATTGAGGTGGAGAACTGGTTACTGCATTGTGAGCGAATCTTTGCAGACTTGGGGCTCAATGATGTGCAAAAGAGAAGACTTGCTTTGAAATAGCTTCAAGGAGCAGCTTTATTCTGGTAGAATTGTGTAACAGCAGGAGTGAATGAAGAGGAGATGACATGGGCTGAGTTTAGGAGAAGGTTCCAGGAGACGTTCATGTCGGTGATGGCACAATATGTTTTACTCAAAAAGTTTGATGAGTTAGAGCAAGGAGAAATGTCTCTGTTAGAGTATACTAGAAGGTTCGAGGAGTTGGCTAGGTATGGACATGGCACTATGGATATGGTGATGAAGAGAAATGAGAAGTTCATAAGTGGGTTGAAGCCTGAGTTGGCAAGCGCTCATCACGTCATACTAGAGATCCTTGTGATGTTGTAGCAGAGATGGCGTTGAGACATGAGGAAATACTTGCTTCTTTGGAGTAGAATAAGACGAAGGAGGTCCAAGTTGGGCAGAGTCAGAAAAGGAAATTCTTTCATAAGAAGGGTGCTAAGAAGGGTGGAGCAACAAAGAAGGGAAAGTCTGAGGTTGCTTGCTTTAAGAGTGACAAGAAGGGGCATTTGGCAAATGAGTGTCGTATTGGAAAGGCGAAGGAAGTGATCAGGAAGAAGTATATTAGATGCTTCAGCTGCGATCAGATTGGTCATTGTAACAACCGCGCTTTTCGAGCGATTTAAGTCGTCAATTAGTCAACTCAAATCATTCAAAACGATGGATTGTTATTAAAATTTCGGGGTAAAATAAAATCATATCACAAAATTTACAGATCACAGACACAGAGAATTGAGTATTTCAGCAAAATAAATAAACTAGGATCACCAGGGTTTCCAATCGGGTACAGAACAGAGTTTAAACAAATATAATAGATATCCAAGTACATAAAGATCTCTAATACAAACCCAAATGATATAAGTTCAAATGAACAGAAACTGAGAACTAAGAAGAAACTTCAGGTAGAGCTCCAGCACCTTGTCTTCAAGAACAATTTCCTCTAAGCTGCAAACTCAGGCTGACCCGAGTGAAAATAAACAAACACCCAAGTCAGGACTAACATTCTCATCTAAGTGAATAACTCGAGTGAAACATCTACTGAAATGTACAAATAACTTAAAGAATGTTGGGATCATCATCCTTTAAGGATCCGTTAAACCAGTAATATACGCTATATACAGTAATGTCTAATTAGTAAGGTATAATCATATAGAAAATAGCATTAAGGGGATGGTGAACCTTAACGCGGTCGGATCTTTAAAAACAAAATCGTAATGGGCTTGCTATAAGGAGATGACACGACACGCGAGGCAATGCCAGGGTGGATACACCGTTTGCACTCCCGGACCGATGGTGACGGCAAGCCAGCAGCTTCCGCCCACCTCGAACAATACCCCAATCAAAGTGGCGCCACCAAATCGAATCACACAAGTAATAGAATGGTTTCCAAAGAAGCATGCTCGATAAAAGGGTGCGACCCTTTGTGTAGCCTGGTATAGCTCCTATTTTAGTCATTTATGCCAACTCATGGGAGTTGGGTCCACGTAATATACCTCGAGAACGTCGCCACCATCCTACTTCATTCTGGAATCTCCACCGCGTACACAGTTGTTAAAGTGGTTTTCGGTATTGGCCGGCTATAGGACAATATCCGATCCCGGTCTCTTTAACAACCAATCATTATATTTTTCACACCATGGTTGGTTTTATAAAATAGTTTTACAATTTCGAGCTATTTATAAAATATATAACTTAAATTCCTCAGTTTGGAATTTTTACAGTTGTGGTTTATCAAGTTTCCATTTTTAAATCTTCAAATTGTTTCCATGTATCTATATATAAAGTTTAAGAAAATAATTATTTAAACATTTTAGAGTAAAGCTTTTGAAATATTAAAATAATAATTTATGAAAATAATGATTTGGTAGGTTTCAAAAATTTTGTCGCTCTATAAAGTTTAAAAACTTACAATCATATTGGTTCCAACAACATTCAGAATTTCGGGTTTCAAATACTTATCGACCATATAAATTTTTCAAAAAAAAACAATTTTTTTCTCAACCATGGTGTCCGTATATAAGTTTTCTAACCTATGGTCAAGTGATACGGACGTATAGCGTTTCAATCCGCGTTAATTTATACTTACGGGTGTATATCGTTTCAACCCGCAAATCCCAACAAGGTTTTGAAATATTCGGGTTTATCCTTCCAACCCGAAGGAGATTTCTAACTATCAAGGACTTCAAAATAATAATATTCGGGGATTAAACATAACAAGGAATAAATCAGATGCTACTAACTAATAGTGCATGAAGTGATGCTACATGAATGATACTACATGAAATGATTCTACGTGACATGGCATGAATTATTCGATGACAATGATGCATTTAGCATTAAATCTACATGCATGCCTACAATACGGGAAACAGTTCAGTCGTTATTTCATCAAAGTAGATTCATTTATCAATTTGAATGACGGTCGTGAGTGATTACTCACCTTTGTCAGACAGAGATATTTGATAGCAGAAGTGACGGAGAGCACAGATCGGACGTGAACGGATAACTCCTAAGTTATTGGATTCCGGCCGCGACAAACGTATTAAACCATAAATTAATATCCACGTCGCTATGTTTTTCCGTTAGAAATCATTTAAATACTGGGTTGTCACTACAATGTCAGTTTGTATATATATCGACTACGTGTATACAATTTTTTTTTAAGAGAGAAAAACTCACTGTATCAAAACCAATACAGTCCCTTCCATATTCATTTGATCTTTTTAAAATATATGCGTCACCTCTATTTGCATGCAGGGGCCAAGTTCTCCTATCATTCTCACTTTTTAATTTTATTTTTGTATATAAAACTTATCCCAAATCTTGCTCAACTCAGCATATATATATATTCAGGTCTTATTGCGCTCTTCCCGAAATCTTGTTTAGCCTAAACATAAGCCTATGCATAAATATATTTCGAAGGCTTACTGGAACCAAAAGATTTTAAACAAGACTTGTGTAAATAGGACCTTCATGCAAGCTGCGGGTTTCATTCTCACTTTTTTTTTATAACTCACGCAACTAGGCAGCAAAAGAAAAACAAAACAAAAATTATTTTGTTCAGCCATTCAATCAAAATGTATAAGTTCTCAGAGTTGCAATGCTTGGCAATGGTTTCACTGTAAACTTTTACATCTTCCCATTCTTTTTTTTTATAAACGCACACAACTTCCAAAAAAAAATTCACTGTATCCAAATTTCGCTATATATCTCGCATGTACCAAACACACTCCATCTTTGCACGCAGGGCATGCGCTTGCAGGCTTTATCACTTCCATATCATTTTTTTATACATAAACGCACACAACTAGGGAGCAAGAGAGAAATAAAGGGACTCACCGCTCGTGCAGATAGTGCTCGGCTGGGGTAGCGATGGTTAGGTCGGTGTCGGGAAGTTGTTGGTGGCAGTGGCGTCCGTGGGGAGTTTGGGTTGCTGTGCTTGGCCGTGGAAGGGGTAGCGGCTGTGGGGAAGTGGGTCGATGGAGCCGGGGTTGAGGCTGGCTGAGGCGGCAGCTGTGTAGGCTGCGTCAGGGCTGGTCGGTGGCGTGGCTGCTGCGGACGGGAAGTTGTGGCCGTGGAAGGGACGTTGGCTGGGGAGGTGGTGGTCTTGGTTGGTCGGGGTTCTGGGACGTGGCAGCTAGGCGCGTCGGCGGCTGACGCATGGGAGGTGGCGTATGGAGGTGCGGTGGCTTGAGTACTTGGTGGAGCAGAGGATATTTTCAAAGGAAGAGGGAGGAAAAAAAAAGAAAGGGAAGAGAGAATCGGCTGTTGCTTTTTGGAAGGGGTGAGAAAGATGAAGGAGCAGCCTATATTTATACTAGTCTAGATTGCGTGAGTGATTCCAGGGAGGAGAAGTAACCGGTTGATATTTTAACGTGCCATAAATTTTTTGTGTAACATATCAATTAATTTTTAGGCTACAGCCGTTAAACACGTTCAGGAATTTAAATTTTGAATTCTAATCAATTAATTTCAGCTTATAATGGCAACTAATAGATTTATATACGGACCCACTATACGCACACAAACAGCGCGTAACTTCCACATCGGACCTCCAAATTCAGCAAATAAGGTATCGTTGCGCTCGTCTTGTCAGCACGAGTCTAATAATATAAAGAAAATCATGTTTGTTCTTCCAAATAAATATTCAATTTACGAAATTTGCGGTCGCTGACACCGCTAATTGGACCATAAAAAAATGAATTTAGTTGTGTTAACTTTAACGTAAATCTACAACAGACGTTATTATATTTTATTATAAATTTCTCTAAAATACTACAACATAAAATAATGACATTTCAAAAATAAAATTTATGCAAATTAATTGCCAAAATACGTTACCCACTAATTTAATAGGTTATTATATTTAAAAGTACTTTTATTCCAAACAATCTAGATATTTACAACAAATTCTTACGTTGTTAAAATTTTTTGTTTCAAATTTGTCGTCAATTTCCACAGGAATCCAATTTATTAGCAGTAAATTTCTCGGGTCGTTACACTCATTATAAGAACCAGTGCAAAGAGCCTTCTAAGGATGGGAAGGGCAATGTGTATATATTGGAGCCTGCTGCATCATGACGGACAGTGCAGGAGAAAGGGAAGGCAGTGTTGGAAGGTACGCTTCAGATTCATGGTATGTTTGTTAACATTCTGTTTGATACTGGTGCATCACATTCTTTTATATCTCGTTGTTTGGTAGATAAGCATAACCTAGAACTCTCATACTTAGTTACTTCCTTAAGTGATACAAATCTGATAGGACGGTATGCGACACTAGGGATGAAGTGTGACCACCTAGAGTTTGATTTGTTAGGTCATACCTTTGTTTGCAGTTTGCATGTGTTTGACATTTTGGGGTTCGGAATTATTTTGGATATAGATTGGTTAAGTAAGTACGATGCATAGATATTTTGCCATGATAGGAAAATATCACTTAGACACCCTAACTATAGTAATCCGATAGTTCATACCGTAGAAAACCCTTGCTGTGAGGTGAATGCTTTATTGGGTGTTGGGGAGATAGAAGACGAGTTGAATCAAGTTTTTGTGGCTAGAGAATTCACATATGTTATTGAGCCTGTAGTAGGATTGCCACCGAAACGAGCCAATGAGTTTCGGAAAGGTTTGGTACCTGGAGCAGAACCAGTGAGTGGGCCGCCAAGTAGGATGACACCTACAGAGATGAGAGAGTTGAAGGTGCAATTGGTGGATTTTGAAGGCAAGAATTTTATCAGACCTAGTAGTTCACCTTAGGAAGCAGCCGTAGTGTTTGCTAAGAAACCGAATGGATTGTTGAGGTTGAATATCGATCATCGTAAGTTGAATGAAAAGACGATAAAGAATCGGTACCATTGTCTAGAATTGATGACTCGTTCGATCAGTTGAGTGGGGCCAAGGTATTTTCTCAGTTTGATTTAGCAACAGGTTTCCATCAACTTAGAGTAGTAGAGGATAGTATTCCTTTGATGGCGTTTAGAATAGATATGGATCATACGAATGGTTTGTGATGCCGTTTATACTAACTAATGCACGGACATTCTTTATGGATTTGATGAACCAAATTTTCCTAGAGCACTTGGATAGGTTTGTGTTGGTGATCATAAATGATATTTTGATATACTCTAAAGATGAAGGGAGCATGAAGTTCGTCTTAGAATTGAGCTTGAGACACTGAGGCAGCATCAGCTGAAGGCGAAGTTTTTGATGTGTCAATTATGGAATAAGGATGTGAAGTTTCTTGGTCATGCAATCTTAGAAAAAGGGTTGTCTGTAGATCTGACTAAGATTGAAGCGGTGAATAATTGGAAGAGACCCGAGATAGTGACTGAGATAAAGAGTTTTCTTGGATTGACTGGATATTATCAAAGGTTCATAAAGGATTTTTCATGAATAGCCGCACCGATGACCAAGTAACGTGAAAGGATGTGAAGTTTGTGTGGCCCGATAAGTGTGAGGAAGCATTCCAGAGCTTGAAACAATTATTGACCCATGCACCTCTATTAGTTGTTCCATAAGGGAATCCAGATTTGGTAGTTTAAACGTATGTGTGTGGAACTGGATTAGGAGTTATGTTAACACAGAGAGGTAAAGTGTTTGCCCGTGCTTCTTGACGCTTAGACCGCGTGAAATTAGATATTCAATGCATGATTTGGAGTGGTAAGTGGTGTTTTTCGCATTGAAGGTGTGGAGACACTACCCTTTGGGAGAGAGATTTGAGCTTTATACGGATCATAAGTCGCTGAAGTATTTGTTCTCTCGGAAGGATTTGATCATGGGACAACAGTGATGGTTAAAGTTCATTGCTGCTTATTATTTTGGAATTGAGTACACACCAAGGAAAGGTAATAAGATAGCAGACGCACTTAGCAGAAAACATTAGAATGCAGTGTTGGCAATGATAGTGGAGTGGAAAGATTAGGAAGGTCGACTTGTAGAGTGTAGTGGAGATCTAAGGCTGGGTTTAGTGAAGGAATTGTTTTGTTGTCTTGTTAGAAGTTCGACCAGTAATGATCGAAAAGATTGCTTCTAAACAAGAGGAGGATCCATATTAGTTGAACGGATGAAGAAGTTAAGGGATGAAACGGAGAGCGATGACTTGAAGGATTTTAGTCTTGACCAGAATGGGTGGTTGAGAAAGAAAGGAAGAATATGTGTTCCGATGGTGGAAGACATAAGGAAGGATTTTAGTCCTGACCAGAATGGATGGTGTGAATAATACTGTTACATCTCAGATACTTTATGTTAAGTGAGACCACACTGCTTGGCGGAACGGGTTTCCCCTCACTAACATCCTTTTGAAACATATCTTTTGCAAATCGTTTCCTGCAACCAAAACTGGTTAAAATCTATAAAGCATAATTATGTAAACATACATACCACGTAATAAATGAATTATCTGTGCAAACACTTTAGTTTTGTTTGGCGAACTATTAACCTTTGGCTGACTCCCGCCCAATAGACAATATCAAAATTTATCTAACATCTATTAGACACTTCTTCTTTTGGACGGTCTGTCTGTAACTATTAGTTAAATACTTATTTTATGGATGGTCTTTCCTTAACTTATCATCTCCCAGCGTCACTCGATCCTAATGGTTTTGCAGGTTCACTAATAACTTATCTGTATACAAACATATATTCCTTTCTGTGTGTAATTATAATTTTAGTCCTATTTGTGACAAAACCCCACACACTAGAATTTTGGATAAAATTAGCTGGGTCTAATAGCTAATGTGTAGGGCACGACCCTATACCAGTCTCAGCTGATATTCTAATATACAAGTCATTCTACATAGGGATACCTTCCCAAAGTTTCGTTGAAAACCTTTTCGTAATGATTTGAAATCTTTAAATCAAACTCAAAGAAGGAAAATATATAATCTCTATTCTTTAGTCAAAATCACCTCTCCATGTTATATATAGTTTATCCAAATCTAGTTGATGAAAACATTTCAATCTTTGAAAGTCCCCCTTTCGAATCCAAGTATCCCTTTCGAAACCATTGAAAGTATCCATTTTGAAACCATTGAAAGAATCTCTTTCTAAACCAAGTAAAACCCTTTCTTTATCTAGGCCAAAAGGCCAAAATCTTCCTTTCGAACCATTCTCAAAACCCTTTCGAAACCATTGGAAAACCTTCCTTTCGAAAGTTTTAAAACCTTAGAAATCTCCCACCCTAAAAACTTTAAATATTGCCTTTCGAAAACATAAGAAAAACCTTTCCTTTCACAACTTAACCTTTAAATATTGCCTTTCTATTCTCCTCTTATAAATATATAAAACATTTAAGTGCTATACCTTAAATAATTTTATATATCCATTAAAACACTTAGGAAAAATCTATAAAAATTCTATAAAATCTCTTTCAATACGTTTTCCAACACATAAAAATTTCAGACCCAAATCTTTTATTATTAAACTGTAAATAATTTATAACCCAAAATAACCTTTTCTTTACTAAAAATTCAAATACAATCCACATTAATTCATAAAATTCTGAAAATTGAAACCCATCTCTAAAATATTATTTTTGGTCTATATAAAAATTCGCAAGGCATTTAGATATCATTTAATGTGGTTTTCTACCTTAAAACATATCATAAAATCAATGTGAACATGTATAAATCATCAACATGTGTATATAATCATTCCATCATTCAAAACCATGGAAAAATTTGCAAATAGGTTCGGATTTTCCCTTAAACCAAAAACAAAACAAATATGAGATGTAAACAATATTCACCTCAGCTTAAGAGATTAATAATATGAGATTTGAATTAATTTGATGTTGATTAAGATTCCCCTTTCCCTTTCTTTCTCCTTCTCTTATCAATGGTATCCGACCTTAGCTTTTATAGTTTAAACAAATGAATATGAACGTGTAGGAGTTACATGGCTTAGGGATATAGATATAGGAATGGCCTCTTTTCTATTTTGCTCCTCTCATACTTCATTTTAAACTCTTCTTTTAATTCATAGTTTAAATGGCATGACTACCCCTTAATTATAATTCAAATCTCAATCTCTTAATCAACACATCATTTTATTTAATTTACCTAATTAAATATCCTAAATAATGTCATCAAAAATATGGGGTGTTACAAACTTCTCTCCTTAAAGAATTTCATCCTTGAAATTACGATAAGGTATACAACAAATCAATCAAGAAGGTAAAACATACCATCAAACAAATCAGGATAAGTATCTCTAATCCTGCTCTTTGTCTCCCAAGTACAGTCTTTCTCGTTGTCACTCCACTATACTTTCACTAATCTAACTGTCTTGTTCCTGAGCCTCTTCTTATCTCTTGCAACTATACCATCTAGCTTTCTAACTATGGTCAAGTCCGGTTCTACTACTAAATCCTCTAACACTTTCGGAGCTATAGTAGTCTCTGGGTCTCTAACAAACTTTTAGAGATGAGAAACATGAAAAACATCGTGGACTTCTGCTAAACTACATAGAAACTCAACTCTATAAGAGAGTTTCCCGATCCTCTCAACAATAGGAAAAGGTCCAACGAACCTCGGTGCTAACTTCCCTGATTTCCCAAATCTGATCACACCCTTCATCATTGATAGCTTAATAAATATGTGATCTCCAATGCAGAACTCTAAATCCTTCCTTCTACTATCCGCGTAACTCTTCTTCCTATACGGACCCTCCTTCATTCTAGTTCAAATGACCTTAATCATTTCTACAGCTTCCCTTACTAAATCTGGACCAAGAACCAACCTATCCCTGTTCTACAACCAACAATTGGGAGATTTGCATGGTATTCTATACAAAGCTTCAAATGGTGCCATCCCAATGCTAGTCTGATAACGGTTATTATATGAAAACTCGACTAAATGTAGATGTTCCTCCCATGATCCCTCGAAATGTAGTACATAAGCTCGTAACAAATCTTCCAAGATATTGTTAACTCTTTCTGTTTGCACATCAGTCTGCGAATGGTAAGCGATACTCATCTTGAGCTTGGTTCCCAAAATTTCATGTTGACTCTTCCAGAACTCACTAGTGAATAAGGAATCTCTATCACTTACCATATTATAGGGAATTCCATGCAGTCCAGCTACATTCTTCATGAATAACTTCGCCAAACCATTTATTGTTCTGGTTGACTTAATTGGAATGAAATGGAGACTCTTGGTCAGTCTGTCCATAATGACCCATATGCTATCATTTTCTCTGTTTGACCTTGGTAACCCATTAATAAAATCCATAGAAATAGAATCCTATTTCCATATCGGAATATCGAACGGCTGAAGCAACCCACTTGGCTTCTGATGTTCAGCTTTTACCTGCTGATAGTTCAAACATTGTTTCACCCATAAGCCAACATCCCTCTTCATTCCTTCCTATGAATAGTGAACTTAGAACAATGGCATTCCTCTAAGACTTCTTTTCTTATGTTTCCTACACTCGGAACACATAATATTCCGCTCTTTCTAAACCACCCATTCTGGTCAAGACTGAAATCCTTCAAGTCATCGTTCTCAGTTCCATCTCTCAACTTCCTTACCTGTTCAACTAATATTGGATCCTCTTCCTGTTTTGAAGCAATCCTTTCGATCATTACTGGTCGAACTTCTAAATAAGATAAATTAATAGTCTCTCCGCTATACGTAGCCTCAGATCTCCACTGCACTCTGCAATCTGCCAATGCTTCCAAATCTTTCCACTCGGCAATCATCGATAACACTGCATTCTGATATTTCTTGCTAAGTGCATCTGCAATCTTGTTGCCTTTTCTTGGTATGTACTCAATCCCAAAATCATAAGCGCCAACAAACACTAAGCACCTCTGATTTTTCATATTCACCTCCTTTTGAGAGAACAAATACTTCAACGACTTATAATCTGTATATAACTCAAACCACTCTCCTAAATGGTAATGTCTCCACATCTTCAATGCAAAAATTACTGCAGCCAATTCCAAATAATCCATCGAATATCTGACCTCGTGCGGTCTAAGCTGTCTAGAAGCATAAGCAATCACTTTTCTTTTTTTGCATCAGTACATCTTTCAATCTAGTTGCACATGCATCTGTATAAACCACCAAATGCTGATTCCATTCCGGAACAACTAACACTAGTGCATGGGTCAAAAAGTGTTTCGAACTCTGGAATGCTTTCTCACACTTATCGGTCCACACATACTTCACATCCTTTCTCGTTAGCTTGGTCATCAATGCTGTTATCCATGAGAAATCTTTAGTAAATGTCCGATAATAACTAGCCAATCCAAGAAAACTCTTTATCTATGTCACTGTCTCGGGTCTCTTCCAACCGTTCACCGCTTCAATCTTAGTCGGATCTACAGACAACCCTTTCTTTGAGACTACATGACCTAAAAACTTCACTTCCTTCTTTCAGAAGTGACACTTTGAAATATTCGCCTTCAGCTGATGCTGCCTCAGCGTTTCAAGCATCACTATAAGATGAACCTCATGCTCTCCTTCATCCTTAGAGTATATCAGAATATCATCTATGAAAAATAATACGAACCTATCCTTGTGCTCTCGGTAAACCCAGTTCATAAGATCCACAAAGAAAGATGGCGCATTACTTAGTCTGAATGGCATAACTAACCATTCGTACAACCCATATATGGTCCTAAACGTCATCAAAGGTATATTATCCTCTGCTACTTTGAGCTGATGGAAACCTATTGCCAATCCTAACTAGAAAATACTTTCGCTCCAACTCAATTGTTCGAACAAATCATCAATTCTCGGCAATGGATAACGATTCTTTATCGTCCTCTCATTTAACTTATGATAATTGATACATAGCCTCAACAATCCATCCGGCTTCTTAGCAAACACCGTGGTTTCTCCCCAAGGCAAACTACTCGGCTTGATAAAACTCTTCGCTTCTAAATCCACCAAATACACCTTTAACTCCCTCATCTCTGTAGGGTTATCCTGCTTGGCGGTCTACTTACTAGTTTTGCTCCTGGAACCAAATCTATCCAAAACTCAATGGATCGTTTTGGTGCTAATTCCACTATAGGCTCAAAAACATCTGCGAATTTCCTAACTATGAAAACTCAACTCAACTCATCATCCGATTCCATAACACCCAACAAAACATACGTCTCACCCCTAGAACCCAGTATGGAATAAACAATCATGTCGCTGCAATCAAGGTGCCAAGAGATATTTTTCTATCCTAGAAAAATATCCTGGCATCGTACTAACTTAACCAATCGATACCCATAATAATTTCGAACCCCACAAAATCAAATATATGCAAATTTCGAAGAAAAGCATAACCTAACAAGTCAAACTCTAACTGATCACATCTCAACCCTAGCGTTGCATACCCTCCTATTGGATTCAAAACCCATAAGGAAGTAACTAAATTTGTGGGTTCTAGGTTAAACTTATCTATCAAACATCTAAATATAAAAGAGTGCAATGCACCAGTATCAAATAGAATGTTAATAGTCATACCATGAATTTGAAGCGTACCTCCCAAAACTGCCTTTCCCTTCTCCTAAGACGTCGTCTTCGAAATAGCAGGCTCCAATGCATATACCTTGGCCTTTCTATCCTTAGCAGCCTCCTTGCATTGATTCTTATAGTGTCCTATCTGATTGCAGTTGAAGCATCTGATGTTCTTCTTCTCGGTTACTTCTTTCGGCTTCCCAGCACAACACTCATTGGAAAAATGGCCCTTCTTGTCGCACTTAAAATGGACCACCTCAGACTTCCCATTCTTAGCTGCTCCACTCTTTTGAGCACTGTTCTTATGGAAGAACTTCCTCTTCTGGGACCTTCTTCACCTTACTCTTCTCTTAACGTGCAAGCATCTCTTCGTGCCTCAAGGCCATCTCCATAACTACATCACAAGGATCTGTAATATGCGGTAAAGTAACCCTAGCCAACTCATGCTTCAATCCTCTGATAAAATTTTTGTTCCTCTTCATCGTAGTTTCCACGGCAGCATAGCCATATCTGGATAGCTCTTCAAACCTACTAGCATACTCGAGAATAGTCACCTCTCCTAGTTCCAGCTCAACAAACTTCCGGATCAACACAGATTTTGTCATCACCGACATGAACCTCACCTGGAACCTCGTTTTAAACTCTGCCCATGTCAAAGTCTCCTCATCGACTAACACAGTCACACTACTCCACCAAAATAAAGCAGCTCCCTGAAGCCATCTTGATGCCAACCTCATCTTTTGCACATCATTGAGCTCCAAGTTTGAAAGATTCTCTCACAATGTAGCAATCAATTCTCCATCTCAATGGCATCTTCCTTTCCAATAAATGGCTTCCATTCAAGCCTAATATAATCTCTACTCGAAACATCATAATTGTTGAAAACTGGAGATTCCCGAACTTCTCCTACCATTATTCCAGTAGCATCTCCCGCTTGCACCATATTCATGAAAAACTGATACATAGCTTCTATTCCAACTTGCAGGACTCCAGCACCTACATTTTCTGCTTGTACCTGGCCTTGGTTCCTCCTCACATTAGGTCTGGCATTCACTTCGATGCCCTTCCCTCTTGGATTAAATTTTCCTCTTCTACCATCCATATCTGTATTCAAAACTCATGAGATACAGGAACATAACCTAACAAAGATAGAAGAATAGAGATAAAGCATATACTTATATATAACAAATACAAGTATGTTACCTAATGTTATCCTATACCCCAATCTTACTCTGATTCCTTAGGGTTATGTTTTAAAAACCCTTTTTAGTTTAAAGTTTTTCATAAGCCTATGCTCTCGTACCAAGTTGTAGCATCCCATGTTTGGAGGCCAAAAGCTAAGCGCTATAAATGCTGCAATCATCCATAGCATTAACTTCTGGTGACAAAATACGATAATGCTACTGGTATCCCAAATATCAAAAGTACATTAATATGAACAAAATCACAGATTTCAAAACAATATTTTGCTGATTACATTCCAAAACAATAATTCATATCCATGTTACATAATCCTTTAACATTTCCCAAGCAATTATTAAATATATCATTTACAAAATACGCCAAGAGCGGCATATGATGATGCCCATTTGGTTGTTCAGGATCAATATAGCCATATTTGACTTAATATACACAGTGGAAAAAGAAAATTAACTATGACTCTTATTTAGCTATCTGTCAGACACCTTCTCGTCTTTGGAAGCTTTATGTGCCAAATATTCTAAAACCTAAAAACCTTAACCCTCAGCCTACTTAAATCAGTTTTGAGCACCTGAGAGTCTTAAAGGAAACAAAAACTTCGAGCCAGGCACAAAGTCTTGTGTGAATAATACTAATACATCTCAGATACTTTATGTTAAATGAGACCACACCGCTTGGCGGAACGGGTTTCCCCTCACTAACATCCTTTTAAAACATATCTTTTGCAAATATTTTCCTGCAACCCAAACTGGTTAAAATCTGTAAAGCATCATTATGTAAACATACATACTAGGTAAAAATGAACTATCTTTTCAAATACTTTAGTTTTGTTTGACTACCTATTAACCTTTGGCTCACTCGGGCCCATCGGACAATATTAGAATTTATCTAACATCTGTTAGACTCTTCTTCTTTTGGATGGTCTATCAGTAACTATATGTTAAATACTTATCTTTTGGATGGTCTATCCTTAACTTATCATCTCCTAGGGTTACTTGGTCTTAATGGTTTTGCCGTCTCACCAATAACCTATCTGTATATGAACATATATTCCCTTCTATGTGTAATCATCATTTTAGTCTTACCTATGACAAAGCCCTACACACTAGAATTTTGGACTAAATTAGCTAGGGCTAATAGCTAATGTATATGGGGTAACCCTATACCAGTCCCATCTGGTGTTTTCATATTGGAGTCATTTTACTTAGGGATACCTTCCTAATATTTTCCTTGAAAATCTTTTCAAAATGATTTAAAATTTTTAAATCAAACTCAAAAAAGGAAAGTATACAATCTCTATGCTTTAGTCAAAATCACCTTGCCATGTTATATATACTTTATCCAAATCTAGTTGATGAAAACATTTAAATCTTTGAAAGTCTCCCTTTCGAATCCAAGTATCCCTTTCGAAACCATTGAAAGTATTCCTTTTGGAACGATTGGAAGAACCTCTTTCTAAAACAAGTAAAACCCTTACTTTTATCCAGGCCGAAATGCCTAAACCATTCTTTCGTAACCATTCTCAAAATCCTTTCGAAACATTGGAAAGGCTTCCTTTCAAAAGTTTCAAAACCTTATACATCTCCCTCCCTAAAACCTTTAAATATTGCCTTTCGAAAAAATAGGAAAAACCTTTCCTTTCAAACCTTTCAAAACCTTCGAAAAATATTTCCTTTTAATCCTTTTGAAACAACCAGAAAAACCAAACCTTTCGACCCCTTCGAAACCACTGGGGAACCACCCCTTCGTAGCCATCCTTTAAAAACCTTTGAAAGCATCAAACTTTGATAAACATAATCCTTTCGAAAGCACTTGGGTTCAATTTAAAAAAAGTGGAAAAACACCTTTCAAAACCATTCAAAAATGACTATTTCGAAACCTTTCTAGGTTATACTTCAATCGGAGAAAAACGGTCATTAAAACCATTTAATTCGAAAGCCAATCTTTCAAAAGCATTCCAAAATAAAGAAGTAATGGTGTCGAAACCAACCCTTCGAAAGCATTTGAGAAGTGGCAAATTTTAGAAAACAAAACAACCCCTTCGAAATCATTTGGGTCAAAAGGTGAAAAGGCGGCAGCTAAAGGCTTTGACTAAGTTGAAAGCAGTCATTTAAAACAAAAGCGCAACCCAATCGAAACCATTCTTTTAAACCATTCGACCTAGTCAAAAGCTAACTAAGTCGAAAGCATCTTAGTCGAAAGCAAGTAGGTGCATTTTCCTTTAAAACCAAAGTATTGCCTCAACCGCTTCGGAACCCCCTGGTTTCAACTCAATGCCTTCCACCTACATCCAATTCAGCATATACCAGTAACTTGATACCATGTGCATTGGTTTCGACTGTATCGGAGGTGAAGGTGAAGAGGAGGATCCTAGTGCCAAAAGCATCGAAACGGTGAAAAACCTATTTATTTGTCCTTTTAAACTATTTCTTTTGTACCTAACTTGCCTTGTTTGTTTAAATCTGATTGGTTGCCATATTACTTTTCAAAAGTGCTACCAATTTCCAAAATTAACAAATTTTGATTATTTACAAAATGCCCCTCCTTCTCTTATAAATATTTAAAATATTTAAGTCCCATACCTGAAATAATTTTATATATCCATTAAAGCACTTAAGAAAAATCTATAAAAATTCTAGAAAATCTCTTTCAATATGTTTTCCAACATATAAAAATTTGTGACCCAAATCTTTTATTATTTAACCGTAAATAATTTATAACCAAAAATAACCTTTTCTTTACTAGAATATTCATACAAAATCCACATAAATTCAAAAAATTTTGAAAATTGAAACCCAGTACTAAAATATTATTTCTGGTCTAAATAAAAATTTGTAAGGCATTTATATGTCGTTTAATAAGGTTTTTACCTTAAAACATATCATAAAATCAATATGAATATGTATAAATCATCAACAAATATATGTAAACATTCCATCATTCGAAAATATGGAAAAACATTGCAAATTGGTTTAGATTTTCCCTAAAAACCGAAAACAAAACAAATATGAGATGTAAACAATATTTACCTTAGCTTAACAGATTAAAGATATGAGTTCACTAAGCTTCCCTTTCCCCTTTCTTTCTCTTTCTCTTGTTAATGGCGGCCGACCTTAGCTTTTTAAAATTTTGAACAAATGAAAATGAACGTGTAGGTGATAGATGACTTAGGGATATAGATATAAGACTGGCCTCTAACCTATTTTACCCCTCTTATACTTCACTTTAAACTCTTCTTTTAATTCATAGTTTAAGTGGGACAATTACCGCTTAATTATAATTCAAATCTCAATTCTAAATCATCACATTATTTTATTTAATTTATGTAATTAAATATCCTAAATAATGTTATCAAAATATGGAGTGTTACAAAATCTCACATCTTTAATCACAAAGCTAAGGTGAATATTGACTATATATCATTTTTCTTAAGTGTTTTTGGTTTTTAGGTTGAATCCAATTTATCTTGCATGATTATGCCATGTTTTTTAATGATTAAATGTTTATATATGCTTGTTGATGATTTATGCTTAATCATATAGGTTTTCTGACATGCTTTAACGTGAAAACCTTAACTAAAGACATCCTAATACCTCACGATTTTAGATTTCGATCAAAAATGATATTTCAAAGATGGATTTCAATTTTCATAATTTTCTGAATTAATGTGGATTTTATATTAATTTTCCAGTGAAGAAAATATTTATTTGGTTTAAAATTATTTACGGTTAATAATATATGATTTGGGTCTGAAATTAATATATGTTGGAAAACATATTAAAAATGATTTTTTGGAATTTTTGTAGAATTTTCCTAAGTGTTTTGATGAATATATAAAATTATTTAAGGTATGCGACTTAAATGTTTTATATATTTATAGAAGGAGAAGGGGTATTTTATAAGTAAGTTAAATTGTTTATTTTTGAAATATTGGCAGCACATTTAGAAAAGAAAAGTACCAACCAATAATATTTTGACAAACAAGGCATGTTAGTTGAAAAGAAATTTTTTAAAGTAAAAATCTGTTTTTACATGCTTTTGGCATGTTTCACTACTTTCGACACCAGAGGTTCTGACCAAGTACTTCCACCTTCATACAATCGAAACCAATGCATCCGGTATCAACTAATTGGTACGTAGCAAATTAGACTAAGGCGAAAGGCACTGCGTCGAAGCTAAGGATTCCGAAGTGGTGAAAGCGCAACGTTGCTTTCAAATGAAAACACACCTACTTTGCTTTTGAAGGGTTGCTTTCAACCTGGTTGGCTTTCGACCAAGTTAAATTGTTTTAAAGGGATGGCTTCAAATGGATTGCTCCTTTAATTTTAAGTAAATGCTTTCGAATGGGGTCGAAACCCCTAACTGTCGCATTTCTACCTTTTGAAGCCAATGGTTTTGAAAGGTATACTTTGTTTTGAAACTGAGCCACTTCTCCAATACTTTTGGAAGGTTGGTTTTGAGGCCATTACTTTCTTTGCTTAGAAAATGCTTTCAAAAGAGTGCTTTTGACTTAAGTGTTTATGACCCTTTTTTGCTATGTTGAAGGTAGAACCCAAAGGTTTCGAAGGAGTTAATTGTAAATGATTTTGAAAGGTGTTTCCATATGTTTTAAATTGAACCCAAATGCTTTCAAAAGTTTTGTTGGTTACAAAGGTTGTGATGCTTTCGAAAGGTTTAAAGAATGCCTTCGAAGGGGTGGTGGCCCAATGGTTTCGAAAGGTTTGAAAGGAAAGGTTTTCCAATGTATTCAAAAGGCAATGTTTAAAGGTTTTAATGATAGGATGTCTAAAGTTTTAATGCTTTCGAAGGAAAGGTTTTTAAGTGATTTTGAAAGGAAGATTGAATGGTTTCGAAAGGAATGTTTTGGCCCTTCGGCCTAGGTGAAAGAAAGGGGTTTTACTTGGTTTCGAAAGGCGTACGTTCAATGGATTCAAAAGTGGTACTTTCAAACGTCTAAATGTTTTCATCAACAAAGATTTGAGTAAAGTATATATATAATATGGCAAGGTGATTTTGAGTAATGCATGGAGTATGTGTATTTTCCTTGTTTAAGTTAGGTTTAAAGGTTTTTAATCAATTTGAGATGAAAAGTTTTTCTGGGAAAATTTTAGAAAGAGCACCATAAGTAAAATCACTCCGATATTAGTATACCAGATGGGAATGGTATAAGGTCGTGCCTTATATAGTAGCTATTAGCCCCAGCTAATTTAATCCAAAATTCCAGTGTGTAGGGCTTTTTCTTAGGTAAGACTAAAATGATGATTACACACAGAAGCGAATATATGTTCATATACAGATAGGTTATTGGTGAGCCTGCAAAACCATTAGGATCAGGTGACCCTGGGAGAAGATAAGTTAGGGATTGACCGTCCAGAAGAGGAGTATCTAACATGTGTCAGATTATTTTATTTAATATTATCTGGTAGGCCGGAGTCAGCCAATGATTAGTAGCTAGACAAACAAAACTATAATGTTTGGACAGATAGTTAATTTATTACTGATATGTATGTTTACATCATACTGCTTCATAGTTTTGAACCAATTTTGGTTGCAGGAAATGATTGGAAAAAGATATGTTTCAAAAGGATATTAGTGAGGGGAAACCCGTTCCGCTAAGCGGCATGGTCTCACTTAATATTAAATACTGAGATGTATAGTACTATTCACACCAGCCTTTATGTCCAGCTCGAAGTTTATGTTTTTCCCCTTAAACTCTTGGGTGCTCAAAATTGATTTGATTAGGCTAAGGCTTGAGGTTTTCAGGTTATTAGTAGGTTGGCGAATAAAGCTTTCGGAGACGAGCAAGTGGTTGACGGATAGCTATTTAGGAGTTGTTGTTTTATTTTGTTTGATTCCGCTATGTTGTATTATGTCAGTCCGACTATAGACAACTAGGAGGCATCTTCATATGTCGCTCTTGGCGTGTTTTATAATAATTATATTTGATCTGAACCTGGGAAACGTATGAGATTATGTAACTTGGATATGAATTATTTTTTTGAAATGTAATCAGTAAATTGTTTTAATCTGTGATGTTTTATTTCATATTCAATATTATGGATACCGTTAACACAGACGCATTTATTTGTTGGAAGTTTATACTATAGATGACTACAACATCTGTAGTGCTTAGCTTGGGCCTAGGGGATGTTACATTCACCAAGGTCCATACCCTGTGTAGGTTACATAAGTCCATACCTTTGGTATGTCACAATAAGTCAACACCAAACAAATCGTTCATTACTGTAAGTTCTAAAATTCTAGAGTATGGACTCACTCCATATGTAACATATGGAATTGCCACTCAATGCTCCAATCATTAGGCCTAAAATCCCATCAGATAACTCTATCAAATGCTCATACTAACACAAATCCCATTCCAAATGGAATGCATGACCCCAGTGTCATAGTACTCTTCTAGTATCCCTCCTAGCCTTCCCCAAAATCTACGGTTTTGAAATACGTGCGGGATGGATCTCATATGGGCCTCAAAATTGAAGTACTCCAAAACCTAACAAAATTTCATAGATGACCCCAAAAAATGGTAATAATGGTCCAAACGTCACCTCATTCCGACTTCTTATGTGAAAGTTACCACGTTTTGAAGTTTTACCTGTTAGATACTAGAGCAAAGATGGCATGTTTTCTCTCAATAATTTAACTAAATAGACCTACTCAATAAACTGAACTAATAGGTTCCTACCAATGAACCTGGGCAGGGAGTAGATTCCCCGAGTGGAAGCCTATTCACTTGTCGTTTCTTACGACGCTTCTCCCAATGAGTCACCTTACTACTAGAGCCTGCCTCCATCCCATCGGACATCTATTGCAGTTCATTTTTTCATGTTTTAGAAGTGGTTTCTTAAGTATAGAAAACCAATTTCAATACCAATATCCACTCTTTGGAAGAGTAGAGTTCAACGAGCAATTGTAGCGACCCGAGTTTCTCTAGTCGCTAAAATGACATACCCGACCTCCCTGCATTGTACGTAGCTTTTATGCGTGTCCATACACTCATTTATGCACGCCTTTGAAAAAATGTATACAAAAACATACATCACAACACAAATTACATTTCGAGCTTCACCGGTGCGATTACCTGATCTGGTAGTCTCCTACACAACTTAACACACCCGTTGGTTGCTATGGTTACATGGGATCGCTCGTAACATGCCTATATACTCATACATGCATTCCTACTTATATATAATTCAATACACAAATGTTCAAACGAAACTCTCATTATAAATTCTAGTCAGAATACTAGATTTGTATTGAGCGTTGCATAGCCTCAAATACACATATACGTATACCCGCTTGTGCACGTATACACAGGAATATATTTACACAAGCTATTTATCTATCAATAGATCAATTATTACCATTACTTACTAATATTTTCAATAAAAGTAAAATATCACTTTAAACCATTATATGGAATCTCATATCTATTTCATAAAATATATTCTTAATTTATAAAGTCATGAAACCAATTTATAAATACTAATTAAGCTTCATTAGTCTCCAATCACTTTAATAGTAAATATAGAGTTCCCAAACCACTTAAGTTAGCATATTAATATTTTAAAAATCAATTCAAATAGATTAATTAACATATTCAAATGACGCGCACATCATTGTAGTACTTAATTAATCTCAAATCAACAATAATACCACAACAAATCACCCAATTAGCCCAAATCAAATCTAGGACTTACTATTTATTTTCAAAACATAGTATTAGGCTCTTAAACAATTAATTAGCTAAGGGAAACATGTTTATAGCATGGATACAAAACTAATCCTCAACATAGAAATCTCAAAATCATTTCATAAAACTTCTTAATTATAAATAAATAAATTAATGAAGTAAAATACATGAATTTAATAGGAGAATCATCCCACTGACCTCATATTTCCCAAATATATCTCCAACTCAACAAAAACCCAAATTAGCTTTCTTTAATTTTGGAAATCAATGCCAAGGCTCCTATTAATGCCAATCCCTTGATGGGTTTGTAGGAAAAGAAAGAAGATTTATGGTGATTTTTATTCTATTTTAGAAAATTTATTTAAAGAGATTAGGAGGTGATTAAAGGGGTAATTAGGTGGCCATAAAAGAGGAGAAGAAGAGAATGTGCAATAAATAAGTGAATGAGAATTACGAAGAGGTTAGCCCCTTCTAGGCTAAAGGCTAAGTTTACAAATTTTTCCATCCGACACTATTCTTCTTCGAAAATCATCGACTCCAAACATATAGACCTTATATTCAATCTAATTATGGATGTCAAACTGAACTAAATAGAAAAGGTTTGTGGGCCTAATTCCATTGTAGAAAAAAGTTAGCTTTATTGATTGATTCACGAACCGAACGTAGACTACTAGCTAAAATTTTATCTATCGAAATATATCAATGCTTATACTCATTTTGACCCGCAACGTTGATCCTAACTCAATGGAAGTGATCTCAAGTCCTAATTTCACCATATGCGAAAAGTCACATTTTTGACTTTCAATTGAACAACGACTAAATATTTAAATTAACTCTTTAAATATATTATCTACAAATATGCAGTTTGTTAGACTATCCTTACCTTAAAAGGATTTCGTCCACGAAATTCTCATGGGTACGAGAAAGTAATAGGACTTACCAAACTTCTCAAATCTCAGTTTCAGAAAATTCCAATGGTACCTTCCCTTATGCTATCAGCATCTCAGAACTTCCTAATTAAAATGCATCACACAAAAGAAAATATGCAATGACCTTTATCATCCTACATTCCTAAAAAACTCATACCTCCCTTAAGAAAGCTTCTCACTATTTAAATGTCAATCTAAGCAAAAAAGCATTTAAACAACTATACATCATCTCTAAGTACCTATTGTACTATACCAAGAGATTTGCATAAACACATAATTTAAACATGTATAACCTTAGTGTAGTAACTGGTACTACTATAGTAATACATAACAATCAATTAGAGAGTAAGCTCAAGAGAGTCGGTCTCAAAGTATACCACTGACTCTGAGTCACATCAAATGGCAGTGGACTCGTAAGATCGCATCTCACCCCATAGCAGGCACAGATGATTTGCGATCTATTCTCGATAGCTAAGGAATATAAATTAGTACCCGTCATTACTAACGGGTGTAGTCAACAATGGGCCCTTATCGTGATCCAACGATACCAGGTAAATAGGGCCAGTACATTAATGTACTCAGACATTTATCATGATTTAATTATAAATAGAGTTAATGTACCAAGACATCTATCAGGGTCCAATAATAGGCATGGCCACTACAACGTATGATTACTAACATAAGATGGATAATGTACATGATCACTAATATAAGATCGATATGATGTATGGTCAGTAATATAAGTTCGGTACAATTTATATAACTATACATACCTCGGAGTAAACCCCTGAAGGTAGGAATTCATTATTACCGGTAATGATATGCACTTAATTATGTCATATAATTAACCTTTAATCAATCAATAACAACCAACAACAATCAACAATCATGCAACAAGCAACGAGCAAATCATTGCAAACAAGAATGAGCAACAATAACTATCATACAAATTATAAAACATGCAAACAAGAAATCTACAAGAATCAACCAGCAATAAAAATCAGCTAATAGCAAAATCATACAACAACAAACAACATCAAATTAGCAACCAAACATAAGCAATAGAAACAAAGCAAGCAACAAAACAATAAAATATTTTAAAGAGTCTATACTAACATGCCCCGTAATCATCAAGAGTCAAACGTCCATGTTGAACCATAAACTCCAACGAGTTCGTCCATTATTAAAAAGGAATAAATGTCTAAGTGGTGTAACCCCTTTCGTGAATACAATATATGAAAGACTATTACACCTCATGCTATGAAAGCTAAAGCCTATACGATATGCAGGATCACCAAGTCTTAAAACTCTCGAATAAATCTAGCAATCAATGCCTTAACTTTCCTTTTCTTCCAAACAGAACTCATTATCTTGAAGAAAAAATATCGATTAAATCATCATCAAATGAAGGTTTATAGTTGCCTAGGATTGCTTGGGTTTACATCTACTCTAACCGCATAATGTTAATAAGGATAATATACTAAGTGTAAGATGATGCTCACCTAAGAAAGTATCATCTCATCAATTAGGAGATTATTCGAATCGCCACAATACTAGTCGTGAAATCCTTCCCTAAACTCTCTCATTGTAATAATTATACTACAGTGAAATTTTATAATTTCTACATTTCATAACAAATGACACCTACCCATTCCAACTCAACATTTTCTTGTAAGATTTCTTTGTTAAATTAGGGTCGACCATTTGACTCCATCCGTGGGAATTTTGATTTGGTTTGTTGATCCGACTATAGAAATCTCCCTGAATGACTGAGGTTGTGCTTTAGAAATCTCCGGGTCATCTCAAAAATCGAACTCAAGTGCTTATCTATCAGAACCAAGTTAAAATTCCTATCTTAATAGGTGCAAACCACCTAGAAAATCTATGCTCAAACTATAGGTTAAGAACTAGTATGTGAATGGGAAAATCTTTAGAAACCGACCCTTTCGGCACATGGGATTACTCCCATAATCCGAGGTTTACTGACACAATTAGAACTCGAACGACTCTAGGTAAATGCCCATAAGTCATCCACTTGGCATTTTATTTTTACTAGGCATCCTTGAACACTACTTGGATATAAATCCGAGTCACACTTCATTGACCGAACCCACTCAACTTGAAAGCTCATGCATCAAGTTTGAATGGTAACACTTTAGTTCCTTTATCTCAGCTTTACAACTAAGGTAACTCATATAAGATTTATCTCTATTGAAGAATTTACCAATCGTAAATGGTGTCAAGTTTAGCCTATCTACCGAGTAACTAGAAACATATAAAATATACTGCTCATGTTTTGGAAGGAACATAAGTGATTTTCCAAAAATAGAGCATACCTCACTACATAAGTTCCTTCCAATTTTCCTAAGCCGTAAGCCCGCTAGGACTCAGCAATGCCTGAGAAGCACAAGTCATCATCACTTACACACCCTTTAAAAATGTAGGACTTTCCTTCCTCAAGTGATCGAGCCGATCGCAAATAAAACACTTACACTTCACTCTAGCCTGATGACGTTACATACCAAAATGTCTCCTATATGCCACAGGAGTGACATACCAGACCAACTTTTCTTTTCCAAACAAGATCGATCTACTTTATGTCATGGTCATTACGCCTCGGTTGGGGTTTCTATTGCTTTTCACTTACATTACCTCAACGATCTCTCATGGGCATTCTCAAAAAGGAGAACTATCCCAACGAGATATTCAAAAGTGGACCCTAACAGAGGTAAGGCTAAGCAATGAACCCCTCACCAAGGCTTAGGACCTAAGGAAAATTTATTTGGCCACAACGCCTGAGTACCGACCACCTCAAACTCCAGAACAAAAGGTTAAACTGGTCAACACTCCTTCACTGATAAGCTGTCTTGCTCTAGATGGATGGAACACTCAAGTGACATGCTTTTCTTGATCTCAAAAATGAAATGAATACTTAAAGCGACGCCTGATTAAATTTTGAATCATTGGGCTGCTTATCAGCCACAAAAACATTGCATCCTACCCAGCTAAAGTCATTGTTTCCCAATTGCTTGAGAAACAATGTCACTTACGAGAACATACCCAGGACTTATATCGATAGAACCCTTCTCATGCATGTATTCAAGACAGCGCCTCAGCAACAGTCTCAGGATTTAGATATGGCACCCCTCTAAGTGCTAAGGAAATTCCGACACTACTTTGAAGAGTCTAAAGCTGGTGGAGCTAGAAACATTGATACCCAAAAGGCCACACCACTTTTGGCACTAACGTCAATCAGTTGGAAATATTCATGGGCAATGGAACATCCTTTGTGGTAGCTAAATAGTCTCCGAACTAATGGGCATATTAGACTACCTATATGAAGCCACTTCTGTATTTCATCTGCTTATATGGATAGCTTGACGAAAGTACCTAAAAAACGAACGGTAGAAACAAATCAAGTCCATAAGATAGGTAGTGCATACTATATTATATAGTAGAAAAATACAAGTACGCTCTCTCAGTTTATCTCCTTCAACTAGATTGATTAACTCAAAATGTTATACCCGGTCCAAGTGTTGAGCCCAAGCTCCGATACCAACTATAACAACCCAACCTTCGTAATACCTAAAAATTGATGCCTTACATTATCACATGACTTTCGAGTACAACAAAAGATAGGCCGTGGGAGTAAAATTAAAAACAAAACTAACTAGACACGGATAAGATCTCACAATAGAATGACAACATATACTTTACTAAATATACATGAACATAATAAGATGGCAATATATAAAATACCGCACTAGCAAAAGCATCTGATAAATCAATATCAATATAGAAAATCAAAATACATCTACTCCTATGAATATTTGATACAATAGTCTCGTATACAAATAAAAGGTCCGTCATGTACAAATAAACTAACAGGTATATATATCTTAAAACATCGATGTCACGCCTCCAAAATGCTCCATCTGCACACTCTCCTAGCATATCCCAAAAAGCACCTGAATCCTGAACAACTCAATCGAATACCCGAGAGTTGCTACGACAAAAGCAAAAAGACAAAACGTGGGACATACATAAAGTTTGGTGTGAGGGGAACCATCTCAGAGTACGGTATGTTTGAATTATATACATATAAACACAAACTACTAAATCACAGTCGGTCCTCTCAATAAACATGGCTTAAGGGTAATCCGGACTGCCTATAAACAAGTATAGTAAATCCATCTCAAAAGTAGAGGATCATACCATAACCTTCTTTTCTCCTGTAACAACAAGTTAGCACAATATTTTCCATTGCATTACACTACACCGAAACTACTGATAACATGGTACAAATATACAATGATCAAACTGTGATCCCGAAACAATGATCACTACTTCTAAGATCGATAAGATATGCCTCAACATGTATGGTCGCTACTGCTAAGACTGAATAGGTATCCCATAATGCTTATGGTCACTACAACGAAGATCGAATAGGTGCGCCACAACGTATATGGTCACTACTGCTAAGACCTAATAGGTACACCACGATGTATATGGTCACTACTGTAAATCCCAATCATTTGTAAGCTTACGAAAGTAAGACCTAATAGGTACGCCATAACGCGTATGGTCACTACTGTTAATCCCAATCGTTCGTAAGATTATGAACGTGGGATCCAAAAACGTCTAAAAGATCATAACAAGATAAAGTTATTCATGGTCCCTTCAAGATCATGTCAAGTGTGTCATGGCTATATACAACACTCTACGTTTACCACTACAAGATCGATACCTCAGTAGGTCACCTAAGTCCATACCCTGGGTAGGTCACATAGTCCATACCCTGGGTGTGTCATAAAAAGTCAACACCAAACAAATCGTGTTACTCTAAGATCGAAAATCTTTAGTACAAACTGACTTCGTATAGAATCGCCACACACGGCTTTAGTCGCCATGGCTTAAAAATCCACCAGAAAACTCTAGCAAAACCCCATCATAACCCATATCTCATTCCAAATGGAACTCATGACATCAGTGCCATAATACTCTTTCAGCGTGCCCTTACGGCCTACCTCAAAACTATGGTTTTGAAATACGTGCTGGGATGGGTCCCATGTAGGCCTTGAAATCAAAATGGTCTAAATCTTGCTAAGATTTCACTCATTGTAGCCCTTAAAAAATGGTGAACAATGACCCAAACTTCAACACAATCAACTTCGTATGCGAAAGTTGTCGCATTTTGAAGTTTGCACAATACATAGTATGTCGGTCAACTAAGGTTCCATTCATTCAGTTGAACTAGGGTAGAGATGATATGTTTTCTCTCGACCAGTCAACTGAATGGACCTATTTGTTTGAATGAACTGACAGGTTCCATATAATGAACTGGGCAGAGAGCAGATTCCCTGAATGGATGCCGATTCACGTGTCGTTTCCTCCAATGCTTCGCCTAATGGGTCGCTTTGCTACTAGAGTTTTCTCTATCCCATCGGACATCCATCAAGGTTTATTTGTTGACGTTTTGGAAGTGGCTTCTTAAGTATATGAAAATCAATTTCTATAACAAATTCCAATCTTTGCACGAGTAGAATTCAATGGGTAATTATAGCCACCCAACTTTCTCTAACATGCGAAACCAACATACCCGGCCTCCATGCCTTGCATATAGCTTTTACGCATGTCGATACACTCATTTATGCATGCCTTTGCAAACATATACGCACAAACACACATCTTAACATAAATTACATTTCGAGCTACACCAATGCGATTACTTGACTCAATACTCTACTACACAACTTAGCGCACTCTATGGTCGCTATAACTACATGAGATCGCTCGTAACATGCCCACATACACATAAATAAATTCCCGTACATATATATCATTCAATACACAAATATTCATACACAACTCCCATCAATGATTCTAGTCATAACACTATATTTTTTTGAGCGTTGCTTAGCCCAAAATGCACGTATACATATACCCGTTTGTGCATGTATAAACAAATGTATATTTAAACAAGCTATTTAACTATCACTAGATTAATTATTACTTTTACTTGCTAATCTTTTCAATAAGAGTAAAATATCACTTTAAACCATTTTATAAAATACCATATCTATTTCATAAAATATATTCTTCATTTATAAAATGATGAAACCATTTTATAAATATTAATTAAGCTTTATTAGTCTCTAATCACTTTAACAATAAGTGTAGAGTTCCAAACCACTAAAATTGTCTTACTAAAATTATAAAAATCAATTCAAATAGATTAATTAATATTTTCTAAGGACGTGCGCATCATTACTACTTAATTATCTCAAATCAACTATAACATTACGACAAATCACCTAATTAGCCCAAATCAAACCTTACGTTTATTAACTATTTTTAAACATAGTATTAGGTTCTTAAACAATTAATTAGATAAGGAAAACATGTTTATAACATGAATATAAATCTAAAACTTTGCATAGAAATCTCTAAATCATTTCATAACACTTTGAAATTATAAATAAATGAAGTAATGAAGTAAAATACACAAATTTAATAGAAGAATCACCCTACTCATCTCTTATTTCTCAAATTAAGCTCCAAGCCAACAGAAACTATAATTAGCTCTCTTTGATTTTCAAAATCAACATCAAAGCTCTGATTCATGCCAATCCTTTGATAGGTTTTGTAAAGAATAAGGAGAGAAGATTTATGGTGATCTTTATTTGATTTTAGGAAATTTATTTAATGGGTTTAGGAGTTGATTAAGGGGTAGTTAGGTGGCCATTAGAAGAAGAGAAGAAGAGATTGTTAAATAAATTAGTGAATGTGAAGAGATTAACCCCTTATGGGCTAAAGGGCTCTAACTTCACAACTTTCTTTATCTGGCACTATTCATCTCCAAAAATCATCCACTCCAAACATATCGAACCTTATACTCAATTAAATTCTAGATGCCATTCCAGACTCAATGGAAAAGATATGGGGACCTAATTCATTGTACATAAAAGTTAGCTTTTTGGATCAATTTACGAATCGAACACATGCTATTAGCTAAAAATTCATTGGTTGAAATATATCAATGCTTATACTCATTTTGATTTCCAACGCCGACCCAAACTCAAGGGAAGTGGTCTTAAGTCCTAATTTGACCATATGTGAACCACATTTTAGACATACAATTCAATAACGTCTTAATACTTAAATTAATTATTTAAATATATTAGCCTTAAATATGCAGGTAGTTACAGATGTGGTCCCCTATCTCTGGGAGCGTTGTTCGTCCAAACCCTTTATAATGTCTTACTGGTTCTATGGCATTCATCTTAACACCATTATTCTATGCACCAGTATCTCGTATATCATTGGTGCGAGCATTCGGAAAATGTCCCTCATTCTTAGAATGGTTCAAAGTATCGAGTTATTGCTCGGCCCCCGCCTCCAATAAAATTGATACCGACCTGACTATGGTTGGTACCAACTTGATTTGTCATGGAAAGAACAACTCCATCTCGTCCACTTTATTTCTTTGATTCTCTAACAACCGTCTCTTCATTTTTTGCTTGCCTTCTCTTCTATTTTGATTTGATAATGATGAACTTTCTTCCTCAAGACTTAAAGACAATGAATCCTTATGGTTCTTCTTACGCCTATACGGTTGATGGCACAACATAGCAAAGCTTTCCTCTATATTTCAAGCATGGCATTCTGGCTATCCAACACCCTTTTATTCATCTCAGCCATTTTTCTATCTAACTTAGCTTTTGTCACCATCTCCTATAGGGAAGAAGTTCCTGATAATGCATTTGTTGGCTGAGTAGTCTCTTCATTATGCCAAGAAGCCTCATCTTCTCTTGCAACAGCTCTAGACTTGTGATGTCTTACTAGGGGACATATCTTTCAGATGTCATGTAGATTCTTTTTTAAATCTAAGTAACTTCATATCTATAGCAATCAACTTCTAGATGCTTGAAATCCAAAATTATACGCTAGATCTTCACTTTAGAATCTCATTTCTCAATGAAAGTATCAAAAATGTTGAGTTAAAAGGTAATACAACACCCGGATCAATAAAAAAAGCAAACAGATTATAAATGAAAATTGACAACAAGGAAAGATTAATTTTTGCAGTACTTCAACCTTAAACCACAGATAATGTCCATTTTAATTTTATCGCTAGAGATTTGACATGAATACAAATGATTTACATGGTTTTAGATCTATAAAATAATGCAAGTTCTGGTTTGACAGTAATTCATGGCGAAATTAGATTAAAGGAGAGAATAGAAATCAAGATCCCTCTTTTTGTTGCTTTTAGGTGGTTATTTATAGACGAACCCAACCACTGAACTCGCCAGCTCAGAGTAGACCAGGTAAGAACTCAGGTCCACACGATTAGGAATTATGAGTGTTTTCCACAATCACATGTTGGTACTGACCATAATCTTGTTGTACCGACCATAATTTGCTTGATGGTCTATCAGTTTCCTCCATGCTTGTTCATATCTTCAAATTTCCCAGCTTTTTTCTCAAAATTTTCTCCCCCAATCATGTACGTCCTAAAAAGATTTGTCTTATGTGAGACTTATCTTTTTCTATAAAGTACTGGAGTAGTTCAATTACTTGTTCTGAGGTGAGCTACTTTATGATCATCTCGGTACTAAGATGATTATAGTTGGTACCAACCATCTTTAAAGTGCTTTGTTTGGCTCCAACTTCTTATACTCCATCATTTCATCATCCTAAGCAACCTCTTAAGCTCTTAATTCATTTCAACTTCATCTTGAAGTCCAGTTTCATTAAAAAGTCACTCAGTTCAAATGCTAGATAACAAACAACCTTTGATTTAGTCAAATATAATGGATTTACATACATAATTTCTGGCCCGGGTAAGCCCAAAGTTTCCAATATTTTTACCAAAACTTAATTTTAATGTAAATTGGTAATTTGACTCTTTAGACTATCCTAGGGTCAAAATTAATTTCTCCTAAATTTAGAGAATCAGATCCATAGAACTTTTTGGTTGAGTTTATATCCAGTTTACCCCACCCCCCAATTCATATAAATTATATTATCAAAATAGTGGAATAGTGTTTTCCAAATTATTCGATTTATATGAATTGTCAAATAAAACATCAATTAAATTTAAATTTACTTTAAAACCTAAACATATGTAACCCATATGGGTAGTAGCAAAATTAGTTAGAACATGCGACGCTCACATGTAAGGTCGAGGGTACTGTAACGAACGTATCCTACATATTGGAGGACTGTAGGATATTAATATTATTTTTATATGAGGTCATATGATTCTATAATTTTGGAAAATGACTGCTAAAGACTTTTCCACCTATAGAATTTTTATCAAACGATTTGGACTTTAAAATATGTTCTATAACTTTTGATAGGAGTCCAATTGGGGCCTGAATCCACTTCCATTAGATCAGAGTAATGAATTCTCTTTTTGTTGAGTGGTTTTAGCACCTACCATTAGGGAGTTATGGCCGTTTAAATTTGCACTTGATTTTAAATAGCTTAATGAGTAATTAGTGATTAATGATTAAGCCCATAGCCCATTTTGGGATTAGCATGAGATTGGGGATGATGGGTCTTCTCTCCATCACTTCACACTTCTCAAAAATAGAGAGAAACTACCATTAATCACTTCTTAGTCAAAAGTTGCCTTAATCACTTCTTAACCAAAGGTTACCATAATTCATGTTTAATTAGCCAAAATGCATCATTAGAGGAAGATTAGGGAGATTAGCACTTTTTGGATTGAAGATTTACTACTGGAGATTATCTTGGAGCTACTGTTTATTTATGGGATTCGTGCTTTCTAGGATTGCTTTCGATTTAGGTAAGCGAATTTAAGCCTTTACCCACTAATTTTCCACCATTAGATTTTATTGAAGTTTTTAAATAATTTTCGAACTCTAAAATATGTTTCAAAACCTTTTTAATCACATGTGTAAATTTCAAATGATCTTGAAAAGATTTGTAAAATTAATATTCTTATGGATCTCCCTTGTTCTTATAGTTTCATCCTTAGATTTAGGATCCTTTTTTGGATGTACGGATGTGTGCTTGTTAGGATATATTATATGCAACGATTGCTTGAATGTATGATGTTGTTTCGTCAAAAACGTCGATCTAATAGTGACTTAGTTATAGGAACACATTATGGATCAATAGTGATGGATCAATAATGCTACATTCCAAGTTTCAATTTTTTTGGAGTTTGTTTGCATGAGTTATGGTGGGATTGGTGGTGTTTGTGGGCTATCAATCTGTG
This sequence comes from Allium cepa, assembly GCA_030765085.1. Classification (NCBI taxonomy): domain Eukaryota; kingdom Viridiplantae; phylum Streptophyta; class Magnoliopsida; order Asparagales; family Amaryllidaceae; genus Allium; species Allium cepa. The sequence continues at coordinate 71,873,109 of CM060938.1, read as the reverse complement.
GATGTTTGCTTTAAGGCATCCACGAGTAATGGGATGGATTGCTTTGAGTTTTGGAGGAATTACTCCAAGTCATGAACGATGATGGATTGATCGCTTGGAGATATGGGGAGAAATTTCTAGTGATGGATCATTAGCTTCCTCGCTTTGAGTTTGTTATGTGTTGCTTTGAGTTAGGGGTGTGCTGCTTCAAGGCATGAGCAAGTTTCCTTGGAAGCATAGGTCGATGGAGTAAAAGGAGTCAAAAATTGGCTAAGGTATGGTTTGGTGACTATGGATTAGCTTCGATCCATGGTGCATCATATCATGTAAGGAGAGCATGGCTTAGTTGAGTTGAAGTGTAGGATCGGTGGTGATGGTTCGGGTTATGTTGACACCAAAAGTGGATCAACACCTAAAAGTTTGTTATAGGTAACCTTTGAGACCTAGATCGAGCAGATGGTAATGGAAATAAAAGAAAATAAACAAGGGGACATAAGATTTTTATAGCGGTTCCACAATCTCTGGCCTAAGTCCACTTTATATTTTTATGATTGTTGATTTAGGAGAGATTTCATGAGATTAAAAAAGAATTAGGGAGAGTATAAGTCACTGGTACAAGGGTCTAACAAGTTCTAAATCCTAGAATTTCCAAGAGTAGCTTCCTAGGTGACTATTGTGTATAGGTAAGGGATGAAGAAGAGGCAAATCTTTCGCCTATGGATTTAGCAAAAACTAGATCCTACTTTAGTTGTAGTTAGGTTAGTATTTATAGGGAAATAAGTTCATGGCATCAGAAGCCTGCTTGCACTAGAGTCCAGATGGAGGCTTGATGTTGCACAAGAGAAATCAAAGCACCACAACCCAATAAGATAGGTTAGTTCCGACCAATGTAGCGCGGTACCGAGCTATAATTATTGGTACAAAACCATCTTCAACTCTTTCTTTTCTCTTATATCTTCTAGCTCATAGGTTACAAGCTCTTTTCATTGACTTTTGGTTGATTATAGTAGTCTTTCCTCTACGACTTGAGTTGTCTTGCTTTCTTGGCTCTCTTCTCACCAATCTTGGAATGGATTATTTAAACTCTAGGAAACCCACTTGATCAAGAGTTGCTGGAGTAGTACATGATAATCATGGAGTTTGGGAGGCAAAAAATAGGAGATATTATAGGTTGGTACTGACCTATATAGCTCAGTACCGAGCTATGCCACTTGTTCCAATCCCTCTAAAACTTCTTCAAGCTGTTTCTCTACTTCTTCTAAGTGTGCTTCCAAGTTGTTGATTCATTTCATTTTCATCTTAACCTTCTAAGTTCAGTTGAAACTACTTCGAAATGATCACTTTTTTGCTTCAGGATGCACTTCAGGCCAACTAGATGCCGACTTACTTTAGGTTGATCCTTGCCTTGCTTCAGGATGCACTTCAGGCTAACTCGGTATTGACCTACTTCGGGCTGATCCTTGCTTTGCTTCAAGACACATTCCAGGCTGACTTGGTACGGACCTACTTCGGGTCGATCCTTACTTTGCATTAGGACGTGCTTTAGGCTAAATCGGTACAGACCTACTTCTGGTTGATCCTTGCTTTGCGTTACGACGGGCTTTAGGCCAAAAATACGAATTTCCAAAATTTTCAACTATTTTGACTATTTTTTATGTTTCCATTTTCTTGCCTTTTTATTATGTTTCCCAAGTCCTAGAATTATTTCTTTTTCACTGGTTAATCCAATTCGATGATTTAAGTCTGTTCGAAGACTGTGGAAAATTTGGCCGTAACACTTGCCCTCTAGAGTATGCTTTTGTTGAAAACAAATTGAACTTTTGATGGAGACAAGTTTCGCATTGTTATCTTTTAAATTCCAGGTGATTTCACAAGCATTGCTTCATAATGTTGTCTTTGTTTGATGGACTTTCCTTATTTACTTTGCCTAGTTGTCTATCCTTTCTTCATGCTAAGGAAAAGATCTATGCTCAAGAGACTACACCTATGCTCTAGACAAACATGACTATCATTGTCGTGTATCATTATCTATTTGCATTACTCTTGCCTTTGGAATCTTTCGGCTCCCACCATTGAGTGATATTTATCTAAGGTTAGAGGAACGACGATTGCTGTGGCGATAATGGTGGTGGTGTAGCTGATTGCTTATTATGGGAGATAATTAAAGTTTGGGTTTTGCTTAACCTTTGGTGGATCTCAACCTTTTCCTACCATATATTCATGCTGCTTTAGAGACACGTCTGACTCTCTATCTTCTGCTAACTCTTATCAATGCATGAATATTCTTGTATTGCCGCTTGCATTCCAGTAAGATGGTGCTTTAGGAGCGATCGTGTTGGATGATTCCATTGCTATGCTTTTCCTTCTGCTTCATTTCCCATGTCGTTGGAAAGAAAATTTTCTGCATCACTCCGACCAGCGGCTTTATTATCGATTATTCATGTATAACGGGTAAGTTTCGACATATAATATCATCGCACGATATGACTCTTTTTTCTAGTACAAGCGAGCTATCTACACAGGATGGTACATCTACTCCTCTTGAAGCTGGTTCCCCCACAGCTCAGGCTTCACCTTCTATTCCTATTATGATTGGATTATCAATCACGACTGGATTACAAGGCATAGTTGCACTTACAAGCTGTTGCAAAATCCGCCTCCTTCTATAAATGAGTACATGGCCTTATGGGTTTTGGACAAAGAGGGAAGAGCAAGTAGGGATCTTCCAAAACTTTCCGGCCTATTGGTTTTCCTTTTGGTCGTATAGTCCATATTCTTTTTTTTCTTTAAATAGCTCATGTTCCTTTCGACCAATTGTTAGTCATGAAGAATCCCAGTTCTATATTGTTCCTTACTGACTTTGGGTACTACTAATAGCTTCATGTTATGGGGAAGGTTACAAAATTTCCCCCAGTCTAAGTGTATTTTTCATATCCTGATCCTGGAACAGGAAAACCCAAAAATACCAGCTTTATATTTCTTTATGATTATCCTGGCTTATTCTCGACCAAGCATGTCCCACTTAGCCACTAGCATTGTCATAGGAGTTCAATTGTGCAATTGTTTCGATGTTTGAAAAATAGTTCGTGAATTGTTTTATTTCGAGCATCCTTCTTGATATTACCTACCTTCAAGCAACGGTCGATTCCTACAAGCTGGGGTCGAATAATCCCATCGATCACTGCATGGTTATTGCTTCCAATCATCACTTATCTCTGGGCGATGGCAAGTCCTTAATGATTTGGTTGAGTTTCCCTTGGCCGACTTTCATTGTAGATAGTCCAAGTTTTGCATTGCTCCCTATCGCTAGGGGACATTAATTGCAATATTTACTCCTCATTCATATGTTTCCATTGTTAACTTAGTCCTGTTCATGGAGTTTTTTGTTGTGAATCTGGGCATTAGTGTGAGCTAAGCATGCAGGGACAAATTATATGGTTTCCCCTAGTTCGATTGTGCTTCCCCATTCATGGACTTGGATTGAGAAATCCCAATAATTCTTGTCTTTTAGTTTCCCTGACAATTATCGCATATCCTTGACCGAGCGTGTCCTGCTTGGTCGTCAATGGTGTCGTTGGAATCTGGTCAGGCACTAGTTTCAATCCATGAAAACTAGCGCATGAATTATTTGATTTGGATTATCCTTCCTTGAAGTTACCTGTTTCTAAGGAATAGTAGAATTCCTAACGGTTTGCGATTATAGCCTCCCGACATTGCCAATCTACGAGCAACGGTATATTCCTGTAGGTTGTGTCTAAAAGCCCAATCATGCTTTAGTTTCTATCTTTAGCAACTGGGATATCAATGATTCGACCCCAAGACTTTTTGAGATCTTATTGTTCACCGCTTCTGCTGGTCCATTTGACTTTTTCATCGCGATCTTGGCAAACGACTTTGCTTCTCCATTGGTGGTTTACTTTAATAATGGCATATTTTGTTCCTTTCATTGTCACCAATTGCACATTAATAATGCTGATTTCTCAAATTGTAGACGGCCATGAGCTGATCATTTACTTAAATTCCACCGATGGGGCTATCTGGATCTTTGCAAATCTCTAGAACCGATCGCACTACTTGGTGTTGTTAGTTGCATTTTAATTTATCATTGGTCATAACTATTCTTAGTGAAGCATCTTCTTTTCCAATGTCTGCCCCCTAGAGTGATCACCACGACTGCATTCATGGTCTTCCATGAGGAACTTCCGAACTTCATCTTTTGTTAAATGCCGAAGTAGGGGTGGAGAATTTTCTCATATATAGTACTCCGTCTTGTACCATGGACCGTGGCATTTTCCGAGGAAGTTTCTTCCACTCACTCTTACCTCTCGAGAGAATTCCTTCCTTTAAGCAAATAGTCCTTTATGGGAGTCCTCCACGATTCCACTTTCTTTATGGTCTCCATAATCCGATGTACAGGTCTCCATAATCCGGCATGTACACTAGGCCCTATCTTTGGGAATTAGCAGTTTAATTGCTTGATTTTAAGAATTTTATTTTTAAGGCAGCCTGTCTTTGGGCAACAATTGAGTTCGTAAAGTTCAGGGACGAAGATCCGGTGGTGCCTCAGTTTCTATATTCGAAAACTAGCATACCAGTGGTTCAATTCTGAAGATTCATCCATGATGTTGCCTATCTCCAGGGCAATAGTTGATATGTGCAGGTTGGAGTTAATTGATTCAATCGGCTCGAAAGTGAATACTTCTTCTTAACGATGCCAGTCTCCAGACAACATCAGATTCCTGAATAATTTACAAGTATGCCATCCAATGTTGTCTACCATTAGGAGATGCAAGATCCTCAAAAGTTAGAAAACGGTTCCTTCCTAATGTTGTTAATGGATGTCATATTCCAAGAGGTAGGGCTGAAGATTAAATCGAGCTCCTGCTTCTGTCTCTAAAAGCCAATGTATTGATGGCCACATTCTAGGGGTTTCTTCTTTGCATTGCCAATCTTTAGGCGATGGCATATTCTTGCAAGTTGGGACTGAATGATGTGGTCGATTCTTAAGTAGGCTATCAGTCCTTCTCATCATCGCCGAACTTCGAACAATGGTAAATTCCTAAAGGCGGAGGTCGAATTATTCAATCAGCTCAGTTTGGTTATGGGAACATTCTCGCTGTCCTTAGTCTTCAGACAACTTCAGTATTCATAATGTTAGGGCATTTACGATAGACCAGACATCCTAAGCAATTCATCTGATTGCCTTCAGTCTGATTCCTAATCTTGCTCTGAGATAGGCCGAGTTTGATGTTCAAATTCCAAACCTTATATGACTTTCCTTGCTTATATTCTACCATGCACGTCCCAATTGGCTGCTAGTGTTATCTCAAATATTTTACCTGCAATAGGGTCCCTATCTTTGGGATCTAGTAGTTTACCGCCTGACTCCAAGCGTTATATTTTCACTATTGTCAATCCCTTGGCTGTCATTAAATACTTCCAAGTTGATATCTCTAGCCAACATCATTCTGGATGCATGTATTATAAAGATTCATCGTCATCTTTCATCATAACGAACTATTCCATTATTCAGGTTGAGGATCCAATTGTGTTTCAGTTTTTATCATCGAAAACTAGCACACGAATGGTTCAATTCCTTGGATTTTTCCTTGGTTTTTAGTATCTCTGGGAAAATGTTGATTCCTGCAAGTTGGAGTTGAAGACACAATCGAGCACTTGCTTCTGTCTTTGAAAACTAGTGCATCGACAATTTCTAAAACAGCCTCATGTCATCACTATCTTCGAGTGATAGTGTACTCTTACCAGTCTTTAGGCAGCAATGACTCTCTGGAAGTCGGTTTCTCTTTGCAATGTTGTCAAACTTTGATCAATGCCGATTGTCGAAAGGTGAGGGGTCAATGTGACGATTAACCTGGAGCTTAAGACCTTCCTAACGTCGCCAGTCTTGGGACAACGTGTAATACCCATAATCTTGAATAACATAATTCAAAAGATTTAACTAGATAAATTAAATAGAATAATGCGATATGTAGTAACATAAGGAGGATGAGATTTGATAAGTAACAAGGTCGAGCCTTAACTAATTAATTGTTATGAGTGTTTTTGAAATTAACACGTTGAAGAATGTATGCGAGGGGAAAAGTTGGAATAGATCTACCTATTATCCCTTAAACCCTCACCCCTTATTAATTCTTATTTTTTGAAAACCACTAAGTAAGAACCAAGAAAAAAGCCGGTCATAACAAGCTAGATAAGAGAAAAACTAAAGGGGGCATACGAGGCAAAGCTAAGGAAAAATATTCTCCATCAAATCTCAACTCCATTATCCAATCTAACGTGAAAAATAACAGACCATCCCATTTTTATACTTGTTGAGTTTTAATCTTGATCTATATTGATTCGTGATGATCTATGATGTGCCATGTTTGATTTATCATTGTTTGGATAGAATAATGATTTATTAGAATTTTTATGAAATTATTTTATTAGGTTTTGAAGGTAAAACCTAAGTTTTTGATCTCCAAACGACTTGATTTTTTAATATGATGTGTAAAACATAATTTTGGAGATGATTTTTCGATTTCATATTTTTCAAATTAATAGGAATATTTTATTAATTTTCTACGAGAGGTCCTACGAGAGGAAGGGAATTTATTTAGGGTTTTAGTTATTAAAAATAATTCAATAATTATTTTAGCCTTGAAATCTTTATATTAGAGAATATGTTAATTCTGATTTTTGGTGAATTTTGGAGAAATTTCTGGAAAGATTAAGATTTTATGTGAAATTATTAAGCTAGAAAAGCTTATACTAAAAATTGTTTTGGGAAAAGAAAATGGAGTTGCGCTAGATTTCTGAAAAAGAATTTGGAATGGTATGTTTTCAACTAATAGAAAATTGACAAATAATAAGAGTTAGTGAAAATAGATTTCTTTATATAGAAATAAAACAGTTTTTATTGTAATTACGGTATTGCTACAACACATATATCAATGTCGACGCCCTAGTAATGTCGCAGTTATAAATGGCGACATCTGCATGGAGGGAAACATATGATAACTACTTAAGTAACCATGAATTGATTCCATCCATGTTAAAGTGATCAATGCCGGCTTCCTATCAATGCCGATCGGTAATCTCATAATATATCTAGGTGTCGCCGATCACCCTTATTTTCGTATTTAATAATATATGGCATTGATGTCCCAATTAAGTAATGCTGCAACCCACTGTTTCCATTAATAAACTCTTTACGGTTCTATTGTTGCCGCATATCGCCTATTTTAATAACTATGATTTTAAGGCGGTGATGAGGCCAACCTTACTTTCGATATTGATTGTTTTGCGACGATGTCGCCGCTATATCATGGATTCAATAACCCTAGCTACAACATAGTAGCCACTGATTTATAGCACCAAATATCAACGTTTTGTGATACTAATCCTGCATTTTATCAATGTCGGATTCGAACTATTTTCATATATAAAAGGCTACATTAAATGGGTTCGAAACCTATAAGTTTCTATGTTTCTACAGCATTTACTTCGGAATTATAGCCCTATGTTTTTTAAAAATATGAATTATTTTAAAGGCTTCAAAATGGAGGGATTTGATGTCCCACGATGGCTATATCAATGCTGCTAGTTTTTGAAAATGAGCATATTCTAATTTATAGCATTAAGCTCTATTATGAAGAGGTGCGACATCCTCCTATTATTTCCAAATGTATACATGGTAGTATTAAATGGTTCATAAAGTGGCATGAGAAATAGCTAAATTAAGAGGCTATGTTTTCCTTATTTTAAGCATGTATTAAAGAGATTAACCATATATCATGATAATAGTTTTCAAGGAATAAATTATTGTTTAGCTTAACTTTTTATATGAAATTACCAAAGAGGGTTTTTAGTCAAGGATAAGTAATTATAAGATGCTAGTTCATTGAACATATTTGAAAGATGGATGCTATATATTCTTGTACTTATTCGATCAGTTATTTTTCATGATTATTATTGTCATACTCACATCATCATGACCCATAATTTCATTGGAAAATTTAAGGGATGAATAACCAGTAGGGTGAACCATTGGTGAGTATAATTATATTTAACTCTTGAGTGAGTAGAATAACATCCAAAAGATTAGGTAGATCAAAGATGTAGGTTGCCCAGACTGATCAAGGATTATAATTTGTGATATGATATTGGAATGGTCCAATAGGTTCATAGTGATCCCATAAAAATCATGGCTTGAGTAGTATTATTGGAGGATATCCAATAGGTTCATAGTGACCCATGAACAGTATGATATGAGATATGATATTTGTTATCCGGCATTTTAAAAAGGCTATATCCAAACTGAATGGATAAGTTAGACTCAATTGTCATCAAAGCTAGAAACTCAAAGTGATGATTGTGGGGTCTAGAAATAAAGTACATATAATATTATGAAGGCGTGATCGAATGGAATCAAGAGAAATACATAATGTTCTAAGTGTGGATTATAGTCCAATCTAGAAAAGGGATCGGGTACGAACCCTCTCTACTAAAGGAATCAGATTACTTCAGCTAAACAATGCAACCTAACAGAAAACTACCGATAACTCAAAATCCATAAGTTGGATACATATGAAACTTTAGGAACAAGAAATGGGAACCCTAGGGAGTCCACCGTTGGAATTGCACCCTAAAAGGAGCAAGCAAGAGGGATCGACCCTCTTCCTCTAGAAGGATCAGCCAGAATCAGACATCCCATATTGCAATAATGATTGATAAATAAATCAAGTTCTACTAATCCAATTGGTATAAAACTTGGAGGTTAAGCATAATAGAACATCGAGAAGCTCTCATAGAGATCACACCCCTAGAATCACCAATCATAGGGATCGATCCTAATGCCTATTCCTTGGGATTTGGGCCTTGCAATCCCTCTTGTGGGCCCCAATGGTTCGAGAGATCCTTCTGTTGAATTTTCAAGGAGATATTTCACCTTCTGTATAAATACAGGCTTGATTGTTCATTTTTTCGATCTTTATGCTGCTGGTTTCTTTGTGTTCTTTTGTAATCAAGGATTTTCATCTGAACCCTCTTATACTCAGTTTACCAAATGATTAATAAAATCTATCTCTTCAAAGTGTACGTAGGCGAACAATGTCGAACCACTATAAATTGTCGTTTCCCTACTATTAGCTTGTTTCATATTACTTTACTACAACATTCTCTCTGTTTACATTTATTATTCTTCATTTATTCCTCTATAGAATATCTATTGGGTGTTTTTGCCAATTTTTGGTGGAAAAATTTTGGTGCTTTCGATGAGAACCAACGTTCTTAGCTTCATTTGGATCTCTTTGCCACCATTGGATTGCACAAATCCAAGGAAGAGATACAAAATTATCAACAATTTTAGGAATACCAGATCTCTCTCTCAAAACCCAGAAGGAAACGAGAATGCCAACGTCCCGCAAAGAGGCCAGATAATTTTCCAATGGATGCCAATGCTGCTAATCCAGTTGATGTCTAGAACATGGCTGATTCCATCATAAGCACTAATTTCCAAAACCTGATGAGAGAGCACATGGATAGCCACCGACAATCGAACCAGTAGATTCAACCCAATATCGTTCTAATGAATCAACTCAAGGATCAACAACGCGAGAAAACTAGGAGAAAGCCAACCCCCTATTCTGCATCAAAGATCTTAACTTCATCAGATGACTATCACAGTCCTAGACGTCGTACAACCGACGGATATCATGCAAAAGCATTAGGACATCAACATACGACTATTCCCAGGTTGCTAGGACCGATCGGACCTGATCCCTCTATAGGGATCAGGGCCAATCCCTCCTCCAAAGGAAGAACCTTTGCTTTTTCTGGTGGAATTAGCAGTGGAGCCACCACGGTTGACCTGGATGCTGAGTGCTGAGTTCAAGTTAATGCATATCAGTTACCTATTTGGAATGACGATGATGTGAATGCACGCAATGCACATCAAGAGGATGTCGAGTGAAGAAGGCGTGAAACGGCCCGATGGTATCAACCAGACCATTTGGAACACGACTATGGCTTGGCCCCTACTATCCAAATGCTGGACTTGATGGCTATGATCAGGCAGCTAGTAAGGGAGAGTCAAGGCTTAACCAATGATGGTTGGGGGATCTCGAGAAGTCATACCCCATTTGCCGACAATATCCTACACGCGGAGTACCTAAGGAGATTCAACATGTCATCAATGCCTACGAGGGAAAAACCAACCCCAGGCAGCACACTATGAGATATGAATGGTTGGTGGATTCTGAATGAGAAAATGAGGCCACAAAATGCAGATTTTTTTCTTTTACTCTCTCTAGCACAGCAACATGTCGTTTACGAGACTACCCCTAGAGTTAATCTTTAGATTTGACAATTTTGCAACAAAATTTATGGAGCAGTTCCATGAACTCGCCCCAAAGATGTAATATCCATATCGAGTATGATCCAGACTCCGGGAGAACCGTTGAAAGACTACTTGGACATTCATATAGTCATCACATAAGTCAGTAATCTGAATGCCCATTCAATATTGATGGCGGTAACAAGAGGGATTGGCCTAGAATCTTAATTTGGCGATTGATTAGCTGGAAAATCACCCGCAACATTGGAGTGTCTCTACACAAAAGCAGGTCAGTATTTGAGGAAAGAGGAAGTTAGACGCTCTAGGAAGAAGAACGTTGTGGGGCTGAGTGGAAAGGGAGTGCAGAGTAACATTGCAGTGAAATAGTCTGGGGAGAGTTCCCGAAAAATTCAAGTAAATGTCAAAAATAAATGGAATCGGTAAATAAAAGGCGGTGATAGGAATCGTGAATGAAAGAGGGATTCTAGAAGAGGTAAGTCTAGGATTCCAATGTATGGTACCTACACACCACCGAATACATATCTAGAGAACGTCTACTTGTCTACATGTAATACCATGCAGTATAGGAACCCAACTTTGAAAGAATCGATGGAGAAACAAAAGAAGACTAGAAAATATTATCGGTTCCACGAGTGCTATGGTCACAACACAAATGAATGTAGGCATCTCTAGGACGTTGTCGAGAAATTGATTCGGGAAGGAAAACTACAGCAGTTTGTTAAAGCCTCATAGGATGGAGGCCAGGGGACATCTGACTCCAACCGAGGACAAGTGCCGCATAAGGCTATGGAGCCTACACGAATTGGTGAAAGATTAGAAATCAATACAATTGTTGGAGGACCACATCTAGTTGATAAGAGCCGGCGTAAGATGGAGCGCTATGGTAGCACAATTAAGCATATGAATTTTGAGTGCTGTTTAAATACAGAAGATGGGGGTCCTGCCAAACAACAGCGTACAATGATAGACGACATTGTATTCATAAATAGAGAAGCATATAAGGTGCAAGCACCAACGATCAACCAAATGGTCATTTGGGCCATGATAGGCCCAACCTTAGTGAGGAAGATCTTGATTGACTGTGGTAGTTCCATGAATATAATTTTCAAAAAGGCTTACAATCAGATGAGGATGGAAGCCAAGGACTTGAAACCGTCTAAAGCTCGCATTCATGGCTTTAACGGTGCTACGTTTGAAGCTGTCGGTTATGTTGAAATGCCCATGGAATTAGTAGAAGACGACCATAAGAGAATGCGGATGTTGCCATTTGTCGTCTTGGATGTTGACTCTCCATTCAATGCCTTTCTAGGCCAACCTATGCTAGTTGAATTTCTAATAGCCCTTGCCCTATGGTGTTTAACTTTGAAGTTCCCAACTGATAACAGTATGGGAGTTGTACATGGTGATCAGCCAACCAGACGTACCTGCTATGTGGCTGAGTTGAGGGACACTCGGTGGAAGGAGAAAGGTAAGGGTGTGGACAAGTCTCTCCACCTCCAAACCATCGAAGGTTGACAATCAACGCCTGGGCCTTGGCTTGGGTGCCACAGTCGGTGTCATAAAGACATAAATCTAAGGAATGAATGAGGAGGGGCCCAAAGAAGCTAAGGCTACATTGGCTAATCTGAAAATTGATATCACATATCACAGCTCATCCCTGATGATGAAAGAACTTACAGGTTTTCTACGAGTGAATCTTGATGTGTTCGCTTGAACTCGTTCTTATATTTATGGGATCTCGCCTGCCATTGCGAACCATGCATTAAATATCGACCCAAGGCATGTCTTGGTGAAATAAAAAGGTGCAGCAAGGTTCTAGAGAGACCTGCTGCCCTTAAAGAGGACTTGGATAGACTCAAAAGTAATGGTTTTTTTCGTGATGCCCTCCACTCGAAATGGGTATCTAATCCTGTAATTGTGAGAAAAGCAAATGGAAAATGGCAGACATCCGTTGACTATTCGAACCTAAATAAGGCATGCCCTAAAGATATCTTTCCCTTTTTAAGGTTCAATTAACTGGTGGACTCAATCTCATGACATGAGTTGCTATCTTTCATGGATGCATACTTTGGATATAATCAAATCCCGATGCACATCCCTAACCACGAGCACACCATTTTTATTACCGACACTGGATTGTACTTCTATATGGTAATGCCACTCAGATTGAAGAATGCTGGAATAACTTATAAGCGCCTGCTCAACCAAATGTTTAAAGATCGGATTGGAAAGACGATTGAGGTATATGTGGATGATATGCTCATGAAGTCACGATAACTAAGCGACCACATTAGAGACTTAGCAGAGATGTTTGACATCCTTTGGTAAAAAAAATTGAAGCCTAATCCTCTAAAATGTTCCTTTGGTGTTGCATTAGGAAAATTCTTGGGTTTCGTTGTCAATGCTTGCAGAATCGAAGCTAATCCTGAGAAGATTCGAGTAATTTGCAACATCCGAGCGCCAAAGACTATCAAATAAGTATAGAGCCTAAATGGTAAGGTTGCCACCCTAAGCCGGTTTATTTCTAGAGGCATAAATGTATTCCTTTATCCAACCTGATAAGAAAGGGAAAAGGAATGTTGAATGGACATAGGAGTGTGAAGATACATTAAGAGCTCTGGTGAACCACTTAGAGAGACCTCCCATCTTGTCAAAGCTGGTAGATCATGAAGACTTGTATATCTACTTGGTCGTGTTGGTACATTCTATAAGTGCCACATTGCTTCGCAAGGATAATTGAATCCAAAGACCGATCAATTATGTTAGCAAGCGGTTCACATGATCTAGAAGAAACTATCTGAAGATAGAGAAATTGGCATACTACAGGTTAATAGCATAACAAAGGCTTCGCCCCTTATTTTTACGCTCATCCTATCAACATCTATAACGACTAACCGTTACGACAGGTCCTACAGCTACCTGAAACATCTAGGAGGTTGCTCAAGTAGAATATCGAGCTGAGCCAATTTAACATTACCCATCTCCCTTAGAGAGCCATCTAGGGATAGGCATTGGCGGACTTTATAGCTGAGTCCAACAATCATTATTCTAGAGCTTGAGTCGTACATATAACTATGAAGGATCGATCAGTTTGCTATGATTTGAAGCTTGACTTCCCTGCAATGAATAACAAAGCCGAATATAAAGATCTGATTGCTGGACTCAAACTTGCAAGAGAATTAGGAATAAAATCTCTTGAAATCTTTTACGATTCTTAGTTGGGAGTATACCAAGTTATGGGAGATTGCCGAGCTAAAGGACAACGACTCACTCCGTACCTTATCATAGTCTAAGAGCTATTGACTGACATAGAGTATTATGACATCATGCATATTCCTTGGATCAAAACAAAGAGACCGACTCATTGGCAAAGCTTTCTAGCACCAGGATGTGTAACTAATGGGCTTGTTTCTAGTTAAAGTACTAGATGCTTCGTGCATAAACCAAATGGAAATCGACTGGGTACTAGAGGAGGAGCCTTAGAAGGAGTCTTGGATGACTCTGATCAAAGATTATTTTCTATGGGGACCCCTTCTCAAACGAAGGAGTGAAAGATGACAAGTCCACCGCAAAGCTTCACGTTATATCATTCAGGAAAAAGTCATGTATAGAAAGGGTTTTTCCATTCCCCTAATCCAGTGTATCGCTCATAATCAAATAAAACAAGTCCTAAGGGAAGTTCATGGAGAGGAATGTGGCTATCACACTGGAGGGCAAACCTTAACAAAGAAAATACACCATTGTGGGTATTACTGGCCAACTGTCAATCGAGATGCTACTGATTATGCTAAGCAATGTAGCAAGTGCCATATGTATGCAGAAGTTCCGAGAGCTCCGCCGACAAAAATTACACAAATTGTCAGTCTATGACCATTTTCCACATGGGGCATAGATATTATCGTTTCCTTACCGATCTCTAAAAGTGGTGCAAAGTACGCCATCGTAACAGTCGATTACTTCACCAAATAGGCCGAAGCAAAACCTTTAACTATGATCATGATGAAGAAAGTAATCAACTTCATTGTTTGAAACATCATCCATCGTTTTGGCCTTCCACAAGCCATTATATCCGATAATGGAACCCAATTTTACAACGATGAATTCAAAGACTTCAGCCATCGGCGTCACATTGAAAAGAGATTTGCGGAAATTCCTTACCCTCAAGAAAATGAACAAGCTAAAGTTGTGAACAAAATCATAAAGTCCATTCTGAAGAAATGTTTGGAAAAGGCTAGAGGATAGTGGGTGGATGAACTCCCAATAGCACTATGGGCACATAGAGCCACTCATAAGTCTGTGACTGACCATACTCCATTTGTCCTTGCTCATGGCTTCGAAGTCGTCATTCCTGTTGAACTCGAAGTCCTTTCTCATCGAGTAATCTACTACGACCGTAGAATGGATAGAGATCACCTCTTAGAATCTCTAGACTTGGTGGCTAAGAAGCATGAGGAAGTTGATTTGAGGGCAGCTGCACATCGACAATGAGTCGCCTAATGATACAACACTAAAGTCTGACCTAGGACCTTTAAAATCGACGATATCGTTTTGAAATGGGTTTTTCTGTCCTGTCACACATGATCATACTTAGGAAGGACTGTACGTTTTTAAACAGAGGCTTGGAGAACGATCTTTCAAGCTAGTGACTGCTGATAGTGTCACAGTCCTAATGGCGTGGAATAGCGAACATTTATGGCGTTATTTCATTTAATTTATTCTTTTTCATTCAGTTGTACTTATTTTCCAAATTCTCTTTAGCATTTGATTTTCTAGATATGTAATAAGACAAATTATGTCATTTGTTTCCATTTGGTAAATAAAGTTTGAAATTTCCTTCATATCTGGGGTTGCTATAGTATTACATATTAGACATGTCCAAGCAGGTTCCCAGAGTTTGGTGCCATCCGATTACACAAATTCATGATTTGATAAAATAAAATGAACGTGGTCCCACCGTTCATTCGATGATTCTCACTCACAACCCGATGGATAGAGTACCTAATGAGAAATGGATGTTACTTAACTATCCGATAATCAAATTAATCGCATAAGCGATGGGACAGGCATGAGTCAAAAAATGATCGTAACACGATCGATCGCTCTCCAAGTTAAGCATCGGTCTTGGGGGCTGTAGCGACCTGCCGTTCCGTATCCTTTGAGCTAACATTTAACCACACTTGTCTAACCTAAATTGTACAAAAGGGCGAATAACGAGGGATGAAGAAGAAAGAGGTAAAAGATAACAAAAAACAACAATATAGAATCTCACAACTGCAGCGGGAAAAATATAATATATAATAACATATTTTTATACAAAAGAATCTGTAGATGTTGACATATATACAGTCATCAGAGTATAGCAATCAATCAGTCAATATGGATAGTTATTGTAACTTGCCTTCACCGGTGCTGACTATACAGTCTACACGCACAACAGAATATAATCAAGTACATGATATACGTCTGAAATCCTCTAGCTCATCTTCTGAGCTCCAAAGCAATCTAATTTGAATTTGTAATGCTCGGTCTGACCCGAGAATTATAATAAATTAACACCCGAGTCAATCTGAAAAACCAGCGTGAGAAAACACACTCAATTTGAATTATTATTGTTATCAAAATCCTTTGAAAACAAAGGGTATCTCGTAAGACCATGCCACACATAAAAAAGATGGGTTTTTACCTTATGATAACCAAAACACTTTTGATATTATAATACTGTCTAAGTACAAGTAGTTATTAAAATAGCCGAAATTGTTACATTAATTAAATTCTAACATACTAGGCTCTACAATCAAAACCGTAAAGGCTCGTAGTGGATATTGGATTCTATACAATGATTGGGCTACTGGAGTACTGCCCACCACAGTACACCTCTAACAAAATGTATCGAGGACCTCGCCTGCATCCCCTACCAACAGAAGACCGGCCTAACCTTGACCTTGATAGTATCGAATATGTTATCTCCCCGGGAGTTCCGACCCTAATCGAGCGCTCTCTTTTCCATTCTCAACCATATCCATAATTATAATATATATATTTGAGGGTATCTAGAAAATTGATAACATACCCTACTTGGGTGCGATGCACATAGCCCTGTTGCATCTCCCCTGTTTTAGTCATGTCCGGTTGATGATGCTTAAGGCTACGTTTACCTTTAGAATAGCATTCACACTTGGAATGCTAACACTGCCTTCGAGACCACGATCCAATGATAACATTCATCCATACAAGTTGTTATGGGTCTAAACAAACTAAATCTCCAAAATCACCGTCCTCATTATTTTCATGATATCACAATTCGCAATGCACAAATCGGATCGAAGTGGTTTTCAGATAATTAAATCCGATCCTGGTCACTTCAAAACGATCAACAAATTTTGACGGATTTGACAGTCAGTTATTTAACTATCAAATAACATCCACAAGCAGTCACTGGGCCTTTTTTATAAATCTTTCAAAATATTTGTTTCAAATATATTTACAAAGATATATCCAAATCTCTTTCAATATTACAATATTCGGACATAAATTCAAATACTTATATTCGTAACATAATATTTTCGAATCATATCTTATTTAGAAAAATTTTCTTCCAATTCCATTTATAATTCAACACTTTGAAAATATTTCTATAATAATAATCTTGTAGTTAAAATGTTTCAAACCTTTCCTGTTCAATACTTAGGAAACATTCATATGTATATATTTTCCTAAAATCATTTATTCCCAATACTTAGAAAATATTCCATTTATTCCTTTTTCTCGAAATCCTTTACAAATTCATTCGTAAATCTTTTAACTCACTTATAACAAATTCTATAAGTTTTTGGAATTCTTTTATTAATTTCCTTTAAATTTTTTAAAATAAATTACACTTGCCTATAATCCTAATTACCCATTTCTAACTTCCTTTCTATGAATTCTAATTCATTCTCGAAGATCTCGTATTTCCACATTTCGGTAGTTTACTTCAGTTTCTAGATTTGATTGCAAGATTTCCCTAATAAAAATCATACCCATTAAGTAAACCCCATTTCCAAATCATGAGAGAATTATAAATAAATTACAATCATTTCAAAACTGTATATATAATAAGTATTCTTAAAGAATAATAATTTATTTTTAAAACAAGTTTTAAGTAATTATTTAAAATATTGAAAACATTTTAAATAAACATTGATAATTCATTCCCTATTTCATTTCTAGATGAACTAATCGATTTACAAAGCTTATTATAAAATTGTGAATTCATTTCAATAAACATTAAATATCCGAATAATCTGTTTTTCTAAAATATTTCAATAAATTTACATAGTTTAATAAACAAAAGTTTCCAAACTTAACTTCTCGATAAAAATATATTATTATAATTCCCATAACCAATTTCAATTTATAAATCTCTCTCGCTTCACAACACATCGATTTCATTCCAATTCTCTAACCATTCTCATATTTCAAAATAGAGTCCACCTTTTTTCCCAAACCTATTTTCATTTCTCGAAATAAATTCACACTGTGAAATTATATTTCCAATTGATCAACTGATATTATTTCCCTTATTTACAACATTATTTATAAATTTATAAACTCCTTTGAGTTTCACTTGTTTACGCTTATAATCTTATTTAAAAATTCCTTTTTATAAATCCATCTCTTTTAAATTCCATTTATTTTTCAAATCTATTTTATATAATGATTTAAAACTCCTTATCCATTTTTTCGAAAATATCATTTTAAAATCCATGATCAAAAATCCCTCATATATATTATTTTAAAATCCATATTACAAATATTTTACGAATAGTTAAGTACAAACCCACATCAAATTGTTATTTTATCCAACTCGATCTCCTTTAAAATAAACCAAATTCCAATATAAATATTTTTATATCCAAAATGTCCTTTTAATTCCTTCAAATTCAAGAATAATGTTTACGGTATTTAAAATACCAAAATTTAGGCCAGTGCTACTGCAGCGTCTGATAATCCTAATCACAACAAAATCTATAACTGATTATTCACGCACATCATATATCACTATATATGATATAAAAATCAACATTTTTGAAGAATCCAATTGGATCCCTCCAACCTATCTCCCTGCATCCATAGATGTTAGATAGTATAAAAATACCAATCCTGCTTCGAGGCGGGATATCGCAGTAATATAGGGTCATCCGTTATTATGCGGGGCGCCTAGGTCTCATCCTTTCCAATAGACGGGAAATATATCCAACTACTAATATATACTTTATATATATATATATATATATATATATATAACATCCAACTGATATCAATATATTAACTCTACCAATCACCCAATAATTAATTTTAATTATTATAAACTAAACTAGTCAACCAAATTGAGTGAGATTTACTCACCTTGATTTTTCAATTTATCGAACATCCAGATTTTAAGTTATCGAAATTGCCAGCTGACTCTAGAAACTAATTGTTGAATATGCGATTATATGATTTTTGTTTGATGATAATAAACATATATATATATATATATATATATATATATATTCGTGTAAATGTATTGCTAGTGTACTATTTTATTTTTCATAGATTAAATAAATATTTGCTGAATAAAAAATAAATAACACAGAATTTGAATTCAAACAGAATTTTTATTCAAACAAATATTTATTACAATCTTTGAATAGTACAAAGTTCAAGCTCTCACTATATATTCAATTTCAATTACAATACAAATTTGGTTACATCACAATTTCACATTTACAATTGACCTCACTACGTATCACTCACACTCGTATTTATCTTCAACTTTATTCCAAATTGAATCCAGCATCTGAGCAATCTGCAAAAATAAATATTGAAACAGTAAAGTTGAAAAGGAAATATTTTTGCAGTATAAAACAAAATGTGAACTTTGAAAATAATATTTGCCTCAGTTATTTGGGTTGTTCGTCATCATTCAATTTTCAATTCATCATACATGAACAGCTTGTGACATACACAATGTATCACTGTATATGCCACAAGGTCGTGCACACCGATATATACACTTGATAAACTTACAAGGACAGGTGAGCACAGGTCAAACCCAAATTGCCGAATTCAACTCAAGTGCTATAAAATAATGTCATAACTTTCAGCACAAGGTCAAATCCGAGCTATAAGTTGGATTCAACACAGGTGCAAGTTCATGAAAATGGTCAAGACAACTAAAACAAGCCTCGACCAAAAATCCAAATGTACAAAACCAGCCAGCAAACATACATGCAACTTGAACTTCTCACTGAATACATGAAACCAACACAGTCCAACTAAAAATGCAAATGTCAAGTCACTGCTATCATGACTCAACTCAACTACAAGATCAAACCAACATACCGGCAACCAAAACATACTTGAACAAAGATCAAGCTACAGCATAGCAAGAATGCAACTGATCAGAGGTGGGAACTTGGAGCATCAGACCAAACAATGCACACCGGCTATAAACAAACATACATGAACACATATATAGGCAGTGAACATATGAAAATCAGACTAAAGGTACAAACCAGAATAGCGTATAAAGGAATAGCAACAATGCACAAAGGATACAGGTCTGAAACTCCAAGACAAGCAAAACTCAAACCCGAGGCAACAATGGCTTACAAAGGAAACCCAAATGTGCAAGTTTAAAAAATTGAAGGATATGAATGCAAGCAATACAACTCGAAGCAACAACACAATGCAAACCAGAAAGGAAAACCAGACTACATCATATATACAGAACACACTTGAGGACACTGACTCGAAGCAATGCTTAGTGCATAGCATACATATGAACCAAGTTCGTATGTACAACAAACACAAAGCTAACAGCATTCAGAAGTCCAAATTTTTACAAGTACATATGAGTATATACAGTACAGTATTGCCATGCAATATATGCTACAGGATTATCAAACTCACGGCAACATGACAATGCAGACTCGAGTACACAACGAAGACTACAAGTACAAGTCCAGTTACAACAAAGAACAAGTCACAGTGCAGAAGCAAATGTCACTGAGAAGCAGTGCAAACAAATATACAAAGTGACAACATCAAAAAAAATATGCAAATTATAACAAAGTCAAGGCCGCAAGTAAATCAAGTGCATAATGGCCGAAGCCAATACACAAAGAGACCGAATTCAAATGAAAGCCGTGGTGGCCACAAAAACCAAGCAGTGCCGTAATAACCAAGCAATCGAGGAATCGAACCAAGTCATAGTCCAAAACCGCATGAATTGAAAAAGTCCGTGAAATCATCAACATCCAAACGAAATTGAATGGCCGAAGCTAAATATTGAAAATATCAGACGAACGAAAATCTAGGGATTCAAATCATATATAAACCAAATCATCATCGGCAACGAATATCATTGATTTCAAGTATGAGAAACATTAAAGCACAAAAGGATAAATTACATACCGAAGCAAACATCGAACTCGATCAAATAGAAGCAGCAGTGAGCAACTCAAAGAAATAGTCGATCGACAAAGCGAGGACCTAAATCAATCATTCGATCGAGGAACTATCTGCATCTTCTAAATTAAAAGCCCTAATTTTTAATCAGGAGGAACGAACGAAGAAAGCCGCTATTATCTCAAAAAGGAACGAGCCGAACTCATAAAAATAAAAGAGAGCATGTTTTTGGGCCGGCTTGATTATTATTTAAGGCTTTGGTTAAATTAGGGTTTAGTTTTTTTTTTAAATTATTTTTAATTTGTAATTTCTTTTTAAAACATTGTAATTTCTAGTCGTGTGACTAGGGGACAAACAATGTGGCGTAGTTTGAGAATTCACAGCTCAGTGGCTGAGTTGTGGCAGGGTTTTAAGCGTAGTGTTAGGTTAGTCAGTAGCGGGTGTCGCGAGTTTACATGTGTAAGCTTGTGACTACTTAATTTCTAGTAGAAACCTTAGGGGCAGCACGTAGGCAGGGTTTTGCCGAAGCTGGGTAAATTATGTGCCATTCTATTTCTGCATTTATTATTCTGTTATCATCTGTGCTGATATTATTCTGTGATCTGTGTTGAAATAATTTAATAAGCTTCCGCAATTAATTTTTATAATTAATACCATCACCCTATTCACCCCCCCTCTAGGGTGAAATCGATCCTACACTAATTTCATTATGAAGCTCTTGTCATCATGGTCACAATGCAACTTGTTTTATTTGATTTCAATCTCATATAAATTAGGCATTGCATTAATATGATTCACGAATTTAAAATATATATACATATATATGTATGTATGTATATGTATATAAATTTCTCTTATTACAACTTAAATTAATTAATTACCTTTATTAACGAAATACACTTCTTCCCCAAATCACTGAAATGCATGTGACTTCCTCTTCCTCCCAGTCCAAAATCGTGTACACGTTCCAGGCAAGAACGAACTCTGCCATCATAAACTACGACTGACCCTTATCTCCCCTTCGGTTGTAGCTACCAGCCGCCTCGTCAACTCCACACTCGCATGCGCGTCACCTCGTCTCGCATCTCCTACGTACTATGCTTCCAAGTGACCAAAAATGAAGCTCGACTTCACTCTCCCGCGCACGCATGGTCGTGCATTGCGAACCTAGCCACCACGCCCATGCCCTCCAGCCTGAAATGCCACCACGACTGTCGCCGTCACCTTCCTCTTGTGCACGCGCATGCGATTCGAGAACTACGTTTGCCACGTAACTCTGATTCGATCGAAACTTTATTATTATTTTTGTTTGTCAATCTTGCTTTCGATTCATTTTTTATAATGAACTGCGTTGAAGCATATAAATGAAGAGAGATAGGGGTGATGAATTCAGAGTTAGGGTAGCGGCTGATTAGACAATATGGTTTGACTTTATTTTTTTAATTTTAATTTTATATTCAAAATATCTCGTATTGGGTAACTAAATATCCACAATCCATATCGAGGGTTTCCGCTTGGCCTTCCTAATGTTATACCGCTATTTCGAACCCAATGGAACAAGTTCTAGAACCTAATTCGATTGTATGAAGAAGATAGTTTTTGAATCCAATTATTATATTAAATTTTCAATATCAATTTCAACCCTTTTCTATCCCGTATGGCCAAATGGTAACTCTAAATGATCCAAAAATTAAAATCAGTTAATAATACACTATTATTGATCCAATGGAACTGGTTTCGTTGAATTCCTAGACTGTGTCCCAGATCGCTATTTTAACGCATCGATTAAATCGGCGATTTCAAAAATTTATGAAATTACTTGGAATTTCAATTTTAAAAACTTACGAACTCAATTCTTATTTAAATATAATATATATCAATATTATAAATCATTTCGATTCTTATTCAACTCAAATTTCAATTATTCACCATTTCCATATTACGATAAATCGTTATGTTCGAAATTTAAATTCATTCGATAATTTGAACCAAATTCTTTATTTCAAAAACTAATTTTTCCCAATCCAATATTTAAAACCATTTAAATATTCAAAATCAAATAATGAAAAATCTGGATCGTTACAGGGGAAAATCAATCAACTAAGGAAAGTACGGGTCGACTATTTTCCAAAATAACTCTAAGTCCCCAGAGTGTAGACTAGAGTATAAACACAAATTGGGTGCGATTCGACCACCCATCAACAAACTCTTATCCCTAGAGTGCGGATACGAGTATAAACAAATAGATGAGTGCGGTTTACCATTCACTATTCCATAAACTCCGACCTATGGTTGATAGGAGTATAAATTCACTAAGGATGGAATTCGACCATCCACTATATATCTCTTCTAACCTAAGACCGGGGTAGGAGTATAATCACTTAAGCCCCTGAATCTGACAGCGTAGCACTAGGGCTCGAGCCCAGTGTTTGGTATAAGTTCAGGCCATGATCACATGGAGGCCTTGAGTAAAATTAACGGATGATTATTTAAATCAACGAGCAACAAATTATATGTACATTGAATGGAAAAGTAATAGCTCGACTACTTAAAAAAATTCAAATAAGTGTTCAACAAAAACCAAAATTTTATTTACATAAAACTTGGAAATCATACTACAAGTGTTTATCCAAAAGGGGGGCCGTACCTGCACAAACATGGCTTACAAAAATAAAAACAGCTACATAGGCTATGCAACCATAAAGCAAAGAATCGGTACAAAAGTAAGACTCGTGAGTAATATGATGTACAAACTAAGCCGAAATGATGGCTACTTCTTCTGCTTCTTCTTCCTCTTGAGTTTTTTGGGAGTGGACCCACTTGAGCCTTCCCTTGTTCCTCTCTTTGATCCTTACAGCTCTTACCTTCCTTCGGAGAAACATTCTTAGATGCAAGAGCCGGATGAGTTTCATCTTCGGGAACAGGAGGAATGCTACCCATAGGAATGAACTCACCAGGGGAAATGACTTGGAATGGGATGAGGTTTGGATCATCGAAGTCCACATCAATAGGCTCAGCTTTGGCTTTCTTTTTCAGCATTTCCTCTATCTCGATTGCTGCTTCAAGCTGAGCTTATTTGTGTGTTCGAAGGCATCTGTAATCATAACATCATCAAATTTTTCATAGAGCAGGCAATCATTGGCCCTTTCATCAGCAATAGCTCCAATAACTTAAGCATCGGGCCCTAGAATGTCAGCAGCCGTTGAAATGTCAGTAAGTGTCGGTGGTTTCTTAAGAATAGCTCCACTTCTTGGAGTTTGACTAGGAGCTAAGAGAACTACAGATTTGCGGGAACAAGCGAATAAGTCCAAAACTATTGGGCATAAAGAACGAAACTTCTCGAGTAATGGAGAATAGAGCGGGATACCTGCATCCAACGGACTTTCGATTGTTGCCAGAGTGCTCCCTTCTTGAATAGGAGTCGGTGCTTTTGATTTATAACCGGGTCTATTGGATCATAGCTTAGGTCTTGTCCCAGGCCAAGAGAAACTGATCCGCCGGTTGGTTAGAAGGTGATGTCTTTTCCTTTGTTAGAAGGTGATGTCTTTTCCTTTGTTAGAAGGTGCCAAAATATCAAAGTATCTTAGCCTTGCAGTTGTGAGATCTAAAGGTTCGGATCCACATACAATGTCTCTCACCGGTTTCTCCTCATCAACATCAGCTTCACTAAGAATCTTCTTCTTCATAACGACAAATGTAGTCCCAAGCCTCGCCAAGCAATTCGAGGTGACCCTATCTTAGCAAGCTTAAGTCATGGTGGATAAAGATGTTGGCATTGTACTCAATGATCGAAGGATCAAATATGTCCTTCATCTCATTCTTGATTTCGTCTCTTGCTCCCTCCAACTAGGCATCAATTTTCCTATGACCTCCTAACGGCCAGCTTCCCACGCCTCTTCTTTGAGGACCTCAATCTTAGCAAGATCTTTGTCGAGTTTAACTTTTCAGCTCATGAGCGTCTACGACCTCTTTGCAATACTTTTGGAATTCCATCCGAGTGGCGTGTTTATCATCCATCTCTTTTTGAAGTAGTACTTCAAGCTCTTTAATGCGAAGGGCCAGAGCATCCTTCTCTTTTTGAAGAGCTTCTTTCTCTAAGTCAAGTGCACTGCTGCATTGAATAGCAGTGTCTAGTTCTCTCGTGAGCCATTTCCAAACGATTAACTGCTTCAGGGGTTTCTTTAGCACTTTTCTTTACCGCGGTTAACTTTGTGGTCGACTCTGTAATCTCATCACCTTGATGTTTGATCATATCTTTATCATGGATCGCCTCTAGCTTAAGGCGATTGATTTCATATTTCCTTTCAACAAACACCTTGGAAATTTTGTTAGCTAAGTTTTAGAGTGTTTCATGCTACACAAAACATCGTTGATGTATGCGAGCGAACTCGCTTGAATATTTCCCCAGATTGTATAGATAGTGGGAAGAAATTTTAGTCCGTCAAAGCAGATTTTTGAAAATTTGACCTTAAGTTTGGCCAACCGTTCAGCTATAGAGGCTCAGGAACTGTTGTAGTTAAAGCAGGATCAGATGTAACAATCGGACGTTTGTTCGTCCAGTGGTCACGAGGCTATAAGACCCAGATGAACCCGAATGATGCTTGGGTGGTACAACAGTTGGGGGAATGTGAGAAAAAGTTTGATTGCCGTTATAAACAGAAGGATTAAGCTGAGAATCTTGGAGATGAGATGATAGAGATTTTGACTTTTTCTTAGAGGATGAAGAATCCCATGGGTGATGGCTTCTTTCCCGGCTATCACTCCTTTCCCAATTCTTTCCTCAATCTGAACCACGACTAGATCCATAATATGTTGAACCCTTTAGGCAATCAAATGCACAAGAATGAGGCATAACATCTACAAACCAAACAAAGATGTATAAGCAACTATAAAATAAAAGATAGACAAAAATCATGGAGTGAAGTATATGTGATTGTAAGTTACCTAGTGTCGTCTCTGACGAACAAGATGCATAGCCATGCTTATGGGTGTAATTTCTCTTTTGCCAATAGGAGGAATGTCATCAGCAGTCCTAGTGGGAGAATTAAGATTCCTGACACTTAAATTGGTAAATTCAAAGGTCATGATGTCATCAGGGATAGGGAGACATGAAAATCCTTCCATCGAACTCTCTAGAGGTAGGGGGAAGACTCTTCTTCAACAGAGGTGATAGTGAACGTAGGCTTTTTAGCAGTTTTTCTCATGCGGAGTTTCTAAGTGACCCCTTTCTTTGTCAGTGCATGAGATTTCATGCCTTATGATAGTTCGACCACAAGCACATATCCCGAACTTACATCATCATTGCCACGATCATTGGTGTCACCACCTCTGATTTCGCCTCCTTTGGCATCGTCCCCGACCTCCTCGACTATGGGAATGACAAGGCTATTAGTGTCGACTTCTAGTTCACAACATTCCTTCATGGTACAATGCTTCATGGAAGTCCAGTGCTACGACCCTCTTCCAGCAACCTAAAAAGAGATAACCGTTCATTAGTTATGAGTGATCTAAAGTCTCTGTCTTCGACTATGGTAGCGCGAATCGCAGAGATCTCCCTTGAACAATTACTGTCGTTGAGTCATGAATTGACATGTGAAAATTTTCAAAGTATTTATTAGTTTAGGATATGACTTGGGCTTAAGAATTTGAAAATAAAGTGAAGGCAACACTTGTGTCCTTCCAACCATCGCCTTGCAAAACCGAGCAGATAATGAACGTAGAACCAATAATGCTTAAAGATACTATGCTTGTTCCAAGCACCAGTAATAACTTGATAGTTGGGAAAGGTCTCGAGGAAAGTATAAGTAAGACTTCCTATCCGTCGCTTAAAATTATAGATGAACCGGATGTCTTCAGGAGATGGAAGACGGGAAAGAACATCCATAAATAACAAGATGGTACCATGAAGGAAACCGTAGCTGTTCGAATGCAGCTGAGTAGGAGCTATACCCAGATAATGTAGCATCTCTCGTGTAAATGAGTTGAAGGACTATACACATCTGGCCTAGCACATAAATTTATAACAAGCCGTATACCCTCTGGGGCAAGTGGGCCTTATCATTCCCTGAAAAGACTAGAACATCTCCAAATAGGATCTCGTGTTTAGAGCATAACCTACAAAGAGTGGTCTCACCAATTCTGGAGGCTTGAGAATCACCGGGTCATCCAAAAATATAACACCCTCTAAAATGTCAGAGGTAGGATCTATATCTTTCACTAGAAGGATGAGAACGCCAGAAAAAAGGTCAACCAACAGATTGAAACTCCCTAGTTGCTCAGCTTGGTGTTCGGGAGAACATCTACCAAATACAGTGTGAAGCTCAATTCGACACCTGGATTATTATGTTGTGACGGTTGAATGTATGACACTGTGGCTAAACACCCTGAACATTTGGAGCCCATGTCAACTAAACATAGTAGATAATCTAGATTAGAGAAATCAACCTGTCCCCCCGTGCTAAGCGTAAACGAGTGTGATGCAGTGTTGTGCAGTGCAGAGATAAACAATTTAGAATTTAAAGAAAAACTTAGTGACGAGACTTTAGATTTCGACTAGAGTGACCTTTCATCGTCGACCGTCTCAATTAGCATTCCGTAGATTGATTGTTATATTGGATTTTAGTTCATATTCAAGTGCGAGAAGTTCAATTGTTTGATTTCGAGTTCAAAGTTGGATATGCAGGTTCTGTTGTCCATTATAGTCATTTGTTCAAGTTCATTAAGAAAGGGATTGGTTCGGATTGTTCGTACAAGTTTATGTGGATTGGTTTGCATAGGCGTTTAAGCTCGATTCGAAGGTCTAAAATCGGCTAAGTCCCCATAGCCGGTCCCTTAATCTCAACATAGTCGATCCCTCTCACAAAGCCAACACAACCGATGCCTCCTTACTCCAAAACATCATCAACCAATCCCATAGTCAAACATTCCATCACTGATCTCTCTATTCCATTTATGAACATATCCCCACACATTAGTACACAACTGATCCCTCCCTACACCTAACCACCACTGATCCCTCTCATGGCCGTTGCACCAATCCATCTTCCACATTTTAAAACTAACCTATCCATCGTATATCACCATGGAACCCTAACCTCATACTCATAAATTAACATGAACGCAAGTCGCCTTGCCACTTAATTCTACTTGTATGATAAAATCAAGACCTAACTAGTCGATAATTAAAGGAGTCGATAGTAAAAGGTGATTCGAAGGTAGGGTTCGGCTTTGTTTGAGGTGGAATGATGAGATTGGACAAGTAGAAACTTAAGTGGATTAGGTTCGCAGCTAGTGGATTTTGTATTAGAGATCGTTAATTGAAGAAGGAAGAAGGGGGAAAGGTTTGGCTTCACTAATTTCTGAAGTAAGGCAAAATCAGAAAGAGGGTTCAGATGTGAAATTGAATAAAGTGAATAAGTAAGGGATGGAGAGGAAAAGTATCGCTTATACATAAGCCTAAGGGATCAGTCCACTTTTAAACAGCCATGAAGCAAAAATGTAAGGAACCCTACATAAAAAGGGATTAGATATGATCCCAAGCCAAGGGGAATCAACCCGATCCCTATTTGCGTATAAAAAAAGAAAGGGATCAAGTATAATCCCTAAATAAAAAGGGAATTCTGATCCCTATGTGCATGCAAACGTGTGTATGCGCGTAGTGTGATTGCATCTAATTCAATGAAAGTTGACATTGACCCGAAAACGTACGAATTTGGATGGGATTCAATTATGAGAGACGTATGCATGAATATGCATGTCTAAATCTCAAACTATTCAATTTTTATAATCGGCGGAAGTTGAATTCTCACCTTAAACTCTTGAAGACAAAACTTGATCAGATAACCAACGCGTACTAGCTCAATAGACCCGGACACGAATAACAGTTTTTGGAGTAAAATCTAGAATTTATACTATTTGAAATCAACCAAGCATCGCGATGAACAAAAAAAGATTTGACACTTTGAAAAAATAATTCAACGGTGGCGACTATTCAGAAAACTTGATGGATTTCATTATAGCAATTCTAATTTGCTTTGATTCCAAGCACGATGTTCGAAACAAGACATACTTTAGGGGGTATGTATTATCCGAAATTTTGACCCGACTTTTTCTAAACCAACTGGATAAGTTAGACTCGACTGTCATAAAGGCCAGAAATCCAAAGTGACGATTGTGGGGTCTAGAAATCAAGTGCAGATGATAATATAAAGTCGTGATCAAACGGAATCAAAAGATATGTTATATAGAATGTTCTAAGTATGGAATATAGTCTAAGCTAGAAAAGGGATCGGGCACGATCCCTCTCTACCAAAAGGATCAGATTACTTTAGCTAAACGGTGCAACTCAACAGAAAATGATCGATATCTCAAAATGTAGAAATCAGATACACACGAAACTTTAGAAACAAGAAATAAGGACCTTAGGGTGTCTACCCTAGGGATGGCACTTGAAAAGGAGAAAGAAAAAGGGATAGACCCCCATCCCTCTAGAGGGATTGGTCAGAATCAGACATCATCACATATTGCAACAATGATTTATCAGTAGCTCAAGTTCTACTAGCCCAATTGGCAAGAAACTTGAAGGATAAGCATAATACAACATGGAGAAGATCTCACAAGGATCCAACCCCAAAATCACCAAACATATGGATCGGCCCCGATCCTTATTCCTTGGGATTTGGGCCATGCATTCCTTCCTATGGGCCCCTATGGTTATAGAGATCCTTCTACCGAATTTTCAAGGAGATATTTCACCATCTTTCTCTATAAATAAGCTTGATTGTTCATTTTGGGGATCTTTACACTGCTGGTTGCTATGTATTCTTTTATAATTAAGGATTTTCATCCAATCTCTCTTGCACTCAGTTTAATGATTAATAAAAGCTATCTCTCCAAAGTGGAAGTAGGTAAACAACACCGAACCACAATAAATTGTCGTGTCTCTGTTATTAGCACGTTTTTATTACTTTACTCCAACATTCTCTCTATTTACATTTATTATTCTTCATTTATTCCTTTACAAAATCTCTATTGGGTATTTATGCCAATTTTTGGAGCAAACAGTATTAGAGAGCTCCAATAAGTTCAAAGTGATCCTATGAAAATTATGATTGGAAATTGCTATTGGTAGAAACAAATAGGCTCTTAGTGATCCCATGAAAAGTATGATTTCGGACAAGTGGTCCTTAGGAGCTTCGAAAAGTTATTATTTAGCCCATGAAAACTAATAGTTTCATAGTAACCCTAGGGAAACTATGGATGGAGATAGCTAGTCTGTTTTGAAAAGGGTGAACTTATTGTAGATATAACACTATGTTGACAGAAGAGTCAGACTTACGTACATTGCATGCTTGCATATAATTATATTATTATGTTTTAACTATTTTGGATGTAAAAGCACAGCACACGGTTGATATATTGGTTAAGATACTAGTGAGCGTAAAACCTATTTCGCTCAATGATATGGTCTCATTAGATATCTATTTTTGGTTCGAGATTGTAGGTTATTATTCACACTAGACTGTATGTCTAATCCAAAGTATTTGTTTTTTCCTTTACACTCTCGGTACTCATTTGAGTAGGTTGGAAGTAAGGGATTTTGAGTTTTTAGTAAGACGAATAAGCTTTCGGAAACAAGCAGGAGGCAGTCTAGCTATTTAGGAGTTCTTATCTAATTAGTAGTATTGTTTGGTTTTGTCTTTATGAATGTAATGGAAAGTTATATAATTACCAAGTGTTAGACTCTGATCTACTAAGATGGCATCTTCATATGTTGCTCTTGGAGTATTTTGTAATAATTATATTTTCTCTAAACGTGGGATTACGAATGCGGTTATGTAATGTATATGAAAGGTATTTATGAAATGAAATGTGGAAGTTTGTTATTAAATCATGTTTAAATTTTTTAATATTCATGTGCTTCTAATTATTGATATGATTAACATGGACGCATATTGTCGTCGAAAATTAATACTATGGATGATTGTAGCATCCATAGCACTTAGTTTTGGACCTCCAAGTGGAGAATGATACAAGTTGGTATCAGGGCATAGGTTTATGTAAAATTTAAAATATTAAAATATTTTTGAAAACATAATCCTAAGGAATTAGAGAATAAGATGGGGGTGTGGATAACGCTATAGTAACGTACTTATATTTGCTTTATATAAGTATTTATTCTTTCCTCTCTTAAACTGTTTTTCTATATCTTATTAAGGCTCGTAGCTAGATAATGAGAAAGCAAGATATGGAAGCAAGAAATGGAAGAATGAATCTTAATGGTGGAAGCACGACCCAATACCAAAAGAAACCAAGGTCGATAGGAAAATGCTAATCAAATTGCAAATGCTAATATAGGTGTTGAAACCTTACCAGTAGATAACTACGCATCAGCTCTTCGTCAATTGATGCAAGTTGGAGCAGCTATAGGAGTAGTCGGGGGAAATGCAATGTTAAACGACGAATTTTCTATCGGTTGTGTAGTAA
The DNA here is from genome assembly GCA_030765085.1 of Allium cepa. Taxonomy (NCBI): domain Eukaryota; kingdom Viridiplantae; phylum Streptophyta; class Magnoliopsida; order Asparagales; family Amaryllidaceae; genus Allium; species Allium cepa. The sequence goes on along the minus strand of CM060938.1, from coordinate 71,841,854 downwards.
AATAACGCAAGCGCACGACATATAATTTTAGTACATGGCGAGTACGGATCGATTCGTTGGGAATTGAATTAATTTAAATTCTACACAATCAAATTAACCCAAGAGTTTGAAATTGTTAAACTAACTACAAGCAAAAATTAATAAAAAAAATATGAGAGTAGAAGGCAATTTAGAGGCAAATCCCTTCTCATGATCAAACAAATCAGCACAATGAAATTATGATCTCTCTTTTTGGTCATTTGTGAATTTAATTGATGTGTTTATCCTATGTATGGTCTATTTGTGCTATTAATTAGCTCAACATAAAGAATCCAACTTTAACACACCATCCAAACCACTTATCAACTCTCATGAAAATAATAATGAAATTAAAAATAAAATCTATTCTAAGCAAATGATATATTTACTATTGATTAGTAACATAGACTATCAAATTTTGATTCTAAATCCACTTCATTACCAAAATCATATGTAGATGAAGAGGTAATTTGTGTTTATTTTGTTTAAGCATAGCCTATTTGGTGTCAACAACATTGGCTATCAATATTCAATATTAAACAACAAAATTTTACCACTTCAAAAATTTCCATTAAACACAAAAAGAGATCAAATGAAATCATATGTCAACTTTATGTGATTCATGAGAGCTTCATTATCCCTAAATTGAAGGGGCTTAGCTTTTCATATTTGAATTCATTATAACATAAAGTGATTTCAACATTAAAGAAGATAGCTAAATAAATAAACTAAAAAAGCTAATCCACTTGCGTAAAAGAAAGAGATCTAAACTACAAACATAAAAGAAAGGAATAGAATTAAAAGTGCATGAATTAAAATTGCATAAAGAAAGGGCTAAGAAGCCATTATGGAGAAAGAGAGTTTATGTATACATTTTGTGGCCACAACTAAACTAACTAAAATGAAGGTAAGCGCTGCTACATGAAACATAAAGAGGTATTTATACGCGCCTAAAACCCTAATCCATATTTTAGGGAGCTACACAAAATGTCTTTTAGAAAATGTAACCTCCAAGTAATCATTTGCATGAGCTTAACCCTCCATTAAATGTGCGTGCGACTTTAATCCCCACTAACATGTGCATTAGCTCTTAATTTTGGTTTATGGTTAGTAGGTAGGTGGGGTCCGCTAAGTCGCATGAATTCATTTATTTCTTCATTCTTTTGTCTTCCATCCTTTGTGCATGCATACATACATACACGAAGCTTCTTCAATTTTCCATCTAAATTCCTATAAATAAAACTAAAATGTGCAAATAAATATTCTCAAAATTAATAGTGCACAAAATTACCTTTTTGCCCCCATGTAGATGCATTAACGATGACTTGAAAGCATTTTTTAAAATTTGGTTTTGAACATGTAAAAACACCCAATTATGACATTTATCTAAATAAAATCAAATTAAATATGGAAGTAAAAATATGTACTTTACGTGCACAGTAAATACCTCCACACTTATCTTTTTATTTGTCCTTAAATAAATAAAAACTAAGGTAAATACCTTTTATAGGGAGCACGATTGCATTAAGCGTATGGAACAAGCCATTAAACCTCTAGATGTCCTTAGTAAGATGAGTGTTGTCTCGTGAGGATTTTCAGCGAATGCTACCGACAAAATCCTAATGCAACATGAAAAATTTCTAAATGTAAGATTTATTTACAAAGATATGAATGCAAGTTTTTGAAATATTTACAAATAAAGAATTTACTTTTAAATTAACATGAATAAGTTAGATATAAGCTTCGGTCATCATCATGAAAATTAAGTCCTTTTACTCGTCAAAACTTTCGACAAAAATTAAGTTATCATCACAATTAGACTCTATTTTGGCTAGTTGTCTCGGTTGATAACATAGTGCAACTATGAAATGGATCCTTAGTTGATTATCAAATTTTTAAAGTGGTATTTTTATTTCTTTTGAATAACAAGTCCAATCAAATAAGTGAAAATGGTGCATGGATTTCAAATGCTTGCTCTCACTATTTTTAAAATGTATTAACATTATTATTATCTACACATCTAACTCAGAAAACTGAGGCTAGATATACCAATCATGCACAGCCTTTCGAACTTACGTGAGAAGAGTACATAGCATGGCGAATGTACACAATTGCGTATAAACACATGACTCTAGGTGGTTATTTTATTAAATCTATTTACATACACCTAACTCAGATAAACAGAGGCCAGATATATCGATCATGCACTGCCTTTCGGGCTTACGTGAGAAGGGTATAGAGCATGGCGAGTATACACACTTGTGTGTGATCACATGAATCTAGGTATTTCTTATTTTTATAAAAACCATTTATTCTTCTTTTTTTCTTTTTTTAGAGAGCTTTTTGCAATATCATCCTAGCACCACTAAACTTAGAAGATCAAAAATGTTATTGTCTTTACTTTAAATCAACCACTCTTTTAGACAAAGATTTAAAATAGGATATACTTCATAATTATCACCTATGAACCTTCCTATATACTAGTTAAACCACAATCAAAATTTATTTTTATTTTTGTTGAGACGAATAAATTTTCAAGATTTTAAAATTGATAACCAAAAACATATACTTATCCTATAGTGTTTCTTCAAAAGTAAATCAATATGCTAAAAAGAAGTTTTGTTTTGGGATTTTTTTTAGTTTTGAGTTTTGGAAAGAAAATGAAAAAATAATCCATGAAAATTCCAAAAATGAAGATATGGCTCCCCCACACTTGATTTTGATTATGTCCCCACAGTCAACTCAAGTGAAAGGAGAAAAATAAATGAAAATAAAAATATGACCTATATTCACATGAAAATGAAACGATTATTATTTACACGACACCAAAAAATATACCATTAAAGAATAAATGAAACGGTCTTCCAAAGACCAATTCATTTGTCTTATCAAGTATGAGAGATATAACTTAAGCACAGAAAACCAAACCATAAAAGATTTCAAAGTTAAATGTTGATACGGAAATATGAATGTCGTTTTATTAAAAATCATATGAGTTGTTTTGTTTTCGATGATTTTTAGGGTAGACAGAATAATTGGTTGAAGTTTCAATTAATTTTCACCAAATTTAACTTCAAACTCATCATTAACAAATTCTTCAAAATTATTGATTTTAAAATCAAAATGGGGATTTAAGTTTATCCCTTCAGAATTCAACAACTCATCCTCGAAAAGTCCAAAAGAATTATGTTCACTAAATTCATCTTCCTTTTTTGAATTATTCACAACTTCATTGCTTTCAAGGTGTAAAGTTGTTATTTGAATTCTTTTTTGTCAGAAAAAGGAAGATCGAATTTAAAATCAAGTTTCTCACCCCCAAAAGATTTGAAATCCAAATCAAATATCTCACTTTCAAAAACTTTATTAAGATTATCGTTTTCAATTTCAAAAATTGTTATTTAAAAATTGCCATTTTTGGTAAAACATGGATTATCACTTGACTCGTCACATGTTGGGATTTGATTTTGTCTCACGTTGTTTCACATATGTTTCAAGCAACAAATCCGTGTAATTTTTTTGAATTTCTTCCAATTGCTCAATGAAATCAAATTTGTAATTATTAAATTGAGAATTTTCAATTTGAAATTGTTGAGAGTAAAAATTTTCACCATGATTGAAACTATTCCCTTTGCCAAAATCATTTAAACAGTTGTTTCCATTTTCATTTTATTATTGAACTTCATTTTGGAGTTCGAAACTAAAATGGCTTGGGTTATAATAAAATTTATTTGAATTTTGAAGTGAATTCATATTTTAATTATTTTGAAATCCTTGACTTGAGTTATTGCATAGATATAAATTACTCAAATTATTTATCATTTGATTTTGTTGTTCAAGTAAAGACCAAATTGTTTCAATACTATTTCCAAGAATTGAGGGTTGGTCATCATTTTGAAAACTTTTGTTGCAAAATTCGAATTGTTTGCATAATAGTTGTTATTAAAATATCTATAAGAGTTTGATGTGAAACTATGAGGATTATATTGATTTTTACAACTACTGGAAAACTCTTATGAGTAGGGAAATTCAAACATTTTCAAAAATGTTTCTTTATGTTATGGATTTTTGAATTCTCTTTTTTTTAAAAGGAAAGAAATTTATTTACAAAAATGTTTTTGACCTTTTTTTTGTTTTTGAAAAATTTATAAATAAATATATATTTCTAAAAAAACTAACTTTAATAAAATGATTTTTTTATAAAGGAAAAGATTTAAAAACTAAGTTAAGTAAAATGTATAATTTTTTTAGTTTTCGAATTTATTGTTTTTTTTAATATGCATAAACTAATGCAACTAAATAAATGCAAGGACTTAATTACAAATTTTCTATCCTTAGTAGCTCCTAACCCAAACTTATAAAATAATATTTTGCCTTAATCCAACAAAATAGTTCCCAGCCAGGTAACGGGCAGGAGTTGTCGATGCACCATGAATCACCATAGCAATGCAACCGAAGGTTTAACTACATTTAGAGAAAAAACTCGCTACAATATTTACGAATCACCGTAATATTTATAAATGATTATTGTTCTACTGTATCATAGACAATAAGAAAATAAATTGTTCAAATAAGACAACTTATCAAGGTACAATTAAGCCCTAGGTGAGCTCGTGACTCGCTTAAGTCCAATTTTTAATCGTTATTATTAGCAAATTCCACGATGATATGCATTTTATGGGCCAAGGAAGGGGTGATTTAATCCCCTTCCTTATATGGATTTTGGTAACCCTTAGAAAAGAAAATAAGATGATATGAATGCAAAATAAAATTAAATGTGAATTAACTATGCAACTACGAATGAAATTTGTTTTTGTTTTTGTTTTTTTTTCTAAAAATGCAAGCAGCCAATAATGCAATGAAAATAAAAAAAAGTGATAAGAGCACTATACCAGAGTGTGCAGAATTAGTAGCAAATTATTTATTTTCCAATGCAGTAATTGTTTTAAGCAAGCAATTTGGCAAGCAGAGCCAACTAGCAAGCGATTCTTTCCTTTGAATTTCTGCTTTTGCAACCTGAAACTAAAAACAAGATATATGCAGTTTATATATATATATATACATATATATATATATATATACACATATATATGTATGTATATACATATATATATATATATGTATGTATATACATACATACATACATACATACATACATACATATATATATCAAAGAAGAAACTAAAACAAACAAAACTAAAACAAATAAAAACAACTTGTTGATTATTTTTTTATATCAACTCCACTAGGGCTAGGCCCAATAAGCACTCAACAATCCAAACTGTTGCAAATAAAAAAAACTCAACAAGCCAAGTGAATACAATTCTTCACATGAACTAGAAAACAAAACTTGTTTCACTCAAATTTCACAGTTGCACGAAATACAAAATTCACTCGAACTCAAAACTTAAATTTCACTTTTGGTTTAAGTTGATTGTTCGGTTAGTGTTCGTAGTTTCTTGTTGTGTCCACAGTGGTTGTTGATTTGAAGATCGTCGAATTGGGTTTGGGTCATTTGCTGGTTGTGGTTCGGGTCAGGTTGAGGGTGAAGGCGCGGTAGTTGATTAGCGGTGGCTTGGTGATGGTTATGAATTTAGTCGCAAATGATGGAGATAAAGGCAGAGGTATTTGCAGTTGGAAGGGATGTTGTTGGCGAGAAGTTTATGGAAAGTAGAAAAGGGTGAAGTGTTGGAGGTAATGCGTGAAGTTGCTGACTGGTGAATGCGATGTAAGGGGAGATTAAGCATTGGTAATGGGAGGTTAAGGTAGTGTTTGGTAGAGAAGTGCTATGAAGCAAATGGTGCACAGAGGGTAGTTCTGTGATGGTTACATTGATGTTGCTGGTAGTTTTGGATGTGAAAGTTGTATTGGCAGTGGATGGCAAGTTGATGCAAAGGTTTGTGGATGATGGTTTGTGTATATGGCAAGCTGAGTGAATTTGAGGAGGCAATGATGTATGTGGGTAGGTTTAGGTGATTGAAGATGTAGCCGTGGCAAAGGGCAGTGGGAAGGATGCTGCTTTGCTATATTGGTGTGTATTTGTAGGCAGGGGTATGAGGATGGTGAATGATGATGGAGAAGTGATGTGCACTGTTGGTGGTGGCAGTTAATAGGTGATGGAGGTTGTCTTGTGAAGTTATGGAAGTTGTATAGAGTTTTACAGGGTTATGAGGTTGTATTGGTGGATGTGGCAGAAGTGATATATGTTGGAGAATGGTTTGTGCAATTGAATAAAGTAGTAGAAGTGAATGTGCACAGATAATTGATGTGCATAAGGTAGTGTGGGGGTAAGGGAATTAACTTATTGGTGCACTAAATAGTCAATGATGAAGAAGGCAGTAGTTGCAACAAGAAGGCAGTGATATGTTGATGGTGATTATGGATTGGTAGATGGTGATATTGGTTGAAGTTTGATGGTTAAGCAATGGTTTTGGAGTTTGTAAGTGCAACAGTTTGTAGTTGTTGAGTGGGTTGAGTGGTATGACAGTGATATGCTGTGGCGGTACTATGTAGATGGTGGAGGAGGTGATTCAGGTGGAAGGGGTGGTGGCTGTTTAAGTTGAAGTAGCAAGCAGGGGTAATGAAGTGGTGATGGTTGGTTTCTTATGTCCAGGCAAGAGGAGGAGTTGCAAAGGTGAAATATGCAGGGAAGGTCAGTGGTTAATGGTTTTCTCTGGAAAAGAGTTGTTTTATTTGGGTGAATTATGGGAATTGGGGACATACGCAAGTGAAGAAGTGGGATGGTATGCAGGAGGAGATGGTTACGAGGGTGGTGCAGTTGGGTTGTTAGAAGATGTATTTGGTTGTATTTGTTATGTCAGACTTGGAAAGGGGATGGTATTGTTTTCAGGTGGTGGTTACTAGAAATCAGAGATGGCCGATGAGATATGATGATATGCAATTGCTTTTTTGTAATTGGTTTGGGTGGTTGCAGTAGTGCCAGAGGGCTGTTTGGAGGCTATAGGGGATGTAATGTAAAGGCAATGTAGATGAAAGAATGCAATTTAAATATGAACAGAGCAATATGGTTTAAGTATGGAATAGACGCAAATTAAACATGTCATGGTGAAATGGAATGATGAAGGTGCAATGTATACAATGAAATGTAACGTAGAGCTGAATGGTTCAATTATGAAATGCTCAATGAAATCAATAAAAGGATGAAAGAAAATGCACTTTCTTTTTATATATGAAAGCTAACACTAAATAAAGTAAAATCAAATGACACCAAACATAAGTGAACAAATCAGAGGTAAACAAAACAAGAGATAGACACAAACAAGATGAAAATAAAAATGACACACAATTACACAATATTTTTTTTTCTTTTTATATTTTATATGCAAATCAACACACACAAAAATTAAGCAAAAATAAATCGAAAAATAGAATTAAAATAAAATTGCAATTCCCCAATAATGGTGCCAAACACTTGTTGACGACGAAATTTCTATCGGTTAGAAAATCGTCAAAAAATGTAACTAAAATAACGGCAAGCGCACGGCGTACAATTTTAGTACGTGGCAAATGAGGGTCAATCCGTTGGGAATTGAATTAATTTAAATTCTACTATATAAAATTAACCAAAGAGTTTGAAATTGTTTTAACTAAAAGAACTGAAAAAATTAACTACAAGCAAAAGTGAATAAAAATATGACAGTGGAATGCAATTTAGAGGCAAATGCCTTCTCATGATCACACAAATCAACACAATGAAATTATGATCTTTTTTTGGTCATTTGTGAATTTATGTAACACCTCCAATTTTATTTGACATTATTCATGTGACTTAATTAGAATAAATTAAATAGAATAATGTAGATGAGGAGATTGAGGTTGATTAATAAATTAAGTAGTCGTGCTTATACAAACTAATGAACCTATAAAAATTAATTGAGCATAAGGACATTAGGGTAAATAGCCGTCCATATTTTCCACCCTTATACTATCTCCCTTAGCTATACATGTTCATTTTATCAAAACAAAAATTATAACTGTAAGGAAGAAGGCTGGCTATTAGGAAGGAAAAAGAGAAGAGAAAATCAACTAAAAGCTTAGAATTCAAGTTAGAAGGAATCAATCTCAATCAAACTTCAATTTCCATATCCAATCTAAGGTGAATAATAATTTCTACATTTCTATTTTGATTTTATTATCATATGGTTTCAGATTTAATCGTAAATCTGTTTTATGATATATATTGATTGATGATATGCTTGATTTATTATTTATATGATTTAAACAAGATTGTTTAAAGGAGATATATACGGTTTTGGGGCAAAACTGGGACGTAATGATTTTTGAATTCCATAGGAAAATTTTATGTTATGGAAAACATGATTTTGGAATTGGGTTTCAATTTTTTTAATTTTCTAAGCCGTAGAGAATTAGTTATGAATTTTCAAAGAAAAATATGGATATTTGGGTTTATAAATTTATTTTGGAAAATATATTCAAAATTTGGGTCTGGGATTTTAATATGTTAGATAACATGATTAAAGTGAATTTCTGGAATTTCTGGAGCTTTTTACTAAGTGATTTAGTATGGAAATTAAATTATTTCAAAAGAAGGACTTAAAATGATTTAATTGTTTACATAAAAGGAAGGCTTAATTGTTAAAAGTTAACTTAATTTTAAAATCAAGAGAAAATGCGGCAAATATTATCCCAAATATTTAAAAGTTTGTGAAAGCCAATCAAATGTTTACAAGTATGCAAGTTTGTTATAAAAAGTTTACTTATTTTGGCAATAATCAGCTTTTATCCAGAAAAAGGTAGTTTCGCCTTCTTTGGCAAACCTTTCAACCCAGACCTCTCGACCAAGACCTTTCGACTTCATTGACCAATAAGGTCGAAAGCAATGCACATGATATCATTCAAATGGTATGTAGTGAACTGGACCAAGTCGAAAGGTAAGGTGCCGAAGGGTTGCTTTCGAAGGAGATGGTCCCTTAGTTTATTTTTGATTTGAAAAGAAAAATCACTTGCGTATTTTCTAAAGACCTTTCGACAAAGTCAAAAGGTTTGATATCTAAAGACCTTTTGACAAGGTCAAAGGTTCGATTTCAAAAGGTTATTTTCTAAAGAACTTTCGACAAGGTCAAAAGGTTTGTTTTAAAAGACCTTTCGACAAAGTCGAAAGGTTTGGTTTTGAAAGGTTTTAAGAGACCTTTCCACAAGGTCGAAAGGTTGAGTTTCGAAAGGTTGTTTCAAAGAGGATTTTGAAAAGAGTTGTCGCCTTTATTTTTGTTTAAACCTTTCGAAGGGGTCGAAAGAAAGAGATTTCGACGTTATCGAAAGGTTCAACTATTTTTATAGATATAAGCCGCTTCCCGAACCATCCGAAGGGATCGAAAGCTGAAGCTTTCATTGTTGTCGAAAGGTTCAATTATCTTCCTCAATGTTTACTAAAATAGACAGTGGTTTTGAAAACTTTCACCTATAACCCAAAGTAATATTTTTAAGTATAAACCTAATACATTCGAAAGGTTTGATTTCTAACGGTTTCGAAAGGTTTGATTTGCAACGGTTTCGAAAGGTTTAATTTACAATGATTTCGAAAGGTTTGACCTTCACTAGTTTTGAAAGGTTATATTCTTACGTTATGATGCTTTAACAAGGTTGAAAGGTTTCGAAGAAGAGTTTTAAAGTATTAAGCCTGGAGCCCATTGTTTTAAAGCACTTTATTTATGCTTTCAAAGAGGTTGAAAGCAAACATTTCGATAGGGTTGAAAGTATAACCATTCGACGTTGTCGAAAGGTTTGAAACCCATACTCAAATTTTTAAAAGGAAAACCCACAGCTCATATAAAGAATTTATGTAATGACTTTAAGTACGTAATCTTGAAGAAGTATTGCCTGATAAAAATATACGTTTAAGGTGTTAACTATGTTTTGTGATACGTATTTCAAGGACCTTAAACCCACAGGAGTTGTATTGTTAAATTGTTGTTTTGCTTCTTCAAATATGAATATATTCACATGATAACCCATAACTGTATTTTGGGGAAAAGTGGGTAGAAGAGCTAGCTAGGTTAACCCGATAGTTAATATAAATTGCTTAAATTCCAAAATGAGTAGAATTGCATCCAAGGAGTCAGAGTGACCAAAAATATAGGATGCCTAAACTTTATGTCATTGGAGGTGACCAAAAAGTTCATAGTAAACCCATGAAAACTATGATAAAGCCATTATTAGTGTAAACCAAAAGGTTCATAGTAAACCCATGAAAACTATGATTAAGTAGATGAAACCAACAGGTTCATAGTTTACCATGAAAACTATGTATTAAGGACAGTTGGCAGGGGATAATTGGTTTGTGGTGAACCCACGAAAATTATATCCGGATTAAGAATTGACATCAGCCAATAGTTTCCTAGTAAAACCATGAAAATTAGGATAAGAAAGTGGCTAATGGAAGTATTAGTTGGTTCTTAGTCAACCCACGAAAACTAGGATGTGAAATAAGTTACTGGATAATCCATAGGTTCCTAGTCAACCCATGAAAACTAGGATAAGGTGATTAGTTGTTAAAATGAGTAATAGGTTCAGGTGAACTAATGAAATTAATTAGGTTAACTAGCAGAAGCCTATAGGTTCTTAGTGATTCCATGAAAACTGTGGACAAAACAGGGAGTCATACTAAACGGGGGATGGGAAATCCTAATTAGTTTCAAGTGTTCATATCATCGTAAAATTAAAATGTGTTTTAACCATTGTGGATGCAGAAGCACATTATATGGTTTTATAAAGGTTTTAGGATACTAGTGAAGGGAAAAACCCGTTCCGCTGAGCGGCGTGGTCTCACTAGATATATAAAAGGATTGAAATGTTAATTTATTATTCATACTAGGCTTTATGTCCAATTTGAATTTCTGTTTTCCCCTTAAACTCTTGCGTACTCAATTGATTTTGAGTAGTTTGGGATTTAAGGTTTACAGATTTTCTTCTTAGATGAATAAAGCTTCCGCAGCCGTGCAGGATGTAGTAGTTATTTAGAGTATCTTTTTCGCTGTATATTTTTTTGTAAAGGCGGATCTATTAGACTTACTATATACTCTGATCAACCAAGAGGGCATCTTCGTATGTCGCTCTTGACATAATTGTAATAATTATATTTTGCTGAACGTGGTTAAGTTTTGGGATTATGTAGTAAATAAGAAATGTTTTGGATTGAATGTGGAAATGTGTTTTTGAATTATTAATTTTTTTCCATATTTCTATGATATGTGAATCAATGTTTCTAGCGTAGCCGTATTTGGTCGTCGAAGATTAATAATTATGGATGACTGTAGCATCCGTAGCCGTTAGTTTTGGACCTCCAAGTAGGGGGAAGTTACAAGTTTGTATCGTAACATGGGTTTATAAAAATTTAATAGAAAAGTTAAATCTAAAAGCTTTTGAAACATAACTCAATGAATTTGAAAATAAGATTAGGATTTGGGTTAATGCTATAGTAACGTACTTGCGTTGGACATATGTGTGTGTGTGTGTGTGTGTGTGTGTGTGTGTGTGTGTGTGTAAGTACATATTACCCTTTCTCTTCGACCATTCTTTTGTATCTTACTAAGGCTTGTATGCAAATGTATGGAGACAGGAAATGGAAGAGGAAATCTAGGTAGAGGAAGCACCACTACCAATGGAAATGCTTGACCTAATACTCGGAGAAACCAAGGTCGACAGGCTAATGCTAATGAAAATGCCGAGCCTAATATAGATGTTGGAAATACGCCAGTAGGTGCGGGGATGGCATTTCAGTTTTTGGCTAATGTTTTGCAAGCAGGAGCTGTTGGTAATGTTATAGGAGCTAATCCTGTAGTTCCAGCTGATTATAACTATGCCATGCCAAGCGATGACTGTACCAGTCTTGCTGGGAAGCCGTTTGTTGGAACAGAGGATGCTGTTGAAGTAGAGAATTGGTTGCTGAGTTGTGAGAGGATCTTACTGATTTAGGCTTGGATGATGGAGAGAAGAGAAGGCTAGCCTCTAGACAGTTGCAAGGGGTAGCACTTTATCGGTGGAACAGCGTGACAGTTGGGGTCTCGAGGAAGAGCCTATATGGGCTAATTTCAGGAGAAGGTTTGAGCAGAGGTTCATGTCTGAGGTTTCCAAATCGGCACTAATGATGATGTTTATGGATCTTATCCAAGGAGATATGTCTGTGATTGAGTATGCTACTAAGTTTGATGAGCTATCTCGATATGCTTATGCTTTGATTGACACTAATGTCAGAAGAAATGAGAGATTCATTAGAGGTTTAAGATCAAAGCTTGGAAGAATGGCTATGACTTATATTAGAGACCTTATCATGTGATGGAAGGTGCACTTTTGATTCAGAGTATACCAGTTAGGGTACTTTTTTATACCGGTACATCACATTCATTTATATCTCAGTATTTGGTTGATAGGCTATGTATAGAACCCACATACCTTGTTACTTTCTTAAGGCTTTCCAATACAAAAGGAGGACATGCAACTCTTGGGATGCGATGTGACTAGTTAGAACTTGATTTGTTAGGTCATAAGTTTGCATGTAGTTTGTATGTCTTTGATTTCGTAGATTTCAGGATCATTTTGGGTATGGATAAGTTGGGTAAGTATGAGGCTAGAATATTTTGCTAGGATTGGGAAATATCATTGAGGCACCCTAATAGTCATAATTGAATCATTCTCAACAAAGAATTCTAGTAAGAGTGTTGGTGCTTTGTTGAGTGCCATGGAGATTGGAGAGGAGCTTATTCTAGTTCGTCTGGCTAGATAATTTGCAAATGTTTTTGAGCCGGTTACTGGATTACCCATGAAACGAGTTGTTGAGTTTCAGATAGACCTTGTATTAGGAGCTAAACCTGTCAGTAGACCACCTAGTAGGATGACACTAACAGAGATGAAGGAATTAAAGTTGCCGCTAATGGATCTTGTGGAAAGGAATTTTATCAGACCAAGCAGTTCGCCTTGGGGAGCAGCTGCAATAATTGTGAAGAAACTAGATGGGTCGTTAGGGATATTACTATTATAAGTTAAACGAAATGACGATCAAGAATAGGTACCCTCTGTCGAGGATAAATGATCTTTTCGTTCAGTTGAGTGAAGCCAGAGTATTTTTCCAATTGGATTTGGCAACGGGTTACATCGGTTGAGAGTGGAGGAAGACAACATTCCTTTGATGGCATTTCAGACTAGCTATGGTTCGTATGAGTGATTGGTGATGCCATTCAGATTGACAAATGCACTTTCTTTCTTTGTTGATTTAATGAACCAGGTTTTCAGAGAGAACTTAGATAGGTTTGTGTTAGTATTCAAAGATGATATTTTGGTATACTCAAAAGATGAAAGGGGGCATGGGATTCATCTTAGAGTGGTGTTGGAGATGCTGAGGTAGAATCAGCTAAAGGCAAAATTTTTCTAGTGTCATTTTTGGAAGAAAGAGGTTAAGTTTCTTTGTAATGTGGTTTTAGAGATGAGATTTTCAATCGATCCAGTTAAGATCAAAGTTGTCAATAGTTGGAAGAGACTAGAAACGGTGACCGAGATCAGAACTTTTCTTGGACTTGCTGGCTATTATCGAAGATTCATTAAGGATTTCTCGCAGATAGCAGCGCTTTTGACTAAGTTGCCTAGGAAAGATGTGAAGTTTGTTTGGACCGACAAATGTGAGGAAGGGTTTCTTAAGTTAAAGCATTTGTTAAACAATGCGCTGGTGTTAGTAGTTCCAGATGGTAACCAAGGGTTGGTAGTATACATTGATGCATGTGGTACTGGATTGAGAGCAGTATTGATGTAGATAGGCAAAGTTATTACATATGCATCTTGGCAGCTTAGACCGCACGAAATTAGATATCCTACTTATTACTTGGAGTTGGCTGCAATGATCTTTGCCTTAAAAATTTGGAGGCGTTATCTTTTAGGGGAGAGATTTGAGTTGTATACAAATCACAAGACATTAAAGTATTTATTCTCTCAAAAGTAGTTGAGTATGAGGCAACCGAGATGGCTGGAGGTTTTGGCTGCTTATGATTTCGGTATAGAGTATACTCCTAGAAAAGGGAAATAAGGTGGAGGATGCTCTCAGTAGAAAACATCAGAATGTGGTGTTAGAAATGTTGGTAGAATGGAGGGATCTAGAAGCTTTAGCCAATTGTGATGTGCAGTTGAGATCTACAACTAGTTCTAGTCAGGGTACTACCATGTTATCTTGTTTAGAAGTTCAACTAGTGCTGATCGAGTAGATAGCTTCTAAGCAATGAGAATATCTAGTTTTAGCCGAGAGGATTATAAGGCTTAAGGAAGGATCAAAGGCTGAAGACCTAAAGGATTTTAGTCTTAGCCAAAGAGGATGGTTGAGAAAGAAGGAACGGCTCTACGTTCCGAATGCAGAGAACTTAAGGAGGGAAGTTCTAGAAGAATGTCATCAATCGAATTTTATGATTCATCCTAGAGGAACCAAGATGTATCAAGATATGAAGAGGAGCTTTTATTAGTGAAGAGTGATGTTGGCTTGTGGGTTAGGTAGTGTATAAACTGTCAACAAGTGAAGGCCGAACATTAGAAATCGAGTGGGTTACTTCAGCCTTTAGATATTTCATTCTAGAAATAGACTTCGATATCAATAGATTTTATAGACAGGTTGCTAAGGTCGAGTAGAGGAAATGAAAGCATATGGGTTATTGTGGACAGGTTGACCAAGAGTGCCCATTTCATTTCGGTAAACTCAACCAGAACGGCACCTGTCTTAGCAAAGTTGTTTATGAAGAACATAGTTAGACTTAATGGAATTCCTAGTAGTATAGTCAGTGGTAGAGATGCATTGTTTACTAGCGAATTTTGAAGGAGTCTATAAGAGGTATTGGGTACTAAGCTCAAGATGAGTATAGCTTATCACCCACGGATGGATGGGCAGATTGAAAGAGTAAACAAGGTACTTGAGGATTTGTTGAGAGCTTATGTTTTAGACTTTGGTGGATCTTGGGAAGATCACCTACACTTTATTGAGTTTTCATATAATAATAGTTATCAAACTAGATTAGGAATGGCGCCTTTTGAAACTTTGTATGGAAGGCCCTGCAAATCGCCAGTATATTGGTTAGAGACAGAAGACAGATTAGTCTTAGGTCTAGATTTGGGAGAGGAATTAGAAAAGATTGAGTTAATCCGAGGATGGATGAAGTAAGCTCAATCCAAGCCAATACGCGTAAAGACCTAGAGTTCTCAGTAGGAGACAAAGTTTTCATTAAAGTATCATCTATGAAGGGTGTGGTATGATTTGGAAAATCGAAAAAGTTGGCCCCGAGGTATATTGGCCCATTTTAGATCATAGGAATGATAGGAAAGCTCGCATATAGAGTAGATTTGCCGAGCAGTTTGGCAGTTGTCCAAAATGCATTCCATGTGTCTCATCTTCAAAAGTATGTGCACGATCCATAGGCTACTATTCCTTAGATAGATTTGGAGGATTTGGTGGTGGAGCCTGATTTGACTTTTGTCAAATATCCAGGTCAGATTTTAGTGAGAGATGAGAAGGGATTAAGGACTAAGACAGTCAATTTGGTGAAAGTTCAATGGGGCGACAATGAGAAATACTGTACTTTGGATAACAGTGAATAAGATTCGAGAGGCTTATCCTGATCTGCTTTGATGGTATGTCAATATTAGTTTTATATAGATTGTTAATATTTAGGTAGGTTAGTATGGTTGTTAGAAGATGTTACAGATGATTGCTATGTTTGCAAGTTAGCCTTACTAAATTTCGAGGATGAAATTATTCAAGGAGGGGAGCATGTAACACCCCTAATTTTATTGACATTATTTAGGATATTTAATTAGAATAAATAAAATAAAATAATGTAGATAAGGAGAGTGAGGTTGATTAATAAATTAAGGGCCTATGCTTATATAAACTAAGGAACTTATAAGAACTTATAAATGGTTAAGTGATTGAGCATAACAGTAAATAGCCGCCCATATTTCCTACCCTTATATTATCCACCTTAGTCATACAAGTTCATTTTATCAAAACAAAAATTATAGCCGAAAGGAAAAAGGCCGGCCATTAGGAATGAAGAAGAGAAGAGAAAATCAAGTAAAAGCTTAGGGTTCAAGTTAAAAGGAATCAATCTCAATCAAACTTTAATTTCCTTATCCAATCTAAGGTGATTAATAATTTCTACATCTCTATTTTGATTTTATTATCATATGGTTTTGGATTTAATCATATATCTTTTTTGTGATATATATTATATGCTTGATTTATGATTTATAAGATTTAAACAAGGATGTTTAAAGGGGATATTTATGGTTTTGGGGTAAAGCTGAGACTTAATGATTTTTAAATTCCATGGGAAAATTTTATGTTATGGAAAACATGATTTTGGAGTTGGATTTCAGCCCAATTCTCTCTAGTATGGGAAAAGGACCTATGAATCTCGGTGACAACTTCCCTTTCCTACCGAACCAAATTAAATTATTCAATGAAGAGATATTGATAAATACCATATCGCCGGCAGAGAATTTTAAATCTTTAAATCTCTTGTCAACATAGATTTCCTATCTGTATTGAACATCTTTCATCCGTTGCCAAATGATCTTGATCTTTTTCGAGGTTTCTTTAGGCATATCCGGCCCATGTATAAGTTTTTCATCTGCTTCCTACCAATATGAAGGAGCATTACATGGTCGATCATATAACGCTTTGAATGGTGTCATAACGATGTTGGATTGATAACTATTATTATATGTGAATTCAACGAGATATAAGTGATCATCCCATGATCCTCCAAAGTCAAGTATATAGCCCGCAAGAGATCCTCTAAGATATGATTCACTCTTTTAGTTTAGCCGTCAGTTTGAGGGTGATAATCCATACTCAAATGTAGCTTTGTCCCCAACGCCTCTTATAAGCTAAGCTCTTCCAAAACCCACTAATGAAGAATTGGTCTCAGTCGCTTACAATGCTCTTCAGCACACGATGTAATCATACTATCCATTTCGCATATGATTCGACTAGTTTGGCTGCCATTCTGCTAGATTTGACGGGTATAAATTTTGCATTTTTGGTCATTCGATCGACTATGAGCCAAATGTTGTCATACCCTACTTGGATCCTCAACAGTCCATCGATGAAATCCATCAAAACATGTTCCCACTTCCATTGGGGAAAATCTAGCGGTTGCATCAAACCACCAGGTTTCTTTTGCTCTACCTTAACCAACCAATAATTCATGCGTTTCGGGGTGAATGTCTCAACATCTTTTTCATCCCTTCCTATTAATAGGTATGCTTCATATCATGGTACATCTTATTACTGTCAGGATGGGTAGTCAATCGCGAACGATGACACTCTCGTTTCACCTCATCCCTTAACCTTTCGACATCAAGAATAAACAATCTCTTATCTTTATGGAGCCAACCATCTTGGTCAAGTCTGTACTATCTCATCTCTTCAGAATCTACTCCCATTTCGATCTTCACAATGATCTCAGCTAATCAGGTGTAACGACCCAGAAATTGATCGCTTTAAAATACACTATTTAAAGTGATTTTAAATATAAATTAGGTAAGGTTATATGATTCAAACAATATTAGATAGGATTCGGAAAGAGAAGTATACACAAAAATAGTAACATTTGCCTATATCGACAAAATACTGATTTCAGAAAAGTAAGTTTCAATGGTTAAATAAATTATTTTAATTTATTTATAAGTATTTATATTTTTAAATAACATTATAAAAATTTATTGTTAAAAATTCTTTCCATAAATAAATAGTTTAACTAAAACGTCAAAATGTGATCGTAAAACGTTTTGTCGAAATTCAACGTTTTATTCAAAATAAGTTGTGTGGTTGCACCTTTATTAACTCATTTTAACATATATATTACATATTTTAATAACTAAACATGTTTTCTTTTACTAATTATGATTAGGATACTTCTATAATATCATTAAAAAAGCAAGTTAGTTTAAGAAAAGTCAAAAGTAAACATCAAATCCAAATCACATCAAAATCCAACAAAATATTTACTTTTCTTTACTTAATCTTTAAGCGACTAATACATAAAGTAAGAAGTGAAAGGATGATGTTAAAGGTTGAAAAAAATATAGCTTACTTTAGTTTGAAGTAAGGGTATTTTGATAATTTGATAAGAGGTTAAATTTGTAAAATTTCATTCCTTACCTTTTCTATAAATAGCCATCTCCTTCTCTCATTTCATTCATATTTCTTCTTCTTCTTTTCTCTAGAGTCTTCATCTTCTTCCTCTTCTCTTTAATGGCCTCTAAGCTATAGGGAAAAATTAGAAAGAGATAATGTCAAAAAAAATTACAAAATATTCAAAAGAAATCGATGTTCATTCTCTTCAAATCAAACTCATCTTTTCTCCATATTTTACCTCTTTTTCTCTCGATCATAACTTCTTCAAAACTGAACCAAAATGCAAAATTCTTTTATTTTGATCATCTATTTTTCTAGTGGCTACAACTTTCATGTTGATAACTTTGTCTTATCCTAAATATAACTATGTCAAAAATCCACTTCTTTCTAGTGAATTCTCTGCACTAGTTTTTGAGATAGAGAATAACCTATTTTATTTTGATCATAACTTGATAATAACTGATCCAAACTAAGAAATTATTTTTTCAAACCATATATGAAATTCCAATGGCTACAACTTTTATGTTGAGTACTTCTTCCAGTTTTGAACTTAGCTATATCGAAATTCCAATTCTTTGCAGTATATTTTTGGGCTTCATTTTTGTGAACCCAGGAGTACCACTTTTTCTTTTAACCATTTCTTCAATAAAACTAAAAAAATCAAGTGATTCCTTTTTTAAAATTGAAGAGAAAAGAATTTTCAACAACTTTTTGTTTACAACTTTTCTAAATTTGGAGATTTAGAGGGTCTAAATTTAGATACAAGATAACCTATTTTTTGGATCAAAATCTTGGGAATTCAAGTTCAAAGCTCTACCAATTCTTCTCTATACTTTCGGCCAACCTCCATCTCAAGCCTCAGCCAAGCTACTGGAAGGGAGAGGGTGTTGTTTGCTAGTGTTAGAATGGATTAATTAGTGAAGTGTTGATTGATTAGAATGTTGGTAGGAAGTTTATCGCTTTAGTTTATGGTGAGAAACTCTATTTAACATCTATATATATACACACACACATGTTTGTTGTTGTGTTATAATTGCACATGGTTTGATATGCTTATATTACAGTATCTGGGATTTCCAAATAAACTTATAAAAGTGATATGATTTAAGATCCCGAAGTAAAGTATATTTTGAATATAAAAGATATATATATATATATATATATATATATATATATATATATATATATATTTCAAAAGTTTTGAAATATGAATTTGAAAATAAAGTCCAAACAGATAATTTCTGTAAAGGTAATTAGATTTGAAAATCTAAAATTGAAGATTAAGCCTAAATGAGTAGTTTTGGGAATTGCATATTGTTTGTCGCATCGCAGGCTCCATGAGCCCTATTTCCGGTAGGAGAACTACGTTGGCTTGATCCAGTACGTAAATGGGTACCCAATTAGATAGGGGTACGTAGGCAGTCACAAGTGGTAGCGATGCAGCCTCTAAAATAACATAACCTTTTCATGTTTATTCGTTATTGGTTGTTGTTTATCTTGTGTTATTCTATCTTTCCTGCTTACTATTTTATTTCCACCTACATTGTTTATTTAGTTCACAGGCAAGGATAGTGTTGTCTCTCTCATCAGAGTTGTGCAGTGGTAGATTTACAGTAATTTTATTTGGTATGTATTAAAGCACACTTTGTTGGATTAATAAATAAATTAATTACTCTGGTAAGTTGTATAATTGAAATTGTATCCTATACATTTAGTAATGTTGAATATTTATCAAATACGGTATATTAAGTTGGTAGTTTTCATTAGTAGTTCTAGAACGGATAGATTTTTTGGAAATTTTAACTGGTCTAAAAATCCGATTCGTCACAACAGGCATCACGACTCTGACTTATACTAATCCGCTCAATCAGAGCAGGTCTGACAGTCAAGCTTCCCAATATCTCTGGCTCTAGGCCACGTCACATTCGAAAATCATAACTAGTAATATACTATAATTCCGTCCACTCTAGGAACATAGCTCCCGAACTAGTGTGTCTAAAGCTCAATGCCAGAACAACCACATTCCCTTTCCATGATGTATATTGAATATCAAAGTCGTAGGAGCTAGGAACTCTAACCATTGCTATTAACGAAGGTTAAGATCGTCCTATAAGATGAGGCACTTCAATGATTTATGGTCAGTGAATAACTTAAACCTCTCTCCTAAAAGATAATGCCTCCAAATCTTCAGTGGAAACACAATTGCTGCTAACTCCAAATCATGATTCGGGTATTTCTTCTCTTGTGGCTTCACTTATCAACCAGTATATGCAAAAAAATTGCCTCTCTGCATCAATATCGCGCCCAATCCGATACTACAAGCATCATTGTATATCGTTTTCTCTTCATTCCCACTTGGAATGGTCAATACTAGTGCAGTCCTCAAATTTTCTTTCAGACTCACGAATGCATGTTCACACCTCGCATCCCATGTAAAAGTCTGATTCTTTTTCATCAACTGAGTCAATAGTGTGACTACTTTGGAGATGTCCTAAATGAATTGTCTGTAATATCTAGCTAACTCCAAGAAACTTCTTGCTTCCACAGGGTTTTTGGGTCTCGCTCAATTTTGGACTACTGCATCTTTTGTAGGATCCATAGTAATGCTCTGCTCCGAAACAACGTAACCCAAGAATCGCATTTTCCTCCTTCAGAATGACACTTTGAAAACTTTTCTTTCAATCGTTGCACTCTCAACACCTCAAGCACAATCCTTAAATGCATCTTAGGTGCCTCCTCTATCCGTGAATAGATGAGAATATCATCGAAGAACACAAGAATAAATGTGAATAGATAAGAATATCATTGAAGAACACATAAATAAATTTATTTAGCTAGCCCTTGAAATCATGAATCGCAAGGTCAAATGTGAATAAATGAGAATATCATCGAAGAACACATAAATAAATTTATTTCGCTAACCCTTGAAACCATGAATCACAAGGTCAATGAAGTATGCGGGTGCATTGATCAGCCTGAATCGCATGACCAACCACTTATAAAAACCAAATAGGATGCTGTAATTGGCACACTCTCCTTCGCTACCCTCAGTTGGTGAAATCTCATTGTAAGATCCAACTGCAGAATACACAAGTGCCATAAAGCTAATCGAACAAGTCAACAATATGCGGGGGAGGATACTTGTTCTTCTTGTTATTTTATTACGCCAACAGTAATCAAAACATAATCTAACGGGACCATCCAGCTTCGTGATGAATACTACAGGTCTCCCCACTCAGATTCTCTAAATGAACCCTCATCATAATAGGTCATTCACTCACACCTCAAGTTATTGCTGCTCATTAGGTGTTATCCTCCTTAAAAGCATCACTATTGTTCTAACATCTTGAACAAAATCAATACAAAGCTCGATCTTTCATGTGGCGAAAGTATGATCACCTCCACGAATATGTTCAGATACTTCCTAGCAATTGGCATTGATGACGACTTATTATGTGGGATATTAAGTGAATATAGAAAGGTAATCCTCACCTCTTCATCTGGTAGGCAACGTAACATTATCGTCCGCCCATCATCTGCCCCTATCATCACCAATAACTTCTCACAATCCACTGTCTCTCTATATCTATGAATCCATTCCATACACAGAATAATACCAAACCCAAAACAAAGCAATCACAACAAAAAGACATACGAATTAATAAGACCAAACCACAACAGACCATACATATGCAAGTTGAGCCCCCAATAGGGTTCGTCACAATCAAAGCTTGGTCAAAAATTTCAGATTCCAATCCAAACTTACCTACCAAGTGACTAGATATGAAGGAATGTGAATCCCCGATATCAAATAAAACACATAGGAATATCATAAATGGAAGGCATACCTTAAACAACGATGCCATTCCCTTCTCTTTTGCCGATGGAGCATTCCACAAAGTCGAAACAACATTGATAACATATGCTTTCGCCACCACTTTTGCTTAGGAAACTCGGGACAATCTTTCTTGATAGGCACAAGCTTATTGCAGTTGTAGCATTTTCTCCCCTCAGCTTTACAGTCTCTACTAAAGCGACCTTTCTATCCACAGTTGTACCAAGTTAATCTCGGCTTGACCTTCTTCTTTTAGCTATCTTTGTTTTGACTACTTTCTCTTATTTTTCCATTTCTGCTTGCCTCCTTTGCCCGATTACAGCTTTGGCTCCTCTTTAGGAACGATAGCTTTCAGTTTCGGATATAGACTCTAAGGCCTCAGAGCCTAGTCGACTATCGTCTCAAAAGTATCGTCAATGTAGCACATGAGTCATTCTCTCAAGTAGTCGTCTAAGCCAATGATAAATTTTTCACTCTTCTTTAATGAGGTTTTGATTAAAGACGGTCCATGTATAGATAGAGCATCGTACTTAACAATGTACTTGAAGACAATCATAATCCCTTATTTCAGATCCACGAATTTACGAAATAAGACCGACTCCTACGCTGCCAGTATAAACATCTATTCGAATCTATCTTTTAACCGGTCCCAAATAAATTGATCTTCAAGGTTAGCAGCCCTTACTGCATTCCGAAAGTTCATGCCTCATCCTAGAAGCTATCGTGAAGCAATTCGCCTTTCTAAAGCATCACTCGGCTCTAAGTTATTGAAATTCCAATAACAAACTCTATCTTTGCCTCGGAATATCAGAGAGCTATCTATATAAACTCACATTGAAATTGTATCTTAGAGGATGTCAAGGGAAAGATTGTGGATCCGTTATTGATCCAAAGCTTACCCTAATCCAACATTTCACCGATCCAAGACCTTCCCCAATCCAACACTCCACCGAATCACGCAACGACGAAGAAAGGTAAGTACTGATCCAAGACTTCATCGATCCAAGCCATAACCAATCTAAGCCTCTTGGATCTATACCAATCCAATACTTGGCATTTTTGCTTCTCCAAATTGTAACTCCAAGTGAACATACAAGCGTACCAAAGCACTCCGCCATATGACTCGAAGCAAATCATCATATGACTCGAGCATGACTCAAACTTTTACCGACCTAAGGCCTTTATATTAGCACTGATCCATCTTCAATTGACCATACTAGAGCATACAAACTCCAAATCACTCAAAACTTAAAATGTATCTCCGGAGCGTTCTTCTTGAGCAAACCTATGGATCTCATGTCAATTGGATGACTTGACCTCACTACAACAAAAAAATTATTAGTTACATTGATTGGTAAGGTTTTAATGCTGAGTGCAACCATTTCTCATTTATAAATATTAAAATAAATAATGAAACGCTACAGCTACGATATCCGCCAAAAATCACTAAAATTTAGCTTTCACCCACTTGTATTTTTTTCTTCCATTATCGCTTCAACAACTTTTCCTCCTGGTATAGAAAACCCTAAAATAAAGATCCTTCGATCTGATCCTTTCTTTTTAGCTCGCACAGTCCCACCTTAATTTTTCCTCAAAACCCTTATGCCTTTGTCCATAATTCTGGTCTCCAACCTCTGTTTCACACCATAGCTCGGTAATCAGAAAATAAACTTTATTTTGATTTTGTTGTTTTAAATTGAGTTTGGAGGAGGCCGTTTACGGCTTGTAACATTCGCTAATGCCTAATTTGGAACAAGCTCTTATATCCATGCCTGTAACGATAATTGGAATCTCAATTTCAAATATAAGAATTATCGTTTCAACAATATAGGGTTTTGGTTCTATTTGAGGTACATTCCTCATTCATTTTATTGATTTTTTTATAAATAACATCTTACTTTGTTTAGTCCAGTTATTGCTTGTTGAAGGATACCATTTCTTAGTTCAATTATGCTATGGTTAATTGCTTTGTTTCCTTGGTAGAACATTGAATGTTTGCATCATATGTCGTAACAGCTTTCTATCCTAATTTTGGTATGAATTTTTTTAAGTAGTTATGATATTTTCAGGAAAAAGAATCATGAAATGTAGTATGGAGTTTTTGGTGAAGAAAAGCATAATAAGATGGCTACTAATGGAGATTGCACAGTTCCTCGCTCCTATGTTTATGACATTGATTCACTAAAGGTATTACGTATTATTTATAAGGTGCATATTTATTTAATTTATGCTTTCCAGGAAACCTTATGGTGTTATTGTCACCTTTAGTAGGATATTATGCAAGCAAAGCCCTTATATATAATCACAACTTTTATACAATTTTTTAGTGCAATGATTTTTTTATCCAGACATTACTAAAATAATTGATATCATATTTGTTTAAGGAGTAACTGGTCATCAAGATCATATTTCCCATGCGGTACACTTATAGGTATGTCATTCAAATATAAAATTATGTGCTTGAACTTTGAAGACATAATTTCTTTCTATTTCAGTATATTATCAGAGGACAATTTTAAATTTAACTACTAATTGATAAATTTCTACAAATAAACTATTTTCACTTTAACAGATTGATTACCATATCAAATAATTGTTCGGAAAAACAAATTTTAGTTGTTCCAATAGATTCTGAGTGTGCGTGTACATATAAGGAAGCTATTTATAGATTTGGTAAGTGTGAGGAAAATATCAGGTAATGTCCTCGAATGGTGGAAAACTGGATTTTAAATGCTTTTAAGCATAAAATTTTGCTAAGCATGGCTTGAGATATATTGTCCATTCCTATTTTCATTTTTACTTCTAAATTTGCATTTCGTGAATGAGTGAGAGTTCTAGATATAAGTTAGATTCCTTTGAGATCATAAACACCTGATGTTCAGATATGTAATTGAGACTAGTTTCACTCAGAGACTGCATTGAAATGTTAGAAGTGCGCTTCTACTAAATTCATTTATTTATAAGTTACCATATTAATATATCTTATACTTATTGTGTCTCATTTTTTGACATTATAAAGGGGCAACCTGGCAAAGAGAATATGTAGTTCATCAGTTTAGTAGTTTGAGTAGGACTATAATGTGTTTTGGGATAGCTTCGTATTTAACAACTTGGAAAATAGTTATTCTTTTATTTTTATGATATATAAGCAAACAATTACTTACTTTTTCCTTACTGCTATTAGAACTTATTATCAGTTGTTTGTACGATCATTATATTAAACATGTATACAACAAAAATAAACAGTGTGAACCCTATCACTTGCTACATGTAAAGCTAATGCTTTCTCTACCAGTTTTGTTATTTGTTTCTTGTGCATCAAGTCATATTATCATAAAATTGTGAAAATATAATTTAATACTGGCAATTTTTATTGTAATGCCCCACCCCGAGACCCACCTTACTAAAGAGAATTAACGAGTAATTCCATCCAATAAAGCGGAGAATAGGGCGGATTAAGGGAGACCATCTATAACTTTGTCTTAAACATCTACTGAATATGTCGATAAATGCAATATGATTTTTCTTTTATATCTCAATGGATCGACATACATAGTAAATGCTTAATCCAAAACTATAGGTGGCTAACGGATGTATCAGAACAAAATACAGTAACTAAATGTAAAGCACATCACAGAACAGTAATCAACATCATATATATACATATACACTGATACAAGTTTAGTACAATACAATATGAATACAATAAAGGTGGTACTCGACCACACCATATACATTGAATCAAATACATCAGAGTATACGGAAGAAAAGAAATTGCTCAAGAGAAAGGAGAGCTGATATCCAGCATCAACTTCAAGCTAAATCCAATAGATGATACCTGAAACAACTCAGTCTGACCCGAGTATAAATACACGGGTCAGTCTAGCTACATAAATCAGTTAATATCAGGAATATGAAGTAGAATGGAAATGAAGATACTTCTTCTCGAATGAGAAGAATGAATCGATAAACTCATAAGCTCAACACTTAGGTAACAAACGCTACTTAAGTGAACAAATGTGAGAAATGCGGATTACAGATCTTAAGGCTAAGGTTAACACTAGAGGGGTGGGGGGGTAAATAGTGTTAACAAAGAATTACTAATTCTTTTTAACTTACGTTAATTTAGACACGAAAGTATGTAACATACAGACACAGATATGATCACAGAAACAATCACAAATGCAGAAATAAAATAAAAGCAGTAAAGGAAAGAACACAATGGATTTTATACCGGTTCGGAGTTACCCCGCATCCAGTCCCGCAACACAAGTACGGATTTCCTTTCAAAGCAATTGTACAATTACACCCTCGGTTTCAAGGCTACGAGGTCCACCCTCCAGAATTTCTATCCTCTGGGAAGAGATACTTGATTTCCGGGCCACAAGTTTACCCAATTGATTCACCAAGGCTACAATCACACCTTTTCCCTTTTGATTGATTTCTACGATCATACCTTTTCTCGCTTAATAGATTACAAAGAAGTCTATAACTTTGAATAGCACTAAGAATCTTGTAGAGATTGTGACGACCCGGAAATTTTAACGATTTAAAATGGAATAATAAATTGATTTTAACATTTGAGAGGTTAATTTTAGCTTGAATTCCAAATATTAATATTTGTTAGACAATTAAAGTATTGAATTATATAATTGAAATTGGGTAAATTGTTGAATTTGAGATTCTAAGCCTGTTTAGAATAATTTGAAGGCTTGTAAAATCTATAATGAGGATACTGAAGATAATAGAATGGTTGAAATTTAATTTAAAGATAATTTGTTCAATTTTAATAATATATCGTTTAAATTGGAACTTGAAAATAGCCTTCCG
This sequence comes from Allium cepa, assembly GCA_030765085.1. Lineage (NCBI taxonomy): Eukaryota > Viridiplantae > Streptophyta > Magnoliopsida > Asparagales > Amaryllidaceae > Allium > Allium cepa. Next base: position 71,815,029 of record CM060938.1, on the reverse strand, counting down.
AGGCACAGTCTCGGAATTTGACGAAACTAGTTCCATTGGATCCGTAATAGTTAGTTATTATCGGATTTCAATTTTCGTAGCAATCGGAGTTGTCGTTTAAGCCTGGCAGCTCGAAACGCGTAGAACAATTTTAATCGATTCAATTTAAAATTGATCGTTTATTTCCGTAACTCACACAAACGACTAAATTAGCCTATAAAACACGTGCCATTGTGTTCGGGACGTAGGTAAAACCTTATAAACGCCTAGCGGCATTCCGTGAGAGGAGTTCGAGATTTTACGATGCAACCTGAGATATTTTTCCCAATACTTAATTAATTATATAATATAAAGCGTACGCAAGAAGCTATTTCCAACATTTATTTATTCTTCATCCCTCTCTAATATTCAAAGGGAAAACCGAAATCAAAAAAGAAAAAAAAGAAAAAAAATCTGGCGATTACTTAATCAATGGCGACCTTGTCTTCGTTCAACTTGCTCGGCGACGCGGCCTTAATGGAATTCGAAGGGAAGAGGCGTTGTCGCGACCGATAGATTTAGGGTTTCGATCTTCACGAGCTCACGATTTCGCGATGGAGGCTTGGGCAGTGGAGATAGAGTTCGTTGCGGCGGCGGTTGTCGCAAAGGGCACGTCTTCGCGATTTAGGGTATGGGAAGGCAATTGATGGAGGCGAGCGTGGAAGCTCGTGTGCGCTGATCGAGGTCGCATGGAATGGGGTTGATGGTCTACGGTGACAGCAGCAGCGGTGGGGTTGGACTCGATGATGGGGCTGATGGTTTTGGGCCGAGCGTATGTGGAGCCCTGTGTAGCCGCGAGGTTGTAAGGCTTGGGTTCTGCACGAATTTTTGGATTTTGGCCGTGATGATCAAGGTATAATTTGTTTTCAATATAAATATATTTATCAAAGTTCGATTTTTACGATACTTTATATGTGCAGTAAGGAACTAAATTTATTTTATTTTATTTTATTTTGAACTCTGTCTATGTATTTGTATAGATATAGGTCACAGAAAAATATTTAGCTCAGAAATCGATTTTACAGTAAGGATCTATATATATTATATGTAAGATAAACCGGATAAAAGTAAAATATATCTATATATATATTAAGTTTTACTGTAACAAAATGATTTTTATAAATGTGTGTATATATATATGTGTATATATATATATATATATATATATATATGGTTCAAAGATAAAACAGGGAAATAAAGGATTTACATATACATCTTCTAAACTTACTAGATAAATTCTAAAATATTGGATTATGAAAATATTATTTATCTAACTAACCTATTTAATTATTTTGGCCACTAGAGATATTCTATGTAAAATTAGTTTAAAATTAATTAATTATTTAAAATAAAATCATTAGTTGGAAAATCTATTAAATGAAAATTAATCGTCCGATTGTTCCAAATATTAATAATCATATGGTTATTTATATAAGGTCAAAGGTCGGAGAAGTCAAGTCGAGATTGGAAAGGGTTGCAACTTAAAAGCAAAGGTGAGTAAATCTCACTCTGTTAGATTTTTATTCAAATTTAAATTGTTAAATTTAAATATTTGGTTGCATGATTGAACTGATTGATGTGCACTGTGAACTGATGATCTGATGACTTTGATTTTGGTTGATTCCTAAGTTGGTTGTTGCTTGACTCTGAATATTCGGGTTTTTAAATTGTTTAAACTTAAATCATAAATAAGTAAATGCTCCAATATAATAAAGGTAACGATTTGCGGTTCATTAAATTAGTAGGTAATTAAAATGAATAATTATTAATTAAATCAATTAATGAATTGTGGTTAACTAATTAAGTTTAAATTAATTAGAGTGACCATTGGGTGGTTTAATAAGTACTTACTTAGTGTAATTAATAATATAATTATTCGGTGTAATTAATCGAGAAATAAATTAAGATAATTAATTAAGGAGAACGAATTCATTTAATGAAGTAAATAAAAAGGTGATAATTTGAGGTGGAGATAAATCAAGTATGATTTATACTGTGGTTTAATTAATATAATCAGTTTAGATTTAGATAAATTGAATTATATAATTAATGAAGTAATTAAAGATTCGACTAATTAAGATTAATTAAACCATAATATGAGACTTATGAGGAATTAACTAATATAAGTAGTTAAGGATCAATGTAATTAATATAGTTAATTAATTTATGAAGTAATTAAGATTACTTATTGATTTTGGGTTAAGAATAATTAATATCGTGTAATTGATTGAAAATAATTACTTTAATGTAATTGAAGATAATTAATCCTGTGTGATTAATTTAGATGAATAATGAAGGATTAATTAATTAATTGATTTGAAATTAATTAATATTTAATGAAGGAATCTAAGTGATTGAGATTTGAAATTCAATTTGAATCAATTGATTGTATGTGCTTAAACTTTGCTTTTGGGTGATTGAATGGTATTGGATGCTTGAATAAGTTGATATCCCTGTTATGAAATGTTGTGTATTTCATTTGGATAACTTGGGTCAGGATAACATGAGTTTCGAAGTGACCGGGGTCGGGTATTGGGAAATACCCGAAATCACTTCGAATTTTTATAAATTGATTTGTGAAATCAACAGGAAGGAATGTAAGGTTTTAGGTAAATTGGATTATTTTATCTAAGATGGTACTTAGAAATTTATATGTGAAATAAGCAGTGTCTATAGTAAATTGTGAATTGATTAAATTGATATAAGTTACCCCGGGTTTATATAAGTTGTTTGCTTTGGTATTCCATGTTAGTTGGGTTTACTCACGCTGGTTTCCAGCCTGACCCGGGTGTTACTTTGGTGTAATGCTCGGGTCAGACCGAGTATTACAGATTTTTCAGGTAGGAACATTCTGGAGCTCAGGAGACGAGCTGGATGACAAGTACGTATAGAGTATTTTCTGCTGCAGTATATTATTGTATATCAGATACATGATTTGTATATGATCAGTGACTGAATGTATGTGAAACTCTGATGTATATTAAATGTAATCGACAGATATAATATTCCTTTGTAAACTATTATTATTTATTATTATATTTTATCCACTGCGAATGTGAGTTGTTGATGTTTTTGTTCTTCTTCTTCTATCTCTTTCTTCTTTTTCATAACTATCTGGAATTTTCGGGTTCGAAAACTCCGGGTCGTTACAGTTGGTATCAGAGCTGAAGGGTTAAGCGAGAACCTTGGCTCTGGTGGGAATTACTCATTAAATAGAGTCCAAAGTACTCTAAAATGAGTTGAGTGTATATATATGAGCGTGTACTTGTTATTTTCTTATAAAAAGATTTTAAATGATTTTATATAAAAATATATTTTTGATATATAAGCGATATTTCCTTCTAATAAATATTAAGGTGATTGGTTGTAAAATTATTAGAATTAAATTAAGAAGTAATATAATACAACCAAACTAAAATTAAATAAAGATAAGTTTGAAATGGATTCAAACTGAAATTGAAGTCTTGAATTGGAATTAAACTGAGCAGAAATAAAAATACAACCAAATGAAAACCTAATGGATTGGAATTAAAATTCTAAATATGGTTCCAGAATTTGAAAATTTGTTCCAAGGTAATGAAAAATAATAAATAAGAATTATTTAGATAACTGGGACTTGTTGAAAACAATGGGTTGTTTGAAGTTTGATTTGAATTTAAAACCAAGGATGGCTTAAAGTTTTAAATCATGGCTGGGAGGGCCAAGAAATAAATATGTATATATGTATGAATATACATGATATCAAAGACAATTTAAAATAATGAAGTAAACTCTAAGAGGTTGAGTTTTGATTTTTCCCTGAAATGTGATATAAAAACTCAAAGTGATATAAGTTTTGAACTTATAAGAGGAAAAGAATTTTGAAGTTTGAAGCGGGAATATGTGTGATCTCAAACGGGTTTGAGATTTAAAAATTGAAATGGATGGACGTCTTAAGTAAATTGGATGATATCATCCTATTGTTAATAAAAATCTTTAAATTGAGAATGGAAGTGTATAAATAAAATAAATTTAAATAATTGAATAGTAAATTAAACTTGTTTAAGAACCGGCTTCAAACTAGAAGATAAAATTTAATAATAAATTAAAATATTAAAATGGAATTGTGTTGAATTCTTAGTTGAACCTTGAAATGCATAATTAAAGATAATTTAAAATGGAATTTTGAGAATTGAACTCAGAAATTAAATTGATTAATTTTTTTGAATAAAAGTAATTTGGTTTAAAGAGTTAAACCAACCTTTGAGAATTCAACTCGAATTTATATAATTCGAGATGGGTTAAAGTTGAAATTTAAATTCCATTAGTACAAATTGGATTGGATTATATTGAAATGATTTGAATTTGGAATGGGTTCAATTGGTAATAATTCACATTGATTGGAATAATTTGAAATTATAATATAAGTTAAACATGATTAAAATCAAATGGAATTTGATTTAAATTGGGAAAGGAATCAAGATTTATTCAACTTGAATTGGGATTAAATAAATTTCAATGGAAATTGGAGATATTCAAATTGGAGTTGGATCAATTTAAATGGAAATTTAAATTGAATTGTTGGGGAAGTGAACAGTTGGCTCTTGACTATTTTCAATATAAATTGTTTTGATATAAACTTATTTTCTAAGCTATTAAATATATACAACCTTTCTTTTTAAAGCTAACTTATTTTATAATTGATTACCATTATTTTTGGAGCTATTTAACCATTTTTCAACTATTTTCTAAACTAATTACTATTTTTCAACTATTTCACAAACTAATTTCTATTTTACAACTATTTTGCAATTATTTTAAATTCCTGAAACTATTCAACTAATTTCTGACTATTTTACAATTAGTTAACTATTTTATAGCTATTTTGCAAACTAATAATTATTTTCAACCACTTATCTATTTTTAAAATTTTCAAGCTATTTACTAAAACTGGTCGAAGTTCAAACTGTTATTGATTTAATACCCAACTGAGATAAGAATTGAAGTGATAATCCAAATGGGGATTAAGGGAAAATGGGAATAAGTGAGTGTATCTCACTCTGATGGATTTTTTTGAAAGTGTTTGAAGTATAAAAGGATGTTATACAAGTTTGAAATGATCCAAAGTTTTAATAAAATTTATATATATCTATATATATATAAAGGATCTAATGAGGATTTTGGAAAGGGTTTTCGGAACCTTTGGATTTGGAAAGGCTTTTGGTTTTTGGGTAAAATCAATATATGGAATTTGGAAAGCCTATTTTGAGAATTATCGATTTTGGGATAATCGATTTTATGTAAAGGAGCTTTGTATGATATCATACTAGGTGTATGATTTGCAGATACTATATGTGTATAGTATAAATTATTTTGATGATGGCTCTGGGGAAAACGGTGCTCCTTTGAAATGAACTTCTCAGGAGTGCCACTGGGTGGTGCTGCCTTGAGCCCCAAGGGGGGTTCTAAAGTTGATCCTGTGAGGAGTCCGGACAAAACTAGTTCCTGAGGATTATGAGTAGTGTATACCATAGAGGAAGTCGTGTGTGCCGTTGAGAGCCAACAGTCTACGTTTGATTTTATATCGGTAGACTGCGACCTATGGTATAACATAGCGAAAGTCGTGTGTGCCGCTGAGAGCCAACAGTCTGTGTTTGATTTTATATCGGCAGACTGCGACCTATGAAGGAGTGGAGAGGTTTCATTTCGATAGCGTAATCAGAGGCCGCGGAGAGCGCCAGCAGTTACATGGACTTTTGCTGTGATGGCAACGTAACCGTGGATGTAACTGAGATTTGTTGTGTGGGATCCATGGCGTAATTGAGAGGCCGCGGAGAGCCTGCAGTTACATGGACTTTTATTATGACTGCAACGTAACCCTGGTATGTAACTGTGACCATGGATGGGGGTGATGATTTTCAGGGCATTGTCACCAAAGATATTTCTTCTATTTTCAACAAAACTGTTTTCTATATTTTCAATAAAATTATTTTTCAAGTATTTTCACTGGGTGTTGAAAACAGGTTTACCAAGTACTTATAGATTTTCAGTTCTACGCCTGATCAACGTATGATTGAATTTCTATGAGAACAAGGATGGACTGGTTGAGACATCGAGTTATAAAAGCATTTCTATAAAGTGCTATTTTAATAGTATTATGTGAATTTAAAAGCTTTTCTAAGATTTTAAAGTAAAAGGTTGGAATTTTGGAAAATCAAGGGAAAACCCAAACTGAAATTATAAAATAAAATTGAAACTAGGGAAAATTCAATGAAGTGATTCTTCGTAATTAAAAATCGATTATTAAATTAAGAATGGTAGTAAGCAAATCAGCTACATAAATTATTTGATAAAGTATGTTAAGAAAATTTAACGTGGTTAAACAAATGGATTGTAAATTAATAATAGAGTTTGAAAAGTGAATTAGAATTGTAAATAGAATTCAAGTTGGATTTGATAATGAATTGCATAAGTGAAGATGCTATAAAATGGAAATAAATAGAGTTGGATTGAAAATGTGATGGATTGAATTACAAATAAAATTCAAGGGTGATTTGAATAATATAAAAAAAAATTGCAAGTAAATTGGATATAAGAGAAGTGATTATGATAGAAATGGTTTGAGTTGCAAAACAAAACTCAAGTGAATAGAAATAAATTGAGAATGACCTTATATTAATAAAATAAACTTGATAACGAATTATGTAAGCAAAATAAATATTTAAAATGGGTTGAATGAGTTAAATAATTAATGGATGAAGTCTGATAGAATAAAAACTAAATCAAAGTTGTGATTGGAATTGGATTATCAGACTGAACTTAAATTTGGTGGTATATTAATTTGAAGAATAAATGAGTTCAGTATGTGCTTGGATATTATTTTGATAAATTGAGAAGATGAATTAAAGTTAAAGTTTAAAATTAATGGACTAACTGAATTTAATGGAATTTGATTGAATGAAAATGAAATAGAAGTAAACTTAAGTTTGATGTTGGAATAAGTTAAAGTAAATTCACCTAAGCTTAAAATTTATGGAAGTTTGGCTTCGAATAAGGATGAAAGCCCATTAAATAAAGGCTTGGATTAAATTAATTTGGAAATGGTCATTAATTTATAAGTTTGAATGTGCCAAGCTTAATAAATTGTTTGCATGAATCTAATGCGGAAATAAAATGAAATGCAATGAATGGTTGGTAGATAAATTAGAAATGAAATGGAATTAAATATAAAATGAATTGAAAATTTATTTAAAGTAGCTATAAAACTAAAGTAGAATACCCTATTAAGCGAATATCATCGAGATTGCATAACAATAATTGTTGTTTGGCGAAAACAAAAGCAATTAAAATTCTATGAGATGATAGAGATTAAATGAAATTGATTTTGAATCAATTGAAGTGAATATGAGCTTGTTTGGATTATAAATCAATGGAATGTAAGAAATTGAGTTGCAAACCATTGAAACGGAATGAAGTGGCTTATGAATTGAGTAAAAGCAGTTGAATTAGCTTAAAGGTTATATTAATCGCTTATGGAAAGCGTTTTGGTGATTATTGCTTTTGATATATATGTGTTTAGCTATTGAATATAAGTGAAATGCTTGTGTTTAGCTATTAAAAGTAAGTGTGATGCAAATAGATTTTCTTATATGGCACTTACATATCTAAATTGAGTAAGCACAGGTACTGAGAAGCCGTTTGGCTGGATTTGGATTGCGCTATTTGCTAAAATTAATAAGCCGCTTGCTTAAAATGCTAAATAAGGTACACCTACGCAATAAAAATAGGAAATATGAATTGTTTTTGCTTTTTCCGACCGGGTGGGTCGATGTATATATATTTATATCTCTTGTCAAATTGCAAAAGCTCCTCCATACAAAGGAGACTCTGCCAAAATTTTCTGAAAATTTTGGGAGTTAGAAAATTTTTGGAAATTTTTGGGAAATTTTTATTAACGACAAAACAATTTTAAATTCGAAACCAAAGTAAATTAGTAAATGAAACTAATATGAATCAGTTATAAATGAAAGATACAAATTCAATATTCAAAATAGAAAATAAATTGAATTCATATAGAAATGGGAAAGCTAATTTGAATAGAAGTGGGTATGAAACATATGTAAAGAAATGTATCAATTAATTTGAAAGGTTGTGATTGGATATTGTTGCTAAGTAAGATATGCAGGTTATAAAGAGAAATGAAACTGGATTTGGTTCCAAAGGATAAATTTGAATTGCCCGACTAAAAGGTTAGTATTTAAATTCCGTATGAATTGGATTGGGTTTTTGATCTAGCCACTTGGCTTTCTGTTTTCTTTTTGGAAATTGGGAGCCCGTAGAGGCCTTTTGTAGTAGTACCGAGCTAGCCGCGCAAAGGAGACGCTGGCAAAATTTTTCTAGAATTTAGAGAGTTAGAAATTTTTGAGAAACTTTTGATAATTCCAAATTTGGTTTTAAATTGAAATTTAGACGATTGAGTGAGGGGTGTTGTTTGAAACCATAGAAGGTTTAGGAAGTTGGTTAAGGTGATAGTGGGTCTTTAATAAAGGATAGTTGGTAAGACTGTTGAAGTGTGGGTTTTGGAAAAGAGTAAGCGGGTATTGGTCCATTCTTCCTAACTAGTAATTTCGAGGACGAAATTCTTTTAAGGGGGGAGGAATGTGACGACCTGGAAATTTTAACGATTTAAAATGGAATAATAAATTGATTTTAACATTTGAAAGGTTAATTTTAGCTTGAATTCCAAATACTAATATTTTTTAGACAATTAAAGTATTGAATTATATAATTGAAATTGGGTAAATTGTTGAATTTGAGATTCTAAGCCTGTTTAGAATAATTTGAAGGCTTGTAAAATCTATAATGAGGATACTGAAGATAATAGAATGGTTGAAATTTAATTTAAAGATAATTTGTTCAATTTTAATAATATATCGTTTAAATTGGAACTTGAAAATAGCCTTCCGAGGCACAGTCTCGGAATTGGACGAAACCAGTTCCATTGGATCCGTAATAGTTAGTTATTATCGGATTTCAATTTTCGTAGTAATCGGAGTTGTCGTTTAACCCTGGCAGCTCGAAACACGTAGAACAATTTTAATCGATTCAATTTAAAATTGATCGTTTATTTCCGTAACTCACACATACGACTAAATTAGCCTCTGAAACACGTGCCATTGTGTTCGGGACGTAGGTAAAACCTTATAAATGCCAAGCGGCATTCCGTGAGAGGAGTTCGAGATTTTACGATGCAACCTGAGATATTTTTCCCAATAATTAATTAATTATATAATATAAAGCGTACGCAAGAAGCTATATTTCCAACATTTATTTATTCTTCATCCCTCTCTAATCTTCAAAGGGAAAACCGAAATCAAAAAAGGAAAAAAAGAAAAAAATCTGGCGATTACTTAATCAATGGCGACCTTGTCTTCGTTCAACTTGCTCGGCGACGCGGCCTTAATGGAATTCGAAGGGAAGAGGCGTTGTCGCGACCGATAGATTTAGGGTTTCGATCTTCATGAGCTCACGATTTCGCGATGGAGGCTTGGGCAGTGGAGATAGAGTTCGTCGCGGCGGCGGTTGTCGCAAAGGGCACGTCTTCGCGATTTAGGGTATGGGAAGGCAATTGATGGAGGCGAGCGTGGAAGCTCGTGTGCGCTGATCGAGGTCGCATGGAATGGGGTTGATGGTCTACGGTGACAGCAGCAGCGGTGGGGTTGGACTCGATGATGGGGCTGATGGTTTTGGGCCGAGCGTATGTGGAGCCCTGTGTAGCCGCGAGGTTGTAAGGCTTGGGTTCTGCACGAATTTTTGGATTTTGGCCGTGATGATCAAGGTATAATTTGTTTTCAATATAAATATATTTATCAAAGTTCGATTTTTACGATACTTTATATGTGCAGTAAGGAACTAAATTTATTTTATTTTATTTTATTTTGAACTCTGTCTATGTATTTGTATAGATATAGGTCACAGAAAAATATTTAGCTCAGAAATCGATTTTACAGTAAGGATCTATATATATTATATGTAAGATAAACCGGATAAAAGTAAAATATATCTATATATATATATATTAAGTTTTACTGTAACAAAATGATTTTTATAAATGTGTGTATATATATATGTGTATATATATATATATATATGGTTCAAAGATAAAACAGGGAAATAAAGGATTTACATATACATCTTCTAAACTTACTAGATAAATTCTAAAATATTGGATTATTAAAATATTATTTATCTAACTAACCTATTTAATTATTTTGGCCACTAGAGATATTCTATGTAAAATTAGTTTAAAATTAATTAATTATTTAAAATAAAATCATTAGTTGGGAAATCTATTAAATGAAAATTAATCGTCCGATTGTTCCAAATATTAATAATCATATGGTTATTTATATAAGGTCAAAGGTCGGAGAAGTCAAGTCGAGATTGGAAAGGGTTGCAACTTAAAAGCAAAGGTGAGTAAATCTCACTCTGTTAGATTTTTATTCAAATTTAAATGGTTAAATTTAAATATTTGGTTGCATGATTGAACTGATTGATGTGCACTGTGAACTGATGATCTGATGACTTTGGTTTTGGTTGATTCCTGAGTTGGTTGTTGCTTGACTCTGAATATTCGGGTTTTTAAATTGTTTAAACTTAAATCATAAATAAGTAAATGTCTCCAAGATAATAAAGGTAACGATTTGCGGTTCATTAAATTAGCAGGTAATTAAAATGAATAATTAATTAATTAAATCAATTAATGAATTTGGGTTAACTAATTAAGTTTAAATTAATTAGAGTGACCATTGGGTGGTTTAATAAGTACTTACTTAGTGTAATTAATAATATAATTATTCGGTGTAATTAATCGAGAGATAAATTAAGAGAGAACGAATTCATTTAATGAAGTAAATAAAAAGGTGATAATTTCAGGTGGAGATAAATCAAGTATGATTTATACTGTGGTTTAATTAATATAATCAGTTTAGATTTAGATAAATTGAATTATATAATTAATGAAGTAATTAAAGATTCGACTAATTAAGATTAATTAAACCATAATATGGGACTTATGAGGAATTAACTAATATAAGTAGTTAAGGATCAATGTAATTAATATAGTTAATTAATTTATGAAGTAATTAAGATTACTTATTGATTTTGGGTTAAGAATAATTAATATCGTGTAATTGATTGAAAATAATTACTTTAATGTAATTGAAGATAATTAATCTTGTGTGATTAATTTAGATGAATAATGAAGGATTGATTAATTAATTGATTTGAAATTAATTAATATTTAATGAAGGAATCTAAGTGATTGAGATTTGAAATTCAATTTGAATCAATTGATTGTATGTGCTTAAACTTTGCTTATGGGTGATTGAATGGTATTGGATGCTTGGATAAGTTGATATCCCTGTTATGAAATGTTGTGTATTTCATTTGGATAACTTGGGATAGGATAACATGAGTTTCGAAGTGACCGGTGTCGGGTATTAGGAAATACCCAAAACTACTTCGAATTTTTAAAAATTGATTTGTGAAATCAACAGGCAGGAATGTAAGGTTTTAGGTAAATTGGATTATTTTATCTAAGATGGTACTTAGAAATTTATATGTGAAATAAGCAGTGTCTATAGTAAATTGTGAATTGATTAAATTGATATAAGTTACCCCGGGTTTATATAAGTTGTTTGCTTTGGTATTCCATGTTAGTTGGGTTTACTCACGCTGGTTTCCAGCCTGACCCGGGTGTTACTTTGGTGTAATGCTCGGGTCAGACCGAGTATTACAGATTTTTCAGGTAGGAACGTTCTGGAGCTCAGGAGACGAGCTGGATGACAAGTACGTATAGAGTATTTTCCGCTGCAGTATATTATTATATATCAGATACATGATTTGTATATGATCAGTGACTGAATGTATGTGAAACTTTGATGTATATTAAATGTAATCGACAGATATAATATTCCTTTGTAAACTGTTATTATTTATTATTATATTTTATCCGCTGCGAATGTGAGTTGTTGATGTTTCTGTTCTTCTTCTTCTATCTCTTTCTTCTTTTTCATAACTATCTGGAATTTTCGGGTTCGAAAACTCCGGGTCGTTACAGAGATAGTGATAGAGAATCGAACTAGAAGTAATAGAGTATGATTCAATGTTGATTTCGGCAGAGTAATGATAAGAATATGTATTAAGAAATGAGGAAGAAGAAGAGGAGTGAAAACTAGAAAATTATGATTAAAAATTTGTTGTAACTGACCCCTATTTCTAGAAGAACAACAGCCATGACCATTCATGAAGAGTTATAGAGAATAGACACTTCTTTCGAAATTTGAATTTTTGGATCAAACTGTCACCATGTCCACATGGTCATGCTAGGCATGTCAACATCCCAAAGGATTTTTTGGGGTTTTTGAGTTTCTTTGAAAATAACCTTTATCTTATATAAAAACTATTTTAAACTTTATAAATATAGATGACTATAGTTAAAATTCATAAGTACATTTAAAGAATAATATATATAGATTTTAACTATAATTTTATATTTAAATCTAAGTATAAATATTTAAAAGTTAAATATATTATTTAAAAAGATATTTTAAAATCAGGAGTAATTTGACTTTGAAAATAAAGATGTTTTCGAGGCTAAAATTATTTAAAATCAGGATCGATGGTTTTGAATCTTTTAAAAGGAAAGTTTTGAAAACATTTTGAAAACGGGATATAATTTTGAAAAATCATTTTGAATAAAAGTTAGCGGATACAGAACAATGTTCCACTAGAATTTTCATAGGTTCCATCCTACTTAGGGTTCCATCCCTTTAACGGGCTCGAAGTGGGTTCCATTCCACGAATAAATTGGATTTTTAGATGCCAGTGCTTTTCTATGAGTTTTAACAAAAATTCCTAATAATAATAAAAAATACTTATCCTTGAAATCTTGAACTCTTGATAGTCTCGATACTCATGAGTCTTCTATCTTGATATTTTATCTTGATATCTTGAATCTCTATATTGTACAGTCTTCATTCTTAGCACCTGCATGGTTAAATCCTACATATACATATATATCTAAACTTATAATGTTAGTATTTATATTTTATAATCTATTCTAAGGATGTTGTCATCAAAACCATCATCTCACGGACTAACAATCTCCCTCTTTTTGATGATGACAACCTTTTTTTATAAAATATTATTTCTATTCTAATAACTCCCCCTAAAACTAACAACTCCCCCTTAATCTATACCTAACTACCCTATTTTATATTTCTCCCCCTTTGTCATCAACAAAAACTTACTCCCCCTCATTCTTGGACTTCAGTACCTGCATTGATAAACTGTACAACGGAATATATAGAGTAGGAAATAATTATACTTCTAAGCATGATAACTAATTTAAAGGTTATATACATTTCAATGTATATATATATGTTTTACACACCAGTCTTCAAATCAATAAGAAATCAATCCACACCAAGTATCAATTCAAACCAAATCAATTCAAATAAATCAAATAAAGTAAATGAAAAATCAAACGTTACATGGAACTTCCACCCATCCTTCTTCTCCAAAGATTGGGTCTACCTTAATAGCATCCCAATTATCATTATCATTGGTGAGAGAGACAGGAGGATGTGCTTCGTTATCATCCTTGTGCAGAGAGGAGATCATCCATCGTATCACATCAAAGTGCCTTTCTTGTTCCTTTATCATCTGCATTTGACTTAATTCTAAATGATGCTGGTTTCGTAGAATAAATGAGAGAATATTCTTAAACGAATTAAGAGTTTCTTCAAGATTTTCGGATAAATTGTGAATAGGATTAGCCGTGGTTAAATTTGTGAAAGAAATGGAGGATATAGATGATAAGAAATAAATTTCAGTGAAGAATTCTGGAAGAAACAGGTATATATAGGTGTAGAAATTCATTTGAATTGAATAGACATGTGGTAGTTATTCAAACTTCAAATTCAAAATCAATTGCCATTTCTAACCAGTACATGTTGACACGGTCACATAGGGGATGTCGACATGGGTTAGTGAAATGTTATGACTAATTTGATTTTGTGAATAATTGTGTGTGTGTGTGTATATATATATATAATGTAATAACATTTATTCTAGAGATAAGATAAGGTAGATAACAGAAATGAAATTTCATTTCATTGCATACTACGATAATATAATGATTAAGCACACAACAAACTTCATGAACATTCGAAATAAAGCAAACTAAAACAAATACAATAAGATACGAAAAGATACAACTAGTTAGAGGATGAAGATGATGAAGATAGTCCAAGTTTCTTGCTGACCTTGGAAAAGAACTTGTTCATCTTCGAAGAATTGTTATCCAAATTTTTACTAACGGATCGTTTTAGAATCCGTTGATTCTCCACAATTATCTTTTGGTTTTTGAGAAGGGTTTTGTTGGATGGATTGAAAGGATATTCAATGGTTTCCAAAGACGTTTCACCTTCTTCTTCTTCTTCAATTTCCATTTCATCCCCTTCTTCTTCTTCAATTTCCATTTCATCCCCTTCTTCTTCTTCTTCTTCTTCAACTTCCTCTTCTTCCATTTCCTCATGAGCCAAACACTCTTCCTTTTCGGTAAGTGTCTCATAAGGTTGTAAAACAAATGGAATTTTCATAAGCGAAATGTTGGAATGATTGAAAACTTTTCTAGAAACAAATTCTTCGCCTTTGAAATCCACTCCAAAATAGTTAAAAATCCGAGTGGGATAAATTCCATGGTATAAAGTATTCTCACCCATTTCAAGATTTTTAGGACGAAGTTCATCCAAAATAACTTGTGACCAATTTATGTCATAGTTTCCGAAAATAGCAAAAAGAGCTTTACAAACTTTTGAAGTAGGATTGTTAAAATTTCCCGATCTTAGGGTCAAAATATGTTGCAAAAGAAGATTAACAATTCTTGCTTTTGGTCGAAAATTTCTATTTTTAAAATCAAAATCATCATCTCTTTTGAAAATGTGATGAAATGTCTCACGATCATGTTCATCGATTTTAAAGTTAGAAATATCCATTCCCGAACTCTTGCAATTGAGAATGGTACGCAAAAGATCACAATTCAAAACAATTTGAGTGCCTTTGACACTACTCCAAATGTCATCTTCGTTTCCAACATAAAATCCGTGATTTAAATTTGCATAGAAAATTTTGACAAGATTAGGATAGCAAACAAAATCATTTTGAGAAGCATCAATAAGACTAAGAACACCATTGTTTGCAAAAAGAGAATCAATTTCATAAGAAGAAAAATCTTGAAAATAGCAAATTTTCAAGGATGGACTTTGGCATAGTTAGCATAATTGATGTATGCTTTAATTGCCTCCTGATCATTGAATAATTGCACTTTGATTTTTCTGGAAATTCTCATGGTTGAGGGTTTGCTTGAAGAAGCCATTAGAGTAGAGAGTAGATAGCTTGAAGTTATGAAGAGAGAGTTTGAATTTGAAAATGAAAAGATATGATAAAAGTTAGTGAATAAATAGATTCTTAATGGACATATTCTCTGGTCAAAAGGTATCTTTTCAGAGAATTGAATGAAGTAAAAAGATGGAGGGAAATTCAAACATTTGAATTCAAAATTTTAAATTCAAATTCAGATAGCCATGTCAACATCATGGCAGGGACCATGTCGACATGTGCTTTTGAATTTACTTGAATTGATTTTTCCTAAGATCTGTAGTATATACATTATTATTATTAATGTCTATTATATATTTCTGAAATATTATTATACTTATAATATATTTCAGAAAGTATTAAAAAAATAAAAATAAAAAAATAAAATAAAAAAATATTTTAAAATTCAAACAACACACCAATTCAAAAACAATCAATCAAACAATCAAGCAACTAATCTTAAGCAAGCAATTTCAACCAATTGTATTGTAAACGTGTACCTTTTTCTGAGTCCGTTTCTCTGAATTCGTCGGAGTCGTGAACAGCTATGTAACACAAATTCGAATTATCCATCTTCTGATCATCATCACTTGAGGACGAGTCTGAGTCATCTAGAGTAGCAGTAAATGCACGCTTCCGTTTCTTTGCTGGTTCATTTTTCATAGGAGGATTCTGCCTTTTTGGATACAGACAGTCTCTTTTGAAGTGGCCTGGTTTATCACAGTTGTAACACTTGTCATTATTTGGAACTATATTCCGATTTCAAGAATTCTTATAGTCGTTTCCCTTGAGATTATTCATCTTTCTGTATCTCAGGAATCTCCTAAAATTTCTAGTCATAAAGGCTATCTCTTCATCATTATCGCTGTTTGAGTCTGATCCATCGGTCAATGCATTGAATGCCATTGATTTCTTTTCAAATGCTTTACTTTCTCTTCCCCCGATCATTTGAACTTCATACGACATTAGATTTCCAATTAATTCTTCTATCTTCAAAATACTGATGTCATTTGCCTCTTCGATCGCAAGTGTTTTTTGATCCCATTTTAGAGTTAGAGAATTTAAAAATTTTCTGACTTGATTTTCTTCAGAAAATTCCTTTCCCAAAGATATTAGAGAATGCACAATATCCTGAAATCTACTATACATATCTGAAATAGACTCATTAGCATTCATTTTAAATAATTGAAACTGATTTGTGAGCATGGAAATTTTGGTCTGTTTAACTTTGCTTGTTCCTTCGTGAGTAACTTGCAAAGTTTTCAAGATTTCATATGAAGACTTACAAACTGACACTCTATTGAATTCATTTCGATCTAGTGAACAAAACAGAATATTCATTGCCTTAGAATTATTTTGTGCAATAGTCTTTTGCTCAGCAGTACATTGTGCAAAATCAATTGTGGGTTCAGAATATTCAGTTTATGCGATATTCCAAGTGTCTAATTGTAACGACCCGAAATTTTCAAGCCCGAAAATTCCAGATAGTTATGAAAAAGAAGAAAGAGATAGAAGAAGAAGAACAGAAACACCAAACATCTCACATTCGTAGCAAATAAAATATAATAATAAATGATAATAATAGCTTACAAAAGAATACCATATTTGTCGATTACTTTTAATACATCAGAGTTTCACATAAATCCAAATGCTGGACATATACAATCAATTTATCGCAGAATTACAATAATATAATTACAGCGGAAACATTCTACGCGTTCTTGCCATCCAGCTCGCCTCCTGAGCTCCAGATCGTCCTACCTGAAAATCTGTAATACTCGGTCTGACCCGAGCATTACACCAAAGTAACACCCGGATCAGGCTAGAAACCAGCGTGAGTAAGCTCAACTAACATGGAATACCAAAGCAATCAACTTATATAAACCCAGGTAACTCATTTCAATTCACAAGCCACCAATTTTATTATAGACATCACAAATTCCACACATCCATTTCCTAAGTACCAAACTTAGATAAAATAATCCAATTCACTTAAATCATTTCATTTCAGTCTATTGATTCACACATCAATTTATCTAAATCCGAAGTGGTTCCGGGTATTTCCTAATACCCGATCCCGACCTCCTCGGATCTCATGTTATCCTACTCCCAAATTATCCAAATGGAATACACCACATTTCATATCAGAAAATATCAACTCATTCAAAACATTCAATACCATTTCATCATCAATACGCAAAGCTTAATCACATACCAACCATTTCTATAGATTCAAATTGAATTTCAATCTTCAATCACTTAGCTTCGTTAATTTATTCCACAACAATTTATTTGTCAGCCCATCATTTTTCATCTTAATTAATTACTCTGGATTAATTTTCTTCCAATCGCATTCATGTAATTATCTTTAATTATCTTCACGATATTAATTATCCTTAAACAAACCAATGAGAAATCTTAATTACTTCATAAATTACTTAACTATTACAATTTCGTTAATCCTTAATTACTTACATAAATTAATTTCTCTCGAGTCATATATTATGGATTAATCAAACTTAATTAATCGGCCTTTGATTATATCTTTAAATATCTAATTTAATTATATTAATTAAACCCGAAATATTGATCATTTTAATTTTGCTTGCTTAACAATAATTAGTTACACTCCATTAGCTTACCATTCCCTATATACCCATCTTAAATTATCACCAGTGTATTTGTTTTAAGGATAGTTAATTAATTTTTAATTTTTTTTATCTCCTGATACATTTACCTTCAATTGCTTCTACTAAATATTTACCCTTCTTATCAATTTCACCAAGTAATTTAAATCTAAATTACTTACTTCCATTTATTAACCATCCCTTAGTTTACTTTATAAATTACATTAAGTAATTTTACCTTCCAAATTTCATAATTGATTATTCTTAATTAATTACATCAATATAACATTTAATAACCTTTAACCATTGATCTTTCATTAGCTATATTCATTTACCCATCCTTTAAATTACTTCTCAAAGTACTTAACTTAAATTAGACACTCGATTTCAAATTGATTCGTTAATTATTTCTTAATTACAAACTATTTAATTTCTAATTACATCACCAATTGATAGACTTTAACTAAATTTATCTTCAATCACTCGAACAACTAATACTTAATCATATATTAAGAATCCAAAGTTATTTAACTCACAACTCATAATGGTAAGTGATTTATTGATTATTCCCACACATTTTAAAAAAATCTTTCTTTCAAATTCAAAACAGCAAACCAGTGAAGATTACTCACCTAAATAAATACTACAGAAATCGAAACCATGCTTTACTGCTTCGGCGATGTCGAGATGTCGAAACCCCCAGTGCGGCCACTGATCACTTCCAAGCTACTGCCAGCCTCGTGAACCCCAAATGCCACACGCAAGAGCGCCTTCACCAGTGGATGCTGCAACCTCCATTCGCAGGCCCTTGTCTCCACTCGCGACTTCTCCCATCGCGATATTGAAGTTGCTTCTCCCCGAAATCGCCGCGACATCCCCTCGATTCATCGCACGGCAACCAACATCGCGAGGTGCTCACTGATTTCGTTTAGATTTTTTTTTAGAACTGGAAATAGCGATTTGAACTTGGAGAGGGGATTCGATTTTTTTGTTGACATCAAATTGAGGATGGAAGAACATTTAATTGATGAAAACCCTCTGTCGTTATTTCTTCGATTCTGAAAGTGAAATGAAAGCTCGGTCCATACATTGGAAGCCATTATCTAAACTTTTGAACGAAAAGCTTTTGTCTTTTGAATGAGGTTGATTTCCATCTCAGGACTTGAGGAGGACGAAGATGTATATAACTTAAGAATGACTTCTTGCGTACGCTTGATTACTTATGAAAATATCTCTGACAATGCCGTACAAATTTTATTATACTATAAAATTTCCAAAATGCCCTCGTAACTACTACCATAAACTTTCGAACTCCTCTTAAGAAATGCAACTAGGTGACTATAAGGTTTTACTCGCGTTACGAACACAAATGGAACGTGTTTTTGAAAGCCAATTCAATCATATGCGGAAGTTACAGAAGTATACGACCAAATTTAAATTAAATCGATTAAATAGTTTCTAAGCGTTTTGTGCTGCCAGGATCAAACGACAACTCCAATTGCTACGAAAATTGAAATACTATTACGGATCCAATGGAACTGGTTTCGTCGAAATCCGAGACTGTGCCTCGGAAGGCTATTTTTAAATTCAATTTGAACGATATATTTTCAAAATTGAACAAATCACCTCCAATTTCAATTTTAACACCTTTACTTCCTCCAGTATCATTATTATGAATTTTATAAGCCTTCACATTATTTTAAATTGGCTTACAATTTCAGATTCAACAATTCACCCAATTTCAATTATTAAATTCAATATTTAAACCATATAATTCAATTGTTTTAATTATCAAGTAGATAATGATATCTTGAATTCAGGTTTAAAATTAACCTTTAGAACATTTTAAATCAATTTATTGTTCCAATTTAAATTGTTAGAAATTTCGGGTCGTCACACTAATCCTATAGATTGTAAATATATTTTCATCCTACATGCCTAATATGCATAGTTACTGCCAATAAAAAGTGGTGGTCTGACAGTTGACTGACCCTCTACAAATGAACTAGTGACAGGGATACTAGTGTTAATAACAGTACCAGTGTTGGTAGCCATTTTGAAAACTTTTCAAAAATCAGATTAAGAAACTTTGAAAACCTTGCTCTGATACCAATTGTGAGAAATGCGGATTACGGATCTTAAGGCTAAGGTTAACACTAGAGGGTGGGGGGTGAATAGTGTTAACAAAGAATTACTAAATCTTTTTAACTTATGTTACTTTAGACACAAAAGTATGTAATATACAGACACGGATATGATCACAGAAACAATCACAGATGCAGAAATAAAATAAAAGCAGTAAAGGAAAGAACACACCGGATTTTATACTGGTTCGGAGTTACCCTACATCCAGTCCTGCAACACAAGTATGAATTTCCTTTCAAAAGCAATTGCACAATTACACCCTTGGTTTCAAGGCTATGAGGTACACCCTCCAGAATTTCTATCCTCTGAGTAGAGATACTTGATTTCCGAGCCACTAGTTTACCCAATTGATTTACCAAGGCTACAATCGCACCTTTTCCCTTTTGATTGATTTCCAAGGCTACAATCACACCTTTTCTCGCTTAATAGATTACAAAGAAGTCTATAACTCTGAATAGCACTGAGAATCTTGTAGAGATAGTGATAGAGAATCAAACTAGAAATAATCGAGTATGATTCAATGTCGATTTCGGCAGAGTAATGATAAGAATATGTATTAAGAAATGAGGAAGAAGAAGAGGAGCGAAAACTAGAAAATTATGATTAAAAATTCGTTGTAATTGACCCCTATTTATAGAAGAACAACAGCCATGACCATTAATGAAGAGTTATGGCGAATAGACACTACTTTTGAAATTTGAATTTTTGAATCAAACTGTCACAATGTCGACATGGTCATGCTAGGCATGTCGACAACCCAAAGGATTTTTTGGTGTTTTTGATTTTCTTTGAAAATAACCTTTATCTTATATAAAAACTATTTTAAACTTTATAAATATACTTGACTATAGTTAAAATTCATAAGTAAATATAAAGAATAATATATATAGATTTTAACTATAATTTTATATTTAAATCTAAGTATTTAAAAGTTAAATATATTATTTAAAAAGATATTTTAAAATCAGGAGTAATTTGACTTTGAAAATAAAGATGTTTATGAGGCTAAAATTATTTAAAATCAGGATCGAGGGTTTTGAATCTTTTAAAAGGAAAATTTTGAAAACATTTTGAAAACAGGATATAATTTTGAAAAATCATTTTCAATAAAAGTTAGCGGATACAAAACAATGTTCCACTAGATTTTTTCGTAGGTTCCATCCTACTTAGGGTTCCATCCCTTTAACGGGCTCGAAGTGGATTCCATTCCACGAATAAATTGGATTTTAAGATGCCAGTGCTTTTCTATGAGTTTTAACAAAAATTCCTAATAATAATAAAAAACACTTATCCTTGAAATCTTGAACTCTTGATGGTCTCGATACTCATGAGTCTTCTATCTTGATATTTTATCTTGATATCTTGAATCTCTATACTGTACAATCTTCATTCTTAGTACCTGCATGGTTAAATCTTGCATATACATATATATCTAAACTTATAATGTTAGTATTTATATTTTATAATCTATTCTAAGGTTGTTGTCATCAAAACCATCATCTCACGGACTAACAGCAAATACCTCGAAGGAGGTAACTCGAACTCAATACTCAAATCAAACACAAGTGCCTCATTTCATCGGCGACATCCCAAAATGTCTACATGGTTTCCATGACCATGCCTCCTCAAAAGGAGAAACATCAATACAAACTCTCGCCAAAATGGAAAACATAAAACATTCTCAAATAGGATGATCCAAAACTCAATTATAGAAGAATCTCCAAATTCAATTGTACCTCATCTCATCGGTATAATTGTATATAAATCTCAATCTCAACTCGCCAAAATGGCAAAACCGAGAATATCCTATAAAATCCTGAAATTATCCAAACTCATAACTTAAGGAACTCAATAAGAGTTCAAAACATCATAACTGAAATCACCATATATATAACAACTCATATAGCACTAGGCTATCAATGTAACAAAAGATCTTAAGAAGGTGAAATCACAATAAAATAGAAAACTCAAAAAATCCGAATCGGCCAAATCCCCAATTGTAAATCCAAAGCAATGTTGAACGTGCTAAACTCAGACGGTCGGAGCTTCAGAAAGGTTGCTAACACATCCCAAAGAAGTTCGTCCTCATGACAATGTCGCTACCACCTCTCCAAGCCATTTTGTCAGCCCTAACAAGGTCGCTAACACCTCCCAAAGCAGTTCATCATCATGACAAGGTCGTTAACACTCTCAGAGCAGTTCTATTAGGTAAACATCGTGAATATGTCACAAACTCACGGTTAGGAACCAGAAAAGTGTTAACGTGTATCCCATACCACACATTTGCACTTAGCGATTTACTAACTGTTAGTCGATGCCACCTAGAAACATCATAAAACTTAAAAAATTATATCTCGCCTATTCTCATTAGCGAGTGATAAAGAGACACCATACTTGTCTCATCTCTTTGATAAGTATTAAATGGCATCGTAACTTGTCTCATCTCATCCACAAGTGAAAACATCATGATGGTTCCTCATAAACCATAAATCTCAAAATATGAAATCATAAATTCAAGACTTGCCTTATATCATTGGTAAGTAAACAAAACATTATGATGGTTCTCATCGACCATACTGTTGCATAGGAGATCTCAAACCATAATACTTGCCAAATATTTGCCATCTTAAATAATTCCAATAGATAGAAATTATGAAACTCAAAATACACCATAAAATGGCAAAACAACTCAGAATCAATGTAACGACCCAGAATTTTCGATCCCGAAAATTCCAAATAGTTATGAAAAGAAGAAAAGAGATAGAAGAAGAAATAGAAAACAAGTCATAGAATCTCACATTCAAAGCAGATCAAAATATAATATCAAATAATAACAGTTATATAAAGAAAACTGTATCTGTCAATTTATATTTATACATCAGATTTACAACCAATACAAAAACACTGGACAGTTAAAATCAACCTGTTCCAGAATTACGAACAATAATATACACAACGGAATACTCTATACATTCCTACTATCCAGCTCGTCTCCTGAGCTCTAGAACGTCCTTACCTGAAAATCTGTAATACTCAGTCTGACTCGAGCAATACATCAAAGTTACACCAGGGTCAGGCTGGAAACCAGTGTGAGTGAACCCATCTAACATGAATTACAAAAGCATACAACAACATAAAACTTATATAAAACCTGGGGTAACTCATACTTTATTCAAAATGTCAACACTTAATTCCCAAATAGATCCCTTTACTTAGTTTCAAAGGTCCATATTATTCCATTCCAGCCATACTGATTTCACATATCAATCTATATAGAATTATTGTAGATTACTAAACGAAGTGGTCTCGGGTATTTAGTGATACCGGACCACGGTCTCTTCGAGTTCAATACCATCTTAACCCAAGTTATTCAAGTGAAATATAGTTCAACTTTAATTACCGGATAACACTTTTACACAGCAATTTATAATTGATGGCTAATTGCATTATCACTGTTCACCCAACATATCATATCATAAAGCAATTCATATTAGAGATATAAACCAGTCCAAGGCGCTTATCATCATTCAATCATTCATAGGCAAGATTGATCACTTTCATTAATTAATGATCCCCCCAGACTAATTATCCTTTAATTACATTAAGTAATTATCCCTTTAATTAATTACACAAATTAATTATCCTTAACCATTACAGTAATTAACCTTTAATTACTATTATTAATTACATAAATTAATGATCCTCGATTTACTTCCACTAATTAATTAACTATAATTAATTACACCGATCCTTAATTAATTATAATTAACTAATCATACTTTAATTAATTACACTTAGTAATTAATCTTAAATTAATCACATTCATTAATTAATTTCATTAATTAATTAACCAAATTAATTACACTAAGTAATTGACCCTTAATTACTTTCATTAAGTAATTATCCTCTAATTACTTTCTTACTTAGTTACCTCAAGTAATTATTCATTAATTACTTCACCAAGTAATTACACTCAATTAATTCATATGTGATTATCTTTAATAAATCACTAATTAATTACTTCAGTTAATTATTTAACTAATTTTAAAAATTAATTAAATAATTTCTAAATCCTTATATTTAAAAGATCTTAATTAATAAAAATCATTTATCTTAATTAAGTTATTTACATTAACCAACTATTCTTAAATCATTAACACTAATTTAATTACCCTTATCATCTTCACATATCAGTTATCTTTAATTAATCAAAATCGTAATTTCTTGAAGATAAACTCTTTATTATAATTGATTGTTTAATAAAAAAATAACATTAAATTCTATTTAAATAAACATTTTAGAAACCACTTATAATTAAAATAATATAAACATCTAATTAACTTTTAAAATCTTAAAAAGAAATTATAAAAAGTTATTAAATAATTTTTTTTAAAACCAACCACATTACAAAAACTCACTTATCCTACCCTTAAAAACTTAATTATCAATATATATAAATTTGTTTAACAATCATTCTTGAAAACAATTTAGTTTTATAGGTCAAAATTTGTTTACTTTTGTTTTTAAAACTTAGAAGCATTGCAAAATCAAATTATTTTGTTTTTATAAAACTTGAATGTTCCCTGTACAAATCTTAAAGCCTGAACAACTTGTTCATCATAAAACCCGAGCAAAACCCCTAACTTTCCCGATCAAAACACGAAGTTATCCACGTTCTCCTCTGCTTCGCGTTAAACTCGAGCATCTTCGAAGAAAAACCCGAGCAAACTTCCCTCCATCACTCTCTAACACATCTGTGCATGTGTGCACCTGCCCCGATGAACCACGGCACTCTGGCCATCGACGTCGATTTCCCCACTTTACCGATGACTCTCGCAACTAACCACGATCACCCACTCCACTCAACTCGACCGAGAAACAAAAACGGCCCAAAATCCAAAATCTGGAAACAAAACTTCATCGGAATTTCTCCCTCCCTAACGATCCCTGCCCCGAGACACCTTGTCGTCTTTACCGCAACTACGTCTCGACCTCCATCTCCTATCGAACGCCTCACGATCGCCTCCGATCACGCCTCGTCGCCGCAAATCCCTTTGAAACGTCGATGACATAACCAGGGTGTTAAACCCTACTTTGCCTTCGCATAGCCAGGTCGACCACCTAAAAATTCGAGCTCCATTTTTCTGATGATCCTCTTCTCCCCCTCCACCTTCTAATCCAATCACGATTGCCAATTCGTCGTTGATCGACAAAATCGACCAAAACAGCCTGACCGATCAACTCAAAAAAACCCACCAATTTCCAAACTAAAAATCATGATATACATTTCAAAAATCATGATTTTCTACCACTAGTTCAATCATGAAATCCATTCTAAAAATTAAATTAATAAATTTTTGAGCTAATTTAATTTTCACTGTATATTTTAAAAATTTCGAGACAAATAGTCATTATAAATTCCTAAAATTATTTTTGGGAGTGATGCTGCACGATTTCAAACACTTTTCATTTGCAAACCAAAAACTATCATTGATTAAGTAATGAGATATTGAATTTTTAAAGAAATCAAACCCTGTAAGTACCACAGCATAGCCTATATTATGTCTACACAGGCATTCATCACTAATACACATACACGCATTCATCTCAATCCAATAATTTCAAGTCAACATCATGCTTTTCATTCACACATTCAAATGAAATCTAGATTTTAAACTTTTTTTCAAATATGTTTACTCACCAGGCTAATGTGCAGAGAAGGGTTGAAGCAGTTTTTAATTTGAAACAGAAAAGCTTACTTGAAAATCGAAACAGGAGTCGATTAGATGCTTGAAACTGAGGCGATGAGGCCCTACAGATCTCCCTCTTGTCTGATTACAATTTTGAAGTGGTTGTTCTTGACTTTGATTTGCTTCTTTCCTTTAAACTTTGAATGTTTTCAAATTTTCAAAAAGAGGGGTGATTTTCTTTTAAATTTTTGTTTTAGTTTTTACTGGAATATGGTTCTATAGGCCTTTGTTCTTTAGAATTTTTTTCTTTCTTCTATGTTTTTAGAAAGTGAAGATAGGAAAGGATATGGAGATGAATGGTATAAGTTAATATAGGTTTAAATTAAATTTTATTAAAAATAAAAGAGAATAAAAATAAAAATTGACACTTGTCATTTCCCCTTGATAATTAGCTAACACATGTTATTAAGAATGATTACAAGTTAACACATGTTACTTTCATGCAAAATTAGATTTTTAAATGTCTTAGAAAGATATTTATAATTGATTTCCTAATTTATAAATACTTATTTTAATTTATATAAATAAATTCCTTTAAAAAGAAAATAATATAAACAATTTATGTTCTAAATAAAATTAAATAAAATATATTTTAAAACTAAAGTATGATTTAAGATATAAATAACTATCTTTTGAATTTAATTTTAAATATCCAAATTCAAATTGAATTTCAAATTGAATTTAAAATTCAATTTTATATATACACGTAATTTAACAAATCCAAATTCCATTTGTATATAATAATTCTATTTAAAATCTTCATATATACAACACAATTATTATTATTGTTTAAAATAACAATTTTATCAATTTTAATTAATTTAAAATTGAGATTATCACATTTAAATTTGTTAGAAATTCCCGGGATATCACAATCCTCCCCCTTAGAATCTTTTCGTCCTCGAAAAGAAACGAAGCCAGAATTTATTAAAATGATTGTCAGAAAAATTACTCATTGATAATTTTAAAACACTTTAAAATATCATAAAAATATTTTTTATAACTCGATGTCTCAACCAGTCCATCCTCGTTCTCATAGAAATTAGGTCATACGTTAATCAGACGTAAGACTGAAAATCTATAAGTACTTGGTAAACCCGTTTCAACATCCAGTGAAAACACTTGGAAAATATTTTTTGAAAATATAGAAATCATTTTTGAAAATTAGAGGAAACATCTTTAGTGAGAATGCTTTGGAAATCATCACTCCCATCCATGGTCGTAGTTACATCCTGGGTTACGTTGCCATCATAGCAAATGTCCATGTAACTATAGGCATCAGCACCCTTGAATTTCGCTGCCAAAAGAATGAAACTTCTCCACTCCCGTATAGGTCGCAGACTACATCAATCAAGTCCAATGTAGCCTTAGTCTCTCACGGCGTCTCGACTTTCGCTATGTCTTTATAGGTCGCAGTCCACTGATATAAAATCAAACGTAGACTGTTGGCTCTCAGCAGCACACACGACTTTCGCTATATTACCATAGGTCACAGTCTACCGATGTAAAATCAAACGTAGACTGTTGGCTCTCAGCGGCACATACGACTTTCGCTATGGTCTGTAGTAGATCGCAGTGACATCGAGTTAAACTATCGTCATAGCATAACTCAAATTCCTCCGTAGGCATCAGCGCCCTCGACTTTCGCTACACACTACACATAATCCTCAGGAACTAATTTGTCCGGACTCCTCACATGATCAACTTTAGAACACCCCCTTAAGGTTTAAGGTAGTACCACCCTATGGCACTCCTGATAAGTTCATTTCTAGGGAGCGCCTTTTTCCCCAGAGCCAATCTCAAAACACTTTATACTATACTCATATAGTATCTTTCAAATCGTACCCTTTATGATTTTCATCATAATCTCCTTTACACAAAATCGATTCCCAAAATCGAAAATTCTCAAACTAGGCTTTCCAAATTCCAAAATTGATTTTCCCAAAAATCAAGAGCCTTTTCCAAATTCATAAGTTCCCAAAACCGTTCCCAAAATCATTCTCACAAGATCCTTTATATATATAGATTTATAAAACTTTGAAAATCTTTGGATCACTTCATACTTGTATAAACACTTTTTATACTTCAAATACTTTCAAATATCCTTTCCTTCTGGCAATAGATTCAACAAGGGGAGATTTATCTTATATAACAAAGATATATAACTTTGTTTATTCCAAATCAAATATTCAAATTTGATTACTCAATAAAGTCACTTACCAAATTACTTACCTCCATAAAGTAAATTTATACCATAGAATTATCCAATTTCCACTCTACTTCATCATATATTTCATAAAATATACCTTTCATTTCAAAAACCATTTCACATTTCTTATCCACAAATTACCAGTATCAATTTCATTCAGACCAGTACGATGTACACATATCATCTGTACGCTATATCAATCTGATCGCTCACTCGATCACACAATTTCACTTCCAAACTAGTATCGTCCACCCGACTTCCTAGTGCGGACTCAGATCTAGTTTCTTGATCAGAAACCATCATTCTCCTTACATAGCCATAACTATGATAGAGAATATCCAGAACCAATCAACAATACATATCCAGGTTCGCTGTCGAAAATCGAGTGAAAAATCCTAACTCGGATCGATATACAATCTCGAAATTTTGTGCTCAAATGCGGATCAAATCACTATGCGAATAGAATAATATATGTACATCCTACGTATTTATCTTCATTGATTATTAGCCAAATCAATCTCCTTTTCTATTCACATTCACTTTAATTTCTATCCATTTATTCATAATTATTTAAATCCTCATTTGGATTATCACCTCAATTCTTATCTCAAATGGATATTTAATCATAAACAGTTTACACTCGGCTTAAATTTAGAAAATAATTTGAAAAGTTTAAAATAGATAAGTAGTTGAAAAATAATTATTAATTGTAAAATAGCTGTAAAATAGTTAAATAATGATAAAATAGTTATAAAATAGTCAAATAGTTATAGAAATTTTAAACAATTGCAAAATAGTTGTAAAATAGTAATTAGTATAAAGTAGTTGAAAAACAGTAATTAGTTTGTAAAGTAGTTGAAAATTTGTTAAATAGTTCCAAAAATAATTGTAAAACAAGTATAAGATAGTTTTAGGTTTAAAAAGAAAAGTTGTGTAGTAAATAGTTTGGAAAAATAGATTTATATTAAAACAATTTATTTTGAAAATAGGTCTAGAGTCAAACTGTTTAATTCCCAACCTTCATTTCCAATCAATTCAATTTAAATTTCCACTTCCATTTAAATTGACTCAATTCCAACTTAAATAACTTCAATTTCCATTGAAATTGATTTAACCCTAGTTCAAGTTAAACTAATCTTCAATTCCCATTTGAATTTGAATTCATTCAACTTCAATTTCATTTCAAATTAATCCAATTCAAATTTTCCATTTGAATTTTTAAACTTATCCATCTTCAATCACAATTCCAATTAATTCAAATCAAACTCAATTTGAACTAATTTAATTCAAATTTCAAATTTAAACCATCCCGAATTATATAAATTCGAGTTAAATTTTTAAATGTTGATTTAATCCTTTAAACCAAATCAACTTATATCTTTAAACCATTTAAATCTGAATCCAAATTCCATTTTTAACCTATTTCAAAGTTCAAATAATAATTCAAATCCTTTTTAAACAACTAAATCTTTGCAATTCAATTTATCACCAAATTTCAACTTTGAAACCAAACCTTTGATGTTTTATCTTAAACATTCAAATCTTAAATCCAAAATGATTCCACTTTATCCTAATAATGGATATATTACCACACCCCATTTCTTCATCCATTTAAAAAAAAAAATCAAATTTTAGCTTAAAGATTGTTAATAACAACAGGATGGTATCATTCAAATTAGTTTAAAACATCCATCCATTTCCAATTTCCAGATCTCAAACCTATTTTGAGATCTCGCAAACTCCCAATTCAAATTAACCATTTAACTTCCTAAGTTAAATATCAATTTCATCTTGAAATTTCCAATTCAGGTTGCTTGTTTAATTATTTAACATTCCCAAAGTTAAATTCAATTTACTTAATCCAGCCAACCCTACAAAATTCGAATTCCCATTTCGAATTTAAAACTCAACATTAATAATCTTCCCACGTATAAGTTCAAAACCTTATCACTTTGGGTATCACATCTCATTTCAAATTTAAAACTCAACATTTAGAGTTTATTTCAAATCATCTTTGATATTATGTATATCCATAATATATACATATTTACTTCTTGGCCCACCAAGCCATTTTTTTTAAATATAAACCACCTTTGGTTTTAATTCAAACAGTTTTCTTTAAAACTTTCAAACAACTCTTATTTTAAAATAAGATCACATTCAAAATATTCTGAATAATACTATTTATTATTTCACTTAACATTTTGAAAACAATTTCAAATGTTCCTAGCCTTAGGGTTCAAACTTCTCAATTTGCATTCTTTCTAGTTTACAAGTTGTTCTCATCTAATGGTTGCTTTCTTAAAACATTTATTTTTTTCTTAATCATTAACAAACATTTCATCATTTTAGAATGATAACCAAGGTTATCATATCTGGATACCAATTCATTATTATCTTATTCTGAAAACACTTCTATAAATTCAGGATTTTAGTTTCAGTATGGATCCTTTTCAAACTTATCTTTATTTAATTTCAGTTTGGTTGTATTTCTATTACCACTTAATTTAATTCCAATAATTTAACTACCAATTACCTTAATATTTATTAGAAAGAAATATTGCTTTATATACCAAAATATATTCTTGTATAAATCATTTAAAATCTTTATATAAGAAAATAACAAGTACGCTCTCATATATATATATATACACGCAACTCATTCTAGGGTACCATTAACTCTATCCTTAATCAGTAATCCCACCAAAGCCAAGGTTCTCGCTTAACCTTCAGCTCTGATACCAAATGTAACGACCCGGAATTTTCGATCCCAAAAATTCCAAATAGTTAGAAAAAGAAGAAAAGAGATAGAAGAAGAAACAGAAAACAAGTCACAGAATCTCACATTCGCAGCGGATCCAAATATAATATCAAATAATAACAGTTATACAAAGAAAACTGTATCTATCAATTTATATTTGTACATCAGAGTTACAACCAACACACAAACACTAGACAGTTAAAATCAACCTGTTCCAGAATTACAAACAATAATATACACAGGGGAATACTCTATACGTTCCTGCCATCCAGCTCGTCTCCTGAGCTCCATAACGTCCTTACCTGATAATCTGTAATACTCGGTCTGACCCGAGCATTGCATCAAAGTAACACCCAGGTCAGGCTAGAAACCAGCGTGGGTAAACCCATCTAACATGAATTACAAAAGCATACAACAACATAATATAAAACCTAGGGTAACTCGTACTTTATTACGAGTTCAAAACTGTTTATGGTCAACACTTAATTCACAAATTGATCCCTTTACTTAGTTTCAAAGGTCTATATTATTCCATTCCAGCCTTACTGATTTCACATATCAATCTATATAGAATTATTGTAGGTTACTAAATGAAGTGGTCTCGGGTATTTACTGATACCCGACCCCGGTCTCTTCGAGTTCAATACCATCTTAACCCAAGTTATTCAAGTGAAATACAGTTCAACTTTTTTTGCTGGATAACACTTTTACACAACAATTCATAATTGATAGATAATCACATTATCACTGTTCACCTATACATATCATATCACTAAGCAATTCATATCAGAGATATAAACCAATCCAAGGCGCTTATCATCATTCAATCATTCATAGGCAAGATTGATCACTTTTATTAATTACATTAATTAATGATTTCCCCTGATTAATTATCCTTTAATTACATTAAGTAATTATCTTAATTAATTACACAAATTAATTATCCTTAACCATTATAGTAATTAACCATTAATTACTATCACTAATTACATAAATTAATGATCCTCTATTTACTTCCATTAATTAATTAACTACAATTAATTACACTGATCCTTAATTAATTACAATTAATTAATCATACTTTAATTAATTACATTTACTAACTAATCTTAAATTAATCACATTCATTAATTAATTTCATTAATTAATTAACTAAATTAATTACACTAAGTAATTGATCCTTAATTGCTTCCATTAAGTAATTGTCCTCTAATTACTTTCTTACTTAATTACCTCCATTAACTATTCATTAATTACTTCACCAAGTAATTACACTCAATTAATTCATATGTGATTATCTTTAATAAATCACTAACTAATTACTTCAGTTAATTATTTAACTAATTATTTAAAATTAATTAAATAATTTCTAAATCCTATATTTACAAGATATTAATCAAGAAAAATCATTTATCTTAATTAAGTTATTCACATTAACCAACTATTCTTAAATCATTAACACTAATTTAATAACCCATATCATCTTCACATATTAATTATCTTTAATTAATCAAAATCTTAATTTCTTAAAGATAAACTCTTTATTATAATTGATTGTTTAATAATTTTTTTTAACATTAAATTCTATTTAAATAAACATTTTAGAAATCAATTATAATTAAAACAATATAAACATCTAATTAACTTTTAAAATCTTTAAAACTTTTTTTTATTAGTTATTGAACATATTTTTTTAAAACCAACCACATTTTGAAAACTTACTTATCCTACCCTTAAAAACTTAATTATCAATATATATAAATTTGTTTAACAATCATTCTTGAAAACAATTTAGTTTTATAGGTCAAAACTTGTTTACTTTTGTTTTTAAAACTTAGAAGCATTGCAAAATCAAATTCTTTTGTTTTTATAAAACATGAATGTTCCCTGTATAAATATTAAAGCCTGAACAACTTGTTCATCAAAAAATCCAAGTAAAACCCCTAACTTTCCCGATCAAAACACGAAGCTATCCACGTTCTTCTCTGCTTCGAGTAAAACTCGAGCATCTTCGAAGAAAAACGAGAAAACTTCCCTCCATCACTCTCTGACACATCTGCACGCATGTGCACCTGCCCCGATTAACCACGACACTTTGGCCATTGACATCGATTTCCCCACTTCACCGATGACCCTCGCAAATAACCACGATCACCCACTCCACTCGTCTCGATCGAGAAACGAAAACGACCCAAAATCCAAAATCTGGAAACACAACTTCATCGGAATTTCCCCCTCTCCAAGGATCCCTGCCTCGAGACACCTTTCCGTCTTCAACACAACTACGTCTCGACCTCCAGCTCCTATCGCAGGCCTCGCGATCACCTCTGATCATGCCTCGTCGCCGCAAATCCCTTTGAAACGTCGACGACATAACCAGGGTGTTAAACCCCACTTTGCCTTCGTATAGCCACGCCGACCACCTAAAAATTCAAGCTCCATTTTTCCAATGATCCTCTTCTCCCCCTCGACCTTCAGATCCAATCACGATGGCCAATTCGTCGTTGATCAACGAAAATCGACCAAAACAGCCTGACCAATCAACTCGAAAAAACCCACTAATTTCCAAACTAAAAATCATGATTTTCTATCACTAATTCAATCATGCAATCCATTCTAAAAATTGAATTAATAAATTTTTGACCCAATTTAATTTTCACTGTGTGTTTTAAAAATTTCGGGACAAATACTCATTATAAATTCGTAGAATTATTTTTGGGAGTAATGCTGCATGATTTCAAACACTTTTCATTCGCAAACCAAAAATTTCATTGATTAAGTAATGATATATTGAATTTTTAAAGAAATTAAACCCTGTAAATACCACAGTAGAGCTTATATTATGTCTACATAGGCATTCAACACTAATACACATACACGCATTCATCTCAATTCAAGCATTTCAGGTTAACAACATGTTTTTCATTCACACAATCAAATGAAATTCAGATTTAAACTATTTTTCAAATATATTTACTCACCAGGCTAATGTGTAAAGAAGGGTTGAAGAAGTTTTTAATTTGAAAAAGAAAAGCTTGCTAGAAAACTGAAACAGGAGTTGATTAGACACTTGAAACTAAGGTGATGATGCCCTACAGATCTCCCTCTTGTTTGATTACAATTTTGAAGTGGTTGTTCTTGAATTTGATTTGCTTCTTGCCTTTAAACTTTGAATGTTTTCAAATTTTGGAAAAGAGGGGTGATTTTCTTTTAAATTTTTGTTTTAGTTATTACTGGAATATGGTTTTACAGGCATTTGTTCTTTATTTTTTTCTTTCTTTCTTCTATGTTTTTAGAAATTGAAGATAGGAAAGGATATGGAGATGAATGGTATAAGTTAATATAGGTTTAAATTAAATTTTATTAAAAATAAAAGAGAATAAAAATAAAAATTGACACTTGTCATTTCCCTTAGATATTTAGCTAACACATGTTATTAAGAATGATTACAAGTTAACACATGTTACTTTCATGCAAAATTAGATTTTTAAATGTTTTAGAAAGCTTTTTATAATTGATTCCCTAATTTATAAATACTTTTTTAATTTATATAAATAAATTCCTTTAAAAAGAAAATAATATAAATAATTTATGTTCTAAATAAAATTAAATAAAATATATTTTAAACCCAAAGTATGATTTAAGATGTAAATAATTATCTTTTGAATTTCAATTTAAATCTCCAAATGCAAATTAAATTTCAAATTCAATTTAAAAATCAATTTGATATATAATGTAATTTAACAAATCCAAATTCCATTTTATATAATAATTCTATTTAAAATCTTCATATGTACAACACAATTATTATTATTGTTTAAAATAACAATTTTATCAATTTTAATTAATTTAAAATGGAGATTATCACATTTAAATTTGTTAGAAATTCCCGGGATATCACAATCAATAATCTCAAATAGCTTCGATCGTACAAGTCCGAAATTAACCGAAATAGTAAATGCACATGTCCCATACCATGTGTTTTACTAAATCGTTTAATTCTCTTTCTCATATATTCAAATAGTATAAAAGTGTGTATTTTATATATAAAATAATTTATTTAAGAAAACAAGTTTTTAAAACCATTTTCCAAAATTTAAAGACGATATTTGAAAATTCCCTTATTATAGATAATAAATAGATTTTACAGCTTAAAATAATTTGGAAATATCACATAATAATTATTTTAAATTCTAACTTATTTTAAAAATTATTTCAAAATTGTTTGGAAAAATCTGTGCTTGAAATCTAACAAATCACTCAAAACCGTCATTCAAATTCAATTCAAATTCAAATCAAATTTGAATTTCAAATTCATTAAAACTTTGCAAGCCTACTGATAGGCATCATAGCCCTCATAACATTTCAGAAATATCACCAAAACATCAAGTATAAGTTAAAGATCGGACGGAAAAAGAACATAAAAACACTTCGCCAAAATAATCCCTAGGTCTGAAATCTTCTCTGGGTTCAATTTCGGATATTAAACAGGTGGCCGAACGACCTTTGATTGAACTAAAAATTAGTGTACACAAACTAGAAAACTTCATCTTTTAAACAAAAAAAGAATCAATGAATTTCGACTGTAAATGAAAAAGTTACACTGTCTCAAATATGGACTCAGACCATGTTTGCAATAGTTCAAAAACAAAAATTGCACAGGCCTGAAAACCCTCTGGGGTTCAAATTTCAGGCATGAAACAGAGGACCAAATTTGATCGGATTAATCTAAAAATTGTTAATCCTATAATAGAAAACTTCAGCTTTCAAATAAAAAAAGAATAATGCAATTTTGATAAAGTGTGAGAATGTTATGATGTCTCAAAGTTGGACACTGGTAGTGTTTTCACTGTAAAATCTGGCAAAAACATGCTTCGAGTCAAAGTTCGGCAGCACGTTTCTATAAACTATATAGGTCGAAATGACCTTAAGTGCAACATGCTTAAAGATCAATAACAACACTTTAAACTGCACCAAGAATCATTCAATTTAGAAAAAGCATGAAAAAGATATTATGTCTCAAATTTGGAGCCGGGCGGTGTTTTCACTTTAAAAATCTGGACAAAAACATGCTCCGAGTAAAAGTTCGGCAGCATATTTCTATAACCTTTATAGGTCAAAATGATCTAAAATTTAGCATAAAGACCAACAACAACACTTTAAAATGCACCAAGAATCATTCACTTTAGACAAAGCATGAAAAAGATATGATGTCTCAAATTTGGAGCCAGGCAGTGTTTTCACTGTAAAAATCTGGGCAAAATCGTACTCCGGATCAAAGTTCGGCAACATGTTTTTATAAGCTACATAATTCAAAATGATCTAAAATTTGGTATGAACAAAATATGACACTCGTACTTTAATCTGGAAAAAGAATCACAAAATTTGAATAAGGTTTGTAAAAGTTATGATGTCTCAAAGTTGAACCCATGCAGTGATTAAACTGTGAAAATCTGGAGCAAAACATGATCTGCGTGCAACTTTGAGCACTGATTTCAAACACTTTCAGATCGAATTAAGTCATTAAATTTGACATGAAACTAGAAAAAAACCCAGTCTATCATTTGGAAAAGGTTACATCAAATTCCGGTAAGAAATCAAAGAGATATAGGCTTGCAAATTTGAACTCAGACAAGATTTGCACAGAGATGGCTGAAACACATTTTTCAGTTTACCGAGGATAGAATTATCAATTAAAACCCAATTAAACCCAAATTAAATCACATGCATGCTAGAAGATTGAGTCGCACAACTCAATTTGATTTAGAACAGCGAATTACAGGAAGTTTGGGAAGAATTGTTGAAGATTTGAGCTTGGTTTACCTCAAAGAAGCTTCTAAAACCTACATATTTCTTTACAGTAACTTGTAAAGCGTCAACAAGAAGATTTCTCCAAATCGAAGAAAACCTAAGATAGATTTGGTTTCTGATCATTGATTACCTATTAGGATGATGTTGGCAACAATTTAGAAGCTTCAAATTTGAATTTTGATTGAGTTTTTGGAATTTGAGAAGAAAGTTTCAGTTTAACCTTCTGTAAAATCACAGTAAAGAGGAAGAAAGCTTTTGAGGAGGAATACGTACAATTCCCCTTTCTCCCTTTCCAGGTAACATTTAGTACTAGGAAATGGGCTAACCAACCCAACTAAGCCCAAGTGTAACTTAATTATGATAATAATGCTTAATTACATTATTTCAAGCACTTTTTAACATATCTTTAGCCCATGTTAATCTATACACATAAAAATTAAAATCAAACCACCCAGTTTATAATAAATTTAAACAACATATTTGAAACATATTAAAACCTTTTTAGCCTTATATTCAAGTTTTCAACCAAAATCTACATTTTTTGAATCGCCGTACATTTTACACAACTTTTTGTACAAAACACACATTTTAAATTCTAAAATTGTGAAAACTCCATTACTCAACACAAATAATTTGTACAATCATAATAAAAATTATTTTTGGCACATAAATATCGATTTCCCATCAATATTTTCATGTTCTATTATATTTTAACTCAAAATATTTAAAAACACAAGATTTAAAACCAAATTCATTGAACATACACATGTATATTGCAATTTGTTCCAATATGCACAATATAAATCTTGTTAATCATTATTTAATCAAAATTTGAACATTAAAAAAAATTGTAAACTTTATTGTAACATCCCGTATTTTTAAGCTATTCAAATTGAACATTTAATTCGTTTTAAATGTTGAATATGAATTATAATTTGAATTTAGAGATAGATGACTTTGGTTAAATTAATAAAATTAGTCAAAAATTCAAATACGGGAACTAAATTGGAAGTTGGATAATAATAATTGAATATTGGATTTAGATAATTTGGGAAATTAAATGTGAATGGTTGTAAAATGATGTTTAAATGTGTTTTTAAGTTCAATGGGACATAATATATATTATTGGATTTTTGAATGAATTTAAAAGTTAATAAGTTATTAACTGGAATTTTCTATTGATTTAGGAATGAATTTAATATTATTAAATATTGCAATTAATTCGATTTAAGTCCAGAATGAGCCAGAATGATTTCTAATGTGATTATAAATTCAATATGAATTATTGTTAAGTTAATAAAATTTTAAAAGTGGAGATTTGGAGTGATTTCGATAATTTCGAAAATCGCAAAATTAAATAGACGAGTTAAAATAGCCTTCCGGGGCACAGTCTCGGAATTCGACGAAACTAGTTCCATTGGATCCGTAATAGTTAGTTATTACCGGATTTCAATTTTCGTAGCAATCGGAGTTGTCGTTTGACCCCGGCAGCTCGAAACGCATCGAAATCGTTTTAATCGATTTAATTTTAAATTGAACGTTTAATTCTGTAACTCGCACATACGACCTAATTAGCTTACGAAACTTGTTCCATTGTGTCCGGAACGTGGAAAAACCCCAGGATAGCCTGTCGGATCGTGAGAATTAGAGTTCGTTTGCATTTACGTTTTAACGAGAATTTATATTAATAAAATATTAATTATTTACATTATATAACTTAAACAATTCTCTCTAAACCCTAAACCTATTCCCAGCCGCCGTTACTTTCGTTCATGGCCGATATTCATTGTCGATTAGCTCAAATTTTCAAGCAATCCATCAGCTTTCAGGCGAAAGCTTCAACTAGCGAATCGTTAAGCTCGTCAAGAGCTTCACATCCAACGGGTGAGATGAGTTTTAGTGTGATGGATCGCCAGAAATTCTTGCTTGAAGCCGGTCGTTCGAAGACGTTTTCGTGCTCAGGGGGAGCACCGAGCTTGGCCGGAGTTAGGCCGCGGGTGCGCCTCGCTCGGGGCTTCGACGTGGGCTAGGCCGATCGCGTTCTCGTCGATGGTGGAGAGTTTGGTTGGTAACCCTAATTGTCGATGATGGGTTCGGCCTTCCTGATGTTCGCGTGCAACAGTGAAGAGGAGAGAAAGGAGCGGCCGTGTTTGTATGGTAATAAAAATTAAAAAAAAAAAATTTGTGTATATTTGAAATCGGAATTTATAATATTCATAAGTATTTCATACGTTATCAGATTGCGACGATTTTGATAGCGTTGGAATCGCAGGAGCGCGAACTACGCGATGGAACAGATCCGGAACCAATCCGGGCAAGTAGAAATTTGGGTTAAATCGGACGTTGTCCGGTTTAATTTGAATTTCGAACGCTCGCCGAAACTCAAGGTGAGTTATTCTCACTCACATCTGGATGCTAGTAAAGTAGACAGCTAGAATTGATTGTTTGTTTGGATGTTTAGCTGAATATGTTAGTTATTATCAAATTGAATTGATATATATTTGATTGTGCTAATATTTGTGGATGCAGGGAAACAGGTTGGAGGGATCCAACAGGATTCCTCACATGTAGTAATTATCTTTATAATTGATAATAACGCCTGTTTATATTGTGATTGATAAATTTGGAAATTTTCTGTATTGTGATATTGTGGTATAAACTGTAAACCCATAATGATAATTTTAAAGGAATAATAAAAATTAGAATCTATTGAATGGAAAGCTGAACTAGAATTAAATTGGGATATTTCTGAGTAAATTATAAATCCATAATTAATTGTAGATGGATAAGTTGAAGTTTAGAGAAATTTAAAGGTATTGATAAATAATGGATTTAAAAGAATTAAAATCTATTTAAAAATGGAAATTGAAAGTTGTAAAATGTGGAATGATAATTAAAGATAAATGTTATTAGTTGAAGATTTGAGAAACAAATTTATGTTATAAAACCATAAAACTAAATTTAATAAATGGACAGAAATCGTGAGAAGGATTTCTGTGATGATTTAGTAGAAATGAGATTTCCTTGGGAAAACCAAGTTCGAGTTTTAAAATTGATTTTATAAAAGAAAGTTTAAAATCTTAAACTGGTTTTAAAGAATGTTTTGAAAATTATTATTTTAAAGTTATTATTTATAAATTAGCAATAGTAAAATTTATGAATATCTTAATAATTATGTTTACAAATGGATTATTTTAAAAAGCTAGTTTTGACCTAAGTATATTGAAATAAGTATTAATCTTTTTACGACTCTATTTGTAAAATATAGTTTAACTAAAACCTTATTTTAAATCAAGTTATATCTTATAAATTGGTTTTGTTTCATATACTTGAAATTATATCTTGAGTAAATAATTAGTAATAAATTTACCTATTTTACGTATATTTTAGAATGAAATGTTTTAATTATTTTAAATCTAAATTGTTTTGAACTTGGCTATTCCAATGGGAATATATGGTAAATGATTTACCTTATAAAGGAGGAATTTTGGGAATTGTTTTCAAATGGGATTTGAAAATTTGGTAATATATCTTTTAAAGATATTTGAGGTGAATAAATAATTTGGGAATTATTTATTGTGTGATGGATGCTATGGATGTTTTGGATATTAATTGATAGTTAAATCACCGACTATCAATATTGGACAAATGCGTTGATCGTTTCGAAGAGACCGGGATCGAGATTTATTTCTCGAAAACCACTTCGATCCGGTTTGTACGTTTTCGTGCGATAAAACGTTTTCGGAGTCGAAGATGGAGCAGTGAAGTGCAAGGGCTAGTCGCTACTAATCCTGAGGATATTTCCAAAATGGATGTAGTAGGAATAGTGCCTTCGGTTCCGTTCGAACCCGGGACGGACTTGTATGGACGAATGCTTCGTGACATCGTCAGCGGACGATGGGCATTCTGAGGGATATGTGCTATAAAGGTATCGTTTAGCCTCTAGCCTCATCAGCCGGGAATGATTGAAAATCAGGGGATATGCAGCAAGGCTTCGTGGGTAGCCCCCACTGGAGAGTAAGGTCATCCCTGTCTAGAGGTTCCTTTTTATTTCGGCTTAGTGGTGCGGTTGCTGATCCCAACCGCGGGGTGATCTTATTCGGAATTGCCCATAGGTGATTCCGGTCTTGTGTTGCAGGGGACGAAGGGAGTAGTCCTCGGTACTGTGATCTAGACCACGTACTGTGATAGGTGGTACCCCAGTGCCTAGTCATTGTTGGAAATCCATTTTCCCTACGAGCCTTTTACGAGTTTTGTTTGTATTACCCGCTTCGGTGGCTAATAGCTGGAATTTAATAGATGTAACAATTTCGGCTATTTTATAAGTATTTGTGAATAGACCCTATTATAATATCAGAGGATTCCTATAAAAAGTGTTTTAGCTATCGTAAGGTAAAAACCCGACATGTTTATTTGTGGCGTGGTCTTACGAGATGCTTTTGTTTTCAAAAGGATTTTTGAAACTTTAATAATCAATTGTGTGCATTATTATCAGCTGGTATTCCAGACTGACTCGGGTGTTATTTCATTATAATGCTCGGGTCAGACCGAGTATTATTGTTCAGGATAGGTTGCTATGGAGCAGGAGAGGAGCTGGAGTCCGAGACGTACTATTCTATATATATATATATATCCGCTGCTATGTTATGATTGTATGGTATGTCTTATTGATGATTGTTGATGTATGAGATACTTTGATGCTATGATGTATATAAACAGTTATAGATTTCATTTTTGTGTAAAGATATATAGTTGCTATTATATTTTATTCCGCTGCGACTGTGAGAATCTGATATTGTTTAGTCTACTTCTTCTTCTATCTCTTTTCTTTTAACCTTAATGGATCGTATTTCTGTTCCACTTTAGTCAATTAGGGTAGAATAATGTTGATTCAAGGGGATCGGATTTGCGGGACGTCACACTTGGTATCAGAGCTTAGGTTGGCGACAACCTAGGCTTTGGTGGGGTAATTACTCATTTAATAGAGTCGATAGTACTCTATAATGAGTTGAGTGTATTAATAGCTATGAGAGCGTACTTGTTAGTGCTTATAAAATTGTTTTTATACTGTGTTGACTTATCGGTTGAGTGTTTATGAATTCTGGTCGGTGCGGGAAGTACAACCGTATCGATAGGGGTTTCTAAACTCTTAAACAAGATAAACCGACATGGTATTGTTTTTAAAGTGGGTAAATGAAATAATTTTACCCAAAATTATATTTTAATATAAAAGAAATGATTTTCTAGCTTATTATATATTGGGTGATTGTTGGATTGTTAATACCATAATTAAGTAAGAATCTTGAATTTGACCAAATTTGAAATGATAAGTGAATAAGATTATAAAATTGAAATGGTTTATAACCAGATAGAATTAATTAAATATGTTGCAAATAAGAAGTGAAATTAAAATTAGAATTTAACCAGAATTTAAAACCTGGAAGTTTGGAAAGGATTTTAAATGTATTGAAAATAAAAGTTTGGAAATTTAAAATCCTGGGAAAGTTTGGGAATGTTTTTCAATGTATTGAAGGCAATAATGGAAGGTTGTTTTGGGAAATATTTTTGAATGGAAACTGTTTTGAAATAAATTTAGGAAAGTAAGAAGCATTGAACTCACTTCAGTCGCTGGAAAATAATCCTGATGATGCTGGCCACATCATTAGAATTCATTTTTGAGTTTCTAAAGTGATGGATTGCTTCCCTAGTGATTGGATATGGTATTGTTTGGATTTGATGGGGATAACAGTTGTTTTGGATATTTCAAAAATAGAAATTTGTTTTGGGATATGAACAAATTGTTTTGGGTACAACCAAATTGGTTTGGAAAACATGGAAATTTGATTTGATATACCAAATGGGTATATATATTTGATATATTTCAAATTGGTTTTGAAATAAAAACCGGGCAATTGAATTCTGAAAAATTATATATAAAAGATGTGTAAAGTTGAAATGAATCAACTATTGAATTTGTTAAGTGAAGTAATATTAATAAGAAGGAAGAAATGAAAATCTTAAATCTTGGAATTAAAATTCAATTTGAGAAAATTGAAAGTGAATAAAATATATTGAAGTGAATGGAAATTCAAATTTAACTTGGATAAGTAAATAAATTGGACTTAAAATAAGTTGATTTGGATTAAAATTGGAATATAAGATGACTTGAAATTGTGAGTCATTGTGACCCACAAGCTATTAATTGTTATGCTTATGGTTGAGGTTATAAATTTAAAGGTTTACAAAGGGTTAAGGTGGAAGAAGATTTGTATTCTTAAAATTTCAGTGATACACATATATATAAAATTTGAAATTGTGGTTATATGATGGAGAAGGATTAAA
Organism: Allium cepa; assembly: GCA_030765085.1. Classification (NCBI taxonomy): domain Eukaryota; kingdom Viridiplantae; phylum Streptophyta; class Magnoliopsida; order Asparagales; family Amaryllidaceae; genus Allium; species Allium cepa. The sequence continues at coordinate 71,771,943 of CM060938.1, read as the reverse complement.
ATGAGCTATATAAGCTTTAAAATAAATAAGTTAGTGAACTTATAAAATAGAAATGGAAATTATAATCACAATGAGAAATAATGAAATGAAATGGTGAATTTAAAAATCTAATCTCAAATGAAATGTGAATTGAGATAAGGTAAAGTGGGATATAGAGAAGTGAATGAACTTCAGTTAGTAAACAAGTTTGAACTTGTATATGGAGAATTAAATTTGGGAATTTGAAATTGAATTCAATCTAAATGAATTGGATGTAAAGGTGAATGTAAATTGCTTATAATTGCATTAAGGAATTCACATTCTTAAGTTATTAAGTAACTTAAATTGGAGATTATAAAATGAGAATGGACTTAAGTGAGCACTTTAAAATCTTGAATGGAAGTAAAGTTGCAAATTTATTAAATGGAAGAGGACTTAAATGAGCAACTTAAACTCTTAAATAGAAATAAAATTGGAAATCATTAATGAAAAGGTTAAATGGTGTGGCGAATTTAAATTTTGTCCATAAATGAAATGTAGAATGAGAACATAAAAAAAATGTGGATATTCTTAAGTGGCAAATAAGTCTTGAACTTGTGTATGGGGAGAATAAAACTTGTTCTGATAATGAAATTGAAATTGAATTTCAATTGTGTAACAAATAATATTGAAAGGAATATGGATTATATTTAAAGGCGTGAAAAGGAAAGCTTGAAATTTAAATTTGCCAAAATTAATAATTGGGAAATGGTGATATTTTAAATGAATTCAATATGAATTGGGAAAGTGAATTAAAACCTAATATGGATTAGGTTATTGACTAAATTAAGTTACAAATTAATGGAATTTGTATTGTAATGGATAGAATTTGATAGTCAGTCAAATTTGAAGGTAAATATATAAAAAAAAAATCCTGATTTGGATTGGGATTCAATCATGGTAATAAATATTGAAGTGTGAATGAATAAGGGGATTTGAATATATTAATTATGATGGAAATTGTAAATAAAATTCAAATGAGTAAAATAATTTAAATGGACTCTTTGTTAATAAAATAAACCTAAGATGGATTGGATAACTAAACAAAGAGCATTAAATTTGTATATGAATTGAAATTTGATTGGAATGGGAATCAAATGGAAATAAAATTTGATTTATAAGAAGATAATGGTAATATTGAGAAGAAAGCTTAAGTAAATTAAATAAATGTGATTAAGCTTTATAATGTAGTCTTGCATAAATTTTGTTGGGTGATAGGCATTGAATTGCAAGTGGAATGATAAGTGTAAACTTAAGTTAAGTAATGGATTTGAAAATATGAAAATCAAGGCATGATTTTAAAAAATAATAATAAGAATAATAAAATAATAAAAATAAACTTGGAATGGTTAAAGAAATAAAGATGTAAGGAAATGTAATTTAACAATTGCATTGGAAAGAGAAAATGTTTGATTTGTGAACCTTGTAATGGAATAAAACTAATATAAATCTAAGTTGAAATTAATTTTAAATGGTTAAGCTTAAGTGGCAATTGTTTTGCTTGAATGACATGAATATTTGAATATATTCAGGATTGAGTTGTTTAAACAACAACTAAATTGGTTTTGGATAAATTGGAATTTGATTAAGTGGAGTCCAATTAAAATGAAACTAAATTTGGTATGCAAGAAAGAATTGAGGTGTTATGCAATTGAATTGATGTTTGAATAAATTGATATGGATTGGAATCTAATTTAAGGAGTTTGTGAAAGAATGCAAGTGAATTGATTTAAAATAGCATATGGAATGGGTTTTTAAATCAATTGGAATGAATTGACTTTTGGATAAGTGATGTTTGCATATGAATGAGAAATGAATTATAAAAGAAATACTCATGTTTCATGCTTAAAATAAAATTTGATTGTAAATCAAATTGGGAAATGAATTAGTTGAGATTAATAAATGGTATATAATGAACTTGAATGTAAACCATTTCAAGTGTAATAAAACGAAGTTAGTTTGGATGAAATAGAATGGGCTAAATCTTAATAAAGGGATTTGAGTATAAAGGTAAGGTAAATGAATTAAATGCATATATTCATTATATTGAAGTGAATATGAATTTGTAGTAGTAATTATGAATTGGAATGGCCGAACTTGTATGTAAATCATTTATGTGAAATAAAATGGAGTTTGGCATTAGAAAATAAGTGTGGAACATACTTTAAAGTATGATTTACTTATGATATTATGCAAATATTTGTTTGGAATGTAAATGGATGTATTTGATTTGCATTTACATTGAAAATGTTGTTAAAATACTCATATCTTTGTAAACTAATAAGTATGTTGAGTAAGTGCAGGAATGCGAGGCGTTCGAGAGGTTTGGAGTGCGTTTATGCATTATATTAGCCGCTTGCTTTTAAAAATTTGCTTAAAGGTACGCCTACGCAAATAAAATTGGGGAAATGATATATATATTGTGTTATATTTTGGTTTTCGGCCGTGTGGGCCGATGTATATATATTTGTGTATCCTGCGATATCGCAGAAGCTCCTCCGTACAGGGGAGACTCTGCCAAAATTTTCCGAAAATTTTGGGAGTTAGAAAATTTTTGGGTTTTTGGGAAAAGTTAAATAACTTGGAAAGTTATAAGTTAAAAATTGAAGCTTTAGAGTTAATAAAGCAATTGGGTTTGGAATTGAGCAAAAAGGATTTTGTGAAATGTATATAAGCTTTTAACTAAGCTAATGGGATAAGTAGATGAGTTTGAGAGTATGTTCTACCTTATACAAATTTCGGGGACGAAATTTTTATAAGGGGGGAGGAATGTAACATCCCGTATTTTTAAGCTATTCAAATTGAACATTTAATTCGTTTTAAATGTTGAATATGAATTATAATTTGAATTTAGAGATAGATGACTTTGGTTAAATTAATAAAATTAGTCAAAAATTCAAATACGGGAACTAAATTGGAAGTTGGATAATAATAATTGAATATTGGATTTAGATAATTTGGGAAATTAAATGTGAATGGTTGTAAAATGATGTTTAAATGTGTTTTTAAGTTCAATGGGACATAATATATATTATTGGATTTTTGAATGAATTTAAAAGTTAATAAGTTATTAACTGGAATTTTCTATTGATTTAGGAATGAATTTAATATTATTAAATATTGCAATTAATTCGATTTAAGTCCAGAATGAGCCAGAATGATTTCTAATGTGATTATAAATTCAATATGAATTATTGTTAAGTTAATAAAATTTTAAAAGTGGAGATTTGGAGTGATTTCGATAATTTCGAAAATCGCAAAATTAAATAGACGAGTTAAAATAGCCTTCCGGGGCACAGTCTCGGAATTCGACGAAACCAGTTCCATTGGATCCGTAATAGTTAGTTATTACCGGATTTCAATTTTCGTAGCAATCGGAGTTGTCGTTTGACCCCGGCAGCTCGAAACGCATCGAAATTGTTTTAATCGATTTAATTTTAAATTGAACGTTTAATTCTGTAACTCGCACATGCGACCTAATTAGCTTACGAAACTTGTTCCATTGTGTCCGGAACGTGGAAAAACCCCAGGATAGCCTGTCGGATCGTGAGAATTAGAGTTCGTTTGCATTTACGTTTTAACGAGAATTTATATTAATAAAATATTAATTATTACATTATATAACTTAAACAATTCTCTCTAAACCCTAAACCTATTCCCAGCCGCCGTTACTTTCGTTCATGGCCGATATTCATTGTCGATTAGCTCAAATTTTCAAGCAATCCATCAGCTTTCAGGCGAAAGCTTCAACTAGCGAATCGTTAAGCTCGTCAAGAGCTTCACATCCAACGGGTGAGATGAGTTTTAGTGTGATGGATCGCCAGAAATTCTTGCTTGAAGCCGGTCGTTCGAAGACGTTTTCGTGCTCAGGGGGAGCACCGAGCTTGGCCGGAGTTAGGCCGCGGGTGCGCCTCGCTCGGGGCTTCGACGTGGGCTAGGCCGATCGCGTTCTCGTCGATGGTGGAGAGTTTGGTTGGTAACCCTAATTGTCGATGATGGGTTCGGCCTTCCTGATGTTCGCGTGCAACAGTGAAGAGGAGAGAAAGGAGCGGCCGTGTTTGTATGGTAATAAAAATTAAAAAAAAAAAAATTTGTGTATATTTGAAATCGGAATTTATAATATTCATAAGTATTTCATACGTTATCAGATTGCGACGATTTTGATAGCGTTGGAATCGCAGGAGCGCGAACTACGCGATGGAACAGATCCGGAACCAATCCGGGCAAGTAGAAATTTGGGTTAAATCGGACGTTGTCCGGTTTAATTTGAATTTCGAACGCTCGCCGAAACTCAAGGTGAGTTATTCTCACTCACATCTGGATGCTAGTAAAGTAGACAGCTAGAATTGATTGTTTGTTTGGATGTTTAGCTGAATATGTTAGTTATTATCAAATTGAATTGATATATATTTGATTGTGCTAATATTTGTGGATGCAGGGAAACAGGTTGGAGGGATCCAACAGGATTCCTCACATGTAGTAATTATCTTTATAATTGATAATAACGCCTGTTTATATTGTGATTGATAAATTTGGAAATTTTCTGTATTGTGATATTGTGGTATAAACTGTAAACCCATAATGATAATTTTAAAGGAATAATAAAAATTAGAATCTATTGAATGGAAAGCTGAACTAGAATTAAATTGGGATATTTCTGAGTAAATTATAAATCCATAATTAATTGTAGATGGATAAGTTGAAGTTTAGAGAAATTTAAAGGTATTGATAAATAATGGATTTAAAAGAATTAAAATCTATTTAAAAATGGAAATTGAAAGTTGTAAAATGTGGAATGATAATTAAAGATAAATGTTATTAGTTGAAGATTTGAGAAACAAATTTATGTTATAAAACCATAAAACTAAATTTAATAAATGGACAGAAATCGTGAGAAGGATTTCTGTGATGATTTAGTAGAAATGAGATTTCCTTGGGAAAACCAAGTTCGAGTTTTAAAATTGATTTTATAAAAGAAAGTTTAAAATCTTAAACTGGTTTTAAAGAATGTTTTGAAAATTATTATTTTAAAGTTATTATTTATAAATTAGCAATAGTAAAATTTATGAATATCTTAATAATTATGTTTACAAATGGATTATTTTAAAAAGCTAGTTTTGACCTAAGTATATTGAAATAAGTATTAATCTTTTTACGACTCTATTTGTAAAATATAGTTTAACTAAAACCTTATTTTAAATCAAGTTATATCTTATAAATTGGTTTTGTTTCATATACTTGAAATTATATCTTGAGTAAATAATTAGTAATAAATTTACCTATTTTACGTATATTTTAGAATGAAATGTTTTAATTATTTTAAATCTAAATTGTTTTGAACTTGGCTATTCCAATGGGAATATATGGTAAATGATTTACCTTATAAAGGAGGAATTTTGGGAATTGTTTTCAAATGGGATTTGAAAATTTGGTAATATATCTTTTAAAGATATTTGAGGTGAATAAATAATTTGGGAATTATTTATTGTGTGATGGATGCTATGGATGTTTTGGATATTAATTGATAGTTAAATCACCGACTATCAATATTGGACAAATGCGTTGATCGTTTCGAAGAGACCGGGATCGAGATTTATTTCTCGAAAACCACTTCGATCCGGTTTGTACGTTTTCGTGCGATAAAACGTTTTCGGAGTCGAAGATGGAGCAGTGAAGTGCAAGGGCTAGTCGCTACTAATCCTGAGGATATTTCCAAAATGGATGTAGTAGGAATAGTGCCTTCGGTTCCGTTCGAACCCGGGACGGACTTGTATGGACGAATGCTTCGTGACATCGTCAGCGGACGATGGGCATTCTGAGGGATATGTGCTATAAAGGTATCGTTTAGCCTCTAGCCTCATCAGCCGGGAATGACTGAAAATCAGGGGATATGCAGCAAGGCTTCGTGGGTAGCCCCCACTGGAGAGTAAGGTCATCCCTGTCTAGAGGTTCCTTTTTATTTCGGCTTAGTGGTGCGGTTGCTGATCCCAACCGCGGGGTGATCTTATTCGGAATTGCCCATAGGTGATTCCGGTCTTGTGTTGCAGGGGACGAAGGGAGTAGTCCTCGGTACTGTGATCTAGACCACGTACTGTGATAGGTGGTACCCCAGTGCCTAGTCATTGTTGGAAATCCATTTTCCCTACGAGCCTTTTACGAGTTTTGTTTGTATTACCCGCTTCGGTGGCTAGTAGCTGGAATTTAATAGATGTAACAATTTCGGCTATTTTATAAGTATTTGTGAATAGACCCTATTATAATATCAGAGGATTCCTATAAAAAGTGTTTTAGCTATCGTAAGGTAAAAACCCGACATGTTTATTTGTGGCGTGGTCTTACGAGATGCTTTTGTTTTCAAAAGGATTTTTGAAACTTTAATAATCAATTGTGTGCATTATTATCAGCTGGTATTCCAGACTGACTCGGGTGTTATTTCATTATAATGCTCGGGTCAGACCGAGTATTATTGTTCAGGATAGGTTGCTATGGAGCAGGAGAGGAGCTGGAGTCCGAGACGTACTATTCTATATATATATATATATCCGCTGCTATGCTATGATTGTATGGTATGTCTTATTGATGATTGTTGATGTATGAGATACTTTGATGCTATGATGTATATAAACAGTTATAGATTTCATTTTTGTGTAAAGATATATAGTTGCTATTATATTTTATTCCGCTGCGACTGTGAGATTCTGATATTGTTTAGTCTACTTCTTCTTCTATCTCTTTTCTTTTAACCTTAATGGATCGTATTTCTGTTCCACTTTAGTCAATTAGGGTAGAATAATGTTGATTCAAGGGGTACGGATTTGCGGGACGTCACATTTATTTTACATGTTAAAGCTTATTCACTTTAGTTTTTTTCTCCACCTACTTAATTTATTTCTCAATATTTCATTTATTGCAATTTAACCTCTAAACCGCATTTTAACACATACATGCAAACTATGTTGCGTTCAGTTTATACAACTCAAACACACATGTCTAAATATTCTAAATATTTCAAACATCATTTTAATACAACACATATTAAAGTTTCACATTATTATGAAACACATATTTACATCTTTAATTACAAATCCCATTGTAATTAACATTATAAATTACACAAAAATAACATTTTTGTGTAATAAAATTTTATAACCCATTCCAAATATAATTTTACACCTAAATTATATTTCTAAACTCAATTCCATCTTTATTTTAAATATATCTCTTCTCAAAATTAACTACTTCTTTTAAAATGATTAAAAGAAGTAAATAGCAATAATTAACAAAACTTTTGCATTAACTCTAAATAAAATACATTTTCCTCATTTTATTATCTCAAACCATCTTAATAAAGTTTCCAAAACTCTATTTTCTCATTTCATTCTCAAATATATTATTTATTCACAATATACAATTTAAATTCCTTATTTATTATTAATTCACACTATTAAATTATAACTGCCGTTATAATTTAATACTCTCAGGTAATCGTTAAAACCAGGGTTGTTACATTTATTTACTGTTTTTTATACTATGGATAAGCAGAAATGATTTGGAGTAACCAAGCAGCCCTTCTTCAAAAAAGACCTAGGACAGAAAGGTTGTTGTTCATGAAGGTAAATGCAAGGTCTATGTGATGGTAATGTTATTGTTAACAGTAATAAGTATTTAAATTTAGTTGCACAAACCCAATAGAATTTCTTTTACATGTGATTATCCTATTTGATCTTTAATCATTCATGCCACAAAGATAAATTCGGTACATAAAATACAACACAAAACACCAGTTAATGGTATTTTAATGTTCAAGCAACATCAAATACTTTACAATAGAGCACAAATAAAATAATCCACCCAGCTAATCATTTATCATTTCCTTAGTTTTTTACTTAGATAAGTCATAAAATAAAAACAATATGTACCAACTACAGGACTAAGTGTTCATTTTTGAAAACTTTAGATGAAATAATTGGACTTTCAATTGTTTAAAGTGTAGAGATGAAGCATTGATAGATGCATGGGGATTGGGGATCAGCTGATCAGCACAAGCGAGAGATTAAGCATGATTGATCTGGTCAACATCAAAAATGGCATCGACAGTATAATAGCAAGGACATCATGAATAACGATTGACTGAACAACGAGTACTGATGCATATATCAATTCACCGAATTGCACCAAATCAGGGGAATATACGGTTAAAACCCTAGCATGAGCAGCTCAAGCTAGTTGATCACCATCCTGATTACGTAGAACTGCAAGATGCATTGCCCCATGGGTCAAATCAGTGTGAGCATTCACCTCAGCCATATGATCTTGTTCTTATGCCTGGACAGTTGCGTCATCTTGAACATGTGCAACAGCTAAGCACCATCGTGCGAATGGGGAAAAATGTGTTTTTGATCATGATGACATACTGATTGTGCATATGCATATCCTATAATAGGAGCTTCAGGAATAGTTTTTGAGGTTGAGGCACATGCAACACCACATAAATTGTGTTTTAGTAAAAGATTGGTTTGCTTAAACTGGATCACGAGTGTGAGTATGCTGAACAATAGCTGAAGCATAACATGACTGGGGGAACTTATTGGATTGTGCATGTACATGAGATGCACAGACTTGTGCATTTGATTGCAGCAAACTTGTTTTGCTAGCCTGAAGATAATTTTGAAGATTCCGAAGACAAAATTGTTTGAGGATGTCAAATTATGTCTTACTAGACCCCTAAGAACTGAGGTGATCGATTCTACTTATGAAGAGGTATATTAACCATGAAGTACAAACCCAAACACAAGTTTTTTGGATAGTGACAATTAATTTATGTTCATGCTTTAGTTGCTAAATCACATTATGCTTATAACAATTTGCTTGTAGAATTGACCAAAAGATAAATTCGAAGTTATTTAATATTGTTGCATGTTATCTTATGCTTAAAATTTATAACAAACATGTACTCAACACTAGCTAAACTTACTAAAGTCTGCAGGCAAGCCTTATTTTTAAGCCTAATGTCCAAATCTTTTATAGTAACAAGTATTATTCAATGTATATTGATATTTGGTTGGAAATTCCATAGTTTTCAAATAGCTATCTTTGCAAATGTTGCTGGTATTCCACGTAGTAGAAAATATTATCAGATGATTTGATTTAACACGATAGGTTTTACTAATTCTGAAAGAGCGGTCTCAATAGCAGCTAAAAAAGAAAACATTCAATGTAATATGTTATCTTTAACTGCATTTTGACGCATGCTTATAAATTGAATGATTAATAATTCACAAATGTGAGTAGTGTATATTGAGGGAGCAGTTAAATCCTTGTTTTGTAAAAAATAATCCTAAAACTAAGTAAAGTTTATCAAAGTTCAACCATTTGCTACAAAGTTAGCATCCATCATTCGTTATTGGACAACTTTTCAAATTAGTAAGAATAATAATTGTTTGGCGCCACTTGTTAAGCACCGCTTTTTTAAGTGATCATAATAACTCTTCCAGAAAGTTTGTTTTGTTATTTGGTAAAAATATATTGATATTTGAAGAATGATTGTAAGACTGTGCAAATGTTTTTATTTTCCATGTAATGTATACCGATACATTCTTAATAAGCCATGCATAATGTACTCTCTTTCTTCTTCTTTTAGGTGATAATTAGTTGCACTGTGGGCATCCTTCAAAGCAGGAAAATATGTTAGGAAATATTTTATAAGACATGACTTATTATAATGAGATTATTTTCAAATGAACATTAAAATGAAATTACTTTGGTAAATGTATCGTTTTTCAGGTACCTATCAAATCACTAACGGTGAACAGCTTGGTTAGCTATACTTTTGGCAAGTAAATGTGAAGGTCGCGCATTAATTTATCATGTTTTCTATGAAACATTGCTTGCTTTGTGGTACTTGACTTGAAAGGCTTTAAGCTTATTTATTTGACGTAGTTTTCTTTCAGGAACTTCTGTTATTAGCTATGGAATTATCCTTAGTATTCTTTATAACATATTTCTATGGGTGATCATAAGACTCCTTTTTGCATACTATTTTATTCTTCCATTTTCCTAAAGTTTTTGCATAGGAAGCTAAAGTTAGTTCTACAACATATTGTATTACATTCATTGAATACACATATTTCTTATTATTTTACATTAAAAGGTGAGAAACAAGTTTCTTCACTAATACTTGGATAATAAAATATAAGATAGCGTAGAAGTCTGCTCAAATACGTGATATACTAGTGTCAAATATACAAGTGGATGCCTTGAATCTTCTTTGACTTAGTGGTAAACTTGATGTATACACAAGGTTTTACGTTTTCTTTTTCTTTTTTGTAATCTAACACAGATTTAAATAACTTTCGTCATCATATATAACACTTAATTTGATATTCTTCTATGTAGTATAATATGATTCAAACGTCCAATATATTAGAAGATGATCTTGGTTCTGAAGGAGATTTATTCAAAGCTTCTGAACCAATTATAGAAGATCCAACAGTTAAGTTGGATCCTATGGGTGATGCCACGACAATTATATCTAATGGACAAGATGTAATGAACGAAACAATCAAAGTTGCTGAAATGGAATCAATCTAAAATGACCGTCTTCAAAATGTGTTATATTAGTGCAAGGAAGAACTTTTGGCTAAATATGCAATAAGCGAACCATTTCCTGTTATGCTAGAACTTAAACTTCCAGTTTTTTAAACTGAAGAAGTTCCCAGTTTGGAGAAGGTACAATTAAACATGGAGGGACATTCACAGAAAAGTGTATGCTCTGGCTGTCTGAATGCAATGGAATGGATTGGAAATTGCATATTGGGACCAAATTTTTTAGATTTTCAGGTTGTGGATTTTGGACCTGCTATGGGATTGAGGAGGGCATATAGCAAAGCGGACATTCAGGTGAGCCAGTTACCTTTTGCTTTATTTGCCTTTTGTTGATTTTTTCTTCTTCTTTTATTCTAGTTTTGATGCTGTCTACTTAATTTTCTTACATTAAATCTTATGAAGGTTTAAGCATTCAAAAAGGAGATAATATGTTATATACTAGCAAAAGAGATAATATGTAGTGAGTTGCAAGATCAGGTACCAATGTTTAAGTATTTATTTTATGGTTTCAAATGCTTTGTAACAGTCCGCAAATCCGTACCCCTTAAAGTCGACACTATTCTCCATCAATCAACTAAAGATGTACGGAAATACGAACCATTTGGGTTAGAGAAGAAGAGATAGAAGAAGAAGAAAATAGAAAACAACATCAGAATCTAACCTCGCAGCGGAATAAAATAAAATAGATAATAACATATCTTTACACAAAAGAAAACTAAATCTGTTTTATACATACATCATCAGAATTCAACAACATCATTAACATACAAACGGACAGTCATATAAACCTGTCCTCAGAAATGGAATATCTAAAACAAGTACGTAAGTACGTATCGCCATCTAGCTCCTCAGCATCCTTTCCTATAATCTATAATACTTGATCTGACCCGAGCATTACAGTTAAATAACACCCGAGTCAGTCTAGAATACCAGCGTGAGAAGTCACACTCAAATTGATTACTAAAGTTTCAAAATCTTTTTGAAAACAAAAGCATCTCGTAAGACAGGCCACAAATAAACATACCGGGTTTTTACCTTACGATAGCTAAAACATTTTTTATTAAAATCCTCTGATATTATAATATGGTCTATATACAAATACTTATTAAGATAGCCGAAATTGTTACATTATTAAATTCCATCTTCTAGCCACAGAGTGGGTAATGCAAACAAAACTCGTAAAAGGCGCATAGGGAGAATGGATTTTCAACTAATGACTAGGCACTGGGGTACCACCTGTCACAGTACGTGGCATAGACCACAATACCGAGGATTACTCCCAATCCCCTGCAACACAAGACCGGGACTACCCATTACTGGCTAATCTCGAGTAAGATCACCCCACGGTTGGGATCAGCAACCGCACCACTAAGCCGAAATAAAAGGGACATCTAGATAGGGATGACCTTACCCTAAAATGGGTGCTACCCACCAAGCCTTGCTGCATAACTCCTGATTTTCAGTCATTCCCGGTTGATGAGGCTTGAGGCTAAGCGTTACCTTCTAGAACATTTCACTTAGAATGCACATCGTCCACCTGATGATGTTCCGAAAGCATTCATCCATACATGTCCGTCCCGGGTTCGAACGGAACCGAAGGAACTATTCCTACTGCATCCATTTTGGAAACCCTCAGGATTAGTAGCAACTAGCCCTTGCGCTTCACTGCTCCATCTTCGACTCTGAACTTGTCTTTCCCCCTAAACGTACAAATCGGATCGAAGCGGTTTTCGTGAAATTAATTTCAATCCAGGTCTCTTCAAAATGATCAGCACATTGGCCAATATTGATAGTCAGTTATTTAACTATCAATTAATATTCACAAACATCCATCCAACATAAATAATTTCACCAAATTATTTATTAATTTCATAATATCTTTACAAGATATATTTCCATTTTCAAACCCTTTTGAAAACAGTTTCCAAATTACATTTTCTCATGGAACGAATTCCCAATTATTTATTTCCACTGAAGGCACCACGTACAATACCTTAGATTTTAAAATAATTTAATACACTTTATTCTAAAATTTCCTTTAAGGCTTTTAAATTAAAACTACTTTTGTAGTTATTCAAAAAAATATATACTTTAAGAGTTAAAACTACTTTTACACTTATTCAAAAATATATATACTTTTATCCTTTTAAAATCAAAATACTAAGTCACTTTTAATAATTACTACTATAATAAATTTGAAAAAAATACTTACCTCAGAATTTAAACATTTAGAAGTAATAAATTTTCTAGAACATGCTTTTTAAAACAACATTAAAGCTTTTAAAAATTTACTTTGAAACGTACTTGGCTATCCAGGGAAATATACTTCTCTTCACATCCTTTAAAAATAAATCACCGTTTATTTTTAAACAAATTTTCTCATTTCCTTAATAAATTCCCACCGTTAATTTATTCTCCAAAATATCCACTGATATATTACTTCACTTTTATAACCAGTTTATAAATCCCATAGTCACATTCTCCTTTAAGTTTCCAATTTCAAACACTTGAATCAATTTCCAAATTGATTTCCAATTTACTCCATATTGAAATAAATTCCTTCTTTATCTATTTCAATAAATTCAAAACTTGGATTTTAAAATAAATTCTTTATCTCTTTAAGTAATGTCACTTAAGGTTTAAAATTCATTATTTCTCTATTTATTCAAAATCCCCTTTCCGTACTCGAAATTTATTTATTAGAATTTTAAAATCACTTTTATTCTTTTCCAATTTATCCTTCAATTTATTCAAATTTTCTATAACTATTTTACTTACAAATTCATTCTTTTATTTTCTTTTCAAAAATCCAATTCTATATATTTAGATAACTCTGTGTACCGAAATATTCAAGCAAACTGTAACATTCAATATTCCAATATAATTCATCACAGAAGATCAAATAATCGTAACAAAAAATATTAAGTGATCTAAATAAATGTTGAGGAATCCAGTAGGATCCCTCCAGCCTGTTTCCCTGCATCCACAGATATTGGCACAATACCAATTCCACTTCGAGGTAGAATATCGCGGTATATGGGATTAATATAATATCATCTGCTATTATGCGGCGCAAAGGGTCTCATTCGCTATATAATGCGGGAAATCAATCAATCCAAGATATATTATATACTATACTATAGCGCATCAAATCAATCCAACCATTCATCCAATTATTTAAATTCAACCATTAAATTTAAATCAAACCAGATTAGTGAGATTAACTCACCTTTGATTTTGTATGCAATCCAATCCAAACCAGCTTGTTCTTCATTATTTTTGACCTTGTATAAACATTATACAATTTATTAATATTTGAATTAATTCTAACATTTTATTTTCCATTTTGAAATTTAATTAACAAATAGTTTTAGTTTTAAACTAATTTTCCTTTAACAATTTCTAAAATAATTAAATAAGTTAGTTAAACAAATTAATCAATCATTATTTTAAAATTCGAACTAGTGGATTTAAAAATGTGTATATGTATTTTTATTTTTCTTTTGAAAATAACCCGTAAAGACATAAAAATCTAATCTTTATGTTCAACATTCTAAAATTTCGATTTTTCCTAAAATCTTAAATAAATTCTCTGTTCATTTCTGCATAAAGATATACATTAAAACAACAAATTTTCTATGGCAAACCTTTTTTTCAATTTGAATTAAATTAAAAAGGAAAGCCATACCCAAACGAATGCAGCCCTATGCCTTCACCTCGACGCCTTGCCAAACTACACCCTACTGTCCCCCGTGCTGTTCAACAAACCAACCACTCTCCTTCTAAATTCCTCACTGCAACATACTCCATCGACCAAGCATCAAACCTCCAAACCATCATTTTCGAATCGAGACCACCCTCACTCAATCAGGAATAAGAACATCGCCGTCAAATATCCACTGTACAGAGAAAATTCAACCACATCATCTCCTCACATCATCAAACACACACCTCTGATAATCATCGAACTCGAATTCGGCTCCACCACCCAAAAACCTGCACCCGCTTAGTCGAACGACCTCTCACCAGCGTCCTAGCTTAACCATACCATGCACGTCTTTGCCTGAGTCTCAAAATTAAGCTTGAACGAGAATTCATCCTCAATTCGATTTGCGAGAACTCCAATGACACCGGTTTGAACAAAGAAGAGGAACGAAATTCGAAATCTTGTTTTCGAATTGATTTTGAAGCACGCGACTTGAATAAGAACGATTCTTTTGACAGAGGCCATTAATTTTCTATCGAACGTCAATTTCGAAATCTGCTTTAAGAGGATAAGCAAGGCTCGGTCCTATTTATTTTTTTTAGTTTTGTTCTGAAGATTTTTATTTGGGTTTTCAAAATATTCTGCTGTTTATAAAAAAGGAAGGAGAGAAATGAAGTTGAAGGGGAAGCATGCTTGAGAAGGAAAAGCACAGTGATTTGAAAAAGGACAGAATAACAGCTGATGGGAGGTATACTGACCAGTCAACAAAGTATATTTTGTATTTAAATTTAAATCGTCTTGTATTCATAGGTTAAAATCTCGATATCCTATCGAAGTGTGCCGCTAGGCGTTCCTAATGTTATACCGAGTCCTAATTCGATCGTATGGAGAAGATAGCTTTTTGGATCACTTATTATATTGATTTTTCGATATAATATTTCAGCGTGCATATATCGTACGCTCACACAACAACTCCAATCATTTCGAAATTTGAAATTCGATAATAATACAATATTAAGGATCCAATGGAACTAGTTTCATCGAATTCCGAGACTGTGCCTCGAAAGGCTATTTTTAAATTCAATTTAATTTTAAAACTGAACAAGCCACTGTTAAATTCAATTTGAAAACTTCTATTATCCTCAGCACCATCAATATAAATTTTACAAGTCTTCAAATTATTTTTAATAGGCTTAAAACTCCAGATTCAACATTTTACCCAATTTCAAATTATTTAATTTAATAATTGAATTATCCAATAAATGGTGATATTTGAATTTAAGTTAAAAATTAACTTTGAAATATTTAAAATCAATTAAATATTCTGATTTCAGATGTTCAAAAATTTCGGGTCGTCACATTCCTCCCCCTTAAAAGAATTTCGTCCCCGAAATTACTAGTTAAGAAGAATGGACCAATGCCGGTTTACTTTTTCCTAAAAACAAACAATTCCAAACAATTTTCAAAACAATCTTTTTATTAAAAACACACTAACCCTTTTCCTAGCTTTCCAAACTTATCCATAAGTCCCAATAATATTATTTACTTAGCAATTCAAATTTGAACTTAAAATCAAATTTTAAATTATCAAAATTTTCGTAACTCCCTAAATTTTCGAAATTTTTTGCCAGCGTCTCGTTTGCACGTCTAGCTCGGTACAACTACAAAATGCCTCTATGGGCTCTCAAATTCCAAAAGAAAACAAAAAGCCAAGTGGCTCGATCAAAAGACCAATCAAATTTCATACAGAAATTTAAACACATACCTTTTTGTCAAGCTATTCGAATTTATCTTCTGAAATCAAAACCAATTTTCCTTTTCCCTCATAATACATGTATATCCTACTTAGTAATAATATCCAATCACAACATTCAAAACATTTTATTGACTTCCTTACAAAATGTCAATATTTATTCATTCAAGCCGTATGATGTACATATATGTTTATTAAATCTTCACTCAAATGCTTATTCAATATATTTTCCCGACACCCATATTACTTAAGGATTTCACCATTTCTTCTTAAGTTTAATGTAAGTATTTTATACGCTTCTTATATTTGTTTTTACTTCACCACTTTAGTTTATATCTGCTTCTATTCAAATTGGTTCTCCCATTTCCATATGAATTCAATTTACCTTCACTCTGAATATTTAATTTTTGTCTTCCATTTATAACCAATTCATATCATTATTTTAAATTAATTTCATCCACTAATTTATTTCAATTTCCAATTTGAAATCGTTTTTTCGGTAACTAAAATTTTTCCAAGATTTTCAAAAAAAATTCTAACTCCCAAAATTTTTGAAATTTTTTGGCAGTCTCCTTTGTACGGAGGAGCTTTTGCAATTTGACAAGAGATATAAATCTATATACATCGACTCACCCGGTCGGAGAAACAAAAACAGTTCATATTTTCTATTTTTATTGCGTAGGCGTACCTTTATTTAGCATTTTTAAGCAAGCGGCTTTTTATTTAGCAATTAGCGCGACCAAAATCCTACCAAACGGCCTTCAAGTACCTGTACTTACTCAATTTAAACATATAAGTACTAAATATATGCAGTTTATT
The DNA here is from genome assembly GCA_030765085.1 of Allium cepa. Classification (NCBI taxonomy): domain Eukaryota; kingdom Viridiplantae; phylum Streptophyta; class Magnoliopsida; order Asparagales; family Amaryllidaceae; genus Allium; species Allium cepa. Next base: position 71,755,042 of record CM060938.1, on the reverse strand, counting down.
AACATTTCACTTACTTCCAATATCTAATACATGAATTTCACACATAATGCACGTTATATAATTTCCATAAGCACATATAAGGTTCCGACCTTTATTACAATTGCTTACAACCAATTCCCAAACCATTCCATTCAGTTTAAGTGATTTACAACTTACACGCTTATATCTAATTCATTCTAAGCAAAACAAACTCATATTCATTCCAATTGATTTCAAAATCATCCTATTTCACTTCTAATAACTCAAAGAATTTAATCTAATCTCATTGACATCAAACGATCCATTTTCTTATGCAATTCGATAATATTGATGTGAATAAATAATTACTTAAGCTTTATAACCATTTAAATTGATTCCAACTCAATTTACACTTGATTCCATCCCATTTTAATTTATTCACAATCTTTTCATTGCATTTTCTTTCATTTCCAAAAAGTTTGATTCCAAACCATTTTATTAAACTTGACAGCCATTATATTAAATAACCATCTCACAATTTACTTAAGTTATTTACTTTCTTCAAACTATTCCGCCCAATAACTTAAGTTTGTTTTATTCAACAACTTCCATTTAAATCTTTGATTTGATTTTCCTTTGATCAAATCCCAACCATTTTACTAATTTATTCGAATAGTTTATTCGTTTATCCATTTTTAAATTTTAATTCACATTTATAATTCATTATTGAATTTATTAATAATAAGGTCATTCAATTTATGCTTGAGTTGGATTTTTTTACAACTCACACCAAATCTATTTTAATCTAATTCAATTTCATTCGACCACACTTTCAATTTATAATCCCATACTTGATTTTTTTTTATTTATCTTCAAAACCATTTTATTTAATTTTCTTGAGTTAAATCTTACTTTATATCCCAAGTTTGGATTTTTTTTTCTTTTTTCTTTCATTTTTTTTTCATTTCATTTCCAGAATACCAATACTTTTATTCTTGCTTATTTATTCCCTTTTAAATTTTTATAAGCTACTCACTTATTAATATTCATTCACAAATTCATTTTCAACCAATAAATTTACTTTCGAAACATTATTTATTTTTAGTCCATTTGAACTAATTCTGCACTTTATTTTACACAATTTTAAATCAAACATCATCCAACATTCAAATTTCGTTTCATTTGCATGCCATATAAATCAATCAGTTACTTACTAATTTAAATCTCAAAACTTTGTTTTATTTAGTCCAACTTGACTAATTTTTCCATTCAAACTTAAGTTCGACATTCAGCTTCAATTCCCTTTTTCCTTACAAGTTTAAACTCATTACTAAAATGTTCAAAATTCAATTTTGAAAACATACATATCTAAATCAAACTATTCCTCTGCATTTTCAAAATCAAACCAAATTTTGCAAACAAACATTAATCCAAACATCCAGGTAGCAATCCCTTTTTTTGAAAACTCGAAAATGAACACCGATGGTGTCGCGATCTCCATCGGATTATTTTCCAGCGACCGAAAAGAGTTCAATGCTTTTATCTTTCTAAAATCCCTTCAAATATTTTTAAATTCCGAATCTCTCTAGATTTCAAATCCGATTCAAAATATTTCTCAAATATATATTATTTTTCCCAACCTTTTGAGAATCATTTTCAAATTCAAAGGAATTTAAATTCCCAAATTTTCAAATTCCAAATCCTTTAAATTTATATTCAAACATTACTTTGGAATTTTATCTTATTTTAGTTATTAATCATACTATAATTCACATTTATAGTTTACATTTACAAATCTCATTTGTATATGAATTTGTTTCTTATTTTTTTTTTTATGATTTCAATTCCTTATTCAATTATAAATCACATTTACAAATCCCATTTATTTATTAATTTATTCCTTAATCTTTGGTTATTATTTCAATTTCTTATTCAATTCTCATACAATGATAATAATTTAATATTATCACTTTCTAACAACCAAACATCCGTATATAAATATAAAAATTTACAAAAAATTATTTCCTTTATATATTAAAATAATTTGGGTAAAATTATTTCATTTACCCTATTTAAAACAATACTGTGTCGGTTTATCTTGTTCAAGAGTATAGAAATCCCTATCAATAACATGGCATCCCACATATCGACCAGAATCCATAAACACTCGATAAATCAATGCAATATAAAAACAATTTTATACTCACTAACAAATACGCGCTCATATCTATTAATACGCTCAAACTCATTCTAGAGTACTATGGACTCTATTTTATGAGTAATTCCCAACGGAGCCAAGTTTATCACCAACCTAAGCTCTGATACCAACAGTAATAGTACGCAAATCCATACCCCTTAAAGTCGACACTATTCTCCATCAATCAACTCAAGATGTATGGAAATACGAACCATTTGGGTTAGAGAAGAAGAGGCAGAAGAAGAAGAAAATAGAAAACAACATCAGAATCTAATCATCGCAGCGGAATAAAATATAATAGATAATAACAGATCTTTACACAAAAGAAAACTATATCTGTTTTATACATACATCATCAGAATTCAACAACATCAGTAACATACAACTGGACAGTCATATAAACCTGTCCTCAGAACTGAATACACAGCTAATCAACACAGTGGAATATCTAAAACAAGTACGTAAGCACGTATTGCCATCCAGCTCCTCAGCATCCTTTCCTGTAATATATAATACTCGGTCTGACTCGAGCATTACAGTTAAAAAACACCCGAGTCGGTCTGGAATACCAGCGTGAGAAATCACACTCAAATTGATTATTAAAGTTTCAAAATCTTTTTGTAAACAAAAGCATCTCGTAAGACCACGCCACAAATAAACATGCCGGGTTTTTACCTTACGATAGCTAAAAGATTTTTTATTAAAATCATCTGATATTATAATAGGGTCTATATACAAATACTAATTAAAATAGCCGAAATTGTTACATTATTAAATTCCAGCTACTAGCCATAGAGTGGGTAATACAAACAAAACTCGTAAAAGGCGCGTAGGAAGAATGGATTTTCAGCTAATGACTAGGCATTGGGGTACCACCTGTCACAGTACGTGGACTAGATCACAGTACCGAGGATTACTCCCAATCTCCTGCAACACAAGACTGGGACTACCCCTTACTGGATAATCCCGAGTAAGATCACCCCCACGGTTGGGATCAGCAACCGCACCACTAAGCCGAAATAAAAGGGACATCTAGACAGGGATGACCTTACCCTTAAATGGGGGCTACCCACCTAGCCTTGCTGCATAACCCCTAATTTTCAGTCATTCTCGGTTGATGAGGCTTGAGGCTAAGAGTTACCTTTTAGAACGTCTCACTTAGAACGCCCATCGTCCACCTGATGATGTTTCGAAAGCATTCATCCATACAAGTCCACCACGGGTTCGAAAGGAAACGAAGGCACTATTCCTACTACATCCATTTTGGAAACCCTTAGGATTAGTAGCGACTAGCCCTTGCACTTCACTGCTCCATCTTCGACTCTGAACTCGTCTTTCCCACGAAACGTACATACCGGATCGAAGTGGTTTACAAGAAATTAATCCCGATCCCGTTCTCTTCGAAACGATCAGCGCATCGGCCAATATTGATAGTCGATTATTTAACTATCAATTAATATTCACAAACATCCATCCAACATAAATAATTTCACCAAATTATTTATTAATCTCAAAATATCTTTACAAGATATATTTCCATTTTCAAACCCTTTTTGAAAACAATTTCCAAATCACATTTTCTCATGGAATGAATTCCCAATTATTTATTTCCACTGAAGGCACCAAGTATAATACCTTAGATTTTAAATAATTTAATACACTTTATTATAAAATATCCTTTAAGGCTTCTAAATTAAAACTATTTTTATACTTATTCAAAAATATATATACTTTAAGAATATTTAAAACAAAGCTACTTATAAAATATAAAACTAAATTTTTATCCTTTTAAAATCAAAATACTAAGTCGCTTTTAATAATTACTACTATAATAAATTTGAAAAAAAATACTTACTTCAGAATTTAAACATTTAGAAATTATAAATTTTCTAGAATATGCTTTTTAAAACAACATTAAAGCTTTTAAAAATTTACTTTGAAACGTGCTTGACTATCCAGGGAAATATACTTCTCTTCACATCCTTTAAAAATAAATCACTGTTTATTTTTAAACAAATTTTCTTATTTCCTAAATAAATTCCCACCGTTTATTTATTCTCCAAAATATCCACTGATATATTACTTCACTTTTATAAACCCAGTTTATAAATCCTATAGTCACATTCTCCTTTAAATTTCCAATTTCAAACACTTGAATCAATTTCCAAATTGATTTCCAATTTACTCTATTTTGAAATAAATTCCTTTTTTATCTATTTCAATAAATTTAAAACTTGGATTTTAAAATAAATTCTTTATTTCTTTAAATAATATTATTTAAGGTTTAAAATTCATTATTTCTCTGTTTATTCGAAATCCCCTTTCCATAATCGAAATTTATTTATTCGAATTTTAAAATCACTTTTATTCTTTTCCAATTTATCCTTCTCTTTATTCAAATTCTCTATAATTATTTTACTTACAAATTCACCCTTTTATTTTCTTTTCAAAAATCCAATTCTATATATTTAGATAACTCAGTGTACCGAAATATTCAAGCAAACTATAGCATTCAATATTCCAATATAATTCATCACTGAAGTCAAATAATCGTAATAGAGAATATTAAATAATCTAAATAAATGTTGAGGAATCCAGTTGGATCCCTTCAACCTGTTTTCCTGCATCCACAGATGTTGGCACAATACCAATTCCACTTCGAGGTGGAATATCACGGTATATGGGATTAATATAATATCATCCGCTATTATGCGGCGCATAGGGTCTCATACGCTATATAATGCGGGAAATCAATCATTCCAAGATATATTATATATTATTCTATAGCACATCAAATCAATCCAACCATTCAACCAATTATTTAAATTCAACCATTAAATTTAAATCAAGCCAGATGAGTGAGATTAACTCATCTTTGATTTTGTATGCAATCCAATCCAAACCATCTTGTTCTTCATTATTTTTGACCTTGTATAAACATTATACAATTTATTAATATTTGAATTAATTCTGACAATTTATTTTCCATTTTGAAATTTAATTAACAAATAGTTTTAGTTTTAAACTAATTTTCCTTTAACAATTTCTAAAATAATTAAATAAGTTAGTTAAACAAATTAATCAATCATTATTTTTAAATTCGAACTAGTGGATTTAAAATGTGTAAATTTATTTTTATTTTTCCTTTGAAAATAACCCGTAAAGACAAAAAAATCTAATCTTTATGTTCAACATTCTAAAATTTCGATTTTTCCTAAAATCTTAAATAAATTCTCTATTTATTTCTGCATAAAGATATACATTAAAACAAAAAAATTCAGTGGCATAACCTTTTTTTTTCAATTTGAATTAAATTAAAAAGAAAAGCCATACCCAAACGAAAGCAGCCCTACGCCATCACCTCGACGCCTTGCCCAACTACACCCTACTGGCCCCCGTGCAGTTCAACAAACCAACCACTCTCCTCCTACAATTCCTCACTGCAGCACACTTCATCGACCAAGCATCAGCCCTCCAAACCATCATTTCCGAATCGAGACCACCCTCACTCAATCAGGAATAAGAACATCGCCATCAAATATCCACTGCACAGAGAAAATTCACCCACATCATTTCCCTACATCATCGAACACACACCTCTGATAATCATCGAACTCGAATTCGGCTCCACAACCCAAAAACCTGCACCCGCTTCGTCGAACGACCTCTCACCGCCGTCCTAGCTTAAACCTACCATGCGCGCCTTTGCCTGAGTCTCGAAATTGAGCTCGAACGAGAATTAATCCTCAATTCGATTCGCGAGAACTCGAATGACACCGGTTTGAACAAAGAAGAGGAACGGAATTCGAAATCTGGTTTTCGAATTGATTTTGAAGCACGCGACTTGAATAAGCACGATTCTTTTGGCAGACACCATTAATTTTCTATCGAACATCAATTTCGAAATGTGCTTTAAGAGGATAAGCAAAGCTCGGTCCTATTTTTTTTTTTTAATTTTGTTCTGAAGATATCTATTTGGGTTTTTAAAATATTCGGCTGTTTATAAAAAAAGGAAGGAGAGAAACGAAGTTGAAGGGGAAGAGTGCTTGAGATGGAAAAGCATAGTGATTTGAAAAAAGACAGAATAACAACTGACGGGAGGTATATTGACCAGTCAACAAATTATATTTTATATTTAAATTTAAATCGTCTTGTATTCATAGGTTAAAATTTCGATATCCTATCGAAGTGTGCCGCTAGGCGTTCATAACGTTATACCTCTATTCTGAACGCGATGGAAAAGGTTGAGTCCTAATTCGATCGTATAGAGAAGATAACTTTCTGGATCAGTTATTATATTGAATTTTCGATATAAATTTTTAGCGCGTATATATCGTACGCTCCCATAACAACTCCAATCATTTATCAATTTGAAATCCGATAATAATACAATATTACGGATCCAATGGAACTGGTTTCGTCAAATTCCGAGACTGTGCCTCGGAAGGCTATTTTTAAATTCAATTTAAACTATAAAATTTTAAAACTGAACAAACCAGTGTTAAATTCAATTTTAAAAATTCTATTATCCTCAGCACTATTAATATAAATTTTACAAGTCTTCAAATTATTTTTAATAGGCTTAAAACTCTAGATTCAACATTTTACCCAATTTCAAATTATTTAATTTAATAATTAAATTATCCAATAAATGGTGATATCTGAATTCAAGTTAAAAATTAACTTTGAAATATTTAAAATCAATTAAATATTCTGATTTCTAATGTTCAAAAATTCTGGGTCGTCATATGCTTGATTGATTAAAAATAGTGAAAATCCAAAGAATAATATAAAATTAGAAATAAACAAAAGTTGTGGACGAGTTGATATAGAATTGATAACAATAGGTCCATAAACTAATACACTCTTAGTCCAAAACAAATTTCGAAGCATTCACTATACACAATTAGGTAACTCAGCGTCATAGCCCTGCATATTATATAATATCCATATAAAAAAACAATAAAAATCAATAAAAAATGAAAGAATATGTTCCATTAGCATTGATAAAACACTCGAGTACATTGTTGTTTGCTGCAAAAAGGCTATAACATCAAACATATTCGAGGCCATATATATTTACTAGGTACACAATTATAGTTCGTACATTGTAGCTGAATCAAAATAAAAGGGTGTAGTGAATCGCTATTAGAGACTAATGTCATGTTCAAAATATAATTTAATATTCCGCTACCATATAGTTAGTGTTGTTTATTATTTTGACTTTATATTCACATGGACCATCAATTCAGTCTACGCATGTTAGTTCAGTGTAGCTTTATGCATGTTAGAATATAAAAATTAACAAATTTATAATAATAATAATAATAATAATAATAATAATAAACTAAGTCTATAATAATAATAGTAATACTAAATTATAATGGACAAAAATTAACTAAGTTTATAATCATAATAAAAATTAACCAAGTCAACTATGTTTCATAATAATAAACAGTAGTTTAATATAACTAAGTTTTAAAAAAAACACGTTTGTAATAATTAACTAAGCATTAAAATAATTAACAAGTTTATAATAATAATAAATAACTAAGTTTGATAAACTTAATTAAGTTTGATAATAAGTTAACCGATTTTTATAAAAAATTAAACTAATTTTTATAAAAATTAACCAAATTTTTAAAATTAACTAAGTTTTATGTAATTTAACCATGTTTTATAATAATAAACTAAGCTTAATAAAAAATTAACCAAGCTTGTAATAATAATAAACAACTTTAGTTTGATAAAAATTAACATATAATAATAATAATAGTAATAAATTAACCAAGTCTATAATAATAATAATAAATTAACTAAGTTTACAATAATAATAAATTAACTAAGTTTATGAAAAATTTATAAGTTTGGGATAATTTATAAAAATTAACCAACTTAATAAAATTTAAGTTTAAGATAATTTATAAGTTTAAGTTAATAAAAAATAAGTCGTGACATTTAAGTTTTACTAATTGAGGTAATTTGTAAGATCGAGTTAATATAAATAAATTTATAAACAAGTTAACCGAGCTTTATTAAAATTTAACTAATTTTTATAAAAGTTAACCAAAATTTTAAAAATTAACTATGTTTTATATAATTTAACTATGTTTTATGAAAATTAAATAAGTCAATACAAATTAATTGAGTTTTATTAGAATTTACAACAAGCTTTTAAAAATTATATAAGTTTATTATAAAAATCACCATGTTTTATAAAAATTTAACTGAGTTTTATAAAAATTTAACTAAGTTTTATGAAAATTATTTAAATTTAAGAAAATTTCAACTAAGGATGTTTGATATACTTCAAATATGAAACAGTTTCATAATCATTTGTTAATTGTTAAACTTATCTACAGGTAATTAGCTTTACAAAGACCAGCTGCAGCAAAGAATTATAGGTAATCAAGTAATAAGCATGTCTTCAATTTTTATATATACTATAACATTTTGTTGGTACTTATTGTTTAAACTTTATTATGAATGGCTATGGATTTTATGTGAATTCGCTCGGTTTATCGAAAAACTATTATTGAAGTGGTTATGGATATTATATTTTATTATGTGATTAACGTGTTTTTTTATTGTTTGAATAGATAATTATGTGATTGATCGATTGATTGTTTGAATACAATGGTTATGTAATTGATTGCTGGTTGTAATAAAACTATTATGTGAGTGATGGCTGAAAATGGTACAAGTCATTAACATAAAATAGTAGCATGTTGAGTATGCTTTAAAAAGTTAGTAACTTTTGGTAGCATGTTAAAAACGCTACTAAAATAAATGTAAATAGATGTGATACGACTTTCTAAGTGTTGAAAAAACGCTACCAAATCTTTTAGTAGCGTTTTAGTAAACACTCCGATATGACATGCTGCTAAAGGTCTGAAACTTTTTATAGCGTTTCTGAAACCCTAGAATAGGTTAAGTTCTCTAGCGTTTTCTACAACGCTACAAAGAGTTTTAGACTTTTAGTTGCATGTCGTATCGCAGCGTTTATCGAAATGCTCTAAAAACTTTGGTAGCGTTTTTCCAAAAAAATCCCTTTCTAGTGTAGCGCCTTTGTGGGTCTTCATTGCTCCATCAACATCGATTCATCTTCAATTGACCATAACTTGAGCAAACAAACTCCAAATGACTTGAAATTTGACACGTAGCTTTAGCGTGTCCTTTTTGACCTACCGTATGGATCTCATGCAAATTGACACTTGACCTTTGTGGTTCATCACCGATCCATAACTTATTCTTAAAACTAAATTGCCATTCGATTGGCGTTTTCAACCATTCAAACATCATATATTTAAGCAATCATTACATATAATATGTCCTAACAAGCATACATCCATATACATCAAAGCGAAGCTTAAATCTAAAGGTATAACTATAAGAACAAGGAGATCCAAAAGAACACGAATTCGATAAATATTTTCAAAATCATTTGAAATTACATACGTGATTAAAGATGGTTTAAAACATATTTTAGAGCCTAAAAAATCCATTCAAAACATCAATTAAAGGTGTATGATGACTAATTAGTAAGTGAGAGATCCTAAACACTTTCCTAAATCCAAAGCATATCAAAATAGGCATGAATCCTGAAGAAATATAATTCTAATTCTCAGGCAGCAAATCTACAAATCGAAGTGCTAAATTCACCAATCTCCTTCTAATGATAAGATTGGCTGATTAAAGTAGGGTTTAGAACTTTTTGGCTTAGGAGTGGTTAATTATTTCATTCCCTCTATTTTTGGGTAGTGTGTAATGTTGGAGAGAAGTCTCATCCCCCTTAACATGATGCTAATCATGAAATAGGCTTTGGTCCTACTGTAACATCCTGTGTCTAGAGGCCAAAAGCTAAGCGCTACATATGCTGCAGTCATCCATTGTATTAACTTCTGAGGGCAAAATACAGTAATGATAATGATATCCATAATAAAAGAAGCACTTGAATATGAACAAAATCACAGATTTCCAAAAAACAACATTTTACTTAATGCATTTCAAAACAAATTCATATCCAAGTTACATAATCCTATATAGTTTCCCAGGCAATGATTAAATATATCATTTATAAAATATGCCAAGAGTGGCATATGATGTCACGACTCTATTTTTCGATGCTCGAAAATCGACATCAATACGTCCACTGTATTAAATGCCAAATAATTGAATGCTGGAAAACCATACCGTAAGGGAAAGAAGAAGGAGGTAAAAGAAGAGAAAGCAAAACAACATCAGAATCTCACAATCGCAGCAGAACAATATATGATAGATAATGACTGGTCTTTATACAAAAGAACTATGTCTGATTATACATTACATCATCAGAGTACGACATAATCAATATCAAAATTACTGAACATTTATATCAACTTGTCCTTATAAAAGCTGACTATACAGCTTATAGTGCACAACGCAATATACATCAAGTACGTGTGATACGTCTCGCCATCAAGCTCGTCTCCTGAGTTCCGAAAATCGACAAAGGAACTCAGGAGACCCAATCGAAGTTGTTTTCAGTTCCGAAAATCATCAACCCGATCTTTCGACGCCCGAAAATCGACATCAATACGTCCACTGCATTAAATGCCGAACAATAGAATGCTGGAAAACTAAACCGTAAGGGAAAGAAGAAGGAGGTAGAAGAAGAGAAAAGAAAACAACTTTAGAATCTCACAATCGTAACAAAACAATATATAATAGATAATGACTGATCTTTGTACAAAAGAACTGTATCTAATTTATATATTACATCATCAGAGTACAACACAATCAATAGCAAAATTACTGAACGGTTATATTAACTTGTCCTCACAAAACCTGACTATACCGCTTATACTACACAGCGGAATATACATTAAGTACGTGTGATAAGTCTCGCCATCTAGCTCGTCTCCTGTGTTCCACAGCATCCTATCTTGTATTCTATAATACTCGGTCTGACCCGAGCATTATAGTAAAATAACAATAGAGTCAGTCTAGAAAACCAGCGTGAGAAAACATACTCAATTGGATTATTAAAGTTTCCAAAATCCTTTGAAATCAAAGGTATCTCGTAAGACCACGCCACAAATAAACATGCCAGGTTTTTACCTTACGATAGCCAAAACATTTCTTATAAAAATCCTCTGATATTATAATAGTGTCTAAGTACAAATACTTATTCAATTAGCCGAAATTATTACATTCATTAAATTCCAGCAATTACTAGGCTCTACAATCGAAACCGTAAAGGCACGTAGGGAGAATGGATTTCCAACTAATGACTAGACACTGGGGTACCACCTGTCATGGTACCTGGTCTAGATCAACATACCGAGGATCCCCCCTGATCCCATGCAATACAAGACCGGAGCTACCCCTTACTAGATAGTCCGAATAAGATCACCCTACGCTTGGGATCAGCAACCGCCCACACAGCCGAATAAAAGGGACATCTAGATAGGGATGACCTTACCCTAATTGTTGCCAGCCACCTAGCCTTGCTGCATAACCCTTGATTTTCAGTCATTCCCGGTTGATGAGGCTAGAGGCTAAGCGTTGCCTTTTTAGAACACATCTCACTTAGAATGCTCATAGTCCTCCTGACGATGTTCTGAAAGCATTCATCCATGCAAGTTCGTTCTGTGTCCGAACAGAACCGAAGGCACTACTCCTACTACATCCATTTTGAAATCGCCCTTAGGATTAGTAGCAATTAGCCCCTGCACTTCACTTCTCCATCTTCGACTCCAAGCTCTTGTCTTCATCATGAAAACGTACTCTGGATCGATGTGGTTTTCGGATCACAAATCCGGTCCCAGTATCTTCGAAACAACGTTTTCTAATTCCCGGTAAACTCAACCCCAGTTCTTTAGGGAATATACAGATGAAAATTAGATCGGAGTTTACCCCCTAACCGTTAGTGGACGGATTACCTTATAAACATCCTAGAAGTACGAATGAGTTTATACATACAACATAGCACCTCGAATGGTAACTGTACCATATAATTCACATACTCCTCCTAGATATTTCCAAAGTCATATTAGGTCCAGATTCGATAGTCAGTTATCTAATTATCAAATAAACAATCAATTCAACCAATTAATTTATTTCCACTGAAAAACACTCAGTCTAATAAAATTAGATTTTAATAATTTAATCACTTTACCCAAAAATATATACTTAAAACATTTTAAAATAAAGCTACTTAAATTCTTTATTTAAAATAATAGTTACGAAATCTATAATAATTTTCCCAGTAAAACTTTAGCCACAAACTATTTTTAAAATAAAGCTATTGTAAAAAGTATAAATATTAAATAATTATCTTTTAAAAACATAATACTAATTAAACCTTTAAAATAATTACTACTATAATTAATTTGAATAATATTTACCTTAACATTCTTAAATAATTAAAAATAATAAATTTCTCTAAAACATTCTTTTAAAAAAAACTTTAAAACTTCCAACTTATACATAAAAATCTTCTTTTAAAAAAATCATAATATTAATTTACTTTTAAAAAAAATTAACTACTATAACTAATTTAAATAAATATTTACTTTTCACCTTTAAAGAAATTAAATAATAAATTTCTAAAAAGCATTCTTTAAAAACATTTTTTAAACCTCTAGTTCATACTTAGAAATTTTCCTTTGAAATATACTTAGCTTTCTAGGAAAATACACTTTCCAACTTTAAAAATAAAATCACCTTTTTATTTTTAAAACGGATTAACCTTTCTTATGAATTCCCACCGGCAATCTATACTTTCAAATTTATCCACTAATAAATATTCCACTTTATTTATAAACCGAGTTATAAATTTCCATTCCTCATCATCCTTTAATTCACATTTTCCAAAACGCTTAATTGATTTGAAACCAATTTTCCTACCAAAATCAATTTCAAAATCCATTAACACCAAATTCACCCTTTGTTATGATTTAAAATCCTTATTTAATTCTGAAACATCAATTTCATTCTTTATTCCAAAAATTCTCTTTTCATTTCCATTAAGAACCCAATTCATTATATTTCTATATTTAAAATACCAAAGTAGATTCATCCAAACCATAGAACCCAAGTAACTTAGATTTTCCAATATAATCTATCACAGGACATCAAAAAAACATATCACATATTATGAAAATAATTTCAATATTTTGAGGAATCCAGTTGGATCCCTCTAACCTGTTTCCTTGCATCCACATATGTTAGCACAATATAATAATACCAATCCCACTTCGAGGGTGATATCGCGGTACAAAGGGTCATCCACTATTATCCAGGGCGCATAGGGTCTCATCCGCTATATAATGCGGGAAATCAATCACTCCAATATATATATATATATATATATATATATATACACACACACACACACACACACTTTATATAATATCATATCCAGACTGATGATAAATGTCACATTCAATCAATCAACCAATAATTTAAACTTAACGACTTAAATTTACTAGAAATCCAATTTGAGTGAGATTGACACACCTTTGCATTTTATTTGCAATCCACTATGATCTCGACTTGCTTTCTTCACGATTTCAGACCTTAAATAAACTTTATACGGTTTATTAACATTTGAATTGATCGAACAATTAACTACTACTTATTTATTTAAATTAACTAATAATTTGGTTTTAAACTAAAAATTTAATTTAACAAATTAATCAACTTAATAATTTATTTGAAATAAACTAGTAAATTGTATTTTTACTGTAAAATATCCTTTCCTGTTTCTGTAATAGCAATAACAATTTTCTTTACTGTATATATACATATATAATCAACTATTTTATAAACTTACTGTTATATATTTTTCTTTAAAAAGTTTATAATTGAAATATTTTTTTTCTATTTATATACATATTTATTACGTTAAAATTAAAAACATAAACTATACCTGCTGCTCAAACCCGAAATGCCGAAATCCCACATCCACGCCATCGCCTGCCTCCTTCCACGTCACTGCCCCAGGCCGACCTCGCCAAAAAGCTCGAGTTTTTCGACGCCGAGCCTCACCATCACCACGAAGAAGAAGACTACTGCAACAGCCATTCTTGCAAGCTCCTCCTACCTTTGTCGCAAATCCTTCATGCGCGCGCAGTTGCGGACCCTCTTCTCGACTCACGATTTGAAATCGCACCAACCCTTATTTTTTTCCATTGTTATGATTTAGAAGAGAAGAGAATAAGGTGATTTTGTGAATTTACGTAGGAATAGGAAAAGAGTGATGTGTTTGAACGAAGATGAAGAGGGGGACTCGCGTATATACAATTCGAACAGAGGGAACACGCGAATTTTTGCTCGAATTGATTTCATCTTTACTTTCTTTTGTTTCTTGTTGTTTTCGGGATATTTATGTCCTGGCTGAAAGAAGAAAAGGATGAGAAGGGCTCGATTTGATTACTGGAGAGGAGGGAGAGAAATAAAAATTGAGAGAAGGAATATACTCGGCCGAATAAAAAGGAGGAGGACATCTGGTACGTGATTTGAAAAGGCAGGAGACATGTGTTCACAGAGCGGACAAGTGTTGGATGTGGTATATAGTAAATTGAAGGGCAAACATATATATTATATTTAAATTTAAGTTTAAATCGTCTTCAATTTGAAGCTTAAAATTTTCACATCCTATCGAGGCGTGCCGCCAGGCGTGCATAATGTTATACCCATATTCTGAATGCAATGGAAAAGGTTTCGGGTTCTAATTCGATAGCATGGAGAAGATAGCTTTTTGGACCCAGTTATTATATTAAATTTTCGATATGAATTTCAGCGCGTTTATATACCGTACGGCCACACGACAACTCCAAACACTACGAAAATTGAAATCCGATAATAATACACTATTACGGATCCAATGGAACTGGTTTCGTCAAATTCCGAGACTGTCCCTTTGAAGGCTATTTTAAATATCGATTTAAATGATATACTTTCAAAACCCAACAAATCACTATTAAATCCAATTTTAAAACTTCTATTATCGTCAGTATTATCAACATAACTTTTATAAGCCTTTAAAAAAAATTAACAAGCCTGAAACTCCAGATTCCCTATTTTTACCCAATTTCCAATTATTAAATTCAATATTTATATTATCCAATAACCTATAATATTTGAAATTCAAGTTAGAATTTAACATTTAAATATTTAAAATCAATTAAATATTCCAATTCCAAATATTTAAAATTTTGGGTCGTCACATTCCTCCCTCCTTAAAAGAATTTCGTCTCTGAAATTACTAGCTAAGAAGAATGTTCCACAACCCGTTAATTTTTCTTCCCAAAATCAAACAGTTTCAAACAATTTTCCAAAACAACCTTCTTAATAAAGACACACTTACCCTCTTTCCAACTTTCCAAACTCATCCATAGGTTTCAAACAATATTACTTACTAAACCATTCAAATTATAATTTAAATCAAATTTCAAATTATAAAATTTTCTCAAAATTTTTCTAACTCTCTAAATTTTCGAATAATTTCGCCAGCGTCTCCTTTGTGCGGCTAGATCGGTACGACTACAAAACGCCTCTACGAGCCCCCAAATTTCAAAAGAAAATAAAAACCAAGTGGCTAGATCAGAAAACCATCAAATTTCATACACAAAATTTAAATACATTCCTCTTTGTCGGTCAATTCAAATTTATCTTCTATATCAAAAACACCAATTTCCTTTTGCTTTTTAAAACACCTGTATCCTACTTAGAAATAATACCCAATCACAGAATCCAAAATCATTTTATTCACTCTCTTTTACACAATTTCAATATTTGCTTTCCATAAGCCCATATGATTTACATATATCATTCGTATGCCATATCCAATCTAATCGCTCACTCGATCATATAATTTCACTTCCGAACTGGTATCGTTCACCCGACTTCCTAGTGCGGACTCAGATTTGGTTTCTTGATCAAAAACCATCATTCTCCTTGCATAGCCATAACTATGATAGAGAATTTCCCGATTTTATCAAAAATCCATATCCAAGGTTAGCCGTCGAAAATCGAGTGAAAAATCCCAACTCGGATCGGTATATCTACCCCGAAATTCTATGCTCGAATCTGGGTCAAATCGTTATGCAAATAGAATAATATACATACCTCCTACGCATTTTATCTCAATTGATTATTAGATATATCAATTTACTTTTATTCACACTTATTTTGATTTCCATTCAATTATTCACAATTATCCTTTCACATACCTTTATTAAACCTTCATTCATCAACTAACTTAGTATATTTCCAATTCACTTAAGAATTTCACCATTTCTTCTTAAGTTCAATATAAATATTTTATACAACTTCCTTACATTAATTTTCACTTCACCACTTAAGCTTTTATATCCTTTTCTTTTAAGTTAAGTTTCAATTCCATTTTGAATTCAGTTTACCTTAATTTTTTTAAATATCGAATTCTATTCATCTCAAACCATATTTAATTAATCATTTCTTTAATTAGTTCCACTTACTAATTTATTTTAAATCTCAATGGACTTTATATCCCAACTTTATTTATTTTTAGTCCACTTCAAATTAATTCTATAACTTCACTTTACTTTACCCAATTTAAATTAAATATCATCTCAATATTCAATTTCCATTCATTTGCTTACCATTTAAATTAATTAATCTACTTATTAATTTTAATTTCAATACTTTGCTTTACTTAGTCCAACTTGACTAATTTCGCATTTCACACAATTCAATTTAAATTCCAACATTCGGTTTCAATTCCGTTTATTTACTAGTTAAATTAGTTTGTTCATTTACACATTTATTATTCCAACTTAATAAATTTTTATTTAAGTAACCATTTCATTTAGTCTAGTCTACTTAGACCTTTTTCCTCAAATTCACTTTTATTTAACTTGATTACATTCCAATTCAATTCAAAATTTAAACTTCAATTGGGTTTCCAACTATTTATTTTCCATTTACTAATCTATTCCAACTCACTTCATTTAATTGTTTCACTTACCACTTCATTTTATTTAACACTTACTTTTATTTAACTCTCCTTCAAGTTAAATTTTATTCTAACATGTTCAAAATTTTATAAGTTATCAAACCCACTATATTCCATAAACATTTCCAATTTACTTCCAGAGTTTTAAACAATTTCTTAAACATCCCAAAACATTTTAAACCAACTCCAGAATTTTCAACAATCACTTAAGTATTTCAATATCATTTCGAAATCAATTATATCCAAAATCCTTTTGTATCAAATTATCTCTTAAATTTTAAAACCAAACTCAGTTTCACAAACACTCCAATTTGAAACATTCGGATAGCAATTCCTCTCTACGAAACTTGAAAATGAACACCGATGATGTCGCGGTCATCATCGGAGTTATTTTCCAGCGATTGAAAAGAGTTCGGTGCTTTACCTCTTTGAAAGGCCTTTTCAAATATTTTTAAATTCTAAATATCACCAGAATTCAAATCCAATTCAAAAATATTTCCGAAATAATATCACTATTATTTCTCCAAAACCCTTGAAAATCATTTTCAACTCAAAGGAATTCAATTTCCATAATTTCGAATTCCTAATCCTTTCAAATCCCTATTCAAATATTACTCTAGAATTTTATTCTATTATAAATCACATTTATAATTCACATTTACAAATCTCATTTTTTTTTACATAAATTTATTCTTTAACCTTTGGTTATAATTTAATTTCTAGTTCAATTTCCACACAACAATGATAATAATTTAATATTATCACTTTCAAGCAACCATATAACTATAATAATTTATGAAAAATTATTATTTTATATAAAAAAATAATTTGGGTAAAATTATTTCATTTACCCTATTTTAAAACAATACCGTGTCGAATTGTTCTATTCAAGTGTTTAGAGATCCCTATCAATAACGTTAATTACTCATATTGACTTGAATCCATAAACTACTCAATAAACCAATCAACGCAATATAAAACAATTTTATATTCACTAACAACTATGCGCTGATAACTATTAATACACTGAAACTCATTCTACAGTACCACGGACACTATTTCTAATGAGTAATCCCCACCAGAGCCAAGGTTCTCGCTTAGCCTTCAACTTTGATACCAATTGTCATGACCCGATCTTTCAACGCCCGAAAATTGACATCAATACGTTCACTGCATTAAATGCCGAACAATTGAATGCTGGAAAACTAAACCGTAAGGGAAAGAAGAAGGAGGTAGAAGAAGAGAAAAGAAAACAACTTTAGTATCTCACAATCGCAACAGAACAATATATAATAGATAATGACTGATCTTTGTACAAAAGAACTGTATCTAATTTATACATTACATCATTAGATTACAACACAATCAATAGCAAAATTACTGAATGGTTATATTAACTTGTCCTCACAAAAGCTGACTATACCGCTTATACTGCACAGCGGAATATACATTAAGTACGTGTGATAAGTCTCGCCATCCAGCTCGTCTCCTGAGTTCCACAACATCATATCCTGTATTCTATAATACTCGGTCTGACCCGAGAATTATAGTAAAATAACACCCGAGTTAGTCTGGAAAACCAGCATGAGAAAACACACTCAATTGGATTATTAAAGTTTCCAAAATCCTTTGAAATCAAAGGTATCTCGTAAGACGACGCCACAAATAAACATGTCGGGTTTTTACCTTACGATAACCAAAACATTTCTTATAAAAATCCTCTGATATTGTAATAGTGTCTAAGTACAAATACTTATTCAAATAGCCGAAATTGTTACATTCATTAAATTCCAGCAATTAGTTGGCTCTACAATCAAAATCGTAAAGGCATGTAGGTAGAATGGATTTCCAACTAATGACTAGGCACTGGGGTACCACCTGTCATGGTACTTGGTCTAGATCAGCATACCGAGGATCCCCCCTGATTCCCTGCAACACAAGACCGGAGCTACCCCTTGCTGAATAGTCCGAATAAGATCACCCCATGGTTGGGATCAACAACCGCCCACACAGCCGAATAAAAGGGACATCTAGACAGGGATGACCTTACCTTAATTGTTTGCTAGCCACTTAGCCTTACTGCATAACCCCTAATTTTCAGTCATTCCCGGTTGATGAGGCTCGAGGCTAAGCATTACGTTTTTAGAACACATCTCACTTAGTATGCTCATCGTCCTCCTGACGATGTTCTGAAAGCATTCATCCAAGTCCGTTTCGGGTCCGAACGGAACCGAAGGCACTATTCCTACTACATCCATTTTGGAATCACCCTCATGATTAGTAGCGATTAACCTTTGCACTTCACTGCTCCATCTTCGACTCCAAGCTCTTGTCTTTATCATGAAAACATACTCGTTGGATCGAAGTTTTTTTGGATCACAAATCCGATCCCGGTCTCTTCGAAACAACGTTCTCTAATTCCCGATAAACTCAACCCCGGTTCTTTAGGAAATATACAAGCGAAAATAAGATCGGAGTTCACCCCCTAACCGTTAGTGGACGGATTTCCTCATAAACGTCCTAGAAGAACGAACGAGTTTATATGTACAGTATGGCACCTTGAATGGTAATTGTACCATATAATTCTCGTACTCCTCCTAGATATTTCCAAAGTCATATTTAGTCCAGATTTGATAGTCGGTTGTTTAACTATCAAATAAACAATCACTTCAACCAATTATTTTATTTTCACTGAAAAACGCCCAGTCTCAAAAAATTAGATTTTTAATAATTTAAATCACTTTACCCAAAAATATATACTTAAAACATTTTGAAATAAATCTACTTAAAATCTTTATTTAAAATAATAGTTATGAAATCTATAATAATTTTCCCAGTAAAACAATTTAGCCACAAACTATTTTTAAAATAAAGCTATTGTATAAAGTATAAATATTAAATAATTATCTTTTAAAAACATAATACTAATTAAACCTTTAAAATGATTACTACTATAATTAATTTGAATAATATTTACTTTAACATTCTAAAACAATTAAAAATAATAAATTTCTCTAAAACATTCTTTTAAAACAACTTTAAAACTTCCAACTTATACATAAAAATCTCCTTTTAAAAAAATCATAACATTGATTTACTTTTAAAAAAATTAATTAATATAACTAAATTAAATAAATATTTACTTTTCAACTTTAAAGAAATTAAATAATAAATTTCTAAAAAGCATTCTTTAAAAAACATTATTTTTAAACCTCTAGTTCATACTTAGAAATTTTCCTTTGAAATATACTTAGCTTTTAAGGAAAATACACTTTCCAACTTTAAAACTAAAATCACCTTTTTATTTTTAAAACGAATTGCACCTTTCCTATAAATTCCCACCAGCAATCTATACTTTCAAATTTATCCACTGATAAATATTCCACTTCATTTATAAACCGAGTTGTAAATTTCCATTCCTCATCATTCTTTAAATCACAGTTTCCAAAACACTTAATCGATATCAAACCGATTTTCTAGAGTTAAATTCCATTTAAAATTTATCTCTTGATTTATCCAAAATCAATTCCAAAATCCATTAACACCAAATTCACCGTTTGTTATGATTTAAAATCCTTATTTAAATCTGAAACATCAATTTCATTCTTTGTTCCAAAAATTCTCTTTTCATCTCCATTAAGAACCCAATTCATTATATTTCTATATTTAAAATACCAAAATAGATTCATCCAAAACATAGCATCGAATAACTTAGATTTTCCAATGTAATCTTCCACGGGATATCAATAAAACATATCACAAAATATGAAAATATATTCAATATTTTGAGGAATCCAGTTGGATCCTTCCAACTAGTTTCCCTGCATCCACAGATGTTAGCACAATATAATAATACCAATCCCACTTCGAGGGGGATATCACGGTATAAAGGGTCATTCGCTATTATGCGGTGCGCATAGGGTCTCATCCGCTATATAATGTGGGAAATCAATCACTCCATTATATATATATGTAACGCCCCACCTCTATACCCACATTAGCAAAGAATATTATTAGATAATACCGTCTGCTAATACGGAGAATAAGGCTGGATAGGAGCGACCATCTATAGCCTTGCTTTAACTATCTATTGAATACATCGACAATTGCCCTTACCTAGCAGGTCGACATTTCCAATGAATACTTAAAACAAAACCATAGTTGGCTAGAGGATCCATCAGAACAGAATATAACAACTCAAATGTAATATACATCACAGAACAGTAAATCATCACATGCACATATACTAATACATAACAGAGTATACAAAACGATACATGACAAGTGGTATAGCAAACCACAATATACAGACGAGTCAATAATACATATCAGAGTTACAACAGATGAGGACTACAAAAAAGCTATGACAAACAAGAAACTAGCGGAATAGTCCATGCGGAAGCAAAAGAGGCTAAGTCCAAAAGCACCTAACCTGAAACATCTCGGTCTGACCCGAGTATAAAATACACGGGTCAGTCTAGCTAAACAAATCAGTTAGATAAACTGAACAACAATAAACATGCAAGGTTAAAGTATAACAAATATCTCTAAAAGAGATAACATAATCATCAACATAAGATGAATCATATAGAACAAGCCTCATATCATCGGCGACATAGATAAACAAAGGATACAATTATCCCAAATCAAGCCAAAAGGAAATTAACAAATACCCATAAGGTATACAAGTTCCACAAGGTAACCGCTGCACATCATGCGGCTCAAAAAGACCAACACCGATGGGCGATACCAAGGGAATATAATCATATCAGTGAAACATTAGAAAATTCCAATTGCAACAAACCTAAATATCTCATGAGCGGTGGTGAAGAAACCACTCCAATATCTCTCGAGCGGTGGTGAAGAAACCACTACGAAAGCGCTACTAAAAGCAACAAGCCAGAAGGAGACAGTCCAAAGACACTATCCCAAAGGCAACAGACAATCCCAAATATCTCTCGAGCTGGGGCAAAGGACCAACTCCCAAAGCAATACTAAAGGCAACAAGCCAGAAGGAGACAGTCCGAAGACACTATCCCAAAGGCGGCATGTGTCACAAACTCCCAGAAAGGAACCCGAGAAGTGTTAACGTGAGTCCCATAACCACCCGTTCGCATTAAACGGTTTACTATCCGTTAGTCAATTTCACACTCAAAGCAGTACAAAGTTTACCTCATCTCATCGGTAAACCAAACCCAAAGGTCAAAACGTTCAAATGAATAGATTGGGAATTAACTAAAAAGATGAACGCACGTGTTCATTGCACGTGTTTTATCTAATCATTTAATTCTCCTCCCACTTCGCTCGGAGTGCGAAATTGTGTGTGTATGTTTTAAATAGAATTTATAATTTGGAGAAGCGAGCTTTTAATACGATTTGAAGAGATCATTTATAAAAAACCCGTGAGTGAAGTCAAAAAGAAGTCATCAAAGTCAAATATGCAATAACAACTAATTGGAATCAACACGAATCGATAAAAGTTGGAAATATACTAAAAACAGCCAAAATAGGCAAAACTGCACATTTCAGACGTCTAAAATTACCTTCCAGACGTCTGAACCACTACCAGACGTCTGAATGGATTCCCAGACGTCTGGATTTTGTCTCTGCCTTTTTACGTCTTCCAGGGACCAATTCCAGACGTATGAATTTCCAAACCAGACGTCTGAATTTGAAACCAGACGTCTGAAATTAGAGTTCAGATGTCTGAAATCCCCCCGTAGGCAAAAATCAGCCAAGCCCATAAAGGCAAAAATCCAAATGAATTGCAAACGAACGAGCGATGGATGCTATGGGTTTATGCCATACGACAACCCAGCACTATTGGCTCTTTTATACACCTCCAAAAACATGATCAAATATCAAAGTTAGGATCTTTAAAGAATTGAACCCAAACACTAAAAATTTGGATATTCACCAATTCAATCCAAACCAAAAGCAAGTGCATATGAACAAGGTGTTAGGAATTCATACCCAACATCAATGAAATCAAGAGAAGTAGATGTGATTTCAAAACTCACCTTTTTAACTCAAGAACAAGAAGAAGCTCAAATGCAAAGGAACAAAGCCAACCACTCTCTACTTCAACTCTACTAGCTTCAATCTAAGATCAAACAAATATTTCCTAAGTTTAGGTTTAGGAATTTCTGAGATTGAAGAGAGAAAGAGATAGAGAAGATGAAGAAGAGGCTTACCAATTGCTTCTCTTTGATTTTGGAGCAAGAATATGAGCTAGCAAGAAGAACTAGGGTTTGCAATTTCTATTTCCCTTTCCCTTCCACCATTTTCAGTTGGAGCTTGAGTTTAGAAGAGTGGAATGAGAGAATGGAGAGGAGAGGGCTGAGTTAGGTTATTAGTTAAGCTAGTGGGCTGAACCCAAACCCTAAACCTAATAGAAAAAGTAGCGAAATTCAACTTACTCCAAACATATCAAAGATTATACTCAAAAAGATCGCAAACGACATTTTGAACTCAATGGAAGTGGTCTTGAGTCCCAATTCGACCGTTTGTAGAAAGTAACTTTTCGGACCATAATCCGACAAACGACGTCGTATTTAAATAAAATATTTAAATATACAACCGATAAATATGCGGGTTTATATATATATATATATATATATATATATATATATATATATATATATATATACATACACTATATATAGTATCACATCCAAACTGATGATAAATATCGCATTCAATCAATCGACCAATAATTTAAACTTAACATTTAAATTTACTAGAAATCCAATTTGAGTGAGTGTAACTCATCTTTGCATTTTATTTGCAATCCACTATGATCTCGACTTGGTTTCTTCACGATTTCAGATCTTGAATAAACATTATATGCTTTATTAATACTTGAATTGATCAAACAATTAATTACTACTTATTTATTTAAATTAACTATTAATTTGGTTTTAAACTAACAATTTAATTTAACAAATTAATCACCTTAATAATTTATTTGAAATAAACTAGTAAATTGTATTTTTGTTGTAAAACATCCTTTACTGTTTCTGTAATGGCAATAACAATTTTCTTTACTGTATATGTATATATATATATATATAAATCAATTGTTTTATAAACTTATTGTTATATATTTTTCTTAAAAAGGTTTATAATTGAAATATATATATATATATATATTCTGTTTATATACATATTTATTACGTTTAAATTAAAAACAAAAACTATACCTGCTGCTCAAACCCGAAATGCCCAAATCCCACATCTATGTCGTCGCCTACTCCTTCCACATCACTGCCCCAGGCCGACCTCGCCAAAAAGCTCGAGTTCGTCGACACCGAGCCTCACCATCACCGTGAAGAAGAAGACTACCGTGATAGCCATTCTTACGAGCGCCTCCTGCCTCTGCCGTGAATCCTTCATACACGCGCAGTTGCCGACCCCCCTTCTCGACTCGTGATTTAAAATCATGCCTACCCTTATTTTTCCATTGTTATGATTTAGAAGAGAAGGGAATAAGGTGATTTTGTGAATTTACTGAGGAAAAGGGAAAGAGTGATGTGTTTGAACGGAGACGAAGAGGGGGACTCGCTTATATATAGTTTGAACAGAGAGAACACGCAAATTTTTGCTCGAATCAATTTCTTCTTTACTTTCTTTTTTTTCTTATTTTTTTGAGATATTTGTAGCCTGGCTGAAAGAAGAAAAGGATGGCAAGAGCTCAATTTTGATTACTGGAGTGGAGGGAGAGAAATAAAAATTGAGAGAAGGAATATACCCGGTCGAATAAAAAGGAGAAGGAGGACATTTAGTACGTGATTTGAAAAGGCAGGAGACACATGTTCACAGAGAGGACGAGTGTTGGATGTGATCTATAGTAAATTGAAGGGAAAACATATATATTATATTTAAATTTAAATTTAATTCATCTTCAATTAGAAGCTTAAATTTTCACATCCTATCGAGTCGTGCCGCCAACCGTTCATAATGTTATACCCATATTCTGAACGCAATGGAAAAGGTTTCGGGTCCTAATTCGATCGTATGGAGAAGATAGCTTTTTGGATCCAGTTATTATATTAAATTTTTGATATGAATTTCAGCGCGTTTATATACCATACGACCACGCGATAAACCCAAACATTACGAAAATTGAAATTCGATAATAATACACTATTACGGATCCAACAGAACTGGTTTCGTCAAATTTCGAGACTGTCCCTCTGAAGGCCATTTCAAATATTGATTAAACGATATACTTTCAAAACCAAACAAATCACTATTAAATTCAATTTAAAACTTCTATCATCGTCATTATTATGAATATAACTTTTGTAAGCCTTTAAAATATTTTTAACAAGCTTGAAACTCCAGATTCCCTATTTTTACCCAATTTCCAATTATTAAATTCAATATTTAAATTATCCAATAACCCGTGATATTTTTGAAATTCAAGTTAGAATTTAACTTTTAAATATTTAAAATCAATTAAATATTCCAATTTCAAAAATTTAAAATTCCGGGTAGTCACATATGACGAATCCCTCTAGGTTGGTCAAAGTAATATAGTTATAACAAACTTAATATACAGCAGAATCAAAACAAAATGAAACTCCTAAATAGATATCCGTCATCCACATGCTCGTCTTCAGAAGCTTTATTCACCAAAAGACAAAAACCCGAAAACCTTAATCCTCGGCCTACTCAAATAAATTTTGACCACCCAAGAGTTTAAGGGGAAACAAAAACTTCGAGTCAGATATAAAGCCTGGTGTGAATAATTCTAATTACATCTCGGTTTGCTGATATTAAGTGAGACCATACCGCTCAGCGGAACAGTTTCCACTCACTAATACCCTCTTTTAAACATATATTTTGCAAATCCTTTCCTGCAACTAAACTGTTTAATCAAACTGATTATATCAAAATAGCAATATCCTTTATGCTAATAAAATTGACCATCTGTTTATTATACTGGTAATAAGTAGACAATCTGTCCACAACATAATAGCAAGGTCCTTATACTAACAAATGGACTATCTATCCATAAAAATGGACTGACTGCCCGCAAGCTGAACTAACTGTCCAGATCAAAATGGACTAACTGTCCGAATCATTTTCTTAGGGTTAACTACCCTTTATATTTTTCCTTGAAAATCTTTTCAAAATGATTTAATCCTTTTTAATCATACTTATATAAGGAAAATATATTTTTAGCTTTACTCTAAGCTATTTTGCCATGATATACATACTTTACTCAAAATAATGTTGATGAATTTTAATAAGGGTTAGCTATCCTTACAAAATAAGTTAAAGTCTTTTTTAACTTGAAAACACATAGGCGATTCAACCTATTTGACATATTTGAAACTTTTGTTTAAAACGTTTAAACAACCCATTCGAAACCCTCGAAGGCAAACCTTTCGAAACCATGTAAAACCCTTTACTTAATCTAGGCCGAAAGGCCAAATCATTCCTTTCGAAACAATTCAAACCCTCCCTTTCGAAAGCATAAAAACCTTTCCTTCGAAAGCCTTTAAAATACTAGACATCCTTCCTTTAAATCCTTTAAATATTGCCTTTCGAAAACATAGGAAAAACCTTCCTTTTCAACCCCGTCGAAACCCTGGGGTACCACCCATTTCGAAACCATTCATTAAAACCTTTCGAAATAGTCAAAACTCAATCCTCTCAAAAGCACTTTGGGTTCAATTTAAAATATGTGGAACCTTTCAACACAATTCAAAATTTTACCCCGTCGAAACCATTGGCAAAACCGTTTGGTCAAAACCCTTTAAAATTGAATGTATCTATTTTGAAACCTTTTAAAGCTGTCTCCTTCGAAACCATTTGGGTTTTACTTCAATCATAGAAAAGGGTCTTGAAAACATTTAAGTCCAAAGCATCTTTACCAACAAAAAGTACCGCTTTTATCAAAAGTGCTGTCGACTTTCAAGAATTAACAAATTTAAATTAATTTAAAAAAAGCCCCTTCTCCTTCCTTAATTATATAAAACATCAAAGTGTCATACCTTAAATAATTTTATATAACAATTAAACACTTAGGAAAAATCTATAAAAATTCCAAAAAATCTCTTTTAATCTGTTTTCCAACATATAAAAATTTCTGACCCACATTTTTTGTTATTTAACTGTAAATAATTTATTAACCCAAGTTAACATTTTATTTACTAGAAAATTCATATAAATTCCATAAATATTCAAAAAAATTGAAAATTGAAACTCATCCTTAAAATATCATTTGTGATTTTCATAAAAATTTGCAAGGCATTTGGATGTCATTTTATAGGGTTTTCATTTTAAAACATATATATTCATTCCATCATTCAAAAACATGGAAAATCAATGCAAAATATTCGAAGTTCATCTTAAAATCAAAAATAACAAAAATGTGAAATGTAAACATTATTCACCTTAGCTTTAGAGATGATAGAGATTGAGATATGAATGGATTTGATTTGCTTAAGCTTTTTCCTAGCTTTTCTTCCTCTTACTCTTGTTAATGGTGGCTGGCCTCTTTTAAAAAATTTAATAAATGAAATGGACGTGTAGGGGGTACATTGCCAAGAGTTTAGGGATATAGAAATGGCCTCTTTCTGATTTTACCCCTCCTCTATTTTAATTTAACTCTTGCTTTAATTTAAAGGTTAAATGGAACGACTATCCATTAATTAAATCATATCTCAATCCCCTAAGAAGCATATTATTTTGTTTTATTCAACCAATTAAATATCCTAAATAATGTTAACAAAAATATGGGGCGTTACAAACTCCCCTCCTTAATGAATTTCGTCCTCGAAATTGCGATAAGGTACACAAAAAATCAAACAAGAAGGTAAAATATACAATCAAATAAGTTAGGATAAGGATCTCTAATCCTGCTCTCAATCTCCCAAGTACAGTCCCTGTCATCATCGCTCCACCGGACTTTGACTTATCCTACCGTTTTGGTTCTATGCCTCTTTTCATCTCTCGCAACAATATGAATAGGCTTCTTCACTATAGTCAAATCCGGTTCTACCACTAAATCATCTAGCATAGTCGGTGTAGTAGTAGTCTCCGGGTCTCAAACACAGTTCCTGAGATCAAAAACATGAAAAACCTCGTGGAATCCTACTAAACTGCTCGCTAACTTAACTCCATATCCCAGTTTCCCGATCCTCTCAACAATAGGAAATGGTCCAACGAGTCTCGGAGCTAACTTTCCTGATTTTCCAAATCTAATCATACCCTTCACCGGTGACATTTAGATGAAAACTTGGTCTCCAACCGAGAATACTAATTCTTTCCTTCTCTTATCTGCATAATATTTCTGCCAAAACTAAGCCTCCTTCATTCTAGCCCGAATGGCGTCAATCTTTTCTGCAAATTCTTTAACCAAATCTGGACTAAGAACCAACCTATCCCGGTCTCCAACCAACATATGGGAGATATGCATGGCCTTCTTTACAAAGATTCAAACGGTGCCATCCCAATACTAGTCTGACAAGAACCCTTGTCCAAGTGGTTAAGTGATTCGTCTTTGGTGCGAGAGGTCACAAGTTCGAAACTTGCGTAGCGTGATTCGAATGTTTATTGACATGTGATATGTTGTCCCAGTGACATGTTGTATATAAAGTACCACTTCAAAAAACTGTTGTTATACGAAAACTCGATTAAATGCAAATGGTCCTCCCATGATTCCCCTGAAATCTAAAACACAAGCTCTTAACAAATCTTTTAATATTTTGTTAACTCTTTCTGTTTGCTCATCTGTTTGCGGATGGTAAGCGGTACTCATCTTGAGCTTGGTTCCCAAAACTTAATGTAGACTCTTCCGGAACTCTCTATGAATAAGGAGTCTCTATCACTAACTATACTACTATTAATTTCATGCAGTCTAACCACAAACAACTTCGCTAAAACAGGTGCCATTCTGGTTCACTAAACTGGAATGGAATGGGCACACATGGTCAATCTATCCACTATGACCCATATACTATCATTTCCCTTTTTCGACCATGGCAACCCGTCAACAAAATCCATAGAAATTGAATCCCATTTCCATGCCGGAATATCTAATGGTCGAAGCAACCCACTAGGCTTCCCGTGTTCGGCCTTTGCCTGTTGGCAAATCAAGCACTGCTTTACACACAAGCCAATATTGCTTCATACCTTCCCAAAAGAAACTTCTCTTCACATCCTGATACATCTTAGTACCTCTTGGGTGAATAGAGAACTTTGAATTATGGCATTCCTGCAAGCCTTCTTCCCTCATTTTCCTACACTCAGAGCACATAATCTACCTTTCTTTCTCAACCACCCATTCTGGTCAAGACTGAAATCCTTTAAGTCACCGCTCTCGCTTCCATCTCTCAATTTCATGATCCGTTCAACTAATACCGCATCTTCTTCCTATTTACAAGCAATCTATTCGATCATCACTAGTTGAACTTCCAAATAAAATAATACAATTGTCTCCAATAGACCCAGCCTCGAATCTCCACTGCTGTGACGCCCCACCTCTATACCCACGCTAACCAAGAACACTACGGTGTAGTGCTGTCAACTAGCATGGAGAATAAGGCTGTTGAGGAGCGACCATCCATGTGATTGCTTATCACACGGTGGCTATAAATAAATCTTCGGAAACAAATATAGAAATAAACATAACGCAATCAGTCACAGACATCCATATCACAAAGGCGGAAAAAGATATGAATATATAACTAACACATGAAAGTGTACATCAGAGTAGTGGTCATGAAAGGACCACAAACACAAAAGAATAGCAACACGTGCTATACAAAAGAATACATCTATGAGTCTATATCTCAAGTGTAAACGACAAAAACTGCTAATCTAAATGGTCAACCAAAAGTCAGAGTAGTAAATCCCTGGGGGAGAAGTCAAGCAGAAGCACCTGTAACATCTCGGTCTGACCCGAGTATTATTTATAAGAAAATAATAAACGGATCAGTCTAGCTATAAATATCAGGTAACATGATATATAAAACAATAGATATGGCAAGAACATATAGTAACCATAAAGACATACTATGATAAGCATGTAAATGAAGATCATCAAGAGATCAAACAATATCAAAAGAATCTTCTAAAAAGATCCAAATTCACCTAAAAAAAGGTGATGACACACAAATTCACCAAAACATAAAAGCTGGAAAATCATAACAATGAAAGTCATGAAAATAGGCGTAGCACAAAATTCAGAAGACTACGCAAGAAATCCAGAAATCACAATATAGGAGCATGAAAACTCACAAAATGGGAGCATGAAAACTCACCTACACGTGTAACACAAAGCGAGACGCTATCTCATGGTTGCAAGCCATTAATTTTGACACACGAATGCCCCGAAGACCGTGGGGCGCTAACCCACATATGTGATGGCGAAACATCACACAAATGCGATGGCGAAACATCACAAGAGCGGGGTCTAGTCTCCTTCGCAGACAAAGAGACATCGCACAGTTGCTAGTCTAAAACACAAAAATGATCGTCATGATCATCAAGTAGTGTCAACTACACTAAGTTAGTAAATATAAAAGTTTAGCTTCATGTCCCATAACCACTTTCTTAACTTAAATATTTACGAACAAACTATAAATCTTCACTAGAAAATTGTGACAAAAGGTTCAATCAAACAAGTCCAAGAATTAACCGACGAAGCAAACGCAAGCGTTTCATACCACTTGTTTTACTAAGCCGTTTAATTCGATTTCTCATCCGAGTGAAGTAAAGGTTTGTATATATACTAATAGATTGGAAAGTGGTTTTTTATAAACGAGTTTGGTATTGAAAATAGAGTTGAAATCATTTTGATGAAAGAGTTTTGATATTTACTACTAGTATTGAAACCTTCATATTTCTAAAGTTGTTATCCCGCCTTTTTAGCAAGGCCGTGGTACCATAAAATCGACTGAGAAGCCCAAGATAGTTTGTCTCGATGAATGGTCAACTCAGCGTCTCAACAAAGCAAGTTCCGTTGAATGTTTTTCAGATAAAATCCCCCACGGAGGGGGGTCCAGGGGGGTGGCAACCCCCCAAGGTGGGGGTGCGGAGGCAACGCCCCCACTATGGGGTTCGACCTACCCGGTCAGGTCGCGGGGGTCCGGAGGGCAACGCCCCCGGCGGGGTGCGGGGCAGCGCCCCATCCAAAACGGTACGACCTAGTGAAGACCTAAGGGAGGATAGGATCGAGCGATCTAAAGGGGCAACAACCTAAGGTCTTAAACAAGGTCGAGCGACCTATAGAGGCATAGGGTCAAACGACCTAATGTGACGCGACCTAGCGAACTAAGTGGGTTCGCGAGTTAATGGTATAAAGACCGAGCGACCTAACATTCGAACAACCCAAGGAAGTAAGGGGCCGAGCGACCTAGAGGTGTTCGCGACCTAGTGGTCGAGCGACTTAAGGGGGTACGCGACCTAAGGGAAACTCGCAACCTAACATGGCCGAGCTAAGGTAAGGTGCGACTCAACCAGGTGAGCGACCTAAGGAAGACTCGCGACCTAACATGGCCGAGCTAAGGTAAGGTGCGACTCAACCAGATGAGCGACCTAAGGAAGACTCGTGACCTAACATGGCCGAGTTAAGGTAAGGTGTGACTCAACCAGGTGAGCGACCTAAGGAAGACGAACGACTTAAGGAACTCGTGGGTTAGAAGAGGCGAGCGACCTAAGGTCATACGACCTAACGGGGAAACGGCCTATTGTCATACGACCTAACGGCCTAAGGTCATACGGCCTAACGACCTAAGGTCTAAAACAAGGTCTAGTGACCTAAGGTCAAGAACGACCTAGTGGTTGAAGCGACCTAGCGTTGCCGCGACCTACGACCTAGAGGCCCACGACCTACGACCTAGCGAGCCAGAGCCGAGTGACCTAAGGCTGTAGAACGTTTTAAGGCCAGAAACGAGCTATTTGAAGGCCGAGACTTTTCCACGCGAACGACCTAGCATTGGCTGAACGACCTAAGTGCGGAATTTTACCAAAAACACTAAAAATTGGAGTTTTTCGCCAATCCAATCCAAACCAAATGCAAATATACATGCGAACATGATAGGCATTCAATCCCACAGACCAAGATAGTTATAGACAAGATTGTGAGATTAAAAATCTCACCTTTGCACAAATTCAATGAAGAAGAAGCTTGAAGTCAATAGAGAAGAAACTACAAGCTTGAATCTAATGTCTTTACTTTGATATTGGAGTTGGATGTTGAATTTGCTAATGAACTTGGGCTTGGAATTTTAATTTCCCTTTCGACTCACCATTAATTCTAAAACTAGAGTTAGGTAGGAATTTATGAAGAGATGAGGAGAAGGGGTTGTAACTTAGGTTTAATAGGCTAAACCAACCCAAAGTCCAAAGCGGGAAAAGTTAGTGAAATTACACTAACCCCAAACATATCAAAGTTTATACTTAAAAAGATTGTAAACGGCATTTCGAACTCAATGGAAGTGGTCTCGAGTCCTAATTTGACCGTTTGCAAAAAGTAGCTTTTAGGACCAATATCTGATTATTGACAAAATATTTAAATAAAATATTTAAATATAAAATCGATAAATATGCGGGTTGTTACAACTGCACTCTGCAATCTACTAATGCTTCTAAATCTTTCCATGTAGCAATCATTGCTAACACTACATTCTGATGTTCTCTGCTAAGTGCATCTGCAACCTTGTTGCCTTTCACTGGTGTGTACACAATTCCAAAATCATAGGTAGCGATAAACTTTAACCACCTTTGATGTCTCATGTTCAGCTCCGTTTGAGAGAATAAATACTTCAGCAACTTATGATCTGTATATTAGTCAAAACACTCTCCCAAAAGGTAATATCTCCACACCATCAATACAAAAATCACTGCAGCCAGTTCCAAATCATGTGTCGGATACCTGACCTCATGTGGTCTAAGCTATCTAGAAGCATAGGAAATCACTTTACCCTTCTAAATTAACATAGCTCCTAATCCTGTTCTACACGCATCCGTATAAACCACCAAATCCTGATTCCCTTCCGTAAAAAAAAACACAGGTGTATGGGTGAATAAGTGTTTCAAACTTTGGAATGCTTCCTGACACTTATCGGTCCATATAAACTTTGCATCCTTTCTCGTTAGCTTGGTCATCGGCGCAATTATCCATGAAAATTCTTAATAAATATTTGATTATAACCAACCAACCCAAAGAGACTCTTTATCTCCATCACTGTCTCGGGTCTCTTCCAACTATTCACTGCTTTAATCTTAGTCGGATCTAGTGACAACCCTTCCTCTAAGACTACATGATCCAGAAACTTCATTTCCTTCTTCCAGAAATGACACTTCGAAAGCTTCACCTTCAGCCAATGTTCCCTCAGTATCTCAAGCACTACGGAAACCAGTACGAACCTATCCAAGTGATCTCGGAAAATCCAATTCATCAAATCCATAAAGAATGCTAGCGCATTAGTCAGTCCAAATGGCATAACTTACCATTCGTACGACCCATATCTGGTCCTAAACGCCGTCAAAGGTATACTATCCTCCGCTACTTAGAGATGATGGAAACCTGTTTCCAAATCTAAGTGATAAAATATTTTGGCTCCACTCAACTGGTCGAACAAATCATCAATTCTCGGCAATGGATATTGATTCTTTGTCATCCTTTCATTCGACTTATGATAATTAATACATAGCATTAACTATCCGTTTGGCTTGTTAACAAACACTGCGGCTACGCCCTATGGCGAACTACTCGACCTGATAAAGCTCTTGCCGTCTAAATCCACCAACTGCACCTTTAACTCCCTCATCTCTATAGGAGTCATCCTGCTCGGCGGTTTGATTACTGGTTTTGCTCACGGAACTAAATCTATTCGAATCTCAATGGCTCCTTTTCGGTGGCAATACAATTACCGGCTCAAATACAACCACGAATTCTCTAACCATGAAAACTCGACTCAACTCATCCACCACTTCCATAACACCCAACAAAGCATACATCTCACCGCTAGAACCCTCTACCACTACCCTAGAAAAGGCCTATCGTAGAGCTGTAAAATGCTACCAAAACTTTTAGTAGCGTTTCTGAAATATCTGTGATAGACATGCAACTAAAAGTCTGAAACTTTTTGTAGCGTTGTAGAAAACTCTACAAAACTTGACCTATTGTAGGGTTTTAGAACCACTCAAAAAGTTTCAGACTTTTAGTACACTGCAATAAAAATACCCTTTTACAATGGGCAATGCCCGCTGTAATAATGGTTTCGCAATAGGCCAGCGCCCGTCTTCTTAGACGATGTTGTAATAGATGTAAAGGATTTTACAACGGACAATGCCCCTTGTAAAAGCCCGTTGTAGTAGACTTTTTTACAACGGTCTCTAGCCATTGCAATTGCATCATTTACAACTGTTTTTGCCCGTTGCAATAGCATGCTTTACAACTATTTTTGTCCATTGCAAAAGGGTCTTTTACTATAGTTTTTGTCTGTTGTTTAAAAAAATTCAAATAAGAAAAAAAATGTAAATACTATTACATTACACTCACAATTTTAAAATAAATTTGCCATTTAAACCAAAATATTGTACCAATAACAAACATATTCGTGCATATCTTTTAAAAATAACAAAAATGATTTATATTTCTAAATGCCAAAATGATTCATGTATTCTTAGCACTTGTTCAAACTCAACAGTGAAGTTTGTTGTAACGACCCGGAATTTTGGGTCGTCAAATTTGAACATTTAATTCATTTTAAATGTCGAATATGGATTATAATTTGAATTTTGAAATAGAAGATTTTGATTAAATTAATAGAATTAGTTAGATTTCAAGTACGAGAATTTAATTGAAATTGAATAATACTAATTTAATATTAGAATTAGGATAATTGCTAATTTTGAGTGTAAATAGGGATAAAATTAGATTCTAAAATTTATTTTGAGTCTAATTGGATTTGAATTATAATATTGGACCATTGGATGGAATTAAAAGTCGATAGATTAAATTTGGAATTTTATATTAATTTACTAATGGAATTTAATAATATAATAATGCAAATAGTCATATTTTGATTTAAACTAAACCAGAATGATTTTAGATGTGAATGTAAATTTTATACGGGTTATAATAGAGTTAATAAAATTATAAAAGTGAAATTTTAAGTGGTTTCGACGATTGTGAAAATCGCTCGATTTAATCGACGAGTTAAGATAGCCTTCCGGGCACAGTCTCGGAATTCGACGAAACTAGTTCCATTGGATCCGTAATAGTTAGTTATTATCAGATTTCAATTTTCGTAGCAATCAGAGTTGTCGTTTGACTCTGGCAGCTTAAAATGCTTAGAAAACACTTTAATCGATTTAATTTAAAATTGATCATTTATTTCCGTAACTCATGCATACGATCAAATTAGCTTCCGAAACACGTTCCATTGTGTTCGAAACGCGGAAAAACTCTAGAAACGCCTGTCGAAACATGTAGTTTGGTGTTCGTTTGCATAAGATGTTAAATTGAAAATTATATTAATAAAATAATATTAAATAAATGTTATAAAGCATGTTAATAACCCAAAACCCTAGTTTGTTCATCAGCCGCCGCGCCTATCGTTTAATGGCCGAAACTTAATTTCGTTCCCCTTCATTTTTCTCTCAACCTATTAAGCTTTTGCAAAAATTTCTATCTAGAGACTCGTAGAGGGAAACGAGATCTACGCGACGTACGGTAATGATTGAGTACAAAGCGGTGGATTTCTCGAAACTGGCTCGCGTTCGTGCTCCGGTCGCGCACGTTTTTCGAGAGCTGGAGATGACCGAGCTCGCGCGCGTTCCGGGGGGAGATGAAGTTGACATGGGGCTTCGAGGTGGTAGTTGCCGATCGAGCTAAATCTCGATGTGGGAGTTGCGGCATCAAACCCTAGTAACGTCGGCATGGGTTCGTTTTTACCTGGATGGAGAGAAATATCATGAGGGGAGAAGAAGAACGTGCGGCCTGATTATGCTGGTAAAATAAATTTAAATAAAAGGGAAAATTTGTTTTAAATTTTGTATTCAAACTTTGAAATTTCATAACTTGTTCATACATTATCAGATTTCGATGATTTTGGTAGCGCCGAAAACGCCGCGTCGTACTCTACGCTGCAGCGCAAGTTTGGAGACGATCGGAGAAAGTGGAAAATTTCGGTTAAATCGAACACCGTTCGGTTTATTTTAAATTTCGAACGCTCGCCGAAACTCAAGGTGAGTTATTCTTACTCACATCTAGATGCTAGACAATTTAAATAGTCAATATTTAAATATTTGTGTGATTGGTTGAATATAATTGTTGTTATCAGTCTGGATGGATATTTATATACAAGATGTGCTAATATTTGTGATGCAGGGCAAACAGGTTGGAGGGATCCAACTGGATTCCTCACGATGTAGAAATTATTTTTATAATTGATAATGCAATCTGTTTGTATGGTATGATTGATAAATCTGAAATTAAATTGTATTGGGATATTGTTGGATAAATTATAAATCCAGAATTTAATTATAAATGAATAAATTGGGTTTTTAGGAAGTAAAGGATATTGTTAAATAAAGAATTTAAAAGAATTAAAATTGGAATCTGTTTGGGATGCAATTGGAAAT
Source organism: Allium cepa (assembly GCA_030765085.1). Classification (NCBI taxonomy): domain Eukaryota; kingdom Viridiplantae; phylum Streptophyta; class Magnoliopsida; order Asparagales; family Amaryllidaceae; genus Allium; species Allium cepa. The sequence goes on along the minus strand of CM060938.1, from coordinate 71,718,293 downwards.
TGGTAAAATTTGGAATGATAAACGAAGAGAAAAGTTATCAGTTGATAAATGTGAAAGTAAAAATATTTGGAGATAAATTCAATAGAAATTATAAATGGTTATAAAATAACGATGGGATTATTTGGTGATGTTTCCAGGAAATTAAAGTATATTTTCAATGAGGCTTTCCAAATATAAATTAGCAGTTTAAAATGTATATAAAATATTTTGAAATGCATTTTTACCATTTGGATTTTATTTAGGAAATTTGTAAGTATTATTTTCCTTTAATAAATTCTCACAACTTTTATTTAAAAGATTTGTAAAACCGAATTTTGAAAGTGAATTTCCGAGAATTGTGTATAAACTCCAAAGGAGTTTATTTTGAAAACCTAGAAAGGAAATTTATGTTATTAAAACAAAAATCTGAATTGAAATAAATCGACAGAATTTATAAGAAAGATTTTCTGGGTTGTTTGAATGGGAGTGAGTTTCCCTGGAAAATCGAGTTCGAGTTTTAAACAGATTTTAATAAAAGAAAGTTTAAAGTTCAAACTTGTATAAAAGAGTGTTTTGAAAATTATTATTTTAAAGTAACTATTAATAAATTAGCAATAGTAAATTTTTATGAATTCCTTAGTAATTATTTTACAAATGGATTTGTTTAAAGGGCTAGTTTTGACCTAAGTTATGGAAATTAATATTAACCTTTTAGACTCTACTTATAAGTTTAGTTTAAACTAAACCCTTATTTACAATCAGAATGTATATCCTAATAAATGGTTTAACTTTACATATTTGGAATTTTATTTTTGAGTAATAATTAGTAGTAAATTTCCATATTTTAAAATATATTTCATAATAAAGTGTTTTAATTGTTTTAATTCTAAATTGTTTTGAATTGGTTATTTCCAATGGGAATAAATGGTAAAGGATTTACCTTGTAAAGGAAGAACTTTGGGAAATTGTTTTCAAACGAGTTTTGAAATTTGGAAATATATCTTGAAAGATATTTGAGGCAAATAAATAATGTGGAAAATTATTTATTGTGTGATGGATGTTTGTGAATATAAATTGATAGTTAAATCACCGACTATCAATATTGGACAAATGCGTTGATCGTTTTGAAGAGACCGGGATCGAGATTTATTTCTCGAAAACCACTTCGATCCGGTTTGTACGTTTCGTGTGAAAAACATGTTCGGAGTCGAAGATGGAGCAGTGAAGTGCAAGGGCTAGTCGCTACTAATCCTGAGGATATTTCCAAAATGGATGTAGTAGGAGTAGTGCCTTCGGTTCCGTTCGAACCCGGGACGGACTTGTATGGACGAATGCTTTCGGAACATCGTCAGGTGGGCGATGGGCATTCTAAGTGAAACGTTCTAAAGGTAATGCTTAGCCTCAAGCCTCATCAACCGGGAATGACTGAAAATCAGGGGATATGCAGCAAGGCTTCGTGGGTAGCCCCCACTTGAGAGTAAGGTCATCCCTGTCTAGATGTCCCTTTTTATTTCGGCTTAGTGGTGCGGTTGCTGATCCCAACCGCGGGGTGATCTTATTCGTAACTGTCCAGTAAGGGATGGGTCCGGCCTTGTGTTGCAGGGGATCGGGCGTGGTCCTCGGTACGGTGATCTAGGCCCCGTACTGTGACAGGTGGTACCCAAGTGCCTAATCATTAGTTGGAATCCATTCTCCCTACGTGCCTTGTACGAATTTTGTTTGTATTACCCACTTTGTGGCTAGTAGATGGAATTTAATCATGTAACAATTTCGGCTATTTTATAAGTATTTGTATATAGACCCTATTATAATATCAGAGGATTTCTATAAAAAGTGTTTTAGCTATCGTAAGGTAAAAACCCGACATGTTTATTTGTGGCGTGGTCTTACGAGATGCTTTTGTTTTCAAAAGGATTTTGAAACTTTAATAATCAATTTGGATGCATTATTATCAGCCGGTATTCCAGACTGACTCGGGTGTTATTTCATTATAATGCTCGGGTCAGACCGAGTATTATTTGTTCAGGACAGGATGCTTTGGAGCAGGAGAGGAGCTGGAGTCCGAGACGTATTATCCGTATTTATATATATATATATATCCGCTGCTATGATTGTATGGTATGTCTGATTGGTAATTGTGATGTATGAGATACTCTGATGATATGATGTATAAAACAGATATAGTTCTCATTTTTTGTAAAGTTCTATTATTGTGTATTATATTTTATTCCACTGCGACTGTGAGATTCTGATATTGTTTAGTTTTTTCTACTTCTATCTCTTCTTCTTTAACCCTAATGGTTCGTATTTCTATGCCTCTTGAGTTAACAGAGGCAGAGTAGTGTTGATTCAAGGGGTACAGATTTGTGGGTCGTCACATTTGTTTTCGACAGCAGTTAGTCCAAATGTTACATTTATACTCCGTAAATAATCATTCTTGTACAAACGCTCAGAGAAATTACATCCCCTGAATTGGGAGACGAAGGATTAAAAAGGGGAGAATGAGGGGAATATAAAATAGTAAATAATAAGTCACGTAGATCAGGCATCCTACAAACTGAGTTCTCAATTTTTGGACTTGGAGTGCTTCACCAGCCAATCTATAACAACATCAATGTTTGTCAAGTTCTTGCACGATATCATGAAGCAACATACTTCCCAGCCATTTATGTGCTTTAACCTCCTGTTAAATGAAAAATAAACCTTATCATTTTGTTTGTCTTTGAATATGGCAAGGATAGTCAAGACACGGGGAAGTTACATTACACTGAGATCGCTAATTTTCGCAACTGGTGGTTTCAAGGACAAACAATAATTGGAAGTTCATAATGACTAAAACATACTTTTGGGGTTTGCTTGTGTTAACTGAAATGATATAAGTCAAACTAGGCGTATCTAGTTTAAGGAAGTGTTATGTGCATTTTTAAGAACATGCATCTCTGTCAACTTATAAAGTGTTGTTGCTACTCATAATATAGTAGCTGCTCCTTTCACAAAACATCTTGGAGTTTGTTGCAATTCACCACAAGGTACTTTAAAGTTTTAAATTGATTAGGCAGCTAAGATAGGTTAACTAGTTTGCATTATTCTCAACTCAAATAAAGCCTTGAAAGTTCAAACTTCGCAGAAAATCAAAGTAACTGCAAATGGAGCTTTTAATGTTTTACAATGACACCTTATACTAAGAGCCTAACAAAATTTAAGCAGTAGAATGATGGTAGCTAATATTACATTGCTTCCACCAAAGCCTCCTTGGATAAAGCTTCAAATTGGTCAGTATTGTTTCCAAGGATAAGCAGTGGGATCCCATAAAGGGATGGCTTTCTTATTAAATCATGAAGTTCGCTATTTGAGATGGATAAATTGTCATTATCGGCAGCATCAACGACATACCTGAAAAGAGAATAAAAGTTACATAAATATGTGATATACGAATAATATTCATAATTTTATAGCATCTCATGCATTTAGTGAGAAGACAACAACTAAATAAGCACTCCAAACTACAATTTGTAGTAACCATTGAAGTCACAGTAAACATTCAGATATAATTGTAAAGCAACAGTCACATGCTGTTTTATTGTTATGCAAACAAATCTACCATCTTGTGTAATATAATTCATATCTTCACATGTTGTTCTATTGTTCTATTGTACTTGTGGCTAAAACTAATATGTAAGCTACCATATACTGTATATATCTTAAATCATAGTAATGAAGTGTAGGTGCATGTCAAACTGTAACAAAAAACATTTTAAAACCATAAACATTACAGTTGCTCACAAATTCAAACATGAATTCAGGAATAAAGGTTCTTTTTTTAACACGAATAGTACCATTTTTTATTTCACACAAAAAATAAGAAAAAAATCTAATATGCATCCTCACAGGAAATTTCTATTTGGCCTTCCTGCATCCTCATCTTACATATGCTGCAAATCAAACAAGAAAATGACAAAAACGAAATTATATAGCTGGTTGATAACTACTATAGACAATGGTACAAAAGTTTTATTTTTGAAGACGACAATATCACCTCACACAAATAATAGACATCATATATTTTGAGTTCAACTCTGTTCTACATAAATTTAGAAAGTCATATCCAACATATGCCAAAAAAACAAACCATTATTGTAAAATTCAGCAAAACACAAGAAAGGGTCGCTAGCCAAACTGTCAATATACCCTATGCCTATGCCAGAGCATGCTTTTCATATGCACGGTATTACTATCCTATCATTAATATATATACTCGCCACCATATTTTTTCAACTCTACCACCCAAAAGGACATAAGATGGTACTTTGAAATGGCACATCCATACGTTCAATAGAGGAAGTGCATTAATTTCTCACTTTACTTTTCTATACTTTTAAACTACCTAATAAACAGATTAACATCCATTTCTACCAAATTTATCAAGGATGGAAGGTAATCTCTACTCAGCCAATTCCATTTGTGAAGACATCATCTATCTTTTCATATTGACTGCTCATTATTTGAATTTACAGGCCACGGTTTCCATACGTTTCTTGTTGACTGTAGTTAAAATCATTAGCAATGAAGACTTTCTATAAATTTTAACATATTTTATCACTCAAAAGGAAAAAATTATTTGGGACAATAAAATTTAAAATCAAAATATACCAAAAAATAAAAATGAAAGGAGACATTACTCGACCAAAAGTTCCATGTTCCTCATAAAAGAAAGGAACAGGGCGACGTCTTCGTTCATCACATTTGAATTCTGAAAGCAAGTGATAAGTGCGGCTTTACCAATAACAAACGTTCTTACATAAGCATCAGAGGACTGAGTGTTTCCAGTTTCTAAACCAAGAACTTTGCATTGCTTTCTTTCCACTATCGATCGCAATCACTGAAAGGTAGCAGACAATAGAAATTTAATAGTAGTTGAGGGAGCGAAAGTTATAGCACTATAGAAAATTGACATGTTCAGTGTTTGTTATTGGTAAAAAACGAAGAATCTGAATACTATCTATGAACCAATTTCAAGTACACCTCGCATATAATTCCAATCTTTTGGTATACAACTTTTAACTGTAAGTAGTGATAATATGGTCAATCAAACCGAACAATACATATACAACAAATATTGCAAGAAGAAAGAAATGAATAATACCTTTAAAAAATTCTCTATTGCTTTAAAGCAATCTCTCAATTGCGATACGGTCTTGTTATTTATAATTATTCTTGCAGCAGTGCAGCTTGTCGATTTAGGAATTAGGGTTTTTGAGAAAGACGGTCTAGGAACATGGAGGCGGATTTAGGAACGTGAGAGGCAGGTTTGGGAAAAGGTTTCACGGAAGAAAGTATTGCGTTTTGGTGGGAAGAAGTAATTTTTAGGCACAAAAGGCGGGCTATGAAATTTTCGGGGGAACAAAAGCAGAGGTCTGGGTTACTATTATTATTATTATGATTTAGACCTTATTAAATATAATTCACTGATTACTAATAATTAAATATAATAAATTTAAATATAATAAATAATTATTAATAATAAATAAATTATTAACATTTAGTAAATTGTAGTTAATATTTATTACTTACATTTAATAATTAATATTAAATAGTTAATATCAAATAACTAATAAATAATAGTTAAATTTTAATAATTAGTATTTAATGTTAAATTTAACATGTCATTCATAATTATTAATTATAAATTACCATTTATTTATGAATTATTAAGTATTAATTATTTTTTATTAATTATAAATTACTAGTTGTTAAAATATTTATTAATAATAATTAATAATTTGTAGGATAATTATTAAATATTAATTATTATTAATTTGTAGGATTATTATTATTTATTAACATTAACATTAAATATTAATTATGATTAATCTATAAGATTATTACTAATTATAAATTATTAATATTATAAATTATTGAATATTAATTAATATTAAATATTAATTTCATTAACAATTAATTATTAAATATTAATATTATTAATTATTCAATATATTTAATATTTAACTATAGTTAAATATTGATGTTATTAGTTATAAAATATTAATTAATAACATTAATTATTACTTCTTATCATTAATTTTGATTATTACTTCTTAATTATTAACTTTTAATGTTAATTATTAATTATTAAACATTAATACTTGTTTATTAATTATTAAATATTTAATAATTATTATTATCTATTAATTATTAATAAATTTTGATTATTGAATAGTAATTATTAATAATAATTATTAATGGTGATTGTTTCATATTTCAAATTAATTATTATTATTTAAAAATTAATAATAATCATTAAACATTAATCAAAGGCAACTACGATCAGCGGTTAAGACTTGTTGAAAATTGGCATTTCCTACAATATGTAGAAGAAAATAGTTGCATTTGACATCTATCACAACGGGCAGACGTAGCTAAAAAATCTACGACTAATGAAAATAATCGAGAAAATTAATTATTTAAGTGTAATTATTAATTAGTAAAAATTAATTATTAAATGTTACTTCATATTTACTAATTACAATTTAATGTTAATTATAAACTGTTAATAATTAATATATATATATATATATATTATTAATTATTAATTTTTAATATTAATTTTTAATGCTAATTATTTTTCAAAAATTATTAATATTTAGTTTTAATTATAATTATTATATATTTAATATTGATTACTCGATATTAATTACTAATAACTGGAAAGTAAAATCAACCCTGTTGGAATGCTGATTATATATAATAATTAGTAATTAGTGATTATTTATTAATAATCGTTCATTATTATAAGTTATAAATGATTAATATAATGTTATGAATAATTTATTGTTAATATTAATAAATAATATAATATTATTAATGATTAGTAATTAGTAATATAATATTATAATTAGTAATTAGTAACATACGATTAATATAATTTATTAATGATTAATTATTAAATATTAATAAATAATAAATATTAATTTTAAGAAACATTGTAATTATTAATTATTGATTTTCGACAATTGGCAATAGACATTTATTATAACGGGCATTTATGACCGTTGTAAAATTGGCATCTATTACATCGGGCATTTTTAGCTCGTTGCTAAATTGGAGCCTATTACAACAGAAGTAATGAGCGTTGTAAAATTGGCACCTTTTACAACGGGCATTTTGTGACCTTTGTAAAATTGACATCTATTACAACGGGTATTTTGTGAATGTTGTAAAATTGGCATCTATTACAATGGGCATGAAAGGACCATTGTAATAGCACTCTATTACAACGGGTAGTCATTGCCTGTTGTAAAAAGGGCGTTGTATAGGGCATCTATTACAACGGGCCTGAATGGACCTTTGTAGTAGCCTTCTATTACAACGGACAGCCAATGTCCATTGTAAAAAGGACGTTGTAATGGGGTATTTCCATTGTAGTGGTAGCGTGTCGTATCATAGTGTTTACAGAAATGCTACTAAAAGTTTTGATAGTGTTTTTTCGTCGCTACGAAAGTCGTATCATGGCTGTTTACATTTATTTTCGTAGCATTTTTAGAATGCTACTAAAAGTTATTAATTGTTTTGTAGCATACTGTACATGCTAACATTTCCTACTAATGGCTTGTACCGTTTCCAACCATTGTTCACATAATGATCTTAATAAAACCAGCAATCAATCACATAATCATTATATTCAAACCAACAATCAATCACATAATCATCATATTCAAACAATTGAAATAAACATGTTAATCACATAATCAAATATAATATCTATGACCATAATCACATAAACTTATTTTATTTTTACAAACTTATTAACTTAGTTAAATTATAATTAAACTTAAATAACTTGTATAAATTTATTTAATTTTTATAAAATGTAGTTAAATTATATAAAACTTGGTTAATTTTTAAAATTTTGGTTAATTTTTATAAAAGTTAGTTAAATTTTTATAAAGCTCGGTTAACTTATTTACACCTTTATTTATATTAACTTAAACTTATTAAGTATCTCAATTGCTAAAACTTAAAATGTCATAACTTATAACTTATATTTTAATAAACTCAAACTTATAAATTATCTCAAATTTAAACTTTATTAACATAGGTAATTTTTATAAATTATCTTAAACTTATAAACTTTTCATAAACTTAGCTAATTTATTATTATTATTGTAAACTTAGTTATATTATTATTATTATATACTTACTTATATTTTTTATAAAACTTAGTTAACTTAGTTAATTTTTATGAACTTAGTTTTAGTTATTGTTGTTGTTATTAGTAGGCATATAACTTAGTTGATTTATTATTATTATAAACTTAGTTAACTTTATCAAACTATAGTTTATTATTATTATAAGCTAAGTTAATTTTTTATCAAACTTAGTTTGTTATTATTATTATAAACTAGTTAATTTTTATAATGCTTAGTTAATTTTATAAACATATTTAATTTTTATAAACTTAGTTAATTTATTCAAACTATTGTTTATCATCATCATTATTATTAAACTTTTAACTTATCTCAATTGCTAAAGCTTAAAATATTTTTCATAAACTTAGTTATTTGATTTTTATTTTTATTATAAACTTAGTTAATTTTTATAAGCTTATTTAACTTTTATAAAACTTTCTTAACTTAGTTAATTTTTATAAACTTAGTTTTTGTTATTGTTTTTTTTGGCAAAGCCGACGGGGTTAAATGGACCCCTACCATTTTTTTGCTGCACCAAGAGGAGAAAGGAGAAACAAGCCATCGGCTTGTTATTGTTATTATTGTTATTAATTATAAAACTTAGTTGACTTAATTAATTAATTATTGTTATTATTATAAACTTAGTTAATTTTTAACAAAATATAGTTTATTATTATTGTTCTTATTGTTATTGTTATTACAACTCGGTTATTTTTTTTTATCAGATTTAGTTTATTACTACTACTATTATTATTATAAACTTGTTAATTTTTATAAAACTTAGTTAATTTATTCAAACTATTGTTTATTATTATTATTATTATCATAAACATAACTAATTTTGTCAAGTTTGTTAATGCTTATCAAACTTAGTTAATTTTTTCTACTAGAACTAATAGTGACATATCGTGTACATTTTATAATTATTTATTTTATAGGTCTGTGGGTGTGGCATGACAACATAATATCAGTAAAACAGTATTATATGATTTATCATCAATGAATCTTTGCTTCACAGTTCAAGTTTTGGTTTCCAGAATAGCTTGATTTATCGTCGATGAAATATAACAAAATTCAACAGATTAAAGTTAAAGAACTTGTATAAATACAAGTGTAATTTATGTTTATTTAGCAAACGATGTATAAAGAAGAAAAAACTCAACATTCGGAGTCCAAAAGATGGTACTTTAATTTGCAACTCTAAAATTTGATGATACAAGGTGATTCGAATAATTAGATTCGATGGAAATATCTAACCTGAACTGAATTACACCAGGAAAAGGATACACGGTGATTCGAATAACTTGATTTTAGGTAAGCCCCTAAACAATTGCTTTGGCATTGTTTAGTGCGTTGTCGCTTCCGAGTTGTTTTCTAAGTGCATTCTCTACGCCCGCCATTTCAAGTACGGTTCTCACCATTTCAAGTACTTATAATTTGATGCTCTATGAAAACTCCCAAGATGACAGAAACGACATCTAGATTTGTACTGTATATTTAAATAAGTTACCAATGCTATTGACATTTATATTCAGCATCCAAGTCGAGAGGAAAATATTAGCGATCCTGGAATGAAACATTCATGAGGTTTATTGTTGAACCCATGAATTGCATAAAAATACAAATAAACTATGTCATCAACTACCATATGGAAGTTATCGAGGTAAATATCTTTAATTCACACATTATGAATGATTCCATTGCAACCAAAGTTTATAAATAATACTGTAACGTCCCGCCTTTTCGCACGATTTAAACCGACAGACGTGCCAATTCAAACCATACAGAAGGGCGGATTGTTATGGGGTAAATAAGAAAACAAAGAAGAAAATAAAACAAAACAGAATCTCACAGCGGAAGGATAAAATACAATAATAAATATATAGTTCGTAAACGGTTTACAAAACACTTGATTCTTCTTTATACAATAAGTATCAGAGTTACACATACCAATACAATCAATGCAGCGGAACAGTATGAGTGTGGTGCAAAACTATAAATAATAATAATACGGGTTCTTCGTCTTCGTCCTCCAAAGCTAAAGTCTTCAATCCTGAAACGCCCGGACTGACCCGAGCGAATTGAAAAGACAAAACACTCGAGTCAGAACTAAAAGATCTTATGTGAGTTAAATTAACAGAAATAAATATGAGTGCAGTAACTCAAGAGATGCTCGGGATTTACATCTCCGAAGGATCCGTTAAACTATGTACTATGTAGTATATTGCGCTATTATAATAGTGTCTATTTGTAAAATAAACTTACTTTTTAATAGCGTTAAGGGGTTACCCATATAGCCCTTAACACACAATATATTCCCATAGTCTATACAGTACCGTAATCACCCCCGTACTGGGCGTCGTTAGAGGGCACTCCATAGGTATGGTACAAAGCCAAAATCGTATAAGGCGCGCTAGGGTAGGTGACACGGCACAACTAGGCAATGCCAGAGTAGATATACCAATTACGCTTCCGGGCCGATGGTAACGCGTAGCCGCAGCTACCGCCCACCTCGAACAAACTCCCCCAAAATCAAAGTAAAAGTGGCCACTGAATCAATCCAAAGTCAAAGTATAATATCGAAGAGGAGTGTCCGATCAGAGGAATGACCTCATTAACCCGTCGATCGCTCCTGTTTTAGCCACCTTATGCCAACTCACGGGAGTCGGGTCCACGTATTTACCTTACAGGAAACGTCGCCACCAACCTACTTCATTCTGGAATCTCCACCACGTACACGGTTAGTCAAAGTGGTTTTCGGTATCGACAGAGAGTATGTCCATATCCGATCCCGGTCTCTTTGCCAACCCATCGTTATTATAACACCGCGGTTATTTAAAAATAGTTTATACATTAAAACCAGAATAAAATTTTCCATTTCAAAACTATGAATACGATATCATTTTAAAACCTAAAACAATATGATATCATTTTATCCAAATATAATTCTTTCCCAAAAATCATACTGCTTTAAAATCTATAATATTTGGAAACCAACATTTGAATTATATTTTCAAAGCATAATATTTCGAAAATTCATAGTTTTAAAACCATAACTTCTAGAACTTGAATGTTTTGGATATTCAACGGTATATAAAATAAATGGTTTGACTTTAAGGTTACTTTTTAAAGAAAAATATTTTCCATGGCTTTACAAATATATTTCCTTATTTAAAGTCTAAACCATAATTTAAATATCACTTTCAAGTTCCAAAACCATTTCAATTTCTATATATATATATATATATATATCCATTTGGAGTATTAATATTTCAAAACTAAAGTTGGAATTTTATTCTTTCAACAAATCAATTGTTCTATTATTTAGTCTTGAATATTCACATAAAATCCATAAATACAACTCCAATTTCTAGAAATTTAATATTTCCTTAAATTTAATTATACTAGAATATTCATTTAAATTTATCTTGGAAAAACTCCAGTTATAAATATCATACCTTAAAATTTCCAAACTTAAACATATAATATAAATTATCAAATTCCATTTTCTAAAAAATTTTCATTTTTATTTAACAGATTTATACACGGCCTAAATTCAAAAATTTTAACTTCATATGTATATATGTAGAAGAATAATATTTATAAAATATCAAAACTTAAAATTTTCATAAACCGTATCCCATCCAAACCATAGAAATCACTTTAAAATATTTTATATATCGACCGCGGTGCCTGTATATAATTTTCTGTCCTATGGTCAAGTGATACGGATATTTATCATTTCAATCCGCAATTAAAAAAAAAATTTTGCGGTTGTATATCATTTCAAACCACAATCCCGAATGAAACGAAAAATGCATGATAACTTGCAGTTAAATGATATAAAATAAAACATCCATTCATTCATCATCATCCATCATCCAAATCAAAATCATCATCCAATACTAAATCAATATCAATATATATCCGAGAATATATGACCTGTAATAACTGGCAGTTATATTCAAAAATAAATTTAACACTATTAAACTAACAGTTTATATGCAAATAAATAACTATAACTGTAAATCTATATGCAGTAATAAAATTAAATGAACAGTTATATTAAATAAATGCGATTTAACAGATATGATGAATAAAACATGCCAAACAGTCATACTAAATTTCTACTCATATCTAAAATGAATTTAACAAACATAAATACTTTTAGAAGTTGTGAGTGGGTTAAAACACTCACCTTTTGAATTTAAATCGAATTTAAACCCGATTTAAACTCAAAAAATCCGACGGTCCCCAAATCTGTCCAAACCAGCGTCATTAGATCCAGAACTAAATTACGATCCTAATAAAAGAAATTTCGCGTGAATTGGAGAACGTATGAAAAAGATATTCATTTTAAACGATTTGAAAACAAAAATAAAATAAAATAAAATAAAACAAAACCCACTTAACTTCAATGGCCACGTCAGCTAAAAGCTACAGCACATCGTCGAATTTTTTTCTGGTCAAACGAATATCCAAAACAGAAAACGAATTGTACCAGCAGATTACGTGTCTCGAGAACTTCATCATAAATTTTTTTGGAATTTTTGTGGAGAGTTTGAATTTTATTAGAAAATTTGAATTGTAGATAGATTAGGTTTTGCAACCATTGAGAAAGAGAAAGAGATGAAGAAAAATGAACGTACAGCCAATTGACAATAAAAAGGAGGCTAGGGTTTATCACAGCATATTTATAGATAGATCGCAAAAGGATAGGTGTGCACGAATTTCAACGTGCAAACAGAAGTGGTCCCAAAAGGATATTAATTATACACATTACGGATTAAATTATTTCTTTCTCAACATTTACATTGCATTTTAAGCGTATTCACACATGTATAATTAGATGCTTCATTTAAATTTCCATATATATATTCACAATTCCATAAATTTCCAATACATAGATAAATTTCCAATTTCAACTAAATTTCTAAATTACTGTAATAATTACAGATTAAATTTCTATCCATTCTCAATAGATTTACGTTTACATACTAAAATCCACATTTCTATGTACATTTGAATTCCATATTATACATATTTTATTTATCTTAATTACTTCCAACTTAAATTTCAATCAACATAAAATGTTTTATTCAGTTTCCAATAAATTTCAATCATGCTTTAAATCCAAATGAATAAATAACTTAATTCCCATTTAAGCATTTTTCATTTGATTTGCAATCAACCTTATATGATCAATTAAATCCCGATATATTAAATAAACGTTATTTCCATCATTCTTTATCCTATGAAGAAATTTAAGTTATTCACACCTATTACTAAATTTCATATTAATGCACACTAATTTACATTTATTGCAATGGTTACCAAATATTTCCCTGCAATAATTCATTCCCCTATACATACTTACAATTCCACTTAAACTTTACTATACCCATTTATTTCCTCAACATTAAAACCAACGTTACCTCAATTCCACTAATGTACACTTATTCTATTATCACTTACTAACCATTCAAATTTTTATTAACAAATAGGCAGGTAATTCCTATGTTACAAATTTTTAATTCATCCTAATCCCTTACTATTGACATACATTTGCATTACTTACATATCATTTACAATGTTACCCAAAATCTCTATCCATTATAATTAATACCTTAAATAAGTTTCAATTTATATTCAAGTGAATACATTACCCTTTTTCGTTATGTCATCCATTTTTCACAAGAAACGTTTTATCGTTTCGACAACATTTTATTTCAAATCACCTACATTGATTTGTGTACGTCTCTACTATTTAAAGCATTAACATTCTCACCTTCATCTAAATCTTCATTTATGAATATTTAAAAATAAATTTCACTTATTTCCTATTTATACACTTATAAATTCCAATTCCAAATAAATAGATAAATCTCCGTTTGCACTACTTAAATCAAAAATCAGCGATTATCCTATCTATACATTTTAAGTGGATGGATCAAATGTTGTATTCAAAAATCTACTTCATAATATTCTTAGATTTAAACTCAACTCTCTATTAACAGAATATTTAGATGTTTAAACTTCTTTTATTACCATTAACTTATTATTATACATTAAACTTAAATATACTGACAAAGCTTGTTTTTGGTACTCTTTTCATTTCCATAAATAAAATTAGCAGTGGATTCATACCTTATTATGTGATTAACTTTAATTCCACCTAACTAAATATTTACATAATCTTTTATTTGCAACAAATCAACTATTTTATATTAATTAAATTTAATCTTCCTGGTTTACTTATTCATAGTATGTAATTCAGTTACTCACCCTAACCTATTTATTTGAAATCCAATCCAGATTATTTTTACTAAGTTCCAATTTCCAAAGGTTACTGCATTTAATCCAATTAATTGCAATAAATTCTAATAAATTTGATTTTATTGGATTACAACTCAAAATAAATCAATTATTACTCAACCACACAGTTAACATTTCTTTTATGATTCATTACAGTAATATTTCCCAATTCTCATCTTTATTTTCATAAATTACTGGATTTCAATTTAATTGAAATTTTGTTAACTTTACACATAAATAAAAGCTTAAACCTCAATTAATTCATTCCTAAGATCACACTAATTATTATATTATAAAATGGACCTTTCCCTTGGTTACATCTTATTTATTCTCTTACCAATATTCCACACTAACTGCAATAATTTAGTGCATTAATTGAAATTGATCAAAATAAAACTTAACCAACAAATAGAATAAATACGTACAATAATTATTGTCATTAAATCTATTTCATAAGTCTACACTCAATTAATTCCTTAAAATAAGTTTTACGTTTATAAATTTACCTTCACACTTCCCGTTACTATTTTAATAATTACTAAAGTAACATTTTCATAATAACAACATTAAAATTTCTCAATATTTAGATGAACTTTATTTCCAAATACACACTACCAAATTTCAATCACTTATGTTCTATCCAACATTCTTTTAGATTTTATTTCCACCAATTAGTTCATCCAATATTTTCATCCATTTATTAACAAATTTTCCATTATACAATTTCAATTCTCCTTATTATTATTTCATTAATACTATTACCAACTTTTATTACTTTTAGTATTAATTAAACAATCTTATTTAATTAAGAGGTTATAATGTTGTATTCACTATTCCCATTTTCACTCCAAAACTCAAACAGCCGTTTCAATTGCATTTGGATTTGCATTAAATTGGTTATCCATCAACTGCCATCTATATTACCACCTTAATTCACATACAATTACAGTCCTTTTTAATATATTAATACATAGGTAATTTAAATTTTGTCTTTATTTCTTTAATTTACATTTTATTCAAGTGCGACAATTTACGCTATTTCTTTATTGATATTTCACCTAACTTTCAACAATTAAGTTAAATACCCGTTTCTACAATTCATTATTAGTTATAAATTTAAATCTCATTTATTTATTCAACTTACACACAGGTATACATCTTACACTATCTCAATCATTGGATTTTCATTTAGCGTTCATTCCAGCATAAATTCTATCTCTTTTATATATATATATATATCTTTATTTTTCTTTACAAATTTTTTTTTTATTACATATTCCCTTTTTTAACTAAAATTTAATCGTCGAAATTTACGGGTCGTTACACTCTCCCCCACTCAAAACTTTTCGTCCCCGAAAAGGAAAAGAAGGGAAAAGAAGAATTTCGAAATCAATATTTTAAATTTACAAAATTAGTTAATTTAGCTAAAATATACAAATTTAGATACAGTGAAATATTTAAGTGATTTCACCATTAATCAACCAAATCAAATAACAACCATCAACCTTACAAACAGCATACATACACAAGACAAAGCAGCCATTTATCCAACAAACAAGAAGTTGTTCGGGTTCAGAACTTGAAATTTGTATGGAATGAAAATAACTATCAAGTGCATCCTTTACTCAACAGTCTTAGATGGATCAAAGATAGATTATTTATTCATCCAACAATTTCACATTTCTTTACCCAACCAACCATAAATCAACCAATAATAATTTCAAAACAACGACCAAATTCACTTATTATACATTGATTTCATGCTTAGTTGTTTGATTTCCTTTTATGATTCACGTAACCTTTAAATTTCATTTACTCATTAATGTTTGTTTCATTAATTTACTTATTACTTATAATTATTCCTTTATACTTATTTGTTACAAATAGCTTCAATCTTTTTCCAATGTTTATTTCTTCTTCATGAACTATTTACTAAAATTTCATAATCTTATTTATTCACACTTTAATCACTTGAGTTTAAAATCATCTATCTGTCATACTTACCTTTTTATTATATTTACTCGATAGAATTTCAATTATAACTTAAATTAATAACATTAAATTCTCCTTAATTATAGCAAATTCATTGAATTATTCATTTCCTCAATCTTCACTTGTAAGTTTTCTCTTACATTTCCTTACTAACATTGCAACTTTTATTATATGGTAAGTTATATATGTTTTAAGAATGTAAGTGAAATTTATACAAGTTTCTTCTCGATTTCTTTAATTAATTAATGGTTAAATAAATATATTCGTCTTATAAATTTCAATTTCTACTTACCTTTAATTTCATTTATTTATTTAAGGGTTTACGTTACTATTATATTTAATAATAGTAAAAATTTAATTACACTAAATTTGCTACCCTATAACATTAATTCTTATAAATAAAGAAGTTTACTAATTCATTTACTAATGTTTACAATTGTTCATTTACATTTCTTATCTTCCTATGGTATTAAATTTACTTCAATTAAAGGTTCACATTTTCTATACTAAATTGAACTATTAATTAACTGGAATTTTTAAGAACCAAATACCGGGTTTAATTCCAAATTGTTTAAAATAGTAGATACACATATTCTTTTTACTTATATAACTTTAATTATAATCAAACGATAAAGTTCTCTTAAACAAATTTGCAGTAAATTTCTACAGTGGCCTTTCCTCTTCGAAACTCGAAAATGAATGTCGATGATGCGTGCACTCATCACCGAAATTTATTTTCCAGCGACAGAGAGGAAAGTACAAACTTATTTTCCAAAATCTTCCTTTAAAACAATTCTTCCGAAATATTATTGAAATACTTATTTTAGAAAATACTTATAAATAATATTATTATATTCCAAAATTTATTCGAAAGAATTTTCAAAACCCCCGGAACTTCAGTTCTAAATTTCCAAATTCATTTATCTATTTTCTTCAATTTTATTTCTATTATTATTTACTCTATTTCCTAACAACAAATCTATAGCAACCAATTATAGATATAATTTGAAAAATTTATTTTATATATATATAGAAAATAGATTAGGCAAAATTATTTCATTCGCCTGTATTAAAACAAATATTATGTCGGTCTGTCCTATTAAGTGTTTAGAAACCCTTATTGATGTCACAGCGTCCCATGCATCAACCGGAATTTATAAATACAAAACGGAACAGATTAACACAATATAAAACCTTTTATAAAACTAACAAGTACGCGCTCTCATATATATATATACACTCAGCGACTCCCATAGGGTATTACTACCCTATTAACAAAGAGTCAAACCCCACAAAGCTAAGGTTTATCGCTAAACCAAAGCTCTGATACCAACTGTAACGTCCCGCCTTTTCGCACGATTTAAACCGACAGACGTGCCAATTCAAACCATACAGAAGGGCGGATTGTTATGGGGTAAATAAGAAAACAAAGAAGAAAATAAAACAAAACAGAATCTCACAGCGGAAGGATAAAATACAATAATAAATATATAGTTCGTAAACGGTTTACAAAACACTTGATTCTTCTTTATACAATAAGTATCAGAGTTACACATACCAATACAATCAATGCAGCGGAACAGTATGAGTGTGGTGCAAAACTATAAATAATAATAATACAGGTTCTTCGTCTTCGTCCTCCAAAGCTAAAGTCTTCAATCCTGAAACGCCCGGACTGACCCGAGCGAATGGAAAAGACAAAACACTCGAGTCAGAACTAAAAGATCTTATGTGAGTTAAATTAACAGAAATAAATATGAGTGCAGTAACTCAAGAGATGCTCGGGATTTACATCTCCGAAGGATCCGTTAAACTATGTACTATGTAGTATATTGCGCTATTATAATAGTGTCTATTTGTAAAATAAACTTACTTTTTAATAGCGTTAAGGGGTTACCCATATAGCCCTGAACACAGAATATATTCCCATAGTCTATACAGTACCGTAATCACCCCCGTACTGGGCGTCATCAGAGGGCACTCCATAGGTATGGTACAAAGCCAAAATCGTATAAGGCGCGCTAGGGTAGGTGACACGGCACAACTAGGCAATGCCAGGGTAGATATACCAATTACGCTTCCGGGCCGATGGTAACGCGTAGCCGCAGCTACCGCCCACCTCGAACAAACTCCCCCAAAATCAAAGTAAAAGTGGCCACTGAATCAATCCAAAGTCAAAGTATAATATCGAAGAGGAGTGTCCGATCAGAGGAATGACCTCATTAACCCGTCGATCGCTCCTGTTTTAGCCACCTTATGCCAACTCACGGGAGTCGGGTCCACGTATTTACCTTACAGGAAACGTCACCACCAACCTACTTCATTCTGTAATCTCCACCGCGTACACGGTTAGTCAAAGTGGTTTTCGGTATCGACAGAGAGTATGTCCATATCCGATCCCGGTCTCTTTGCCAACCCATCGTTATTATAACACCGCGGTTATTTAAAAATAGTTTATACTTTAAAACCAGAATAAAATTTTCCATTTCAAAACTATGAATACGATATCATTTTAAAACCTAAAACAATATGATATCATTTTATCCAAATATAATTCTTTCCCAAAAATCATACTGCTTTAAAATCTATAATATTTGGAAACCAACATTTGAATTATATTTTCAAAGCATAATATTTCGAAAATTCATAGTTTTAAAACCATAACTTCTAGAACTTGAATGTTTTGGATATTCAACGGTATATAAAATAAATGGTTTGACTTTAAGGTACTTTTTAAAGAAAAATATTTTCCATGGCTTTACAAATATATTTCCTTATTTAAAGTCTAAACCATAATTTAAATATCACTTTCAAGTTCCAAAACCATTTCAATTTCTATATATATATATATATATATATATCCATTTGGAGTACTAATATTTCAAAACTAAAGTTGGAATTTTATTCTTTCAATAAATCAATTGTTCTATTATTTAGACTTGAATATTCACATAAAATCCATAAATACAACTCCAATTTCTAGAAATTTAATATTTCCTTAAATTTAATTATACTAGAATATTCATTTAAATTTATCTTGGAAAAACTCCAGTTATAAATATCATACCTTAAAATTTCCAAACTTAAACATATAATATAAATTATCAAATTCCATTTTCTAAAAATTTTCCATTTTTATTTATCAGATTTATACACAGCCTAAATTCAAAAAATTTAACTTCATATGTATACATGTAGAAGAATAATATTTATAAAATATCAAAACTTAAAATTTTCACAAACCGTATCCCATCCAAACCATAGAAATCACTTTAAAATATTTTATATATAGACCGCGGTGCCTGTATATAATTTTTTATCCTATGGTCAAGTGATACGGATATTTATCATTTCAATCCGCAATTAAAAAAATAATATTTGCGGTTGTATATCATTTCAAACCACAATCCCAAATGAAACGAAAAATGCATGATAACTTGCAGTTAAATGATATAAAATAAAACATCCATTCATCCTTCATCATCCAATACTAAATCAATATCAATATATATCCGAGAATATATGACCTGTAATAACTGGCAGTTATATTCAAAAATAAATTTAACACTATTAAACTAACAGTTTATATGCAAATAAATAACTATAACTGTAAATCTATATGCAATAATAAAATTAAATGAACAGTTATATTAAATAAATGCGATTTAACAGATATGATGAATAAAACATGCCAAACAGTCATACTAAATTTCTACTCATATCTAAAATGAATTTAACAAACATAAAAACTTTTAGAAGTTGTGAGTGGGTTAAAACACTCACCTTTTGAATTTAAATCGAATTTAAACCCGATTTAAACTCAAAAAATCCGACGGTCCCCAAATCTGTCCAAACCAGCGTCATCAGATCCAGAACTAAATTACGATCCTAACAAAAGAAATTTCGCGTGAATCGGAGAACGTATGAAAAAGATATTCATTTTAAACGATTTGAAAACAAAAATAAAATAAAATAAAATAAAACAAAACCCACTTAACTTCAATGGCCACGTCAGCTAAAAGCTACAACACATCGTCGAATTTTTTTCTGGTCAAACGAATATCCAAAACAGAAAACGAATTGTACCAGCAGATTACGTGTCTCGAGAACTTCATCATAAAATTTTTTGGAATTTTTGTGGAGAGTTTGAATTTTATTAGAAAATTTGAATTGTAGATAGATTAGGTTTTGCAACCATTGAGAAAGAGAAAGAGATAAAGAAAAATGAACGTACAGCCAATTGACAATAAAAAGGAGGCTAGGGTTTATCACAGCATATTTATAGATAGATCGCAAAAGGATAGGTGTGCACGAATTTTAACGTGCAAACAGAAGTGGTCCCAAAAGGATATTAATTATACACGTTACGGATTAAATTATTTCTTTCTCAACATTTACATTGCATTTTAAGCGTATTCACACATGTATAATTAGATGCTTCATTTAAATTTCCATATATATATTCACAATTCAATAAATTTCCAATACATAGATAAATTTCCAATTTCAACTAAATTTCTAAATTACTGTAATAATTACAGATTAAATTTCTATCCATTCTCAATAGATTTACGTTTACATACTAAAATCCACATTTCTATGTACATTTGAATTCCATATTATACATATTTTATTTATCTTAATTACTTCCAACTTAAATTTCAATCAACATAAAACGTTTTATTCAGTTTCCAATAAATTTCAATCATGCTTTAAATCCAAATGAATAAATAACTTAATTCCCATTTAAGCATTTTTCATTTGATTTGCAATCAACCTTATATGATCAATTAAATCCCGATATATTAAATAAACGTTATTTCCATCATTCTTTATCCTATGAAGAAATTTAAGTTATTCACACCTATTACTAAATTTCATATTAATGCACACTAATTTACATTTATTGCAATGGTTACCAAATATTTCCCTGCAATAATTCATTCCCCTATACATACTTACAATTCCACTTAAACTTTACTATACCCATTTATTTCCTCAACATTAAAACCAACGTTACCTCAATTCCACTAATGTACACTTATTCTATTATCACTTACTAACCATTCAAATTTTTATTAACAAATAGGCAGGTAATTCCTATGTTACAAATTTTTAATTCATCCTAATCCCTTACTATTAACATACATTTGCATTACTTACATATCAGTTACAATGTTACCCAAAATCTCTATCCATTGTAATTAATACCTTAAATAAGTTTCAATTTATATTCAAGTGAATACATTACCCTTTTTCGTTATGTCATCCATTTTTCACAAGAAACGTTTTATCGTTTCGACAACATTTTATTTCAAATCACCTACATTGATTTGTGTACGTCTCTACTATTTAAAGCATTACCATTCTCACCTTCATCTAAATCTTCATTTATGAATATTTAAAAATAAATTTCACTTATTTCCTATTTATACACTTATAAATTCCAATTCCAAATAAATAGATAAATCTCCGTTTGCACTACTTAAATCAAAAATCAGCGATTATCCTATCTATACATTTTAAGTGGATGGATCAAATGTTGTATTCAAAAATCTACTTCTTAATATTCTTAGATTTAAACTCAACTCTCTATTAACAGAATATTTAGATGTTTAAACTTCTTTTATTACCATTAACTTATTATTATACATTAAACTTAAATATACTGACAAAGCTTGTTTTTGGTACTCTTTTCATTTCCATAAATAAAATTAGCAGTGGATTCATACCTTATTATGTAATTAACTTTAATTCCACCTAACTAAATATTTACAAAATCTTTTATTTGCAATAAATCAACTATTTTATATTAATTAAATTTAATCTTCCTGGTTTACTTATTCATAGTATGTAATTAAGTTACTCACCCTAACCTATTTATTTGAAATCCAATCCAGATTATTTTTACTAAGTTCCAATTTCCAAAGGTTACTGCAATTAATCCAATTAATTGCAATAAATTCTAATAAATTTGATTTTATTGGATTACAACTCAAAATAAATCAATTATTACTCAACCACACAGTTAACATTTCTTTTATGATTCATTACAGTAATATTTCCCAATTCTCATCTTTATTTTCATAAATTACTAGATTTCAATTTAATTGAAATTTTGTTAACTTTACACATAATAAAAGCTTAAACCTTAATTAATTCATTCCTAAGATCACACTAATTATTATATTATAAAATGGACCTTTCCCTTGGTTACATCTTATTTATTCTCTTACCAATATTCCACACTAACTGCAATAATTTAGTGCATTAATTGAAATTGATCAAAATAAAACTTAACCAACAAATAGAATAAATACGTACAATAATTATTGTCATTAAATCTATTTCATAAGTCTACACTCAATTAATTCCTTAAAATTAGTTTTACGTTTATAAATTTACCTTCACACTTCCCGTTACTATTTTAATAATTACTAAAGTAACATTTTCATAATAACAACATTAAAATTTCTCAATATTTAGATGAACTTTATTTCCAAATACACACTACCAAATTTCAATCACTTATGTTCTATCCAACATTCTTTTAGATTTTATTTCCATCAATTAGTCCATCCAATATTTTCATCCATTTATTAACAAATTTTCCATTATACAATTTCAATTCTCCTTATTATTATTTCATTAATACTATTACCAACTTTTATTACTTTTAGTATTAATTAAACAATCTTATTTAATTAAGAGGTTATAATGTTGTATTCACTATTCCCATTTTCACTCCAAAACTCAAACAGCCGTTTCAATTGCATTTGGATTTGCATTAAATTGGTTATCCATTAACTGCCATCTATATTACCACCTTAATTCACATACAATTACAGTCCTTTTTAATATATTAATACATAGGTAATTTAAATTTTGTCTTTATTTCTTTAATTTACATTTTATTCAAGTGCGACAATTTACACTATTTCTTTATTGATATTTCACCTAACTTTCAACAATTAAGTTAAATACCCGTTTCTACAATTCATTATTAGTTATAAATTTAAATCTCCTTTATTTATTCAACTTACACACAGGTATACATCTTACACTATCTCAATCATTGGATTTTCATTTAGCGTTCATTCCAGCATAAATTCTATCTCTTTTATATATATATCTTTATTTTTCTTTACAATTTTTTTTTTATATTACATAATCCCTTTTTTAACTAAAATTTAATTGTCGAAATTTACGGGTCGTTACAAATACATTAAAGTAGGAGTGAAATGATGAATGGTAAGGGTGTTTACCCATCAGCAAGAAGTAATATATCAATCAAGATGATTCTTTTTTCTTCTTCATTGAACTGAAGAATATATATATTTTGCATGGGATGGAAGGTAATTATTTACAGCAGTCCATGCATCGACTTTTAAAGCCAGGAAAGATTGGCATATTGATCGTGAAATAGAAAATTCAACTAGTACTACCTATGTAAGAAGCCGAACTATAACCAAGTAATTAGGTACTCTTCTAATTTACCATGGATAATATTAAGAGAGATATATACAATTTTTCTTAAAAATTATATTTGTGAATCTAGCTTTGTCACTGGAAGAAGTCCTATCATTTCATACCCTCATCATGTATGTTAAATGTACACCAAAGTCCTATAATATATGCAAAATCATAGGGCAAAACCCTATTACAGTACCCTTATTTGCAATCGTAGAAATAAGATCAACTGAATTTTTTGATCTAGATAAAACAAAATTTTGATCATGTCTACTACACTTCTCTTGAAAATTATCGATCTCCATGTTTGGTTTAGTATTTTTGTCAATCAATTCATAGATTGAATTAATGAAATATTCAGCATGAAACTTTAAACTTGGGGAAAACTACTTAGGAATGTTTTTTATAACTGTGAGTCATAGGATACTACATGCGGAAAACATTTTTTTATAAATGTAAATTGGCATGCACTTGTAAGTTAATCATGGTAATTAAACATAGAGAAAGTCGAAATATTACCAATTCCAATTCCTCTACCCACTTATTCATTATTT
The DNA here is from genome assembly GCA_030765085.1 of Allium cepa. NCBI lineage: Eukaryota > Viridiplantae > Streptophyta > Magnoliopsida > Asparagales > Amaryllidaceae > Allium > Allium cepa. The sequence continues at coordinate 71,693,797 of CM060938.1, read as the reverse complement.
AGTTCAAGTGGGTAGGGTCGAACTTTTTTAACGTTGGAGTTGTTTGCAAATAGCAAATATAATCAAAGCATAACATGTAAAACTAGGCAAACCTTTTTACCTGTATCTACAAAGGATCCAGAGCAGAACTACATACTTTCAATCTTGCAATGAACAACACTTCACATCTATAATCATGATTACCTAAGACTGCATATGCCTGATCATTAGTATATAAAAGTTTATGAATATATTTTCGTTGTGATTCAGTGAAATAAGGCATTACCGCTATACCATTGCTTTTATAAACCTTTTGCAGAGTATATGTTTGTGAAGAATTATTCAAATGCCTTATCCATCTACTCAGGTCGATCCATCGTTATAGAAGTAATCTTCGATAGATATTACAAAATCAATGTCTAGTTCTTCACCCAACCTTCCGTCACTGTTGGGATTAGATTGTTCTGCTACCGAAATACTCATGGGTATGTTTGAGACTGAACTACAAAGAACTCGATTAGTTAATCCTATATCCCACAGCATATTTGTTATTTCTGTTATACCTTAATATGGCTATCGTGTGCAATTAATAATTTGTTCGGTTTTAAATCTCGATGCACCACTCACAAGGAATTTAGATATTCCAAAGCAAGAACCTGAAAAAGAGTTTGTAGAGTGAGTACAATGCATTTTATACACTTTACTCTCAAAAGAATTTAAGTTGCAAGTTATGCTTTACACACACGAGTAATATCTTCGTCTAGGCAACCTAAATTCCTCAACAATGAATACAAATCTCCACCCTTTAAGTATTCCATCATAAGACAAAGATTTTCTCGATAAGTAAATGAGTAAAAATAGCATACCTTATCAAATTGATATACCCCATAAAAGAAAGATCGGTTGGAAGCATTCATTTAAAAACATAAATAAACATTATCCATGACCAATTCTTACCACAGAAGGGTTTTGGACTGATGTTAAGATATCACATTCCGCCAATTTGCATTCCAGATATAAATGATGAGCGTTGCTAACAGATATTATCATTACTTTAATCTATTGCAACGAAGTAGTAAAGTAAATCTCAAATCGAATAAGTAATAATTAAAACATATTTTTGCTTCTATTATTATCTTAAAAAACATTGACTTCAGGGTACCTCTTAAAAAAGTTAATATTATGGCGATTGATAATATTATACGTCCCATGCAATGTGCATAATAAGTGTTTGAATATCTAGATTATAATAGAAGAAAATATTTTTAACTTTGGATTTTGGATACGTGCTTACATGTTTGAAGCAACTATATATTAAGATACCAAGAAATGCTAACCAAATGGCATAAAAACCAGATAACACATATAAAGCACACTTGATAAAATTGTTGGGGTGATGGCTGGCATACCAGAGGTGGTGGTTGATTTAGAAAAGGTGGTCGTCCTGGTAGGAATGAACTACCATTGCTACATGCCTAAAAAGTTTACCTTTTTTTGTAGTAAAACACAAAAGTGTTTAACATATAAGAAAAACATATAATAGTTTTGCTAAACATACATAAAATATGGATTGTTAAAAATGTTGCTGCTAGGGCACACCACCTTGCAAATAATCAAATCGCCAAGGTAACCAATCTGAATTTACAAATTCCTATTAAATAATAAAAAGGCATACCTATATTCACCAAAACACCAAGATTATTTAATCTAGTAAAAAATGGTAAGATGTTCTTTCACATTTAAAAACTAATAATAAAATGTCTGAATGATATAGAAAACTGAGAAACAAATTGACCCAGTAAATATTTGATCGGAACAATTCTCACCCAGTAAATATTTTGTGCATCATCCCTTTAATGATTGTAGTACTGTAACATACATTGCCATGAATTTTTAGTATACTCTGTACATATTTATATAGCAATAGTATGGTTTATGCAACATGAACAATATGATGAAAGTAGAATATAAATGAACATAAACAAACATACTCTACTCACTTGCTACAAATTTTCTAAATGGATATAAACAAAGACAAAAACAAACATGAGCTTTGCCCGATAAACTTAGCAACTTTAACTAGGACTCCTATAGTTGCTAATGAAACAATTATGTCTCTGAGATTGATTATGCTATCATGATGATAACCAACAATAGTGCTAGGCTTGAAATAATATATGCAAAAATTGGTCATTTAATTATTTTAAGTTAGAAACACAAACAAATATATTTGATTTTATGATAATAAACCACAAACAATCTTTGCTTTCGGAACTTTGACTTTGCAGCAATATTATAACACGTTAACTTGGAAATTATTTTCAATCACAAATTTATATCCTACGTATTAATGAATTGATAACAGAAAGTGCTTCAAGAAATATTGGTAAATAAATCATAGGGAATGATCCACTCCTACCAGTTTTACTAAGATATTCTAGACTAATAAGTCGAGCTTTTCCAAATTTTTAGGAACATATAACATGCTTAATCTTTAATTTTACCTATAAAGATCATCTAACCCACGCTCCATGCACATGGGCTTCATGTAGTGCTTCCTCTCCAACCATTTTCAGCATCAGTAATTTTCTTTGTGTCCTATTGCACATCATCTACCCCACGTGCAGGTCGGTTACTCATCTGCTCATCAACTAGCATCGGCTAGTATCTTCTGGCCATCTCATCCAAGCTTAGCTTCTCTCTAATACCTGCACATCTATTCCTACGCATCACTACTAGAGCTTTTGCTCTCATGTAACGACCCGATTTTTCGACGCCCGAAAATCGACATCAATACGTCCACTGTATTGTATGCGGAGCAATCGGATGCCGGAAAACATAACCATCAGGGTTAAAGAAGAAGAGGTAGAAGGAGAAAATAGAAAACAACATCAGAATCTAACCATCGCAGCGGAATAAAATATAATAGATAATAACTGATTTTTACACAAAAGCAAATCTTTTTACACATTACATCATCAGAGTACACATAACACTCAACAGGACAGTAATCATAACCTGTCCTCACAAAACTGAATACACAGCTAACCAACACAGCGGAATATTAAATAAGTACATAAGTACGTATCGCCATCCAGCTCGTCTCCTGAGCTCCTTAGCACCTTTCCTGTAATCTATAATACTCGGTCTGGCCCGAGCATTATAGTTAAATAACACCCGAGTCAGTCTAGAATACCAACGTGAGAAAACCACACTCAATTTGATTATTAAAGTTTCAAAAATCCTTTAAAATCAAAAGCATCTCGTAAGACCTCGCCACAAATAAACATGTTAGGTTTTTACCTTACGATAGCCAAAACACTTTTTATCAAAATCCTTTGATATTATAATAGTGTCTATATATACAAATACTTATTAAAATAGCTGAAATTGTTACATGAAATTCTAGCATACCATCCACAAAGTGGGTTCTACAAACAAAAATCGTAAAAGGCGCGTAGGGAGAATGAATTTCCAACTAATGACTAGGCACTGGGGTACCACCTATCACAGTATGTGGCCTAGATCACCGTACCGAGGATTACTCACAATCCCCTGCAACAAAAGACCGGGACTAACCCTTACTGGATAATCCCGAGTAAGATCACCCCGCGGTTGGAATCAGCAACCGCCCACTAAGTCGAATAAAAAAGGACATCTAGACAGAGATGACTTCATCCCAATGGGTGCTACCCACTTAGCCTTGCTGCATAACCCCTGATTTTCAGTCATTCCAGGTTGATGAGGCACGAGGCTAAGCGTTACCTTTTTAGAACACATCTCTTAGAATGCTCATCGCCCACCTAACGATGTTCTGAAAGCATTCATCCATACAAGTCCATCCCGGGTTCTAACGGAACCGAAGGCACTACTCCTACTACATCCATTTGGAATCACCTTAGATTAGTAGCGACTACCCCTTGCACTTCACTACTCCACCTTCGAATCAAAACTCTTGTTTTCCACACGAAAACGTTCAAACCAGATCGAAGTTGTTTTTAGGAAAAAATCCCGATCCCGGTCTCTTCGAGATGATCACCGCATTGGCTAATATTGATAGTCGGTTATTTAACTATCAATTAACATTCACAAATAACCATCAAGCCATAATAATTTCCCAAATTATTATAATTCTCAAAACATCTTTGCAAGATATTTTTCCACTTTTCAACCCTTTGAAAACAGTTTCAAATCACTATCTCTTATGGGAATAAATTCTCCGAATATTTTCTGTTTCCACTAAAATCACCAAGCACAAATAATTTAAAACACTTATTATAAAATATATTTTAAAACATTTAAATTAAAAAAACTACTTTAATACTTTATTCAAAGATATATGCTTTAAGAATATTTAAAATATAGCTACTTAATAAAACTAAATTTTTATCCTCTTAAACCATAATACCAAGTCACATTTAAATAATTACTACTAAAATAAATTTGAAAAATACTTACTTTAAAGAAAATATATAAATTTTCTAAAACATACTTTTTAAAACAACTTTAAACTCTTAACTTATACTAAACAAATTACTTTGAAAACGTACTTGGCTATCTAGGGAAATACGCTTCTCTTTCACATCTTTTAAAAATAAATCACTATTTATTTTTAAACAACTTTACCCATTCCTTTATAAATTCCCACCGTGAAATTTATACTTCCAAATATCCACTGATATCCGTTTCACTTTATAAACCCATTTTATAAATTTCATAGTCACATTCTCCTTTAAATTTTCAATTTCGAACACTTAAATCAATTTCCAAATTGACTTTCAATTTACTCCATTTTGAAATAATTTCCTTTACTTACTCATCTATTTCAAAACCCATTGACTTTATATTTTTAATTCTTACTTATGCTTTAAAATCTTTTAACTGAAAATAACAATTTCAGATTTCCCAAATTCCTTCTTTATCCCTTTAAATAAATTTAAACCTTAAATTTTAAAATTAATTCTTCGTTCCTTTAGATAATAACACTTGAGTTTTTAAAATTCATTATTTCCCTTTTATTTCAAAATCTCCTTTCCCATACTTGGAATTTATTTATTAGCATTTTAAAATCACCTTTTATTATTTTCCAGTTCATTCTTAAATTTATTCAGTTCTCTATAATTATTTAACTTAAAAATTCACTCTTTTATTTTCTTTTCAAAAATCCAATTGTATATATTTTGAAAACTCGGTATACCAAAATATTTTCAAGCAAACCGTAGCATTCAATATTCCAATTATCAATAGAATTCATCACAGAATATCAAATATCTCATAACACAAAATATTAAACAATCTAAATAATTTTGAGGAATCCAGTTGATCCCTCCAACCTGTTTCCCTGCATCCATAGATGTTAGCACAACATAAAATACCAATTCCACTTCAAGGTGGAATATCGTGGTATATGGGTTTATAAAATATCATCCGCTATTATGCGGCGCATAGGGTCTCATCCGCTACATAATGCGGGAAATCAATCACTCCAATATATACTATATATACTACTATATATAATATAGCACATCAAATCGATTCAATCATTCAACCAATTATTTAAATTTAACCATTTAAATTTAAATAGCAACCCAGAAGAGTGAGATTAACTCACCTTTGTCCTTAAATTTTGCAGACCATTTCCATCTCGCCTTGTCCCACGGTTTTTGACCTTGTATAGACATTATATGGTTTATATATTTTTGAAATAAACCAGAAAATTAGTTACCAATTAATAATTTAATTTAACTAATTTTACTTATAAAATATTCTTTAATATATATATATATATATATATATATATATATATATATATATCTTTGTACAATAAAATCTGATTTTAAATTTTCTTCCTCTGTATATACATTTTAAAAATCTAATCTTTATAACTCTACAACATTTTTAAATTCCCTTTTTCCCGAACTCTAAAAATTTCTTATTTTCTGAAAATAACAACACCAATTTATGTTACTGTATATGTACATATACAAATATAAATCTATAAATTTGAAGAAAATAAATTGATCTTTGATAAACTTACTGTTATTATATCTCTTTCCTGTATATATATATATACACATATATTAACATTAAATTAAAAATGTAAACTGTAAATATACCTTACTGCAATAAATTTATTTTATTTTTTATTTTTTGTACGAACACACATATATATTTATTTAAATTGGGAAAAGACTTATACCTTAATTCGACTGGAAACAAAGTTGATAGCTCCGCTCACTGCTCCATACGAGATCACCACCACGACCCATCACCAACTACCGTTCACCCCTTCTCTGCCACGACGTCGCAGCATACAAATCCTCACGCACACATCAGGCTGAACCCATAGCCGCTGAGCCACTACCACCGTCGAGATGCCCTCATGGCTTCAATTCCCCAACGGCTCAAGCTTCACCTCGAGTCGTCGCTTGCTCAAGTCGAAGTCGCGACTTCCAAACCAGATGCCTACCCAGTATTGAACGCCGCTGCAATCCAGCCGCCGAGTCGCGCTCCATCTCTTCGTGACTACCAGATCGCCAACGTTTCATTTTTATTTTATTTTTATACGAACAACAATTTTTTTCCGAGAATTTCAAATTGGAAACAAAGAGGGGTTTTATCCTCTTTGTTTTAACAGGTGATTGGCAGAAGGGTTAGCTCGAGGTATTAAATGTATGAAGAATGGCGTGTATTACAATTTTTGCGATTTTTTTTAAAAGAAGGAACGGAGGGGAACAGGAAGAGATAGTAACATGCTGAAGCCCACTTGCTACAGTGGTTTGAATAGAAAGCAAAAAGTTTTGATAGGAAAGAATTTCGGCTGAAAGAGGTTAGGGTATATATATATATATTCGAATTCCAATTGTCTCGATAAATGCAACTCAAAATCTCGACCTCCTATCGAGACGTGCCGCTAGGTGTTTATAATGTTATACTCCTATTTCAAACGCAATGAAAAAGGTTTCGAACCCTAATTCGATCGTATGTAGAAGATAGCTTTTGGACTCAGTTATTATATTAAATTTCCGATATGAACTTCAGCGCGTTTACTTACCATGTGCTCACACAACAACTCCAATCACTACGAAAATTGAAATCCGATAATAATACAATATTACGGATCCAACGCAACTTGTTTCGTCGAAATTCGAGACTATGCCTCAGAAGGCTATTTTTAAATATCGATTTAAACGATAAAATTTCAAAACTTAACAAAACACTTCCAAATTCAATTTTAACACTTTTACTATCTTCAGTACTATCAATATGAATTTTACCCCTTAAAATATTTTTTTATTGGGCTTAGAACTCAAGATTCAAATAATTTACCCAATATTCAATTATTGAATTGATTAATTATATTATCCAACAAATTGCTATGCTAAATTCTGAATTTATCTATTTAAATAAATCCATGTTTTTCATATTCAAAACCAATTTATAATTCAGTTTCTATATTTAAAACCATTTAAATATTCCATATTAAACGTTGAAATGTCCGGGTCGTCACATTCTTTCCGCTTAAAATAATTTCATCCCCGAAATTACTAAGGCAGAACCCCACTACTTACTAAAACACATTTAGTTAAAATTCCATATTCACTTTCCTAATCCTTTAGTTCCAACTAAACAATTAGTTTCAATTTCCATTATCAAAATCCCTTATTTCAATTCTAATACGAAATCGTTTTGTTGGTAATGAAAATTTTTCCTAAAATTTTTCTAACTCCCAAAATTTTCGAAATTTTTTGGTAGAGTCTCCTTTATACGGAGGAGCTTTTGCAATTTGACAAGGGGTATAAATATATATACATCGACCCACACGGTCGGAAAAACAAAAACAGTTCATATTTCCTATTTTTATTGCGTAGGCGTACCTTTATTTAGCATTTTTAAGCAAGCAGCTTATTGTTTTAGCATTTTGCGTGATCAAATTCAGCCAAACGGCTTCCCGGTACCTGTACTTACTCAATTCAAACATGTGAGTACTAAATATACGAAGTTTATTAACATTTCACTTACTTTCAATAGCTAAACACGTGCATTTCATAAGCAACATGCACCAAACACTTTCCATGTGCAATTTATATGATTTCAAAACTAATTCGATTGCTTTCAACCAATTCATGTGCCATTCCATTCAATTTTAATGGTTTACACTTCAATTTCTTACATTCAATTTATTCTTAATCCAAATAAGCCCATATTCAGCTCAATTGATTTCAAGTTCAATTTTATTTTACTTCTATCAATTCATAGAATTTTATTTAATCTCATTTTCGTCAAACGACAATTTATTTCTATGCAATTCAACTATGTTCATGTGAATAAATAATTACCTAAGCTTATAACCATTTTAAATTGGTTCCAACTCAATTTATATTTAATTCCTTCCATTTTAATTCATTCACAACCATTTTATTTAGATCGACATATTCCATGCTTATATCAATAACCATTTTCCAAATTAATTTAACCCAAACTTTTATTTACTGAACTTTCACCCTTCCTCGAAGCCAAGCTTCTATAAATCTTAAACTTATGTTAATTTACTTTAATTTATTCCAACTTCAAACTTAAGTTCACTTCTGTTTGATTCTCATCTAAACAAATTCCATTTAATTCAATTAGCCCATCCATTTTATTTTAATTCACCTTATTGATTTATCAAAATAATATCCAAGCACATACTTAACTCATTTATACTCGAATTGGATTTTATTTGTAACTCAAATCATTTCTATTATAATCCAATTCAATTTTATTTTTACAACATCTCCACTTATTCTAATTCATTATCAATCCAAGTCGAATTCTATCTATAATTCGAGTTTATTTCCAAACTCATTATTAACTTACAATCCATTTTATTTAACCGAGTTAAATTTTATTAACATACTCTATCAAATAATTTATTTAGCTAATCAACTTACTTCCAACTTTTAAATCAATATTCGATTTTTACCCTTCAAAAATCACTTCACTTAATTTTCTTGAGTTCAATCTATGTTATAATTCAAGTTTTTTTTTGGATTTTTATTCATTTCCCAAAATTCAAAACAATTTTATTTTGGCTCATTTATTCTACTTTTAAGTTTTATAAGTCACAACTTATTTATATCCATACTTTCATCCATTGCAATCAATCCCGTTCACATTTTACCTTTTAACTCGGGATTATACATTAGATTTAGCCAAGTATATATATTTATATTTAATGGGTTTTCAATTCTTTTATAAGCCATCGAAATCTATTAATTCCCATTCAATCTTATTTAACAAAACTCCAGTTAAATCTAACCCCATACTATTCTTTAGATACTCAAAACATTTAAACCGATTCCAGAGTCTTCAATAATCACTTAAGTATTTCGAAAATCATTTGAAATCAATTATATCCAAAATTCTTCGGCAAATTCAATTATCTCTTTGAATTTCAAAACCAAACCCAGTTTTCGCAAACATCTCCCATTTAAAACATTGAAGCAGCAATTCCTCTTTTGGAAACTCGAAAATGAACATCGATGATGCTGCAGTCATTACCGAAGTTATTTTCTAGCGACCGAAAGAGTTCAATGCATTTATCTCTTTAAAAACATTTTCGAATATTTTTAATTTCCAAATCTCACCAGATTTCATACCCAATTCCAAAAATATTTTTCAAATAATATCACCATTATTTCTCCAAAACCTTTGAAAACCATTTTCAAACCCAAAGGAATTTAAACTTTTCCTAAAATTCCAAATCCTAACCCTGCCAATTCATATTGAAACATTACCCTAGAATTTTTATTTCATCTTCAATTATAGATCACATTTATAATTCACATTTATAAATTTCGTTTTGTTAATGAATTTTTCCTCAATCTTTGGTTATGATTTCATTTCTCAATATAAATTTTACACAACAATGATATTAATTTAATATTATCATTTTCTAACAACCAAGCAACCATATATAACTATAATAATTTACGAAAAATTATTCCTTTTATATATATAAAATAATTTGGGTAAAATTATTTCATTTACCCTATTTAAAACAATACTGTGTCGGTTTATCTTGTTTAAGAGTTTAGAAACCCCTATCGATGACATGGCGTCCCACACATCGACCAAAATCCATAAACACTCAACCGATAAGTCAACACAATATAAAAACAACTTTTATATTCACTAACAAATAAGCGCTCATATCTATTAATATACTCAAACTCATTTTAGAGTACTATGGATTCTTTTTCAATGAATGATCCCTACTAGAGCCAAGGTTCTCGCTTAACCTTTGCTCTGATACCACTGCAACGACCTGATTTTTCGACGCCCGAAAATTGACATCAATACGTCCACTGTATCGAATGCTGAGCAATCGGATGCCGGAAAACCGAATCATCAGGGTTAAAGAAGAAGAGGTAGAAGGAGAAAATAGAAAACAACATCAGAATCTAACCATCGCAGCGGAATAAAATACAATAGATAATAACTGATCTTTACACAAAAGCAAATCTATATATACATTACATCATAAGAGCACACATAATACTCAATTGGACAGTAATCATAACCTATCCTCACAAAACTGAATACACAGCTAATCAACACAGCGGAATATTAAAACAAGTACGGAAGTACGTATCGTCGTCCAGCTCGTCTCCTGGGCTCCTTAGCGTCCTTTCCTGTAATCTATAATACTCTGTCTGACCCGAGCATTATAGTTAAATAACACCCGAGTTAGTCTAGAATACCAGCGTGAGAAAATCACACTCAATTTGATTATTAAAGTTTCAAAATACTTTGAAATCAAAAGAATCTCGTAAGACCACGCCACAAATAAACATGTCGGGTTTTTACCTTACGATAGCGAAACACTTTTTGTCAAAATCCTCTAATATTATAATAGTGTCTATATACAAATATTTATTAAAATAGATGAAATTGTTACATGATTAAATTCAAGCATACTAGCCACAAAGTGGGTTCTTCAAACAAAAATCGTAAAAGGCGCGTAGGGAGAATGGATATCCAACTAATGACTAGGCACTGGGGTACCACCTGTCGCAGTACGTGGCCTAGATCACCGTATCGGGGATTACTCCCAATCCCCTGCAACACAAGACCGGGATTATCCCTTACTGGATAATCCCGAGTAAGATCACCCCACGGTTGGGATCAACAACCTCTCACTAAGCCGAATAAAAAGGGACATCTAGACAGGGATAACCTCACCCTAATGGGTGCTACACACTTAGCTTTTCTGCATAACCCCTAATTTTCAGTCATTCCCAGTTGATGAGGCTCGAGGCTAAGCGTTACCTTTTTAGAACACGTCTCTTAGAATTCTCATCGCCCACCTGACGATGTTCTGAAAGCATTCATCCATACAAGTCCGTCCCGGGTCCGAACGGAACCGAAGGCACTACTCCTACTACATCCATTTAGAATCACCTCAGGATTAGTAGCGACTAGCCCTTGCACTTTACTACTCCACCTTCGAATCCAAACTCTTGTTTTCCACACGCAAACGTTCAAACCGAATCGAAGTGGTTTTCAGGAAATAAATCCCGATCCCGGTCTCTTCGAAATGATCAACGCATTGGCTAATATTGATAGTCGCTTATTTAACTATCAATTAACATTCACAAACAACCATCAAGCCATAATAATTTCTCCCAAATTATTATAATTCACAAAACATCTTTGCAAGATATTTTTCCACTTTTCAACCCTTTGAAAATAGTTTCAAATCACTATCTCTTACGGGAATAAATTCTCCGAATATTTTCTATTTCCACTGAAATCACCAAGTACAAATAATTTAAAACACTTATTGTAAAATATATTTTAAAACATTTAAATAAAAAAACTACTTTAATACTTTATTCAAAGATATATGCTTTAAGAATATTTAAAATAAAGCTACTTAATAAAACTAAATTTTTATCCTTTTAAACCATAACACCAAGTCACCTTTAAATAATTACTACTAAAATAAATTTGTAAAATACTTACTTTAAAGAAAATATATAAGTTTTCTAAAACATACTTTCTAAATCAATTTTAAACTTTTTAACTTATACTAAACAAATTACTTTGAAAACGTACTTGGCTATCCAAGGAAATACGCTTCTCTTTCACATCTTTTAAAAATAAATCACTATTTATTTTTAAACAACTTTACCCATTCCTTTATAAATTCCCACCATGAAATTTACACTTCCAAATATCCATTGATGTCTGTTTCACTTTATAAACCCAGTTTACAAATTTCAAAGTCACATTCTTCTTTAAATTTCCAATTTCGAACACTTAAAATCAATTTCCAAATTGATTTCAATTTACTCCATTTTGAAATAAATTCCTTTACTTACTCATGTATTTCAAAACCCATTGACTTCAAATTTTTAATTCTTACTTATGCTTTAAAATCTTTTAACTGAAAATACCAATTTCAGATTTCCCAAATTCCTTCTTTCTCCCTTTAAATAAATTTAAACCTTAAATTTTAAAATAAATTCTTTATTCCTTTAGATAATAACACTTGAGTTTTTAAAATTCGTTATTTCCCTTTTATTTCAAAATCTCCTTTCCCATACTTGGAATTTATTTATTAGAATTTTAAAATCACCTTTTATTATTTTCCATTTCATTCTTAAATTTATTCAGTTCTCTATAATTATTTAACTTAAAAATTCACTCTTTTATTTTCTTTTCAAAAATCCAATTGTATATATTTTGAAAACTCGGTATACCAAAATATTTTCAAGCAAACCATAGCATTCAATATTCCAATTATCAATAGAATTCATCATAGAATATCAAATATCTCAAAACACAAAATATTAAACAATCTAAATAATTTTGAGGAATCCAGTTGATCCCTCCAACCTGTTTCCCTGCATCCATAGATGTTAGCACAACATAAAATACCAATTCCACTTCAAGGTGGAATATCGTGGTATATGGGTTTATAAAATATCATCCGCTATTATGCGGCACATACGGTCTCATCCGCTATATAATTTGGGAAATCAATCACTCCAATATATACTATATATACTACTATATATAATATAGCACATCAAATCGATTCAATCATTCAACAAATTATTTAAATTTAATCATTTAAATTTAAATAGCAACCCAGAAGAGTGAGATTAACTCACCTTTGTCCTTAAATTTTGCAGACCATTTCCATCTCGCCTTGTCCCACGGTTTTTGACCTTGTATAGACATTATATGGTTTATATATTTTTGAAATAAACCAGATAATTAGTAACCATTTAATAATTTAATTTAACTAATTTTACTTATAAAATATTCTTTAATATATATATATATATATATACATATATCTTTGTACAATAAAATCTGATTTTAAATTTTCTTCCTCTGTATATACATTTTAAAAATCTAATCTTTATAACTCTACAACATTTTTAAATTCCCTTTTTCCCAAACTCTAAAAATTTCTTATTTTTTGAAAATAACAACAGCAATTTATTTTACTGTATATGTACATATACAAATATAAATCTATAAATTTGAAGAAAATAAATTGATCTTTGATAAACTTACTGTTATTATATCTCTTTCTTGTATATATATATATACACATATATTAACATTAAATTAAAAATGTAAACTGTAAATATACCTTACTGCAATAAATTTATTTTATTTTATTTTTTTGTACGAACACACATATATATTTATTTAAATTGGGAAAAGAATTATACCTTAATTCGACTGGAAACAAAGTTGATAGCTCCGCTCACTGCTCCACACGAGATCGCCACCACGACCCATCACCAACCACCGTTCACCCCTTCTCGGCCACGACGTCGCAGCGTACAAATCCTCACGCACACATCAGGCTGAACCCATAGCCGCTGAGCCACTACCACCGTCGAGATGCCCTCATGGCTTCAATTCCCCTGTGGCTCAAGCTTCACCTCGAGTCGTCGCTTGCTCAAGTCGCGACTTCCAAACCAGATGCCCACCTAGTATTGAACGCCGCTGCAATCCAGCCGCCGATTCGCGCTCCATCTCTTCGTGACTACCAGATCGCCAACGTTTCATTTTTATTTTATTTTTATACGAACAACAATTTTTTTTCCGAGAATTTCAAATTGGAAACGAAGAGGGGTTTTATCCTCTTTGTTTTAACAGGTGATTGGCAGAAGGGTTAGCTCGAGGTATTAAATGTATGAAGAATGGCGTGTATTACCATTTTCACGATTTTTTTAAAAAGAAGGAACGGAGGGGAACAGGAAGAGACAGTAACATGCTGAAGCCCACTTGCTACAGTGGTTTGAATAGAAAGCAAAAAGTTTTGATAGGAAAGAATTTTGGCTGAAAGAGGTTAGGGTGTGTGTGTGTGTGTGTATATATATATATATATATATATTCGAATTCCAATTGTCTCGATAAATGCAACTCAAAATCTCGACCTCCTATCGAAACGTGCCGCTAGGTGTTTATAATGTTATACCCCTATTTCGAACGCAATGAAAAAGGTTTCGTACCCTAATTCGGTCGTATGTAGAAGATAGCTTTTGGACTCAGTTACTATATTAAATTTCCGATATGAACTTCAGCGCGTTTACTTACCATGTGCTCACACAACAACTCCAATCACTACGAAAATTGAAATCCGGTAATAATACAATATTATGGATCCAACGCAACTTGTTTCGTCGAAATCCGAGACTATGCCTCAGAAGGCTATTTTTAAATATCGATTTAAACGATAAAATTTCAAAACTTAACAAAACACTTCCAAATTCAATTTTAACACTTTTACTATCTTCAGTACTATCAATATGAATTTTACTACCCCTTAAAATATTTTTTTATTGGGCTTAGAACTCAAGATTCAAATAATCTACCCAATATTCAATTATTAAATTGATTAATTATATTATCCAACAAATTGCTATGCTAAATTCTGAATTTATCTATTTAAATAAATCCAAGTTTTTCATATTCAAAACCAATTTATAATTCAGTTTCTATATTTAAAACCATTTAAATATTCCGTATTAAACGTTGAAAAGTCCGGGTCGTCACATTCTTTCCCCTTAAAATAATTTCATCCCCGAAATTACTAAGGCAGAACCCCACTACTTACTAAAACACACTTAGTTAAAATTCCATATTCACTTTCCTAATCCTTTAGTTCCAACTAAACAATTAGTTTCAATTTCCATTATCAAAATCCCTTATTTCAATTCCAATACGAAATCGTTTTGTTGGTAATGGAAATTTTTCCTAAAAATTTTCTAACTCCCAAAATTTTTGAATTTTTTTGGCAGAGTCTCTTCGAAAATTCGGTTTCGAAGTGATTTTCAGGAAATAAATCCCGATCCCGGTCTCTTCGAAACGATCAACGCATTGGCTAATATTGATAGTCGGTTATTTAACTATCAATTAACATTCACAAACAACCATCAAGCCATAATAATTTCTCCCTAATTATTATAATTCTCAAAACATCTTTGCAAGATATTTTTCCACTTTTCAACCCTTTGAAAACAGTTTCAAATCACTATCTCTTACGGGAATAAATTCTCCGAATATTTCCTATTTCTACTGAAATCACCAAGTACAAATAATTTAAAACACTTATTATAAAATATATTTTAAAACATTTAAATAAAAAAACTACTTTAATACTTTATTCAAAGATATATGCTTTAAGAATATTTAAAATAAAGCTACTTAATAAAACTAAATTTTTATCCTTTTAAACCATAACACCAAGTCACCTTTAAATAATTACTACTAAAATAAATTTATAAAATACTTACTTTAAAGAAAATATATAAATTTTCTAAAACATACTTTTTAAATCAAGTTTAAACTTTTTAACTTATACTAAACAAATTACTTTGAAAACATACTTGGCTATCTAAGGAAATACGCTTCTCTTTCACATCTTTTAAAAATAAATCACTATTTATTTTTAAACAACTTTACCCATTCCTTTATAAATTCCCACCATGAAATTTATACTTTCAAATATCCACTGATATCTGTTTCACTTTATAAACCCAGTTTACAAATTTCAGAGTCACATTCTTCTTTAAATTTCCAATTTCGAACACTTAAAATCAATTTCCAAATTGATTTCAATATACTCCATTTTGAAATAAATTCCTTTACTTACTCATTTATTTCAGAACCCATTGATTTCAGATTTTTAATTCTTACTTGTGCTTTAAAATCTTTTAACTGAAAATACCAATTTCAGATTTCCCAAATTCCTTCTTTCTCCCTTTAAATAAATTTAAACCTTAAATTTTAAAATAAATTCTTTATTCCTCTAGATAATAACACTTGAGTTTTTAAAATTCATTATTTCCCTTTTATTTCAAAATCTCCTTTCCCATACTTGGAATTTATTTATTAGAATTTTAAAATCACCTTTTATTCTTTCTAGTTCATTCTTAAATTTATTCAATTCTCTATAAATATTTAACTTAAAAATTCACTCTTTTATTTTCTTTTCAAAAATCCAATTCTATGTATTTTGAAAACTCAGTGTACCGAAATATATTCAAGCAAACCATAGCATTCAATATTCCAATTATCAATATAACTCATCACAGAATATCAAATATCTCATAACACATAATATTAAACAATCTAAATAATTTTGAGGAATCCAGTTTGATCCCTCCAACTTGTTTCCCTGCATCCACTGATGTTAGCAGAACATAAAATACCAATTCCACTTCGAGGAGGAATATCGCGGTATATGGGTTTATAAAATATCATCCGCTATATAATGCGGGAAATCAGTCGCTCCAATATATACTATATATACTCCTATATATAATATAGCACATCAAATCAATTCAATCATTCAACCAATTATTTAAATTTAACCATTTAAATTTAAATAGCAACCCAGAAGTGTGAGATTAACTCACATTTGTCCTTAAATTTTGCAGACCATTTCCATTTCGCCTTGTTCCACGATTTTTGACCTTGTATAGACATTATATGGTTTATATATTTTTGAAATAAACCGAAAAATTAGTTACCATTTAATAATTTAATTTAACTAATTTTCCATAGAAATTCTTCTTTAATATATATATATATATATCTTTGTACAATAAAATCTGATTTTAAATTTTCTTCCTCTGTATATACATTTTAAAAATCTAATCCTCATAACTCTACAACATTTTAAAATTCCCTTTTTCCCAAACTCTAAAAATTTCTTGTTTTATGAAAATAACAACAGAAATTTATTTTACTGTATATATACATATACAAATATAAATCTATAAATTTGAAGAAAATAAATTGATCTTTGATAAACATACTTTTATTATATCTCTTTTCTATATATATATATATATATATATATATTTATACATATATTAACATTAAATTAAAAATGTAAAATGTAAATATACCTTACTGCAATAAATTTATTTTATTTTTTTTGTACGAACACACATATATATTTATTTAAATTGGGAAAAGAATTATACCTTAATTCGACTTGAAACAAAGTCGACAGCTCCGCTCACTGCTCCATACGAGATCGCCACCACGACCCATCACCCACAACCGTTCCCCCTTCTTTGCCAAGACGTCGCGGTATACAAATCCCAGCGCACACACCAGAATGACCCCACGGCCGCTGAGCCACTACCACCATCAAGATGCCCTCACGGCTTTAATTCCTCTATGGCTCAAGCTTCACCTCGAGCCGTCGCTTGCTCCAGTCGAAGTCGCGACTTCCAAACCAGATGCCCACCCAGTATTGAACGCCGCCGCAATCCTGCCGCCGAGTTGCGCTCCATCTCTTCGTGGCTACCAGATCGCCAACGTTTCTTTTTTATTTTATTTTTATACGAACAACAATTTTTTTCGAGAATTTCAAATTGGAAATAAAGAGGGGTTTTATCCTCTTTGTTTTAACAAGTGATTGGCAGAAGGGCTAGCTCGAGGTATTAATTGCATGAAGAATGGCGTGTATTACAATTTTCGTGAATGTTTTTAAAAGAAGGAACGGAGGGGAACAGGAAGAGGCATTAAAGTGCTGAAGCCCACTTGCTACAGTGATTTGAATAGAAAGCAAAAAGTTTTGATAGGAAAGAATTTCGGCTGAAAGAGGTTAGGGTATATAAATATATATATTAATTCGAATTCCAATTGTCTCGATAAACGCAACTCAAAATCTCGACCTCCTATTGAAATGTGCCGCTAGGTGTTTATAATGTTCTACCCCTATTTCGAACGCAATGGAAAAGGTTTCGAGCCCAAATTCGATTGTATGAAGAAGATAGCTTTTGGACTCAGTTATTGTATTAAATTTTCGATATGAACTTCAACGCGTTTACTTACCGTATGCTCACACAACAACTCCAATCACTACGAAAATTGAAATCCGATAATAATACAAAATTACGGATCCAACGGAACTAGTTTCGTCGAAATCCGAGACTATGCCTCGGAAGCCTATTTTTAATATCGATTTAAACGATAAAATTTCAAAACTTAACAAAACACTTCAAAATTCAATTTTGACACTTTTACTATCTTCAGTACTATCAATATGAATTTTACAACCCCTTAAAATATTTTTTATTGGGCTTAGAACTCAAGATTCAAATAATTTACCTAATATTCAATTACTGAATTGAATAATTATACTATCCAACAAATTGCTACGCTAAATTCTGAATTTATCTATTTAAATAAATCTAAGTTTTTCATATTCAAAACCGATTTATAATTCACTTTCTATATTTAAAACCATTTAAATATTCTGAATTAAACGTTGAAAAGTCTGGGTCGTCACATCTCAGCTCCTTGTGGCTGAAGGAACTCAACCAAGTTTAGCTTCTCATGCTTTAGCACAATATTTATGCAGTGTTAATCCAATCCAAACTTGGAGCATCTCAGTTTAACGCTGAAGCACATTAATCACACACTTAAACCGAACCAAGCACTGATATTAACCAAACTAAGATTCTTCAAATAAACCAAGTTATGCTTCACACAGTAAAGACAGAGCACATTAACCAAGCTCGAACACTTCTGCACTAGAGACATACTTAGAACTACATGTCATAACTTAGAACTCATACATTTCCAATATTTTGGATAAGATATTCTATAAACAATGGTCCACAAATTCAAACTATAGATCATCACATTAGTTCCAATCATCAATCACTTTTGTCATTTTTTCATAATATAATAACTTTGAATATAACTGTTAAACTATTTTGTTTTAGAGAAATATTCGATATAACTCCAAATACTAACAAAAAAATCATGTACTACCCTTTACATTATGAATCTCAAGACGTACAAAATTAAATATCAAAAGTATTTAACGAATAAATATATTGAATATTAGTATGCTTAACATTTATTCAACTGTTCAACGATATGAATAATTCAATGAGCATCAAATGCAAATGACTAGACAATGTAGTCATACTCTATTTAGATCAGTGTTTTAATAGTGTCATTAACAGGCATGAACTTTTATAGATGCATGTGAAAATAAAATGGAGAAAAAATCAATAAATGATAGAATCACATACTAAAATATTCTGCAAGTATCTGTACCAACTTCTCTAGCTTTGGGTTTGGGTATCACGAGACATGCTCTGTTCCATTAATATTTTCACTTGCATAGAAGTTTCATTCTTGCGTAGATACCTTTGCCTGTAATCAAAATGGTAAACTATCATGACTCAACAAGAAATACATAGATGGTATATTTTGGTCAACATCATTACGCATAATCAATGGTTTGTTTTTCTCTAGATTATCAGGAAAAAATATATAGATGATACTTTTTGGTAGTGACAATTTGGTTTTGGTTATGACTCAAATCTTGACTCTAATTCAAATCCCCTTTTGACTCAAAACTTTGAAACGTTACACCGTAGAAACCATATTTGTGCAAAATTTGCATAACCAAAATAGTCGAATAACAAAATAGTTGAATCACATAATTTACAATAAGAGACAGAGCAGATAATTAGAGAAAGCAAATAAACTCCAACCGTTTACCTTGAATCTCACTTATAACCCCTCAAGTCATTTATAAGTACACTTACCATATCTATTTCCAAGATATAAGCCAAATTATATGAGTTCAAACAAGTGAAGGTTACAATTGACTCGATGGGGGATATTGTAAACCAAAAGAAAGAAGAGCACACATAAGTAGTTAACGAATAAGATATAAGTTCTCACTTTCAGCTTCATAAGTTTTAGCTCTCTATTTTGCTTTTTTTGATGATATTACTTCTCCATAGTATAAAAAAATAAGTTGTCCAGCATGAGTATTACAAACTGGGTTTAAAAAAATATACTTCTAAGAGTTTTAGTAATACCTCTAAATGTTTTAATAAATGGCATCAACACCACCATTTAGATTTATGAGCAAGCATCTCTTCCATGCAACAATATGGAATCTCAAGCAACATTTCAACCGCGGCACATACTCCGATTATTCAGCAGCGGCAACCAACTTAACGACGACGCGAGACGATGAACTTCGACAAGACGCAAGCAACGTCATTCAGATCTCGATTGCAATCTTCTGCTAACATCTCTGAAGAAGCAATTTCTAATCAACAACAGCCTCGATGATCACGTGACATCAGGTCCAATGATTGAAGACAAAGAGCAACGACATGCGACTTCACTAACAATCTATACTCGAACCAAAGGCGGAATATAGAACCACAAGGCATGAGTTTTTCAGGCTGAGACCTTTTAGGCAGTGCAATTTTGAGATTTGTGGAGATTGCGAATTTTTTTCGATTGAGGGAGAACAATACTAAAAGCATGAGAAAGGATTTGTGAAGATTGTTAATTTCTTTTGGTTTTCCTTTTCAAGTAAATAGATTACCATAAAAGGAAAAGGAAGAAAAGTAATGAAGTATTTGTGCAACACAAATTTTTTGACCCAAATTATTGGCAGGACGGACGGATGGCAAACATTTTAGCAGTGGTAAAGGAATTTTTTTATTAATTGAATCAATATTAGTTGCACTTAGAAGGAAATGCTGCCAATATTTGCTACTAAAACTAGAATTTCCTGTAATGTACGGTATAAACAATCCTATCGCTACAATCAGGGTGTCTAAGAAATATTTTCCTATCTTGGCAAAATATCCTAGCATCGTACTCACTTAACCAATCCATCCCTAGAATAATCCCGAACCCCAAAAAATCGAACACATGCAAACTGCAAACAAAGGTATGACATAACAGGTCAAACTATAGCTTGTCACATCTCAACCCTAGAGTTGCATATCCTCTTATTAGATTCACAACCTGTAAGGAAGTAACTAAATATTTGGGTTTTAGGTTAAGCTTATCTATCAAACATCTAGGTATAATGCGATGCACCAGTATCAAATAGAACGCTAACACACATGTCATGAATCTAAAGCGTACCTCCCAAAACTGCCTTTCCTTTCTCATGAGCTATTGGCTTAGAAGCAGCAGGCTCCAATGCATACACCTTGCCCTTTCCATCCTTAGCGGGCTCCTTACACTGGCTCTTGTAATGGCCAATCTGGTCATAATTGAAGCGCCTGACATTCTTCTTTCCAGCCACTTCTTCGCTTTCCAGCACGAAATTCATTAGCAAAGTGCCTATTATTATCGCACTTGGAACGGACAATCCCAAACTTCCCTTTCACAGTTGCTTCACCCTTCTTAGGAAGGAACTTCCTCTTTTGATTCTGCCCAACTTGGACTTCCTTAGCCTTACTCTTCTTTAGAGAATCAAGAATCTCCTCATGCCTTAAGGTCATATCCACTACAAAGTCAGAAGGATCTCTAATATGAGATAATGTAGCCCTTGCTAACTCATGCTTCAACCCTCTGATAAACTTCTCATTCCCCTTCATTACTGTATCCACTGAAGCATACCCATATCTGGCTAATTCCTCAAACTTTCTGGCATACTCGAAAAAAGACATCTTTCCCTGCTCTAACTCAGCAAACTTTTTGATCAGAGCAGACTGTGCCATCGTAGACATAAACCTCTCTTGTAAACTTCCCTTGAAATCTTCCCATGTCATGGTTTCCTCATCCATACCGGCTGTCACACCGTTCCACCAAAACAAAGCTTCTCCCTGAAGTTGTCCGGATACCAACCTCCTCTTCTGCTCAACATTGAAACCTAAATCTGCAAAGATTCTTTCATAGTGAAGAAATTAATGTTCCACCTCTATAGCATCCTCTGTCCCAAGAAAAGGATTCCTTCCGAGCTTAGCATAATCTCCGCTCAGCTTAGCATAATCTCCGCTCAGCTTAACATAATGGTTAACTATCGAAACTTCCGAAACTCCTTCCCCTACAGCATCTCCTCCTAACACTCCAGCTACAACTCTCGCTTGCATCATATTCATAAAAAACTGATACATAGCTTCCATTCGAACTTGCGGGACTTCAGCACCTAATTTTTCTACTTGTGCCTGACCTTGGGTCCTCTTTGTACTATGTCTGGCATTCCCATCGATGCCCTCTCCTCCTGGGTTAACTCTTCCTCTTCTACCTTTCATGTCCATATTCATACCTCATGATATAGGAAAAATAATCTAACGAGGATAGGACACTAGAGACAAAGCTTATACTTATATACAGCAAATTCAAGTATATTACTATTGCGTTATTCCATACCCCAATCTTACTCTAATTCCTTAGGATTATGTTTTAAAAACCA
Source organism: Allium cepa (assembly GCA_030765085.1). Lineage (NCBI taxonomy): Eukaryota > Viridiplantae > Streptophyta > Magnoliopsida > Asparagales > Amaryllidaceae > Allium > Allium cepa. Next base: position 71,671,092 of record CM060938.1, on the reverse strand, counting down.
TTTTTTTGTTTAACTTTTTTCATAAACCATGCTTTGATACCACGTTGTAACAACCCATTTCTAGAGGCCAAAAGCTGAGCGCTACAGATGCTGCAGTCATCCATAATATTAACTTCCGGTGACAAAATACGGTAATGATAATGGTATGCATAATATCAGAAGCACTTGAATAGGAAAAAAACCATAGACTTCCAAAAAATAACATTTTATTGATTATATTTCAAAACAAATTAATTTCCAAGTTACATAATCCCTTTATCCTTTCCCAGGCAATGATTAAATATATCATTTACAAAATACGCCAAGAGCGACATATGATGATGCCCCCTTTGGTTGAACAAAGCAATATAGTTGTAACTAACTTAATGTCATAGTGCAAATCAAATAAAATGAAACTCCTAAATAGCTATCTGTTAGCTACCTACTCGTCTCCGGAAGCTTTTTTCCAAAAAGACTAAAACCTTAATCCTTAGCCTACTCAAATCAATTTTGAGAACCTGAGAGTTTAAGGGGAAACAAATACTTTGAGCCAGGCATAAAGCCTGGAGTAACGACCCATAATTTCGCTACTTCGAAAATTAGAGATTTCGTTCATTTTAAATTTAAAAGGAATTCAATCTAAAATAAATACGTTATATATAATAACAATTATCTATTTTTGTAGTTAATAAAATTAAAAAGTATAAATTTGGATTTTAGAACAAATCGACAAAAGTTAAGTTCTGTTAATAATAAAGGCTTAAATAAATGAATTTAGATATTTATTTAAAAAGATAAATCTTATTTAAAACATCTAATAAAGATAATAAAAGTATGTTAAAAGATTTAGAAGTTTGTTAATAATCGTTTTACAAAAATAATCAAAATTTGTCGCATTTTGCCTGTTTTACATACGCGGTAAAATTGGAGATTTTGATATTAATTAAAGATATTTTTTTTATAAAGTGACTTGTTTTAATTTATGTAAAGAATTATAAAGTTCATTTTAAAGTTTGATTTACTTCAATATATAGCTTAATAAAAACGTCAAATTTTGACTGTAAAATTTGTCATCAAAAACGCCCATTTTAAGCAAAACAAGTTGTCGACAAGTTGTTGCAACTTAATACATTTTCTAACTCATAAATACAAATTTTTAAAACACTTTACAATTAGTCACATCAAAAGATATGAAAATATCTAAGATATTTTCACAAAATAATTAAATAAGCATACTTAAAAGTTAAGTAATAAAAAAGCAAACTTACCATCACCTTTCATCTCCTTACACGTACTTTCCATCACTATTAATGCTTACGTCGTATCACTAATGGAAAAGGAGGAAATATTATTTTAACATTTTAAAGTGTAAGAAAAAGAGGTAAACATCATTTCCACCATTAATGCAAATCAAATCAAGGAAAAGCCTTCTTTCTTTTTAACACAAAGTTTAAGAGAAAAAAGAGTAATCATTTCACAAATTCAAATCACATTAATGAGCCATCCTTTCCTTTCTTAATGCATGTCCTTAAAGGGTTAAATCAAGGGTAGAAAGGTAAATTAAAAAGTAGAGAAGGGTATTTTAATCATTTGCCATCCAAAGCTCAAATATAAATAAGCATCATTGCCTTTCACTTTCTCACATTTCATTCCTTCCTTCTTCTTCACTTCCTCCTTCTTCTTCACCTCCATTTCCATGGCATCCAACCTCTCTTCCACCTCCATTCTCTTCTACCTTTAAGCTATCGCCTCCATACTCCAAACCATCACCTTATACAAGCCAAACTACCACCTACACACCTCTTACTCACCCAAAACCCATGCCTACACCCCTACAACCCCCACGGCCGAGCCACACCATCCAAACCCGAGCCCCAAGCCCAAGGCCGAGCACACCCAAAGCGAAGCCGAGCCCAAACACCCTACTACACACTCCTACCCCCTCCTACTTGCCTAAACCCCAAGGCCACACCCTCTCCTCCTCCCAAAAACTCACGTCCTCTTTTTAAAAAAAAAGAAAAAAAAAGAGAGAGAAGAAAAGAAAAAAGAAAAGAAAAGAGAAAGAAAAAGAAAGAAAAACAAAAGCATTCGGAAAGGAAGCGATAAAGGCGAGACGTTGGAAATAGCACGTTAGCGAGAAACGCATATCTCACATTAAAGATTGACGGAGTGGATACGAAGGTGAGAAATTCTCACCGTTTTTTAAATTATATTGATTATCATGCTTAATTGTTATGTTAGATAATCACTATTTGATGATATGGATGTTTGATTGATTGTTTGAATATGTTGGATAATCCGTAGTAATGTTATGACATTTACTGTATGGAAAATATTGATGTTATATGATTGTTGTATGGTTATGATGATAATTTGGACATCAAATTCCTATTAATTAAGTAATCCCTTTGTATAGTAAGTTCATATTTTAGTAATTTGAGAAATTGTGGAAAAATGAGTCTCTTTCCATTTAAAAGTGAAATTAAAGTTAGAATGAAAGAGAATTTGAAATTTGAAGTGAAACGGATTTGAAAAGGATAGTTAATTAGAAATTGAAATTAAGATGAATAGTGAAACTGAAATTGAAATCGATTTTTAAAAAGTGAAGTTTAGTTTGAGGTCAAATGGTAGTTTAAATTGAAATTAGATTTGAAATCTAAGTTTTAAATGTGTTTAATTTGAGATTAGAATTGAAATTGAGTTGAAACTGGAATTTAAATTTTAATATTAAAATAATGGAAATATAATAATATTATAATTATGGTAATAGTGAAAATATATTTTAAAAGCTTTAAAAAGTGAGAATATTGATTTAAAATGGTTTCTAATGATTTTAGAAGTGTTGAAATCCAATTTGAGTAGATTATTTCAAACATTGAAAAATAAGTTAAACTAGGTGCGTCGCGCAACGGTAGTTTGCAATTTCGCGCCGAAAAGTTTAAATAAGTGTATAGAGTTGAATATAACTCGGAATTCTTCGAGATAAGAAAATTCCGGACTATTATATCCATATCTTCTAAACGAAGAAAGAAAATCAAATTTTCGATAAGTAGATTTTGAATTAAATCCAAATCAATTTTCTAGAAAAATCGCGCTAGTGCGGTTTAATGACCATAAAAGGAAATCTGTTTAAATGAACGTTTTTAATTATGGAAAAATATGGAATAAATTTGATAAATCTATTTAAATGATTTAAAAGAGATTTGGATTGGAAAATATGAATTTTCAAATATTTAAAAGTTGTTTAATTCAAATAAGCTTATTTAGCACTTTCCGTAGCACTTTTCTGCTGCGAATTGTATAACTTTTGGAATATGAGTTTAAATGTAACGAAGTTTCCCAGAATAATTGTGAATGTTTTGAAAAGGATAATTAAGCATTTTGAAAGATAATTTGAAATATTTATAAGCAATTCCAAAATAAAGTTGAAAATCTGAGTATGCGGAAACGACTAGTACATTTGTCCCGCCTGTGAGATCTGGGAAGATAAAAGAAGGTGTTTAACTAAGGTTAGGGATGGAGCAACCAGTTCCCTAAACTTACCTGGCCTATGTTTTCTTTCCTTAGGCGAGGGGTGGAAAAGATCGAAAGGAAAGCTCGGATGCTCTTAAATAAAAAGATTCTGTACTAAGTTTTTGAATTTAAAAGAAGATTGGTATTATCCAAAATTTAAGCATTCTCCAAAATGAATGATTTCTATGATCCTATTTGCTCAAAAATATTTGCTAAGATTGATTTAGGGTTTATCGTAAACGATGTCTTCAATAACATTGTTTTTGACCAGCTTAAAAGTTAAGGAATTTGGATCAAGAATTAAGTAAGGAAATTTGAGATATTCCAAAAGAAAAAGAATATATTACTTGGAATTACTCTAAGTCAAAAGAAAGAGATTTGGAAATCATCCAAAAAGAATTAAAGTGAAAGGAGACTTAATAAATCCTATATACTCGTATTCACTTTTATCGATGATTGGATTTCGAAGGAACGAGAGTCGGATTTGGTTAATTCCTATCCGAAAACCACTTCGAACCATTGTATACGTTCGAACGTGAAGACATGTTGAAGATGGTGATTGAAGATCATGGATCTTCCTAGCGTGAAGACTGCTTATTGAACATGCTCTGTTTCGCCCCCATTATAGAGTTATTTATAGGAGTGGTCCCCTCGTGATGGAGATTTTGCGGATTGCAAGGGCTTTTTGCCTAGTAATGGCCGAGGAAAGTGCCTTCGGTTTGTCCTGTTCCTAGATAACTTGTATGGACGTTTGTCTGACATAGCATTTCTAACGATTACGTACATTGGTTTTTTACCAACGTACATCAGTGGTGGCGGAGAAGGAAACTTCTCTTAGCTTAACACCATCCTTGAGACATACGAGCTCAAGGGTTGTATTATTGTGGAAGGAAATTAGCAGTTAAACGGAAATGGCAATGTGGCATTCAAAGATGTGATATGTGCTGTGAGAAAAGGTAATCGTTTTCCTCAAGCCTCATCAAATCGGAAATAACCGAAATAGGCAGCAAGGCTAAGTGGATCATTCCCAATTAGGATATGATCATCCCCTTCTAGATATATTTCTTCCCGCTATGACGTTCGGGATGTATATTAATGTGGTGTATGGAAAACGAGCGCTCGGTTAAAGGTCGGTAACGACCGGGGGATGACATATTCGGTACCATCTAGTTAAGAGGTGGGTCGGTCTTGTGTTGTTATAGGAGCTTTGTGATGGTTTCTCGGGACATCCATCTAAAGGTGTACCCATTTCAAAAGGTAGATCCTACGTCCGACCATTTGTATGAAAATCCATTCTCCAATAAGAACATACGGTTTTGTTTGTATTAGCGTAATGAATAGCCTCGAAATTCTATATGGGTAACCATTTCAGATAAGATTAATAAGTTTATTTTCAAATGTTTTCAAAGAGATGTCATTAGAAATAATATCAAATGTTTTGATATATATATAAAAGTGTTTTAGTTATCATAAGGTAAAAACCCGTCCGTGTTTATGTGCGGGCGTGGTCTTATGAGATACTCTTTATTTCCAAGAATTTTATCCAAAGGCTGATATATGACACTGTCATTTATTATTGAGTTTTTCTCACGCTGGTTTATTAAGCCTGATCCAGGTATTTTCAATACTCGGGCCAGATCCGAGTAGTATCAGGATAGTCGAAGACAGTTGGAGTTTCCAGAGGAGAGCTGGAGATATTCATCGACGTATGGAGATATTCTATTATCCGTTGTACGTAGTGTATTTTGTTTGATGTTTGTCAGCATTTGTAAGGGAAGGTTTTATAACTGTCCAAGCTGAAGTTAGGTTAGACTCTGATATTGTATTTTAAGATTTTTTCGCTGTAACAATATTTGTTAAATATTATATGTTATTCCATTCGTGTGAGATTCTTTTCTGTCTACTTTTCTTTATCACCCTTAAAGATCCGTCTTTTCGTGCAATTTGAGTTAGACATGTGTGGTTTATTGTCGATTCAAAAGGTCTGGGAAAATAGGATTTTACACCTGGTGTGAATAATTCTGTTACAACTTGGTTTATTGATATTAAGTGAGACCATGCCGCTTAGCGGAACGGGTTTCCACTCTCTAATACCCTCCTTTAAACATATATTTTGCAAATCCTTTCCTGCAACCAAACTGGTTAGTCAAACTGATTATATCAAAACAGCAATATCCTTTATGCTAATAAAATGGACTATCTGTCAGTAAAACGGGTAAAAAGTAGACTATCTGTCCACAATACAATAGCATGGTCCGTTACACTAACAAATGGACTATTTGTCCATAAAACTGGGCTGACTACCCGCAAACTTAACTAACTATCCAGATCAAAATGGACTAACTGTCTGAATCATTTTCTTAGGGTTAACTAACCTTTATCCTTTTCCTTAGAGGCCTTTTCAAAATGATTTAATCCTTTTAAATCATACTTATACAAGGTAAATTTATTCTTAACTTTACTCTAAGCTATTTTTCCATGATATATATACTTTACTCAAAATAATGTTGATGAATTTTAATAAGGATTGGCTATCCTTTCAAAATAAGTTAAAGTCTTTTTTAAGTTGAAAACGCTTAGACTATTCTGCTTATTTAATATATTCGAAATCTTTGTTTAAAATCTTTAAATAACCCATTCGTAACCCTTGATGGTAACCCCTTCGAAACCAAGTAAAACCCTTTACTTAATCTAGGCCCCAAGACCAAATGTTTCCTTTCGAAACCATTCAAATCTTTCCTTTCGAAAGCTTGGAAACCTTTCCTTCGAAAGCCTTTAAAATCCTAGACATCCATCCTTTAAATCCTTTAAATATTGCCTTTCGAAAACAACGGAAAAACATTCCTTTTCAACCCTATCGAAACCCTAGGGAACTACCCATTTCGAAACCATTAATTTAAAATCTTTTGAAACAGTCAAAATTCAATCCTTTCAAAAGCACTTTGGGTTCAATATAAAACATGTGAAAACCTTTAGAAATAATTCAAAAATTTACCCCTTCCAAACCTTTGAAAAACTGTTTCGGTCGAAACCCTTTAAAATCGAAAGCATCTATTTCGTAACCTTGTAAAGCTGTCTCCTTCAAAACCATTTGGGTTTTACTTCAATCAAAGAAAAAGGGTCTTTAAAACATTTAAGTCAAAAGCGTCTATTTTGAAACCATTTCATAAGTAAAGAAGTGATGGTGTCGAAACCATCCCATCGAAATGTTAGTCCTTGAGATGATGGTTTTGATGACAACAACCTTAGAACTTGTTATAAAATATAAATACTAACATTATAGTTTAGATATATATGTATAAGAAGGATATAACCATGTAGGTACCAAGAATGAAGAATGTACAACATAGAGATTCAAGACTGAAGATATCAAGATTGATGACTCATGAGTATCAATATATCAAGAGTTCAAGATTTCAAGAGTACAAGATAAGTATTAAGTCTAGAATTATGTTAAAACTTAATGATAGCACTTACATCTTTATTCGAAATTTATTCGGGGAATGGAATCCACTTTGAGCCTGTTAAAGGGATGGAACCCTAGTGGAATGGTACCCACGACAATATCAAGTGGAACATATAGTGGTCCTATTTTGATATCCACTGATCTTATAAAAATTCTTTTCAAAAATATATCTCTTGTTTTTAAAAAATGTTTTCAAAACTTCCTTTTCAAAAAGAAATCTTTCTGGGTTTTAAATATTTTAGCCTCAAAACTATTTTTACCATTTTTAATATTTTAATTTCAAAATTGTCCTTGTTTTCAAACCATCTCTTGTTTTAAATATTTAGCTTTAAAATATTTATGTACTCAGACTTTAAATCACTTTATAGATTAAGATTATATATATTAAAAATTACTTTCTAAAACTCATTTATATGTTTAAACTATATTCAAATATATTTACAAAATTTAGAAATTGTTTTGACAAATTATAGAAACCATTTTTAATAAGAATTTCTAAACATCAATATTTGTCTTGAGCATGTCGACATCCCTCAACCCCCCATGTCGACATGGTGCCCGTTAAATTCAAAATTCAAATTTTCAAAAGAAGTGTCTATTCGTCATATCCTTTCACGAATAAATATGGCTGTTGATCTCCTCTATATACCAGTAGTCCTAAAGGAATATTTAATCAGATTTCAGTTGTTTTCTCTCGTCTTCATCTCCACATTTATTCTAAAGAATCCCAAACTATACTCTACCGAAATAACAAGTGAATCAAACTTGATTATCTCTTGTTTGATTCTCTTCCACTCTCTCTATAAGATCTCAGTGCTATTTAGAGTTATAAGATCTTTCGTAAATCAAACTATTGAGTAAAAGGTGCGATTGAGCCTTGAAATCAGTTGGGTATGATTGTAGCCCTGGAAATCAATTTGGTGATCTTGTAGCCTGGTTAAATCAAGAGAGTTGCCCTAAACTCGAGTACAGGAGGGTGTAATCTAGGAGATTATTATGAAAAGAAATTCGTACGCTTGTACGGGACAAGATGTAGGGTAACTCCGAACGAGTATAAAATCCTGGTATGTTCTTTCCTTTACTGCTTTTATATAGTATTTTCATCTGTGTTTGATTCTGTGATTTTATTCGTGTCTATGAATTGTATTTGTTGCTGATTAAATTACATAAATTTCAAAAAGATTTAGAAAATCCATAAAACATTATTCACCCCCCCTCTAGTGTTATTCTAGCCTTCTAATCCGAAATCCGCATTTCTCACATTTGGTATTAGAGCATTGGTTTTCAAAATTTTCATAATCTATTTTTTGAAATTTTTTAAAAAGGCAATTTTTTTTGATAAAATTATTAACACTATTTTCATATGAATATGTCACAGGATCATCATGATATTGTTTTTCAAAATTATATTTAGTTATTTTGAAAAGTCACTTGATTCTTTAAAAAGTTATGTTGTTTTGCAGGAGAAGTGTTATGTCTAATGACTATTGGTTAAAAGTTACCAGATAATTGTTCATCGATCAAGAAGAACTAATGGATATATAATGGAAATCGACAATGAAATGGGTACCAGATCAATACAAAGCTTTTGATTCTCATCTACAAATTGACACGATACTGTACTTCTCTCCATCTACTTCGCAATGTCATTAGTTTCGTGCGAATCCGTGAAGAAATGACCAAATTATGGTCAAATTAAGTTTTGGTGAACAAAGAGAAAAACAAGCAAAACTGTCAATGGTATTCTTCAAATTGCATCCAGAGATTTTGAATATTTTGTTTTAACTCCATTTTTATATTGTAGTTCTTGTTACCACGGCCATTTTTATGGGTGGATCATCAAATTCTAATCAAAATTGAGTGAGATATGACAGTTGGAAGTTGGCTATCCAAAACTAAAAACTATGTATAGGATTTCCTGCATTTCTCTTACTGTTCGGCATGTTGGACCATAATACCATCCAAATTCATCACCAAACTATTACTGGAACGTAGCCCTTGCCTTCCTCTTCGATTTGTCGCTGGTTTCATCCATTTCCGTTAAGAAACGAAGGAGATATGCCTTCTAGAAGTTTGATAGTAAATAGAAAAATGGGAAGAAGAAGAAGAGAAACTTTTATGAAAAGTGGTGACTGTTGGGCCTATTTATAGTGGTTGAAGTGTTCATTCATTCATTCAAAATTTGAACTCAAAGTTTTGGTGCAAAGTAGGTCAATCTACTAAATCATTTGTATCTTTCTCATACGGTCTTCAAATTCAGCAAACGAATGTACTACGCTAATTGGAAAAACAAGCCCGTCGCAATAGAACAGATCTCGTCGTCAAATTCTGAAAGATATAAATGTGTGGTTCACGACAATGGAAGAACAACAAAGTTAGAAAGGTGGAGTGAAAAAATTGGTACGTTTTACTATTATTTTATCTTTATTGTTGCATTTAGGAATATATATTTATGCATTTAGTTAGGTATAGAAATTTATCTCTTTTATAAGTTTTGATATTTTGGTCCATATATCGACACACCATACTATACATCGATATACCACTCTAATTTTTTTTAAAAGTCCTTTAAAATGTGTTTCCTTTCAAATAAAATCTCATTATTAATTAATTACAACTATACTAAGTAGAAAAGCATACCATCATTCGTGATTTCAACTTTTCTAATGTTGTTTTTACATTTTGTACTCTATTTCTTTTAAGATGCTAATTTTATATTTTTAAGAAATTAATAGAAAGAATTTAGAATGTTATAATAAGGGTCTATTTATAAATTTCTTCAATTAATAAGATTGTGCCACATCACATGACACTTGTCATATAAATAGACAGTGACATACAAGCAAAATAACACGTGTCATTACACTTGTTCTTTAATAAAAACATTTTTACATGCATAATGCCAAGTGTCTTTACACATGTCTTTTCATTAATTTTTTATGTTTTTCAAGTACTTTAATTATATTAACTTCTATAAAAAATTGATTCAAAAATCAATTATTTACATGTCAAAATCTAGTCGTCAGTGCAAAATAATGTTAAAAACAGGCCCAGAACTTTAGAGAATTTCCGAAATGCTGTCTTTTCTTCTGCAGCTTTTTTTAAGCGCTACAAATTCGTTTGTCTAGCATTTCTATGTTTAGAAACGTTGTAATGTTTCAGAAACTTTTCACAGCATTTGGTAGATGCTGCAGATTCTATTTTATAATGTTTTGAATAAATTTTATTGCAAAAACTTTTTATAGCATTCTGTAAATGCTATCTTTTCTGTTTGAAACTTTAAATTATGAAAAAACGATATTTATGCTATGTATTTTTCTCTATTCTTTTTGGAGTTATTTTCTAACTTATATTAGAATATTTTTAAACTAATTTGACATTTAAATATTTTTTAATAGTTAAATACATTTTTTAATGTAAGAGGCCTTAATATAGAACATGTTTATTTTAGTTTTTCAATCTTTGTTATATCATATTTCATTATGATATTTTTTTAAACTAAAAAGTATTTAAACATGTTTCTAAATTTTTTAAACAATAATAATTTAATATATAGGTTTTAATTAGTAAGTTATGTATTTTATAAACATGGAAGTATGGATTCTTAAAAAAACAATTAAGTTAAAACAAATTATTTTAAAGAAATTATATAAGGAGGGTATTAACTTTTATAAAAACCATATTTGATCATATATATATATATATATATATATATATATATATATATATATATATATAGTTTAAGTCCATCTTTCTTAGCAATTTGATTTTGATTTTGATTTTGATATTGACTGCGATTACTACCTTTCATGAATATATTATAATTTTAATATCATTTATTACTTTCAAACTCTTGTCTTTACTACTCTTTCAGTCCCATTCATTAGTTTCCTTAACCTAAGTCTAGTAATTGGTGTGTATCACCTTTGTTTGGTTGAAGTGATTTATAATAAATAGTTTGATATATGTACACACACACACACACACACACACACACACACACACACATATATGCTTGTTAATTTGATATTACTTATCACTCATGTTTATCTTATAATCTGAATATCTCTACGATAGTATATATATCATTATATCATTCTGCAAATTATTATTTTTACTTCTTGTCATTTTATTACATATCATTATGCATTCTATTTCATATCAGAGGTCATTGCATATTACACCATAAATTACAATGCATGAAATATCATAATCATTTGCATCACAAGTTGCACTTCGTTCTGCATATTATCTCATGCTACATTACATATGTCATACATTTCATATTGCGTTACAAACTACATACACGTATACATAACGAGTGTATTTTATTTAGGGGGAGTTTGTAGTATTGTATTATAGTATATGATTACTAGTTTTTGATTTGTTTGGTATGTTTTGATTGACTTGTTTGACTTGATTGACTTGTTTGACTTGATTGACTTGTTTGACTTGATTGACTTGTTTGATTTGTTAGACATGATTGGATTTGATGTGCCTGTTGATTGGATTGTTTGAAATATACTTGTACATATTTAGTATTGAATAATTATAAAATAATTATGTTAATGTCATTCACATTCCATTTACTATACTTTGTTCTAGTATTAGATTAAGGGGGAGTTATATTAGTTTAGGATTAGCTTTTTTGATGACAAAGGAGGAGAAATATAAAATAGAGTAGTCAGGCCTAGTTTTAGGGGGAGTTATTATGAAGGAGAAGTATATTTTATAAACATAGGTTGTCATCATCAAAACGAGGGAGATTGTTAGTCCTTGAGATGATGGTTATGATGACAACAAAATTAGAACAACATTATAGTTTAGATATATATGTATATGCATGATATAACCATGTAGGTACCAAGAATGAATACTGTACCATATAGAGATTCAAGACTGAAGATATCAAGATTGAAGACTCATAAGTATCAAGATATCAAGAGTTCAAGATTACAAGAGTATAAGATAAGTATCGAGTCTAGAATTATGTTAAAACATCTTGAAAGCACTTACATCTTTATTCGAAATTTATTCATGGAATGGAATCCACTCGAGCCTGTTAAAGGGATGGAACCCTAGTGGGATGGAACCCACAACAATATCTAGTGGAACATATAGTGGTTGTGACGCCCCACCTCTATACCCACGCTAGCCAAGAACATTCCGGAGTAGTGCTGTCAACTAGCACGGAGAATAAGGCTGTTGAGGAGCGACCAACCATGTAATTGCTTATCACACGGTGGCTATAAATAATCTTCGGAAACAAACATAGAAATAATCATATCACAAATCAGTCACAGATATCCATATCACAAAGGCGGAAGAAGATATGAATATATAACTAACACATGAAAGTGTACATCAGAGTAGTGGTCAATAAGATCCACGATAATACAAAAGAACAGCAACATGTGCTATACAAAAGAATACAACTATGAGTCTATATCTCAAGTGTATACAACAAAAACTGCTAATCTAAACAGTTAGCCAAAAGTCAGAGTGATGAATCCCTGGGAAGAAGTCAAGCAGAAGCACCTGTAACATCTCGGTCTGACCCGAGTATTATTTAAGAAAATAATAAACGGATCAGTCTAGCTATAAATATCAGATGACATGATATAACATAAAAGATATGGCATAAACATAAACATCCATAACGACATACCACTATAAGTATGTAAATAATGATCAACAGAAGATCAATCAATAAGAGATAATCAACATCACAAGAATCTTCTCAAAGATTCGAAGAGGGCATCATACCCTAAACTTGTACTCATAACAAGTCAATGTCATAAATTCCAGAAATCAACACGAGAAATCCAGAAATCATAAAAAGGGAAAGAGGCCTATCACATGACGGTCCGAAGACCAAGGGTAGCTACCCCGCATGTGTGAATGGAATCACACAGATTGAGGTCAAGACTAACCAAAAAGCAGAAAGGTATGTGTGAATGGAATCATACAAGTGGTGTCTAGTCTAACCTTGCAATGAAAGAGACATCGCGCAATTGCTAGTCTAATTCATAAAGCGATCATCAAGATCAACGAGAAGTGTCAATTACACTAAGCTAGTAAATATAGAAGTTTAGCTTCATGTCCCATAACCACTTGCTTAACTTAAATATTTACGAACAAACTGTAAATCTTCACTAATAAAATTGTCACAAGAGGTTCGATCGAACAAGTCCAAGAATTAACCGACGAAGTGAACGCAAGCATTTCATACCACTTGTTTTACTAAGTCGTTTAATTAGATTTCTCATCCGAGTGAGGTAAAGGCTTGTATATACTAATAGATTGGAAAACGGTTTAAGAAAAGAGCTTTGTTATTAAAAATAGAGTTGAAATTGTTTGTTAGAAGAGTTTTGATATTTACTATTAGTATTGAAACCTTTATATTATAAAGTGACAAAACACATAAGCAAGTGTAGAAACAATCAGTCACAAAGATCGCATACGGGGATGCGAATAAAATCCAAGGAAATCAGCTCTATGTTTTTCAAATAAGATCCCCTACGGAGGGGGGGTCCAGGGGGGTGGCAACCCCCCAAGGTGGGGGTGCGGGGGCAACGCCACCGCTTACGGGGTTCGACCTGCCCGGTCAGGTCGCGGGGGTCCAGGGGGCAGCGCCCCGTCCAAAACGGTACGACTTAGTGAAGACAAAATGAGGTCTAACGACGTAAGAAGGATAGAGTCGAGCGACCTAATGGTTGCGACCTAGGGGTCTAAGGGGCACGACCTAGTGGTCCAGTGACCTAAAGGGTAAAGGTCATGCGACCTAAAATGGGTTCGCGACCTAACGGAGACGAGGTCATGCGACCTAAAGTGGTTCGCGACCTAAGGGTGTTCGCGACCTAACAAGGTTCACGACCTAACGGAGACGAGGTCATGCGACCTAAAGTGGTTCGCGACCTAAAGGTGTTCGCGACCTAATAGGGTTCGCGACCTAAAGGTGCACGACCTAAGGTCTTTCGACCTAGGGGTATATAGGTAACACGACCTAAAAATGTCGCGACCTAAGGGGCCAAGTGACCTAGTGGGTCATACGACTTAAAGGAAACAGGGTCCAACGACCTAAGGAAAACAAGGTCCAACGACCTAAAGAGATGGGAGTCATGCGACTTAAAGGAGTATGCGACCTAAAGAAGTGCACGAGCTAAATGAAGGCGGAACAACTCAGGGTCTAACGACCTGGGGGGGGGGGGGGCGACCTAAGGTCTAACGACCTAAGACCGAAGAGACGTTTCCAACAGAGGGAATGACTTAACGACCTAAGCCTAACGACCTACAACCTAAGGTCCCACGACCTAATGAGGCAGGCAAGGCCGAACGACCTATACGCGAACGACCTAAAGTCCAACGACCTACGACCTAAATCCGAGGCGACCTAAATCCGAGGCGAACGAAATATGCAGGCCATGACTTTGCCACACGCGCGAGCTAATGATTCCGAGCGACCTATACCTGGGCAGAGCGACCTAAGCTCAGGAAGTTCACCAAACAACTAAAAATTGGAGTTTTTCGCCAATCCAATCCAAACCAAATGCAAATATACATGCTAAAGTGATGGGGAATCATTCCCAACAGTCCAATATAGTTATAGACTAGAATTGTGAGATAAAAATCTCACCTTTGCACTAAAGTTTATGAAGATGAAGCTTGAAAGCAAGGAGAAGCAATCCAAAGCTTGAATCCAATATCTTCTACTTGAATTTGGAGTTGAATGTTGGATTTGCAATTGAATTTGTGCTTGGAGTTTTAATTTCCCATTCCCTCCACCATTAATGCCAAAGCTTGATTAGTTAGGAAATTTATGAAGAGTGAGGAGAAGAGGGTTGGAACTTGGGCTTAATAGGCTAAACTAACCCAAAGTCCAAAGCGGGAAAAGTTAGTGAAATTTCACTAACTCCAAACCTATCGATGTTTATACTTAAAAAGTTGTAAACGACATTTCGAACTCAATGGAAGTGGTCTCGAGTCCTAATTTGACCGTTTGCAAAAAGTAGCTTTTCGGACCAAAATCCGATTAACGAGTTAATATTTAAATAAAATATTTAAATACAAACTCGATAAATATGCGGGTTGTTACAGACTCCCCTCCTTAAAGAAATTGCGTCCTCGCAATATATATAAGATGGAAATAAAAAGTAACAACCATAAAAGCATATTAACACAAGAGGAATTTTGAAATGAGAAGTTCACCTCTAGGAGAAGGAGTAAGCAAGTCCGGATGTGTACGCTCGATGAATTCTCTGGATTCCCAAGAACAATCCTTAGGATTTGAGGACCATTGAACCTTCACAAGCGGAACATCTTTATTTCGAAGTCGTTTAACCTCAGAAGCTATAACTCGAATAGGATGCTGCTCATAAGTTAAATTCGGCGAAACTTCAATTTCTTCCACAACAGCAGGCTCAAGAATAGAATCGGAATCCCGAAGGCATTTCCGTAATTGAGAAACGTGAAATACATCATGCATAGCAGAAAACTGAGCCGGCAATGCAAGGCGATAAGCCATGGAACCAATACGTTCAGTGATAGGAAATGGCCCAATATATCGAGGCGCTAACTTCCTCGATCGACTGAAACGTACAACACCCTTCATAGGTGAAACACGAATAAAAACAGGATCCCCAACAGAAAATTCTAATTTCCTTCTTCGATTATCGGCATAGGATTTTTGTCTACTCTGGGCTTCTTTCATCCTATGTCGAATAAGTTCAATCTTTTCCGTGGAATCACGAATAAAGTCTGGACCTAAAACCAGCTTCTCACCGGCCTCAAGCCAACAAGAAGGAGATCGGCATGGCCTTCCGTAGAGTGCCTCGAAAGGTGCCATACCAATACTAGATTGGAAGCTATTATTATAGGAAAATTCAACAAGTGAAATATGATCTTTCCAACTTCCACCAAAATCAAGCACACAAGCACGAAGAAGATCTTCAAGAGTTTGATTCACACGCTCGGTTTGTCCATCGGACTGGGGGTGATAAGCGGTGCTAAAATTAAGCTTCGTTCCTAAAGCTTTTTGAAGACTCTTCCAAAATCCACTAGTAAACAATGGATCACGATCGCTAACAATAGAAGTAGGAACTCCATGCAATCTTACAATTTCCTTGACAAATAGTTTGGCCAAAAGAGGAACGGTTCGGTTAGACCGAACCGGAATAAAATGGGTGGATTTAGTAAGTCTATCAGCAATCACCCATAAGCTATCATGACCCGAACGAGAACGGGGAAGGCCATCTATAAAGTCCATGGAAATTTGATCCCACTTCCAAATTGGAATTTCTAAAGGTTGCAATAACCCACCAGGCCTTTGATGTTCGGCCTTGACAAGTTGGCAAGTCATGCAACACTTAACAAAGTTAGCAATATCAGATTTCATTCCCTCCCAATAATAAAGTCGCTTCATATCAGCGTACATTTTACTACTACCAGGATGAATGGTGAATTTAGAACGATGGGAATCTTCTAAAATATCTTTACGAAGATCCCCAATATTTGGTACTATAAGTCTACCAAATTTTCGAATGCCGCCACGAGAATCAATATCAAAGTCTTTCAAACCTTCAATATCAATTTTATCCTTAACATTTTTGCCAAGAAGAGCCAATTCAGAATCTAGCCCTTGAACTTCAAGAATGCGGCCTAAAAGAGAAGGATGAGCCTCAAGGCTACATAAAACAAGCGATGATCATAAATCGGATACGCGCTCTCGAATCTCACAAGTGGATAAGATCTCGAGATCGTTGCATTCGGATATCATCATAGAAACAACTGCTTGTTGCTTACGGCTAAGAGCATCGACGACACGATTACCCTTACCGGGGGTATAAAGAATATCAAGATCATAAGGTGCAAGGAACTTGAGCCAACGCTGTTGACGTAAATTAAGTTCTTTTTGAGAAAATAAATATTTCAAAGACTTATGATCCGTGTAAAGAATAAATTTCTCTCCCAATAGATAATGACGCCACATTCGAAGGGCGAAAACAATAGCCGCGAGCTCTAGATCATGTGTGGCATATCTAGTCTCGGCCGGCTTCAATTGCCTAGAAGCATAAGCAACAACACGTTCTTTTTGCATAAGAACGGCACCCAAACCAACGTGACTAGCATCGGTATAAACAACAAAATCTTGATTCCCCTCGGGAATCACAAGAATAGGAGCATCGGAAAGGAGTTCTTTCAATTTCTGAAAAGAGGCTTCACATTTGTCCGACCAAATGTATTTAACTCCCTTCTTAGTCAAGCCAGTAAGAGGCACGGCAATCTTAGAAAAGTCTTTAATAAAACGGCGGTAATAGCCCGCCAATCCGAGAAAACTACGAATCTCTGTCACACTCTCCGGTCTCTTCCAATCTTGAATCGCTTCGATCTTTGAAGGATCCACGGATATCCCGGATTCGGAAATAATATGACCGAGAAACTTCACACGAGATTGCCAAAAGTGGCATTTAGAAAATTTCGCCTTTAATTGATTACTCCTAAGTGTTTCCAATACAATCCTTAGATGTTTCTCATGTTCCTCCTCGGTTTTTGAATACACTAGAATATCATCAATGAATATGAGAACAAACCGATCGAGGAAATCTTTGAAAACTCGATTCATGAGGTCAACGAAATAAGCTGGAGCATTCGTTAACCCAAATGGCATAACAAGCCATTCATAAGATCCATATCGAGTACGGAATGATGGCAAAGGAATGCTATCCTCAGCGATACGAAGCTGATGGAAACCGGTAGCCAAGTCCAATTGTGAAAAGACCTTAGCACCACTAAGCTGATCGAATAGATCATCAATCCGAGGTAAAGGATATTTATTTTTAATAGTAAGATCATTAAGCTTGCGATAATCAACGCAGAGCCTCAGAGTACCATCGGATTTCTTTACGAAAATAGCCGAAGCTCCCCAAGGCGAGGAACTAGAGCGAATAAATTGCCTCGTCTCCAACTCAGATAATTGTTTACGCATCTCCTAATTTTCCTTATTGGACATGCGATAAGGAGGACGAGTAATAGGTTGAGCTCCAGAAACAAGATTAATTCTGAACTCAATTGCTCGTTTAGGTGGCAAACCTAAAACGGGCTCGAATATGTCGGAAAATTCACGAACAACATGAATACGAGAAATAATATCATCTTCATCATCATCATCATTATCACGAGGATTTAAAGAATATAAAGATGCCACCAAACAGGATTCTGAATCTTTAAGATTAACAGAAATCTGATTAACAGATAGTGGATGACGGAGATGAATAGCCCGTTCAGGACATAGGATATGGGCTTGATAACGGTTAAGCCAATCCATTCCCAAAATTATTCCAAAGCCTAAGTAACGCATGACATGCAAATCGGCTAGGAAAGAAAGATCGCAAAAAATAATCTCCACATCTTTACAAAGCAAACTAAGAGTTGCGGATCCACCAACAGGATTCGCAATTTTTAAAGAAGTCATCAATGCAGTAACACTTAAGGAAAAAGTGTCTACCAGTTCCTTTGATATAAAAGAATGGGATGCACCCGTATCAAAGAGAACTCTAATAGGTTGATCATGAAATAAAATAATACCATCAAGAATGGAATGAGAAATACCTTGGCCACGAGATGTGTTGCCAGGGGCTTGAGCCACATTCAACTTTCCTTCTTGCCTTTACGCTTGAGGCATTGATGTATGTAATGATCCGGGCTCTTACAATAGCGACAAGATTTGGGCCTAGAGCACTTATTCGCATAATGATCCCTAGACCCACAGTTGAAGCAACTCGCACCACTAGGAGAAGGAGACTTTGCCGCAGGGGTTTCCTGCTTACCCTTTTTGTTGGGATAAGGACCCTTGAATTTGTTTGGCCTCTTCTTGTTGTTGAAGTTTGGTTTAGCGCCTTCCACTTCAACATCACTCTCTCTATCAGCCTCTTCAAGACGAAGAGCGATATCGACGAGTTGATCAAATGCGACATCTAGTTTCAGGAGCAGTGGCTTCTTAAGATTCTTATTTAAGGCATAAACGAACCTCTGGTTCTTCTTCAATGGGGTGTTGATGTATTCAACCCCATATTTGGAAAGCGACTCGAAGGCTGCGACGTAATCAGTCACAGAGGATTGACCTTGAACAAGGTCTATAAAACGTCGAGCCAAGGTTACTTTCCCAGCTTCTGGTACAAACTTTAACTCGAAGCGTCCCTGAAATTGCTCCCAGGTGAGATCCGCTTCATTAATTTCTGAAATAAGGAGTTCGTACCAGTCCAATGCTCTCTCCTGGAGCATGCTGGAAGCCACCTGAACGCGGTGGAGATCGATAAGGTTCATGCGAGAGAAGATTCGATCACATGATTTTAACCAAGCCTGGACCTCGATGATATTTTCCGAACCTTTGAAGGGCTTCCCACCCAAGTTGGTGTAATCGCTGCACAAGCGTGCAAATCCCGACTTTGGGTGAGTGGGTTCTGGGTTAGCTCCAGCTGCTTGAGCATTAGTTACTAAATCAAGAAGCTGTTGAGCAGTCATAAAAACTCCACCTGGAGGAGCAGCACCAGATGATCCAGTTCTGGGACGGCCTGGTCTAGACATTCTCTTCCTTAAAGAAAGAAAGACGAGAAGGAAGAAGGTTATTCACCAATGAACACCAAGCAATCTTGATAGATAAAACAAGGAATCATAAAGGAAATAGGATGAATCGGTACGAAGACTCGAATTAATCCTATGGTATGACTCCTATGATAGACTTAGGACGATGATCCTTGTTAAGTTATTCTACATTGTTCCGAAGTTTGGCTCCGATACCAAGCTGTGACGCCCCACCTCTATACCCACGCTAGCCAAGAACACTCCGGAGTAGTGCTGTCAACTAGCACGGAGAATAAGGCTGTTGAGGAGCGACCAACCATGTAATTGCTTATCACACGGTGGCTATAAATAATCTTCGGAAACAAACATAGAAATAATCATATCACAAATCAGTCACAGATATCCATATCACAAAGGCGGAAGAAGATATGAATATATAACTAACACATGAAAGTGTACATCAGAGTAGTGGTCAATAAGATCCACGATAATACAAAAGAATAGCAACACGTGCTATACAAAAGAATACAACTATGAGTCTATATCTCAAGTGTATACAACAAAAACTGCTAATCTAAACAGTTAGCCAAAAGTCAGAGTGATGAATCCCTGGGAAGAAGTCAAGCAGAAGCACCTGTAACATCTCGGTCTGACCCGAGTATTATTTAAGAAAATAATAAACGGATCAGTCTAGCTATAAATATCAGATGACGTGATATAACATAAAAGATATGGCATAATCATAAACATCCATAACGACATACCACTATAAGTATGTAAATAATGATCAACAGAAGATCAATCAATAAGAGATAATCAACATCACAAGAATCTTCTCAAAGATTCGAAGAGGGCATCATACCCTAAACTTGTACTCATAACAAGTCAATGTCATAAATTCCAGAAATCAACACGAGAAATCCAGAAATCATAAAAAGGGGAAGAGGCCTATCACATGACGGTCCGAAGACCAAGGGGAGCTACCCCGCATGTGTGAATGGAATCACACAGATTGAGGTCAAGACTAACCAAAAAGCAGAAAGGTATGTGTGAATGGAATCACACAAGTGGTGTCTAGTCTAACCTTGCAATGAAAGAGACATCGCGCAATTGCTAGTCTAATTCATAAAGCGATCATCAAGATCAACGAGAAGTGTCAATTACACTAAGCTAGTAAATATAGAAGTTTAGCTTCATGTCCCATAACCACTTGCTTAACTTAAATATTTACGAACAAACCGTAAATCTTCACTATTAAAATTGTCACAAGAGGTTCAATCGAAAAAGTCCAAGAATTAACCGACGAAGTGAATGCAAGCGTTTCATACCACTTGTTTTACTAAGTCGTTTAGTTAGATTTCTCATCCGAGTGAGGTAAAGGCTTGTATATACTAATAGATTGGAAAACGGTTTAAGAAAAGAGCTTTGTTATTAAAAATAGAGTTGAAATTGTTTGTTAGAAGAGTTTTGATATTTACTACTAGTATTGAAACCTTTATATTATAAAGTGACAAAACACATAAGCAAGTGTAGAAACAATCAGTCACAAAGATCGCATACGGGGATGCGAATAAAATCCAAGGAAATCAGCTCAATGTTTTTCAGATAAGATCCCCTACGGAGGGGGGGTCCAGGGGGGGTGGCAACCCCCCAAGGTGGGGGTGCGGGGGCAACGCCACCGCTTACGGGGTTCGACCTGCTCGGTCAGGTCGCGGGGGTCCAGGGGGCAGCGCCCCGTCCAAAACGGTACGACTTAGTGAAGACAAAATGAGGTCTAACGACGTAAGAAGGATAGAGTCGAGCGACCTAATGGTTGCGACCTAGGGGTCTAAGGGGCACGACCTAGTGGTCCAGTGACCTAAAGGGTAAAGGTCATGCGACCTAAAATGGGTTCGCGACCTAACGGAGACGAGGTCATGCGACCTAAAGTGGTTCGCGACCTAAGGGTGTTCGCGACCTAACAAGGTTCACGACCTAACGGAGACGAGGTCATGCGACCTAAAGTGGTTCGCGACCTAAAGGTGTTCGCGACCTAATAGGGTTCGCGACCTAAAGGTGCACGACCTAAGGTCTTTCGACCTAGGGGTATATAGGTAACACGACCTAAAAATGTCGCGACCTAAGGGGCCAAGTGACCTAGTGGGTCATACGACCTAAAGGAAACAGGGTCCAACGACCTAAGGAAAACAAGGTCCAACGACCTAAAGGGATGGGAGTCATGCGACTTAAAGGAGTATGCGACCTAAAGAAGTGCACGAGCTAAATGAAGGCGGAACAACTCAGGGTCTAACGACCTAGGGGGGGCGACCTAAGGTCTAACGACCTAAGACCGAGGAGACGTTTCCAACAGAGGGAACGACTTAACGACCTAAGCCTAACGACCTACGACCTAAGGTCCCACGACCTAATGAGGCAGGCAAGGCCGAACGACCTATACGCGAACGACCTAAAGTCCAACGACCTACGACCTAAATCCGAGGCGACCTAAATCCGAGGCGAACGAAATATGTAGGCCTTGACTTTTCCACACGCGCGAGCTAATGATGACGAGCGACCTATACCTAGGCAGAGCGACCTAAGCTCAGGAAGTTCACCAAACAACTAAAAATTGGAGTTTTTCGCCAATCCAATCCAAACCAAATGCAAATATACATGCTAAAGTGATGGGGAATCATTCCCAACAGTCCAATATAGTTATAGACTAGAATTGTGAGATAAAAATCTCACCTTTGCACTAAAGTTTATGAAGATGAAGCTTGAAAGCAAGGAGAAGCAATCCAAAGCTTGAATCCAATATCTTCTACTTGAATTTGGAGTTGAATGTTGGATTTGCAATTGAATTTGTGCTTGGAGTTTTAATTTCCCATTCCCTCCACCATTAATGCCAAATCTTGATTAGTTAGGAAATTTATGAAGAGCGAGGAGAAGAGGGTTGGAACTTGGGCTTAATAGGCTAAACTAACCCAAAGTCCAAAGCGGGAAAAGTTAGTGAAATTTCACTAACTCCAAACCTATCGATGTTTATACTTAAAAAGTTGTAAACGACATTTCGAACTCAATGGAAGTGGTCTCGAGTCCTAATTTGACCGTTTGCAAAAAGTAGCTTTTCGGACCAAAATCCGATTAACGAGTTAATATTTAAATAAAATATTTAAATACAAACTCGATAAATATGCGGGTTGTTACAGTGGTCCTATTTTGATATCTGCTAATTTATGAAAATGCTTTTCAAAAATATGTCTCTTGTTTTTAAAAAATGTTTTCAAAATTTTCTTTTCACAAAAGACATCTCTCTTGGTTTTAAATATTTTAGCCTCAAAAATATGTTATCATTTTTAATATTTTGATTTCAAAATTGTCCTTGTTTTTAAACCATCCCTTATTTAAATATTTAGCTTTAAAATATTTATATACTCAGATTTTAAATCACTTTGTAGATTAAGATTATATATATTAAAAGTTACTTTCTAAACTCTTTTATTTGTTTAAACTATATTCAAATATATTTACAAAGTTTAGAAATTGTTTTGACAAATTATAGAAACCATTTTTAATAAGAAACTCAAAATATCAATCTTTGTCTTGAGCATGTCGACATCTCACAACCCCCTATGTCGACATGGTGCCCGTTAAATTCAAAATTCAAATTTTCAAAAGAAGTGTCTATTCGTCGTATCCTTTCACAAATAGATATGGCTGTTGATCTCATATAAATACCAGTATTTCTAAACGAATTTTTAATCTGACTTCACTTGTTTTCTCTCCTCTTCATCTTCACATTTATTCTAAAGAATCCCAAACTATACTCTGACGAAATACCAAGTGAATCAAACTTGATTATCTCTTGTTTGATTCTCTACCACTCTCTCCATAAGATATCAGTGCTATTCAGAGTTATAGGATCTTTTGTAAATCAAACTGTTGAGTAAAAGGTGCGATTGAGCCTTGAAATCAATTGGGTGTGATTGGAGCCTCGGAAATCAATTAGGTGATCTTGTAGCCTGGCTAAATAAAAAGAGTTGTCCTGAACTTGAATACAGGAGGGTGGGCCTCGTTGCCTTGAAACTGGATGTAGGGTGACTCCGAACCAGTATAAAATCCTGGTGTATTTTTTTCCTTTACTTCTTTTATTTAGTATTTGCATCTGTGTCTGATTCTATGATCATATCTATGTTTGTGAATTGTATTTGTTGATGATCAAATTACATAAGTTTCAAAAAGATTTAGAAAATCCATAAAACACTATTCACCTCCCCTCCCCTCTAGTGTTATTCTAGCCTTAAGATCCGTAATCCACATTTCTCACACGAAAGCATTAAAGAAGTGGCCAAATTTTATGAAAAAGTAAACAACCCTTCCAAAACATCTGGGTCAAAAGGCAACCATCCGGGTCAAAAGGTAAAAAGGCGACAGTAAAAAGGTTTGACATAGTCGAAAGCTGTTGCTTTAAAAACAGAGGCGCAACCCAATCGAAACCATTTTCCTTTAAATCCATTTAAAACCAGTCGAAAGCTAACTAAGTCGAAAGCTACTCAGTAGAAAGCCATTTAGTCGAAAGCAAGCAGGCGCATTCTTAATTTAAAAACAAATTGATGCCTTGACCCCTTTGAAACCCCTGGTTTCGACTACATATCTTTTGCCTTCTATCCAATTCGCTACTTACCAATATATTGATACCGTGCGCATTATTTTCGATAATGTTGAAGGCGGAGAGACTTAGTCGAAAGCCAACCAATGTGGTAGTAGATGCCGAAGCATCGAAACAGTGATAAACATGTGGCAAAAAGTTCTTTTCACCTAACCTACCTTACGTGTGTTTGCCTCTTTCTTTACCAATAAAAAGTACTATAATTATCAAAAGTGCTGCCAACTTTATTCAGAATTAACAAATTTAAATTAATTTACAAAAAGCCCCTTCTCCTTCCTTAATTATATGAAGCATTTAATTCCCATACCTTAAATAATTTTACATAACCATTAAAATAGTTAGGAAAATTCTACAAAAATTCTAAAAAATCTATTTTAATATGTTTTCCAACATAAAAAAATTTCGGACACAAATCTTTTATTATTTAACCGTAAATAATTTATCAACCCAAATTCACATTTTCTTTACTAGAAATTCATATAAATTCCACAAATATTCATAAAATTTCTAAAAATTGAAACCTTCTAAAATATCATTTATGATCTTCATAAAAATTCACAAGGCATTTGAATGTCATTTTATTGGGCTTTCACCTTAAAACATATCATAAATTTAATATGAATAACCACAATTTATCAACAAGTACATATAATCATTCCATCATTTAAAAACATGGAAAATCAATGCAAAATATTCAAAATTCGTCTTATAACCAACAATAACAAAAATTTGAGATGTAAACATTATTCACCTTAGCTTTAGAGATTATAGAGATTGAGATGTGAACGAATTTGATTCGCTTAAGTTTCTTCTTAGCTTTTCTTCCTCTTACTCTTGTTCAAGATGGTCGACCTCTTTTAAAAAATTTGATAAATGAAATGGACATGTAGGGGGTACAATGCCAAGTGTTTAGGGACATAGGATGTAACGACCCGTTAAATTTATGATATTTAATAAAATGAATTAATATAATTTCTAATTTGGTTAAGAATAAATGTAGAAATTTGGTATAGTGGTTGCAATTTAGTGTAACTATAAAATTTTATGATAATAGATGTGGATAATGTAAATTTTCACAACTTGATTTAAAGTAATTTTGAAGAAACAAATAAATGTTGAATTTGTGAATGTTAGTATAAATATTAACTTAAATGGTGTTCATTAATACAAAGATGTAATTAGTGTAGATAGTAATAATTTATGCCTGTAGTGAAAGGAAAAGAAAACTAATAGAAACATAAAATTTATTTTATGTAAACAAAAGTATAGTTTTGAACAAACTTATGAAAATTGATAGAAACAGTGTTTGTAATCAGTTTGGTTATTTTATATTTGAAAGATAGAGATGTGTAAATACGTTAATGAATATAAAATGGGAAGGAATGGTAGAATGAAAAGAATATATATAATAATAAGCATTTGATTAAATTAAGGGAATTAAATTATAATAAATGGTCATTTAATAAATTCAACGTTTGTGAGAGATCATAATAGTTGTGTAAAATGTGTACAAACTTGGATTTGGAAGTTTATTGGATTTATAACGGTTTTGTTATTAAGTGTATGAGTTTAAAAGTTATTCCCTTTTGTAAAGTAATAGAAGAATGCATAAGATATAAACAGGGCTTAATAGAATTGACACTTAATGAATTGAATTAATTACCCATTTATGTAGATATGTATAGTGGACTATAAATGGCCTAAGCAAATATAAAATGGAATAATCATTGAGATTTGTACTATGAAAATAAATAGTAACATTTATTTGCAAGGAATAAAAGACTATTTAGGTGACTAGAATTTGGAGTAATGACTATTGTATGTTACCTACCCTTGTTTCTTGTTAATTTAGATTTTGGGAATCAAATTCAATTTATCCGCCAATTTACCGCAGTTAAAGTGAAATGAATTGGTGATTGAGAAATGTTAAATACAAATAAGATGTAAACCAAAGAAAATCCCATTTGTAATAAATTATGTAGAATAAAGTAAAGAAACTAGAAAATGAAAATGTGAAAATGTGGATGCAGTGAGATCTTAAGTGATAATAACCTTGTTAGGCAAGTGATAACGGAATTTTGTGTATATGTAATATTTACTGGTGTGTCAAGTAATAAACACATAGATGCAAGAAAAGGAAAGTTGGTAGCAATCTATATATGTTATTTATCTTACTTAGTATATTAAATAAGGTTTGGAATTCAAATTTTAATTAAAGGAGTTGGTAGCACGTTAGTAGGAAATAATTGTAAGGGTGGGATAACAACTACTATAAACTACCTAATTTAAATGAGTCAATGAACTTATTTGAAATAACGTTCATCTAAATATGAGTAATTAAAATGGCGGGGTCAACAATAAACGTTACTTTAGAATTAATTTATATTTTAACGGAAGTGTGAAAGTAAAGCAATAGAAGCGTAAACTTATCAAGGTAGAATTTAGTAGTGTAATGAAAAAATGTTAAGAATGTTATAGTATAATGATTGATTGGAAATCAAAATTTACTTGTTTGAATGTAACTTTAGGGAAATTGGATTTAATTAAAATAAAAAGGAAGAAAAAAAAATTGGATGAAATTTAATGTTGGAATATTATGTAAATATAAACTTAGATAAAATTTAAGGATATCTACGTAATAGAGTGTAAAACCAATGTTAATTTCATCTATTTAATACTAATAGGTTAATAATAGAATGAAGAGTAAATTTAATGTTAAGTTAATATGAATTAAGGTAATATTGGGGAATAATGTGAATTTTCTTCATAATATGATAAGTTGTAGAATACAACGTAAACTTAAGTATAAACTTTGGATTGAAAACATTGTTAAGGGTTACCTGTTAAATTTGGATGGAATTGGCAATAAATGTTACACTTATGGGTAAGGAAATAAAAATGTCCAGAATTTGAGTATATTAAGAAATGGGGATTGAAATTGAAATCTTGCAACGAATCTAATAATACGTTACATAAGTGTTAAATTAAGGTAACATTTGGAAAATATGATAATGATTTTCAAATTGAACAAGTTGTGGAATTAATAAGGATGGAAGAAAAAAAAAATCAAGATTTATTTTATTTATTGGAATGAAAAATTTATAATTTGATTTATTGCGAATAATTGAAATTTAATTTGGTAATTGGCGAAATGATTAATGATTGAATTAACATAGAACTTGTTGTTAGTTATTAAAATTGTTTAAGAAATCAAAGGAGAGAAATTTTATAAAATTTTAAATTTTGTAATTGGATTGGCTAAAGTGGGAAAGTGGAATTAATCAACGTCGTTACTTTTTATCTCCTTCCCTATTAGATCCTTATATGATTGCATCCACATTTATTGTTGATTATTCCTATATATTGTCACCAATTAATCGTACTTGATGTATGTTTAGCAATTTTGTCACACAGTTAAAGTATGAATATATATATATGATGTATTCAAATTTTTCTGTATCTAGCACTTAATTAATTTAGAATCAAACTAACGAAACATGTCATTTATTTTTGTCCCTCCATATTCATTTTCTTTCTAATTAATAAATACCTCTTTTTAATACCTGCTACTTTAAAAAAAAAAAAGGACTGTTCATATTTGCTATATTTCAATACCAAGTGTTCATATTCACTTTATTTCTAATTAATAGCAGCCTCTCCTTTCAAATCTATTTGTCCCTAAACCTAACTCTAACCTTATAAATACGAAATGATGCAAATGAAACCCTAGCCTCCATTCAAATCTCCTTCTCCTTCTTTTCTTCTTCAAATCTCCTTATTATATCTCATTCTAATTTTTTCCTTCCTCTTCAAATATTCTTCTTCAAGTTTTCTTCTATTTCATACTTCTTCTTTCTTTTCAAATCTAGATCTTCTCTTCCATTTTCAGTTCTTATTTTAATCCTTTTCTTTTTCAAATCTTCTTTTTCAAATATTTTTTTTTCTTTTCCAAACCTTTTAAAAATACATACATTCATATAATAAGGAGGAAAATTAAAGTAAATCGAAATAAAAGAAAAATTATGGAACAAAGCTTGAAATCAAGAAGAAGCATACGCATTTTTCACGTGGGAAGAGCGGATGTGGCACGGTATTTCATTTTCGTTTAATTTATTTTTGTTTGAATTTAATTTAATTTTGATTTTTCAAATGCGTTAATACATTTAACTTCCACATACGAACTCCGTTTCATGCGCGATTTTTTTTTTAGGATCGTAATTAAATTCCAGATTTTTTTGACGCTGGTTTGGACAGATTTGGAGACCGTCTAATTTTTGGGTTTAAATTGGATCTAAATCCAATTTAAATTCAAAAAAGGTGAGTGTTTAACCCACTCACAACTTCTAAAAGTTTTTATGTTTGTTAAATTAATTTTAGAAACGAATAGAAATTTATTTATGAGTATTTGGCATGTTTATTTCATTCATATCTGTTGAATTGCATTTATTAAATTTAACTGTTAATTTAATTTATTTATTGCGTATTTATTTACAGTTATAATTTATTTGTTTGCATATAAACTGCTAGTTAACAGTTATATAAATTATTACTGAATATAAAATGTTAGATTAATAGTTGTTAAATTAATTTTGAATATAATTGACAGTTATTACCTGCTATATAATCTCATATATATATTGATTTTGATTGATATTGATGGATGATTGTGATTTGGACAATGGATGATGTTGATGAATGGATGTTTATTTGATATCATTAAATTGCAAGTTATCATGCATTTTTCATTTCATTCGGGATTGTGGTTTGAAATGATATACAACCGCAAAATTTTATTTTTAAATTGCGGATTGAAATGATAAATATCCGTATCACTTGACCATAGGACAGAAAATTATATACAGGCACCGTGGTCTATATATAAATTATTTTAAAAGTGATTTCTATGGTTTGGATGGGATACGGTTTATAAAATTTAATTTTGATATTTTATAAAATATTTTTCTTCGAGATATACACATATGAAGTTAAAATTTTAAATTTAAGCTGTGTATAAACCTGTTGAATAAAATGATAAAAATTTGAGAAAATGGAATTTGGTGATTTATCTTATATGTTTAAATTTGGAAATTTTAAGGTATGATATTTATAAATGGATTTTCCAAGATTTACTTAAATAGAATATTTTAGTATAATTTAAATTTAAAAAAATAGTTAATTTCTAGAAATTGGAGTTTTATTTATAGATTTTATGTAAATATTCAAAACTAAATAATAGAACATTTAATTTGTTGAAAGAATAAATTCCAACTTTAGTTTTGAAATATTAATACTCCAAATGGATATATATGTGTATATATATATATATATAAATAGAAATTGAAGTGGTTTTGGAACTTGAAAGTGATATTTAAATTTGGTAGACTTTAAATAAAGAAGTATATTTGTAAAGCCCTGGAAATAATTTCTTTACAAAGTAACCTTAGAAGTAAACCATTTATTTTATATACTGTTGAATATCCAAACCATTCAAGTTTTAGAAGTGTGGTTTTAAAAGTATGAATTCCGAAATATTATGTTTTGAAAATATAATTCAAATGTTTGGTTTCCAGATATTTATATTTTAAACCGGTATGATTTTGGAAAAAGAGTTATATTTGAGATAAAATGATATCATATTATTTTGGGTTTTTAAATTGATATCGAATTCATAGTTTTGAAATGGAAAATTTATTCTGGTTTTTAAAGTATAAACTACTTTTAAATGACCGCGGTGTTATAATAACGATGGATTGGCAAAGAGACCGGGATCGGATATGGACATACTCTCTGTCGATACCGAAAACCACTTTGACTAACCGTGTACGCGGTGGAGATTCCAGAATGAAGTAGGTTGGTGGCGAAGTTTCCTGTAAGGTAAATACGTGGACCCAACTCCCGTGAGTTGGCATAAGGTGGCTAAAACAGGAGCGATTGACGGGTTAATGAGGTCATTCCTCTGATCGGACACTCTTCTTCGATATTATACTTTGACTTTGGATTGATTCAGTGGCCACTTCTATTTTGATTTTGGGGAGTTTGTTCGAGGTGGGCGGTAGCTGCGGCTACGCGTTACCATCGACCCGGAAGCGTAATTGGTATATCTACCCTGGCATTGCCTAGTTGTGCCGTGTCACCTACCCTATCGCGCCTTGTACGAGTTTGGATTTCTCCCGTAGCCCGTGTGGTATCCTCTGGTGGCTTCCCGATCAGGAGGGACTATGATATTGGATGGACTACTGGGACTATTATGTGTTAAGGTGGAAAATGTAAAGCCTTAATGCTATTTAAAAGTATGTTTATTTTACTATAGACACTATTATAATAGCGCAGTATACTACATAGTAAATAGTTTAACGGATCCTTAGGAGATGTAAATCCCGAACATCTTTTGAGTTATTGCACTCATATTTATTTCTGTTAATTTAACTCACATAAGATCTTTTAGTTCTGACTCGAGTGTTTTTGTCTTTTCAAATTCGCTCGGGCCAGTCCGAGCGTTTCAGGATCGAAGACTTTAGCTTTGGAGGACGAAGATGAAGAATTTGTATTATTATTATTCATTGTATTGCACTACACTCACACTGTTCCGCTGCATTGTTATTGGTATGTGTAACTCTGATATGTATTATATAAATGTTTGTAAACAGTTTTTATAAACTGTATAATTTCTTATTATATTTTATCCTTCCGCTGTGAGATTCTATTTGTTTTTTTTCTTCTCTGTTTTTTTTCTTCTTATTTACCCCATAACAAATCCGCCCTTCCGTATGGTTTGAATCGGCATGTGTGTCGGTTTAAATCGTGCGAAAAGGCGGGATGTTACATAGGAATTGCCGCTTTCCTATTTAACCCTCCTCTATTTCAGTTTATCTCTTACTTTAATTTAAAGGTTAAATGACACGGTTACCCTTCAATTAAATCAAATCTCAATCCCATAATTAACAAATTATTTTATTTAATCTAACTAATTAAATATCCTAAATAATGTTACCAAAAATATGGGGTATTACACCTACCCATTAACCTACAAATTACCCATTATGCTGTTTTAAATCAAATGAAATTTCAAACGGTCGTAACTCCCAAATGGTAAGTCCGTTTTTCTAATATAACCACTCTACGGAAAGAGAAATCATCATTCCAATCTAATGGAAGTGGTTTTAGACCATAATTTGGCTCATTTCAATTGTTACAGGCCATACAATATTTTTAGGGTTGAAATCATTTGAAAAATTCTAAGGATGGAAAATGCCTCTAATAGTAATTTCTCAAAATTATAGAATCATACAACCCTATACAAAAATAACATAAATGTTCTACGATCCTCTTATATGTAAAATATGGGTTGTTACATTCTCCCCTATTTAGGAATTTCACCCCTACAATTCGAAAAATAATCAATAAGGTTACCCTGCATGCCTAACAACCATATACAAGTATATACAACCATCACACATCAAAAATGCATACACAATGGCAACAAATGTAAAAGATGATATCTAAGCATGTTCTAGGAAGCAAGATACTATACTAAGGTACACTTCATGATATCATAAGTGAAAGAAAAAGCGGTGGAAAGAAAGTATCACAAAGTAAAGAGCTTTGAATAAACTATCCTCAAGCTCTTCCCGGTCTGCAAAGTGCAATTGTCTTCACCTTCGCTCCATTGAACCTTCACCAACTTCACCATCTTCCCCCATCAGCTACTTCATATCATGTCCAATGATACGAATAGGCCTCGTCCTACGAGGTCATGAAGCCTCTGGTTCGAACTTGATATCATCTGTTGCCCAATGATCTTGATCTACTTTGATATTTCTCTAACCATATCTGGCCCAAGTATCATTTTTTCGTTCGCTTCCCACCAACATGAAGGAGCATTACATGATCATCCATACAATGCTTTAAGTGGTTCATACCGATGTTGGACTAATAACTATTGTTGTATGCAAATTCATATATCGTTGAGTTTTATTTAATTATTAGGTGCAATGACCCTAATTTTGACTAACTTTATTTAGGGCATTTAATTAGATAAGTTAAATGAAATAATGAAGATGGTTAAGTGATTGAGATTTATAAATTAATAAAGGACTCGTGCCTTAATGAATATGTGAGCAAAAGTGAATTAAAGATAAGTAAGTAGGAGGAAAATTATAAGGGAAAAATAGGAATAGACTTTGTTCTTATACCCTAAACTCTTATATCCTTCATTTCTTATTCATTTGGACATTTCCAAACA
Organism: Allium cepa; assembly: GCA_030765085.1. Lineage (NCBI taxonomy): Eukaryota > Viridiplantae > Streptophyta > Magnoliopsida > Asparagales > Amaryllidaceae > Allium > Allium cepa. The sequence goes on along the minus strand of CM060938.1, from coordinate 71,638,665 downwards.
AAACTAAAACCTTACAAGCTCGGTCGACCATCATTAAGAAGGTTCATGGAGAAGAAGAGCTAGGATTCAAGTAGAAGGCTTAAGCAAATTGATCAAAGAATAAATCTCAACCTTCTTAACACCAAGCCAAGTTGAATAATAGATTTACATCTCATTTTGATTATGATTTCGGTTTTATGATTATGGCCAAATTATTTTGCAAATAATATGCCATGTTATATTTATTTAAATAGGCTATATGCTTATTGATGATTTATATTGTTTCGTATAGATTTTATTATAAGTATAGCTTGGAAAAAAAATAAATGACATCCAAATGACTTGCATTTTTGAGATATGGTCAAAAACATTATTTTAGAAGGGGTTCCAAGTTTTTTAATTTTCTAAGTTGTTGTAGAATTATTATGAATTTTCTATGAAAGAAATATCCAGTATTAGGTTTAAATTATTTAAAGCAATTTTATAATGATTTTGGGTGTGAAATTTAAATATGTTAGAAAACATATTAAAAGTGAATTATGGTGATTTTTAAGGAAATTTCCTAAGTATTTTATTATGGTTATAAAATTATTTGAGTTAAGGGACTATAACGACCCGAAATTTTCGATCTCGAAAATTCCAAATTGTTAGAGAAAAGAAGAAAGAAGGTAGAAGAAGAACAGAACAACAATATGTCACATTCACAGCGGATAAAATATAATAACAAATAATATCCTTCATACAAAGAAAAGTTGTATCAGTAAATTTACATTTTAATACACCAAAGTTACAACAATGCCATAAACACTGGACAGTCAAAATTAACTTGTCCTAAAGAAACAATAGTACTAGGCGGTAAACTCCATATGTTCCTGCCATCCAGCTCGCCTCCTGAGCTCCAGAACGTCCCAACTTGAAAATCTATAATACTTGGTATGCCCGAGCATTACAACAAAGTAACACCCGGGTCAGGTTGGAAACCAGTGTGAGTAAACCCATATAATATGAAATACCAAGCTATAACATATGCGAATATAAGGGTAACTCCTACCCTTTACGAGTTCTTATAATCAAAAATTTATCACACATAACAATTTTCGTGTTAAATGTCCATGTTGCTCAATTCATGCCATTCCAGCCTGTATAATTTCACATATCCAATTTATAAAGAATTTAGTTTACTAATCGAAGTGGTTTCGGGTATTACTGATACCCGACCCCGGTCTCTTCGAATCCCAAGTCATCTTAACCCAAGTTATTCAAGTGAAATACAATTCAAACTTTAAATATAGGGTGTCACATTTACACAGTAATTCATCATCGATAGATATCTACATTATCATAGTTTAAACCAAACATATCATATCACATAACATCACAAATCACATATCAGAGATATCAACTAATCAAAGGCATATAATATCATTCAATCATTCATAAGCAAGATTAATTTGTCATACCATTTCTAATTAATTTAAATAAATTAAATTTATTACTTCAATCACTTTTAACCCTGCTTACTTAACATTAATTAATTACAAACCATTAATTAATCATCCCTTAATTATCCTCTTAAATTACATAAAGTAATTAGCCTTTAATTAATAACACAAATTAATTAACCTTCACCCCTTCACATTTATTACATTTAACCTTAATTAATTACTCCAACTAATTATCCTATAATTACTTACATCGATTAATTATCCTTTAATTAATCATACTCATTAACTATCCCTTAATTAATTTTACTCAATAAATCAATCCTTTAATTAATCACACTAAGTATTACTTCCCTTAAGTAATTTATCTTAATTACTTTCATCAAGTAATTATCCCATTGGTTGATTATCCTCAGTTAATTAACCTTTAATTATTAATTAATTTAACCTTAAATTACTAGTTAAATTAATCAATCCTTGATAAATTTATCCTTTACATTTAAGTTATTAATCGCTAATTACTTAATCAATTTATCCTTAATTACGAATTAATTAATCTCTAATTAAGTAACTCAATTACTTAATTAATTAATCTCTGTTATAAATTACTTAACTAATTAATTCTTAATTATCAATTAATTAATCTCTAATTAATTAATTAGACCCTTAGTTACAAATTAATTAACCTCCAATTAATAAACTTATAACCCTTAATTATAAAATTATTAATCCTTAATCATTAATTAATTAAATTAATTAATTATACTTAAATTACTTTATTAACATAATTAATCCAAATCATTAAAACCTTAATTAGCTTTTAAGGTAAACCATTATCTTTATTAAAGACTTAATTATCATTAACATTTTTAAAACATTTTATCTTTATAATTAACTTCCTTAATTAAATCATTTTATTCAGTTTTAAAATAAAATAATCATTTAACTTAACAGATGAAAGTAAATAATCATAACTTCCTCTAATCAAATAACTTAAACATTTATCAAGTAATTGTTAAAACTAAATTCAATTTAAATTTTAAAACTTGCTTTTGTAAAACCTTAAAACTTTTAAAAACTGTTTTTAAACTTGTTTCGGGTCCAACCCGAATAACTCTTGAGTCCAGACCCAAGTAAATCCACTTTCCATTTTAAAATTTTAGTTTTAGTTTAAGTTTTAAAAACCCGGAGCCATGATTTCACTCATGTGCAACTACCCGAGTCTTTACACGAGTCCCTATCCTAATTACCCGAGTACTCCTTCGAGATCACTCACTACTCAAACTTACTGACACAAAACTTCACCATGCACATGCACCATCCATCGCCAGAGCTCCGACCATCCTTACCACTATCGATGAGTCGTCGATGTCCCTCCCTTAAGATCCCGACCATCCAAAGGTCACCACAGCCATAGAATCGAAATCAATATGACAGATAGGACTGGAACAGGAAACTTCAACAACGAATCCACCTCGTCCAAGCGAATTTGACCACCAGAGGTTACCACCCTCTGAACACAGCTCCCCTGAAGCCTGGCGCTTCCACCCTCCATCCTCCGATCGAACTCGATGCTACAGAGATGATGCAATGATCCAGTTTCTAGACTCGACTCAAATTAGGGTTCAAAACACATTTCGACCCACCCCTGACGCCAGGGTAGTGAAGAAAATCATCCACCATTTTTTCCAAGCTCGTCGATCTCCTCGCCACCTCAAAAAGTGGTCCCGACCCTCCACATCACTCCGATCACCCACAATAGCTCAAAACTCACTTTCTGGTTAACCTAGAATTGCTCACTCGATTTCCCACTAAAAATCATGAATTAACCCTTAAAAATTAAGACTTAAGATAGTGATTTAGATTTTATATCTGAATCGAAGAATTAACATGTTTGAATTTTATCATATCTTAAGTTTCCACCGCTCTTCTTGGTTTTCCAAAAAATTACTAATTTAATTTACTTAATAAAATTTTAAACCTTAATCTGTGCTTAAACAAACAGGTTTTGTTTGAAACCCATGTCCTAACAGTGATTAAATAAAAAGATATTGATTTTTGATTTTATTTAAACTCTGAAATTTGGAAATAGAGAAGCACAGACATGCACATTTCAAAACACAAACAACATATAGGATCTACACTTGTGTGTGTATATATATATTCATGAAAAGCACAAATCATTCCACGAATCACATGCACGGAATTTAATTTACTTAGGCTTTTAAGAGAAAATGTTTACTCACCTTTGTTTGAAGAAAATAGAGCTTGGAAGTTTTTGATCTAGTCTAATCTTTGATTTTGATTTACTACTAGTTTTGTCGATCTTTGCTCTTAAATGCTTTGGGTTGATTCTTGGCTTTGATTTAGTTTTGAAGTTGCTTAAAGATTCAGGTTCGCAATTGTTGTATTACAGGCTTTGATCTTGCTATAGGTTGTATTCTGTAGATGAAATCTTGTTTGATAATTTTCTGGTTTGAGAATTTTGTTGCAGGTTTTTGATTTCTCTGATTTCTATAATGCTCTCAGGGTTTGTTTTCTTTTGACTTATAGTTTTTTTTTTAAAATTAGATAGAAGAACAAGTGAAGAGAAAAGGGAGTTGAATATATATAGACTAAATTATGGTTATTTAAAATAAAAGAAAATAAAATAAAATGATGACACTTGTTCCATTTTTAACATTTGTCATTTACAATTGATTATTTAATTACACATGTTTTTAACAAGCTTTTATAATTAAACACTTGTCATTGTACATTTTTAATTATTTTTAAATGTTAATAAAAAGCTTTAGTATTAAGTTTCCTAATTAATAGATACCTTTTTAAATTTATATAAACAAAACCCTTTAAAAAAAGCCAATTGTATTCTAAATAAAATCGTATATAATATATTTAATTCCAAAATATATTTAAGATATATATCCTTTAAATTTCAAATTTAAAATCCAAATTCAAATTAAATTTTTAAAATCCAATTTAAAATCAACTCATATATATATATTTATTTAAACAAACACAAATTCAATTTATAAATTTTAAGTAATTATATTAGGAGATTATCAAATAAATATTCATCCAGATATAAATAATTATTATCAGATTTATTTGTTCAATCTATAAATCAGTATTTTTCAATAGTTAAATCAGATAATTATCCAACTATCTGATGTCCAACAATCCGGGTTATCACATTCCTTCCCCATTGGGATCTTTTCGTCCTCGAAAAGGAACGAAGCTAGAATTTATTTAATACTTAAAATCAGATAACTTATCCTTTGATCATTTTAAAAAAATTTTAAAAATTTACATAGTATTACAAAAATAGTTTTATAAAAATACTTTTTATAACTCGATGTCTCAGCAAGTCCATCTTTGTTCTCGTAGAAATTCAGCCATACGTTGATCTGGCATCAGACTGAAAATCTATAAGTAATCGGTAAAATCGTTTTCAACACCCTGTGAAAATACTTGAAATTTTTTTTATTGAAAATATAGAAAACATTTTTGAAAATAGAGGGAATATCTTTGGTGAGAATGCTTTGGAAATCATCACCCCCTCAATGATCGCAGTTAACCCGATGGTTACGTTGTCATCCCGGCAAAATCCATGGATAACTGTAGGCACTCCGCGCCCCTCGATTACACCATGGAACCCACTACAGATAGCAGCTACATCTAGGGTTACGTTGCTATCACAGCAAAAACCCATATAAATGTAGGCATCAGTTCCCTCGAATTTCGCTGCCAAAAAAATGAAACTTCTCCACTCCACCAAAGATCATAGTCTACCGATGTTACGTTGCCTTCCCAGCAAAATCAAGCGTAGACCGTTGACACTCAACTCCACACGATTTCTGATATGGTCCATAGTAGATCGTAGCGACATCGAGTTACACTATCGTCACATCATAACCCAAATGCCTCTGTACGCATCACCGCCCTCTACTTTCGCTCCCCAATAATCCTCAGGAACTTCAGTTTGTCTAGACTTCCTCATAGGATCCACTTTAGAGCCTCCCCCTTAGGGCTCAAGGCGGTACCAACCTATGGTACTCCTAAGAAGTTTATTTCAAGGGAGCGCTTTTTTCCCCAAAGCCATTCTCAAAACACTTTATACTATACACATATAGTATTTTCCAAATCATAAACCTAGTATGAATCCCATATAAATCTCCTTTTCACAAAATCGATTATTCCAAAATCGATAATTCTCAAACTAGGCATTCTAAATTTCCAAAATTGATTTTTCCCCAAAATCAAAAGCCTTTCCAGAATCCATAGGTTCCATAATCCTTTTCTCCAAAATCATTCTCATAAGATCCTTTATATACATATATATAACCTTGAAAAAAAATCTTTGGATCACTTCATACTTGTATAAATTCCCTTTTTACACTTCAAATACTTTCAAAAACCCCTTTTTTCTTCTGCCTATAGATTCAACTAGGGGAGTTTATCAATTATATATACATAACATTATTTATGCCAAATCAAATATTTAAATATGATTACTCTTTATAAGGTTATTAACCATATTATCTTTCTTCATAAAGTGAACCTTTAATCATAGAAATATCCAATTTCCACTTTGTTTCATCATTCATTTTTCAAAATATACCCTTCCATTTCAAAATCATTTTATAGTTTTTATCCATAAATTTCCAATATCAATTTCATTCAACCCCATACGATGTACTCATATCATCCATACGCAATATAAATCTGATCGCTCACTCGATCACACAATTTCTCTTCCGAACAAGTATCGTCCACCCGACTCTCTAGTGCAGACTCATATCTGGTTTCTTGATCAGAAACCGTCATTCTCCTTGCATAGCCACAACTATGATAGAGAACTTCCAGAACCAATCAAAAATCCATACCCAGGTTCGCCACCGAAAATCGAGTGAAAAATCCTAACTCGGATCGATATGCTACCTCGAAGTTCTATGCTCGAATCTGGATCAAATTGTTATGCGAATAGAATAATATACATACATCCTACGAATTTTTCTTCATTGATTATTAGCTAAAACAATTCCCTTTTTATTCACATTCATTTATAATTTATTCACTTATTCACAGTTGCTTCAATCCTTTTTTGGATTATCACTTCAATTCTTATCTCAATGGATATTTAATCATAAACAGTTTGAACTCTGTTCAGCTTAAATTTAGAAAATAGATTAAAAAATTAAAAATAGATAAGTAGTTGAAAAATAATTATTAGTTGTAAAATAGTTATACAATAGTTAAGTAATTGTAAAATAGTTGGAAAATAGTCAAATAGTTGTAGAATAGTTTGATAATAGCAAAATAGTTTTAAAATAGAAATTAGTTATAAAATAGTTGAAAATAGTAATTAGTTTATGAAATAGTTGCAAAATAGTTCCAAAATAAGTATAAAATAGTTTGGGCTTTTAAAAAGAATATTGTATAGTAAATAACTAGGAAAAAATAGATTTTAAAAAAAAATATTATGTTAAAACAATTTATTAAAAAAATTAGTCCAGAGCCAAACTGTTCAGCTTCCCAATTTCCATCTCCAAATCAATTTCCCATCACATTAAATTGATTCAATCCCAAGTCAAGCTAAATTAATCTTAATTTCTTTCCAATTTCAAATCAAATTCCATTTGAATTTACTTATTTATCTTTAAACACAATTCCAAATTATTCAAAACAAATTTCAATTTGAACTAATTTCAAATTCAATCTCACTTTAACCCATCTCGAATTATATAAATTCGAGTTAAATTTTCAAATGCTGATTCAATTCTTTTTAAATCAAATTAACCTTTACTTCTTCATACACTTATTTCTAGGTTCAAGTCATAGTTCAAATCCTTTTTAAATAATTTAATCTTTGAAATTCAATTTATTACCCAATTTCAGTCTTGAAACCAATCCTTAACCATTTCAGTTTACATGTTCATTTTAAACATTCAAATCTTAATGTTCAAAGTGATCTCATTTTCACAAGTTCAATTTTTATCCTTAAAATCAAAATTACTCAAGTAATTTCAAATTAAATTTTAATTCCATTAAATTCCAATAATGAAATAGATATTATCTCAATCTACTTCTTAATTTATTTAAACAATCTAATTCACAGTTCCATAGATTATTAATAATAATAGGTTGATATCAGGATAAGCCAAGGTAAATAAACATCCAAATTATCCAAACACCAATTAATATCATCCATTACCCATTTCTAGATCTCAAATCCGTTTGAGATCACACATAATTCCCATCTTAAATCAACCCATTTAACTTCTTAAGTTAAATCCCCATTTCATCTTGAAATTTCTAATTCAGGTTGTTTGTTCTAAACTTATTTAACTTCCCTTAAGTTAAATCTCATTTTAATCCAGTCAACTTTTACTCAATTTGAATTCCCATTTCAAATTTCAAATTTCGAACAACATTCTTTCTTACTTATAAGTTCAAAAACTTATTTCACTATGGGTTTTTACATCACATTCCAGAGAAAATCAAAACTCAACACCTTAGAGTTTATTCCAAATCATTTTTGATATTATGTATATCCTCACATATATACATATTTATTTCTTAGCCCACCAAGTCATATTTTAAATTTTAAACTGCCTTTGGTTTTAATTCGAAACAAATTTCTTTAAATTTTCCAAACATCTCTTATTTTAAAATAAGGTCACATTCAAAATAGTCTGAATAATATCATTTCTTTTAACATTTTGAAAACAATTTCAAATGTTTCTATACTTTGGATTCAAAACTTCACATTTTAAAACCCACTTCAATTTATAAGTTATACTCATCTAAAAGTTTACTACCCTAAAATTTTTCATTTTGCTTTATCAATGTTTACTAGAAAACAACATTCCATTATTAAACACAATAACCATCCCATATTTTGGTTTGACACCAATTCTAATTCATCTTATTTGTATAGTTTTTTTTTTTTGAAAACGGGTTCAAACTTTTCTATTACGAACTATATAAAGTAAAATACAAATGCCGTAAGGCAAAGTTCACAATGGATATAACTTAATACAATAACTAAACAGGCCTTTATATTATTAAACACATGAAGAACAAGGCCGATTAAAGCTATATCAAAGCCCACGCGTAGAAGCTTCTCGATTGATCGCAAGTAAATAAGGCAGGTTTTACTTCCTACTCCTTCATTAAACCAACTCCGAAATAATTCCCTTTAATGGCGGCTAGAAGAGAATGGTAACATTCTCTTCAATCTAATCTGCAGTTGGAGTTAAAACTCTACTCTGCTACTTCAATTATCTCGATGAGATACCATTCTGACCAAAGAGATAACAAATCTTACAGCTATGAAGCTCTTTATCTCGTATGTCCCAGATCTGAAGAAGATAAGTGATTGAACCCCAAAGGTAAAGTCTTTAAGCTTTATGTGACTAATACAACCACATCTGAGTTAATTTATGTCTTTTTACAGCAGTTTCAGCAGCATATAGGAGATCCACATCCAGTTATAATCTTTTCGAGTAAATTAGGCCCAGATCTATATCAGATAAGTTTCTTATCCCACAAAGAATGTGATTTTGAGTTGTGTTTTGCGACTAATTGAGATTTCAATCATCAGGAAACTCGAGAACGAATTCAACATTACTGATGAGAAGCTAATTAATCTCCTTGTGTTGTATTGTAGCACTATGGACTTCAGCTAGCAAGGCCGAAGATCCTTCCTTCTGCAACTTAACAGTCTATGTCAATTCGAATAGTTAATTGTAAATTAAAATGTAATTAAAAGAGAGCGTGAGGGTATTGTAAAATGAAACAGGTACAGAAGAACCTGAATCAAGAGTCAGAGACACAGAAAGCTTAAGGAAGAACTCAACATATGATAATGCAAGTGTTACCCCAATTCAGCATTGGGAGGTAAATCCCCATTTTTTTGCTATTAATTCGTTCTTATCAGTGATGTTTTTGAAATGTTTGGATCTAACCATTCTTATGTTCATAGTCTGATGTATTCTTTTACAAATCTGTGTTATATCTGTTCTACGATTTTGAAAGATCCTTTCATTTCTTTCTTGCCATATATACCAAATACAAGTGGAAAGAGACAATTGAAACAAGTCTGAATAGAGACTATTAACCTTTGATCGCGAAACAATTTGCTGTAGATCTTCTTTTAGTTTAAATGAGAACATATTTTTCGGAGCTGTGAAAAAATTTTTACAGCTCCAAATCCATATGTTTTCTGTGTATTCACATTGAAAGAATAAGTGATCTGTAGTTTCACTATGATTATTACAGAAGACACATATGGGATCCAACATTATCTGCTTCTGTATTAGTCTGTCTTTTGTCAATAAATAGTCATTTATGGCTTTATAGAGACATATCGCCATTTTTGGAACATGAATTTTATTCCAAACCAAAGATGACCAAAATTTGTTTTCAAAACTGGCTCTTATTGCATTCCAAACATTTTTAAATTGGTATAATCCATTCTTTGTACACTTCCAAGTCCAAAAATCCCTTTCCCTATCCTTATGAATTTTGACACCTTCTATTTCTGCATGAATTTGGAATAAAAAACTGCATGAATCCCATTTCCATTCTCCGTTCTTTAAAATTCTACTAAGAATCAAATCTTCCGTACCTGTTCTGAAGGCTATATCTCTATCAATGCGTTCCAAAATAGAACTACCATTTAACCATGGATCGTACCACAATGAAGTAGTTTTACCATCTGCTATATTAAGAGAAAGACATTTCAAAGCTACATGTCTATTTTTCAGAATGAATTTCCACACTCCGGAGTCATCTGATCGCTGATTCAATTCCCAAAAAAAATTTTGACCAATATATTTAAAATGTATAAGATTCGCCCAAATTCCTTCTGCATTAACTATTTTCCAAATCAACTTAATAGATAACGCTTGATTCATTTCTTCTAAGTTTCTCAGACCCATACCACCTTCTTCTTTTTGTCTACACAGAACATCCCAGGGAATCTTACTACTACAGCTTTTCCAAAGAAAGTTAAGAATCAAATGTTTAATTTTTTGCAATGTAGAAACTGGGAGACAAAAGCATTGCATCCAGAATTGTATAATTGGGTAAATGGTAGATTTAATGAGTTCTAGTCTCCCAGCTAAACTAAGCATTCTTGTTTCCCATCCTCCAATTCTTAATTTGATCTTGTCTAACAACAGAGAACAATCTTTATCCCTCAAATTAGCACTAGACAAGGGAATTCCCAAATACCTTACTGAGAGATCCGACTGCTGTATATTCAGTATATTGCTAATATCAGTGCAGTAGTCAACCCCTTTGCCAAAGAAAACGTTGGATTTCTCACAACTTAATTCCAGACCAGTAACTCTTTTCATGGTTTGGAAGACATCACGAATTACAGTTGCCGTATGAACATTATCTTTAGTAAAGACGATAATATCATCAGCGTAGATAATGTGAGTCAATTTGTTATCATAATCTGTGATTGGAGAAATTAGACCTTTTCTGACTTTTTCATCCATAATTAGCGTGAAGTACTCCATGACCACAGTAAATAAGATGGGAGAAAGAGGGTCACCTTGTCTAAGACCATTTGAACTTTTGAAATAACCATGCGATTCTCCATTAACTATGATAGAAAACACTGGGGTCTTTATAATATTTTTTATAACATTCACCCATTATCTGCAAATCCCAGACTAACTAGCATGTGTAGAACAAAGTCTCGATTAATCGAATCATATGCTTTCTTTAAATCTACTTTGATACACATATTTTTATTATCCTTTCTCCCTAGACCTTTGATAATTTCATGAGCAAACAAAATTCCGTCTCCTATTTATCTGCCTTTAATAAATGCCGTCTGATTCGGGGACACCAACTTTCCCAAGAAAGGGACAATTCTGTTGCAGAGAACTTTGGTGAAAACCTTACACAAAGTGTTACAACATGCAATGGGTCTGAAATCTTGAATTCTAGTAGAGTGGGAATTTTTAGGAATCAGATGCAGAAATGTATGATTCCATTCATTGATTATTAATCCCTTCTGAAATATGTCATTTAAATCCCTGTAGATTAAATCTTTCGAAAGATTCCAATGAATTTTAAAAAATTTAGAGTTAAAACCGTTAGGACCTGGAGAAGAGTCATCTTTAATGTCCCACGGTGCAAATTTATTTTCTTCCATAGTAATATCATCATTCAAAAAGTTTGCACCGTAGTCAGAAATAATCGCTTTACATATGACTTCTGGGAATTGGTCTTCAAATGGAAGGTTAAGAATTTTTTTGTAGAAATTGATAGCCTGTTCTATAATTGCGTCCTCCTTAACCTCCTTGCCATCTACCACAATGTTCGTCATACATTTCCTACTTCTTCTACTGGACATTTTAGCATAGAAGAAAGCAGAAGCTTCATAACCCATCCTCAGCCAGTCACATTTAGCCTTTTGTTTTGTGTCTAAATATTCTTTTTTAAGAGCCAATTCCAAATTTGCTTTGGCGTTTTGAAATTCCATGGCTAAGTTATGATCATTTGAAGTTTCAAGGAGTTTTTGAAGCCTAGAGCAAATCTCTCTCTGCACTATAAGCTCTTGTTTGGTATTCCAAATATTTGAACTCCAAATTTTTAACTCTTTCTTGATGTTCTTGAGAATATTCATAATTTGATATAGAGGTCGATCTTCCTTTTTAGTTATCCATTGCTTCTCAATAATTGGAAAGTATTGATCACACAGGGGCCAGTGATTCATAAACCTAAAAGGTCTGTTCTTGATTCTTGTTTTGGGAAAAAGTGAAACCATGATTGCATTATGGTCACTAACAGAGGGAGGCAAATATATTGCCGAGAAATCTGGAAATAAGTTGATCCAATCTAGGTTGGCAAAGACTCTGTCAATTTTTGAAAATATGTTGCGGCTAGGACCAGACCACCAAGAAAATTCATAACCTTTAATATCAATCTCTTTGAGACCTGTATAATTAGACATATCGTCTAATTCAAACAGGTTTCTAAAAGGCACTGGATTACCTCCCTTTCTTTCTGAAAGGCTGCGGATACAATTAAAATCTCCAAAAACCAACCATGGTCTGTAAATATTGATAGCATCTTCCTGTAAGTTTTTCCACAGCCTTTTCCTTAGAGTAGCAAAATTATGAGCATAAACGAAAGTTAGGTTGCATTTGAAATTCAAATTGTTGATTAATTCAATAGTGAGATGTTGGTCGCTCATGCTAATGAAGTTAAAATTCCAGTAGTTTCCATCGATGAGTACAAATATTCTACACTTATAATAACAGGAAACATTGCTTATTATTTTCCATCCATCTTCCAAAACTCTTTCCAGTTTCACAATATCTGAAAAAAGTAACTTGTTTTCTAACACACCGAAACAACTGATTTTATACTTATCAATGAGACTTCTCATTTCTTTCCATCTGTTGGGATTATGGAACCCCCTAACATTCCAACATGCAAAATCCATTATGTTACCTTATAATTGCGAGACCTCTGCGACCTTTTAGAGGACTCCTCTTTGTCTTCCACAGGAATGCCTAACATCTGAACCCACTTAGGATTCTTACGAATAAGTTTGTCCTCTTGAAGATTCTCAAATACAGTAGGAGAGGGCTGCTTCTCAGGGGCAGACTCTGCATTATCATATGTGTTTTGTTCCTCTGCTACTTTTGTTGTTTCTTTATCCCGATCCAAATTCTCCTGTACCTGTAAATTAGTACAATGTTCAGAACCTCTCTTAAAATTAACATTATTAATATAACAATCATCAATACAAATGACAATAGATAGAGTAGAATTAGAAGGATCCTTTATTGGCGGGGTGCGTTTAAGGATTGTGATTTGGGACGTAGGTGTCTTCGGAGGTGAAGAGCTCAAATCTTTATCTCCTGAAGTAGTCAATTCCGCTAGGGGGGTTTCTACACCGTTACGTAATTCAGAGTCTATCCTGGTCACTTTGTTTTGCTCAGGGATTCCTCTATCCTCTAACTCCAACGTATTATAATCTATCTGATATCCATCCTCTCCAGCTGAAGTCTCCTTGTCAATTCGACCTTCGGGCGAACTGCTGTCATTCGTGTTCTCCGTATTGAGAGATTCAGTGGGAACTTGTTTTCCCTGATTCTGTAAATCATCAATGCCACCTTCCTCTCTTTCTTTATCCGAACAAATAGCCATATTTGATTCCTCTTGGTTTATTCCCACTGAAACATCTACATGTGTATGTTTTGGAACCCATGTTTTAGTCAATGGGCATTCATTAGAAACGTGGCCAAAACATACGCACTTGTCACATATGGGAGGAGGATTTTCATATTCCACTTCCTGAAGGAAGTTCCTCCCTTCTTCATCCATACCTAAGATGGATTTTGGCATACCATAGGTTGCATTAACCTCAATTAATACTCTGGCATAAGCTAATCTTGATTTATTTTTCGTTGCCTCATCCATCTTTATAGGGATTCCTATTGTACTTGTAAGGGCGCTAATGGCCTTATTACCCCACAACTTGAAACTTAGACCCGGAAGTCTAACCCACATAGGCAGAGAGGTAAGAAGATCTCTGTCTGTTTTCATGTCCGGGGACAGACGTTTCATGATTATCAGGTTCCGGTCCATGAACCAAGGACCTGATTTCAAAATCTTATTGCAGTCCTCCTCAGAACCAAATCTCACTACAAAAAAACCGTTGTCCCTTGAATGAACAGAAAACGGTTTCTGTGTAGACCATACTCTGTTGGCATACCCTTCAAAAGTTTTAAGCCATGGTTTGTATCCAACAACGTATAGTAATATACATAATTCCCAGCCACTTTCCGCTTCTTTAATAGCATCAGACGAAAGGGTGCCTACTCTTTTGCCTTCTACTATTCTAGGCTCAACAAATTCAAGATCTAGATTACCTAGATCCCCAACCGCTCCTATTTTTACTGCTTCGCGGTAAGAATTTTTTTTTGCATTCTCAGATACAGTGAATTTTATATTCGGCTTCCTTCCTGATTGAAAATTGTTAGACTGCAAATTTTTATGTCTTGTTGTTGCCTGGCCTGCTGCAGTCGACTGAGACTTTTTACCCGATTTCCAATCTGAATTTCGCCCGTTACTGCCACCCAAATTGAGTCTGGATTTAGGTCCCACAGGAGCCGGATTCTTGCCCCTTTTCCTTCTAACCTCCTCCCATCCTTCTTCATCTCGAAGAGATCCCATGTTGAGGAGAAAGAATTGAAGACAGAATTTAGAAAAAAGGACAAGGCAAGGGAGAATCGAAAGAGAAAAAAGAGAAATGGGAAGGAAACCCTAGTCTCCAGATCTGGATCTAGATCTGGAAGCCATTGATAGAAGGATGTAGAAATTTTATATACATGTATAGTTCATTCAATTCAATTCCCATTTTGACATATACATGTATATATTTATCACTTAATTCTTATTTAATTTCAGTATCCAACAATCAGTTATTTCTTTAAATATAAAATATAAGCTTTTATAAAAGTCATTCATTAAAACCATTTTTAAAAATCTTTATCACATTATCACAGTTTAAACCAAACATATCATATCACATAACATCACAAATCACATATCAGAGATATCAACTAATCTAAGGCATACAATATCATTCAATCATCATAAGCTAGATTAATTTGTCATACCATTTATAATTAATTTAAAAAAATTAAATTAATTACTTCAATCACTTTTAATCCTGCTTACTTGACATTAATTAATTACAAACCACTAATCAATCATCCCTTAATTATCCTCTTTAATTGCATTAAGTAATTAGCCTTTAATTAATAACACAAATTAATTAACCTTCACCCCTCCACATTAATTACATTTATCCTTAATTAATTACTCCAATTAATTATCCTATAATTACTTACATTGAGCAATTATCCTTTAATTAATCATACTCACTAATTAACTAACCCTTAATTAATTTTACTCAATTAATCAATCCTTTAATTAATTACACTAAGTAATTAATCCTTAATTACTTTCCTTAAGTAATTTACCTTTAATTACTTTAATCAAGTAATTATCCCAATGGTTAATTATCCTCAGCTAATTAACCTTTAATTATTAATTAATTTGCTTTAATTACTAATTAAATTAATTAATCCTTGATAAAAATATCCTTTAATTTTCAGTAATTAATCTCTAATTACTTAATCAATTTATCCTTAATTATGAATTAATTATTCTCTAATTAATTAACTCAATTACTTAATTAATTAATCTCTATTATAAATTAATTAACTAATTAATTCTTAATTATCAATTAATTAATCTCTAATTAATTAACTAGACCCTTAATTACAAATTAACTAACCTTTAATTAATAAACTTATAACCCTTAATTATAAATTTATTAATCCTTAATCATTAATTAATGAAATTAATTAATTATACTTAAATTACTTTATTAACTTAATTAATCTCAAATCTTCAAAATCTTAATTATCTTTTAAGGTAAAACATTATCTTTATTAATGAATTAATTATCATTAACATTTTTAAAACATTTTGTCTTTATAATTAACTTCCTTAATTAAATCATTTAATTAAGTTTTAAAATAAAATAATCATTTAACTCAACGAATTAAAGTTAATAAATCATAACTTCCTTTGATCGTATAACTTAAACATTTATCAAGTAATAGTTAAAACTAAATTCAATTTAAATTTTAAAACTTGCTTTTGTAAAATGTTTAAAACTTTTAAAAACTATTTTTAATTCGGGTCCAACCCGAATAGCTCTTGAGTCCAAACTCAAGTAAATCCACTTTCCATTTTATATTTTTTGTTTTAGTTTAAGTTTTAAAAACCTGGAACCATGATTTTACTCACGTGCAACTACCCGAGTACTCCTTTGAGATCACTCACTACCAAAAATTACTGACACAAAAATTTACCATGCACATGCACCATCCATCGCCAGCGCTCCGACCATCCTTACTACTGTCGACGAGTCGCCGATGTCCCTCCCTTACGATCCTAACCATCCAAAGGTCACCACAACCATGGAATCGAAATCGAGATGACAGATAGAACTGGAATAGGAAACTTCAACCACAAATCCACCTCGTCCAAGCGAATCTGACCACCAAAGGTTACCAGCCTCTGACCGCAGCTCCCCCGAAGCCTGACGCTTCCATCCCCCATCCTCGGATCAAATTCGATGCTACAGAGATGATGCAATGATCCCGTTTCTAGAATCGACTCAAATTTGGGTTTAATACCCATTTCGACCCACTGCCGACATTTGGGTGGTGAAGAAAATCATCCACCATTTTTTCCAAGCTCGTCGACCTCCACGCCACCTCCAGAAGTGGACCCTCCACATCACTCCGATCACCCGCAATAGCTCAAAACTCACTTTTGGTTAACCTAGAATTGCTCACTCAATTTCCCACTAAAAATCATGAATTAACCCTTAAAAATCATGATTTAAGATAGCGATTCAGATTATATACCTGAATCGAATAATTAAAATGTTTAAATTTTATCATATCTTAAGTTTCCACTATTCTTCTTGGTTTTCCAGAAAATTGCAAATTTAATTTACTTAAATAAAATTTTAAACCTTAATCTATACTTAAACAAACAGATTTTGTTTGAAACCCAAGTCCTAACAGTGATTAAATAAAAAGATATTGAATTTTGATTTTATTTAAACTCTGAAATTTGGAAACAGAGAAGCACTGACATGCACAATTCAAAACACAAACAACATACAGGATCTACACTTGTATGTATATATATATATATATATATATATATCATGAAAAGCACAAATCATTCCAGGAATCACATGCCTGGAATTTAATTTACTTAGGCTTTTAAGAGAAAATGTTTACTCACCTTTGTTTGAAGAAAATAGAGCCTGGAAGTTTTTGATCTAGTCTAATCTTTGATTTTGATTTACTACTAGTTTGTCGATCTTTGCTCTGAAATGCTTTGGGTTGATTCTTGGCTTTGATTTAGTTTTGAAGTTGCATAAAGATTCAGGTTTGCAATTGTTGTATTACAGGATTTGATCTTCCTACAGGTTGTATTCTGTAGATGAAATCTTGTTTAATAATTTTCTGGTTTGAGAATTTTGTTGCAGGTTTTTGATTTCTCTTATTTGTATAATGCTCTCAGGGTTTGTTTTCTTTCGACTTACAGGTTCTTAAAAAAAGAAATGAGATAGAAGAACAAGTGAAGAGAAGAGGGAGTTGAATATATATAGACTAAATTATGGTTATTTAAAATAAAATGAAATAAAATGATGACACTTATTCCATTTTTAACATTTGTCATTTACAATTGAATATTAAATTTCACATGTTTTTAACAAGCTTTTATAATTAAACACTTGTCATTATACATTTTTAATTGTTTTTAAATGTTAATAAAAAGCTTTAGTATTAAATTTCCTAATTAATAAATACCTTTCTAAATTTTTATAAACAATACCCTTTAAAAGATAAAAAAAAACCAATTGTATTCTAAATAAAATCAAATATAATATATTTAATTCCAAAATATATTTAAGATATATATCCTTTAAATTTCAAATTCAAAATACAAATTCAAATTCAATTTTAAAAATCCAATTTAAAACCAACTCATATATATATATATATATATATATATATATATATATATATATATATATTTAAACAAAAAATTCAATTTATTAATTTTAAGTAATTATATTAGGAGATTATCAAGTAAATATTCATCCAGATATAAATATTTATTATCATATTTATTTGTTTAATCTATAATTCTGTATTTTTCAATAGTTAAATCAGATAATTATCTAATTATCAGATGTCCAAAAATCTGAGTTATTACAGGGACTTAAATATTTTATATGTTTTAACCAAGGAGATGGGCTTAATTGTTAAAATGTTTTAGTTGGTAATTCTGAAATTCGGGAGCAATTTTAGAAAAGGATTTTGATAAGGAAATGGCAACCAATTACATTTTGATAAATAAGGTAGGTTAGTTGAAAAAAAGTTACTTTGTAAGGCATTAATCAGTTTTGATATAATTTACCACTTTGCCACTTCCATCTGTTAGCTTTTGACACCATACCACCGCT
This sequence comes from Allium cepa, assembly GCA_030765085.1. NCBI lineage: Eukaryota > Viridiplantae > Streptophyta > Magnoliopsida > Asparagales > Amaryllidaceae > Allium > Allium cepa. The sequence continues at coordinate 71,620,140 of CM060938.1, read as the reverse complement.
TACAAACCCATTCGAAACCAATACACATGGTATCAAGCCATTGGTACGTAGTGGATTGGAAAAAGGCGAAAGGGTAGTCTTGAAGCCTTGCTTTTGAAGGGGTTAAAGCCACTATAAATTGGCTTTCAAATTAATCAATTTCTTATGAATTGCCGTTTTTTATTTTAAGAAAGAAGCTTTCGAATGAGTCGCTTGTTTTATTTTCAAAGAAGCTTTCGAAAGGATAGCCACTATGAACCTATTCAAAACCCATGCTGCCGCATTCTTATCTTTTGAACTAATTAAAGCTGCTTTACTTTATAGCCTTAAAGCAATGTATTCGAAGGGTTCTTTCACCTTTTTAATATTGAAGCCGCCTTCTCCATGCTTTCGAAACGGTCCTATAGCTTCTTTCAAGATGGTTTTGGAAGCAATGGTTTCGAAAGAGTAGGTTTCGAAACTATCCTCTTTTTTTACCTGGGATTAATGCTTTCGAAAGCAATGCTTTCGCCTCAGTTCTTTGTGACCCAATAATTGTACTATATTTTAAACCCAAAGGTTTTGAAAGGAATGATTTTAAATGGTTTCAAACGAATGTTTCCATAAAGTTTTACTTGAACCCTATAATTTCGAAAGGTATATTGTAAGTGTTTCAAAGAGGAAACTGCTATGCTTTCGAAAGGTATATTTATGCGCACCGAAAGAGTTGTTTTAAATGTTTTGGAAAGAAGGTTTCCAATGCTTTCGAAAAACCAGTTTAATGGTTTCGAAAGAGGATGTCTACGGTTTAAATAATTATTTCGGAAGGCTATTTTCAATACATTCGAAAGGTATGTTTTGCCTTTCGGCCTAGTGTTTCGAAGGTTAAAATAGTTATCTTATTTTGAAAGGGATACTTTCAATAAATTCAAAAGAGATTGTTTAAGGTTTTAAACAAAGGTTTCGAAGGTATTGTTCTAGCCTTATAGACTAGAGGTTTCAAAGTTAAAAAGGGGTTTTAACTAATTTCAAAGGGATAGATAATCCCATCGGTTCATCAACATTGTTCTGTGTAAAGCATATATCATGACATAAGTTTTTTGAGTAAAGAAAATTGCATGATTTCCTAATTTTATAAAGTTATGATTTCTAGGGTAAATATTTTAAAAAGATTATTTATAAGGAAATAAAATTTGAATAATGTAGATAAACCTAAGTTTATGACTTAGATATTAGAAACTAGATGAGACAGGTATAGGGTTGTGCCTAATACTTTAGCAAATAGCCACTAGCCAAAATAAGTCCAAAATTCCAATGTGTAGGGATTTCTTACAGATGGGACTAAATTATGGTTACATAAAGGAGGGAATATATAGAGTATAGATAGGTTATCGCAAGCCCGCAAAACCATAGGATCAGTTGACCATAGAGGTAGATAGTTAAGGGCAGATAGCCCAGTAGTGTGTCTAACAAAAGTTAGATAATTGATTATTTTTGGTAGGCTCGAGATAGCTAACGGTTAATGGCTAGCCAGATAAAACTACAGTGTGGATAGGTAGACCATTGATTTCTTGATTTTTATGCATATATGTATTTGCTGTTGTTGTTATAATCAGTTTGATTGCAGGATTTTAATTCACAAAGATATGCTTTTAAAGGTAATTTAGTGAAGGAAAACCTGTTCCACTAAGCAGCATAGTCTTGCCTAATATCAGTAAATCAAGATGAAATAGTATTATTACACCAGGCTTTGTGTCTGACTAGAAATTTATGTTTTCCCCTTAACATTTGGGCTCAAAACTTGATTTGATTAAATTAAGAGTAAAGGACTTTTCAGGTTTAGTAGGTAGGACGAACAAGCTTTTGAAGATGTGCAAGAGGCAAGTCAGTTATGTTGGTGCTATTTAGTTTTATTTCTGTTGTGATGTATTATGACTGATATGTCTATTTAGTACCCTGATCATCCAAAGGGGCATCTTCATATGTCGCTCTTGGCGTAATTTGTAATATTTATATTTGATCAAAACCCGGGAATCGTTTTTGGATTATGTAAGTGAATAAGAAATATTTATTTGAAATGTAATGAGAAAAGTAGTTTTGAATTCTTCATTGATTTTATTTCATATTCATGTGCTTCTGATATTATGGGTACTATTAACATTACCGTATTTTGTAGTCGGAAGTTAATACTATGGATGACTGTAGCATCTGTAGCTCTTCGCTTCGTGCCTCAAAATAAGGGATGTTAAAATTTGGTATCAGAGCATAGGTTTTTGAAAACTTAAAATAAAATTTAAACTTAAAGTGGTTTTGAAACATAATCCTAAGGAATTAGTGAAAAGACTACGGTATGGGATAACGCTATAGTAATGTACTTGTATTTGCTATATATAAGTATATTCTTTTTCTCTATTCTCCATCTTTCTTAGGTTATTCTTTTATATCTTACAAAGACTCGAATGCAGATTTTAAGGAAGTAAGATATGGATGCTAGGAGTAGAAGAGTTAACATTGGTGGAGGAAGCACTACAACCAATGAAAATGCTAGACCGAACATTAGAAGAAATCCAGGTCGGGCACAAGCTACTAATATGGGTATTAAAGTGCCGCAAATTGATATGGGAGCTATATGGGAGCTATGTATCAGTTCTTTATCAACATGATGCAAGCTGGAACTACTCCATGATTAGTTGGAGGAAATCAGAAAGCTCCAGTGGTTAATAACTATTCGGTACTAAGCAGAGATTGTGCCAGACTTGGTGGAAAGTCATTTATCAAGACCGAGGTCGCAATTGAAGTGGAGAATTGGCTACTTCATTGTGATAGGATTTTTGCTGATTTAGGACTCAATTATGAGCCGAAGAGGAGACTGACTTCTAGAAATTTCAAGGAGCAGCACTGTATTTGTGGAACAATGTTATTGTAGGAGTAAATGAGGAGACCATGACTTGGGCAGACTTCAGAAGAAGGTTGAAGCAAAGATTCATGTCAGAAATTTCTCTGTCAACTCTGCTCAGGAAGTTTGCTGAGTTAGTGCAGGGACACATGACAATGCTAAAGTACGCTATTAGATCTGTGGAGCTATTGAGATATGGATATGCTACAGTCGATATAGTTATTAAAAGGAATGAAAAGTTCATCAATGGACTAAAACCTGAGCTTGTTAAAGCAATTTTGCCACATATTAGGGATCCCTGTGATGTATATGTTGAGATGGCTTTGAGGCAGGAAGATATGCTTACTTTTCTTGATGGTAACGAAGTAGGGGAAGCTCAAGGTGGGCGAAACCATAAGAGAAAGTTTTTCCATAAGAAGGGCACTCAGTAGAGTGGAGCTGCCAAGAAAGGGAAGGCCAGTGTAGCTTGCTATAAGTGTGATAAGAAGGGACACTATGCTCATGAGTGTCGGGTAAGCAAATGGAAGAAAGCTGCCGATAAGAAAGGAGTTAAATGTTTCAACTATAATCAGGTTAGACATTATAAAAACCAGTGCAAGGAGCCAGCCACAGATGAAAATAGCAAAGTGTTTGCAATGGAACCAGCTACCTCAAGGCTAACAGCTGAGGAGAAAGGAAAAGCTGTGTTGGGTGGTACACTTCTAATTCATGGTGAATCGGTTACAGTTCTATTGATACTAGTGCATCGCATTCTTTTATATCTCATTATTTGGTAGATAAGCTTAACCTAGAACCCTCATACCTAGTTACTTCCTTAAGGGTTGTGAATCTGATAAGAGGGTGTGCGACTCTTGGGATGAGATGTGACCATTTAGAGTTTGAGTTGTTAGGTCATGTATTTGCCTGTAGTTTGCACATATTTGATTTCATAGGGTTCAGAATTATTTTGGGTAAGGATTGGTTAAGTAAGTATGATGCTAGGATATTTTTCCATGATAGGAAAATATCACTTCGACATCCTAGTTGTAGTCATCGGATTATATACTCCGTAGAAAACCCTAGTTTTGAGGTAAATGTTTTGTTGGGTGTTATGGAGGCAGAAGTTGAATCGAGTTTTCATTGTTAGAGAATTTATAGATGTCTTTGAACCTATGATAGACTACTTTGGAAAAGAGCCATTGAGTTTTGGGTAGATTTAACACTAGGAGCAGAACCGATGAGAAGACCGCTAAGTAAAATGACACCTACCGAGATGAAGAGCTAAAGGTGTAGCCGGTGGATATAGAATGTAAGAACTTTATCATACTAAATAGTTCGTCCTGGGGAGCAGCCGTAGTGTTTGCAAAGAAACTGGATAAATTGGTAAGGTTTTGTATCGATGATCATAAATTAAACAAGAAGATGATAAAGAACTGATATCTGTTACCTAGAAATGACGATTTGTTTGACCAATTGAGTGGAGCCAAAGTATTTTCCTAACTGGATTTGGCAACATGATTCCATCAGCTTAGAGTAGTAGAGGATAGTATTCCTTTAACGACGTTAAGACAAGATATGGGTTATACGAATGTCTAGTGATGTTATTCGAACTAATTAATGTGCCAGCATTTTTTTTAACTTTATGAACAGAATATTCCAGGAGCATCTGATAGATTATTTTAGTATCCATAGATGACATTTTGATATGCTCCAAGAATGAAAGAGAACATGAAGTTCATCTTAAAGTGGTGCTTGAGACATTGAGGTAGCATCAACTTAAAGCGAAATTTTTTAAGTGTCACTTTGGGAAGAAAGAGGTGAAGTTTCTTGGTTATGAATTCTCATAGATAGGGTTGTCGGTAGATTAAGCTAAGATCAAAGTAGTGGATAGTTGGAAAATACCCGTGATGGTGACTGAGATAAAGAGTTTTCTTGGGTTAGCTAGTTGCTCGTGGAGATTCATTAAGGATTTTTTATGGATAGCGGCGCCGATGACTAAGCTAACTCAAAAGGATGTGAAGTTCGTCTGGACTGATAAGTGAGAGGAGGCATTCCATAAACTGAAACACTTATTGACTAATGCACCTGTGTTAGTTGTTCCAAAGGGGAATCAGGACTTAGTGCTGTACACGGGTGCATGCGAAACAAGATTAGGAGCGGTGTTAATGCAGAGGAGTAAAGTGATTGTTTGTGCTTCTCGACAGCTCAGACCACAAGAAGTTAGATATCAAATTCATGATTTGGAATTTGCTATAGCAATTTCCACATTGAAGGTGTGGAGACATTACCTATTGGGAGAGAGATTCGAGTTATATACGGATCATAAACATCTTCTTCCAGAAGGAGGTGAATATGAGACAGCAGAGGTGGCCAGAGTTTTTAGCCGCTTATGACTTTTAGAATTGAGTTTATACTAAGAAAAGGCAATAAGGCTGCAGATGCGCTTAGCAGGAAACTTCAAAATGTCGTATTAGCAATGATATCTCAGTGAAACCTTTAGAAGCATTGACTACATGCATAGTACAATGGAGATCTAAGAGTAGTTCTAGTCAAGAAACTACTATGTTGTCATGTTTAAAAGTTCGATTGGTGATGATCGAAAGGATCGCTTCTAAGCATGGAGAGGATCCACTATTAGTCGAACAGATCAAAAGGTTAAGGGGTGGAACAGGAAGCAATGACTTGAAAGATTTCAGTCTTGTAAAATGGGTGGTTAAGGAAGAAAGTAAGACTATGTGTCCCAAATGTGGGAAACATTAGAAAGGAAGTTCTTAGAGAATGCCATCGTTCAAAGTTCACTATTCATCCCGGAGGAACTATGAAATATCAGGATAAGAAAAGGAGTTTTTTCTGGGAAGGTATGAAGAGAGATGTAGGCTTATGGGTGAGGAGGTGTTTAAACTGTCAAAAGGTAAAAGCTGAACATCAGAAACCGAGTAGGTTACTTCAGCCTTTGGATGTTCTAGTCTGGAAATGAGATTCTATCTTAATAGATTTCATGGATGGGTTGCCAAGGTCGAATTGAGGAAGTGAAAGCATATGGGTCGCAGTGGATAGGTTGACCAAGACTGACCATTTCATTCCAATTAGGTCAACTAGGGAAGCACCAGATTTAGCTATGTTATTCATGAAAAATATAGTTCGACTGCATGGAATTCCTAGTATTATAGTAAGTGATAGAGACTCTTTATTTACTAGTGAAATATGGAGGAGCCTACACGAGACTTTAGATACCAAGCTCAAGATGAGTACCGCTTACCATCCACAGACAGATGGGCAGATAGAAATAATTAGCAAAGTCTTAGAGGATTTACTAAGAGCTTGTGTGCTAGATTTTGGGGGATCATGGGAAGATCATCTACACTTAGTCGGGTTTTCATATAAAAATAGTTATCAGACTAGTATAAGGATGGCACTGTTTGAAGCTTTGTTTGGAAGGCCATGCAATTCTCATGTTTGTTAGCTAGAGATCAGGGATAGGTTAGTTCTTGGTCCAGATTTGGTTAGAGAAGCTGTAGAGAAGATTGAGTTAATCCAAGCTAGGATGAAGGAAGCTCGGACAAGGCAGAAGAGTTATGCTGATAAAAGACGAAAATACTTAGAGTTCTTAGTTGGAGATCATGTTTTCGTCAAGGCATCACCGATGAAAGGTGTAATTAGATTTGGAAAAACAGGAAAATTGGTACCAAGATTTGTTCGACCATTACCTGTTATAGAAAGGATCGGGAAACTCGCATACAAAGTAGCATTACCAAATAGTTTGGCAGGAGTCCATAATGTTTTTCATATTTGTCATCTAAGAAAGTGTATTCGAGATTAAGAAACTACTATTGCACCGGTTGTGTTAGATGATCTAGCAGTGGAACTGGATATGACTGTAGTTAGAAAACCAGTTCGTATAGTCGCAAGGGATGAGAAAAGACTAAGAAATAAGACAGTCAGATTAGTCAAAGTCCAGTGGAGTGACGACGAGAGAGACTGTACTTAGGAAACTAAGAGCAGGATTAGAGATACTTATCCTAACTTGTTTCATGGTATGTTTACCATTATGTTTGATTTTTGTTAGCACCTTATCGTAATCTTGAGGATGAAATTATTTAAGGAGGGGAGTCTGTAATGATCCTAATTTTGGCTAACATTATTTAGGGCATTTAATTAGATAAATTAATTGAAATAATGTAGATGGTTAAGAGATTGAGATTTGTAAATTAATAAAGGAGTCGTGCCTTAATGAATATGTGAGCAAAAGAGAATTAAAGATAAGTAGGTAAGACGCATATGATAAGTGAAAAATAGGAATAGACATTGTTCTTATACCCTAAACCCTTCTATCCTTCAACTCTTATTCATTTTGACATTTCCAAACAATACTAAAACATTACATGCTTGGCTGTACACCATTAAGAAGGTTCAAGGAGAACAAAAGCTAGGGTTCAAGGAGAAGAAATGCTAGGCAAATTAATGAAAGAACAAATCTCAACCTTTTTAACACCTAGCCAAGGTGAATAGTAGATTTACATCTCATTTCGACTATGATTTGGTTTTATGATTATGGCCGAATTATTTTGCAAATAATATGATATGTTATTTTTATTTAAATAGGTATGTATGCTTGTTGATGATTTATATTGTTTCATATAGATATTTTGATAAGTTGAGATTGGAAAAACTAATTAAATGACTTCCGAAAGACTTGCATTTTTGAGATATGGTCAAAAACATTATTTTAGAAGTGCGTTTCAAGTTTTATAATTTTCTAAGTTATTGTGGAATTATCATGAATTTTCTATGAAAGAAAATAGTTAATATTGGTTTAAATTATTTAAAGAAATTTTATAGTGATTTTGGGTCTGAAATTTAAATATGTTAGAAAACATATTAAAAGAGAAATATGGTGATTTTTGGGGTATTTTCCTGAGTATTTTATTATGGTTATAAGATTATTTAAGTTAAGAAAATTAATTATTTTATATATTTTAACCAAGGAGAAGGGCTTAATTGTTAAAATGTTTTAATTGATAATTCTGAAATTCCACATCACTTTCAGAAAGGATTTGATAAAGAAATGACAACCAATTACATTTTAACAAATAAGGCAAGTTAGTTGAAAAGAAGTTACTTTGCAAGGCATAAAATAAATTTTGACATAATTTACAACTTTCCCACTTCCAACTGTTGGCTTTCGACACCATACAATTGCTTACAAACCCATTTGAAAACCAATACACATGGTATCAAGCCATTGATACGTAATGCATTGCAGAAAGGCGAAAGGGACAGTGTTGAGGCCTTGCTTTCGAAGGGGTTGAAGCTACTTTAAAATGGCTTTCGAATCAATTAGTTTCTAATGAATTGCCGCTTGTTTTATTTTGAGAAAGAAGCTTTCAAATGAGTTACCTCTTGTTTGTTTTAAAAGAATCTTTTGAAAGGATAGTCGCTTTGAGCCAATTCAAAAACCATGCTGCCGCATTCTTACCTTTCGAACTAGTTAAAGCCGCTTTACTTTATAGCCTTAAAGCAATGTATTCGGAAGGGTGCTTTCCCCTTTTTAATTTAAAAGCCGCCTTCTCCATGCTTTTGAAAGGGTCTTGTAGCTACTTTCAAAATGGTTTTGGAGGCAATGGTTTTGAAAGAGTGGGTTTCGAAACTATCCTCTTTCTTTTAGTTAGATTAATGCTTTCGCCTCAGTTCTTTATGACCCAATAATTATACTATATGTTAAACCCAAAGGTTTCAAAAGGAATGATTTTAAATGGTTTTGAAGCAATGCTTCCACAAACTTTTACTTGAACCCAATACTTTCGATAGGTATATTATAAATGTTTCGAAAAGGAAATCCCAATGTTACCGAAAGGTATATTTATGCATACTGGAAGAGTTGTTTTAAGTGTTTTGAAAAGAAGGTTTCCAATGCTTTTGAAAGACAAGTTCAATGGATTCGAAAGAGGATATGTAAGGTTTAAATAATGATTTCAAAAGGCTATTTTCCATCAATTCGAAAGGTATGTTTGGGCCTTTCGGCCTAGTGTTTTCAAGATTAAAGTAGTTACCTTATTTTGAAAGGGGTACCTTCAATAAATTCGAAAGAGATTGTTTATGGTTTTAAACAAAGGTTTCAAATGTATTGGTTTGGCCGTATAGCCTAGAGGTTTCTAAGTTAAAAGGGGGTTTTAACTAATTCTGAAGGGATAGATAATCCCATTGGTTTGATTTATTAATATTATTTTGTGTAAAGCATATATCATGGCATAAATGTTTTGAATAAAGCAAAGACTATGATTTCCTCATTTTATAAAGTTATAGTTTAAGGGGTAAATCATTTACAAAGATTTTTGTACAAGGAAATGAAATTTGAATAGGCTAGATAACCCTAAGTTTATCACTCATATATTAGAAGACCTGATGGACTAGTATAGGGTCGTGCCATATACTTTAGCTAATAGCCCCTAGCTAAAATAAGTCCAAAATTACAGTGTGTAGGGCTTTGTCGCAGATGGGACTAAAATAAGGTTACACGCAAAAGGAAATATACAGAGTAAAGATAGGTTATTGGTAAGCCCGCAAAACCATTAGGATCAGTTGACCTTGGAGGAAGATAATTAAGGGCAGATAGCCTAGTAATGTGTCTAACAGAAGTTGGATAATTGATTAAGTATTGTAGGTCTGAGTCAGCCAATGTTTAATGATTAGCCATAAAAGACTATAGTGTGGACAGATAGTCCGCTGATTTCCTGATCTTTATGCATACAATTTGCTATTGTTGTTATAATCCGTTCGATTGCAGGATTTTAATTGGCAAAGATACGCTTTAAAGGGATATTAGTGTGGAGAAACCCGATCCTCTAAGCAGCATGGTCTCACCTAATATCAGTAAATCGAGATGTAATAGTATTATTCATACTAGGCTTTATGTCTGACTCGAAGTTTATGTTTTCCTCTTAAACTCTTGGGTGCTCAAAATTTGATTTCAGTAGATTGAGAGTTAAGGACTTTTCAGGTTTAGTAGATTGGACGAACAAGTTTCTGAAGACGTGCAAGAGGCAAGCTAGCTATGTAGGAGCTATTTAATATTATTTTCGCTACGATGTATTATGACTGTTATGTCTATTTAGTTCTCTGAACATACAAGGTGGCATCTTCATATGTCGCTCTTGGCGTAATTTCTAATATTTATATTTGATTAAAATCTAGGAATCGTTTTGGTATTATGTAACTGAATATGAAATATTGATTTGAAATGTAATCAAAAAAGTAGTTTTGAATTCTTTGTTGATTTTATTTCATATTCACGTGCTTCTAATATTATGGATACCATTAATATTACCGTATTTTGTCACCGGAAGTTAATACTATGGATGACTGTAGCATTTATAGTGCTTAGCTTCGGGCCTCAAGATAAGGAATGTTACATTATGCCTATGCAAAATCTTTGGAGTTGTAGGCTTAGGAAGAACATGTTTAATCTTTCTTACATATTATGTAAGTTAGGTAGGAATTGTATGGTATATACACCAAAATCTTGAAATAGAAAATTAGTCCCTATAGTTTGTTAAAGTAGAAGTTGATTCTAGATTTAGGATAATTGGATTGTAATTGATTAGTATAGATTTGGATTGCCCTAATTTGATTTGGTATAATGAATTCCTATGTTTTGTTTTATTAGGAGCATTTTGAGTACAATTTAGTTCTGTCTAGTTTAGTTAATTTTCACAAATTATCTAATTCCACAACTATGTATAAAAAGTGCGTCGTTTGAAGTAATAAGGAATATACAAAAAATGAAAGAAGTGTGTCAAATATGGAAGTTTTTCTCCATAGTTTGCCATTTGTATTTCAATAAAAGAAAAGAGATAATTCCTTGTAATTTTAAATGGAGAAAAAGTCTCACTTTTGGATACATTACAAAATGTTATAATGGTAATCCTTTGTGGGAAGGATAGCTCTATTGTATTAAAATGTCAAAATAAATGTTCTGGAATGCACAACTAGTGTATGTTCAGGAATTCCGAAGCATAGGAATTAATGTGTTAAAGATAGGAAAACACACACGCACATACGTGTGTGTATAACTACACACATCGATTAAAAAAATAAATATATCTATATATAACATGATATACGTTGATATTCGTATTAGTTATAATTAGGACGACTAGTGATTAATAGCGTAATATACCATAAGACTAGGAGATTGAAATGGAAAAGAGATAGTAACACCAAAATTGGGAATGAAATAAATGTGAAGTTAATAGGGAGTTACAAGAATTGAATGGGGACATAAATTTGTTTAATAGAATTGGTTGTAATATTGCATTTATGAGGAAATGAAATGGGCATTATAGGTTGAATTAAAACGAATAAATATATGCCATTCATGATTGTCCAATTAGAATAATAATGACCTTTTATTACGAACAATTGACATTTATGTGAGGTAAGAGGGAACTAGAGAATATACATAATAGGGGTATAAGATAAGTATTAAATGCTAGGAGGCAGTATAATTTTCATAGTAAGAAATTATATAGCCTTGACAATTCGTTTAGGAAGAGCGTGAATTAGTGGGCCTAGTCCAATATTTAGGCCTCGAATAATTGGTTTGGTTTAGTAAGGGTTGGGATGCGAGGTTAGTAGAGTTACATAACAAAAGTCTGCCCTTAACTTAGAGGCTACCAACGGTTGCGTATACTTACTACAGATGTGAGGCATCTCAAAACATAGGACTCCTGGGAAAGGATACAAGTTTGCGTATAGGTAGGGTAAAATATACCAAGGGTTCTTCTCAAATTTGAAGTATTAATTGACTCGATACATTTAGAAATGTCAAAGGGTTTACTTGATGATGGAAGGTATTAAATGGCCATTGGGTCTGCCTTCTCCCTATTTAAGAAATCATAAATAACCTACGATGGTACTGGATAGGGAAAGGAGGTCCGCTTCGGTTCTATTAAGAGGTAATAAGTTACCAATATGGGGATTTTCCTTGAGTTACATTAGGTTAATCTAAACGGGATTTCAGTTGTAGGAGGTCGACAGGCTATGTCAATATTTTTATTGTACCGATATTTAGTAATAGGGTTGGCATATTGGCTATGACCACCAACAGTCGCGAGGGGTCGTTAGCAAAGACTTGGATTATACCCTGATGGATTTCACTTCCTACTAGTGTGAATCCGTATGGGATACGCAGAGACTTCATTATTTAATTAGTTTTTTTGGTTAGAGTTAGGCTAGTTAACCCTTAGATAAGTCTTTGAGATGCATTAGTAATACGAAAATTAAATTATAAAGCCGTATGTAGGGTCATTGGTCTCTGTAGCTTGAACCGATTAACTAGAGATTATGGTATGGAGGCCCCACTTCGAGGTTGAGCTACTAAATGGCCGATGGGTTTGCAACATCCCTATTAAAGAAGTATTAAGTGGCAAAGGTTTTCTTTTTGGTACTATAACATTTACACATATATGTATAAAGGCATACATATTAATTATAGTTCGGAGAAGGTTAGACATATTGTACGCGTAAATGGAATTACATAGAATAGCCGCAATAATGGATATAACACATAAATAGAAATCAATTGGCATAGATTAGTGTCGTGGATAAAGTATGTCATTTTGTAGTCACAAAAACATTGTTCTGACCCCCTCTCATCATAAACCAAAGGGTAGATTTAGAGGGATAGGCTATTGGTGCAAGACAGGAACTGCAGATTGTGAAGTCTGGTCATTCATGCTCGTCGCTGACAAGGAAATCAGATACTAAAGGAACAATATTGATTCCAAGGTTGAAGCCTTAGTTAGCATATATGTTCTATTATATTTTATATTCATGAGTTTATATACATTGCTCCTGATATACTTATCTTTATTACAGGTCACAATGAAATCATATCGACAAATGATCCAAAGCCTACCGTGATCAAACATTTCATCGATCCAAGACCTATCCCGTTCCAACACTTCACCGAACCAAGCAACGGCGAACCAAGGCAACAACTGATCCAATCCATTACCAATCCAATCCATTACCGATCTAAGCCTCTTGGATCAGTATTGATCCAACATTTAGCATTTTTGCTTCTCCAAAGTGTAACTTCGAGTGAACATGCAAGCGACCCAAAGCACTCCTCCACATGACTCAAAGCAAACCTTCATATGACTCGAGCATGACTCGAAGCAAACTTCCACTAATCTAAGGCCTTTGAATCACCATTGTTCCATCTTCAATTGACCATAACCGGAGCAAACGAACTCTAAATCACTTGAAACTGGAAATGTAGTTTTGGAGCGTCCTACTTGACCAAACCTATGGATAATGTCAGTTGGATGACTTGATGTTCATGGGTCATCATCGCTCCATGTACACTGATCCATCTTCAATTGACCATAACTCGAGCAAAGGAACTTCAAACGACTTGATACTTGAAACATATCTTTAAGGCGTCCTTCTTGACCTACACTATGGACCTCATGAAAATTGGAAACTTGATCTTCATGGGACATCACTAATCTATGACTTACTCTTAAAACTAAATAGTTATTCGATCATCATTTTCAACCATTTAAATATCATACATTCGATATGCCCTAATAAGCATACATCCATACACATCAAAGCGAAGCGAAAATCTAAAGGTATAACTATAAGAATAAAGAAGATCCATAAGAACACGAATTTCACAAATATTATCCAAACCATTTGAAATTTAAATACTTGATTAAAGAGGGTTTAAAACATATTTTAGTGTTTAAAAAATCATTTCAAAACATCAATTTAAGGTGCATAATGACTTATTAATAGGTGAGAGATCCTAACTACTCATTTAAATTCAAAGCAAATCCAAATAAGCACGAATCCTAGATGGACATCAACTCTAAGTCTTCAGTAGAAAATATTCAAATCTAAGTGCTAATTTCGCTAATCTCCTTTTAATGATATGATTCGGCTAATTAAATTAGGGTTTAGGATAATATTTTTCCTTAGGAGTGGTTGATTATGGTTCTCTCTATTTTTAGAAAGTGTTGTAATGATCGAGAGAAGTCCCATCTACCCTAACATGATGCTAATCCCAAAATTGGTTTTGGACCTACTAATTAACGTACTAGTTACCATTATGCTTTTCCAAATCAAGTAAAACTTCAAATAGCCATAACTCCAAAACAGTAAGTCCATTTTTCTGTTATGACTACTCTACGGAATGAGAAATCATCATCACGGTCTAACGTAAGTGGTTTCAGACCATAATTTGGCTCGTATCAAAAGTTATATGCCATAAAAGATTTTTAGGGTCAAAATCGTCCTATAAAAATTCTAAGGATGGAAAATGCCCTAAATAGTCATTTCCTAAAATCATAGAATCATAACCATATATAAAAATAATATAATTGTTTTGCAAACCTCCGATATGTAAAATACGAGTCATTACATTATCCCCCTTTAGGAATTTCAACCTCAAAATTAAAAAAAATCAATAAGGTTATCCTGTATGTCTAACAAACATATACAAGCATATGAAACCATCATACATCAAACATGTATACATAATGGAAACATATGTAAAGTATAATATCTAAGCATGTCCTAGCATGCAGCATATTATACTAAGGTATACTTCATGATATCATAAGTGATAGTAAAAGCATTAGATAGCATTAGATAGAAATTCTCACAAAGTAAAGAGCTCTGATAAGCTATCCTCAGGCTTTCCTTGGTCTTTCAAATGCAATCGCCTTCTTCTTTACTCCATTGAATCTTACCCAACTTCACGAATAGGCCTACGAGGTCTCAAAGCCTCTGGTTCAATCTCGATATCATCTAGTTGATCCGGTGCGATAGTTGCGCCCAAGGCATACATAAATTTACACAAGTGAGAAATGCGGAACACATTATGCACTCCCACTATCCTTTGGGGTAAGTTGACTTTGTAAGCAAGGCTCTTAATCCTCTCTAGTATTAGAAAAAGGACTTACGAATCTTGGTAACAACTTCCCTTTACTATTGAACCAAATTACGTTGTTCAATGGATAGATCTTGATAAATACCATATCACCAACCGAACATTCTAAATCTCTATGTCTATTATCAACATAGATTTTCTGTCTGTCTTGAGCATCTTTCATCTGTTGCCGAATGATGACGATCTTCTCCGAGGTTTCTCAAACTATATCTGACCCAAGTATCAATTTTTTGCCCGCTTCCCACCAACATGAAGGAGTGTTGAATGGTTGGCTATACAATGCTTCGAATGGTGCCATAGCAATGATGGATTGACAGCTATTGTTGTATGAAAATTGAATGGGATGTAAGTGATCATCCCATGAGCCTCCAAATCGAGTATACAAAGCCTGCAAGAGATCCTCTACGATATGATTCCTGGATAGCCCTATCCACACTTTTTCATAGTATTTTTAAAATGCGTATAAAAGCATGTTGAATAATTCTAAATAGGTGCCTCTTATATGAATTCATTCTTTTAAAAATGTTTTGAAAATATGATGCAAACTACATATACACATTGGCAGT
This sequence comes from Allium cepa, assembly GCA_030765085.1. Taxonomy (NCBI): domain Eukaryota; kingdom Viridiplantae; phylum Streptophyta; class Magnoliopsida; order Asparagales; family Amaryllidaceae; genus Allium; species Allium cepa. The sequence continues at coordinate 71,604,782 of CM060938.1, read as the reverse complement.
TCCAAATGTATGCAATTTTTGAAAAATCCTTTTTTATACAATAATTTCCGAACTCCTATGAGTAGGAATATGGTTCAGCCAATTTTGCATCTGATCTCTACCATCTAATACCAAATATACAATTTCTAAGATCCGAAATTTTGAAAATCTAGTTTTACTAAATCTATACTACTATGATGGAAAAGGAATCTAGATGGGGAATTCCATATTTCGACCCTTCTTTTTGATACTGATTCCTTTGTACCTTGGAACCCTCTATTTTGCCCACAAATCATTTCTAACTTTTCCATGTATAATTTGCATAAGGAGGTCTATTTTGATGTTAAAACGAAATTATTCTAAATGCAATTTTTCGTTCACTATCAATACAGTATGGAAATAGAAATTCTAAAGCTTAAACAACTTTTTCTCCTGTTGCTCCCAACGTTTTGTATACTATCATCATTGTCGTAAGTAAAATTGATATTCACTAACATGTCGACCCTCCCTACGCTAAGCATATTGCATTAGAAAATTGGAAACTTTCATTTTCCCTCCGAAGTATATTACCCCCTTTCAATAAAACTTGCAAAATAGTTGAAAAATCGAATTCTCAAAAGCATTTAGAACCATTTTTTTTCGAAAGCACTTGAACACAATTCTCTAAAATCATTCGAACCCAACTTCTTAAAAGCATTTAAAAAAAAAATTTCAAAAGCTTTCGAACATAATTTTTCATAACATTTGCCGCTCCATCCTTAAAAACAAATCAAGCCACGTCTTAACATAATCGAGACTCATTCAATGAGTTAATGCATATGATTGACCCTAACATTGTGCGGTTAATCTTATATTTTGGAAAAACCTTTCCTTTTATTCGACACAAAAACTTATTTATAAATATTAGCTTTTAAGCTATAGGGGTAATGACCCGTGATTTGGCAATAACCCTTCCCTATCCTCCGACTGTTAAAATTATTTTTACAAAATTCTAAAATTTTTAGGAGTCAAGCATTCTCTACTTCTAATTGCTTGCCTAATTTCCTAATTCTTTTTATAAACTTTCTGCTTTAATAACATTTATTGCTAGTTAAGTGTCCTTGTGAGGTCTCTTTATTTACACTGTTTCCCAATACATATAGCATTCAAAACTCATCCAAAATATCAATGCAATGATAAAATAGGAAAAAATCTCATATTGTATCATATGCTTTTCCAATATCCAAAGGGAGACAACTAGTGATTACAACCTAAATATCTTAAAAACAATTACTGAAAGCTTCCCTTCATCATTAACTAGTCTAGATGATGTTGTCGCCCTATACTTCTTACTCAATTAAGATAGATGTTTCTAGTATGACATTCTACTATAATGCACATGTCTTAACATACTTTCTTGGCTTCTCATAAATATGGTCTATCCATTACTTCAATTATTACACGCGATTATGGAATAAATTGTGCATTCCAACACCGCAGTGTGTAGGAAACATAATATATGCATGTCTAGAATAACTCATCGAAAAAATTGGCTAAGTGGAGTAACTTTCCGACCACTATCTTTCCTCCTTTAAATTTGAGTCAAACAACATCCTCTATGTATGTTTCCATCGCATTACCCTCTTCTTCTATCATGCTACTATTCCCTTTTAATCAAAATCTCTTAATAGTATTCTCAAACTTTGGTATTTATTTCCTTTATCCTTGATCATTCATGCAAGTTTACTTAGGTCTCACAAAAGTGTAGTTTAATGCAATTCCCCATTCCTCTATGGGTTCTTCTTATGGCTTTCACGCATGTTTAATCAAACATTCCTACTTTCGTATCAATATTCATTATATTTAACAGGATTCCTCGTTGCTACCATACGAGCATTCATAGCTATTTTATTCATAGCCTTGACCTTTACCCCATCTTATCAAGACAGCTATCCCTGTCTATTCCTTATAAAAAATTGGTTTGGTTTTTCACAACTCTTTAAAAAATAAAACTTCATAATCATGCAGTAATTAATCCAATAAAATTATTTTTGAAAATATAAATTTAGAAACCCTTTTTCAAAAACTGCTTGGCTTCCAAAAAGAGTCATGAAAAATTCCTATTCTAAGCATCTTCCAAAGACTTCCTACGACAAAGATTTACTTCTTCAAAAGTAGGATTTTTAACTCGGAAATTTATCATGTTTGCATTAAAATACTCGACTAATATACTTAATCATTTTTCAAAAATATCTTCTATAACTCTAAATAAATGAAACTAGAGTAGACAAAGATAACTCACATTCTATTAATTTCTCACTACTCATGTTATTTTCGCTTTCAACCTTAGTGGAGAATTTAATATCATGTGAAGGGGACTTATAAAAGATATGCACAATTATTGCATAAATTTATGGAAATTATCCATTTTTCCTACGCTAAGCCTTTAATTTTTTACATCGTTCCTAATAAGATTAATAATCCTATTTTAATATAACTCCAAATTGTTGTTTCTATTCAAATTTCCAAGTGCTACTATTAGAATTTCTCACAACTAAATGCCTTCAAGTGGCTTCTCCTTACATAGCTCTCTTCCTCTTTTATTGTACTTCCCATTAACTCATTGCGGTGCATTCACTACTGCATTAGTCCTTGGAATTTTCTGCGATAACATGAAAAGAGATATGTATAACCCTATTTCAACTGTTTTTCTCTATATTTCCTTATACGGGAATATTCCTCCTATCTACATTATCAGGTGTTCTTACCCTTCTATTCTCTTTACCCTATTTCAGTCAAGTACCATTTCCATTTATCCACCCCTTAGAAAGAATTTATAAAAAGGGACTTCCAAAATTTACAAAAATAGGAAAAATCATCAAGCTAAACATATGCTCTATCTTCCGCTTATAAAAATAAAAAAATCCTTTTATCAAAAACCTTTAAATCAATTTTTTTTAACCCAACCAATTTTTAAACTTCATTGAAATACATAGATAATCGTTTAAAACTTCCTGATTTCCCTACTTTTTTGAAACAAAAACTTTTCAATGGTAGGGTGTAACGATCTGCATTTTCGATCCTCAAATATCAATACTAATACATCCATGATATTCACATGTCGAGCACTCAAGTATCGAAAAGACAAATTATTAGAGTAAAATAAAAAAAATAAAAAATAAAAAGGACAAGAAAGAAGAGAACAAAACATTAGAATCTCACAGCGGAACGATAACACATAAAAACAAAAGATAGTACAAACTATCACTTTAAGATGCATAGAATTTTAGAGTTACAATCTTAAGTATTATCATCGGCCTAGACAGCTATAACAGTCTCTCCACAAAGGCTGATATATTCATAATATTAGTGCAGTGGAAATAAGAATACCATGATAGATGAAAGCATCCAGCTCATCTCCTTGATCTTCCAAGGATATCAACGAAATTCTTATTTTCTTAAGCTACTCGAAAAAACACTCATGGAGATAAGGGAAATATAAAACCACGAGTAAACATAAGTCTGGCATGGGAAACTCAAGAAATATGCGGTCAACATATAACAATACTTTTAAGACCATTCAAATCACCATAATAGTTATCTCGTCAATAGAACCAAACTCATCTAATTAGTACATACTGTGATACAATAGATAATATCTAAGGTGTAGAATATAAATTAGAAAATAGTTATGATGCTTGCATCCCACTACACAATAATATTAGAAGTATAACTAGAACCGCTAAGGTATGCTCGCATATGGATATCCACAGAGATCTCCTCAGTAAAAATTGAATATGGCTTCTTGTGTAGTGGTCAGAAGCTGCCGTAACCATGCATATATCTAGATAAAATATGTCACTAGGTAAACATAGGTCCATTCCCAAAAGCGTGATACCATATACCATCAATTCGATGTGCAACAAACAAAAGCATCACTAGGTGTTTTGAGTTGAAGTACCCATTTGGGTTAGCCAAACCCTATATCTATGAATCCTACTCTATTTTCTACCATTACTAATGGTGAGGTAATGTTTAGCATCTCAACACGCAAGCCTTCATCACTCGAATAGATCTCGAATCTATCTCTGTATTCCACCATCTCGGACAATTCATGAATCCCTCTATGGATCCCAACATAAGTCGTTCGAAGAATGCTAACACCAACCTGTCCCTTGGACGTAATCATAAGATAGACAGTTTCACACTATAGCATTCCACTCCATAACCACTTCCAAAGCATAAAACTCGTATATCAATTTTGAAGTGGTTTTCGGCAAGCAATACACTTATCCGATCTCGGTCTCTTCAAAACTAAGTCGGTGAATTCCTGGTTAACTCATTTCTGCTTCTTTAAGAAGTAAATGAATGATATAAAGGAGTCCTCTTTGAGCGATCTCGTATATGTACATTCTTAAAGCAAGAGATGATTCATACGAATGACTCCTCTCCGAGGGATCTCAAATCGTATTTGTACATGATGCTTATATATACTTCCAAGGTTAATTTGGTCAAACCCAATAGTCGACTAATCGACTACCAAGTACAAAATAGAAAAAAATGCACTGGGAAAGCCAAGTCTCGCATACTTATTATGTTTCCAACATTCTCAACTTATACTATCCCCCGGTCAAGAATGAAGCCGGTAGGTTATAGCATTGTGGCTTCAAAACCCTACTCGAACATCATTCTTTACTCTCACTAATAGAATAAATCTACTTTGTCGACATTTAGTGCCCAGTATAGGAATAAATACTTTTCATAAACAAGTAAACACATAAAGCACGCTTTAGTCATGCAAAGCACGATTAAGTCGCATAAAGCACAATAAAGTCGCATAAGCGACTTCTAATCCACTTTTTATTTAATTAATTCTTTTACTTATTAAAACTTCTTTGTAAATACCTTTGTATACATTTTAAATACCTTTACAAAATATATATATATACATGTATACCACTATTTCTTTGTTCATCTCTACTCTTTCACTATTCATTTCTATAATTTCACTATTCATTTCTACTCTTTTCAATACTTAGAAATGTATCCTTATTCTTATCCTAAGTGGTATAAGAATATTCATAGCTCTTAAACAAGATTTGACATTTCCAAAAGTAAAATTAAATGGGTTAAAAACAAATGTCATTAAAACATTGTTATAATAAATCCAAAACCATTTAACTTATAATTGCTTTAAAACACACTTTTTATAGATCTAATTATAATCAAAATCATAATCAAAAAGGGGAAAGACATACATTATTAACACATTGTCACACCAAACCAACACCCAATTTATACCTGTCATTATCATTAAAACATCTATTTTAAATATCTAAGTATAACTACATTTATTAAACAAGGTAATATACTTTTAGTTAACTTTATAAAACAATTTATTATAACATAAACGTTATAATCCAAAACTTCCCTTTACTCTTTTATAAACTACTTAAATTTTCCAAACTTATATATAAATACTTCAAAAATACATATAAATATATTTTAAATATCTACGTAAAATATTATTTAAAAAACTAATTTATAATTTGTTAAAAATCTTTTATTAAAAATGCTGCAAAGGAATTTTTTTCTTTAAAAATTGATATTTAAGTATTAAAAATATATTTAAACTTCTAACCTTTTTTCATACTCAAATCCACATTATTAGACTTCCCTAAAAAGATTCCACAAAGATAATAAATTATAAACCATTTAAATCATGAAAAACTGGCCAAAATATCGTATTAAAAAAAATATTGCAACAAGCCCAGAAGTGTTGCAGTAGACCAAAGACAGCGTTTATAAATGAATCTGAAGTTCTAGACAGAGGAAAAAAATGAAAATGCATGATCTTTATAACCATTTTTAATCACTTAAACAATAGATTTTGGTCCACTTTTTTTTTTTTTTTTACAACAAGTAGTATATTTAGGGTACAAAAATAGCATGAAAATAAACCCCTAAGGATATATTCCAAATTAACTTTAAAAATTCCTTAAAACATGGTATTTTTTAAAATGCGTTGATAGTGACTATTCACTTCTGAATTTTTTATCTTCGATCAACCAATTATGATGTTATGAAGAAATCCTGTCGACATTCCAAAGCTAAGGTGTTAACAAGAAATCTTGCGAACACCTTAAAGCAAAGTTTTAGAAGTGATCAATCTCTTCGAAACCTCTTTCGATTGAGTTGAGGAGTGCAGAATGTCTTCGAAGTATGGCCTTGTGAAAGTGTTAATTTTTGATAAAAGGATCAATCAACACTTTAAGACAAAAATTAGGAAGAGAATAACCCATTTATAACGCCTTTCGAATAGGTCGAAAGGGTCATTATCATCTCCTTTCGAGTCAGTCACTAGGATCATTCATATCTCCTTTCGAATTAGTCGAAAGGGCCATCCTACCTTTAAAATGGGGAATCCACTTTCAAAATTATAGTTTTTGCTGCCATGATAGGAACTCCTTCAAGAGGAGTTATATGTTTAGGAATAACCAAGATCCTTTTGAAGATGTTCATCCAGCAAACATAACTTAATATTCATACAATCAGCCCCTTTTGAAACTGCGACGACCCGTCTTTCGTTCCACAGAAAGACGTATCGTCAATAAGAAAAGAAAAGAGATAGAAATAGAAAGATAGAAAGAAAAGAACAACAATCATCAGAATCTCACAGCGGAACAGAACAAAATATAATATTACACATATCCATTACATAGTTTTACATATCCGAGTACACAAAATAATACCACTTCATTACATTAGACCATTCATAAGAGTTCTCCAACCCATACAACCCAAAATACAACATCAAAATGCTACTATAGCGAATATAGATAGATAGTACGTCTGGACTCCAGCTCCAGCTCCAAAACATTTGCTAATCCAAACCTAATCACTTGGCTACTCATAAAAATTCGAGTACCCAAGAGTTTATGAAAAACAAACAAAATAAACTCCGGGTCAGACATGGGTCTGGTGTGAGTAAATCAGTTAAAGTTGCTTAACTTTTAAAATCATTTTGAAAACAAGAGTATCACGTAAGACTTCCCACAAATAAACACGGGTAAGTTTTTACCTTACGCTAACTAAAACTTTTGATAGGAAATTCTGTGATATTATAATAGGGTCTAGGGTTTTCAAAATAAAATACAGAAATAGCTGGAATGCTTACATCTCACGTTCCAACATATTTGGGCACAATCAAAACCGTACAGGCACTTATTGGATTTTGGATTCCATCAATGGCAGGGCTACTGGGGTACCGCCCGTCACAGTACGGGGCCTAGATCACCGTACCGAGGAGCCACCCTAACTCCCCTGCAACACAAGGCCGGAACCATTCCTTACTGAATAGTTCCGAACAAGACAACCCCGCAGTTGTGGCCAACAACTGCCCACACAGCCGAAATAATAAGGGACTTCTAGACAGGGGTAAATCTCACTCTCAAGTGGGGGCTACCCACGAAGCCTTGGCGCATCTCCCCTGTTTTAGCCATTCCCGGTTGATGAGGCTTGAGGCTACGATTACCTTTAAAGGACATATCACTTAGAATGCTCATCGTCCACCTGACGATGTGCTGAAAGCATTCAATCCATACAAGTTCGTTCCGGGTTCGAACGAAACCGAAGGCATTATCTCGTTACACTCGTTTTGGAATCACCCTCAGAGTTAACGACAATAACCCTTGCACTCTAAACTCCATCTCGATCCTCACTTGAGATGTCACGACCTAACGTTTAACTTGGATCGATGTGGTTTTCAGAAAATCAAACTTGATTCCCGATCCCGGTCTCATCGAAATCCAAACGTGTCTTAAGGGCCAAGTTGTTTAAAGTTTAAACAATTCAATTCAGGTTTAAGCATAGCATCACATAGCATTATTAACAGGTAATAATCAATATCTATCACAGCTATACAACATCTCATCACAGAATATTTCAACTACCATTCAATAGATATCAACCATATTCAGATATCAATTCAATCAATCATTCACAAGCAAGCACTACATTAATTCACATCATAATTAATTTAAATTAAATTAATTACTTAAGAATTTATCACTTAATCTTGCTTAACCAAATATTAATTAATTAATCACAACCTTTAATTAATTAATTACCTCTTATTTATCTCATAATTAATTAATTACTACTTAATTAATTAATCAATCTTTATTTAATTATCAATTAACTACTATAATTATTTGTTAATTAAACTTTGATTAAAAATTAATCATTCCTTAATTGGTTATTAATTAACCCTTAATTTATAATTAATTAACCTTAATTAATTCTTAATTAACTTAATTAATTCTTAATTAATCACAAATTTATCAATCTTAATTACATAATTAATTATTCATTAATTAACCTTAATTATTTAATTAATTAAAAATTAATAAATCTTGATTACTTAATTAATTATTAATTAATTATTTCTAATTATCAAATTAATTACAATTAATTAATTCTTAATCATTTAATTAATTAAGCCTTAATCATTATTTAATTAACTATTAATTATAATTTAATTAATGCTTTATTAATTAATTAATTAACCCAAATCATTTAATTAATTTATTCTTAATCCCCAATTAATTATTCACAAATCATTTAATTAATTAATTACTAATCACTTATTAATTAATCTTTAAATTAATCAAATCATAATTAATTAAACCTTAACAAATTAATTAAATTAATTAATTATTTCCAACTTTAATTACTAATAATTAAAGTAACTTTAATTACACATTTAATTATCTTCCAATAAATCAATTTCATTAATCCTTAAAAATTCTTGCATATTAAACACTCAACTCAATAAGTAAATTAAATTTTTGAAAATGCAAACCCATTACAAAACTACAACTAACATTATTTGAATTACTTTTGGAATCAAATGTTTAAATATTTTATCATGTAGCAAAATAAAAAGTGTTTGAGAATTTAAACTTAAACAAAAATTTAGTTTTAAAACAAGTTTATTTTCGTGTACTGTTAACTCGACCATTACTAAATATCTCACCCTATACACAATTCCTTTTCTTCCCCTTGTCTCCCTGAACCAACCCAAACATGAGCAACTGCATATAAAAAAGAAACCCGAGCTTACACCCACGAGATACGCGTCCAAACTCGAGCAAACTCACGAGATTCACGGTACAGACTCGAGCTTCACTTCGAGTAGAAATTCTTAAGCACCGAACCCATCATCACTGATACTCGCCCCTACCTCGTGCACGTGCACCGTACTCCGGCATCACCGCCACCGCCGCCGATCAACTGCGCAAGCCCTAAATCAATCACCGATGCAAAATCTAAACCCAGAAATTTAATTAATAAGCTAACTCAAAATTTAGTTGTTCGAACCAAAGCTCGGAACTGCAGTCGCCTGGAAGAATCCCTCGTCCACGATCATCTCACCAAACTCCGACACCAAACTACGGCCACGAGTACGCTTCGTCCCCACGCAACTCCTTCCCAAACCACGAGAAGCTCGGTCACTCCAATAATTCTCACGATCACTTTTTCAAACTCGAAGGTACATAGCTTCTTAAACCCTACAATCCCAAATTCCTCTTTCTCTGATGATTTATAAATTCGATTTGCATTTTACTAGAGATAATCATCATCATACAAAGCTTCATTTTTAATTTCAGAAGCTACAATCAATCCATACTCAAGAATTTTACAAAAGCCCCAATTACAGTTTTCTTAAAAATTCGAATTCAATATCAAGTTTTAATTTCTGTTTCCAATCTTAAAATTCATGGCATGCATTATAGATTCCAGATTGAATCGTATTTCATTCAATTTCAAACTAAATTTGCATGATTAAATTTCCTTGGTTCTACTGCATATTTTGTTTCTGCAGTTTTCTTTATTACAGTTTCATTTGAACATCTTTTCTCTTTTTATCTTAATTTATATTAAATCAACTTCTGTATTGAGGATTCCTACTCAACAATACATTACTGCATATAAATTTAAAGAATTTAATTTGATTTCTTTGAATCTTTGAACAAACAGAGAAGTATTAGATGCATTCAAGACATGCACAGGTATAATTAAAACAAGTAAACAAATAACTTACAAATATAAACATGCAAGCAATTTCCAGAATGACATTCACATGCAACATAGTTTCATACTTAAATTTTTTAATTTAGAATTTACTCACCTGTTTACTTGTTGAGATTCAACTGCTGGAATAAAATATGTGAACTGCAGGCCTTAAAAAAAAACTGAACCACTTGATGTTGTTTGCAACAGAGCTCACAATCTCATTTATATTCACAGTCACATAATTGAAAACTGTAAACAATATTTCACAACCCAATTAACATGCAAGCATTCATTACTAACATTCAACAACAGCTTTTATTTTTAAAGTTTAAATTAAGATTTACTCACCCTGTATTTTCTCTGATGAAGATCCAAATTTTGCAGGAACAGATTTGTAAATTACAGGTCTTTTGAAAACAGAAAATTTGGTGCTTAAATCTTGAATGAACTGATGCTACTTTGATTGTTGCAGAGATTTGTGGAAAATGCAGGGTTAAGCTTGCAGATTTTTGATTTTGAAAAAGGTTTGCATATTTTGTTCAAATTGGTTGAAGAGGTGGATTTGGTTTGTAGATTAAAGCATGTATTTCATTTCGGTTGTAGTGTGGATTTTTAAAGAGTTTCAGTTTTTCCTTTCTTTCTTGTTAATGGAGGATGTAAAAGCTTCTTTTTGCTAAAATGAGACAATATGCATGCATTGTTTGTTTTATAAAATTTTAAAGAAAATAAAATCATATTATGACACTTGTCACAAAATGGCCTATATTCCTAACACATGTTTTATAAATAGGCTTAGATGTTAACATATGTTTATTTCATGCAAAAATAAAATTTAGATATTTACTTTATTGATTTTCTTTTATATGTTTATATTTTAAATCCTTAGGAAATCAATTTCCCTTTTAGAAATGAATATATACAAATGTTATAACATAGTTAAAATTATGAGAATATTACTTTACACTCAAAATAAAATTTAGAATAGAAATTTACATATTTTAAATCTTTTAATATATCAATTAAATCACAAATTGAATTCTAAAAAGCCAATTTAAGATCAAATTTGTTATGAATAAAATCTTAATACATTCATTTCCTTATATTAGTTTTTTAATTGAAATAAATTTATATTTACACTTCATTTATTTGTTGTTGAATAAAATAACAAATTTATCAATTTGAATTAATTTATTATATAGATTATCATATTTAAATTTGGGTTGAAATTCCGGGATATCACATTCCTCCCCCCTTAAAAGAATTTCGTCCCCGAAATTTAAACAAAAGATAATCCAAAAATTTTCATTTCATTCAACACTTCAAACATACATAACATCCATACATAAGCAACCATCAAACAAAACATCCAAACAACCATACATCCAATACAAACACTACTAGCTATCCGGACACATATCCGGGTAAGCCTTCCTAAAACTATCTAAAGTCTCCCAGGTACAATCTCTGGGATCCTCACTCCACTGGACTTTTATAAGCTTCACAATCTTGCTTCTGAGTTGCCTCTCATCTCGATCGACAATTCGAACAGGATGTCGGACAACTGACAAATCCGGCTCAACCTCCAAGTCTTCCTGCACAGCTGGTTCCACAATAAGAGATGGATCGTGCACATATTTCCGTAGATGAGATATGTGGAAAACATTATGAATTCCAGCCATCCGGACTGGCAATTCAATCCTATATGCTACAGCACCAATCCTCTCGAGAACTCGAAACGGACCAATATATCTTGGAGCGAGTTTCCCTGTCTTCCCAAATCTTACAGCTCCTTTAATAGGGGAAACCTTGACAAAGACTAAATCACCAATCTCAAACTCCAATTGTCTTCGTCTTTTATCAGCATACTTCTTTTGTCGATCCTGGGCAGCTCTCATCCTTTTCTTAATTAGCTCTACTTTAGCAGATGCTTCACGAATCAGATCTGGTCCAAGCACAATACGGTCCTTCGACTCTATCCAACAAGCTGGTGATCTACACGGTCTTCCATATAGTGCTTCATAAGGAGCCATCTTGATACTTTCTTGATAACTGTTATTATAAGAAAACTCCACTAGATGTAGATGGTCCTCCCATGATCCACCAAAATCTAATACACAGGCTCTCAGCATATCTTCCAGAATCCGATTAAGCCTCTCCGTCTGCCCATCCGTTTGGGGATGATATGCTGTACTTAATCTCAAACTAGTTCCCATAGCCGATTGCAATGCCTCCCAAAACTTGCTGGTGAAGATCGGATCTCGATCACTTACAATACTGACTGGAACGCCATGCAATCTTACTATCTCTTTCAAGAAGATTTCCGCTAGCGAAGCTGCAGTACGGGTTGCCTTCACTGGTATAAAATGGGCGCTTTTGGTAAGACGATCAACAATTACCCATATCCCTTCATTACCCTTCTTAGTTCTAGGAAAACCGTCGATGAAGTCCATAGAAATCATCTCCCATTTCCATGTCGGGATCTCCAAAGGCTGTAACAAACCGGCTTGCTTCTGCTGATCTCCTTTCACTTGCTGACAAATAGCACAACTATTGACGAATCTAGCAACATCTCTCTTCATACTCGGCCACCAAAAAACTCTCTTCATATCTTTATACATCTTTGAGATTCCTGGATGGATGTTCAATCTGGAGCGATGACTCTCAAACAATACTTCGTCTCTCAATCCATCTATGTCCGGTACACACAATCGACCATTAATTCTCAATGCTCCTTGATCGTCTATCTTAAAATCCGAATACCGACCATCCCTAGTTCCAAGAATCAATTCTTCAAAAGATCTATCCTCCATTTGCTTGCTTATAATCCTTTCCATAAGAGATGGAACCACCTCCAAAAGAGAAAGAACCGCATTCCTGTTAAGTGCGTCTGCCACAACGTTCGCCTTCCCTGGAGTATACAGAATGTCCAAATCATACGATGCCAAGAACTCAACCCATCGCTGCTGTCTTAGATTAAGATCTTTCTGAGAGAAAAGATATTTCAACGGTTTGTGATCCGTGAATAACTCAAACTTTTCTCCTAAAAGATAGTGTCTCCATATCTTTAAAGCAAAAACGATAGCCAACAGCTCTAGATCATGCGTAGCGTAGTTTCTCTCATGTGGCTTCAACTGCCGACTCGCATATGCAATGACTCTACCATTCTGCATAAGCACAGCTCCCAATCCAACAATACAGGCATCAGTATATACTTCAAACTTGCTCTTCCCATCTGGAATCGCCAATACAGGAGCACTTGTCAATTTTGCCTTCAGATTCTGAAAAGCTTCTTCACATTCCGGTGTCCACTTGAATTTGGCTCCCTTCCTTGTCAGCTTTGTTAGGTGAGAAGAGATTTTAGAATAATCCTTAATAAACTTCCTGTAGTAACCGGCCAATCCAAGAAAACTACGAACTTCTATAGGAGTCCGAGGCTGCTTCCATTCCAGAATAGTATCAACTTTAGCTGGAGCTACAGATATTCCTTCACCAGAAACAATGTGGCCCAAGAATTTTACTTCAGATTTCCAAAAATGACACTTAGAGAACTTCGCTTTCAGCACATGCCTTCTCAGAGTTTCCAAAACTATTCTCAAGTGATGCTTATGCTCTTCTTCCGACTTAGAATAAACCAAGATATCATCGATGAACACCAAAACAAACTTATTCAAAAGATCTCTAAAGACTCGGTTCATCAGATCAACAAAATAAGCAGGAGCGTTGGTTAAACCGAAAGGCATAACCAACCACTCATAGAAACAATTAGGACCTCTAAACGCAGTCAAGGGGATACTGTCTTCAGCTACCCTTAACTGATGAAAACCCGATGCTAGATCTAACTGAGAAAAGACTGATGCTCCATGAAGCTGGTCGAAGAGATCATCAATTCGAGGAAGAGGATACTTATTATGAATGGTCACTTTGTTCAATTCACGATAGTCTACACAGAACCTTAGCGACCCCTCCGACTTAGTGACAAAAACTGTTGCCGAGCCCCAACAAGAAAAACTGGGTCTAATCAAACCCTTCTCCAATAAATCTTGAGTTTGCTTTACTAGTTCCTCTCTCTCCCGTGGAGCCATTCTCCTACTAGGTTGAATTACGGGTACTGCTCCAGGAACCAAATCTATGCGAAACTCTATCTCACGGTGCGGAGGCAAACACTTAACTTCTTCAAATACATCAGAGAAATCCCGGACTACTACAATATCATCAACTCCCTCTTGAGAAGTCTCAACTCCATGTAAAAGACTACCCAAGTGTAATCCAGAGTTATCACACATTACTCTGGCAATTCTACCCAGGTCAGTTTCTAATGAAACTGTTCTCTCTTCACAATTTAAAATGGCCTTATATTCGTCAAGCCAATCCATACCCAATATAAGGTCAAAGCCTTTAAAATCTAATACATAAGGATCACTTGAGAAACTATGGGATAGATAGGAGATTTTCAAATCCTTACAAATCTTATCTAATTTAGTTACTCCTCCTATAGGGTTTGATACACAAATGGGATTGTCAACGGTACTAGGGGTAAGTAAGAAACTCTCTACGGTCTCCAGAGAAATAAAACTTAAAGAAGCACCAGAATCAAATAAGACTTTAATATATTTTCCATTTAAAAGTAAGGTACCTTCTAAAACTCCTTTGCCCTTGGACGAGTTCGATGGTGCACCTTCTAAAGCAAATACTTTGTTCGGCTGAACTTTATGGAGGAGTGGGCAATCTTTAATCATATGTCCAGGTTGATGGCAGTTGAAACAAAGAGACTTCTGAACTATAGCTGAACCTGGTCCACTAGAATGCTGCTGCTGCTTCTTTCCTTGAGGACAATGATTTGCCAAATGTCCCACTTGATGACAATTATAGCATTTTCTGGGTCCATTGTTGTCCCCGGTCTTCTTCTTGTTTTGCTTCTTCCAGTTAGGATTGAATTTTCTCTTATTCTGGTTAGAAGAATTCCCACCTGATGCAGCAACTTGTGCCACTGACCTCTTCTTCATCAAATCTTCATACCTTAACGCCATATCAATAAGCTCCACAAAAGACCCTTTCAGATGAGCTGTCATCCTATCATGAAACTCTGGCCTCAAACCTTGAACAAACATCTTGTTCTTCTTAAGAGAGGTGTCTATAAGTCCTGGACCATAGCAAGATAACTCGTTGAATTTAGTCTCGTATTCTGCTACAGACATGCTTCCTTGTTTCAGATTCAGAAAATCTTGATAAAGACGAGTTCTCCCTGACAATGGTATAAACTTCTCCTCAAACAGCTCCTTAAACTCTTCCCAAGTCATCTCATCCTCCGAGACATTAGCAATCACTGAATTCCACCATAGAGCAGCACCACCTTGTAATTGCCACGCAGCCATTATTCTTTTCTGCTCATCCGATAATTTCATGCTCTTAAAAATCTTCTCACATGAGCGAATCCATTCTTGGACTTCTATTATAGTTTCTGATCCTCGAAACGGTTTTCCTCCAAGATGAACGAAGTCCTTGCATAATGCAGCAAAACTGACTGGAGACGTAACTGGATTAACAGCCTCATTATCAGCCTGCTCTCTCCTATTACCGGTTGATGCACTTCCAACAACCCTTCCCCTTCTGCCTCTTGAACTCATTCTGGCTACCTGGACAGGTAACCCAACCAATTTAGATAAGGATATAGTTATATAAGAAAATTACAAATACGCACTCTCAAGATAGATACTACTCCAGAGCCTAGGTGTTTCTCAACCAACGCTCTGATACCAACTGCGACGACCCGTCTTTCGTTCCACAGAAAGACGTATCGTCAATAAGAAAAGAAAAGAGATAGAAATAGAAAGATAGAAAGAAAAGAACAACAATCATCAGAATCTCACAGCGGAACAGAACAAAATATAATATTACACATATCCATTACATAGTTTTACATATCCGAGTACACAAAATAATACCACTTCATTACATTAGACCATTCATAAGAGTTCTCCAACCCATACAACCCAAAATACAACATCAAAATGCTACTATAGCGAATATAGATAGATAGTACGTCTGGACTCCAGCTCCAGCTCCAAAACATTTGCTAATCCAAACCTAATCACTTGGCTACTCATAAAAATTCGAGTACCCAAGAGTTTATGAAAAACAAACAAAATAAACTCCGGGTCAGACATGGGTCTGGTGTGAGTAAATCAGTTAAAGTTGCTTAACTTTTAAAATCATTTTGAAAACAAGAGTATCACGTAAGACTTCCCACAAATAAACACGGGTAAGTTTTTACCTTACGCTAACTAAAACTTTTGATAGGAAATTCTGTGATATTATAATAGGGTCTAGGGTTTTCAAAATAAAATACAGAAATAGCTGGAATGCTTACATCTCACGTTCCAACATATTTGGGCACAATCAAAACCGTACAGGCACTTATTGGATTTTGGATTCCATCAATGGCAGGGCTACTGGGGTACCGCCCGTCACAGTACGGGGCCTAGATCACCGTACCGAGGAGCCACCCTAACTCCCCTGCAACACAAGGCCGGAACCATTCCTTACTGAATAGTTCCGAACAAGACAACCCCGCAGTTGTGGCCAACAACTGCCCACACAGCCGAAATAATAAGGGACTTCTAGACAGGGGTAAATCTCACTCTCAAGTGGGGGCTACCCACGAAGCCTTGGCGCATCTCCCCTGTTTTAGCCATTCCCGGTTGATGAGGCTTGAGGCTACGATTACCTTTAAAGGACATATCACTTAGAATGCTCATCGTCCACCTGACGATGTGCTGAAAGCATTCAATCCATACAAGTTCGTTCCGGGTTCGAACGAAACCGAAGGCATTATCTCGTTACACTCGTTTTGGAATCACCCTCAGAGTTAACGACAATAACCCTTGCACTCTAAACTCCATCTCGATCCTCACTTGAGATGTCACGACCTAACGTTTAACTTGGATCGATGTGGTTTTCAGAAAATCAAACTTGATTCCCGATCCCGGTCTCATCGAAATCCAAACGTGTCTTAAGGGCCAAGTTGTTTAAAGTTTAAACAATTCAATTCAGGTTTAAGCATAGCATCACATAGCATTATTAACAGGTAATAATCAATATCTATCACAGCTATACAACATCTCATCACAGAATATTTCAACTACCATTCAATAGATATCAACCATATTCAGATATCAATTCAATCAATCATTCACAAGCAAGCACTACATTAATTCACATCATAATTAATTTAAATTAAATTAATTACTTAAGAATTTATCACTTAATCTTGCTTAACCAAATATTAATTAATTAATCACAACCTTTAATTAATTAATTACCTCTTATTTATCTCATAATTAATTAATTACTACTTAATTAATTAATCAATCTTTATTTAATTATCAATTAACTACTATAATTATTTGTTAATTAAACTTTGATTAAAAATTAATCATTCCTTAATTGGTTATTAATTAACCCTTAATTTATAATTAATTAACCTTAATTAATTCTTAATTAACTTAATTAATTCTTAATTAATCACAAATTTATCAACCTTAATTACATAATTAATTATTCATTAATTAACCTTAATTATTTAATTAATTAAAAATTAATAAATCTTGATTACTTAATTAATTATTAATTAATTATTTCTAATTATCAAATTAATTACAATTAATTAATTCTTAATCATTTAATTAATTAAGCCTTAATCATTATTTAATTAACTATTAATTATAATTTAATTAATGCTTTATTAATTAATTAATTAACCCAAATCATTTAATTAATTTATTCTTAATCCCCAATTAATTATTCACAAATCATTTAATTAATTAATTACTAATCACTTATTAATTAATCTTTAAATTAATCAAATCATAATTAATTAAACCTTAACAAATTAATTAAATTAAATTAATTAATTATTTCCAACTTTAATTACTAATAATTAAAGTAACTTTAATTACACATTTAATTATCTTCCAATAAATCAATTTCATTAATCCTTAAAAATTCTTGCATATTAAACACTCAACTCAATAAGTAAATTAAATTTTTGAAAATGCAAACCCATTACAAAACTACAACTAACATTATTTGAATTACTTTTGGAATCAAATGTTTAAATATTTTATCATGTAGCAAAATAAAAAGTGTTTGAGAATTTAAACTTAAACAAAAATTTAGTTTTAAAACAAGTTTATTTTCGTGTACTGTTAACTCGACCATTACTAAATATCTCACCCTATACACAATTCCTTTTCTTCCCCTTGTCTCCCTGAACCAACCCAAACATGAGCAACTGCATATAAAAAAGAAACCCGAGCTTACACCCACGAGATACGCGTCCAAACTCGAGCAAACTCACGAGATTCACGGTACAGACTCGAGCTTCACTTCGAGTAGAAATTCTTAAGCACCGAACCCATCATCACTGATACTCGCCCCTACCTCGTGCACGTGCACCGTACTCCGGCATCACCGCCACCGCCGCCGATCAACTGCGCAAGCCCTAAATCAATCACCGATGCAAAATCTAAACCCAGAAATTTAATTAATAAGCTAACTCAAAATTTAGTTGTTCGAACCAAAGCTCGGAACTGCAGTCGCCTGGAAGAATCCCTCGTCCACGATCATCTCACCAAACTCCGACACCAAACTACGGCCACGAGTACGCGACGTCCCCACGCAACTCCTTCCCAAACCACGAGAAGCTCGGTCACTCCAATAATTCTCACGATCACTTTTTCAAACTCGAAGGTACATAGCTTCTTAAACCCTACAATCCCAAATTCCTCTTTCTCTGATGATTTATAAATTCGATTTGCATTTTACTAGAGATAATCATCATCATACAAAGCTTCATTTTTAATTTCAGAAGCTACAATCAATCCATACTCAAGAATTTTACAAAAGCCCCAATTACAGTTTTCTTAAAAATTCGAATTCAATATCAAGTTTTAATTTCTGTTTCCAATCTTAAAATTCATGGCATGCATTATAGATTCCAGATTGAATCGTATTTCATTCAATTTCAAACTAAATTTGCATGATTAAATTTCCTTGGTTCTACTGCATATTTTGTTTCTGCAGTTTTCTTTATTACAGTTTCATTTGAACATCTTTTCTCTTTTTATCTTAATTTATATTAAATCAACTTCTGTATTGAGGATTCCTACTCAACAATACATTACTGCATATAAATTTAAAGAATTTAATTTGATTTCTTTGAATCTTTGAACAAACAGAGAAGTATTATATGCATTCAAGACATGCACAGGTATAATTAAAACAAGTAAACAAATAACTTACAAATATAAACATGCAAGCAATTTCCAGAATGACATTCACATGCAACATAGTTTCATACTTAAATTTTTTAATTTAGAATTTACTCACCTGTTTACTTGTTGAGATTCAACTGCTGGAATAAAATATGTGAACTGCAGGCCTTAAAAAAAAACTGAACCACTTGATGTTGTTTGCAACAGAGCTCACAATCTCATTTATATTCACAGTCACATAATTGAAAACTGTAAACAATATTTCACAACCCAATTAACATGCAAGCATTCATTACTAACATTCAACAACAGCTTTTATTTTTAAAGTTTAAATTAAGATTTACTCACCCTGTATTTTCTCTGATGAAGATCCAAATTTTGCAGGAACAGATTTGTAAATTACAGGTCTTTTGAAAACAGAAAATTTGGTGCTTAAATCTTGAATGAACTGATGCTACTTTGATTGTTGCAGAGATTTGTGGAAAATGCAGGGTTAAGCTTGCAGATTTTTGATTTTGAAAAAGGTTTGCATATTTTGTTCAAATTGGTTGAAGAGGTGGATTTGGTTTGTAGATTAAAGCATGTATTTCATTTCGGTTGTAGTGTGGATTTTTAAAGAGTTTCAGTTTTTCCTTTCTTTCTTGTTAATGGAGGATGTAAAAGCTTCTTTTTGCTAAAATGAGACAATATGCATGCATTGTTTGTTTTATAAAATTTTAAAGAAAATAAAATCATATTATGACACTTGTCACAAAATGGCCTATATTCCTAACACATGTTTTATAAATAGGCTTAGATGTTAACATATGTTTATTTCATGCAAAAATAAAATTTAGATATTTACTTTATTGATTTTCTTTTATATGTTTATATTTTAAATCCTTAGGAAATCAATTTCCCTTTTAGAAATGAATATATACAAATGTTATAACATAGTTAAAATTATGAGAATATTACTTTACACTCAAAATAAAATTTAGAATAGAAATTTACATATTTTAAATCTTTTAATATATCAATTAAATCACAAATTGAATTCTAAAAAGCCAATTTAAGATCAAATTTGTTATGAATAAAATCTTAATACATTCATTTCCTTATATTAGTTTTTTAATTGAAATAAATTTATATTTACACTTCATTTATTTGTTGTTGAATAAAATAACAAATTTATCAATTTGAATTAATTTATTATATAGATTATCATATTTAAATTTGGGTTGAAATTCCGGGATATCACAGAAACCCCTTTCGATCAAGTCGAAAGAGTCCTTATTCTTTTAAGGGACTCAATGTACAATATATAAGATTTAAATTCAATAAGCAATGAAATTAAATCTTGGAAAAATGCTATAAGTTCAATGAACTTTTTAATATTAAATTATTATCATAACGTCAATTTAACATGTGATGATAATATGGTTCATTACCACAATGTCTAAGTTGATTCCATTGCACTACATAAGCCAAAATGGAGTTAAGAAAATAAGTGAGAATCATATGCATTTGGTCATTATTCAAGCTAATGGCAAAAATAATCTTCCTCGTATTCAAAATTGATGTTGGATCCATGCATCCACTCTTTTGCATTCATCTAAATTGGATTATAAGTAAGAGAATTTCCCCAAAATAATTTAGGGTTACAAAGGTTTGATTTTGCTATGAAGTAAGAAAGTGAATTCAAAATTCAAATTCAGTCCCCAAAATATGGATCCCTTGGGTCATATTTATAGATGCAGGTTGACCACCTTCCGCATCCATTATTTCGAAGCAATCAAAAGGACTTTCTACTGGCCTTTCGCATTCATCCTTTCGCCTTCATCCTTTCGTTTCCATAGCTTTTAAGGAGGCTGTTTGGATCTTTTATTATGCTTGGGTTAAACCTTTCGCCTTCACTAATAGTGTACTAGTAGTGGATTGTTATTCAAAAATTCCCTCATATTGCTTTCGCGTTCCTTCAAAACCTTTCGACGCCTTCGAAAGATATGTAGTGAAAGGGTCAATGTTTCCTATCACATAGTTTTGATGTAAGCGGAAGCACCCCTAACTCCTTCTTCTCTTACAAAACCTCCCTTAGTTTCTTATGGGTGATTATTTGAGTGGGTAAAGAGTTCTTTAGTTTTGAAAGGATTATTAGGTGACGACTAGATCATTGTGAAACGTCGCTTGGCTTCATGTGGAGTCTTCTTTATGCTTACGAAAGGTTCTAACCATTTCGAAAGGCTTGTTCTTGCTTTAGAAAGGTGTGCATTGGTAAAATGTCTTTAAGTAGTAGAATGACAACGTTGAAACCAACTATTTTGAAAGGTTTGGTTCTTGTGTGCGAACCTATTGTCCTATACCTTTGAAAGGTGTTGCGAACCCATACTAGGCTCTCTCCTACATGTGGATTCAACTACATTGAAAGATCTAGCTGAGGTGGAAGAGTAACTTTGCTTTCTTTTCTACTCTTTCGAAAGCTCTTTTTCTATGTGACATTTGTAGGTACATTAGACGCTTGCGAATCCATACTAATCTCTTCGAAAGCTGTCTCAATGCCTTCGAAACACTATTTTTGAATTATGGTGAAACCCTTGTCTTCAATTCTTATCGAGCTTAACATTTTTTATGAGCGTTTTTCATGCCTTTATTCTTAGGTGAATTTTATGGTTAACATTTTGCCCCTCCTATATGAAAGAAGTTTTTATTCTTTAGGATAAAAATTTAACAACTTTCCTTTTGCACTATTCCATTCTTAATGACCTCATTTCCTGCGAAGTTCAAAGTAAATAACATTTTCTATTGTTAGCTCACAACTTATATAAAAATATGCTCAGTGATTTGTTTGTAATATAATTGAAGACGACGTTAGTATAATAGAATTCCTGAATACTAAGTCAGGAAGCAACAAAAATTAGTTGAGCAGGCATATAGTCTAAATCTAACGTTAATAATTGAAGTCCAGGAGTTTTCTTCTGATAATAACAAGTGTTTGGTAATAAAAAGCCATAAGCTATCATGTGGAAATAAATCAATGAAAACCATGAATCCTTATTTGGGGGTGGATAATGGGTATTTAGAAACACCTATTGTAAATAATATGTCACGACCCGAAATCCAATGTTCGAAAATTGACATCAAATACCTCACTTGTATTCGACTGCCAAAGATTCAAACATCGTACTCCAGTCGGATGGAGCTTATAACAACATTAAATGAATATAAAACAGCGGAAAATAAAATAAACATCATGCATTACATCATAGATACAACATCGTAATAATATCTGTTACAACATCAGAGCATCATAATACATGAATCACAACTCCAAATAGAATATCATAATAGAACAACAAGAGAACATATGCCAAAAGTTTCCAAAGAAAGAGAATGATAGCGAACATCCAAATCTAAGCACCTCGAGATCCAAAAGCTTGCAAAATGTCTCTAAGGTTTCAGCCTCCAAAAATCGATAATCTCCAGACCAAAATACTCCAAAATATAGCTACAGTCAAAATACGGAAAACCTGCTACTAGGCTGCTCGTGTAGAAATGATGGGCACCCAGAGTTTAGAAAGGAAACAATAAACTCCGGGTCAGTCATGGGACTGGTATGAGTAAAAAAAGTAGTTTCTTTTAAATAGAACAGATTTATACAAGAAAATCCTGTATGCTTTTGGAAAATAAAACTACCATAAGACCTCCCGCCACATACATAATGCATTCGTAGAATTGGAGGAGATTTCTTCTTATGATAGTCAAATATGCTTGATACGGGAAAATTTCTTTGATATTATTACTAGTGCATAGTGTAGAAAGCCATTTCGAAAGTATAAGATCAATCCTAGCCAGCATACGACCAGTATCGTATGCCTACTATAGCTACCATCTAAACAGTAGGGCGCCACCATAAGTAAATGGCAGGTTATACAACTAAAACCGTACAGGGTTCGTATTGGGAATTGGATTTCCAACAAATGGTTAGGCTAAGGAACTTCCTATGCCACATGGGTACGCCTATGATGGGACGTCCTGAGAACTTAACTAGTTCTCTGCCAACACAAGGCCGGGTTACCTCTATAACTAAGTAACCAATACACGAATATGCCATTCCTCGGTCCTTTAGGACTTTTATCCGAGGTCCCTCCATCAGAAAGCAACAAACACACAGTAGATGAGATTGAAGCAACCACATAGGTAAGCATCTGGGCTCCATACCATGAAACCACCTTTTTCCAGAAGGAAATGACATACCCTAAAGGGCGTGACCCTCATAACATTACCACATCTTTCCTGTTTCAACCATTTTCGGTGTGTGAGGTCCGATGAGGTCTCGTCCACAAAGCTACGCTTTACACAAAAGCCATGCTTTGATCACAAATGATCATCAGTATACAGCAGCACTTAGCATGCCACACTACCAAATTGGGAGTATATCGCTGATAACCTTCAACTACATCACCTCTTAGCTCGTACGTCTCAGAGAAGGGTGTTAAGCTAAGAGAATAAATTATCCGCCACCAACAGATATGTATTTGAAAGAAATCCGCTTTATATCTCAAAGTGTGGTGTCAAACACACGACCATACAAGTCTGTTCCGGGTTCGAACAGAACCGAAAGCACTTCGTCCAATAAAGGAAGAAGCCCTTGCAAAGCCGGGCATCAACAATCCCAATCGGACTTCCCATCACTTAGGGAATCCCTATACCGGAGCAACTCGGTGCAGAGACAATCGATAGGTTATCCTATCATTTTCGAAGACACCCGATCTTCAGCACCGAATTCAAATGCTATCTATTCGTCGAATCACTATTCAAAATGGGTTATACGACACAAGGGTCCTCTCCCGGCTAATCCGAATAGTGAGCGCTCAATTTAAAAACATGTGGGTGTATCAATTACAAGGATTCACATTGAAGGTTCGATGTGGGTTCGGATAACAAACTGAAATCCAACTCCCTATCGCATCGAAGTTTAAATGCCATTTTACGGGCAAAAAGGGTTTTCACACACATATAGGAGCAGAAGACAAATCACAGTTCATCACAAAGCAATCACAGTGTCGTAACATAAACATCAATCCAGTACACAGAATATTTGATGATGGTCAATCATCTTTGATTAAAGTGATTGTGATTAAGGAGAATTAACCATATGATTATCTTCATTAATTATTTCAAATCAATGTTTAATTTTTACTTAATTATGAATTAATTTAATCTTAATCGACTTTAATAATTAATTATTCCTTTATTTGATTATCTTAATTTATTAATTCTTAATTGTTGATTAATTGAATTTAATTACTTTTATAAATTGCCTATTATTTAATTAATTAATTTTAAACTATAAAATCATTACAAAACATCAATTGTTAATTACTATCTCATCATTATAAACAAATTTGATTAAAGTTAATACTTGAATATTTGATTTACCTTTAAATTTTATTATGTTAGATTTAAAACAACTTTTTGTTTAAAGGAAAATATACGATTTGAAATAATTTTGAACTTCATAAATTTTAAATAATTGATTCAATATTATTTACTTCATATTCCATTAACAACCCTCATTTATTTCTAAAGCGTGGATTTAGAAAAATTATTTAACTTGAGATACAAAATTTTGTTAAAACCGAAACTTGTTGTTTTTATTGACCAACCCGAGGCTTTCTTCGAGTCGTCGCGGAGAATAACACCACCCAGCTTCGAGTTCTTCCCCAAATTGACCCGTGTGATAAATTTTCACAAAAAAATTATTTAAGTTTTTAAATCAACACGATACAACACTAAAACAACTCGAGTCAGACTTCGAGTATTACCTCAATTCCCCCACGTACTGCTTCGAGCTACCACCTATCTTCCCCAAACCATCAACCTGACACCCAATCCAACACGTGCACGTGCACCGCCAACTTCGCCGCCGTTGATCGAAGCTGCAGCCACCAGCGAGTCGCCTATCACTTCCTAAGACGATACAAACACCCAGAACATGATTTTATTTCGAAAGCAAGGATCGAGACAAACGAGCAAACCAACCCATCAGGCACGTCACCAGAAACTACCTCGCGCCACCTCCCCGGATTGTTCGCGACCACCAATTTTGGTCTGAAGCTTCGTCATCGTGTGACGCATTGTTCGCACCGGAGGCACACAGTCCGTTCACTTGTGGATGGTGCAGCACCGTCATTTCAAGCGTGAACAAAAATGAGTTCTTAAACCCTAGTTTGCTTTTGAATCAAAGATTTAAGGATTTATAAATTAATCTAGTATTTTTCTGATGATCTCGAACATTAAATCATGCTTCCACAACGGTCTCTAGGCCCAAAGTTTCTTAGATCACCAGCATTTGATAAAGCTTCATTTTACAGATCATCCTAAATGTTCCAGTGAAAAGCTAATGAAAATTTTTGATTCTAATTTCAAAAATCATAATTTTAAGAGTGGATTCACATGGTATTATTGAGATTAAAATTTATGAAGTTCAAATTTCTTGAAAATTTGAATTGTGGCGATGCTTCATTGTTTCCAGAAAGAAAGAACTATGTATATTATTTTAATTCATTACTGACAAACATAGCACAAGTTTGAACAAAAACTCCAACTTGTTTTCAATTTACTTTCAGAAGAAATGAGGGAGAGAGGTTTAGATTTGTTTGGATATTGGTTAACCAGTAAACCAAAAATAATTGTGTTTATTTAGTTCCCAGTAAAAAGAAAATTTCAACCTGCTTTGATTAATCACTGAAAAGTGGTGCAAGTTTAAAGACAAACTCCAACTTGTTTATTTCTTTTTTCAAATTCAACAGAAAATAGAGACAGAGGGAAAGAAAAGGGATTTGACATGTTTTACTTTTGTTTTCCTAAAACTAAAACAGGGATTACATTCTTGCAAAGATCAACATGCACATGCCAAAATCCAATTATATACTCAAAAATTTTTCATGCAAACCAAAGACTAACCTTTCCTAATCATTCAAGCATTCACACAGCAACAAAGATTGAAAGAAAAACAAAAGTTTACTCACCTATTTTCAGAAGTCCAGACAGTTTCTTTTTTTTTCAAAACAGGTATGAAGGACTGCAACCCTCTTTCCTTTTCTACTTTAATTTCTTTTAAGTTTAGATCTGCAAATTTTAAACACAGATTTGTGATTATTCTTATTATGTTCATTCACTTATTTCATTAATAACAATAGTTTTTATTTTACTTACAGTTGGGATTTATAACAGAGAAGCTTCCTTTTTTCTGAAACATGAAAGCCAAAATAGCTTTTAATTCTTGATTCCTCCTGCAAATAATTGGATATTATTGTATTAAATCCCCTGTTGTATTTATTTACTTAATCGTAAATAACAATCGTTTTTTTCTTTTATTTTATTACAGTTTTAAAAAACCGGAGAAGCTTTCCCTTTTTTTTTCTGCAGTTTGAAACCAGAAACCAAGTTTTAGCCTTGAACTTGATTTTTCTCCTGCAAATAATTAAATATTATTGTATTAAATCTTGCTCCATTTTAGATTATAACCTCAAATTAAAATTTTAAAAGGAAAGTTTCACTTTCCTTTTTTCATTTCCAGGAGAAAAAAAAAAGAACTGCACAGCCTAAAACCTGAAACTTCACCCTGCTCAAGCTAATATGTAGTTTAAACTTTGCTTGTGTTAAAACTTGGTCTTAAAAATCATAATTTTATAAACCATAAAGTTTAAAACAAAACTTACCTGAAAGATGAATGTATCACTATAGTTTGAAAACACTTCAGATTTTACTTTTTGAATTGAGTTGAAGAAAAGCTTGACAGTTTTCCTTTCTTTTTTCTGATTTTTTCTTTCTTGAGAGTTGAAGTTAAAGATTGCAAAAATCTTTTTGGTTACTGAACTTCAGAGATTAGGTGGTTTAAAAAAATTTGAATTGGGAAGGTGAAGAGTTTTCTGAAATTTTTTATTTGATTATTTTATTTGAGCAATGATGGTTTATGCCATTTGTAAAAAGAAGATCTTAAGCTCTGGATTTTTGTTATCATTCTACTCTACCTTCCATGTAGATGTATATTCAGCCTTTTTGATTTTTACAAAGAAAATGAATTTTATAAATTCTATATATATATATCTTATACATTTTAAAAATAAATGTATGTCTTTATTCTTTTGTATATATACATACATGTACAATGTTGAAAGAAAAGTTGTTTTGACCATTGTATATTTTATCCCTCAATGATTTTAAATGCTACTCATTCTTAAAACATTTATTTTAAATTTAAATTCAAACTTAAATTTTAAACTTGAAATATAAACTTTCATGCCCATTTCTATACTCACACTCACCTTGAATAAATTTAAACGAAATTTCAATGTGTATACAATTTTACTCATATATGTAATATACATATACATAAGATTTTATATTAAAATGACTTTTTAAAAAATTTATTAGTTCAATAATTTAAACTCAAAATAAAATTGGAATTTTATTCATATCAAATTTTCACTTATTTTATTTGTTTAATATTTTTCCAATTTATTTTCAAATTAAATTCCAAGAGTTTAAAATATATTGTTTATTTTAATTGAAAATTTTGGGATGTTACAGATATCCCCTCCTTAAGAAAATTTCGTCCTCGAAATTGAAAGAGAGAGAAAAACAAACAAAGAATATATGAATTCAGAAAGAATAAGGAAACGGCTTACCGGCTAAGCCGAGATATCCACTCTACAATTGGGATAGGATTTCTGCATATTATCTTCATTTTCCCAAGTGCAGTCCTTTGGATCGCCACTCCACTGAACTTTAACTAGCTTTACAACTTTGTTTCTCAATTGCTTCTCTTCACAATCCATAATCTTTATCGGTTCTCTTTTGACTGTTAGATTGGGAGTGATGTCGAGATCCTGTTGGGAAGATTCTTCAATAATACTATCCAGATCGTGCACATACTTCCGAAGGCTAGAAACATGGAATACGTCATGCACACCAGATAACCAGCTAGGCAACTGCACTCGATAGGCTAGAGGACCGATCCTATCCAGAATAGGAAAAGGACCAATATATCGTGGTGCTAGCTTACCGGTCTTCTCAAATCTCAGTACACCTTGCATGGGAGATACTTTAAGAAAAACAGAGTCCCCAATATGGAATTCCAAATCCCGTCTTCTACAATCATAATAACTCTTTTGACGACTCTGGGCTGTCTTCAATTTCTTCCGAGTAAAATCAACTTTCTCCGTCATATCCGGTCCAAGAACGAGTCTATCACCTGCCTCGATCCAGCATGCCGGTGACCGACACGGACGACCATATAAAGCCTCAAAAGGAGCCATCTCAATACCGGCCTGATAGCTATTGTTATAAGAGAACTCGACATGATGCAAATGGTCCTCCCAAGAACCACCAAAATCAAGTATACAAGCTCGCAATAGGTCCTCCAAGATTCGGTTGGTCCTCTCTGTCTGCCCATCGGATTGTGGGTGATAACCAGTACTGAAATTCAGCTTCGTTCCCAACGCATCTTGAAACGCCTCCCAAAATCTACTGGTGAAGATCGGATCACGATCACTCACTATGCTGCTAGGAATGCCATGGAGACGGACAATTTTTTTCGCATATAATTCGGCTGAACTAGCTGCCATGTGGGAAGATTTCACTAGCAAGAGGTGAGCTGTCTTAGTCAAACGGTCCACAATGACCCAAATTGCTTCATTTCCTTTCCGAGTACGAGGCAAACTATCGATGAAATTCATCGATACTTGGTCCCATTTCCACTTGGGTACCTCTAAAGGCTGAAGTAAACCCGCCATTTTCTTTTAGTCGCTTTTGATTTGTTGGCAAGTAGCACAGCGACTCACATGAATAGATATATCCCTTTTCATCGTCTTCTACCAGAAATTTCTTTTGATACCTCTATACATCTTGTTAACTCCTGGATGGATGCTGAATTTAGATTTGTGATATTCATCTAACACTTCACGTTTCAAATCAGGGATGTCGGGGACACAAATCCTGCCTTTCATCCTTATAACTTCATTATCGTCAATCTCAAAACTGGAATTCTCCCCTCGACATATTCTTTTATGGATTTCCAGGAGAAATTTGTCTTATGTCTTCTATCTTGCAATCCTCTTAAGAAGTGTAGGAGCAATAACAAGATATGCGAGAACAACATGTCTTCTGCTTAAAGCATCGGCAACTATGTTGGCCTTTCCGGGAGTATATAGAATGTCTAGGTCATAAGATGCCAGAAATTCCAACCAATGTTGTTGTTGTAAATTCAGATCTTCCTGGGTGAAGAGATATTTCAAAGATTTGCGGTCGGTGAATAATTCGAATTTTTCACCTAGAAATAAAGAGAGTTCGATAAGTATATTTATTAAGTTAAGTTAAATTCGTAGATTGTTAAGAAAGCTGAAAAGATTCTTACCTAGAAGATAATGTCGCCTTATTTTTAAAGCGAAGATAATAGCTAGAAGCTCCAAATCATGGGTTGGATAATTTCTTTCATGAGGACGTAATTGTCTACTCGCGTAAGCAATCACCTTCCCATTTTGCATCAATACAGTACCCAAGCCTTCACCGCAAGCATTGGTATAAACAGATAATCCCTGATTCCCGTTGATAATAGCGAGAGCAGGAGCGGTGGTTAATCTCTTCTTCAACTCCTCAAAAGCTTCGTCACATTTTGGAGTCCAAATGAACTTTGAATTCTTCATTGTTAGCCCGGTCAATGGACTAGGTAACTTTGAAAAGTCCTGAACAAACTTCCGATAATAACCTGCTAAACCCAAAAAGCTTCGGACTTCCTTTGGGGTAGTAGATCTCCTCCAATCAAGAATAGCGGAAATTTTGCTAGGATCAACAAAAATCTCTTTTTCATTAACAATATGGCCAAGAAATTTAACTTCTTTGACCCAGAAATGGCATTTGGAAAATTTTGCATATAGAATGTTTCTCCTCAATATCTTGGTGTTCAGCATGCTCCTCTTCAAACT
Source organism: Allium cepa (assembly GCA_030765085.1). Taxonomy (NCBI): domain Eukaryota; kingdom Viridiplantae; phylum Streptophyta; class Magnoliopsida; order Asparagales; family Amaryllidaceae; genus Allium; species Allium cepa. The sequence goes on along the minus strand of CM060938.1, from coordinate 71,574,508 downwards.
TGGAATAGAGAAAAATATCATCAATGAATACGAGCACAAATTTATTCAATACATCCCGAAACACACGAGTCATAAGGTCCACAAAGTATGCAGGGGCATTGGTTAGCCAGAAAGGCATGACTAACCATTCGTAGAACATATTGGAACCCCTGAAAGCTATCAAATGAACACAGTCTTCGGTGATTCATAGTTGATGGAATCCTTGGGCTAGATCCATCTTCGAAAAGAAACAAGCGCCATGCAACTGATCAAATAATTCATCAATTCTGGGGAGTGGGAATTTATTCTTAAGAGTCTGCTTATTGAGATCGCGGTAATCCACACACAACCTCAAAGATCCGTCTGATTTAGCAACAAATACAACGGCTGAGCCCCATTCGGAAACACTGGGCCGAATCAACCCTTTCTCTAGTAAATCTCTGGTCTGGTCGACTAATTCAACCTTTTCCTTAGGTGCCATCCTGCGACTTGCATGAACGACAGGACGAGCATTGGGTACAAGGTCGATTCTGAATTCTATTTCTCGGTGAGAAGGTAGAGATTTCACTTGTTCAAATACATCTGGAAAATCTCTAACAATAGGAATGGACTCCAGCTGGGTTCAGGATAACCCAAATTATACATCAACCCTTCCCTTTTAGGACTAGGGTCCTCACAAGAAATCTCGATGAAATCTCCAAATTCGGTTTTGATTGAAATCAATCGATTATTGCAATCTAATTTGGCTTCATATTTTGCTAGCCAATCCATTCCGAGCAAGACTTCAAACTCGTTGAAATCAAGAACAAAGAGACCAATAGGGAATTTATGGCTAGAATATGAGATAGGAACATCTCTACATCGAAGACAAAGATTCGCGGGACCTCCAACTGGATTCTTTACACATATAGGCTTATCAACAAAACTAGGTTCAAGGTTTAATTCATTAATAGATTGTTGAGAGATAAAACTGTGTGTAGCGCCAGTGTCAAAAAGAACTCTAACAATGCTATCGTAAATGGTGAGACTACCTTCCAGAACTCCTTTCCCCTTTTCTGCTTTGGAAGATGTGGGCTTGTCTTTGACTGAGTACACTTTAGCTGTCTGGGATTGCTTCATGATTGGGTAGTTTTTAACTTCATGCCCCACCTTCTGACAATAATAGCATTTCCAGCGCTTTGCTTGAACGGATTGACTGACTTGTTTCTTAGGCTTTGTGCATCTGCTAGAATAGTGACCCTTCTCCAAGCAATTATAGCAAGTGACATTCTCTGCGGTGCTTCCCTGATTACTCTTCTTTTTCTCTTTACCGTACGATGGTTTCTTGCCTTTAAATTTCCTCTTCTTCCAATTCTGGTTGCTCAAATTTCCCTTCTCCACTGGGGCTCCTTGCATGTCAAGTGTAGCGTAACGGTATCCCATACCAACCAAATCTGAAAAGGATTCTTTGACGTGGCCAGTCATCCTCTCGGGGAACTTTTTATTCATCCCAAGAATGAACCTCTCATTCTTCTTCAAAGGTGTATTCACCAATTCTGGACCGAAGTGAGACAATTCATTGAATTTGTTGAGATACTCCACGAATGACAAACTCCCTTGCTTTAAGTCCATGAATTCCTGGTACATACAAGAAATCCCGGCTGTTGGCATATAGCGCTTCCCAAATACTTCCTTGAATCTCCCCCAAATAAATTCATCTTCAAGCTCATCAATCGAGACTGTCTCCCACCGTGCTAAAGCTTCATCTTGAAGTTGCCTAGTAGCTATGAGACGCATCTGATCATCTTGCAACTTAAGCCCTTTAAATATTTTCTCACAAGATATAATCCATGATTGGGTCTCAACAACCGACTCCTTGCCGATGAACGGCTTACCACCAAGCCTTGAGAAATTCTTATATAAATCAGCCAGATTCGGCTGATGTTGAGTAGGTAAAGCTGCTTCAGCTGTAGGGGGAACTTGCTAGGTGTTGTGGCATTTCCTCGCCCCTAACTTTGCCTCTTCGTCCGCTCATCCTTACTATCTATAATTAGTAAGAAAATTGTCTTAGATATTTGGGCGAGATATCTTAAGGAATATGAGTAGTTAAAGGAAATAGACTAAGAAAACTTGACGTTTTCTGTCCCAATTATACTCATTCTAGGGTATACTTCACCCTATCTCTAATGAGCCATCTAATGTGTTATACTCTGTTGCTAAAGTTCTTAGTCAACCTTTAGCTCTGATACCAACTGTCACGACCCGAGATCCAACGTTCAAAAATTGACATCAAATACCTCACTTGTATTCGACTGCCAAAGATTCAAACGTCGTACTCTAGTCGGATGGAGCTTATAACAACATTAGATGAATATAAAACAGCGGAAAATAAAATGAATATCATGCATTACATCATAGATACAACATCATAATAATATCTGTTACAACATCAGAGCATCATAATACATGAATCACAACTCCAAATTGAATATCATAATAGAACAACAAGAGATCATATGCCAAAAGTTTCCAAAGAAAGAGAATGATAGCGAACATCCAAATCTAAGCACCTCGAGATCCAAAAGCTTCCAAAATGTCTCTAAGGTATGAGCCTCCAAAAACCGATAATCTCCAAACCAAAATACTCCAAAATATAGATAGAGCCAAAATGTGGAAAACCTGCTACTAGGATGCCCGTGTAGAAATGGTGGGCACCCAGAGTTTAGAAAGGAAATAATAAACTCCGGATCAGTCATGGGACTGGTATGAGTAAACAAAATTAGTTTCTTTTAAATAGAACAGATTTATACAAGAAAATCCGGTATGCTTTTGGAAAATGAAACTACCATAAGACCTCCCGCCACACACACAATGCAATCACAGAATTAGAGGAGATTTCTTCTTATGATAGTCAAATATGCTTGATACGGGAAAAATTCTTTGATATTATTACTAGTGCATAGTGTAGAAAGCCATTTCGAAAGTATAGGATCAATCCTAGCCAGCATACGACCAGTATCGTATGCCTACTATAGCTACCATCTAAACAGTGGGGCGCCACCATAAGTAAATGGCAGGTTATACAACTAAAACCATACGGGGTTCGTATTGGGAATTGGATTTCCAACAAATGGTCAGGCTAAGGAACTTCCTATGCCACATGGGTACGCCTCTGATGGGATGTCCTGAGAACTTAACCAGTTCTCTGCCAACATAAGGTCGGGTTACCTTTGTAACTAAGTAACCACTACACGAATATGCCATTCCCCGGTCCTTTGGGACCTTTATCCGAGGGCCCTCCATCAGAAAGCAACAACCACATAGTAGATGAGATTGAAGCAACCACATAGGTAAGCATCTGGGCTCCATACCATGACACCACCTTTTTCCAGAAGGAAATGACATACCCTAAAGGGCACGACCCTCATAACATTGCCGCATCTTTCCTGTTTCGACCATTTCCGGGGTGTGAGGTCCGATGAGGTCTCATCCACAAAGCTACGCTTTACACGAAAGCCATGCTTTGATCATAAATGATCAACAAATGATCATCAATATACAGCAGCACTTAGCATGCCACGCTACCAAATGGGGAGTATATCGCTGATAACCTTCAACTACATAACCTCTGAGCTCGTATGTCTCAGAGAAGGGTGTTAAGCTAAGAGAATAAATTCTCCGCCACCAACAGATATGTATTTGAAAGAAATCGGCTTTATATCTCAAAGTGTAGTGTAAAACACACGACCATACAAGTCTGTTCCAGGTTCGAACAGAACCGAAGGCACTTTGTCTAATAAAGGAAGAAGCCCTTGCAAATCCGGGTGTCAACAATCCCGATCGAATTTCCCATCACTTAGGGAATCCCTATACCGGAGCAACTCGGTGCAAAGACAATCGATAGGTTATCCTATCATTTTGGAAGACACCCGGTCCTCACCACCATCTTCAAATGCTATCCATTTGTCGAATCACTATTTGGAACGGGTTATATGACACAAGGGTCCTCTCTGGGCTAATCTGAATAGTGAGCGCTCAATTTAAAAACATGTGGGTGTATCAATTACAAGGATTCACATTCAAGGTTCGATGTGGGTTTTGGATAACAAACTGAAATCCGACTCCCTGTCGCATTGAAGTTTAAATGCCGTTTTGCGGGCAAAAAGGGCTTTCACACACATATAGGAGCAAAAGACAAATCACAGTTCATCACAAAGCAATCGCAGTGTCATAATAGAAATATCAATCCAGTACAGAATATTTGATGATGGTCAATCATCTTTGATTAAGGTGATTGTGATTAAGGAGAATTAACCATATGATTACCTTCATCAATTATTTCAAATCAATGTTTAATTTTTACTTAATTATGAATTAATTTAATTTTAATTGACTTTAATAATTAATTACTCCTTTATTTGATTATCTTAATTTTTAATTCTTAATTGTTGATTAATTGAGTTTAATTACTTCTATAAATTGCCTATTCTTTAATTAATTAATTTTAAATTATAAAATCATTACAAAACATCAATCGTTAATTACTATCTCATCATTATAAAGAAATTTGGTTAAAGTTAATACTTGAATATTTGATTTATTTTTAAATTTTATTAAGTTAGATTTAAAACAACTTTTTGTTTAAAGGAAAATATACAATTTGAAATAATTTTGAACTTCATAAATTTTAAATAATTGATTCAATATTATTTACTTCATATTCCATTAACAACCCTCATTTATTTCTAAAGCGTGGATTTAGAAAAATTATTTAACTTGAGTTTCAAAATTTTGTTAAAACCGAAACTTGCTGTGTTTATTGACCAACCCGAGGCTTGCTTCGAGTCGTCCCCGAGAATAACACCACCCAGCTTCGAGTTCTTCCCCAAATTGACCCGTGTGATAAATTTTCACAAAAAAATTGTTTAAGTTTTTAAATCACCACGATACAACACTAAAATAACTCGAGTCGGACTTCGAGACTTTCCTTAATTCCCCCGCGTACTGCTTCGAGCTACCACCTATCTTCCCCAATCCATCAACCTGACACCCTATCCAACACGTGCACGTGCACCGCCAACTTCGCCGCCGTTGGTCGGAGCTGCGGCCACCACCGAGTCGCCTATCACTTCCCTAGACGATACAAACACCCAGAACATGATTTTATTTTGAAAGCAAGGATCGAGACAAACGAGCAAATCAACCCATCAGGCACGTCACCAGAAACTGCCTCGCGCCGCCTCCCCTGATCGTTCGCGACCACCGATTTTGGTCTGAAGCTTCGTCATCGTGTGACGCATCAATTCGCACCGGAGGCACATAGTCCGATCACTTGTGGATGGTGCAGCACTGTCGTTTCAAGCATGAACAAAAATGAGTTCTTAGACCCTAGTTTGCTTTCGAAACAAAGATTTAAGGATTTATAAATTAATCTAGTATTTTTCTAATGATCTCGAACATTAAATCATGATGCCACAACGATCTCGAGGCCCAAAGTTTCTTAGATCACCAGAATTTGATAAAGCTTCATTTTATAGATCATCCTAAATGTTCCAGTGAAAAGCTAATGAAAAATTTTGATTCTAGTTTTAAAAATCATCATTTTAAGAGTGGATTCACATGGTATTATTGAGATTAAAATTTATGAAGTTCGAATTTCTTGAAAATTTGAATTGTGACAGTGCTTCATTGTTTCCAGGAAGAAAGAACTGTGTATATTGTTTTAATTCATTACTGAAAAACATTGTACAAGTTTGAACAAAAACTCCAACTTGTTTTCAATTTACTTTCAGAAGAAATGAGGGAGAGAGGTTCAGATATGTTTGGATATTGGTTAACCTGTAAACCAAAAATTACTGTGTTTATTTAGTTCCCAGTAAAATGAAAATTTCAACCTGCTTTGATTAATCACTGAAACCTGGTGCAAGTTTAAACACAAACTCCATCATGTTTATTTTTTTTCAAATTCAACAGAAAATAGAGACAGAGGGAAAGTAAAGGGATTTGACAAGTTTTACTTTTGTTTTCCTGAAACTAAAACAGGGATTACATTCTTGCAAAGATCAACATGCACATGCCAAAATTCAATCATATACTCAAGATTTTTGCAAGCAAACCAAAGACTAAACTTTCCTAATCATTCAATCATTCACACAGCAACAACGATTGCAAGAAAAACAAAAGTTTACTCACCTATATTCAGAAGTATTGACAGTTTCTTTTTTTTCAAAACAGGGATGAAGGACTGCAACTCTCTTTCCTTTTCAAGTTTAATTTCTTTTAAGTTTAGATCTGCAAATTTTAAACACAGATCTGTGATTATTCTTGTTATGTTCATTCACTTATTTCATTAATAACAATAGTTTTTGTTTTACTTACAGTTGGGATTTATAACAGAGAAGCTTCCTTTTTTCTGAAACTTGAAAACCAAAATAGCTTTTAATTCTTGATTCCTCCTGCAAATAATTGGATTTTATTGTATTAAATCCCCTATTGTATTTATTTACTTAATCATAAATAACAATAGTTTTTTTTCTTTTATTTTACTTACATTTTAAAAAAAATCAGAGAAGCTTTCCCTTTTTTTTGCAGTTTGAAACCAGAAACCAAGTTTTGGCCTTGAACTTGATTTTTTTTCTCCTGCAAATAATTAAATATTATTGTATTAAATCTTGCTTCATTTCAGGTTATAAATCAAATTCAAATTTTAAAAGGAAAGATTCACTTGCCTTTTTTTTCCAAAAAAAAGAACTGCACAGCCTAAAACCTGAAACTTCACCCTGCTCAAGCTAATATGTAGTTTAAACTTTGCTTGTGTTAAAACTTGGTCTTAAAAATCATAATTTTATAAACCATAAAGTTTAAAACAAAACTTACCTGAAAGATGAATGTATCACTATAGTTTGAAAACACTTCAGATTTTACTTTTTGAATTGAGTTGAAGAAAAGCTTGACAGTTTTCCTTTCTTTTTTCTGATTTTTTCTTTCTTTAGAGTTGAAGTTAAAGATTGCAAAAATCTTTTTGGCTACTGAACTTCAGAGATTAGGTGGTTTAAAAAAATTTGAATTGGAAAGGTGAAGAGTTTTCTGAAATTTTTTATTTGATTATTTTATTTGAGCAATGATGGTTTATGCCATTTGTAAAAAGAAGATCTTAAGCTCTGGATTTTTGTTATCATTCTACTCTACCTTCCATGTAGATGTATATTCAGCCTTTTTGATTTTTACAAAGAAAATGAATTTTATAAATTCTATATATATATCTTATACATTTTAAAAATAAATGTATGTCTTTATTCTTTTGTATATATACATACATGTACAATGTTGAAAGAAAAGTTGTTTTGACCATTGTATATTTTATCCCTCAATGATTTTAAATGCTACTCATTCTTAAAACATTTATTTTAAATTTAAATTCAAACTTAAATTTTAAACTTGAAATATAAACTTTCATGCCCATTTCTATACTCACACTCACCTTGAATAAATTTAAACGAAATTTCAATGTGTATACAATTTAACTCATATATGTAATATACATATACATAAGATTTTATATTAAAATGACTTTTTAAAAAATTTATTATTTCAATAATTTAAACTCAAAATAAAATTGGAATTTTATTCATATCAAATTTTCACTTATTTTATTTGTTTAAGATTTTTCTAATTCATTTTCAAATTAAATTCCAAGAGTTTAAATTATATTTTTTAATTTGTTTGAAAATTTTGCGATGTTACATAATAATAATCCTTAAACTAGGATTCAGATGTTGATAAGCGTTGTTCAAGAGTTAGTCGTAGTAAATCGGTGACCCTGAATTGAGTATTAGTAAGACAAACTTAGAGTTCTAATTGAAGACCAAAAGTCCATTGAGACCTCAATATCAACTGCCTTTGAACCTAGATATGGGCATTAACAAATAAAATCAAAAACTAATAATAAAAGACTGTAAACCCAAATTTTAGTATTAACAAAATGCTGTTTAGAATCCCATGATGAAGGTCTTAATAATTGACGTCCCGGGTCCCATATTCGGGAATTAATAAGTGAAATTCAGAAATTAGTCAAAGGATATCTGAAACTCTAACCTAGTATTAATAACTAAAGTCCAAAAGTCAAAATTGAGAGGCTTGAAACCTAGATCTGAGTAGTAATAAGCGAAGTCCCGAAATTAATAATAAGAGACCCGAAATCTAGATTCGGGTATATATAAGTGAAGTTCCAAAATTAATATTAAGGGACCCGAAACCCAGATTTTGGTATTATGAAGACCAAAAATCAATAGTAATAGACATAAACCTGTATTCGGGTATTAGTAAGTGAAGTTCTAAAATTAGCTTTTGGAAACTAGTCAGAGGCTATGGATTCTTATCTGAGCCTTTTATTCTACACCGTTCTTTGGGTTTTAATTCTTTTGACATGCGCCACCTTTTAGGCCTTGTAGGTTGTCGTAGTTTGACACGCCGCTTCTCAGACTCGGACATCTTAGTCCGCTGTAGTCATTATTTGATATGTTGCTTCTCGATCTCGGACATTTTAGTCCGTTGTTGTCATTGTTTGAAATGTCGCTTCCCAAGCTCGGACGTCTTAGTTCATTATTGTCTAGTGTGCTTGGTTAGCTTATCCACAAGCAAGACCCAAGGACTTACCTAACCTCCTCTAGGTGGCACTCCAGCTAGATCTTATAGGCAGGACTGAAGGCTTGTTCGATGCCTTGGCTAGGCCATAGCATGGTAGGACCAAGGGCTTACTCCGTCCTTCCTCCAGGAGGTGCTCTGACATGGCCATAGCAAGGTCCGATCAAGAGCTTGTTAATTCTTTAACTTGGCCATAGCGTGGCATTGATAAAAGCTTACTCTAACCTCCCTTCAGGAGGCATCTTGATCTGGCCATAGCATGGCACGCTTAAAGCTTGTTGATGCTTTAACCTGGCTATAGCAAGGCGTGGATAAAGGCTTGCTCTTACCTTCCCTTGTGAGGCACTTTGGCCTAGCCATCTCGATGCGTAAAAAGGCTTTTGACCATTTAAGTTAGTTTCCAAATTCAAAGAGAATTTTACTCCCAACTATGTAGACTTTTCATTAAGGAAAAGGTGCTTTATTCGTTCATTGGAAGAAAATATGGTTGCAGGTGTTCCGCTTTCCATGTTCTAGGAACCATATTGCCATCTGTTCGACATAACTTGTAAACTCTAGGGGGAATTACTTTGCATACGATTAGGGGACCTTTCCAGTTTGGTCCTAGGGTCCATCCGTAGAATTTCTTGTGTTTTCTATCACCCTTCGGGGTACTAAGTCTCCCTTTTGAAATGATCTTGTTTTTTACTTTTGAGTTATAGTACTTCGAGATTCTTCTTTGATATTCTATAGTCTGAATGGATGCTTCATCTCTTAGTTCATGTATTAAATCTAATGATCCTTTCTCCAATTCTTGGTTTGGAACAAATGCATATGCAATCCTTTGATGTTAGGGTATTCAATTTCAATGGGCAACATTTCTTCACACCCATATGTTAGAGAATAAGGGGTATGACCCATTGCAGTGCTGGTGGATGTTCGATAGAACCAGAGTACAAGTGGCAATTCTTCTACCTAATTTCCTTTGGCTTTATTCAACCACTTTTTCAAGATAATCTTAATAGTCTTATTTTCCACTTCAACAGCTCCATTAGCCTTTGGATGTGCCACGGAAGAAAAACTTTTGATAATCCTATTCTTGTGGCAAAATCGAGAAAACTCTTCACTTTCAACTTGTGTTCCATTATCAGATATAATCTTATAAGGGATCCCAAATCTGGTAATAATGTTTTTAATGACTAATCTAAGCATCTTTCCAAAAGTGATTTTAAGGAGTGGCTCTGCTTCTACAAACTTGGTAAAGTAGTCAATGGCTACTATAACATATTTTGCTCCCTCATTGGAAATTGTCAATGGCCCATTTAAATCGATTACCCATATATTGAAGGGCCATGGAGTAGAAATCGGAGTTGACTTGGTGGAAAACAAGGAATATTTGAGTATTTCTGACATCTTTCATATTTCTTTACGTACTCAATAGCTTGACTTGCCATTCGAGGCCAATAGAAACCTTGTCTCATTATTTTCTTTGCCAACTTTGCCCTGTTGGAATGGTCTCCCAAAAATCCTTTATCCACTTCCGCCAATAATTTCATCCCATCCTCCAAACTTAGACATCTTAAGTAAGGTAAGGCATGTCCTTTCTTGTAATGGGCTCCATCCATCATTATGAAAGTCGGAGCTTGTCGCTTGATTTTCCTAGCTTCCTTTGTCAGATGGTAATACCGCCTTGACAATAGGTGACATCCAAGTGTCACTATAATAGTCATCTGCCCTTGGATGATTAAACCCCTCATATAGAATTTCTTCATCATTTTCCCTTTCTTCTCATTCTTGTGCCATGGCTTGGGATCTTCTTAGAACCAACAATTCCTTCTCTTGTTCGAGTATTCCCTCTTCGATACTGGGATTTTCTTAGTACTCCACTGGTATGATACAAGTCTCTGGGGCTCCTCTTGAACCATCCAGCTTTTCTAATCTTCTTAAGAGTTTTCTCTAATTGGAACTAGGTGTATGAATAATCTTCAAATAAGGCGAGCATTTTTAACACTTTCTTTACATACAAGGGCACTTTGGCATCCTTAGTCTGGTACACTTGTTTTATATGATCTAACATTTGTTGAGAATTGCTAAAGACTTGAATTCGTAGGATCTTGAGCTCTAAGGCTAGAGTCAATCCAGCCACCGTTGATTGATATTTGGCTACATTGTTTGTTGCGGGGAATCCTAACATCATCGCGTAGTGTAGGCGGTGCTCGTCTGGTATTATTATAACATATCCTGCCACAGCTTCCTGCTCATTTGATGCACCATCAATAAATAACTGCCATACGGGTTTTTGATCCTTTTCTTCCTCCGATTGTTCTTTAACAAAGTTTGTACATTCAATAATAAAGTCTACTAATGCCAATTGGCTGCTGCCCGTGGCTAAAATTCAATGCCATACTAGCTAAGCTCAATTCCCCACTTTACCAGCCTACCCGAAGTTTCAGGCTTACTGAAGACTTGTTTGAGTAGAAATAAATCAATACTCTAATTGGATATGCTTGAAAGTATGCTCTAAGTTTTCATGTTGTAAAGTATCAAGTAGTAGGCTAATTTTTCTATTATCGGGTATCAAACCTCTGCATCTTTTAATCTCCTTCTCACATAATAAATAGGAAGTTGAGTCCCATTTTCCTCTCTAATCATAATTAAACAAACTGCGTGCTCTGAAAATACCATATATAAGTACAAGACTTCTCCATTCTCGCGGCTGGATAATATTGGTGGCCTTTACAAATGATTTTTTAATTCTTAGAAGGCTTTCTTACAATCTTCTCCCTATTCAAATTTTTTCCTCTTCTCTATCATTTTGAAAAAAGGAACGCACTTATCAGTTGACTTGGAGATGAACTTGCTTAGGGCAGCAATCCTACCATTCAAACTCCTTACATCTTTGCTGGTTTTGGGCTCACCCATGTTTTGTTTGCTTGGATTTGGCCTGGACTGGTTTCAATTCCTTGAGCACTTACAATATAGCCTAAAAACTTCCCGGAATGAACTCCAAAAGAGCTTTTTTGGGGATTCGGTTTCATTTGATACTTCCATAACACCCAGCTTCAAAAGATTTACCAGCATATCATCAACATAAACTTCCATATTTCGACCAATCTTTTCTTTGAACATTTTGTTGACTAATCTTTGATAGGTGTCTCCTGCATTCTTTAATCCGAAAGGAATTGCTTTATAGCATAAAATTCCCTAGTCGGTAATGAAACTTGTACATTCTTCATCCGGTTTAAACATAGGTATCAGGTTGTATCCCGAGTAAGCATCCATGAGGGATAACAACTTATGTCCACTAGTAGCATCAACCAATTGGTCTATTAATGGCAACGGATAACAATCTTTTGTACATGATTTGTTTGAATCAGTATAATCAACGCAAGTACTCAACTTTCCATTCGACCACTTTACCAATACTGGGTTTTCTAGCCAGTTTGGGTAAATGATTTTCCGAATGAATCCATTTTCGAGTACCCTTTTAAATCTTCTTTTAGCGAATCAGATCGCACTTTATCAAATTGTCTCTTCTTATATCGGATGGGGGTCAATTCTAGTTTAGTATTTAGTGCATGGCATATAACCGATGGATCATTCCCAACCGTATCTAAATGAGACATGCAAACACATCTTTGTTAGACTTAAGAAACTGAATTAAGTCTACCTTCAAGCTGCTTTCTAACTCCTTTCCCACTTTGACTATTTTGGTTAAATCATTCAGATCCATACATGTTTCCTCAAGGTTCTCTATAGTTTTGTCATTTACATTTTCCCATGCCAATCCAGTTTTATGATGATTTATCCTTCTTTCATGGAGTTAGCATTTATCCTCTTTCCCTTGCTTCCAAAAGGGATATACCGTTCAAACATACGTTTGTTAGTCTTAATAGATCTTATTTTTGCTTTAAATGTTGGATGTAAAAATCCATCATCCAAAGGATGAAAATAGTAGAAGAATCATTCTAAGAAGAATACTTCCTCTTATATTGATCAAGCGTTGCAAAGTACACCTTGTGGGAACTTAATTGTTCTTTACGGATAGTGCCACAACCCCTCTTAATTAAGAATATTACCATTAGATATTTTAGCGAGACAAAAGTGTCCACCTCATCAAGTGCAGGTCCGCCAAAGAAAGCATTGTAATATGATGTTTAATTGATGATTACAAAGAGAGGTTCAAAAGTCCTACAGCATGGCGGTACTCCCATCTGCACTAGAAACTTCACATATCCTATCGGAGTTGATCCCTTCATTGAACCCAAAGATAGACTCAAGGCTAGGCTCTAGCTTATCGGCTAGGATTCTCATTTGATCAAAGGCATGTTTGAAAATGACATTGACTACGCTCCTAGTGTCTATAAGAATTTTGGACGCTATAGAAAGTCAATTTGGGCCGTGATCATGAGGGTGTCGTTATGAGCGTAACAGATCCCTTTCTTCAGCTCTTGGGGAGTAAGAAATTTTTTTAGCATTGGTACATTGAGTTGTGAACTTTTAAGTGAGGGCTCTTCTCGAATGGAGAACACTCCTTCTCTAGCTTCTTTAATGTATCTATTTCTAGCTCCCCTACTAGTCCCTGCTGGGTATAGCCCCCCCATGGATTACATCAATCCTATTCAATGGCGGACCCAAGCTTAATGGGTCTTCTTCTTCTAAGATGTTGACGGTATTGTCAGGAAATTTTGGCAGATCATCACCAGTCTGAGGTGCCTTTTGCTTGTCTTAGATGAATTCCTTCAAATGCCCTTCATGGGTTAGTTTCTGAATGGTTCTTGCAACCACCCGACATTCATTAATTTTATGACTATTTGCTTTGTGATAAGTGCAACAGTCGTTCCTTTTTCTCTATTCAACTTAAGTTCTAGCATTGAACGAAGTCGGAAGTTAACCATCTCTTTGGTCATAGCATATATATAAGACAATGGCTTTTTTTAAAGAGATTGAATTAGTATTGGGCTCCTCCTACCATGTTCTTTTATGTCCCCGATCCCATCCAAATCTTCCACCCTCCTTTCTAATATTAGCTTTCTTTTTAGCATAATATAATCCTATTCGAATGAATTTATCAGCTTGGAAGTGGAAGTCTTGTAAATCCATACACCCCTGAACAAAGAGTTCCTTCAAAAATGATGTATTCTCCATCAGCCCAAAATGCACTTCTATAAGCTTATCCCTATTATTCGTATCTTTGGCTTTCAGTGCTTCTGTATTGAATCTTTTGATGTAATCACTTAGTGATTCCCCCGCCATTGTTTAATGTTTGCTGGAACATTGTAATTAATGGTCGTATCCTTGCATATAAAGAATTGGACAGAGAACTCATAAGAAAACTACTTCCATACATAGATATTCTTCTCACGATATTGACTATACCACTTTGCAGCTGCCCCTTGAAGCATTATTGGGAATAATCTGCATCGAACCGCCCAGTAGGCATTTTACAAATCCATTTGGCTATAGAAAGGCATCAAGTGATCATCATGATTAGTAATACCATGATATTTCATGTTTGGGATCTTAACATGACATGGGATAACCGCCGACATGATCTTATCTATCAACGGAGCTATTCGTTCATTGTCATTTGCCCATTCATCCAAAGTTCTCTTCCCTTTTGCATATAGCATATCTTTGACTGCCTTTTCTGCTACATCTTTCAAATAATCTTCAGTGTCGTGATAACTTTTTTGGTTTGGGTTATATTCTTTTGAGGTTGAGCTTTGAGATTGCTAGATAGATTTATCTAGTATCCTTCCTTGATGATCGACTTTAATCAGATGACGTTCTTTTTTTTATGATGTCAGATCTATCTTGCTCTTGCCCTCATTGGTATACGCTTTTAAGTTTCTTATTGGGGAGATCACCTCATCTCTAGTTGTTGGTTTTTGCAGTTTTGGAAGACTTCTGAAATAGAGCTAGTTTGAGAAGATCTTTCATTTCCAACAATTGTTGCTCTAGATGCTTTATCTTGATTGCATTGTCATCAAGTTATGCTAGGGTTGACGGCTTTCTTTGCATGACTCCCTCCAAGTTGAAAGTTGGAGTAACATTTTCGTCCAAAGTTATGGCGTGTACTACTTCCTCGTCCATTCAACTAAGCCTTTTAGATTTCATTTTCCTACATCAAGTAAAATAGTCCGTAATTAATCTACAAGGGAACCACAAGTGCGAAGGTTCGACCCCATCTTTTAGCACCAAAAATGTTAACAAAAAAATCTCGTCGACATCCGAGAGCTAAGTTGTTAATAAGAAATCTTGTGAACACCTCAAAGCAAAGTTTTAGAAGTGATTAATCTCTTCGAAACCCCTTTCGAATAGTTGATGAGAGCGGAATGTTTTGAAGGATGGCCTTGTGAAAGTGTTAATTGTTGGTAAGAGGACCAATCAACATTTTGAGAAAAGAAATAAGAAGAGAATAACCCATTCATAACCACTTTCGAGTTGGTCAAAAGGGTCATTCGCATCTTCTTTCTAGTGGGTCGATAAGATCATTCATATCTCCTTTCAAATAAGTCAAAATGGTCATCCTACCTTTAAAAAGGGGAATCCACTTTCAAAAGTATAGTTTTTGCTGCCATGATAGGAACTCCTTCAAGAGGGGTTATATGTTTAGGAATAACCAAGCTCCTTTCGAAGATGTTCATCCAGCAAACATAATTTAATATCATATGTTCAGCCCCTTTTGAAACCCCTTTCGATCCAGTTGAATGATTCTGTATTCTTTTAAGGGGACTCAATATACAGTATATAAGATTTAAATTCAATATGCAATGGGTTAAATCTTGAACAAATGTTATAGGTTCAATGAACTTTTCAATATCAAATTATCATCATCGCGTCAATTTAACATGTGGTGATAATATGATTCAAAAACACAATGCCTAAGTTCATTCCATTGCATTGCATAAGCCAAATAGGAGTTAAGAAAATAATTGAGCATCACGTGCGATTGGTCATTAGTCAAGCTAATGGCCGAAATGATCTTTCTCATATTCAGAATCGATATTGGATCCTTGCATCTACTCTTTTGCATTCATCTAAATTGGATTACAAGTAAGAGAATTTCCCCAAATTAATTTAGGGTTACAAAGGTTTGATTTTTCTATGAAGTAAGAAAGTGAATTCAAAATTCAAATTCGGTCCCCAAAACTTGGAACCCTAGGGTCATATTTATAGAGTAGATTGACCCCCTTCCGCATCAATCCTTTTGAAGTGGTCGAAAGGTCTTTCTTCTAGCCTTTTTCATTCATCATTTCGCCTTTATCCTTTTGATTCCATAGCTCTGAAGGCGGCTACTTGGGTCTTTATTATGCTTGGGTTGACCCTATCGCCTTCACCAATAGTGTATTAGCAGTGGATTGCTGTTCTAAAATTCCTCCATATTGCTTTCACATTCCTTCAAAACCTTTCGACATCTTCAAAAGGTATGTAGCGAAAGGGTTAAGGTTTCCTATCACATTGTTTTGATGTAAGCGAAAGCATCCCCAACTCCTTCTTCTCCTTCAAAACCTCCCATAGTTGCTTATGGGTGATTATTTGAGTGAGTAAGGATTGCTTTCATATAGTTTTAAAAGGACTATTAGGTGACGATTGGATCATTACAAAAGGTCATTTTGATTCATATGAGGTCATCTTTATGCTTATCGAAGGTTCCAACTGTTTCGAAAGGCTTATTCTTGCTTTCGAAAGGTGCGCATTGGTAAAATGTCTTTAAGTAGAAGATTGACAATGGCGAAACTAACTATTTCAAAGGGTTTGGTTCTTGTGTGCGAACCTATTATCTTATACCTTCAAAAGGTGTATCGAAACCATACTAGGCTCTTTCCTCTATGTGGATTCAACAGCGTCGAATGGTCTAGCTGAGGCGGAAGGGTAACTTTTCTTTCTTTTCTACTCTTTTGAAAGCTCTTGTTCCACTTAACACTTGTGGGTGCATTAGGCACTTGCGACTCCATCTTAATCTCTTTGAAAGCTATCTCAATGCCTTCGAAACACTGTTTTTGAATTATGGTGAAACCCTTGTCATCAATTCTTGTGGAAATTAACACTTTTTATGAGCCTTCTTTCATGACTTTATTCTTAGGTGAATTTTATGGTTAATATATGAAATAACTTAAACTTTGATAATTTTACGTAATTATCACATAAATTTTACTTGCTAAAATAGCATAGAAACTTCTAGGTATGTCTACCAAAATTAACTTAAAAACGTCATACTCAAAGTGATTTCTAAGTGCATCCATAGCGACCTTTTTTGCTTCTAACTTTCTCGATTTTGTTATATTAATCCCATAGATTTCTAAATGAATTCCTGGTTATCTCATCAACCAAAATATGTGTTGAGAACAACCAAATCAATTTATGCCAAGTTAAGTTCTTATATCTTCTACTTGCATATGCTAAAGTTATGGGTATTAAAGTCCACTTAAAGTATTCTTTCTCGGTTCAAGCACTTTTAACACGCTTCAACTTCATATGGAGTCACATCAAGCATGTAAACACAAGTTCTAGGCCATGATAGATATTTTAGAGGATAATAAGAGTGAAAATATTACATAATAGTTATCATTTTCTTTCCAAACCAAAGGGTCCAAAGTTATACATTCATTGTTCTTTTTACAACTTTACATTTATGCGCATATACACATGCATAATATATAATCAAATGGTGAGTTAACTCACCAAATGCAAGCCAAATAGCAAGCTTATGCACACAAGAGTTTATGAACAACTTCCTACCTCACCTACAAGCAAAAGATCCTACCTTTGCTACATGGAAGTGCTTGACCATGCTCGTACACCCCATAATTATCACGGCCTCCAATAATGCTCCACCTATTCCAATTTTTCCTTAACTTTGAGACGCTATACCACATTATAATATTTTATAGGGGCTCTGGCAAAGTTTGGTGGAGTTTGGAATTATTTTGATATGATCTTGAAAAGTTAAAGAGAAGAAAAAGAGAATGAAGACACCATTTTTGTGTTTTATTTTGCAAAGCTTTTAGGAACCAAATGAAGGGATTAACAAGTGACATTTTATCACCTTCTACCTCCTCATTTCTAGTCAAAAAGAAGAATCCCACATGCTTAACCCATTTGCAACTTTACACATCACTTGTAACGACCCGACGTTCTGACCGCCTCTAGTCGGTAATTAAACCAACTAGAAACGTTCAAATGACGGATTGTTATTTAGTTTATAACATTTAAACAGAATCAGTCACAGAATCACAGAAACAATAATATATATCATAAATGAACTTTCTTTTATATACAAATATCACAGTTATACAATGAATTAAAAAAAAATTACAGCGGAATATTTCTCTAAGTACAAAAATCTCCGAAAAGCTAAAGCGGTATCCCCCCTTCTCTCTCTAACTTCGCGGCCTGAAAATCTTCAAGCTGTAAAATACTCGGTCTGACCCAAGTATTACATTCAAAAGAAAATAATACATGGGTCAGTCTAATTCAAACTCAGTTATTAGTGCATAGAAGCAATAATAATTAAATAGCAATTAGATGACAGTCAAATATAAATTCACCTATCCGACCCTTTTAATAAATAAAATCGGATAACGGTAAATATAACACTTAACAGTGTTAAACAACAAATCAGTAGATTCAAATTATCAACGAAGATAGATGAAGGGATTATTAATGGAGATAATTTAGAAAAAACATCAAAATTGCCTAAATGGCAATTAACAACAAAATCATCAATTTAAATCAAATCAATTTAAATAATTGAAAAGTTACTTGAAAACATCAAAACCGATTGGCTGCAGTACACGCACGCGTGGACTGCCTCGCCAATACGACATATGAAATACGCAAAGGATCAATGATCAAAAGCAAAAGAAATATCAATTAAAATAAATACTATGTGGCTGCAGTGCACGCACGCGTGCACTGCCTCGCCACTGCAGCGTGAAATAAGCAAAAATAAGGAAATGCATAATGAAAGTTCTCACCCAAGCACAAGGTCAAACCCGAATCTAAAACTGGATTCAACACAGGTGCAGTAAAAGTGTACAAACTCAAGCATTTCACAAAGCAAAAACTATATCCTCAATCAGACTGCAAACCAATTCAATACTGAACACAGGCAGGGTAAAAAGGGTACAACATGAAGTACAAATCAAACTCAAGACAATGGCAACATCACTACAGACAATGGCAACATCACTACAGACAATGGCAACATCACTATAGGCACTAGATCAGGGTGACAACAGAGACAAGCTCAAAATGAAGAGCAATGTCGAATGCAAAATATAAACAGTTTGCTACGGGTTAATGAAAAATATCAAATATCAGATCAACCCAGGCATTAGAGCCATCCATAACTTAGATTGTTTTTAAAACAAGGTGTTTACTCACTTTGAATTATGTTGACAGAAAACAGGGAAAGGCAGAGACAAAATGTTTGCCTGGAAGTGATTCAAACCAGACTTATACATGAATGCGGTGACAACAAGATTCAAGCTCAAGTAAAATAAATAAAACAGAGATTGAAACCACACATTCCACTCAAGTGAAAACTGAATGCTACAAACACTTTCGATCAATGCATATGAACTGGATATAAATCAAAATACTCAACTCACCAAAATGCAAACTATGCAATGAAACCAGAAGTGTACAAGTCCAGATACATACAAGCATCATGTAGCAGTACAACACGAAGTCATGGACAGCGACTACAACCTAGATGCAAACTCAATGAATCAAGTGGACAATGTTAACAAGACCACATACAGGTACATCACTACAATGTACCCAGTATACAACTCAAAGTAAAAAGAGAAAAGCAACTGACAACAATACACAGTGCCTATATGAATTTTACCAAGACTCAAGTGCAGCCTCAACATAACTGTATGAAAGCTAAAAAATGACCAGAACAACCAAATAGTGAATTAAAAATGTCATTGACTAAAGAATGGCCTAAGACAAGAGAAGTGCATCTCTCCTAAATGTTCATGAATGCTTGCAACAAATGGTGCAAATACAATCTGCAGCTATACACTAAGGGATATGACCAGAAACAATGCAAATGAGACCAAACAAATAAGAATTCACAATGCAAACTAATGCACTAAGCAAGTGGCAGCAGTATAAAGCTTCAACCAAACTGTTCAGACTCAAAAACCCAATATAATACATCACAGTCCAATATGCTATGGACAGTGGAAAACTTAACCCCAAGCTCAACAAATTGAAATGCAAACTGTATCAACATGATACAGTAACAATATGAAGTCTGAAAAATACAACTTCAATGCAAACAAACCAAAGGAGTGGACATCAACACAATGAAAACCAGTATGGAGTGATACACAGTGATTAAGTGATCTGCAACTATACCAAAGTGAAGACTTAAATGGAACCTGACTAACAAGCATACCATGTAGGTTCAACAAAAATCAAGACACAAGGTAATCAAGTGAAATGGCCGAGATCAAAAACTGACAATGGTTCAACTGTAAAGATTCAATGTAACAGTTTAGTTTTTTTTTTAAACATTATCAACCACCATCACCTAAGCATGGCTGTAAAGACATAATGGCAACAACAACAAATATAGTCGAACAAGTTCAACACCAAAAGTCAAGTGGCCGAAGTCAAAAGCAAATCAAGCAGTGGTGACCACGGTATCACAATGGTGCCGTGATGACCTGACTACACAAATACATGGAACTCGGCAACAGTCGACAGTGAAAACTGAAAACCGAGGCATGGCTCCAGTCAATTGAAGTTTCATGATAATTATCGAAGTCGACATAAATCAATTGCCAGAAATTCGAAACAAGTGAACCCGGAAATCATCAGCACAGCAAAGAAATTTATAGAATCAAAGTGGAAATTCCACAATTTTAAGGCCGCGAAAATCAGTTAATCAAGCAACAAAACATGCATTTGAACAAGCTAGCAGTCACTAAAGGCTTGAATTGGATGTGAGTGAAGGATTCACTCACCTGGTTCAAGTTTTTGAAAATTTGAAACATGATTTTAAATTTTGTTTTTCTTGAAACAATTGTCTGAAATAAATGAAGTATTTTACAACTTAGATTTTTTAAAAAAATGTCGCGACCCTGACTCGACCTTCGAAAATCGGCTCCGAATACGACACTCGTATTCAAATGCCGCAGATCCAAACGTCGAATCTGGTTCGCCGGAGCTTATAACACCATTAAGTAAAACAACACAGCGGAAGGAAAAGAATATATCAATATACAACATTTGATACAATATGATACAACAGATGATATAATGAATATACATCAGAGATATGATACAAGATAACAGCAGCGGAAAGAAAAGATAACACAGCAGCGGAACAAAACTCCAATATGGTCTTCAAGAAAGAACTCCAGCATCGATAATCTCCATCTCCAAGGTACCAATCCAGAAATAGCTCGAACTCCCAATAATGATGCACAAAGATAAGCAAGTACAGTCGTGATCCAAAGACTGAACTAGCTCCAGATAATCTACTAGACCTGACTATCTGAAAAACCCAACTCTAGACTGCCCGTGTGGGAAAATAGTGGGCACCCAGAGTTTAGGAAAGGAACAATAAACTCCAGGTCAGTCATGGGACTAGTATGAGCAAACAAAAACATTTGGTTTTTTTAAACAAACAAAAGAATTTAAATTTGAAATCCGCAATGCTTTTTAGAAAATGAAACTACCATAAGGCCTCCCACCAAACACACAATGCAAACGCAGACTTGGAGGAGATTTCTCCTTATGATAGTCAAATATGCTTAATACGAGAAAATTTCTTTGATATTATTATTAGTGCATAGTGTAGAAAACCATTTCGAAAATAAAATATAAATCTTAGCCAGCATACGACATTTCATCGTATGCCTACTATAGCTACCATGTTCAATAGCAGGTTACCACCACATTCCATGGCAGGTTATACAACTAAAACCGTACAGGGCGCGTATTGTTTTGATTGGATTTCCAACAAATGGTCAGGCTAAGGAACTTCCTACTGTCAATGGGATCGCCTCTGGCGGGACGTCTCGAGAACCTAACCGGATCTCTGCCAACACAAGGCCGGGTTACCTCTGTAACTAGGTAACTACTACACGAGCATGCCATCCCCCGGTCCTTTGGGACCTTTATCCGAGGCGCCTCAAAACCACAAAGCAATCACAAAGTAATACATCTGCATTATCCACATGAGTAAGCATCTGGGCTCCATACCATGATACCACCCTTTACCAGAAGGGAATGACACACCCTAAAGGGCGGTATCATGGTATGGAGCCCAGATGCTTACTCATGTGGATACTGCAGATATATTACTTTGTGATTGCTTTGTGGTTTTGAGGCGCCTCAGATAAAGGTCCCAAAGGACTCGGGGATGGCATGCTCGAGTAGTAGTTACCTAGTTACAGAGGTAACCCGGCCTTGTGTTGGCAGAGATCCGGTTATACCAAATGTAGCGATCCTGACTCGGCCTTTGAAAATCGGCACTGAATACGACACTCATATTCAAATGCCGCAGTTCCAAACGCCGAATCTGGTTCGCCGGAGCTTATAACACTATTAAGTAAAACAACGCAGAGGAAGAAAAAGAATATATCAATATACAACATTTGATACAATATGATACAATAGATGATATAATGAATATACATCAGAGATATGATACAAGATAATAGCAGCGGAAAGAAAAGATAACACAGCAGCGGAACAGCAACTCTAATATGGTCTTCAAGAAAGAACTCCATCTTCAAAGCACCAATCCAGAAATAACTCGAACTCCCAATAATGATGCACAAAGATAAGCAAGTGCAGTTCAGATCCAAAGACTGAACTAGCTCCAGATAACCTACTAAACCTGACTATCTGAAAAACCCAACTCTAGACTGCCCGTGTGGAAAAATAGTGGGCACCCAGAGTTTAGGAAATGAACAATAAACTCCAGGTCAGTCGTGGGACTGGTATGAGCAAACAAAAACATTTGGTCTTTTAAAACAAACAAAAGAATTTAAATTTGAAATCCGCAATGCTTTTTAGAAAATGAAACTACCATAAGGCCTCCCGCCACACACACAATGCAAACGCAGACTTGGAGGAGATTTCTCCTTATGATAGTCAAATATGCTTAATACGAGAAAACTTCTTTGATATTATTATTAGTGCATAGTGTAGAAAATCATTTCGAAAATAAAATATAAATCCTAGCCAGCATACGACATTTCGTCGTATGCCTACTATAACTACCATGTTCAATAGCAGGTTACCACCACATTCCATGGCAGGTTATACAACTAAAACCGTACAGGGCGTGTATTATTTTGATTGGTTTCCAACAAATGGTCAGGCTAAGGAACTTCCTACTGTCAATGGGATCGCCTCTGGCGGGACATCCCGAGAACCTAACCGGATCTCTGCCAACACAAGGCCGGGTTACCTCTGTAACTAGGTAACTACTACTCGAGCATGCCATCCCCCGGTCCTTTGGGACCTTTATCCGAGGCGCCTCAAAACCACAAAGAAATCACAAAGTAATAGATCTGCAGTATCCACATGAGTAAGTATCTGGGCTCCATACCATGATACCACCCTTTTCCAGAAGGGAATGACACACCCTAAAGGGCGCGACCCTCATAACCTTGCCGCATCTTTCCTGTTTCGACCATTTCCGGGGTGTGAGGTCCTGATGCAGTCTCATCCACAAAGCTACGCTTTATACAAAATCCATGCTTTGATCACAAATGATCAACAAATGATCATCAACACACGGCAACACTTAGCATGCCACATTACCAAATTGGGAATATATCACTGATAAATATCAACTACATAACCTATGAGCTCGTACGTCTTAGAGAAGAGTGTTGAGCTAAGAGAATAAATTCTCCGCCACCAAGCAGAAATGTATTTGATAGAGATCAGTTTAATATCTCAAAGTGTAATGTCGGACATACAACCATACAAGTCTGTTCCAGGTTCGAACAGAACCGAAGGCACTTCTGAAGAAGCCCTTGCAAATCCGGGTATCCACAATCCTGATCGGACTTCCCATCACTTAGGGAATCTCTATACCGTAGCTACTCGGTGTAGAGACAATCGATAGGTTATCCTAACATTCTCGAAGACACCCGGTCTTCAACACCGGTCTTCAAATGCAATCCATATCGTCATGTCACTATTCGGAATGGGCTATATGACACAAGGTCCTCTCCCGGCTAAACCGAATAACGAGCGCCATATTTTAAAGCATATGGATATGGGATTTCAGTCAAGTCACAACTTAAAAATCCGAAGCTTTTCTTCAAATGGTTTAGACAAATTACCATTTTAAATCTTTTAACAAAAAGATTTATTTCACAAAATTTCACCCAGTTTCACAAAGATCTATTCATAGATTTCAAAACAATTTTCATTTCAATTTAGATTAACTCAATAAATCTTTAAATTAAAGATTTTAATTTATAGCTTTCAAAACACGTTCCCAAAGATTTATTTGTAACTTGGATGACCGTCTTTATTTTAGACTTGAAAACCTACTTACACAAATTAGAAATTCATTTCTTATGTGGAAGCTTCTATTATTTGAAAACGAATAGTTTTCGTTTCAAAAAGATTCAATTATATTTATACAAGTTAAAATCTTTGAGTTAAATTTAAATTTCACAACATCACTTTTAAAATGGTTAAAAAACCCATATAAGCCCATTTATAGGTTGAATAACCTTTTTAATTCCTAGTTCCCAAATCATAGAATTCAATTTCAAATATTGAATTCAAATTTAAATCGAATTATTTAAATTTCAAAACTCAATCAAATTATTCAAAATAACTTTTATTTTTGAAATTCATTTTCAAAAGCTTCAATTCTAATTCCGAAACTATTTTGGATTCAAAAATTCAATTTTAAAAACAATTTCAAAAATCTATGACTTAACCCATTTCCACGTGCAATCCATATTTGTGTGTGTATAGTGTGGTCCAGGGTTCAACACAATAGTGCACAACATCATAATCATAGATTTAATCATATCGATAAGCGATATATCCCATAACGCTTATCTTTATTGACAGATTCATAGATATAATAAATTTATCAATCACAAAGATTCATCATTACGATTCGATGTGGGTTTCGAAATACCAACTGGAATCCGACTCCCTGTCGCATCGAAGTTTAAATGCCGTTTTATGGGCAAAAAGGGTTTCACATATATATAGGAACAAATCACAAGTCACAATCAGCACAAAGCAATCACGGTATCACAAACAGAAATATCAAACCCGTACATAACATTTGATGATAGTCAATCATCTCCAATTAGGGTGAATATGATTAGGTGAATTAACTACACAATTATTTTATTAACTTTAAATCAATGATTAATTATTCTTAACTATAAATTGATTCAATCTTAATTAACTTTATCAATTAATTATTCTTAATTTATTTGTCTTAATTCATAATTTCTTAATCATTAATTAATCAACTTTTAATTATAAGGTAATTACACTTTTCAATTGTTTAAATCTTTATTTCATCATTATAAAGAGACTTGTTTTTTGAGTTAAAATTTGAATATTTGATTTATTCCTCAAATAATTTATCAAGTTGAATTTTTAAATAAATTTTAAAAAAAAAATCTAAGTTTTAAAATACTTCATTTATTTCAGACAATTATTTCAAGAAAAACAAAATTTAAAATCATGTTTCAAATTTTCAAAAACTTGAATCTTTGCTGTTTTTAAGCTTGACCCGAGGCCTGCTTCGGGTTGCCCCCGGTGAAAATGCTTCCCCGCTTCGAGTTCCCACTCGAATCGACCTGAGAGGGAAATTTTTCACAAATTTGTTTAATTTTTAAAAAAACTAACCCAATAACGCCCTATTTCCCCCCTTAAAATAAATTTCGTGCTCGAAATTTGCAAGGAAGAGGACAAGGAATAGATGAAAGATAGAGAAATATCTTTCCAAATCAAACTGGATAACAATTCTGTATTTGGCTTAACAAATCAGAATATCAACAATATGAGAATAAACTCATACAATTATTTCATAAGATACTTGGGTTTATCCGGTCTACGAATATGCAAGGGCATTGATTAGTTCGAAGGGATAACTAATCGTTCGTATTGTCTGAAAGATTAATTTGAAAATTTTAAATAAATATACTGGATTTGGAAACTCTAAAATTAAAATATATTGTAAATAAAATTTTGAGTATATTTGAATTTTTCAAATTTCATAAAGATATATGTTCATTTAATTATACAAATGAATTATAATTAAGAAATATAATGAACTAAGTTTAAAATAATATTGGCATAAGGATTGAATACATATTGGAATTGAAATTAAATTTAAAATGAATGTTTTTAAAAATAAATGGAATTTAAAATTCATTGAGATATAATGTATATAATGTAAATATTGGCTAAGAAAAAAAATTCTTTTAACATTGTATATGTATATACACACGTACAAATGAATTAAGAGGTGTGTTCATTTATAAAATAAATATGTTATAAAAAGATTGTCTTTGAAAATTGTAAATGTAAACATTTACATATAGGAGTGAAGAAGTAAACATACATTTGTAAGTTTGAATTTGTACAAGTGTTAGATCTCATGATTATTTTGTTACAAATGGCATTCAATTTAATTGTTTAAATAAAATAATAGAATTAAAAAAATACAAGAACTCTTCATTTTCCCATGCTCAATCATATTATATCTCAGCCAAATCTGAAAACAAACAGTATCAAAGATTTAGCTTTTCAAAACTACAACACTCAAAAAAAATAAAAAAAAAATAAAGGCAAAGATCATCCCAAACCAGAAAGCAAATCAAATCTGGAAATAAAAGTAGGCAGTGAATTCAAGAAGCAAAGAAAGAGAAAAAATATATATATAATCAAAAAAAGACTAAGCTTTAGTTTTTAAATCTGGCGAAAATGCAAGCAAATTCAAAAGCCTGTAAAATTTTGGAGCTTGAAGCATCTCAACCTGGGAGAGCAAATGCAAATCCAACCTGAATCAAAAGCATGAAAAGCTCAAGCAACTCAACATGATCAAGAATATCAAGTAAATTAAAAAAAATCAAGCAAACCTGGACAGTAAGCAAAACTGGTCCAGGCAAAATCTAAACAAAACAAGATCAAGCAATCAATATCAAGCTAAGGCTTTGCAATTGTGTCCCTGTTCTTCTCTGCATCATCAACACTGTGAGTAAACCTCCTTTTTTTTTTAAAACCAGATTTCTTTTCTTCTTTGATCAGTGAGCAAACCTACCCAAATCTATGTTATATGCAATGATAAATGTTGTTCTGTTGTTAAAATGCCTGCTTGCCTGTGTGTATGTGAATACATATATACTATGATGGATGCATGCTTGTGTATATGTATATGTATACTCACCTCTGTTATGGTATACAGTTTCAGAAGAAAGAAAATATAAACTGTGAGCAAATTTTTGATTTTATTTTTTCTTATAAAACTATTCTCTTGGTACTAATGTCTGTGATGAAAATGCCTTGGAAATGATAAATGCATGTATGTATATATATATATATATATATATATATATATATATATATATATCAGCAAGTATGTGTACATAGTTCTGTACATGTTTGGAAAATAGGAGATGAAGCTTCTTTTACAGTTTTACAGGCTTTTGAATTAATCCAAGAGAACTCAGTTTTCTTTAAATCAATCTCCAATAACCTTCAGTATTTGAATGAATCATGTTGTTGAAATTTAAACTAAGATTCAAGAATAGTTAAAGTATGTTGGTTATGAATTATCTGGAAAATGTAGAAAAAAACAAAGACAGTGAAATTTTAAACTACATCAAAAACTCAACCTGAATAATTCATTGATTCAGGTATATAAATCGATTTGTTATCAAAATATATGAATTTTAAAATTTTATTCATGATTTTTAAGCCTAAAATCATTGAGATAATCGGATTTGTTCAAATTTGGGTTTGTTGTCAATTGCCATTGATCGGCAACGATGGGTGAGTCGTAGTCGTCCCTGGAAGGAGTGGGCATGAGGAAGATCATCAGAAAAATAACAAATGAATTTTTAATTCATGATGGAAGTAGCAGTTTTCGATTCTGGTGTGCAACCCTAGTTTGAACAAGGTTTGATATTTTGGTCATCTCCTCTTCTACAGTTGATCGAGTGTAAAGGGGTTTTGGGTGGTGGAAGTTTGGTCGTTTACGAGGGTACGGCCGAAGTTTCAATGGCAATGGTGGTCGGGGGATCGTAGATGAGGCGGTTTCAGGTTTTGGTGAGGTGGTGCCAGGCGTTGTTATCTTGGTTCCAGGTTTGAAGTTGAACACCCAAATTCGAATTCGAGTTAGTATTGATTGATTTGTTGATCACGATGAGATGCGGGGGTGCTCGCTGACCTGAGGAGATCATCGATGAAGATCGGAGCTCGCTGTGATGATGAGGCATGTGCACGTGGTAGTGGGTTGTGTCAGTGTTTTGGTTTGAAGCAGAGGGCAAATACTCGAGTTTTTCTCGAGTCAATATCGTGAGTGAATCGAAGTAAGGTGATGCTTTGCTCGAAACAAAATAGGTTAGCCTCGAGATGAAATTTTGTTACAGGTTTCAGAACAAAACCTGTAATGTTTGTTTTAAAAATCTAAACTGAAGTTTAAAATAAAAGGTAAAGTTTCAAACAAGTTAAATCCAAGTTTTAAATCCGGTTCAATGTTAGCTTGAATCTCAGTTTTAAAAATAAAATAAAGTTTTCAAATTTAATTTGTTTTAGCTACTTTAACATGGGAAAATGGTTTGAATGTTAGAGTTTTAAAATGCAAGAAAGTTTTCTCTTAAATCAAAGTTAAATCTAGAATCAAGACTTAGTCTGAATTCCAGTTTTAGAAATTAAAGAGAGTTTATTTAAAAAAAAAAGATTTAAATAACTTTGAATATTAAAGTGTATTTTTTTTAATTGATTTGAATTAAGAAAATGAATTTGGTTTGAATTCCTTTAAAACTTCTTTTATAAAATAAGTATTTCTTTAACATAAATTTTCAAAATGTGTTTTTAATTGTTTTTAACTTTAATTTGTGCTCATTTTAAATTTTAAATTTAAAATGAAATTTGCAAATAAATTTGAAAAAAAATAGTTAAAATACTTTGTTAATGATAAATTTAATCATTAATAAGAATAATGCTTTCCTTGAAATTTAATTAGGAATTAATGATTTGAAATTCATTAGATTATTAAGTTAATTAAAATGAGAAATTTATTTTTCAATTAATTTTTGATTTGGGTTAATTAAATAAGTAATTAAAGGCTTAAATTTATTTAATTAAGATTTAAGATTAATTAATTAAAGGATAATTAATTAAAGTGATTAATGAAAAAAGATTATTAATCAAAGGTTAATAATTTGTGAAAGTAATTAAGGGATGTTATTAATTAAAAATTAATTTATCTTGTGATTAACTTAAGGTTAATCAATTGTTGTAATTAAATAAGGATAACTAATTTAACGATAATTAATTAATTTAGGGTTGATTAATTAATTAAAGATAATTTATTGAATGGTAAATTAAATAATTAAGGTTAATTATTTAATAATTAAGGGTTAATAAATTATAATTAAGGATTAATTAGATTATCATAAATGGTTAATTAATAAATGATTAAAGAAAAGTTAATCAAAATGATTTGTAATTTATTAATGATAAATTAACCAGGATTAGTAGTTATTCATAAGCAATTAAAATTGATTTGAATTAAACAATTAACTGATCTTACTTATGGATGTTTGATTGTTAGATGATATGTGATGAATTGATGTATCTGTTATGTGATGTGATGCCATGTAATGTTTTGTGCTAGACTATTATATCTGTGATGTATATATTGCTATATGTATATGCAACCCCTTGACCCATAGAACGACATTTAAATTTCGATGCGACAGGGAGTCGGATTCCAATTGGTTATCCGAAACCCACATCGAATCATACTAGTGAATCTTTGTGATTGACGATCTACTTTATCTATGAATTTATGAATAGAGATAAGCGTTATGGGTTATATCACTTATCGATATGATTGAATCTGTGATGATTGATGTTATGCACTATTGTGTTGAACCACTAGACCACACTTATACACACACAAATATGGATTGCACGAGGAGATGGGTTAAGTCACAGATTTTTGAAATATATTTAAAATTGTATTTTTCAATCCATAATAGTTTTGGAATTAGAATTGGAACTTTGAAAATGAATTTTCAAAAATAAAAGTTATTTTGAATAACTTGATTGAGTTTGAAATTTAAATAATTCGATTTAAATTTGAATTCAATATTTGGGATTGAAATCTATGGCTTGGAACTATGGTTCAAAAGGGTTATTCAACTTATAAATGGGTTTTTAAACCCATTTAAAAGGTTGATTGGGAATTTAAATTCTAAACCCAAAGATTTTAACTTGTATAAATATAATTGAATTTTTCTGAAACGAAAACTATATGTTTTCAAATAATAGAAGCTTTCACATAAGAAATGAATTTCTAATTTGTGTAAGAAGGATTTCAAGTCAAAAATAAAGACGGTCTTCCAAGTTACAAATAAATCTTTGGAAACGTGTTTTGAAAGCTATAAATTGAATCTTTAATTTAAAGATTTAAAAGAGTTAATCCAATTGAAATGGAAATTGTTTTGGAAATCTATACATAGATCTTTGTGAATCTAGGTGAACTTTGTGAAACGAATCTTTTTAAAAGAAAAGATTTAAAATGGTAATTTGTTTAACCATTTGAAAGAAAAAAATTTGGATTATCAAGTTGTGACTTAACTGAAATCCCATATCCATATGTTTTAAACTATTGCGCTCATTATTCGGTTTAGCCGGGAGAGGACCTTGTGTCATATAACCCATTCCGAATAGTGATACGACGTTATGGATTGCAACTGAAGACTGGTGTTGAAGACCGGGTGTCTTCGAGAACGATAGGATAACCTGTCGATTGACTCTGCACTGAGTTGCTCCGGTATAGAGTTATCCCTTAGTCACGGGAAGTCCGATCGGTATCGTGGATACCCGGATTTGCTAGGGCTTCTTCCGAAGTGCCTTCGGTTCTGTTCGAACCTGGAACAGACTTGTATGGTTGTATGTCTGACATTACACTTTGAGATATTAAACTGATCTCTATCAAATACATTTCTACTTGGTGGCGGAGAATTTATTCTCTTAGCTTAACACCCTTCTCTAAGACCTACGAGCTCAGAGGTTATGTAGTTGATATTTATCAGTGATATACTCCCAATTTGGTAGTGTGGCATGCTAAGTGCTGCTGTGTGTTGATGATCATTTGTTGATCATTTGTGATCAAAGCATGGCTTTTGTATAAAGCGTAGCTTTGTGGACGAGACTGCATCAGGACCTCACACCCCGGAAATGGTCAAAACAGGAAAGATGCGGCAAGGTTATGAGGGTCGCGCCCTTTAGGGTGTGCCATTCCCTTCTGGTAAAGGGTGGTATCATGGTATGGAGCCCAGATGCTTACTCATGTGGATAATGCAGATCTATTACTTTGTGATTGCTTTGTGGTTTTGAGGCGCCTCGGATAAAGGTCCCAAAGGACCGGGGGATGGCATGCTCGAGTAGTAGTTACCTAGTTACAGAGGTAACCCGGCCTTGTGTTGGCAGAGATCCGGTTAGGTTCTCGGGACGTCCCGCCAGAGGCGATCCCATTGACAGTAGGAAGTTCCTTAGCCTGACCATTTGTTGGAAATCCAATCAAAACAATACGCGCCCTGTGCGGTTTTAATTGCATAACCTGCCATGGAATGTGGTGGTAACCTGCTATTGAACATGGTAGCTATAGTAGGCATACGACGAAATGTCATATGCTGGCTAGGTTTTATATTTTATTTTCGAAATGGTTTTCTACACTATGCACTAATAATAATATAAAAGAAATTTTCTCGTATTAAGCATATTTGACTATCATAAGGAGAAATCTCCTCCAAGTCTGCATTTGCATTGTGTGTGTGGCGGGAGGCCTTATGGTAGTTTCATTTTCTAAAAAGCATTGCGGATTTCAAATTTAAATTCTTTTGTTTGTTTTAAAAAAACCAAATGTTTTTGTTTGCTCATACCAGTCCCATGACTGACCTGGAGTTTATTGTTCCTTTCCTAAACTCTGGGTGCCCACTATTTTCCCACACGGGCAGTCTAGAGTTGGATTTTTCAGATAGTCAGGTCTAGTAGATTATCTGGAGCTAGTTCAGTCTTTCGATCACGACTGTACTTGCTTATCTTTGTGCATCATTATTGGCAGTTCGAGCTATTTCTGGATTGGTACCTTGGAGATGGAGATTATCGATGCTGGAGTTCTTTCTTGAAGACCATATTGGAGCTTTGTTTCGCTGCTAGTGTTATCTTTTCTTTCCGCTGCTATTATCTTGTATCATATCTCTGATGTATATTGATATTCATTGTATCATCTGTTGTATCATATTGTATCTGATATTATATCAATGTGTATATTGATATATGCTATTCTTTTTCTTCCGCTGTGTTGTTTTACTTAATGGTGTTATAAGCTCCGGCGAACCAGATTCGACGTTTGGATCTGCGGCATTTGAATACGAGTGTCGTATTCGGTGCCGATTTTCGAAGGTCGAGTCAGGGTCGCGACATTTGGTATCAGAGCCTAAATACTAGCATGCATATCATTATTCTTAACCATACCCATACATGCAATCATAATCATATCATAAATCAAGCACAAAGGAGATCATACATCACAGATCATTCAAATATTGGTCAGGTTGAGTTTGCTCACATTGTTCAGAAAGAAGGAAGGTTATTGATTTTTTTTTCTTATGTTCTTGAGCCTGTATAAGTATATCAGAGATATATATAACCTGATAGACAAACAAACATACACAGGAATTACAGAATAAACTCAAACTATAATTCAAACATCTATCATCCATGCAAATAATTTCACCCATAATTAACACACATATCAAAGTATAACACAAATCTAACTAAATTTGGGATAGTTTGCTCACCTGTCTTGCTCTCTTAGTGAATGTGATAGGGGGTTCTCGCTTCGCGGTTTGGTGGCGAACGAGAGACTCTTACCCCTACATGTCCTCTCTTAGTGAATAGGGGTTGGTTAGGCGTAAGCCGAGACAGTCGAAAGGCTGGCCGTAAAAGCAAGGTCTGGGGTACCATTGTTATGCCACGGTGGGTCTGGGATGGTTGCAAAGCCTACCGGTCGCCATTGCCTCGTGCCGTCACAGTTGGTATCAGATTAAAGTTCAATTGATTTTTCTTTTAAGGAAGGGGATTTTTGAAATATTTTGAAAGTCCACAGCTTTGGAAAAGATATAATATGCAAATCTCTAACGTGAAGAATTTCAAGTTTAAATCTGAGTTTTGTAAGTCAAAATTTTGGTAAAAGACTTTTGCGTCTTGGTTGTAGAAATGTGAATGACCGGTTCGCTCGTCCTGATATTGTGTGTTTTAAGTGTCAAGGGAAAGGGCATTTTCTTAGTTATTGCCCTGAAGTGAACAAGAAGAAGCGCACACTCGGTTTACCAGTCGACAGATCGACAATCTGCTATCATTGTCGCCAGACTGGGCATATAGCTAGAAACTGCACTGAAAGGCAGCATGGAAAGCAAGCTATAGCCCGATCAGCTAGAGCAAAAAGTGTAAGGATGATAGATAAGGATGGGAACATCTCATATATTTGCGGAAACTGTAAGAATTGGGGACATGTTGACTTTGAATGTGTCAATCCTCCTTCAACACAATCTGAAATAGTGTAAACCGAAGAGGGAAGTTCAGCAAAGATGCACACTACCAGGCAGGAAGTCGATAGTCCTCAATAATTCTGAATCTTGAACCAATCAATGTATTTGAAGAAATCCGTGTATTTTGTAATACTATCTTTTGTAATCCAAAAATCTTCTATGTACGTATTATAAAAGTATTAAACTATGAATGGTTTTGTACGGAAAGAAGTATTTTAGTGAAATAGCGTTTTGGGAAGGAAATTTATTTGTCGACTTAACTGTATGAATCAAACTAGTTTTGATGTAAATCTTCCATTTTAAGTTTAGACTAATGCCTAAAATAGTTAATGTGAAGAACGATTGAGTAAATAAATGGATTATAAGCATTTAACTTATAATATGGACTTTTGGTATATAATTGAGTTATATAAATTGAATTAAATTAATAAAGTAGATTTATAAATCGAAGTTTTATAAATAGAAATGGAATTTATAAAGATTGTTTATAAATTCGAAACCAATTGAATTTGATAAATGAAACATAGAAGTTATTAAAGGAGATATATTCATGATTTTGGACAGCGAATTATCCTTTAAGTTAAATATTGTGATAATAAAAGTTGGCTGAGAATTTTTCCACGATTTTGGACAGTGGATAATCTTTTAAATAAAATGTTAATTTTTTTTTTCCAGATAAGTTTCAAATACCAGAACTTGTTCTATTTTTTTTATTATTAATTTTTTTCCTCTCTCTTACTTAATAAAAATCATCTCTGCAATTAACTATCTTTAAAGTGAATCACTTAACTTCAAATACTTGAATTTAATTTTTTAAAAAAATGATGTCACATACATACAAACATTTTTTTTTTCATTAAGAGGTGGTAGCCTAAAAATCATTCTGTTGTATGATTTAGATTTTCAAATTATGTTTGAGAACCTGTACTTATAACAGGATATACATAAACATACATACCTACATATCAACTTATGTATTCAGACATGCAGGCAAGACAAATAACATTTCATCACCCATTATCAAGTGCCAACCACAACATCAAAATGTAATAGGTCAAGTTTGCTCACTGGTCAAAGAAGCAAAGAAATCTGGTTTTTGACATGGTTTACACTGTAAACCAAGATTTATAGATAACTGTGTTCTCTAAAGTTTCCAGTAAAAGAAAATTTCAAAACTTGCCTTGATTTTATTACTGGAAAACACAGTACAAATTTGAACAACTCAATCATGTTTATTTTTTTTCATATCCAATAACAAATAGAGAGGGGGTTTGAGTTTGGTATACGAACACTGTAAATCATGACTCAGAGAAACAGGGAAGGCGATACATCCCCAGGCAAAAGAAAACACAAGCACAACCATTTATTCACATGCAAGTGTCTTTCAAATAGTCATTCAAGCATTTCAAACAGCAGCAAATGATTGAATAAACAGGGGTTTACTCACAAGCATCATAGAAATAAATCAAAGGTTGAAAAGGTTTGCTCACAAGTAATTTCAGAACTAAAGTATTTATTTTTCGTACTACATTTTCCTTAAGACAACTTAAGACTGACAGGTAAAAGAGGAAATGATTTGGGGTTTTGAATTAGCTTGCAACTGAGAACGAGAATAGGGGAGGTTTACAGACACATATATACATCACATATGAACTGAAGTTCAAACAAACACATGTAAACAAAGTTTTCCACAACCAGATTCAAAAATCCATCACACGCAGCAAAACAAAACAAGCAAAGTTTTGATAGCATCTGTTCTCATCAGTTTAAATTTATTTACAGAGCAAATGGAAGCAAACAACACCCAACAACTATACATGCAGTGTCTGTTCTCATCAGATATGTATGTGAATCACTTACAAAACAACAGACCATAGCAACACAAATCATAGCATGTAACCAAGCACCCAATTCAAACAAATAATAAAAAAAAAACTTGAATAAGATTAATCGAGAGAAAAACTCACCTCTGTCGAAGCGAATTGGAGCAGTGGAGAACGATTCGCAAATCTCGAAGTCAACGCAAATCAATCATCAGAGAACGAGCGAGCCAAGCAACAACGAACTCGACCAACCGAGGAGCACGCGAGCGAAGAAATCGAAGCAGTGACGAAAGCCCTAATTTGGAAGCGAAGAGGAACGAACGATCGTGGCCGCCATTTTTATTTTCTTTCGTATGTTTTGTTAGGTTTAGGGTTGTGAACGAATGAATGGTAAAGGAGTGGGGGGTATCGGGTCGAAAAGAATAAGGCAGTGGATTTTTTTTTCTTTTTTAAAACTAACCATCCATTTATAGATTTACATAAATAAAGATTCTTGTATCCATATTATCTTTCTAAGTCATTAGTTTTGAATTTAAAATACAAATTCAATATTCAATTTCAACTCCAAAGTCAAATTTAAATTTTTATTCAAATTTTGTGACTTACTACTATAGTGTAAATTTGGTTGGATGAAAATAAATTAGATAAAGTGCAGTTTGGAATTTCTTTCTTTAGTAGCTTTAAAACCTGAGATTCAACAGAGGAGTGATTGAAATACTTAACAGATATGCACACTACCTGCATACAAATACATCCAACATGCAAACCAGAGTAACCTATATCAGAGAAGAGAATATACGCAGGCATTCATACATGATAAACTTAAAGCAAGTTTGCTCACAGTTTATGTTTTTGAAACTGTAAAATGTAACAGAGGTGGATATCTAAATATGCACAGACATGCATCTAAGCCATGATGCATTGTTGTGCATCCTCCTACCTACCTTTGCAAATTTGTTTTTAATCTGAACTATTACATTACAAATTTGAATGACACTGCAACTAAATTTATGTACAGGGAAAACAAAACACCACAAAGAAAAAGAAAAGATAGGAAACAATGTTTCCAGAAAATCAAACACAAGCCTATCATTCATTCAATTCAGAGCCATCACATTCACACAAGGATAATAAAATGTTAAAAAAAAATTAAAAAGGCTTCTCTGTTATATGCATTCAAACTGTACGTAATAAGATAAAAATTACAGTTATTAATGACTTGAATAAATGAACATGACAGTGTATAAGCAAAGATTTCAATTTACAATTTACAGGTCTACAACCCCAAGATTTAAAGGAAAAAAAAAAGATACATGCTTGAGTTCCCCTCTGTTTCTTCCTGTACAACTCCAAAGTGAGCAAACTCCTTAACCTTGTTTTATCTCTTAGTGTTTTGATTTGTCTTTGAAGTATAATATAAGTTATGCTTGAATGATTGTGTGAAAGTGCATTTCATGCCTCTCTGTATATACTTGACTGTATGCACACATGTTTTATCATCTCTGCCTTTAAAACCAGTAAACAAACCTTTCATCCTCTAATTCATTACTATATTGAGGCTAGTGAGTGAACCTATAATTTGCTCAAATTTCTTTTGCGTTGAATACCTGCATGAATGAGGATAGTTTTGCATATGGGTCAATGGTCATGTTTGTGTTTTTGTTTGCTTGAAAATATGGTTCCCTGTAACACACTGGTTTGAAGTGTAAAACATGTTAAAACCCAAAACTGTGCGCAAACTAACCTACTTAAAGTCTTAAATTTGTGTTATGCTTGTTTCTGTAAAGTAATAGAAAAAAATCGTTTGCATGTATTGGTCTGTGAACAGGTATATTGTAATTTGTTCTTGGTTTACAGGTTTAGCAATTTAAGAAAAAAATCTATATCTTCTTGTTTAAAAACAAATTCAAGCAACCTGAAGCAATCAAAACCAAAAGAAAAGGAAATTAAGATTTACAATCAGGAAGAAAAAAAAAGATTAAACTTGATCTTATGGTTGATGCTTGTTGAAGTAATTATGTTATAAATTTAAAAGAAAAATATTTTCAAAACTGTAAGAACAAAAGTTCAACTCAACAGAGCACAACTCAACAAACCAGGGAATTCCAGATTCAAAAAAAGAATCAAAGATTCAAGGAGTCACTTCAAATTAACCAAGATAAGAAAAATGCAAGCTTCCAGTCTCCCTCTCTGTTTCCTAATCTTAGTTTTCTGTCTTCAACATAAAGGTCAGCAAACCTTCTATTCTGAATCTGTTCTTGTTGTTTGTGAGCAAACTCTTTTGACCTGGCCTTCGAATTGATATGATGATTATGTTTGCATGTTGATAAATATAGAGATGATAATTCTGTTTAGCTGTGTGTGTATGTATATTCACAAATATACACTCTCTGTTAAAGTTGCAGACTTAAAAACCATTATAGAAATCTACTGTTCCCTATATATTCACTTTTAGGTTTCGATTTATAAACAGAAAAGGATTAGAACAATGTAAATTCTTTTTCAAAATTAGTTTTAGAGAAATTTATTTTGTAAATACTTTGGAAATATGTTTTTACAGTAGAAAATCATTTTTATCAGAAAATCAAATATTTTAAATTCTTGAATTGAATTAATAATCTGATTTATTATAGAAAATAATGAATTTAGAAATAGAAATCTTGATTTTTAGATTGGAAATTGATGAGATAATTTGGAATGAACTGATTGGGTTTTGTCGTCGTTCCTCGTCGATCAACACAATGATAGTCGCCGAATTCATTAATGAAGAAAGTTTAAGGACTACAAATCACTAGAAAATTGAGTGCATAATTTAACAATTATTGTGGTGTCTCGTCTGAGTTAAAGTAGGGTTTTGACGTTGAAAGAGTAGGCTGGGTTCTCGTGGCTGCCGCATCGTTGTGGTTAATCTGCATGCAATCGCATATGGAGGAATCAGGACGTGGTGACGTGAGGTAACCGTGGGTTGATCGGCATAGGTTCCAGCGAACGAGTTCGTCGATGCGAGTGGGTTTTTGGGTTGATAGTTTGGTTCCAGGGAAGATTGTTTGGCTCGATTCTGAATACTGGAAGGGATCAATGATCTGAGTGGTCTGAGGGTTTGAGTTGGTCGTCGACAACTCACTGGTGACGGTAAGGATGACCGGAATTCATCGAAGCACGTGTGCATGTGCACGGGTTATTTGGATGTCTGGTGATGGTGTTGGGTGATCGAGGAAGAAGGGTTGCTCGGGTATTAACTCGAGATCGATGGGGGGTTAACTCGAAGTGAGTGAGGAAGAGAATTTCTCGGGAACGATTCGGGGATTTTGCTGGGTTGACTCGGGTTTCTTCTGAAGGGTATCAAAGTTTAGAATTTGTAAAGCAAACAAGTTTATTTTTTTTTAAAACAACTATGTTAGTCAGGTTTTGTATGAAAGGTAAATTTGTTAACAAGTTTTTAAAGTAAAGCAGGAACAAGTTTTTAAGGTATAAAAAAATAAATTTAATTTTTCAAAGGTTATTTAAAATAAGACTTAAATAATGATTTAGAAATTAAATAAGATAAATAGTTTGTCTCAAGATAATTAGAGTCTTAATCAATTAAAGGGCCTTTGTTGATTTGCAATGAGTAATTACTTAATGAAAGTAATTAAAAGATAAATTACTTAATTAATTTATTAAAGGTTAATTTGTTAATGTGATTAATTAAAAGATAATCAATCAATGTAATTAAATAAAGGATAATTAATTAAGTGATGGAAGGATATTAATAATAAAAGGAAATTAATTAATATGTGTGATTAATTAATAAATGTGATTGATTATAAGATAATTTATTTATTTATGATTTAGGGTTAATTAATTAATAAAAGTAATTAAGAGTTAATTAATTACAAATTAAGGATAAATTAATTAAGATAATTAATTAAGAAATTGTTAGCGCCAAAATTGGTCACCAACACCCTTAGAAAGATTGTGTAGAGAGATTAATGAAGAAAACAAATTAAAACAGAGGAGAGTGCATAAATTAAAGTGCAGAAAGTAAGAACACCGGATTTATAGTGGTTCGGCGTAATAGCCTACGTCCACTTTGAAGTTGATCTTTATTTCTTTACTTTAAACTTGATAACAGATACAATCTGTTTCTAAGTATTTGAATACAATTGCAAAGTAAAATAAATAAGTCTTGGATGAGTCTTGAAAATGGCAGAGTCTCCTCAATGTTCTCTGAAATCTCATCTTGTTTTTTGTGCCCCTGCCCCTCTATTTATAGACGAAAGTGGGTTGGACTTCCCTGTGGCCTAGGTGGCCGAATAACTTGGTCCAAGTAGTTTATGTATGGTATGCCGAACCAGGGAGGCCGGACAAGGCATGCCGAGTCTTCCTTCTTGTACCGAATGAAGCATGCCGAGCCTTCCCTCCTTATGCCGAACGAGCCATGCCGAGTCTTCCATCTTTAAACCGAGCGAGGCGGGAGGTTGAATGAGAGATGCAGGTCGAATGGGGCATGAATGCCGAACGATCGGGGTTCGCTGAATCAAGCCAGAATGCCGAACCATCTAGGCTCGCCGAACGTACTTGGCCGAACGCATGTGGGAGGCCGAACAACCTTTCTTTTTTGGCCGAACGATCTTAATTGGCCGAACGACATTCAATGCCGAGCGTATCCTGGATGCCGTACGTGTCCTGGATGCCGAACGTGTCCTGGAGGCCGAACATCCTAACTTGGCCGAACGCTCTCCTGATGCCGAGCGCTACTTTGTGCCAAGCACTCCTTTCTGGCCGAGTACTAAGTTGCCTGGTCAATCCCTTGGGAAACACTTGCCCCCCAAAGTGTATTACGTGACCGATCGTGATGCACTTTGATTAAACCTTGGTCGTCACCCTTGAGGGTCATAAGGCTCCCTTGGCCGAACGCAGCAGGGAAGGCCGAACGATGCGTTACCCCGAGTGACTTTGTATGCCGAATGATCGAGCCGAACGAGATAAGTGCCGGTAGCATTTTGACCGGTAGAGCCGGTCAGAAACCCTTCAACTTCCTCTTTTCCCTTA
Source organism: Allium cepa (assembly GCA_030765085.1). Classification (NCBI taxonomy): domain Eukaryota; kingdom Viridiplantae; phylum Streptophyta; class Magnoliopsida; order Asparagales; family Amaryllidaceae; genus Allium; species Allium cepa. The sequence continues at coordinate 71,534,247 of CM060938.1, read as the reverse complement.
TAAAACCCGACCTCTTCTCCTTCTCTTTTCTCACTTCTTGCTTTTACAATTCCGAGCTCTCAAGCCATTCGTGCGATCAGAATTCAAGAGTTCCTCATAACTTTCCTACGCTCGATTCACGTACAAGGTACGGTCTTTTCACCCGTGTTCCTTTTCTGGCAATTTCCCATCGATTCGCATAGATTTAATGTTGGTAAGGACTCGAGTTCGATTTGGAGCGTTTCCAAGGTCGAGCGTCTAGAGGTAGGGAGAGAGAGAGCTAAATTCGAATGCCTGGCAGGATTTTTAGTGGGTGTTCGGTGGAGGAGAGGAAGGTATGGAGGATATGCGGAGTGTTTGGACTCGGTCATGATCTTAGTTGGCACGGCGTAACGATGGCCGAACAAAGGGGTTAGAAGGGTGAAGTGTGAGCCAGCGGCAAGGCCGGGCGTTGATTTGGCCGAATTGTACTCTGGCCGAACGTCACATTCTCAGTGCGAACTGAGCTTTGGCCGAACGATGGATGTAGGCCGAACAATGGCCTTGCCAAGCCATCAATTAACCGAGCAAACTGTCCTGCCGAACGTAGTTAGATGCCGAGCAAACCCTAATGCCGAACACATACACATGTCGGACATACCTAAATGCCGAACACTCTTAACATGCCGAACATAGCTAGGCGCCGAGCAGACCTTAATGCCGAACCCAAGTGAATGCCGAACAAACTATCATGCCAAACATAACTAGGTGTCGAACAGACCTAAATGCCGAACACAAGCAAATGCCGAATATACTTAACATGCCGACCATACGTAAATACCTCTAGTGTCTTACTGCAGTCGTTATTCCGAAGGCTTTCGGAGACGGTCAGCGATGACGGTTTTCGGAAGCGATGTTTTTAGGCTTGACGTTATATTAAATGCTTATGCACGATTGTTTGCACTAGTTCACACACCACACGGGGGGGGGGGGGGGGGTTTATCTGCGTTGTTAATTCTAACGTCGATCATTTTTCGAGTATAGTTCACACAGGTGCTTGGTTGGGTCTGCTATTTATTCAAGATGTCCAAAAGATCTAGTTCTGCTACACTTTTCGACAAACCTGGGCCGTCTTCTAAGCGAACGGTCCCCGACACAACTGACCCGTCAGTTTCTCCCGCTCATGACTGGGCTCCTGATACTTTGGAATCGTCGATTTTACTGGATGACCCAGTTGACTCACAGGCTTCGAGAGTCACTGAGGCCGCTCTTAAGCGGATATGTTCTATTCATGGCATTCCGTTTGCTGACGTGCTCGTTCCGTCGGGGCACGACCGCCCACATCTGCCCCCAGCGGGATATACGGTGTGTAGCAAGTTCATGTGCTGGGTTGGTAGCGTGCCACCTTTCAATCTATTCCTTTGCGACGTGCTGAAGTATCTGGATGTCGCCCCGTCTCAACTTCATCCAAATGGTCACGCTTTCATTTATGGCACGTACATGCTTTTCATGGCCGTCTTCTCCAGGCCTCCAACTCCCGGCGATATACGGTACATCTATATGACCAAGGAACGTGGAGAAAGCCCCTTTTACATGTTTCTTGAGCCACATCGGAAGTGCCAACTTTTCACTAGCGCGTGGAGTAGCAAATTCGCCCTGTACAAACAGGAGTGGTTTTACGTGCGCTGCCCCCAAGGCTTTGCGAGACGGTGGGTTGAAGGAAGTAAGTCCTTTCTCTGAGTTGATGTCCGTTCCTGATTGAGGTTGAACTTCTCCTAACTCATTGTTCTATTTTTTCGGATCACGTCCCACGTCCCGAGGGCCGGGGGTACTCCGATGCTGTCGACGCCATTAGAGATCTTCATGCTGAAGAGCGAGATATCCGAGTCCTCATTTCCAATGAGTCATTATCAAAGTTTGGTTTGCTAGCCCCTGGCCGTCGGGTTAGTCTTCCAGAGGGCGCCTCGCTTCCCAAGCCCGTACACGTCAGAGGGAAACAACTGCCTGAATCATCCGTTCGCCCTTCTCTTGAAGCTCCGGAAGAAGGGGAAATTCCAAGCGAGCCACCTGAAAAGCAAGGTGAGGATTTAGGCTCTGCAGCCGAAGTTCATGATATTGAAACGTCATCTTCCCCTTCGAAAGGGAAAAAGAAGCTGGCGTGCAAGTCGAGGAAGGAGAAAGTTGGTGGGACTTCCAAAGTTACGCCTATTCAGCCAGAGAAAGAGACTTCTTCACAGCGCGTTGAAAGTTCTCTTAAGGGCTTATCGAACCTCTCCATTCCCGACGACTTGCTCAACTATGATTTCAACGACCCGGAGCTGTTTAAGTTTCGCTCGCCCGTCAGGGGCGATGCGGGCGTCCCGGCCCCGATCCAAGGGGAAAAGACTCCCATTAGCAAAGCCACTGGTCCGTCGGGGGGTAGCACTAGGACACACACAGACACATGCATTTCACTTTGCACCTACTTTTCTTTCATCATTCTGCTCTTTCGCTAGTTCGCTATTGTTTGATTGCAGGTGACATGGGGCGCTCTCACGGATACGACCGCCTTCGCGGTTCGTCGACTTTACGCCAGTCTGGTCGGGACTCGGGCCTCGGGAAGCGCCGAGACAGAGACAATGACAGCGACCGAGATTATCATGCCCGGGACTCGTCATCCCGGAAGAAAACTTATTATCAGCCCGAGCACCGCCAGGAGACCTCTTCTTATCAGGAGCAAAGCAAAGACAAACGTGGCCATAAGAGGTCGCATTCTGATGCTCCCCGAGACCAACACTCTGACTCTTCTTCTACCCGGCACTCCCGAGATTCTCATAGGAAGGGCGAACTTTCAAAGCCGTCTCCTCCCGCTCCCGTAACAGACCCGACAGTGTCGGAGAGATTGAACGAACTTAAGGCTAAGTTTCCAAAGATTTGTTTTGATGGGTTAAAGTTCCTTCCGGCGATTCATCCTATTCCCGGAGATGTCAAACAAAATGCTATCGCATGTACCAATGACGTCTACGTGCAACATGACGCGTTCGTCCATCTGGCCGAGAAACTTTCTGAAGTCTCTATGGAGCGCCAGCACGAAATTGACCGCCTAAAACTTGAAGCTATTCATGACAGGGATATCATTAAGGCCCAGGATGAAGAAATTGCCGCCTATAAGTCCGAGCTTGAAGCTACTCGCCAGAGCGCTAAGGACACCGCCGAGGCTGTTTCCCGCCTTGAATTGACTCATAAGAATGAGCTCGATGAAGCGGTTCAACGGTGTGGGGCATTAGCTTTGGAGAAAGACTCCGTTCAGAAGGAGCGAGATGTGCTTAGTAGGCGAGTTAAGGTGCTCGAGGAGCAACTCAATAAGGAGAAGGAAGAGAAAGTGGCCGCCCAGGTTGAGGCACAGCACTATTGTGATGAGATCGTCGCCACCCGGCTCTTAAAGGGGAAACTTGAAGACGATCTCTCCAAAATCGAGGCACTAAGGGATGAGGCCCGTGAGGAAGGTAAAAGGGGAGCAACTGTCGACATCGACTCTCGCCTCGAGGCGGCCAGGGAAGAAGGCAGGGAGGAGATAAAGACCGAATTTGACCCGCTCATCGCTGAGTTCAATGCCTGAGTTCTCATGCATCGAGATCTAACTTTTCTGGGCGACGGCTACCTTGAGTCATTAGCTGAGGCATGGGAGACCCTGATTCAGATCAGGAAGGTTGAGAGCGGCGCCGACGAGGTCGACGAAGAAGCATTGATAAAAGAATTCCTGAGGGGGAAACAGCCTTCAGATTTATCGGCGGCTAAAGCCCTCTACAACAAAGGTTCTCCCTCCAGGAAAGGGAAAGAGGTGGCTACGGACCCTTCCGGCGTTGTGCCCCCAGTTCACGTGCCTACCCAACCGGCCAGTCGGTCGACACTTGACCCATTCGAGCAGCACGTTGGTTATGACCCGTAAGCTCCCGGGCTTGGCGTTCATGTTTTATCTCCCATCCCGGAGGACGGGACACCCCTGGCGACTGAGAACCCACCGGCATCTGGTGAGTAACCTCTGGGCTTCACAAAGATCTTTCTCGTTCCCTCAGAAGTTGTTGTGTTCTAACACTTGTTTATTTTCGTGTCTTCTGTGCAGGATGTTCGGACCCCGAGCCCACTCCGAGGAGCGATGCCGCCAAGGAGGTGGAGATAAAGGCGAGTGAGGCTACTCAAGTCGGTGGAGATCCTGGTCCAGATGCTCAAGTAATCGGGGCGCTGGATGAAGGCAAATCTGACTCTTCCTCGGAGAGTTTCGAAGTAGAAACCACAGGCGCCTCTGAGCACACATCCGACTTGAGCATGAAGGAACGGCTCGAGAAAGAGAAAAGATATACGATCTCAGTCAAGGTCGAGCCGCGTGAAGTGGACCTGGATGATCCTCTGAACAAACCATTGAAGGTCATTCTTCCTGGCAAGTCCCAGCCCATGGATGTTCCTCCTACGTCTTCGGTCGTCACCCCTCCGTCAGGGAAGGATTCCAAGAGTAAGCGCTCTGGGAAGGAACCATCCGGGAAGAAGTCAAAGAAACACAAGAAATGACCGTCGTCCCCGTTCAACGAGAACTAGTTTGAGTCATGTACTAATTTTTGTAGACTGTGTAAATAAGCTTTTTGCGAATAAAATTTGATCTTCACTTTTGTCTTCTCAAAAGACTTTTATTATTCAGTTTCTTTTATGGTTGTGATTGAAATCTAAATTGTTATGGGTAACTTAGACTTCTTGGTTCGTCTTTACATGGCTTGGGAGCTTCCCTGGATTTGATCAACCTCCACTTGGTGCTTCAAGCACTTAGAATATTTCGTAGCCCGTATGTTGGGGACTTGACATATCCAAGTCATTTGCGTCGTAGTTGCTATTCAAGGAACTCGGAGGTCTGAACTGCTTGTAATTAAGTCTATATACCGGACTTCGAGTACTCCAGTCCATGCTCCGGGAACTTGGAGATTTCGAGTCATTTGTATTCGAGTCCGCGCTCTAGGGACTTGGAGATTTTGGATCGTTTATACTCGAGTCCGCATTCTGGGAACTTAGAGTACTCCGGTCCGCGCTCTGAGGATTAGGAGATTTTGAATCGTTTATACTCGAGTCCGCACTCCGGGGACTTAGAGTACTCCAGTCCGCACTCCGGGGACTTGGAGATTTTTTGTCGTTTATACTCGAGTCCGCACTCTGGGGACTTAGAGTACTCCAGTCCGCACTCCGGGGACTTGGAGATTTTGAATCGTTTATACTCGAGTCCGCACTCTGGGGACTTAGAGTACTCCAGTCCGCACTCCGGGGACTTGGAGATTTTGAATCGTTTATACTCGAGTCCGCACTCCGGGGACTTAGAGAGTACTCCAATCCGCACTCTGGGGACTTGGAGATTTTTGTCGTTTATACTCGAGTCCGCACTCCGGGGACTTAGAGTACTCCAGTCCGCACTCCGGGGACTTGGAGATTTTGAATCGTTTATACTCGAGTCCGCACTACGGGGACTTAGAGTACTCCAGTCCGCACTCCGGGGACTTGGAGATTTTTTGTCGTTTATACTCGAGTCCGCACTCCGGGGACATAGAGTACTCCAGTCCGCACTCCGGGGACTTGGAGATTTTGAATCGTTTATACTCGAGTCCGCACTCCGGGGACTTAGAGTACTCCAGTCCGCACTCCGGGGACTTGGAGATTTTTTGTCGTTTATACTCGAGTCCGCACTCCGGGGACTTAGAGTACTCCAGTCCGCACTCCGGGGACTTGGAGATTTTGAATCGTTTATACTCGAGTCCGCACTCCGGGGACTTAGAGTACTCCAGTCCGCACTCCGGGGACTTGGAGATTTTTTGTCGTTTATACTCGAGTCCGCACTCCGGGGACTTAGAGTACTCCAGTCCGCACTCCGGGGACTTGGAGATTTTGAATCGTTTATACTCGAGTCCGCACTCCGGGGACTTAGAGTACTCCAGTCCGCACTCCGGGGACTTGGAGATTTTTTGTCGTTTATACTCGAGTCCGCACTCCGGGTACTTAGAGTACTCCAGTCCGTACTTCGGGGACTTGGAGATTTTGAATCGTTTATACTCGAGTCCGCACTCCGGGGACTTAGAGTACTCCAGTCCGCACTCCGGGGACTTGGAGATTTTGAATCGTTTATACTCGAGTCCGCACTCCGGGGACTTAGAGTACTCCAGTCCGCGCTCCGGGGACTTGGAGATTTTGAATCGTTTATACTCGAGTCCGCACTCCGGGGACTTAGAGTACTCCAGTCCGCACTCCGGGGACTTAGAGTACTCCAGTCCGCACTCCGGGGACTTGGAGATTTTTTGTCGTTTATACTCGAGTCCGCACTCCGGGGACTTAGAGTACTCCAGTCCGCACTCCGGGGACTTGGAGATTTTGAATCGTTTATACTCGAGTCCGCACTCCGGGGACTTAGAGTACTCCAGTCCGCACTCCGGGGACTTGGAGATTTTGAATCGTTTATACTCGAGTCCGCACACTGGGGACTTAGAGTACTCCAGTCCGCACTCCGAGGACTTGGAGATTTTTCGTCGTTTATACTCGAGTCCGCATTCCAGGGACTTAGAGTACTCCAGTCCGCACTCCGGGGACTTGGAAATTTTTTGTCATTTATTATAAGCGTTCGTACGCTAGCCATGATATCATAATCTTTAATTGCGCGTCATAGGAATATCATACGAAGAGACATTGGTCATTCATGGAAAAGATGGCTTCAAGACTTTATTGATGAAACATGCTAGATTATCTTATTACATGCCAAGAAGAAAGCATACTGGAAATAAATGCAACTACCGCATAAAGGAAATAGACTAAGTGTAATAACGCCGCAAATGCTCGCTGTTCCATGCTCGAGGGAGTGTCGCACCATCGACGGTCATTAGCTTGAAAGTTCCTTCTCCAAGCCTCCGTTCGATGAGTATGGACCTTCCCATGCGGGATTCATGTGCGAAGGGGTTGGAAAGACTCGTTTCAAAACGAGATCTCCCACACTAAAGGTTCTTGGCTGGACTTTTCCATTATAATATTTAGCGACTCGGTGTCTGTATGAGGCTACTCTCAAATCAGCTTCTTCGCGTTTCTCATCAATGAAGTCTAATGATTCCAATAGGAGATCCTGGTTTGATGCAGGATCGTAATAGGTTACCCGGTGAGACGGAATTTCAAGTTCTACGGGTATGACGGCTTCCGTGCCGTACGCCAGTGCGAATGGTGTATGGCCAGTCGCGGTCTTGTGGGTAGTTCTATAGGCCCAAAGCGCTGTTGGGAGTTCATCCACCCACTTGCCTCTAGCCTTTTCCAAACGCTTCTTCAATATGGACTTGATGATTTTGTTGACGGCTTCTACCTGCCCATTCGCCTTCGGGTGAGCAACTGCTGCGAACCTTTTCTCAATGCCATACTTCTGACAGAACTCTTTGAATTCCTTACTTTCGAATTGAGTTCCGTTATCTATTATGATGGTCCGTGGGAGGCCAAAAAGACATATGATATTTCGTACAACGAAATTAATGACTTTCTTGGTGGTGATTGTGGCCATTGGCTCTGCTTCCGCCCACTTGGTGAAATAATCGACTGCCACTATTGCATATTTCACGCCTCCTTTGGCTATGGGAAGAGATCCAATTAGGTCGATTCCCCACATTGCAAATGGCCAGGGACTAACCATTTGTGTGAGTCCCGTTGGTGGAGCTCTTGGAATCTTTGCATATATCTGGCATTTGTCGCATCTTCTCGCATAGTCTGCAGCATCCCGATTTACAGTCGGTCAATAATATCCATAACGGAGGATTTTCCTCGCCAAAATTTGCCCCCCGGTATGATCACCACATTCTCCCTCATGGACTTCTTCCAACACCCGTTTTATCTCGTCATAGGCCACGCACCGGAGTAAGGGGGTCGAGAATCCCCTCCGATACATTATCCCGTCTTGCATTACAAAACGCGAAGCCTTACGAAGGACTTGGCGTCTTTCGCTTCTTTTCTCAGGTAAGTCCCCGTATAGCAAGTATTGTTTGATCGGGGTCAGCCATGATCCCCTTTCGAGTCCGGTCTCCAAGACGAGATCTATCTCCATCATGTCTATACTTGGAGCAAGCAGAGTCTCGACAGGGAACAACCCCATCTGCTGTGCATCACCAGTACTCGCGAATTTAGCCAATGAGTCGGCCTCCCTGTTCTGTTCGCGTGGGACATGCGAAATGTCATAATATTCCAGGTTTACTAGTAGCTCCCGGACCCGAGCAAGGTAAGGAGCCAGTCTCTGTCCTTTCGCTTGGTAGTCTCCCCGTACCTGATAAACCACCAGCTGTGAGTCGTAGAAGATTTCGATGGACTTTACCCTTAGTTCATTGGCAAGTCTTAAGCCAGCAATCTAGTGCTTCGTATTCGGCTTCGTTATTTGTCGTTGTAAATTCGAGCTTCAAAGCGTAGCAAATCGATCGGTTTTCGGGAGTTACCAGAACTATCCCAGCTCCCGACCAACGGTCGTTAGATGCCCCGTCAGTGAACATCTTCCATCGGACAGGAGGGATTATTTTGTGATTTTCACTCGGTTCATCCGGAATGGTGAACTCAGCAACGAAGTCAGCTAATGCCTGCCCTTGGATGGTCCTTCACGGCAGGTAGATGATATCAAACTGGCTTAACTCGATGTTCCACTTTAGCATCCTACCGGAAGTTTCCGGTCGTTGGAGTACCTGTCGCAAGGGTTGGTCAGTGTAAACACTGATTGAGTGCGCCTGAAAGTAAGGACGAAGCTTGCGTGATGCAATCACCAGGCAATAGGCAAGTTTCTCGATCTTTGGATAATTCTTTTCTGCCCCCGTCGGTCGTTTACTAACATAGTACACCGGCCTTTGAACCTTGTCTTCTTCGCAAACTAGGGCTGTACTGATAGCGTGTTGAGACACAGCCAAATATACGTACAACGTCTCATGGTCTACTGGTTTTGACAACACTGGAGGACTTTCCAAGTGTCTTACCAATGCTCGGAATGCTTCCTCGCAGTCAGTCGTCCATTCGAAGATTCTCTTTCCTTTCTTTATGACATCGAAGAAAGGAACACACTTATCTGTGGCTCTGGATATGAATCGACTGAGCGCAGCTACTTTTCCGTTCAAGCTCTGTACCTGTTTTATGGTTCTAGGTGCCCGTATATCTCGGATGGCCTGGATCTTTTACGGGTTAGCTTCAATTCCTCGTGCATTCACAATGAATCCCAAGAACTTCCCTGATGCCACGCCGAATGAACACTTTGAAGGACTGATCTTCATCCCATAGTGCCTTAGTATATCGAACATTTCCGCCAAATCTTGAATGTGGTCGTTTGACTGCCGTGACTTCACAAGCATGTCATCCACATAGACTTCCATTGTTTTGCCAGTATGATCTTTGAACATTCGATTTACCAGACCCTGGTAAGTTGCTCCGGCGTTCTTCAGTCCGAAGGGCATAACTACATAGCAGTATAACCCAACATTTGTGACAAAGCTGGTGTGCTCTTGGTCTGGGATGTGCATCGGAATTTGGTTGTATCCAGAGTATGCATCCATAAATGACAATAACTCATGCCCTGCAGTTGAATCGACCAGTTGATCAATTCGTGGTAGCGGGAAGCTATCCTTCGGGCATGCTTTTTTTAAATCAGAATAGTCAACGCAGGTTCTCCATTTCCTGTTTGCTTTCTTTACCAACACAGGGTTGGACACCCATTTCGGGTAGAGGGCGTCGCGGACAAACCCATTGGCTTTGAGTTTATCCACCTCCTCTTTGAGAGCTGTAGACCTTTCCGGGTCCATGCCTCTCCTTTTTTGCTTCACAGGTACGTATTTCGGGTCTATATTCAACATATGGCTCGCAATTGCAGGGGAAATCCCATGCATATCAGAGTGTATCCAGGCGAAGACATCAAGATTCGCTCGGAGGAAATCAGATAGATTCTCTGCCATTAGGGGATCGAGCTGTGACCCAATTTTAAGAACTCGTGTCGGGTCGCTGTGGCTAACTGGAATATCAATTGTTAGTTCAGCCGGTGCTGCGTCTGGTTCCCTGGGTTCCCCTTTGTCATCTCTCGGATCTATGTCTCCAACGATCCGAGAATGTCGCCCGAGCCAAGGCTCGGGCGCTAATTGTCAATCATCAGAATTCGGGATGCGGACGATGCTGTCTGCAGTCTTTCCCTTTTCTCTGCGTTGGGCCTCTCTCAGCTCAGCCACGTAACATGCACGTCCGGTTGCTTGGTCGCCATGCACTACGCCAACTCCTTTGTCTGTCGAGAATTTCAGTGTGAGACACCAGGGGGCCAAGACTGCCCTGAAATCTGCGAGGGCTGGTCGTCCCAAAAACACGTTGTATGGTGAATCAACATCCAGCACTATGAATGGTAGGATTCGCACTCTCCTGCGTTCACCTTGTCCCAGTTCAACTGGTAACTCCACATATCCTACTGCGTCTGTGGCTGCGCCGTTAAAGCCATGGATTCGGGCTTTAGATGGTTTCAAATCCTTAGTCTCTAGCTTCATTTGGTCATACGCTTTCTTGAAGATGATGTTAACGGAACTTCCGCAATCAATTAGGATTCTCCTTACGAATGCCGGTCCGATGGTTGCGGATATGACCAATGGATCGATGGTGGGAGCTTCCACCTTATCTGCGTCTCTATTCCTGAATACAATATCGTCATGCATCGTGCGTTGCTGCTTTGCGAGAGTTCCATCCTCCACATTTGAACAGCACTCATGCTCTGTATGTCTCAAGGAATTAGCATATCGCTCCATTTCCTGCCAATTTTTATCCGCAGGATGAGGTCCACCAGCAATTGTGTTAATAATCAACCTTCCCCAGTTCGAGTAGGTTGCTCTGGTTGGTGTAGAGCTGGGCCACGTCCGGGGTCTGAAGTCTCTTGTCTTCCTTCTGGCGTATCTTTGACGAATTCCTGCAGCTTCTTCTACCTAATCAATTTCTCAATAGCGTCATGGAGATGCCTGCATTCGTCTGTGTTGTGCCCATATGACTCGTGAAAGCGGCAATACTTTCCAGTCCGCTTTTGCTCCTCTGTTGATTCCTTAGGGCGTGGTTTTCTGTATTGAAAAGTGTTGCAGGTCGATAAGTAGATGTTTTCAAGAGACGTATTCAGTGGAGTGTATTCGTTGTAGGTTGGCATCCTTGACTTCCATCTCCCCGTCTCCTTCTTCTTTCCAGGATTTCCACTTCCAGTTCCCTTAGACCGCCCGGGCTTATTTTGGATGCTGGCCCGAGTCTTTCCAGGGTTACCGTCGGTTGCTTTCATGGCGATGTTGCCCTTTACAGACTCCTGAATGGACCCTGGTGCCTTGTCTTTCCTTATCCACCGAGCTTCTTCCCTCCTTATGAACTGATGAGCCTTTGAGTAAAAACGTTCCAGCGTGGCTGGGGGCTTTCCTGCCAACCAATCTCCAAACTCAGAATCTAGATCCACTCCACGCATTACTACCATCAAAATTGCGTGGTCGTTGGGATTGCTCACTTCAGTAGCGGCAACATGAAATCTCTGCAAGTATACTTTCAGTGATTCTCCAGGAGCTTGGGTCACGCTCGATAAGGACATCACATCCTTGGGTCGAGTGGCGTGTATCCTGAATTGTTCTGTGAATTTCCTTGCTAATTCGTCGAAGTTTGAGATTGACCGTGGAGGAAGTATAGTGAACCACATGGTGGCAATTCCGGACAAAGTTATTGGAAAGCATCTGCACTTAGTTGCGTCGTTGGCCCTTACTGAATCCATCATCCATCCATACCTCATTACATGTTGTCTAGGGTCAGTTTTTCCTTCATAGGCGGGTATGGAGGGCATGTTAAACTTCCTTGGGTATTCAGCCTGTAGAATGGTATCTATGAAGGGAGTATGACTCTTAGACATTCCCCAATCTTCATTAGTCAAACCTTGATTCTCTCTCATCAACTGCCTGACCATAGCTGTCAAATCCGGGGTTTGAATGATAGGAGGAAGGTTGGGTTCCGCTCCACGGGCTTGATTTCTAGTAGAGCGATCAGTGGCACCTGCTTGGTCATCTTCATCCTTGCGGTGTCTACGCATGGGAGGTTCATCAGCTGAAGTTGAGCTATCATCTTCGGAGTAGGGGATAGGGCTACCTCCAGCATTCTGATGCTGCTGTTGAGCAAGTCGGGTCATGAGGTCAGCATTAACTTGCATTTTCTCAGCGAATTGCCTTCTGCTTTCCGTAAGCTCTTTTACCAAGTTATTCAATTCTGCTCGTGAAACAGCTTCCGCTTGGTTTTGGCTGGAGGTCCCCGTGCCTCAAATTGTTTGTTGATCGTTAGGTCAAGGTTGTTGAACACTAGCGGTTTCGCGAGCATCTACATTTTGGGAGGTCGATCTTGTTCGGGGTCTTCCCATGGTAGAGTCGTTGGCTGTAACTCTGAGTAGAATCAACAGATGCCTTATGAATAATTACGGATCTTCTTCGGGGGATTTATGCAATCCAGTAGCTACAAAGTAGATCCTCACAACCTGAGAATTCGACTCTCAATGAAAGCACCAAAATGTTAGAGCCAAAATTGGTCACCAACACCCTTAGAAAGATTGTGTAGAGAGATTAATGAAGAAAACAAATTAAAACAGAGGAGAGTGCATAAATTAAAGTGCAGAAAGTAAGAACACCGGATTTATAGTGGTTCGGCGTAATAGCCTACGTCCACTTTGAAGTTGATCTTTATTTCTTTACTTTAAACTTGATAACAGATACAATCTGTTTCTAAGTATTTGAATACAATTGCAAAGTAAAATAAATAAGTCTTGGATGAGTCTTGAAAATGGCAGAGTCTCCTCAGTGTTCTCTGAAATCTCATCCTGTTTTTTGTGCCCCTGCCCCTCTATTTATAGACGAAAGTGGGTTGGACTTCCCTGGTGGCCCCAGGTGGCCGAATAACTTGGTCCAAGTAGTTTATGTACTGTATGCCGAACCAGGGAGGCCGGACAAGGCATGCCGAGTCTTCCTTCTTGTACCGAACGAAGCATGCCGAGCCTTCCCTCCTTATGCCGAACGAGCCATGCCGAGTCTTCCATCTTTAAACCGAGCGAGGCGGGAGGTTGAATGAGAGATGCAGGTCGAATGGGGCATGAATGCCGAACGATCGGGGTTCGCTGAATCAAGCCAGAATGCCGAACCATCTAGGCTCGCCGAACGTACTTGGCCGAACGCATGTGGGAGGCCGAACAACCTTTCTTTTTTGGCCGAACAATCTTAATTGGCCGAACGACATTCAATGCCGAGCGTATCCTGGATGCCGAACGTGTCCTGGATGTCGAACGTGTCTTGGAGGCCGAACATCCTAACTTGGCCGAACGCTCTCCTGATGTCGAGCGCTACTTTGTGCCGAGCACTCCTTTCTGGCCGAGTACTAAGTTGCCTGGTCAATCCCTTGGGAAACAGAAATGATTTATTAATGACGGTGATTAAGACTTAATCAGTAGTAATTAATTACAATTAATCATTGATTAAAGATAAGTTATGAAAGTAATTATGTGGTTAATTATTTTAAACCACGCAATTTATTCATCTTAATTGTAGATGTTTGATTATTACCGAATGATGTGTGATAGATTGATATTTTGATATGTGATGTGATGCTATTTGATGCTTTGTGCTAAGCTGTTATATCTGTGATATATATATATGATTATATGAATATGCAAATCCTTTGACCCGTAAAACAACATTTGAATTTCGATGCGACAGGGAGTCGGATTCCAGTTGGTTATCCGAAACCCACATCGAGTCGTAATGATGGAATCTGTGATTATTGATGATGCTGCACTATTATGTAAAACCCCTGGACCACACTTATACACACACAAATATGGATTGCACGTGGAATTGGGTTAAGTCACATATTTTGAAAATAGTTTTAAAGATTGATTTTTTTGAATCCAAAATAGTTTTGGAATTAGAATTGAAAGCTTTTGAAAATGAATTTCAAAAAAAAAGTTATTTTGAATAACTTGATTGAGCTTTGAAATTTAAATAATTTGATTTAAATTTGAATTAAATATTTGGAAACAAATTCTATGATTTGGAAACAATGGTTTAAAAAAAAGTTATTCAACTTATAAATGGGTTTATATAGGTTTTTTTAAAACCATTTTTAAAGTGTTGTTTTGGGAATTTAAGTTTAACCCAAGATTTTAACTTGTATAATTGAACTTGGATTTTTCCGGAAACGAAAACTATATGTTTGTAATAAAAGCTTTCATATAAGAATTGAATTTCTAATTGGTGTTATTGGTATTTCAAGTTTAAAATGAAATGGTTTTCCAAGTCTTGAACAAATCTTTAGAAACAGGTTTGAAACCTATAAGTTAAATCTTTAATATAAAAAAAAATTGGATGAGTTAATCCTAATTGTAATGGGAATTGTTTTGAAATCTATGAATAGATCTTTGTGAAACTAGGTGAACTTTGTGAAATAAATCTTTTTGTTAAAAGATTTGAGATAGTAATTTGTTTGACCATTTGAAGGAAGGCTTTGGATTTTTAAAAGTTGTGACTTAACTAAAATCCCATATCCATATGTTTTCAAATTATTGCGCTCATTATTCGGTTTAGCCGGGGGAGGACCTTGTGTCATATAACCCATTTCGAATAATGATACGACGATATGGATAGCATTTGAAGACCGGTGGTGAAGACCGGATATTCCGAAAACGGAAAGATAACTCGTCGATTGTCTCTGCACTGGCTGATCCCCGGTATGGAGATCTCCATATGTGATGGGAAGTCCGGACGCGATTAGGGATTACCCGGATTTGCAAGGGCTTCTTCGAAAGTGCCTTCGGTTTTGTTCGAACCCGGAACAGACTTGTATGGTTGTATGTCCGACATTACACTTTGAGATATTAAATTGATATCTATCAAATACATTTCTGCTTGGTGGTGGAGAATTTATTCTCTTAGCTTAACACCCTTCTCTGAGACGTACGAGCTCAGAGGTTATGTAGTTGTCAGTGATATATTCCCAATTTGGTAGTGTGGCATGCTAAGTGCTGCTGTGTGTTGATGATCATTTGTTGATCATTTGTGATCAAAGCATGGCTTTTGTATAAAGCGTAGCTTTGTGGACGAGACTGCATCAGGACCTCACACCCTGGAAATGGTCAAAACAGGAAAGATGCGGCAAAGTTATGAGGGTCGTGCCCTTTAGGGTGTGTCATTCCCTTCTGCTAAAGGGTGGTATCATGGTATGGAGCCCAGATACTTACTCATGTGGATACTGCAGATCTATTACTTTGTGATTTCTTTGTGGTTTTGAGGCGCCTCGGATAAAGGTCCCAAAGGACCGGGGGATGGCATGCTCGAGTAGTAGTTACCTAGTTACAGAGGTAACCCGGCCTTGTGTTGGCAGAGATCCGGTTAGGTTCTCTGAACTGCACTTGCTTAGCTATGTGCATCGTGATTGGGAGTTTGAGCTATTGCTGGATTGGTGCTTTAGAGATGGAGATTACCGATACTGGAGTTCTTTATTGAAGACCATATTAGAGTTGTTGCTCCGCTGCTGTGTTATCTTATCTTTCCGCTGTTACTCCTTGTATCTCTGATAGTATTGATATCTATTTATCATTTCATCGTATCATTCTGTTGTATCATATTGTATCAAATGTTGTATATTGATATATGTTATTCTGTTTCATCCGCTGTGTTGTACTTAATGTGTTATAAGCTCCGGCGACCCAGATTTTACGTTTGGATAATCGGCATTTGAATACGAGTGTCGTATTCGGTGCTGATTTTTGAAGGTCGACTCAGGGTCGTTAGAATTGGTATCAGAGCTTTGGTTAAACTTTAACTATGGAGTATAACACATTAAGTAACTCATTAGAGATAGGGTAAAGTATACCCTAGAATGAATATATCCTTAAGATATCCGTTCGAATGCCTCAGTAAATTCTCTTACTATCCACTGATAGTAAGTTGAGTGCGAGAAGAGGACGAGATAGGGGACAGGGAAGTACCACTACAAATGGTCAATACCCTGCAACAGCGGAAACAGCTTTCTTCTCAAGCTCCTTTGATTCGATTCTAAATTCTTTCGATATCTTCTTGATAGCTCCAGAAAGAAGTTTGAGTGCGATGGTGGCCTTACGGATCGTTGTAGAAAATTCTTACTTCGTATCTTCATTCGTTTCTTATCAGCTTTTCAATCTAAAACTTTAATGAGTTGAAATTGAAATTGAAAATTTGAAATTAAATAAATTGGTGAATAAAATATGAAGCTAAATTTGAATTGTATCAATAAAACGATCTCGGTTAAAACCAAATTGGAAATTCTATCGTAATTTCGTGTGAATATCAAAGTCCGAAGAGGGACAAATTGAAATATATTTTGGAGCATTCCGACCTGAATTTGGAATCCATACCTAGTGTTTGAGAGATCGTAAAAGATTGAATCCATCTATCTATTCTCTGGTATACGATATGTTCTACGAACGATTAGTTATCCCTTCGAACTAATCAACGCCCTCGTATATTCGTAGACCGATGGACCCAAATATCTTGTGTAATATTATATGAGTTTGTTCTCATATTGTTGATATTCTGATTTGGTAAGCCAAATACAGAATTGATATCCAGTTTGATTTGGAAAGATATTTCTCCATATTTCATCTTTTCCATGATTGTCTCCCTTGCAAATTTCGAGGACGAAATTTATTTAAGGGGGGGAATCTGTAACGATCCCGATTTTTTTTAATTTAATTTAAATCAATAATTTAAGTGAATTTTAGAAAAAGATTGTGGGTTAATTTGAATTTTTCAAATTAAAATAGGATATTTGTTATTTAAACATTGATTTTTAAAATTTAACTATGGATTTGAAGTTCTATATTTAATACCTTATAAATAAAATAAAATAAAATAACATCCTAAAATTTGTCAATACTTTGTAACGATCCCCCGTTCTGACCGCTTCCAGCCGGTAATTAAACCAACTTGAAACGTTCAAAATGATGGATTGTTATTTAGTTTATAGAGTTTAAACAGAATCAGCCACAGAATCACAGAATAATAATAATAATATTTCACATAAATGAATTTCTTTCTTTTATACAAATATCAGAGTTTATACAATGCATTAAAAAAAAAAAAAAATTTACAGCGGAATATTTCTCTAAGTACAAAAATCTCCGAAAAGCTAAAGCGGTATCCCCCCTTCTCTCTCTAACTTCGCGGCCTGAAAATCTTCAAGCTGTAAAATACTCGGTCTGACCCGAGTATTACATTCAAAAGAAAATAAAACACGGGTCAGTCTAATTCAAACTCAGTTATTAGTGCATAGAAACAATAATAATTAAATAGCAATTAGATGACAGTCAAATATAAATTCACATATCCGACCCTTTTAATAAAGAAAATCGGATAACGGTAAATATAACACTTAACAGTGTTAAACAACAAATCTGTAGATTCAAATTATCGACGAAGATAGATGAAGGGATTATTAATGGAGATAATTTAGAAAAAACATCAAAATTGCCTAAACGGCAATTAACAACAAAATCATCAATTTAAATCAAATCAATTTAAATAATTGAAAAGTTACTTGAAAACATCAAAACCGATTGGCTGCAGTACACGCATGCGTGCACTGCCTCGCCAATACGGCATATGAAATACGCAAAGGATCAGTGGATCAAAAGCAAAAGAAATATCAATTAAAATAAATACTGTGTGGCTGCAGTGCACGCACGCGTGCACTGCCTCGCCACTGCAGCGTGAAATAAGCAAAAATCAGGAAATGCATAATGAAAGTTCTCACCCGAGCACAAGGTCAAACCCGAGTCTAAAACTGGATTCAACACAGGTGCAGTAAAAGTGTACAAACTCAAGCATTTCACAAAGCAAAAACTATATCTTCAATCAGACTGGAAACCAATTCAATACTGAACACAGGCAGGGTAAAAAGGGTACAACATGAAGTACAAACCAAACTCAAGACAATGGCAACATCACTACAGACAATGGCAACATCACTACAGACAATGGAAACATCACTACAGGCACTAGATCAGGGTGACAACAGAGACAAGCTCAAAATGAAGAGCAATGTCGAATGCAAAATTTAAACAGTTTTCTACGGGTTAATGAAAAATATCAAATATCAGATCAACCCAGGCATTAGAGCCATCCATAACTTAGATTTTTTTTAAAACAAGGTGTTTACTCACTTTGAATTATGTTGACAGAAAACAGGGAAAGGCAGAGACAAAATGTTTGCTTGGAAGTGATTCAAACCAGACTTATACATGAATGCGGTGACAACAAGATTCAAGCTCAAGTAAAATAAATAAAATAGAGATTGAAACCACACATTCCACTCAAGTGAAAACTGAATGCTACAAACACTTCCGATCAATGCATATGAACTGGATATAAATCAAAATACTCAACTCACCAAAATGCAAACTATGCAGTGAAACCAGAAGTGTACAAGTCCAGATACATACAAGCATCGTGTAGCAGTGCAACACGAAGTCATGGACAGCGACTACAACCTAGATGCAAACTCAATGAATCAAGTGGACAATGTTAACAAGACCACATACAGGTACATCACTACAATGTACCCAGTATACAACTCAAATTAAAAAGAGAAAAGCAACTGACAACAATACACAGTGCCTATATGAATTTTACCAAGACTCAAGTGCAGCCTCAACATAACTGTATGAAAGCTACAAAATGACCAGAACAACCAAATAGTGAATTAAAAATGTCATTGACCAAAGAATGGCCTAAGACAAGAGAAGTGCATCTCTCCTAAATGTTCATAAATGCTTGCAACAAATGGTGCAAATACAATCTGCAGCTATACACTATGGCATATGACCAGAAACAATGCAAATGAGACCAAACAAACAAGAATTCACAATGCAAACTAATGCACTAAGCAAGTGGCAGCAGTATAAAGCTTCAACCAAACTGTTCAGACTCAAAAACCCAATATAATACATCACAGTCCAATATGCTATGGACAGTGGAAAACTTAACCCCAAGCTCAACAAATTGAAATGCAAACTGTATCAACATGATACAGTAACAATATGAAGTCTGAAAAATACAACTTCAATGCAAACAAACCAAAGGAGTGGACATCAACACAATAAAAACCAGTATGGAGTGATACACAGTGATTAAGTGATCTGCAACTATACCAAAGTGAAGACTTAAATGGAACCTGACTAACAAGCATACCATGTAGGTTCAACAAAAATCAAGACACAAGGTAATCAAGTGAAATGGCCGAGATCAAAAACTGACAATGGTTCAACTGTAAAGATTCACTGTAACAGTTTAGTTTTTTTTTTTTGAAACATTATCAACCACCATCACGTAAGCATGGCTGTAAAGACATAATGGCAACAACAGCAAATATAGTCGAACAAGTTCAACACCAAAAGTCAAGTGGCCGAAGTCAAAAGAAAATCAAGCAGTGGTGACCACGGTATCACAATGGTGCCGTGATGACCTGACTACACAAATACATGGAACTCGGCAACAGTCGACAGTGAAAACTGAAAACCGAGGCATGGCTCCAGTCAATTGAAGTTTCATGATAATTATCGAAGTCAACATAAATCAATTGCCAGAAATTCGAAACAAGTGAACCCGGAAATCATCAGCACATCAAAGAAATTTATAGAATCAAAGTGGAAATTCCACAATTTTAAGGCCGCGAAAATCAGTTAGTCAAGCAACAAAACATGCATTTGAACAAGCTAGCAGTCACTAAAGGCTTGAATTGGATGTGAGTGAAGGATTCACTCACCTGGTTTTCGAACTTGACCAATTAGAAGCGGCTGAGCATCTCAGAGACGAGCGACCATTCGAGCAGGAAATCGCCTTCGACTCGAGCCATTGAAATCGGCATCAACTAAATACTCAAAACCCTAATTTTTGAGGGACGAACGAAAAGGAACGAACTGTTGAGTCACAGCTTCTATGAAGATTTTGATTGCTGACAACAATATTAAAGCGATCGACAAATCAAGACGTACATATGGTACTCTAGATTATAGGTTGATTATTTGATGTTATAATAGTAATAAAATTGTCAAAATCTATCCTCAAATAATCATGCACAAAATATAATATACATATATATACACATTTATATAGGTTGTGCACTTTATTGTGCAACTTAACAGAGACCGGTCGACCGGTCCAAAAATGAACGGTCGACCGTTCCTGTTGAATGTGCACAATAAACGTGCACACATGCACATAACGACTATATTTTTAAAAAACCTGTCTACCGGTTAGTTTTTGACCT
The DNA here is from genome assembly GCA_030765085.1 of Allium cepa. Lineage (NCBI taxonomy): Eukaryota > Viridiplantae > Streptophyta > Magnoliopsida > Asparagales > Amaryllidaceae > Allium > Allium cepa. The sequence continues at coordinate 71,513,964 of CM060938.1, read as the reverse complement.
GTCGACCGTTTTTAAACAGAGAGCAACTTCTTCCAAAAGACACATCTTTCTTCAATAGTTGCGTCTCTTCTTCTTCATCAATGATCATAACTTTTGACTGCAACTTTTCACCAAGGGTTATAACTATTTTCTCTCTATAAATACACATCAATATCATTGATTAAAAAAGAAGTTTTATTAAGATTATATATGCTCTCTATCTATTCTTTGAATTCACTTGCATTCAAAAAGCTCTAAACTACTTTCATTCCTTATTGAATCATTGACACTATCTCATATATTTTGATTCAATAAGCAATATAAATTCCATAATCTTCACAAACATCATTCACAATTTGAGGATAAGATTATAGGAAGAGTGTACTACAAGTGACAAATCCGTGTTTACAAGAGCACAAGTTGTCAACAACAATTGTAATTGTTTTTTGTTGAAGTCCTCAGTATTGTAAGAAGCAAGTGTTGAAGTCCTCAGTATTGTAAGAGGCAAGTGTTGAAGCCCTCAGTGTTGTAGAGGCGTGAAATCCCGTTCGGCTGTTCGGGTAATTGTAAACCTGTTCCTCCGGGTGAAGCGAGGTTGTAATTAGTGAAAATCCAGATAGTAGTCTGGGACTGGACGTAGGACGGTGCTCCGAACCAGTATAAAAATCTCTGGTGTGATTTTTCTATTTTTTTTTATTTACAATGCTATTATCATCTATTTCTGCATTTGTATTGTAATCCATATTATACGATCCGTGTATACTATATCAGCACATATAATTGTATACACACCTCACTTTCAATTGGTATCAGAGCACGGTCATCATATAACCGTAACACAGTTATTTGATATATTCTTGTAATATGGCAAATAACGCAAGTACTAGCACTCAAAACACCACTTACACAGAAGGGCAATCGACACAAAGACCTCCATTTTTCAATGGTCTTAACTATAGTTATTGGGCAACACGTATGTCATTCTTTATGCAATCAAGTAGCTATGATGCTTGGAATGCTACTCAAAGAGAAATAGTGAATCCAACAACTGATTATTCAGAATGGACTGTGGCTGAGAAAACGGCAGCAGCCGTAAATGCAAGAGCAATAAATATGTTGTTCTGTGCATTAGACCAAAATGAATATAATCGTGTTAGTATCTGTACTACTGCATATCAAATTTGGCAAACGCTAAAAATCACTCATGAAGGTACTAACAAGGTTAAACAAGCCAAAATAGCCATGCTGAAAAGTCAATTTCAAAATTTCAAAATGAAACCAAATGAAACAATCAATGACATGTATTCACGGTTTCAAACTATTCACCATGCACTTATTGGGTTAGGACAAAAGTATTCCGATTTTGATGTTGTTTCAACAGTCCTACATTCTCTGACTAATGAATGGGAAGGAAAAGTATTAGCAATTGAAGAAGCTAATGATCTTTCCGTCATGAAGCCAGATGAATTGATAGGAAATTTAATGTCCTATGAAGCAAATTTGCAGGCTAGAAAAGAACAGAAAGAAGAAAAGAAAAATGTAGCATTTCATGTTGAGAAAGATGAAAATGAATCAGATTCTGAAGATGAAGATTTGGCGTTCATTGCTAAAGGTTTCAAAAAATTCCTAAAATATCGAAAAGCCAGTCGCTACAATAAAAGGAAACCTGGATCAAATAAACCATCTTCATCTGCTATAGAATGTTTCAACTGCCATAAAAAGGGACACATGCAGAAGGATTGTCCAGAACAAAAGAAAAAGTCAGAAAATGACAAATTCAAATATAAGAAGGACAAATCAAAGAAACGAGCCTTCTCAGTAACATGGGATGATTCAGAGTCATCTTCATCAGAAAGTGAAAGTGATTCGGAGAATGAACAAGCTAATGTTTGTTTTATGGCAACAGAAGATGAGGTACAAATTCCTACATTTGATGAATTACTTGATATTAATGCTGAATTGATAGTCAAATATAAAGACTTAAAACGTCAATTAAAAGTAGTCAAAGCAGATTTAAGTAAAGCAGAGTTTGAACGAGATTTGTTAAAAGATGAGAAGAAAATATTAGAAGAAGAACTTGAAAATATTCAAGAATCATCATCTAATGTTGACTCTCAAATATCTCTTTTGAGTCAAGAAATAGAAGCTCAAAAAGAGAAAAATAACGCTCTCACTACTGAAAATCATGAACTTAAAGCAAAAGTCAAAATTCTAGACCTAGAAAAAGCTAGTTTACAAACAAAATTTGATAACATTACTCAAAATATTTCTAACTTTAACAAAGGTCGAGAAAATTTGACTAAAATCATTAAAAGTTCACAATCTATTTCAGATAAACAAGGTTTGGGATATAACAAACATGAAACAAAAAAACATCTTAGAAATAAAAGGAAGAAGAAAGTACAAAAAACTGAAGCTAAGAAAAATCTTAGTTTATTATATTTCAAACCAAAACCAGTTGTGAAATTTCAAAAGAGAAATGTCAAAACTATCAAAATATGGGTTCCTAAAACAAATAATAACTTGATTAGGAACAAATACATTCAGCAATTCATGAATAATGTACATTTTAATAACAATTATATATATAAAGGGGATACCGGACCCAAATGGGTTTGGACTCCTAAGACCTAACTCTTAGGACCCTATAAAAAGTGGGTACCATGAACTTAATTCTATGTTTGCAGGTCCCACTGAAGAAAAGAGGAAAGTGGATATTGGACAGTGGTTGCTCAAAGCATATGACGGGAGACAAGAGCTTACTAACAAATATTAAATACTCAGATGGTGGCTCAGTTACTTTTGGAGACAATTCAAAAGGTTATATCATCGGCAAAGGCGATGTGAGCAATTGTGGTACATCTAACTTACCTCTTATTACTAATGTCATGCTAGTTAGAAATTTAAAACACAATTTACTTAGTATTAGTCAGTTATGTGACAAGGGTTTTATAATTTCCTTTTCAAATAATAAGTGTAGTATTTTAGATAAAGACCATAATTTGGTTTTTGAAGGTTATAGAGACAGAAATATATATATTCTAAATATGAATATTAATCATAATTCAGATATGTGTCTTATGGCTAATGACAATGATCCATGGCTATGGCACAAACGTTTCTGTCATATAAACTTCAGAACTATTGACAAGCTAGCCAAAAACAATCTAGTTAAAGGACTACCCAAAATGAGTTTTAAAGTTAACAACATTTGTGATGCATGTCAATTAGGAAAATTGACCAAATCATCATTTAAATCCAAGAAAGTCATATCAACATTACAACCGCTTGAGTTACTGCACATGGATTTATTTGGACCTACTAGAGTTCAATCAATAAATCACAGTCAATATGTGCTTGTAATTGTTGATGATTTCTCTCGTTATACATGGACAATTTTCTTAAAAAATAAAAGTGATACTTTCGATCATTTCAAATCTTTCATCAAAAGAATTCAAAAATCAAAAGGGATTAAAGTTAAAAATATAAGAAGTGATCATGGCGGAGAGTTTGAAAATAATGAATTTGAACATTTTTGTACAAAGAAAGGTATATATCATAATTTTTCGTTTCCCAGATCTCCACAACAGAACGGAGTAGTAGAACGAAAGAACCGAACTTTACAAGAATGTGCAAGAACATTATTAAATGGAACCACCTTACCAAAACACTTCTGGGCAGAAGCTGTTGCAACTGCCTGTTATGTTTTAAATCGTGTGTCCATAAGACCTCTTACCAAGAATACCCCTTATGAATTGTTTAACAAAAGAAAGCCCAAAATCTCATACTTCAAAGTTTTTGGTTCTAAGTGCTTTATTTTAAATACGAAAGACCAGCTTGGAAAATTCGATCCAAAAGCCGATGAAGGAATATTTGTCGGTTATTCGGAACGAAGTAAGGCCTATCGAATATTTAATAAACGAACCAAAACTATTGAAGAATCACTTCATATATCTTTTGATGAAATCTATCAGCATCCTCACACAATATCAGATGATGACGAATCAATAGTCATTAATAATCCAATCATCTCAAATACTGATTCTGACTCAGAAGTAATTATTGAGAATACTCCTCAAATATGTGAATTACAATCACCACCAAGAATATTAAGAGACCATCCGGCCCAAAATATAATAGGTGAAATAACATCACATGTCAGAACAAGGAGTCAACTCAATCAAATGGGTCATGTCGCTTTTCTCTCAAATATCGAACCCAAGAATTCAAAAGAAGCTGCTACAGATGATTACTGGATCATTGCCATGCAGGAAGAACTAAATCAGTTTGAGCGCAATGACGTTTGGGAACTTGTTCCGAGACCAACTGATCAGTCAGTAATTGGTACTAAATGGGTCTATAAAAATAAGGCTGACGAACAAGGAAATATCACCAAAAATAAAGCAAGATTAGTAGCACAAGGATACAATCAGGAAGAAGGTATCGATTATGAAGAAACTTTTGCACCAGTTGCTCGACTAGAAGCTATTAGAATTCTATTATCTTTTGCTTGTTATCATAATTTCAAACTTTATCAGATGGATGTCAAAAGTGCTTTTCTCAATGGATTTATCAAAGAGAATGTCTATGTCGAACAACCACCTTTATTCGTACATGAAAAATATCCTGACCATGTGTTCAAACTTAAGAAAGCTCTGTATGGTTTAAAACAAGCACCTCGTGCTTGGTATGAACGTTTACGTAGCTATCTTATTAATTCAGGATTTGAAATAGGCAAAGTCGATCAAACTTTGTTTATTAAACATTCTCGAAATGATATTCTGGTTATCCAAATATATGTAGACGATATCATCTTTGGTTCAACAAACGATAAACTCTGCAAGGAATTTGCAAGTATTATGACCAAAGAATTCGAAATGTCTCATATGGGAGAACTATCTTATTTTCTTGGACTTCAAATCAAACAACTTTCAAACGGTATTTTTATCAATCAAGAAAAATACTGTGAAAATCTTATCAAACGCTTCGGATTACAAAATACATCTGGTAAACCAACTCCTATGAGTACAACTACACATCTTGAAAAAGATGAAAGTGGTAAGAATGTTGACCAGAAATTATATCGAAGCATGATTGGTTCTCTTCTTTATCTTACAGCTAGTCGTCCAGATATATTAATGAGTGTTTGTTTATGTGCTCGTTTTCAAGCCGATCCAAAGGAATCACATTTACGAGCAGTGAAACGTATAATTCGTTATCTAAATAATACCAAAGATTTTGGTCTTTTCTATCCAAAAGAATGTCCATTTGAATTAGTATCATATAGTGATGCTGATTTTGGTGGCTCACGGACGGATAGAAAAAGTACAAGTGGTACGTGCCATTTTATTGGAAAATCACTTGTCTCTTGGTTTAGTAAGAAACAGAATTGTGTTTCACTATCAACATGTGAAGCTGAATATATATCAGCGGCTCTCGCTTGTACTCAAGTACTATATATGCAACAAACACTTCAAGATTTCGATATACATTTATCGAATTCTATTATATACTGTGATAACACGAGTGCAATAAATCTCTCTAAAAATCCAGTAAATCATTCTAGAACCAAACATATTGATATCCGTCATCATTTCCTTAGAGATAATATTGAAAAAGGTAATATACATCTTGAATATGTTCACACTGACAATCAAATAGCCGATATTTTCACTAAACCATTACTTGAATCTAGTTTTATTAAACTACGAAGAGAGCTTGGCTTAGTATCTCGGAAAGATCTAGAATAGAATAAGTAACCTTCAAACTTAGGCTATATATTTTTCAAATAATTCTTAAATTTCAGCCTATAACAAACTATACCTATTTTTATAACTTTTTTTTATCTATCATTGTTTTTGTTTACGGCTAATTATCTCTAACAAATCCTATCCTCAAGTTCATTGGCAAACTTTTTTCTATATAAACGTTTGAAAAATACACTTTCATTCATTCACCTTCTTGCTGAAAATTATAAATCACCTTAAACAAGCTACCATGGCACACATTTGCGACAAATGCGCAGAGGAATCTCATATTTCTATCACAAGCTCGGAGTCGGAGGAACAATATTCTCCGATTACACCGAAACAAAGGCCGGAATGCCCTCACCATTGTTTTCGCACACCTGGCCATACTCCAACATCCAAGCGTGCAAAGAAAGCACTATTCTGCTCTCCGCGCACGAAGGCGCAAATCGATGAAATTCATCACTACCAAAAGCATCAAATCGATCTTCAACGACAACTACATTATGGTCAAAACCTACTATACCATGAACAACAACGTACTTCAACTCGTTTATCCGCTTTAGAACGAATGGCTTCATTCTTCTGCGGTTCAAACAAACACGATGTTCATGAACCAATGCCGTCAAGACCATCGACTTCAACAACTCCAAACTCTTGGGATAAAAACTATAACGAGAATGAAGGAGCTCGATATAAGTGGAGTCCGTGGGCTAAACGCATTGAAAACGACAAGAACTCTAATAACAACTCACCTTCTCATTAGAATTCCATAATGTATATTATTTTGCTTTCATATATAATTCTTGTAATACAGTATATTTTTGCAATAATAACATAATATATAATATATTCATTCGACTCGTTTTCAAAATTTTTGCCAAATTCTGCATTTTTGCACACAGAGCCAAACCGGTCGACATCCTGAAATATGACCGGTCGACCGTTTTGCTCTCTGGTTGAAAACGGTCGACCGGCAATACACAGGCGGTCGACCGGTCGGCAGTTATTTTTTTTTTATACTTCACGTATATATTTTTGCCACCAACCCTCTTTACTTTCTACTCTCTACTGAAATTTTTCCCATTTCCAAACCCTAGTTCATATTCTCAAGCTTCACAAACTCTCAAATTCTCTTCAATGGCTCCTCCTCAGAAAAAATCAAAGAAAAGAGCAACATCAGAAACTTCTTCTCTTACTCTCTCTGCTAGAAAATGGCTAGAATCTCCGGTTGCAGTAACTAGATGGAATCAAATGACAAATTACAAATTCCATCCAGGCTCATTCATCAAATTCGACGATTTCACTGCATACGGTATTCAAAGATTAGCAAATAGATCTCGTATCTCTCCTCTTATTGATTTTTCTGTAAATAGCGTACAAATTAATCATTTGATGATTAAGCTATTTTATGCGAATATGAATTTAGAGGAATATACTCCGGAAAATCCAAATGGAGTTATTTGGTCAGTAGTATGTGGCAAACGAATCTATCTCACTTATGATAGAATTGCTTCTATTTTGGGAATACCGAATAGGGGTGAAGAGTTTTCATCGACATTTTGTGAAGTTTTCACCCGGAATAGTACGAGTCATAAATTTATAGAAGATGATAGTAACGGCACCAAATCGATTGGGCTACGAACGACTGCAAGGTTGTTACACCATGTCCTAATGCACTCTCTATTTCCTCGATTAGGAAACTATGATGCCGTTTACAAAGAGAATTTCAAGGCTCTTTATGCTATCTACGATGATATCGAAATAAATTGGGTTCACATGATTTTCGATGAAATTCTTAAGGTAAATAACTCTACTCGTCCACATTTCTTCTATAACGAGTATATTATGCGTATGTTGCTTGCATGTGGAGTCACACCCCCGGATTCGGCATATTCTACACCAAAGTGTATTGACTCCACTACTATCAAACGGATGAAGCTTCCTCCTCCATATGTTCATATTATGCCATTCGAACAATGGCAACAACGCGGTACTCAAGAACAACAAGCTCCACCATCTCGTCGTCGTTCTGAAGATGTTAGATTATTGAAATCTAAATCATCTACAAGAGAATCTCTTGAAACCATCGCTCGGAATCAATTTTTACTTGAATCAAGACTAAAACGAATGGATTCGAAAATTGATAGACGATTCAATAAGGTAAAGTCATTCTTCGGCGCTATATGGGATGCTATATCATGTAGCACATCCGTCTCGACCCAACATCAAGACCCCGGAAAACGTCCGGCTCCTCCAACTTTTACTTGGTCGACATCCGAGGAATCCGGTGGTACAAGCGGACAAGGTCGTGGGGACAATGACGATGACGATGACGATGACGACGACGATGATGATGATGATGATGATGAGGAAGAGATTCAGTCGGAATGAAGTTAGTTTGTTTTTCTTTTCATTTCTTTAAAAACATATATGGCACTTGTACTAAATAGTGTCCATCTTTTTATTCGTAGTAGACTATGACTTGCATTGTACTTCATCAAAACATCCTGTGTTTGAATGTATGCATTGTTCTCTTTGGTTTATATTTTCTATTGTTTACTCCTTTTTGTCGATGACAAAGGGGGAGAAAGGTGCTAATAATTGTTTGCAGGATGAAAGAAGCTAATAATTGTCTGCAGGAAATCACATATTCAGGGGGAGATCCTATACTTGAGTTTTTATATTGTCATCAATCAAAAAGGGGGAGAATGTTGAGTCACAGCTTCTATGAAGATTTTGATTGCTGACAACAATATTAAAGCGATCGACAAATCAAGACGTACATATGGTACTCTAGATTATAGGTTGATTATTTGATGTTATAATAGTAATAAAATTGTCAAAATCTATCCTCAAATAATCATGCACAAAATATAATATACATATATATACACATTTATATAGGTTGTGCACTTTATTGTGCAACTTAACAGAGACCGGTCGACCGGTCCAAAAATGAACGGTCGACCGTTCCTGTTGAATGTGCACAATAAACGTGCACACATGCACATAACGACTATATTTTTAAAAAACCTGTCTACCGGTTAGTTTTTGACCTGTCGACCGTTTTTAAACAGAGAGCAACTTCTTCCAAAAGACACATCTTTCTTCAATAGTTGCGTCTCTTCTTCTTCATCAATGATCATAATTTTTGACTGCAACTTTTCACCAAGGGTTATAACTATTTTCTCTCTATAAATACACATCAATATCATTGATTAAAAAAGAAGTTTTATTAAGATTATATATGCTCTTTATCTATTCTTTGAATTCACTTGCATTCAAAAAGCTCTAAACTACTTTCATTCCTTATTGAATCATTGACACTATCTCATATATTTTGATTCAATAAGCAATATAAATTCCATAATCTTCACAAACATCATTCACAATTTGAGGATAAGATTATAGGAAGAGTGTACTACAAGTGACAAATCCGTGTTTACAAGAGCACAAGTTGTCAACAACAATTGTAATTGTTTTTTGTTGAAGTCCTCAGTATTGTAAGAAGCAAGTGTTGAAGTCCTCAGTATTGTAAGAGGCAAGTGTTGAAGCCCTCAGTGTTGTAGAGGCGTGAAATCCCGTTCGGCTGTTCGGGTAATTGTAAACCTGTTCCTCCGGGTGAAGCGAGGTTGTAATTAGTGAAAATCCAGATAGTAGTCTGGGACTGGACGTAGGACGGTGCTCCGAACCAGTATAAAAATCTCTGGTGTGATTTTTCTATTTTTTTTTATTTACAATGCTATTATCATCTATTTCTGCATTTGTATTGTAATCCATATTATACGATCCGTGTATACTATATCAGCACATATAATTGTATACACACCTCACTTTCACGAACGATCGTGGCCGCCATTTTTTTTCTCTTTCGTGTGTTTGAGATTTAGGGTTACGAATGAAAATACAGAGGGAATCGAGTATAGCCTTAGATAATATTACAGCACTAAGCAAAACCATGGGCTAAGAAAATTGTAAAGCCCACCTAATTCCTTAATCAAATTATTAAAGAATTATAACTCAATTTTTTTAGAGGAATTTAACCGTTTAAAATTCCAACAGCAATTAGGCACAATTTATAATTGTCATTCCCTCATTATCTAGATATTAACTCAAAACAATTTATAAAAGAAACCATCTCTTTATAAATAAACAACATAATTTATTTGAATTTGGAAAAACTCAAATCGATTAACCAATGAATCTCACAATTTTAAATCAAGAATTAAATCAGTTATCAAATGAAAATAAATTAAAATTCGGAATCGTTACAGTCGAAATTTTTTCTTTTTTTTCTTTTTTTTTCTTTAGTAAGCTTCTTAGATATATATTTGTTTGAAGTTCAACTATCAAACATAAATTTATATTAATATGTTTTACAATTAGATTTTTTTATACTTGTATTTTGTATTGATAAAATTTATTCCATTTTATTTAAGTTAAAGAAAAACGCCATTTAAAATTATCCACCAATTTATTAATTTACATAAATAAAAATTCTTAAATCCAAATTATTTTTTCTAAGTCATTAGTTCGAATTTTTAAATATACTCCAAAGTCAAATTCAAATTTTATTCAACTTTCAATAGATTAAATCTTTAAAATTTAATCGCCAAATTCATAGTTATATTGGGAATTCAATTCAAACCATCATTCACATATTTAAAATTAATTAAATATTTTCAATTTGAATTGTTAAAAATTCAGGGTCGTTACAATCTTCCCTCCTTAAAAGAATTTCTTCCCGAAATTATAAGTTAGGAAAAATGATTGTTAAAATCTCACCGATATTTATACCCTACACAATTGTACTAAGCTCGAAACTTATTAAAAATAAATATAGAATTCATTCCATTTATTTTATCTCACTAGCTTTGTTCATTATCTCCTTTGTTCATTGATTTCTACAATCAAGACGCAAAGGTCTTTTACCAAAATTTTCAACTTAAAAACTCAAATTTAAACTTGAAATTCTTCATGTTAGAGATTTGCATATTATATCTTTTCCAAAGCTGTGGACTTTCAAAATATTTCAAAAATCCTCTTCCTTAGTTTATTAGGTCGGAATTATGTAATTTAAATTTCAGACTATTGATTTACTATTTAAAGTTTGAAAATACTTGCTAACTCAAAATTTAACAAGTCTATCGTCGTTCTTACAGACATTAGTCATACGCTGGCCAGGCGCAGGACTAAAAGTCTCCAAGTACTAAATATACTTGCTTCAATTCCCAATGAAAATACTTTTAAAAATTCTTTTAAAAATGGATATGGAAAGCACGTTCCTCCATGGATCACGGTTACCCAGCGGTTACACTACTATCCCAGTAGAATCGCTTGTAACCGTAGATTTCTCATCTCTCTTGAATTTCGCCATGGTTGTTGCCATAGATCGCGGTCCACACGACGTTTACGCTACTATCCCAGTAGAATTGCTTGTGACCGTAGGCATCTCGCCCCTCGAATTTCGCTTTGGCATCTAGATTGTAGTTTACTCGGCGGTTGCGCCACTATCCCAGTGGAATCGCTTGTAGCTGTAGGCATCTCGCCCTTCAAATTACGCTAGTCACTCCAACTAATGGAATTCAAATGGCCATTCCAACTAATGGAAATCAAATGTCCAATCCAACTAATGGACAAATGGTCAATCCAATAATGGAATTCAAATGGTCAATCCAACTAATGGAATTCTACGTAGCTATGATTTTCAATTGGACACTCATATCGAGTTCCAATAACTTCACAAATTTTAAATGGAAGGTACTTTTCCATATCCTCAGTTTAGAAAAACATAATATCATATATATGTAGTACTTCACATTTCGTACATATCCTACCTATGTAAACTTGCATAGGATTTCATAATAATTACTTTCTAAACTGATGGTTTTCGAATTTACTACATTCTCATATATAAGTTTCGAAAACCACAATATCTCATACCCATAACAAATAGAGGATTCATGAGTTTTCCATCTCATTACCAATTTAAAATTTTCCTCCAAGTCGATTTAGAATTTTAAGGTTATCTCAAACCCAATTCACATTCATAATTCAATTTATTATCGACTTCACACTCGATTTGGATGTGACGTTACATCGTAAATTCTCAACACATAATTGATGTCTACCGATATATAACCTCTGAGCTCATATGTCTTAGAGAAGGGTGTTAAGCTAAGAGAATAAATTCTCCGCCACCAAACAGATATATATTTAATAGAGATCAATTGCTATGTCATCAACTCACAATGTTAGACATACAATCCAAATCAACCATCCAAATTTCAAAGCTCAACTTATATTGTCTTTGGGTGTCGAAGTTAAACTCAATTTAACTCAAGATTCAATCATTTTGAAAATTTCCAAGTTGAACTAATTGTTCACAATTGCCCAAAAATATCTTTACAAGATATATATAATTTTCCACACTTACCATTTGAAAACAAATTTCAAATCATTTTTCACCTTTCAATCTTTAAAAACAAATTTCAAATCAATTTCTTAAACGAAAACATTTCCAAATATTTATCCATTTTAAACTTAAAATGGTTCATTTAAATCAATCAAATAAATCCTTACCGATTTATTTTAAACTTACGTTCCAAATCCGTAAATTTATTTCCACATTTCCAAAATAAATCAATATTTATTTTTAACAAATTTCCCTTTCTTTTATAAATTCCATAGTGAATTTACATTTCCAAATATCTATGAATATACGATTTTCAAATCGATTTCTAATATTCATTATCAATTTATCATTAAAAGATAAAATCTCAAAATATTCACTTCATATTGGAAAAACATTTCCATACTTATTTAATAATAAGTAATTCACAAATCCATTTATTTTCAACACTTGGAAAACATTCAATATACTTAAATCATAATCAAGTATGTATTTCATTCTTTAAGGAAAGCGTTCTTTTAAACACATTTATTTGAGTCAAAATGAATGTTGCGTAAAACATTGTTACGACAACCCAAAATCACTAGTATAGGGATTCGAATTTAAGATAGATATATAAATCCCAATACTATACAAAACATTTCCTTTCGGAAACCATTTACTATAACAATAATGTTATAGTCCACCATTTCCTTTTATTTTTCTCGAAAACGTCTATTTCAACAATGAATGTTGAAATCTATGATTTCGATCCTTAACACATTTTAAAACAACTTTAAATCGATTAACTTCATTTCATAATATCACTTCCCTAAAACATATCCGTTTTATTTAATAATATATTCACTGTCCAAAATCGTGAATATACTTCTTTATTCAATTCAATGTTTATACACATTTATTTAAAAGATTATCCACTATCCAAAATCATGAATATATCTCCTTTAATAACTTCTATGTTTCATTTATCAAATTCAATTGGTTTCGAATTTATAAACAATCTTTACAAATTCCATTTCTATTTATAAAACTTCGATTTATAATCTCCTTTATTAATTCAATTCCACTTATATAACTCAATTATATACCAAAAGTCCATATTATAAGTTAAGTACTTATAATCCATTTATTTACTAAATCATTCTTCAAAACATTTGAAATCAATTTTCAAAAGAATTCAGAATCAAATTTCCGAGTCATAGTTCAATAATCCGCTTGATTATAACTAAATTGACATGTCATTTTATTTCCCAATTATTACTTTGGAGATATTCAAAATATTTGATTTAAACCAATTCATTAATTCACTTAACTTATATTTTATTTTTCATAAATCTCAGCAATTCGATATAGGTTTTCGAATGATCGGGACTCAAATCTAAGGAGACCTTACCGAAGAGAAACTATCGTAAACCTAAATTTAGAGAGGGGAATTTCCGAAAAAGATTTGAATTTTCAAAATACCTTTTATTTTTCAAAGAAAACAATTTTATACATTCTTTAGTTTTGGAAAACGTTTTCTTTACAGTGATTCTAGTAACTATTCATATTAAACGCCATAAACTAAGCTTTGTGTAAACCAAAGCTCTGAAACCACTTTGTAACGATCCCCCGTTCTGACCGCTTCCAGCCGGTAATTAAACCAACTTGAAACGTTCAAAATGACGGATTGTTATTTAGTTTATAGAGTTTAAACAGAATCAGGCACAGAATCACAGAATAATAATAATATTTCACATAAATGAATTTCTTTCTTTTATACAAATATTAGAGTTTATACAATGCATTAATTTTTTTTTCTTTTACAGCAGAATATTTCTCTAAGTACAAAAATCTCCGAAAAGCTAAAGCGGTATCCCCCCTTCTCTCTCTAACTTCACGGCCTGAAAATCTTCAAGCTGTAAAATACTCGGTCTGACCCGAGTATTACATTCAAAAGAAAATAATACACGGGTCAGTCTAATTCAAACTCAGTTATTAGTGCATAGAAGCAATAATAATTAAATAGCAATTAGATGACAGTCAAATATAAATTCACCTATCCGACCCTTTTAATAAAGAAAATCGAATAACGGTAAATATAACACTTAACAGTGTTAAACAACAAATCAGTAGATTCAAATTATCAACGAAGATAGATGAAGGGATTATTAATGGAGATAATTTAGAAAAAACATCAAAATTGCCTAAAACGGCAATTAACAACAAAATCATCAATTTAAATCAAATCGATTTAAATAATTGAAAAGTTACTTGAAAACATCAAAACCGATTGGCTGTAGTACACGCACGCGTGCACTGCCTCGCCAATACGGCATATGAAATACGCAAAGGATCAATGGATCAAAAGCAAAAGAAATATCAATTAAAATAAATACTATGTGGCTGCAGTGCACGCACGCGTGCACTGCCTTGCCACTGCAGCGTGAAATAAGCAAAAATCAGGAAATGCATAATGAAAGTTCTCATACCACTGAAATTGAAATCGAGCTATTTTGTTCAACCTGGAACCCAACCCAGTAACACCCCATCACCTAAATTGACCTCGCACCGTCGCCGTAGATCATCTGAACCATCGCCGCCTCGCCAGGAGCTGCGCCACCCCCGACACCCTATTTCCCCCCAGTCGTGATTTCCTCAGATCATCCCACGCTAACCCAAATGACACAGCAAACTCATCGACCAAAGCAACACAACAAACCCTAGATCAACATCAACAACCTGCCCTGGTGATCATAAAATCTCGCGACTATTTTTCCTAGAACCCCCCACTCGTAATCTATCTCTAACATCAGCCTCGATCCACGAATTGTCGGTGATCACCAGCAATTGGCAGAAAACCCAAACCCATATCTAAATTTGTAAAGTAATAGTTCAGATTAAAAACTTATGTAAGTACATGGGTATGATATGTACGAAATGTGAAATGAAATATTATATATGTATGTATGATATTATGAAATGAAGTTAATGGTTTTAAAGATATTTTAAAATGTATTAAGTATCGAATACATAGATTTCAACGTTCATTGTCGAAATAGACGTTGTCGAGAAATAAGGAAATGGTGGACTATAACACTGTTGTTATAGTAAATGGTTTCCGAAAGGAAATGTTTTATGTAGTATTGGGATTTATATACCTATCTTAAATTCGAATCCCTATACTAGTGATTTTGGGTTGTCGTAACAATGTTTTACGCAACATTCGTTTTGACTCAAATAAATGTGCTTTCCATATCCATTTTTAAAAAGAATTTTTATAAGTATTTTCACTGGGAATTGAAGCAAGTATATTTAGTACTTGGAGACTTTTAGTCCTGCGCCTGGCCAGCGTATGACTAATGTCTGTAAGAACGACGATAGACTTGTTAAATTTCGAGTTAGCAAGTATTTTCAAACTTTAAATAGCAAATCAATAGTCTGAAATTAAAATTAGATAATTCCAACCTAATAAACTAAGGAAGGGGATTTTTGAAATATTTTGAAAGTCCACGGCTTTGGAAAAGATATAATATGCAAATCTCTAACGTGAAGAATTTCAAGTTTAAACTCTATAAACTAAATAACAATCCGTCATTTTGAACGTTTCAAGTTGGTTTAATTACCGGCTGGAAGCGGTCAGAACGGGGGATCGTTACATCACTTCTCTTCTTACTTAGCGCTTAAAGCTATCCTAAAATGCTCCCTTCCAAAATACCTTCCTCACCTTGTCCCCCACCTAGTTTTAGTTAACTTAAACTAGTATAATATTTTGTGTTTCTAATTAATTACACATTAATATTTTAGGAAAGCACAATAAGTTCGAACAACTTTTGTTGAGTAAAATGCTATTTATCAATAAAACGATTTTTGGTGACATTATCAATATTTCTTCGAACTATTTATTTTTATAAACATTTTCCAAAAACCAGTTTAGCATCATTAGTTATTCATAAATATAAGTTAAAAGGTTATTATATCAGTTTAATCACACTAAATCCAAGATTCAAATATTTAAATATTTCAGATATGTAAATACGAAGTATTTGAAATTCCAGGTCGTTACGTTCTCCCATATTTAAAATATTTTACCTTCGAAAGTCCAACGTGACTAACACACAAAAGAAATCTGACCAATCAAACTCAATAGTTTCAAAATTACTAGCTAACAATGCTCATGCTTTATACAGGTTGAGAACCCTCTTGTCGCCTAAGGGCGATAAATAACTTACTAAGTATACCTTAAAGATTATCACTTAGTTTATTTATTCATGGTACCTCAAAACAAATCGAAGAGTCATTCACTAAACTCTCCATAAGCCAGCATAACACAATATACATATATTTAAGCCCGTACGATACACCAGGATCATCTGTACGTAATATCAAATCCAATCACTTGCTCGATCACATAAATTCCACTTTCCGACTGGTATATATCACTTCCTCGATTGCATAAATTCCACTTCCCAATCAGTATATATCACATGACCTCTATAGTGTGGACTCCAATCAGGTTCCTTGATTAGAACCTTTGTTTCCCTTACATAGCCATATACTATGATAGAAAACTTTAGGATCATATCAAGAATCCATGTCAAGTGTTCGTCATCGATAACTGAGTGAAAAATCCTTATTTGAACAGGTGTAAATCACTTAGAAATCTAGTGCCTAAATCCTAGATCAAGAACTGTCATGTGGAGAAAACGATCTATGTAAAAATTATGTATTTACTCCTATTTGTTTCTTAACTACAACAATTCCTTTTAAATCATATTCATTTACATAAATAGCATGTCTCATTTAATACTAAAGTCATTTATGAATCATTTCATGAAAACATAACTTCAAGTTTATAAACATTTTATAAAGACATAACTTTATTTATAAAAGATTTCACAAAATCTTACTTCAAGTTCTACACTCGTATAATATTCTGCTACATCCTAAGAGCATATACAAAACAACATATTCATTTTACTTAAATTTAGATGAAAGCCCAAAATAAATTTGGGTCTCATTACCGACTCAACCTTTGACTTCTTTAATCATCGAGTTAGGTAGGTAGCTAGGATGAGTAGGACACTAATATCCAACCCCAAGATGAGAGTCTACTTTCCTTAAACAATCCTAAGGTAAACACGTTAATTAGTTGGCACAATAACATCGAATAATTACTTAACAAATGTGTTCAAACCAATTTAAAACACGTTCTACCTTACTGCGTTCTCAATTAAAGTGATGTTTTAACAATTTTTTATGTTTTCAAAAAAAATTACTTAACTTCAAATTTATAACGATCTGGAAGTTTCAGGCTATCCAAAATCGCCATAAAGTCCATTTTATTCTACCAAATGAAAACTATCAAACAATAATATAATAACAAGATAAACACACCACACTATCCTAATGCATAAGATACATGCATCAATAATACAACATATCAAAGTTACGGTTATTTATTAGACACGCTCACCTACAAAGGGAAAATAGAAAAAGCTTTCTTAATTATTTAGGTTATACCACTAACACTTGGGTTCCCTACATAGCATACATTCAAATCTTTTCCATATAGAAAGTTCATATCAAAATTTATACAACTAAACTAATCTTTATTTAGCTACTCTATGTTTTATACCAACTTTCTTTTTAGAAAACTTTAGAACCAAATACCTGGGCTTTATTTCCAAATTATTTGAATTAATAACATACACATATATCTTTTATATAACAAATCATAGTTTGGGATTAAACCAAAATCATTTTCAAAGCGGTATCAAATACTTCGTCTGATTATACTTAGTGTCATGATCTCAATTCATAAACCAATTTCCTAAATATATATTTTAAAATTCATAGAAAATATACATGTAGATCGAGTAACACAAAAGTGATACTATGGAAATGGGTCCTATTGAGTCATACTATATATCCTCTTATCAAGAAGGGTAACACCAACGAGAAATGCTTACCAACCGAACACATCTCTCGTCCAGTTTTAGCTACTTTTGAGCCACTCAAAATAGATAACATCAAAATACATTGCTCCTGAATCGATTAGCCAATTCCGAGAGCAACCTTGCACTCGAACAAATATTAAAACTCTTTTCAAATTATCAATTTCATAAATAATATCAAATAACACTGTTATTATTTGCTCCAAAATCTAGAAAAACATTTTAAAATATATTGGGATATAACTTCTCAAAACATTATTTTAAATTCGCTTTGTTTATAAACTATATTTAGAAAATTTACACTAAAATTCTTTCATTAAAGTTAACTGTTAACCCAACATTATCACGGAACACCTAATAGTCAAATTGTGAAACTAAATTCACAAGCGTTCGTTTCAATGCATTACAATTTACTATCTACCCAACCCATGTAGAAAAAATGTAAATTTCTCACAAACTGTTTATGCACAAACAAACAATCAGTAGATGATAATAAATGCTCATAAACTGGTCGGGCGTAACTAAATTATCAATAGGGGTTAACAAATGAACATCGTTAATCCCCTCATTAGTTCACTACACTTTAATAGTTCATACTTACATAAATTACCTTCTATAGATCTTTTAGTTTTCATGGTTGAAAAACCTTAAAGGCATATACTTATAACAAATACGAATATGCTCTCGTATGTATAATGCACTCAACTCATTCTAGGGCATCACTTACCCTATCTCTAATGAGTCATACCCAATCAAAGTTCAGGTTCTCACTTAACCTTCAGCTTTGATACCAGATGTAAAGACTCCCCATTTTAGGTGGTGACTACAAATGGTAACCTCGTATTTGATTTTATGGCCGGTCTCTTGACTCCACAACCAATTCGTAAAGGGATGTATAGGGGTAAGAGTCTAAGCATCATCACAGTTCACAAAGTGAGACTCTTTTTACACATGCCCAACACTCACCGAAAATGATAGCATATAATAATAAAAGATAGTACAAACTGTCACTCTGAGATACATAGTATTTCTTAGTTATAATCCTAAGTATTATCGTTAGCCTGGACAGTTATAATAGCTTATCCTCACAAATACTGGTATACACATAATAGTGGTGCAGTGGAAATAAGAATACTATAGTAGGTGAAAGCATCTAGCTCGTCTCCTCGAGCTTCCAAAAATATCAACAAAAACCTATCTTTCTCAGACTACTTGAAAGAACACCCATTGAAATAAGAAAAGTATAAAATCGCGAGTCAGACATAAATCTGGTATAAGAAACTCAAAAAATATGCGGCCAACGTATAATAATACTTTTATGACCGTTTGAATCACCATAACGGTTATCCTCTCAAAAGAACCAAACCCATTTATTGAGTACATAAGGTGATATAATAGATAATATCTAGGGTGCAGAATATAAATTATAAAATAGTTATGCTATTTGCATCTCACAACACAACAATATTAGTAGTATAACTAAAATCGCTAAGATACGCTCGCATATAGATTTCTTTGGAGGTTTCCTCGGTAAAACTGAATCTGGCCTCCTACATAAGGATCGAAAGCTACCTTTTGAAATCACACATATCTCTAGAAAAATATGTCACTAGGTAAACATTGCAGGTCCACATTTGAACACATGATATCGAATATCATCAACTCCCACACGCAACAACCGAAAGCATCTCTAAATATTTGGAGTTGATGTAATTTTTTGGCTAGCTAAACCCTTTGGTTATGCATCCTACTCTGTTTCCTTCCATTATCGGTGGTGAAGTCTTGATTAGCATCTTAACACATAAGCCTTCATCACTTGAACATATATCGAATCTCTCGTTGCGTTCCATCATCTCGAACAGTTCACGAATCCCTCCATGGACCCTAACATAAGTCGTCCAATGAATGATAATGCTAACATCTCTCTTGGACTTAACCTCGGAATATATTGTTCAACTCTATAGAATTCCACTCCATAATTGCTACCAAAACATAGAACTCATATATTTGTTTTGAAGTGGTTTTCGATAGGTATACACTTATCCGATCTTAGTCTCTTTAGAAGTAAGTCTGTGAATTTCTGGTTAACTCAATTGCAATTCTTTAAGAAGTAAAAAGGGATATAAAGGAGTTTCTTAGTCCGTGAGATGATGGTTTTGATGACAACAACCTTAGAATAGGATTATAAAATATAAATACTAACATTATAGTTTAGAAATATATGTATATGCAGCATTTAACCATGTAAGTACTAAGAATGAAGACTGTACAGTATAGAGATTCAAGATATCAAGATTGAAGACTCATGAGTATCAAGAATATCAAGATTATCAAGAGTTCAAGATTTCAAGTAATTTATTTTTTAATTAGGAATTTAGTTTTAGTAATTTATTTTTTAATTAGGAATTTTGTTAAAACTCCAAGAAAAGCACTAGCATCTTAAAATCCAATTTATTCGTCGAATGGAATCCACTTCGAGCCCGTTAAAGGGATGGAACCCTAAGTAGGATGGAACCTATGAAAAATCTAGTGGAACATTGTTTTGTATCCGCTAACTTTTCATTCAAATGATTTTACAAAATTATCTTGTTTTCAAAATGATTTCAAAACCTTCCTTTTAGAAGAATCAAAAACATCTATCCTGATTTTAAATACTTTTAGCCTCAAAATAATCTTTATTTTCGAAATCAAATTATCCTTTGTTTTAAAACTATCTTTAATAATAATATATTTAACTTCTAATATTTATACTTAGATTTAAATATAAAATTATAGTAAAATTATATATATATATATATATTATTCTCTATATTTATTTATGTATTTTAACTATAGTTAAGTATATTTATAAAAGTTTAGAATAGTTTTAATATGAGGTAAAAGTTATTTTCAAAGAAAAACAAACCACCAAAATTTCCTTTGGGATGGCGATATAGTCAATATACCCATGTTGACATAGTGTCAGATAATTTCAAAATTTAAATTTCAAAAGAAGTGTCTATTCATTATATCTCTTCACGAATGGACATGGCTGTTGTTCTTCTATAAATAGGGGCTGTTTTCAACGAATTTTCATTCATATTTTCTGGTTTTCATTTCTCTTCTTCTTCCATATTTCTTTATACACGTTCCTACCATTACTCTGCCGAAATCAACATTGAATCTAACTAGATTATTTCTGGTTTGATTCTATATTACTACTTAACAAGATCCTCAGTGCTATTTAGAGTTATAGGCTTCTTTGTAATCAATTAAATGAGAAAGGTGTGATTGTGGCCTTGGAAATCAATCAAGCAAGAAAAGGTGTGATTGTAGCCTTGGAAATCAATTGGGTTAACTTGTTGCCCGAGAAATCAAGTATCTCTACCCAGAGGATTGTGAATTTGGAGGGTGTACCTCGTGGCCTTGAAATCGAGGGTGTAATTGTAAAGATTGCTTTTGAAAGGAAATCCATACTTGTGTGTGGGACTAGATGTAGGGTAACTCCGAACCAATGTAAAATCTGGTGTTTTCTTTCCTTTACTGCTTTTAATTTTTTTCTGCATTTGTGTTTGATTATGTGATCATATTTGTGTCTGAATATTGCATACAATTGTGTTCAAATTAACAAAAGCTCAAAAAGTTTTAATAATTCCTTAAAACACTATTTACCCCCCCTCTAGTGTTTATCCTAGCCTTAAGATCTGTAATCCGCATTTCTCACATTTGGTATCTGAGCAAGGTTTTCAAAGTTTCATAACCTGAATTTTGAAAAGTTTTTCAAAATGGCTACCAACACTGGTACTGTTACTAACACAAGTATCCTTGTCACTAGTTCATTTGTAGAAGGTCAGTCTACTGTTAGACCACCATTTTTTAATAGTAGTAACTATGCATATTGGGCATGTAGGATGAAAATATATTTACGATCTGTAGGATTAGACACTTGGAATATCACACAAACTGAATATTCTAAACCCACAACTAATTTTGCACAGTGGACCGCTGAGCAAAAGACTGTTGCACAAAATATTTCTAAAGCAAGGAATATTTTATTTTGTTCACTTAATAGGAATGAATTTAATAGAGTGTCATTTTGTAAGTCTGCATATGAAATGTGGAAAACTTTGTAAGTTACTCACGAAGGAACAAGCAAAGTTAAACAGACCAAAATTTTCATGCTCACAAATCAGTTTCAATTATTGAAAATGAATTCTAATAAGTCTATTTCAGATATGTATAGTAGATTTTAGGATATTGTGCATTCTCTAATATCCTCGGGAAAGGAATTTTCAAAAGAAGATCAAGTCAAAAAAGTTCTAAATTCTCTTACTCCAGAATGAGATCAAAAGACACTTGTGATCGAAGAGGCAAATGACATCAGTACCTTAAAGATAGAAGAATTAATTGGAAATCTAATGTCCTTTAAAGTCCAATGATCGGGAGAAGAGAAAGCAAAGCATCTGAAAAGAAATCAACGGCATTTAATGCATTAACTGATGGATCAGACTCAAACAGCGATAATGATGAAGAGATAGCCTTTATGACCAGGAATTTTCGAAAATTTATGAAATACAGAAAGATGAATAATCTCAAGAGAAACAACTATAAGAACTCTGGAAATCAGAATGTAGTGCCAAACAATGTCAAATGTTTCAACTTTGATGAAACAGGCCATATCAAAAGAGATAGTCCATATCCAGATAGGTAAAATCCTCCTATAAATAGTAATTCAGCAAAGAAACGGAAGCGTGCATTTACTGTTACTCTAGATGACTCAGACTTGTCCTCAAGCGATGACGATCAGAAGACAGATAATTCAAATTTGTGTTTCACGGCAGTTCACGACTCGGACGAATTCAGAGAAACAGACTCAGAAAAAGGTACACATTTACAATACAATTGGTTGAAATTGCATGCTTAGAATTAGATGCTTGATTGATTGATTTTGAATTTGTGTGTTATTTGAATTTTAAATTTTTTACTATTATATTATTATTATATTATTATTATTATTTTATTTTTATTATTATTTTTATTATTATAATAATATATTATGGAATATACTATAATTCTAAGAATATTCCAGATATATATATATAGACATTAAAAATAATAAGTATATATATGTATATATAATAGGGTACCTAAGAAAAATAAATCATAGAAATTCACAGGCATATGTCGACATGGTCCCTACCATGATGTCGACATGGGTACAGAATTTGAAATTCAAAATTTGAATTCAAATGGTTGAATTTCTTCCACCTTTTCACTTCATTCAATTCTCTGAAAAGGCATCTTTTGACCAGAGAACATGTCCTTTGAGAGTCTATTTATTCACTATCTTTTATCATATCTTTTCAATCTCATTTTCTAATTCAAACTCTCTCTTCAAAACTTCAAGCTCTCTACTCTCTACTCTAATGGCTTCTTCAAGCAACCCCTCCACCATGAGAATTTCCAGAAAGATAAAAGAGCAACTCTTAAATGATCCGGAGTCAATAAAAGCATACATCAATTATGCTAACTATGGAAAATCCATCCCGAAAAGTTTGCTATATTTCAAGATTTCTCTTCTTATGAAATTCATTCTCTTTTTGCAACCAATCAAATTCTTATTCTTATTGATGCTTCTCAAAATGATTTCGTTTCTTATCCAAATCTTGTTAAAATTTTCTATGCAAATTTAAATCGTGGATTTTATATTGGAAATGATGATGAAATTTGGAGTAGTGTCAAAGGCACTAGAATCGTTTTAAATTGTGATCTTTTGGGTACCATTATCAATTGCAAAAGCATGGGAACGGATCTTTCTAATTTTAAAATCGATGAAAAAGATCGTGAGACATTTCATCACATTTTCGAAGGAAATGATGATATTGAATTCAAAAATTTAAACTTTCGACCAAAACCTAGAATTGTTAATCTTCTTTTACAACATACTTTGACCCCAAGATCGGGAAATTTTAACAATCCTACCTCAAAAGTTTGCAAAGCACTTTTTGCTATTTTTGGAAATTATGATATTAATTGGGCGCAAGTTATTTTGAATGAACTACGTCCCAAAAATCTTAAAATGTGTGAGAATACTTTATATCATGGAATTTATCTCACTCATATTTTTAACTATTTCGGCGTGGATTTCAAAGGAGAAGAATTTATTTCTAGAAAAGTTTTCAATCATTCCAACATTTCGCTTATGAAAATTCAATTTGTTTTTCAACCTTATGAGACTCCTGCCGAAAAGGAAGAGCGTTTGGCTCATGAGGAGATGGAAGAAGAGGAAGAGGAAGAAGAAGAAGAAGAAGAAGGGGATGAAATGGAAACTGAAGAAGAAGAAGAAGAAGGTGAAACTTCTTTGGAAAGCATCGACCACCCTCCTAATCCATCCAACAAAACCCTTCTCAAAATCCAAAAGACCATTGTTGAGAATCAACGGATTCTTAAACGATCCGTTAGAAAGAAGTTGGATAAAATTTCATCCAAGATAAACAAGTTTGTTTCCAAAATCAGCAAGAAGCTTGGATTATCTACATATTCATCATCCTCTAACTAGTTTTACCATTTCATTTCATGTTGTATTAGTTTTAGTTTTTTTTAATTTGAAAGTTCACGTAGTTCTTTATGTTAATCGTTGTATCGTCTTAGTATGAAATGAAATGGAATTTCTTTTCTTTTATCTAGCTTATCTTATCTCCAGAATAAATGTTAGTATATTATATAAATATATATACACACAATTATTCACAAAATCAAAATAAGTCATCAAAATTAACCGGACCATGCCGACATCCCCGCTGTGACTATGTCGACATGTAGTGGTCAGAAATGATATTTCATTTTGAATTTGAAATTTGAATAACTACCTTATGTTTATTCATTTCAAATGAATTTCTACACCTATAAATACGAATTTCTTCCAGAATTCATCACTCAATATTATTTCTTATCTACTTTGTCTCTCATTCTTCTCACAAACTAAAATATGGCCAATCCAATTCATAATTTATCCGAGAATCTTGAAGAGACTCTTAATTCTTTTAAGAATATTCTTTCATTCATTCTGCGGAACCAGCGACACTTAGAGTTGAGTCAATTGCAGATGATTAAAGAGCAAGAAAGGAATTTCGATGCAATACGATGGATGATTTCCTCCCTGCATAAGGATGATAATGAAGCACATCCTCCAGTCTCTCTCACTAATGATAATGAAAATTGGGATGCCATTAAAGCGGACCCTATATTTGGCGAAGAAGGATGGGTGGAAGTTCCTCATAATGTTTGATTTGATTGCTTTGTTTGATTTGAATTGTTTGCTTTGATTGATTTGATTTGATTTGGTTTGGATTGATATTTGGTGTGCAAAACATGTATAAATATGCATTGAAATTTATATGATCTTTAATTAATTATCATGTCTATCAGTATAATTATCTCTTAATCTATCTATTATATACTCCATTGTATAGTTTATTAATGCTGGTACTTTAGTACAAGAATGAGGGGGAGTTATGTAGTTTGGAGATTATATATATCTGAGTTGGTTTTTGTTGACGATAAGGGGGAGAAGTATAAAATAGGATGGATACGCATAGATTAAGGGGTAGTTATTAGCTTTAGGGGGAGTTATTAGGATAGAAGTAATATTTGATAAACAAAGGTTGTCATCATCAAAAAGGAGAGATTGTTAGTCCGTGAGATGATGGTTTTGATGACAACAACCTTTGAAAGGGATTATAAAATATAAATACTAACATTATAGTTTAGAAATATATGTTTATTTAGGATTTAACCATGCAGGTACCAAGAATGAAGACTGTACAGTATAGAGATTCAAGATATCAAGATTGAAGACTTAAGAGTATCAAGAATATCAAGAGTTCAAGATTTCAAGTAATTTATTTTTTAATTAGGAATTTTGTTAAAACTCCAAGAAAAGCACTAGCATCTTAAAATCCGATTTATTCATGGAATGGAATCCACTTCGAGCCCGTTAAAGGGATGGAACCCTAAGTAGGGTGGAACCTACAAAAAATCTAGTGGAACATTGTTTTGTATCCGCTAATTTTTTATTCAAATGATTTTACAAAATTATCTTGTTTTCAAAATGATTTCAAAACCTTCCTTTTAGAAGAATCAAAAACATCTATCCTGATTTTAAATACTTTTAGCCTCAAAATAATCTTTATTTTCAAAATCAAATCATCATTAGTTTTAAAACTATCTTTAATAATAATATATTTAACTTTTAATATTTGTAGTTTTAAATATAAAATTATAGTAAAATTATATATATATATATATATTATTCTCCATATTTATTTATGTATTTTAACTACAGTTAAGTATATTTATAAAAGTTTAAAATAGTTTTAATATGAGATAAAAGTTATTTTCAAAGAAAAACAAACCACCAAAATTTCCTTTGGGACGTCGACATACTCAGTATACCTATGTCGACATAGTGTCAGTTAATTTCAAAATTTAAATTTCAAAAGAAGTGTCTATTCGTCATATCTCTTCACGAATGGACATGGCTATTGTTCTTCTATAAATAGCAGTTGTTGTAACGACCCATGTAAATTCGATGTTTAAAATAAATATAATTAATAGGATTTTTAATTTAAATTTAGAAAGGAATAAAAATGTTAGTTATTTATATGAAAGAGTATGTGAAATATGTACCAAGGGAAATTAGAATTTACAAATTTAACTATATATTGTAATTAATAGAAATAGTGGAAATTGTTGCATTGGATATAAGTTAGAATAAGTAAAGTAATGCAAGTATTGAATTTAACAATGAAATAAAATATTGATTATGGGTATTGAATGTAGATGGGTGAAATAAAGAAATGCAGGACAATAAATAATTTATTTAATACAATCCCTTTTATTTGTAAACTATTGTAAGAGTTAATTAATTATGAAAATTTGGAAATAGGTTCAAATTGTATGTTAGACAATCAAATTTCAATAATTAAAGTTAGTAATTAACGGATTAAATGGAATAATTAATTGGAGTTAAGATCTAAATTTGTATGTGAGCATTCATTGATATTGGAATATAAAGGGGTAAATTTATAGTATAAAATGTAGACATCACCTTTAAGATGATGGGTTTATAATTGATGCATAATAGGGAAATAAAATGAATGGGTTTAATTGAATAACAATTAGCAATTAATGAATGAAGAGAAATTTTAAGGGCGTAACTGTTTTCGTTAAATTAATTTTGGTAACAAATTGTATTGAATATAGATTTAACGTTGTGTGATGTATTTAAGTAATAATTGGAGAACAATGTAAATTATATCCGTGAATGGTCAATTCAATTAAACAACAAGATGTTTAAATAAATAAACGTTTTTATTTAGGTTTCAATTTGTTAATTTATGAAGTTTAATGGGAAATCAATTGCAATAAATTGCCCTAATTTATGCAGTTAGAGGAGATTTAGATTTGCATTATAGATGGAAGTATAATCTAAATTGATAGGTAACAAACTTAAGAATAAAATTTAGAGCTAATAGGTGGCAAATTTATATAGTTGTTTATTTACGTAATGTGTACGTAAGCTTTGGTAAACCTATTTCTATCGATCCAAATCTAACGATTTGTTAATATAGATTTAAGTATAGGAGCAGTATTTATTAATTGAATTGAAGTATTGCAAAATAATTGAAATTCAACGTTTAATATTACATTATTGTAAGTAAGATAATATGTGTAAGTATTGTTAAGGTTATTCATATTTGACAAATTTATTGAGTTATAAGAATTGATATGTTAATTAATGTTAGTTTAGATATCGTTACTTGGTGATTTATTATAGAGTAACGGGAGTGTGAACGTAAAATAATAAAAGCATAGATTTATGGTAGGACATAATTTATGGTTTCGGGAATTTAAATCCAAAGATTTATTTATTTGAGGAAATAATACGTATTAAATCTCAACTTGATATAATCAATGCAAATTTAGTAATTAAAAATAAATTGCAAGTTGGTAATTTAGGATGTTTGTGAGTAAATTTGCAGGTAAGATAATTTTTAAAGTTTTACCCATTCATATAATTTATTTAAATATATATAAATCAAATGGCAACATTGTGTTATTAATAGTCGTAAGTGAATTTGAATGCTAAAGGGGTAACAATCGTTTTAGGTTAACCGTTTATTTAATATATTAAGTCTAGACTGGTAATCGATTGAAATAAAAAAAAATATTTTGTTTTGTTAATGTAACTTAGTTAATAAAGAGGAATTTATATGAAATGAAGCATGCATGGGAAATGCATTATAATTCAATGTTATGTTTACCCATTAAATGTATACTAGGTTAAGTATCAAATAGAGGGAAAGAAAAGTAAATATTGAATTGATTGATGAATAAGTATTCATTGGATAGAAATTTAATGTAAAGTTGATATTAATTGTATAAAATCTATCTAAGATAATGAATTGCAATAAATTGTGGGTTGATAATAAGGTGTGAATGGAAATTTGATTTGTTATATTAAATGAATAGATTCAAATTGTATGTAGATAATAAATTGCAGTAATTAAAGTTGGTAATAAATGGAATATCAAACTATTCATAAAGTGAATATAAGTAGATGTAACAAATGAATAGGAAATGCTAGTTATTCATAAAGTGAAGAAATGGAACCTAGATGGAATAAGAAATTGGATTTAGAATCTTAATTTGTAGATGTGCATATATTTATAAATGGATTGATTTATGAAATAAAATGGTAAGTAATTATAATATTTTTATTAATAATAGACGTTACTTTAAGGATAATTAATGTAGTAACGTAAGGTGAAAATGTAAATTAAAAGGGAAACGTAAAATTTAGTTAAGGTAGTAATTTATAAATTGGGAATAAAATTCAAATGTTATATTAGGCTGTAAATCAATTTGGGAATAAAATTTTATTCAATTGGGGTAAATTGATATATACTAATGTTAAATATATACATAAGATGATGATTGATTTAATAAAGAGAATTGAATACGAATGGTATAAAATTTCATTTGAAATAAGATTTTATAATTTATTGAATTTACTTTAATTAAAGGTAAACACTAAATTTTTTGCAATAAATCTTTATTTGATATGGAGGTTTGGTTTAATAAATTTGAAGCTAATTGCAATCAGAAATGATAGGAATGGTAAGTTGACCATTTATTCATAATAAGATCTAAAAATCAAATAAATGGATTATTGGAATTTAAATTTGACAAATTGTGAATTCATTTAAATTCTGATCCATCTGTCTATTCCAACTTCATCTATAAATATCCCGCTAAACCCTAGCCTCCGCCTATTCTCATTTGTCTGCGCGTAAAATTTCATCAGCTCCTTCTCCTCCTCAATGGCAGACAAACAAATCCTAGATCCAAATAAAAATTCCAAACCAAATCAATAGCTAAAATTCAAACTTCTCAGAAAAATCTAGAAGCAAAAGGCATGAGAAAGAGAGGGAAAGAAAGGGGGATGACGTGGCGCATGAAGGTGTTCTTTTATTTCTATTCTTTTTTTCTTTTTTTTTGAAATTTCAATCACCATTAATGCGTATAACTTTCTCCTACGAACTCATTTCACGCGAGATTTTTTTTGTTAGGATCGTAATAAAATTCCAGATCTTTTGAGACTGGTTTGGGCAGATTTGGAGACCGTCGAATTTTTGGGTTTAAATCGGATTTAAATTCGATTTAAATTCAAAAGGTGAGTGTCTTAACCCACTCACAACTTATAAAATTTCTTATGTTTGTTAATTTGACTTTAGATATGAGTAGAAAATTTTTTATGACTGTTTGGCATGTTTTATTCACTATTTCTGTTTAAACGCATTTATTTAATATAACTGTGAATTTATTTATTTATTGCATACAAATTTGACAGTTAGAATTTATTTATTTCATATTAACTGCCAGGCATAGTTATGTTAAATTTTATTTCATATTAACTGTCAGTTAAGTTTACGTTTATTTTTGCATATAAACTGCCAATTAACAGTTATTAAATTTATTTTGGGTATAAACTGATAATTGATACCATTATTTATCACCTGTTATACATTGATGATTGTTTGAAATTGGATGATGACTGTTATAAATGGATGTATGATTTGATGGATGAATGGATGATTTATTTTATTAATTGCAAGTTGATATGCATTTCATTCATTCGGGATTGCGGTTCGAAATGATATACAACCGCATTTTATTTTAAATTGCGGATTGAAATGATAAACATCCGTATCACTTGACCATAGGGTAGAAAATTTTATACAGGCACCGCGGTATATATGTAAAATATATTTTGGAATGTTTTTATGGTTTTGTAAAGCTATATATATATATGGTTTATGGGATATTGAATTAGTTATTTATATATATATATAGTAATTTTCGGGTTTAAGCTTTGTATAAATTTGATTTGAAGTATAAAATAAAGTTTGATTTTTAAGATCAAATACGATTAAGCATTTATTTAAAATCTAATTTCTGGAGTTTTTATGACTTAAATGAGAATAAGATTTGGAAGATGAATATTAAGTTAAATTGAAATTTAATAAAAATTAAATTTTTTAAAGGATATGATTTTTATAACTTGATTTTTGTGTAAAGTGATTTAAATGAATATCAGGTTGATTTAAATGAATATACCAAGTTTAATAAATTGAAAGATTTTCCAATTATGTTAAGTTAAAGGTTTTACTTAAATTATATTGAATTCATTAAGTAAACATTTCAAGTCTGAATTATAAGTAATTGAATTTGATATATATGGGTTTGTCAAATGAGTTTGTTTTTGAAATGGTGAAATATTTAAAGCTTTGAAACATAAGAATTGAAATGGTATTTGGTAGTTTAAATCGACATTTGAAATTGATTTGTGAAATCTAAAGAAGCTATTTTGGTTTATAAAGGAAATTTAATATTTAACCATTTGAGAAATGGAACTTGTTTCAAAGTTATGATCTTCAAGATAGTATAATTTGAAAATATTATATTCAAGAGTTTTGATTTCTAAATATTTTACTTTGAAAATCCTATGATTTCGGAAAAGAATATATTGGAAAATAAAGATGATATCATATTGTTTTGGGTTTTAAAAGGAAATGATATCATATTATATGGGTTTAAATGGATATTTTATTCTGGTTTTAAAGTTTAAATTATTTTAAATGACCGCGGTGTTATAATAACGTCTGGTTGTTAAAGAGACCAGGATCAGAAGTTGTCATACTCTCTGCCAACTCCGAAAACCACTTTAACAACCATGTACGCGGTGGAGATTCCAGAATGAAGTAGGTTGGTGGAGGCGTTTCCTGCAAGGTAAATACGTGGACCCGACTCCTGTGAGTTGGCATAAGGTGGCTAAAACAGGAGCGATTCTCGGGATAATGAGGTCATTCCTCTGATCGAACGCACTCCTTCGATACTATACTCTGGCTTTGGATTGATTCGGTGGCCACTATTGATTTCTTTGATTTGGGGGTGTTAGTTCGAGGTGGGCGGTAGCTGCGGCTACGCGTTACCACCAGCCCGGATAGCAATTGGTATATCTACCCTGGCATTGCCTAGTTGTGCCGTGTCACCTACCCTATCGAGCCTTGTACGAGTTTGGATTTCTCCCGTAGCCCGTGTGGTATCCTCTGGTGGCTTCTCGATCAGGAGGGACTATGATATTGGATGGACTATTGGGACTATTACGTGTTAAGGTGGAAAATGTAAAGCCTTAATGCTATTTAAAAGTAAGTTTATTTTACAAATAGACACTATTATAATAGCGCAATATACTACATAGTAAATAGTTTAACGGATCCTTAGGAGATGTAAATCTCGAGCATCTCTTGAGTTACTGCACTCATATTTATTTCTGTTAATTTAACTTACATAAGATCTTTTAGTTCTGACTCGAGTGTTTTTGTCTTTTCAAA
Source organism: Allium cepa (assembly GCA_030765085.1). Classification (NCBI taxonomy): domain Eukaryota; kingdom Viridiplantae; phylum Streptophyta; class Magnoliopsida; order Asparagales; family Amaryllidaceae; genus Allium; species Allium cepa. The sequence continues at coordinate 71,481,950 of CM060938.1, read as the reverse complement.
TTCGCTCGGGTCAGTCCGAGCGTTTCAGGATTGCAAGATTTAGCTCTGGAGGACGAAGACGAAGATTTATATTATTATTATTTATACTAGTGCACTACACACTGTTCCGCTGCATTGTTATTGGTATGTGTAACTCTGATATGTATTATATAAATGGTTTTGTAAACAGATTTATAAACTGTATATTTGATTATTATATTTTATCCTTCCGTTGTGAGATTCTGTTTAGTTTTTTTTTCTTCTTTGTTTTTCTTATTTACCCCATAACAATCTGCCCTTCCGTATGGTTTGAATTGGTACGTGTGTCGATTTAAATCATTCGAAAATGCGGGATGTTACATCTAGTATCAGAGCTTTGGTTTAGCGATAAACCTTAGTTTTGTGGGGTTTGACTCTTTACTAATAGGGTAGTAATACCCTATGGGAGTCGCTGAGTGTATATATATGAGGGAGCGTATTTGTTAGTGTTATAAAAGGTTTTAATATTGTGTTAATTTGTTCCGTTTGGTATTTATAAATTCTAGTTGGTGCATGGGACGCTGTGACATCAATAGGGATTTCTAAACACTTAATAGGACAAACCGACATAATATTTGATTTTAATATAGGTGAATGAAATAACTTTGCCTATTATATTTTCTATATATAAAAATATTTTATAATGACATATATTTGGTTGCTATAGATTGGGTGTTAGGTAATGAAAATATAAATAATAGTTGAAACTAAGTTGAAAGTAAAATAAATGTAATTTGGGAATTTAGAACTTAAGTTCCGGGGTTTTTGAAAACTTCTTTCAAATGATTTGGAATATAATAATATTGTTATAAGTATTTTCTGATATAAATATTTCAATATAATTCGGAAGAATTGTTTTAAAGAAGATTTTGAAGAAAAAGTTTTGTACTTTCCTCTTTGTCGTTGGAAAATAATTTTGGTGATGGCGGCCGCATCATCGACTTTCATTTTCGAGTTTCGAAGGGGAAAGGCCACTGTAGTAAATTCTACTACAGATTCATTTTTAAAATATCTAAATTTTAAATTGTTTTAAAATAATTAGAGATATATAAGTTGTAAGAATATATTTATCTATTATTTTAAAATAAAGTGAAAATTTAACCCGGTATTAAATTCTTAAATTTCCATTAATTAATTGTTTCAATTATTTAGTGAATCGAAACATAGGTAATTAATAAATTAAAACCTCTAAAGGAAATAAGAGATTTAATGATAGGTTAAAAATGGTCTTAAATGAAAGTTGAAATTATAACTTATGAAATAAAGAATATTATTATTAAATGTTAAATTTACCATAGGAAATGAGAAACTTGTATAACTTTCAAGTATATTCTTTAAAACATATATAACTTACCAAATATTAAAAGTTGAAATGTTTAATAGGGAATGTAATGAAATTGTAGAAGTAAAAGTAGGGAATGAAGTATTCAGTGAATTTGCTATTATAAATGAGAATTTAATGTTTAAACTTAAGTATTAATTGAAATTTTACCAAGTAAATATAATTAAAGGTAAGTATGACAAATAGATGATTTAAACTTAAGTAATTAAAGGGTAACTAAATGAGATCATGCGATAATAAATAAATGAATAATTATAGTGAAAAGGGGGGAAACTGGCATGACCTTATTTAATGGAATTGAGAAATTTTAAGTAAAAAGAAAAATAAATGACTGCAAAACGTTAGTGAATGAATTAATAAAATCCTTTACTTATGAGAATGGATATTATAAGGTTAAGAATTTAAGTGTAATTAAAAAAGGGTTACTATAATTAATTATAATAGAAATGTAAGCATTAAATAAATGATTGAAATTGAGAAGTGCATTAAATATAATACAAATAAAATAAACTTACATGACCCGAATAAATGAAAATGAATAATTGTAAGTAATAAGTAGAAATAAAGGAAACAACCACTGAATGAGAAAATAAAATTTAAAGTTTGTTAGAAATAAATATAAATTATAAAAGGAAAACTTATGTGGTTTAAATAAAAAGAGAAAATCAAATAACAAAGGTATGAGATGAAATTATTAATAAGTTAAGTTGATTGTTGTTTGAATTTGTTGTTGATGGTTGTTTGGGCAAGGGTACTTTAAAATTTGATTTGGGGTGAATGAATAATCTATTTGGTTTTATCTAAGACTGTTGAGCAAATGATGCGCTAGTAGTTATTCTTCATTCCGAACAATTTAAAAGTTTTGAACCCGAACAACTATTTGTTTGTTTGATTTAACGGTTGTTTTGCATGTGTGTGTATGCTGTTTGTTGAACTGATGGTTGTTGTATTGATTTGTTGTTAGGATTGAAACCACTTAAATATTTCACTTTATATAAATTGTAACCCTTTGGATTATATAATAAATTGCAGTATCTTAGAAATATTTTGAAAATGTCTTTCCAAACTTTAATAATCTAAATATAAAGGATTAAATAGTTATAAATTAGGATATCTTATTTAAAGTAATTAATTTTGTAAATTTAATTGTTTATAAGTTAAATATTTTGAATAAGATGTATTGTATTTAATTTTTCTTTTCCTTCTTTTCCTTTTCGGGGACGAAAAGTTTTGAGTGGGGGAGAGTGTAACGACCCATGTAAATTCGATGTTTAAAATGAATATAATTAATAGGATTTTTAATTTAAATTTAGAAAGGAATAAAAATCTTAGTTATTTATGTGAAAGAGTATGTGAAATATGTACCAAGGGAAATTAGAATTTACAAATTTAACTATATATTGTAATTAATAGAAATAGTGGAAATTGTTGCATTGGATATAAGTTAGAATAAGTAAAGTAATGCAAGTATTGGATTTAACAATGAAATAAAATATTGATTATGGGTATTGAATGTAGATGGGTGAAATAAAGAAATGCAGGACAATAAATAATTTATTTAATACAATCCCTTTTATTTGTAAACTATTGTAAGAGTTAATTAATTATGAAAATTTGGAAATAGGTTCAAATTGTATATTAGACAATCAAATTTCAATAATTAAAGTTAGTAATTAACGGATTAAATGGAATAATTAATTGGAGTTAAGATCTAAATTTGTATGTGAGCATTCATTGATATTGGAATATAAAGGGGTAAATTTATAGTATAAAATGTAGACATCACCTTTAAGATAATGGGTTTATAATTGATGCATAATAGGGAAATCAAATGAATGGGTTTAATTGAATAACAATTAGCAATTAATGAATGAAGAGAAATTTCAAGGGCGTAACTATTTTCGTTAAATTAATTTTGGTAACAAATTGTATTGAATATAGATTTAACGTTGTGTGATGTATTTAATTAATAATTGGAGAACAATGTAAATTATATCCGTGAATGGTCAATTCAATTAAACAACAAGATTTTTAAATAAATAAACGTTTTTATTTAGGTTTCAATTTGTTAATTTATGAAGTTTAATGGGAAATCAATTGCAATAAATTGCCCTAATTTATGCAGTTAGAGGAGATTTAGATTTGCATTATAGATGGAAGTATAATCTAAATTGATATGTAACAAACTTAAGAATAAAATTTAGAGCTAATAGGTGGCAAATTTATATAGTTGTTTATTTACGTAATGTGTACGTAAGCTTTGGTAAACCTATTTCTATCGATCCAAATCTAACGATTTGTTAATATAGATTTAAGTATAGGAGCAGTATTTATTAATTGAATTGAAGTATTGCAAAATAAATGAAATTCAACGTTTAATATTACATTATTGTAAGTAAGATAATATGTGTAAGTATTGTTAAGGTTATTCATATTTGACAAATTTATTGAGTTATAAGGATTGATATGTAAATTAATGTTAGTTTAGATATCGTTACTTGGTGATTTATTATAGAGTAACGGGAGTGTGAACGTAAAATAATAAAAGCATAAATTTATGGTAGGACATAATTTATGGTTTCGGGAATTTAAATCCAAAGATTTATTTATTTGAGGAAATAATACGTATTAAATCTCAACTTGATATAATCAATGCAAATTTAGTAATTAAAAATAAATTGCAAGTTGGTAATTTAGGATGTTTGTGAGTAAATTTGCAGGTAAGATAATTTTTAAAGTTTTACCCATTCATATAATTTATTTAAATATATATAAATCAAATGGCAACATTGTGTTAATAATAGTCGTAAGTCAATTTGAACGCTAAAGGTGTAACAATCGTTTTAGGTTAACCGTTTATTTAATATATTAAGTCTAGACTGGTAATCGATTGAAATAGAAAAAATTATTTTGTTTTGTTAATGTGACTTAGTTAATAAAGAGGAATTTATATGAAATGAAGCATGCATGAGAAATGCATTATAATTCAATGTTATGTTTACCCATTAAATGTATACTAGGTTAAGTATCAAATAGAGGGAAAGAAAAGTAAATATTGAATTGATTGATGAATAAGTATTCATTGGATAGAAATTTAATGTAAAGTTGATATTAATTGTATAAAATCTATCTAAGATAATGAATTGCAATAAATTATGGGTTGATAATAAGGTGTGAATGGAAATTTGATTTGTTATATTAAATGAATAGATTCAAATTGTATGTAGATAATAAATTGCAATAATTAAAGTTGGTAATAAATGGAATATCAAACTATTCATAAAGTGAATATAAGTAGATGTAACAAATGAATAGGAAATGCTAGTTATTCATAAAGTGAAGAAATGGAACCTGGATGGAATAAGAAATTGGATTTAGAATCTTAATTTGTAGATGTGCATATATTTATAAATGGATTGATTTATGAAATAAAATGGTAAGTAATTATAATATTGTTATTAATAATAGACGTTACTTTAAGGATAATTAATGTAGTAACGTAAGGTGAAAATGTAAATTAAAAGGGAAACATAAAATTTAGTTAAGGTGGTAATTTATGAATTGGGAATAAAATTCAAATGTTATATTAGGCTGTAAATCAATTTGGGAATAAAATTTTATTTAATTGGGGTAAATTGATATATACTAATGTTAAATATATACATAAGATGATGATTGATTTAATAAAGAGAATTGAATACGAATGGTATAAAATTTCATTTGAAATAAGATTTTATAATTTATTGGATTTACTTTAATTAAAGGTAAACACTAAAATTTTTGCAATAAATCTTTATTTGATATGGAGGTTTGGTTAATAAATTTGAAGCTAATTGCAATCAGAAATGATAGGAATGGTAAGTTGACCATTTATTCATAATAAGATCTAAAAATCAAATAAATGGATTATTGGAATTTAAATTTGACAAATTGTGAATTCATTTAAATTCGGATCCATCTGTCTATTCCAAATTCATCTATAAATATCCCGCTAAACCCTAGCCTCCGCCTATTCTCATTTGTCTGCGCGTAAAATTTCATCAGCTCCTTCTCCTCCTCAATGGCAGACAAACAAATCCTAGATCCAAATAAAAATTCCAAACCAAATCAAAAGCTAAAATTCAAACTTCTCAGAAAAATCTAGAGGCAAAACGCATGAGGGAGAGAGGGAAAGAAAGGGGGATGACGTGGCGCTTGAAGGTGTTCTTTTATTTCTATTCTTTTTTTCTTTTTTCTTTTTGAAATTTCAATCACCATTAATGCGTATAACTTTCTCCTACGAACTCCGTTTCATGCGAAATTTTTTTTGTTAGGATCGTAATAAAATTCCAGATCTTTTGACACTGGTTTGGACAGATTTGGAGACCGTCGAATTTTTGGGTTTAATTCGGATTTAAATTCAAAAGGTGAGTGTTTTAACCCACTCACAACTTATAAAATTTCTTATGTTTGTTAATTTGACTTTAGATATGAGTAGAAATTTTTTTATGACTGTTTGGCATGTTTTATTCACTATTTCTGTTTAAACGCATTTATTTAATATAACTATGAATTTATTTATTTATTGCATATAAATTTGACAGTTAGAATTTATTTATTTCACATTAACTGCCAGACATAGTTATGTTAAATTTTATTTCATATTAACTGCCAGTTAAGTTTACGTTTATTTTTGCATATAAACTGCCAATTAACAGTTATTAAATTTATTTTGAGTATAAACTGATAATTGATACATTATTTATCACTTGTTATATATTGATGATTGTTTGAAATTGGATGATGACTGTTATAAATGGATGTATGATTTGATGGATGAATGGATGATTTATTTTATTAATTGCAAGTTGATATGCATTTCATTCATTCGGGATTGCGGTTCGAAATGATATACAATCGCATTTTATTTTAAATTGCGAATTGAAATGATAAACATCCGTATCACTTGACCATAGGGTAGAAAATTTTATACAGGCACCGTGATATATATGTAAAATATATTTTGGAATGTTTTTATGGTTTTGTAAAGCTATATATATATGGTTTATGGGATATTGAATTAGTTATTTATATATATATAGTAATTTTCGGGTTTAAGCTTTGTATAAATTTGATTTGAAGTATAAAATAAAGTTTGATTTTTAAGATCAAATACGATTAAGCATTTATTTAAAATCTAATTTCTGGAGTTTTTATGACTTAAATGAGAATAAGATTTGGAAGATGAATATTAAGTTAAATTGAAATTTAATAAAAATTAAATTTTTAAAGGATATGATTTTTATAACTTGATTTTTGTGTAAAGTGATTTAAATGAATATCAGGTTGATTTAAATGAATATATCAAGTTTAATAAATTGAAAGATTTTCCAATTATGTGAAGTTAAAGGTTTTACTTAAATTATATTGAATTCATTAAGTAAACATTTCAAGTCTGAATAATAAGTAATTGAATTTGATATATATGGGTTTGTCAAATGAGTTTGTTTTTGAAATGGTGAAATATTTAAAGCTTTGAAACATAAGAATTGAAATGGTATTTGGTAGTTTAAATCGATATTTGAAATTGATTTGTGAAATCTAAAGAAGCTATTTTGGTTTATAAAGGAAATTTAATATTTAACCATTTGAGAAATGGAACTTGTTTCAAAGTTATGATCTTCAAGATAGTATAATTTGAAAATATTATATTCAAGAGTTTTGATTTCTAAATATTTTACTTTGAAAATCCTATGATTTTGGAAAAGAATATATTGGAAAATAAAGATGATATCATATTGTTTTGGGTTTTAAAAGGAAATGATATCATATTATATGGGTTTAAATGGATATTTTATTCTGGTTTTAAAGTTTAAATTATTTTAAATGACCGCGGTGTTATAATAACGTCTGGTTGTTAAAGAGACCGGGATCAGAAGTTGTCATACTCTCTGCCAACTTCGAAAACCACTTTAACAACCGTGTACGCGGTGGAGATTCCAGAATGAAGTAGGTTGGTGGAGGCGTTTCCTGCAAGGTAAATACGTGGACCCGACTCCCGCGAGTTGGCATAAGGTGGCTAAAATAGGAGCGATTCTCGGGCCAATGAGGTCATTCCTCTGATCGAACGCACTCCTTCGATACTATACTCTGACTTTGGATTGATTCGGTGGCCACTATTTATTTTTTTGATTTGGGGGTGTTAGTTCGAGGTGGGCGGTAGCTGCGACTACGCGTTACTACCAGCCCGGATAGCAATTGGTATATCTACCCTGGCATTGCCTAGTTGTGCCGTGTCACCTACTCTATCGAGCCTTGTACGAGTTTGGATTTCTCCCGTAGCCCGTGTGGTATCCTCTGGTGGCTTCTCGATTAGGAGGGACTATGATATTGGACGGACTACTGGGACTATTACGTGTTAAGGTGGAAAATGTAAAGCCTTAATGCTATTTAAAAGTAAGTTTATTTTACAAATAGACACTATTATAATAGCGCAATATACTACATAATAAATAGTTTAACGGATCCTTAGGAGATGTAAATCCCGAGCATCTCTTGAGTTACTGCACTCATATTTATTTCTATTAATTTAACTCACATAAGATCTTTTAGTTCTGACTCGAGTGTTTTTGTCTTTTCAAATTCGCTCGGGTCAGTCCGAGCGTTTCAGGATTGCAAGATTTAGCTCTAGAGGACGAAGACGAAGATTTATATTATTATTATTTATACTAGTGCACTACACACTGTTCCGCTGCATTGTTATTGGTATGTGTAACTCTGATATGTATTATATAAATGGTTTTGTAAACAGATTTATAAACTGTATATTTGATTATTATAGTTTATCCTTCCGCTGTGAGATTCTGTTTAGTTTTTTTTTTCTTCTCTGTTTTTCTTATTTACCCCATAACAATCTGCCCTTCCGTATGGTTTGAATTGGCATGTGTGTCGATTTAAATCGTGCGAAAATGCGGGATGTTACAGTTGTTTTCAACGAATTTTCATTCATATTTTCTGGTTTTCTTTTTTCTTCTTCTCCCACATTTCTTTATACACGTTCCTACTATTACTCTGTCGAAATCAACATTGAATCTAACTAGATTATCTCCGGTTTGATTCTCTATCACTATCTCAGCAAGATCCTCGGTGTTATTTAGAGTTATAAGCTTCTTTGTAATCAATTAAATGAGAAAAGGTGTGATTGTGGCCTTGGAAATCAATTAAGCGAGAAAAGGTGTGATTGTAGCCTTGGAAATCAATTGGGCGAACTTGTTTCCCGGGAAATCAAGTATCTCTACCCAGAGGATTGTGAATCTAGAGGGTGTACCTCGTGGCCTTGAAATCGAGGGTGTAATTATAAAGATTGCTTTTGAATGGAAATCCGTACTTGTGTGTGGGACTGGATGTAAGGTAACTCCGAGCCAGTATAAAATCCTGTGTGTTCTTTCCTTTACTACTTTTACTTTATTTCTGCATATGTGTTTGATTCTGTGATCATATCTATCTGAATATTGCATACAATTGTGTTCAAATTAACAAAAACTCAAAAAGATTTAATAATTCCTTAAAACACTATTCACCCCCCTCCCCCGGGTAGTGTTTATCCTAGCCTTAAGATCCGTAATCCGCATTTCTCACAGAGTTTTCCCCGGGGGATCTTAAACCATCTCAATTTATGATACTTTCATATACTTTCGAAGTTAATTTAGTCAAACTCGAAAGTCAACTAATCGACAACCAAGTAAAAAATAGAAATGGTCACATATGTAAACAAAATTTTGTATACTTGTCATGTTTCCAACTTTCTCATCATATGCTATTCATCGATCAAGAATGAAGCTGGTAGGCTAGAGCATTGTTACTTCTAAACACTTCTTGAACATCATTCTTAGGCTTTTAGTGCCAAGTATATGATCAAATGCTTTCCATAAAAAAAGTACATACAAAAAGTACGCTTAAGTCACACAAAGTAAGATTAAGTCGTATAAAGCAAGATTAAGTTACTTAAGTGACTTCTTATCCCCTTTTTATATAATATATTCTTTTTTTAATTAAAACTTCTTTGGAAATACTTGTATATATATTTAAAGTATAAACATGTATACTATGTTTCACTATTCACTTCTATTGTTTCATTATTTATTTCTACTCTTTCACTATTCATTTCTACTCTTTTCAATACCTACAAATGTATCTTTATTTTTATCCCAAATGGTATAAGAATATTCTCAAATCCTAAAAAAGATTTCACATTTCCGAAAGTATAACTAAATGGGTTAAAAATAAATGTCATAAAAATCTGGTTTACCCACTTGTGGTGGATTACGTGACAACCCGATATTTTCAACCATTCGCATCCACACATATCGGACTTGAATTTCTCAAAATACCGCGTTGTAAATAAAATTTGGCAAATCTCAGAATATGTAGTAAATAAAAATAATCACAGATCACAGACATAGAGTAAAATAATGCAGCGGAATTAAAAGAAATAGTAGTTCATGAAGCTACTATATAAATATATCAGAGTTACATAAAATACAACAGAAGAAATAGAGTACAACAGAAGTCTCAATACATAGAAGTTCGTTATTACATGAAATAAACTAGAACAACTGAACAGAAATAGATAAGTAAGCAGATAGATAAGCAGAATCTCCAGCAAAGACCAGCTCCAGAAAGTGAATCCAAAGCTGTGAATTCTCAGGCTGACCCGAGCGTAAAGCAAAACACAGAACACTCGAGTCAGGACAATATATACTTGTATAATATAAACTAACTCAAGTGAACTATAATAAGGTACAAGTAACTTAAAGGATGCCTGGGACCGCCCATCCTCTAAGGATCCGTTAAACTATTTACTATGTAGTAATATTTCGCTATTATAATAATGTCTACAGTAAAATAAAAATACTTTTAAATGGCGTTCCGGGCTACCCATATCACCCTTCACACATAATAGTCCCAGTAGTCCATCCAGTATCGACATATCTCCGATAGACTACCCTAAATACTCCATGGGCTACGGGAGAAAAACAAACTCGTAGTAAAGGCTCGATATGGTAGGTGACACGACACACAAGGCAATGCCAGGGTAGATATACCAATTACGCACACGAGCTGGCGGTAACGTAGCAGCCACTACGCCCACCCAGAAAAACACTCCAAAATCAATGGGTGCACCCAAATCAATCACAATAGTAATAGAATGGTATCGAAGAAGTGTGTCCAGTCCAGAGGTGCTACCTCCTTTGACCCGAGATCGCTCCCGTTTTAGCCACCTTAAGCTAACTCACGGGAGTTAGGTCCACGTAAAGTACCTTAGGAACATCGTCACCATTCTACTTCATTCTGGAATCTCCACCGCGTACACAGTTGTTAAAGTGGTTTCGGTATCGACAAAGAGTATACCAGATATCCGATCCTGGTCTCTTTAACAACCAATCGTTATTATAACCCGTGGTTATCATTTTAAAATAATATTTTATACTTCAAATTACAATATCATTTCAAATCCAATACTTTATCAAAATAAAGATTAAATCATTTTCAAACGATAACAATATATAATAATAGCATATCCTTTCAAAACTTCCTTTTTAAATCATTTTAATATCAAAATATCATATCATTCAAAACTTCATTTTCAAATCATTATTATATGTCAAAATATCATTTCAGAAATAGTTTATACTTCAAAACAAAAACCATTTTATTTCAAAGCTTTATTCATTTCAGACACAATATCATTTCTATTTCGAACAATATATTCATTTTTTTAAAATATTTTATACTCTCAAAGTTATAACTCTTTCGAAACCAAAACATTTGAAATCATCCTTTAATTCTATACATTTACTAATTTATTGAATTAAAACCATATTTCAAATTTTCAATTTAATTTAATTTAAACCAATAGTTTCAATTCAAAATTCAGTTTACCAACAAATTATTTCAAATCTTATCAATTTCAAATATAGATTTAATCCATAAAATTCAATATTAAATCTTTATTATATTTCAAAGATGAAAAATCCCACATTTCATAAATCCAATATCATTTAAATAAACTCAAATTCATATATACTTCAAATATTCATTTATCAAATAAATTAAATAAATCAGGAATCAAATATCATTTCAAGATATCAAAATATCAAAAGATTATTCAAAACATCATTCATTTTAATTCATTTAAATAACTTTTAAATCCCTTCATTTTATTTAGGAATTAATTACCATTTCAAACTTACATTTCAAAAGATTTTATATTAAAAATTAAATCTCTCATTTAAATCATTTAAAGTAAATTCCTTATATTTATTAATTAAATATTTAATTTCCAAAACTTAAATCCTTCCATTTAAAGCCTTATAAACGTCTCTTCATTATCTTTAGAAATTTAACATTTAATTTTCAAAATTTTATCATTTTCCAAAGATTATTTTTCATAAAATTTATTAAAACGACAAAAATATAGTTTCCGTAGCACTTAAAAATGCTACGTAAAGTTATAGTTTAAAACAGTTCATTTAACAAAAGACAACGTTTAAGTGCTGTAATAGATTTCCTTTAATTTCAAATAAACTTAAATGTTAAGTTTAACCACTATAGCACTTACAAAGTGCTATAATAGCCTTTATTTCAATTTAACTTTTTAGTTCATTTAAAACAACTACAGCATTTACAGCTGTAATACCCTTACATTACATTTCAAAAATGCCGTTAATTCAAATTCAGGGTTTCAATACAAATTTCACCAACAGTTAATTTTAATTTAAATCATTTTAACTTATAAAATCATAAAATTTCACATTTTAAAATCATCATTTCAATACTCTTATTTTTATAATTTTTATAAAGTTAAATTTCATCCAAAAATCAAATTTTTACAGAATTTCTTATTTAAATTCAAGTATTAAATCCCATTTCTTTAACTAATTTTATTACTTAACCATTAAGTTTTAAATTACCAAATTATAACTTATTTCTATTTATTTTACTTAATAAAATTGTCAATTTTAACAAAAGTTCAAAATTTCCCACAATAAGTTATATTTCAAAATTTTGACTTAAAACATTCATTTATTCACATTTTCATTTATTCAAAAATCACTTTTATTGTTATAAAAATAATTTTTATTCATTTTAATTCAAAATATTATACTTTTACTTTTAAAAATAATTTTAAAACATTTCAGAAAATATTTTATAACCCACGAGTCTGTATATAGTTTTCTAGCCTAGGTCAAGTGATACGGATGTATATCATTTCAATCCGCAGTTTACAAAGAAAACCCGGGTTCTATCATTTCAAACCCGCAGTCCCAAGTAAAATGAATGATTTTGAAAACCTCTCAGGCCTATCATTTCAGCCCATAACAATTTTCCCTTATTCTAAAGTCCGTTCAGGTATGTATCATTTCAACCCATAGTGATTCTAGTCTACAGGGAATTTGCAATGATGATAACTGATATAAATAACTTAATAACATCAAATAACGATAACATATGATATAACAAGTGTAATAACAGGTATGAACATCATATGATATTAATGTAGCAGTTATAACAGGATGAAATGCATTACAGATTCAAGCGATGTCAGTTTATAACTATACAAGTACATATTAGTCAGGTGAAATTTACTCACTTGTCACAAGCTGGAGATCAACACCAAAGCAAAGATACGGACACAACAAAGGCATGAAAATACGGACAAGACTAGAGAGTGGAGAGCCAAAGCTATATCCCATGAAAACCCTTACGCAAACAATACAATGCATACGTAAGTTACAGCACACATTTATCATCAAACAACATAGAATTCAACAGCCAAAACCACAACCATTTGCATTGCACTTGTTCTCTACCTCAGGTACTTCAGGTATGCAGCGACTAAGCTCAGCTAACATAGGGAATTGGGTCTGGTTTGGGTGTGCAAAGGGTCGGCCTACACATGGGTTTGAAGGTGGTTGTGATCTAGGCGCATAAATAGGTGTACAAGGCTAAAAATCATCACATCTTCACTCCTATTCGGCACGACCTCATGCTCTATGGTCATGTCTGATGTCCAGAGGGTGGTGGGTCATGTGGCATAGGGTGGAGGTCAGATCAGAGGTGGTGGTGGTGAAGGAAGTGGCGGCTAAAGGTTGGTGTAGGTGATGGTAGCAAACTAGGTCTAGATTTGCATGTAGGTGATGGATTCTTGGATTTTTGTGGAGATGCAAGCCATAGGGGTGCTCGGCCTGGGGATGAGGTAGGTCTAGGGTGGTTGCTGGTTGGAATATCAGGTGGTGGAGGTCGGCCTAGGGCTGGAGGAGGAGGAGTGGAGCCATGAAGTGGAGAACAAGTTGCAAAATCACACAGAAAAACAAGAAAACAAGAGAAGGAAAAGATGAATTTTACCAAAACCTTTGCTCAATGATGGCCGTGAGTTTTTTCTTGAGAAATGGATGAAATTTGCATGAAAAAGGTAAGAGAATGTAGCTGAAAAGAATAGAGAATGGTACGGTCAAAAATCATAAAGAGAGGAGTTGAGAAAATAAAAGGTCGGGAGATGAAAAGGCTTAAGAATCCCAAAAGTTTAAAACTCTTAAAATTTCCTCTATTTTATTTTTAATTTTATATAGATGAAATATATATATAACTTATATAAAAATACGAAAATTTAGTAAATAAAAATAAATAAATAAATAAATTATTAATTATATATAATTTAATTAAATAAAACAGCAAAAAATTAAACTAGTCTTGAAAATATGAAAAATAAATGCAATGAACTTTGGAAAAAATTTATGTACTTGAAATATATTTATAAATAAAGATAAGAACACAAAATAAAATTGAATTCACAAAATAAATAAATAAATTTTAATTAAATAAAATTTAAATGAAGAAAAAAGCAGATTAAGGGAACTAGGCTTTAAAATAGAAAAATAATGCAATAAATTTTTAGAAAAATTTTATTATCACTTTAAGAATAATAAAAGACAAAATATACATACAATAACATATTAACAAAAATTAAAATAAAATATGACAAAGAAAATATAATTTGTATAATTTAAAATAGACAAAATTGCAAAATAAAACAAATTATACTCAAAATTGAGATGTACATAACTTTCACAGTTTAAGTCCGTTTCCAACGAAACGAAAAGCAGTGTTCAAGTTATTTCATCTATTTCAATAATAAAAGATAAAATTTAAGATTCAGAATAATTCAAATTTGGAGTTTAAAAGTCAAAGTTTGACCAGTTTGAACAGAAATTCACTTTTCAGTAAAATATTCAAATTATACAAATTTGAATTATAAATCACTTAATAATCATCATTTATATTTAAAAATGAAATGTTTGAAATAAAAAAATAAAAAAAATTTAAAAATAAAAGAAAATCCAATTTAAATAATATACAAAAATCTAGGGTTGTTACAGATTATGTACACTTTCCTATGGGAACTAGCCCAATCCTTTTTTCACATCTTACCAAGGTTTTAAATATCGGATTTCGGTCATGTTTCGTCTCGGGATTTTTACATAAGTTGTCTCGTATCGGGGTAGATCTCGGACGAGATGAGTACGTATCGGGTGTACATCTCGAATTGACATTTTGGGTCTTATTATGCATCTCAGAAATATCTCGGACGTACTTATTTATCTAAAATTGACGTGTCAAAATTTTATTTAATGGTTATAGCATTCTTAGTAAAAATAAAAAAAATAACATACTTGATTTACATGGAAAAAGGAATATTTTTAAAAGAGTAGTAGCTTGATTAGCTTAATTGATTTAGTAATGATTGAATAATATCATTTTATTTGAACATAATAAAGAAGTGAAACATTTCGCTGTAACTTATTAAGATAAAAAGTAAAGTATATGTTCAGGAATTTGGTAAATTATAATTGGATTGAGTAGTTTCTTTTGAATCAATATGAAAATAAAAATATTATGCAAAATACGAAAAATGAATAATTTCGGGTGAGATCTCGGATTGAGATTTGGATCCATATTTCGGGTGAGATTTGAATATCTCGGACGAGATGAGTGTCGAGGGAGATATGGAGGAGATTTGATGTCTCGTCTCGTTTAAGTGTGAAAATGAGATCTCGGAGGAGATCCCGAGCGATATATAGGAGATTTAAAACCATGCATCTTACTTCTGAATGATTGCGATATATAGTGTTCCTTCCCATTTTTCTGGATGAAATGTACACCTTCAATCGGCAACCTAGGTCTTGTTGAGACTTGGTTTTGATTCATGACGCAAAGCTATCACTACAACATACATATTTGACGTCTGTTACGACAAAAAGAGAATATATACTTCATGGAGACAAGACATCAAAATCGGTGCATCAATTTTTATATTATCTTGTTTTGAGTCTTAAGTCAATTTTGTTAAGATCTCTCCTTGTTTACATATATATTAGCTTATATATATAATCTTCTTATTTTCAAATGATCTATACATATATAAGCATATAATATTTATATATATATTATCAAAGTTTTTCTTTAGTATCATATATAATATATATATATATATATATATATATATATATATATATATAAATAAACCTGTGAAAACTGTGCGAATTGCACAGAAATTACCATGTCAGTCGACTGACACGTTGGCTCAGTTGACTAAATTTCTATAACAACTATATTTTCCTAAAATACACGGTAATTTGTGAAGAGTTACGAATCTCTACGAAAAGATTTGGACGCAACACTTTCACCAGAACTCTTCGCCAATGGTCGCTACTATTCGACGACTAAAAATACATATCCTAACTTAATTTCAAATCACCAAATCTGCTTATCTCTGTTATCTAACTTTCTTGAATATTCTTGCAACTATAGTCTCAAATATTCAGTGATATATCGTATTCTAAACAATATTATTCCTTTCTAATCTTCATAAACTTCAAATATATATATTTATACTCGAGGAGAAGATCATAGAAAGGGTGTACTATAAAAAAAATTATCCATGCTATCAGAACACAAAAAGTCAAACAATATTTTGTATTTGTTGAAGTCCTATTCTGCTGCTCAAGCATGTGAAGTCCTCTTCGGTTGCTGACGCAAAATCCTGTTCCGCTGCTCAGATCCCTGTTCGGCTGCTCAGGGGTTGTATAGACCTATTCCTCCAAGTTAAGTGAGGGTTATTGTTTTAGTGAAATTTCAGAAGGAGTCTGGGACTGGACGTTGGACGGAGCTTCGAACCAGTATAAAAATCTTCAGTGTTATTTTTATTCTTCTTCTTTTATATTCCACACTATTTACTGTATAACTATCAACACTATACTCTATATTATCGTCTATCCATATTACACGATCCATGACACACTTTCAGATCAAATAAAGGAGTTAAGTACCATCAAGCTTATGGAATTCTTCTATATGTCGTGCTCATGCTCGTCTTGGTCAACACCTTGTGATACGGCCTACACTCTTTGGTGTAATTGGGATAGGTGTAAAAGTTTGACTCCATTCATTATTTCAACTCATTGTTTCCTTGTCCATCTTTTAAGAATATGATCGTAACTAATTCTACAGTTTGAACTTATAGAGTACGTTGTATAATATGTATATAATTATAGGTAAAAATACAAATACATTCTCTCAACATATCCTAATTCCTATGATCGGCTAACCTAAGATTTGATATCAAAAGTACCCTTAATTGGTCCAAATTTCAACTAAATAGAAACCCAAGTCCATTGGGATATGAATCGTTGGTTTGGTAACGTATAATAAACATAAGTATATCAAAGAGCTACATGCGTACACATGGCCGAACAGAAAAATATAATAGAATATACATGCTAACCAAGGCTGCTACATTGGAATTAATATTACTCCTTTGGTATCTAATTGTCTTGCTATCACCGAGCATGAATGAGAAGACTTCACTATTTGCATTTCCCATCGTGCACCAATAACATGTCCCTCTAAATCTATCTCATGGGTTGTAATGAGAAGGGGGTTAAAACAATGTTTTGGTGATTGAAAATTTACAAACTTTAATCATAACGCTAATTTATGCTGATTGATTTCTATTTAAGTGTTATGTCCATTATTCTTGATTATTTTGTGTAATTTCAACTACGCAATACGATAGGTCTAACCTTCTCTGAGGTATAACTATATATACATGCGTGTGTATGTGTGTGTGTGTATGTGTGTGTGTGTGAACGTTGTATAGCCCGAAAAAGCTGTGGACACTTAATACTATTTAAATAGGGAGAAGGCAGACCAATCGGCCATTTACTACTTCAACTTCGAAGTGGGCTCTCCGTAACATAATTGTTAGTTAATCAGTTATAGCTACAAAGACCAATAACCCCTAGATATGGCTTTATAATCAATTACCATGTTACTAACGTGTCCCAAAGACTTATCTAAGGGTCAACTAGCCTACCTTCGGCAAACAAACAACTAACTGAATAATGAGGTCTTTCGTATACTATATGGATTCTACACTAGTAGGAAGCAAAACCCGTCAGGGCATAACCCAAGTTTTTGCTAATGACCTCTCGGGATCACTGGTGCTCATAGCCTATATGTCGGCCCTATTACTAAATACAAATACAACAACAATATTGACATAGTCCGCCAACCTCCCATGATAGAAATCCCATTTAGACTAACCTAATGTAGGTCAGAGAAAATGCATATTTTGGTTACTTAATTTCTCTTGATAGAACTGAAGCGGATCTCAAATAGGGAGGAGGAGGACCCAATGACTATTTAATGCATTCCAAACCGAAGTAAACCCCTTGACATCTCTAAATGTACCAAGTCAATTAATACTTCAAATTTGAGGTGAACCCTTAGTATATTTTCCCCTACTTATACGCAAACGTGTATCCCTTCCCTATGGGTCTTATAGTTTTAGATGTCTCAAAACAATAGTAAGTATACACAACTACTGGTAGCCTCTAAGTGAAGGACATACTTTTTTTATGTAACTCTACTAACCTCGCATCTCAACCCTTACTAAACCAAACCAATCATCCTGGGCCTAAATATTAGGCTAGGCTTACTAATCCGCGCTCGTCCTAAAAGAATTATCAAGGCTATATAATTTCCTACTATGAAAATTAAACTGCCTCCTTGCATTTAACATCTATCTTATAGGACTATTATGTATATTCTCTAATTTTCTCTTACGTCCCTATATATCTTTGTTGTCCGTAATAAATGGTCATTATTATTCTAACTGGAAAATCACTAATGACATTTATTTATTCATTCTAATTTAACCTATTATGCATATCCCATTTCTCCATAAATACCATATTAAATTCTTTAACCGGTTCCACTAAACGCCCTTATGCCCCCATTTATTTCATATAACTCTCTATCAGCTGCATATTTATTTCCCTACTAATTTTAGAGTAACTATCTCATTTCCATTTCAACTTCCTAATCCTATGGTTTACTATGCTATTAATAATTAGTCAACCTAATTATAACTAATACGAATATCGATGTATGTTATGCTACATAGCATATGTTTTTATTTTTAATTGGTGGGCATGATCATACATGTATGTGTTTATACATATATATGTATGTATGTATGTATGTATGTATGTATGTATGTATAGTATCAATTCGCTCCCTCTCTTCATCACTTTTATTTTCTACACTTCTCCGATATATATATATATATCTGTGTGTGTGTGTGTATGTGTGTATGTATGTGTGTGTGTGTGCAATATTTTATAACTAATAAAAAATAATGGAGAAGGGAAAATGGCAGAGCTTTCTAGCTTTGATAAAAAAATATGAAAAGAAAAGTTAAAGGCTTGGCCTATATTTATAGTTACTCGAATCAATCATATCCGTTAGATTTAAAATAACAAAATCTGAGTCATTCAGCCAAGGTTCAACCCTAGCAGCCATACACATGACCGGTCGACTGGTCATAGGCAACAGTAGATCATTAGGGGTCGATCATTCGTGAATGTGGTGTCAACCGGTTGGGTCCATGCAATTATATAATGTATTTCTTTTTAATCCTTTTAATTATTTTCATTTTGAAATCTTCAAATGGTGATAACTTCTTCGTTTGAACTTCAATCTCAAAACTCCAAATAAGAAAATTGCTCAAAAAAATTCCCATAAACACAATAGTGTATGTTTCATGGCCAAATTCTAGCGTATGCTCAAATTCCATTTTTGCACCTTAATAAATATTACTAATTACTGCTAATTTTATGGGGTCTTATAGCCTGCTATGATTGTCATATAGAAAGCGATCAATTTCATAATAAAGAACATTATCTTCTGATTTAGGGTACACAAACATTTATTCCAATAATGGTACCTAATTTGACAATGCCGAATTTAAGAAATTATGCAGCAAGCATTGTATTAAAAAGAGATTTGTAATTGTAGCACATCCACAGGTGAATGGAAAGGCGGAGGAAGTGAATAAGATCATTAACTCCATATTGAAGAAATGACCGATAAAGGCCAAGGACAAGTGGGTCAATGAATTGCCTCTAACACTATAGGCTTATCGAACGACTCATAAGTCCACAACCGACCACACTCCATTCACCATGGCCTACGAATCAGAGCCCATGATTCCAGTTAAATTAGAAGTCATTTCTCATGGAAAGATTCACTATTGTCTTAAGATGAATGAGGAACTCTTGCTCGAGTCCCTTGATATTATCGATGAGAAGCGTGAGGAAGTGGACATAAGGGTTGTTGCTTATTAGAAATATGTAGCATGACAATTCAATGCAATGGTCGGGAATCGAGCCTCCAAGATCATTGATCTTATTCTAAAATGGATCTTTCTTGGTCCATCGGCTCTGGGCCCGAACTGGGAATGTTTATACACCATTGAACAAGAGCTTGGAAATGGAACATTCAAGTTGGCAACTGTTGATGGAATCACACTTCCAAGGACATGGAATAGCGAGAACATATGATGCTATTTTTCTTAACTATATCTTTGTAAATACCTAACTCGGCTCTCATGTAGCAATACAGAGTCTGTCATTCCTATATATATGAAATGAATTAGCTTCGGGGATTGATGGAACTATATTCTTAATAGCCAAACTTTGCACTGTAAATAATAACAAATTTGAATGCTCTACATTTTGAAAATGCAGGTATATAGGTACCTAGAGATAGGTGTTAATGGACTCTTTCGATCCATGAAAGAGTTGTAGGAATATAACCATTATGGGTATCCAAAGCTAGATACCAATGAACTCCTTCAATATATGATTGGAGCGTAGGAGTAAAAAATCATTTGGGATTATGACGATGCGCCATATACTTTTACCCTTTGACCATTGCCTGAAGATAGTCAAGGTCTAAGACCGTAGCTCAAATACTGGCAAGGTCTAGTTATGATTCCTAGAGATAGGCATCTTACGCATCAGTTCCCATAGATGGGACATGGTAAGAGCATGGACCTCATAATCCATGAATGATCGATGCCCAGAGTTAGGCAAGGTCCGGTTCAAACATCCAGAGGTAGGTGTCCAAACCTCCACTCATGGTGAACACTTACTATCAACACCCAAAGATAGACACGATCAAGTGTGGATGTCAGAGACAAATATCTGAAAATTTTCTTCTTGGAGATAAGGAATGATATGAAAATCCAACCCTATACTTGGTTAAATGGAACCTAACTAGAGATAAGCTAAGTAAGTTATGGAGTTCGCCATACAATATTGATAATGTTTTTCCAACTGAGAAATGTTTTGGCAGCAATAAACTTGACGAAATAATAACGTGCAACTAAGCAATAGTAGGAAGTCAATCACACAACGTAGTTATGATGGATGATAATGTTGCTTCAATTCAAACACAATCACAATTAATGTAAATAAACTAAGTACATAAACAAGGAAAATAGAAATCTATAAAGAAAAACTATTTTATTCATAATAAATGAGTTTTGCAAGCAAAAGCATGGGTTGTACCCACATAACAACAACCTATGTACGTGAATAGAAAACTAAAACAAACAGACAAGCAAATGATAACATAACAAAACCACAACTTGATGTTCTTCTTAATTTTGTTCGTTTTCTCCTCAGGAGAAATCATCATATGCCTCTTACAAGACCTATCACCTCTTCCTCCTCTTCTTCCTCCAAATAAGTAGCCCTTAGGGTTAGTATTCCAATCATAATCGCACCCCGGAGACTCAGGAGCATCAGCTTAGATGCAATTGAGGTGTTACATCCTTTATCTAGAGGCCCAAAGCTAAGTGCTGTGGATGGTGCAGCCATCTATAGTGTTAAATCCCGACGACTAAATACGGCTATGTTAATGGTATCTATAATATCAGAAGCAATTGAATATGGAAAGAATCACAGATTTCAAAACAACATTTTCCATTACATTATTTCCATATTCAAATTACACAATCCCAAAAATTTTCCTAGGAAAAGATCGAATATAATTATTAAAAAATATGCTAAGAGCGACATGTGAAGATGCCTACTTGGTTGACCAGAGTCATAACTAATTTAAACACAGCGGAAATAAACACAAAACAAAGAACTACAACTCCTAAATAGCTATCCGTTGGCCTCCTACTCGCCTCCGTTAGCTTTATTCGTCCTCCTACTAAAACACTGAAAAGCCTCAACCCTCGACCTACTCAAATTAATTTTGAGCACCTGAGAGTTTAAGGGGAAAACATAAGCTTTGAGTTATACATAAAGCCTGGTGTGAATAATACTATACATCTCGGTTATTTCATGTTAAGTGAGACCACGCCGCTTAACGGAATGGGTTTTCCCTCAGTAACATCCTTTTAAAACATATTTTTTGCAAATCATAATCCTGCAACCAAAACTGGTTAAACTTGAAAAGCATTATTACGTAAACATACATATCAGGTAACAAATGGACTATCTTTCCGATCAATATAGTTTTGTTTAGCTTACTATTAACCTTTGGCTGACTTGGGCCTACTTGACAAAATAACAAAATAATCTTACATTTGTTCGACACACCTCTACTGGATGGTCTTTCCTTAACTATTTGTTAAATACTTCCCTTCTGTACGATTTGTCCCTAACTTAATATCTCCCAAGACCATCTGATCTTATTGGTTTTGCGGGTTCACCAATAACCTATATGTATACAAACATATATTCCCTTCTGGGTGTAATCATAATTTTAGTCTTACCTATGATAAAGCCCTACACACTAGAATTTTGGACTAAATTAGCTGGGCCAATAGCTAATGTATAGGGCGCGATCCTATACCAGTCACATCTGGTATTCTAATATTTGAGTCATTTTACTAAGGGATACCTTCCCATAATTTTTCCTTGAAAATCTTTTCATCTGAAATTGATTTAAAACCTTTTAAACCAAACTTAAACAAGGAAAACATTTATACTCTATGCTTTACTCAAAATCACCTTGCCATGTTACACACACACACACACACACACACACACACATAATTTACTCAAGCCTTGGTTGATGAAAACATTTAACTTTTGAAAGTACCCCTTTCGTATTGTAATACCCCAGCTTGAAGGCCCAAAACTAACGACTACGGTTGCTACAGTCATCCATAGTTATTAATTCTTGTCAACCAAATATGGTGGTGCTAGATACATTGATGCATGGGTCATAGAAATATGGAAAAATTTAACAATTCAAAAACATATTTCTACATTCAAATCAAAACATTTGATTTTCATTACATAATCCTAAAAACAAAACCACGTTTAGCAAACTATAACTATTACAATTACGCCAAGAGCGACATATGAAGATGCCCTCTTGGTTGATCAGAGTATATTGTAAGGCTAATAGATCTGCCTTTACAAACAAATACACAGTGGAAAATGCAACAGCCACCTACATGCCTCCAGAAGCTTTATTCTTCTATGAAGAAAACCTCAAAACCTTAAACCTCAAACTACTCAAAATTAATTGAGCAGCCAAGAGTTTGAGGGGAAAACAAAAACTTCGAGTCATACATAAAGCTTGGTATGAATAATAATCTAACATCTCGGTCCTTTTAGATATTTAGTGAAACCACGCCGCTTGGCGGAACGGATTTTCTCGTCACTATTATCGTAAAACCATTATAAAACCATATATTATGCTCTTGTATCCATAAAGGTTAAAACATACATTTTCAAAATATTATAATGATATGCAAACATGAAAACAATTTGGATTTCCCATCCCCCATCTAATATGACACCCTGTCTTATCCATAGTTTTCATAGGATCACTAAGAACCTATCGGCTCGTGCCAGTTAACTTATTTAATTCATGGGTTCCCTTGAACCTATTAGCCATTTGAATAACTAATCATCTTATCCTAATTTTCATGGGTTGACTAGGAACCTATGGAATTATCCAGTAACTCACTTCACATCCTAGTTTTCAACGGTTGATTAGGAACCTACTGATACTTCTGTTAGCCACTTTCTTATCCTAGTTTTCATGGGTTTACTAGGAACCTATTGACTGATGTCAATTCTTAATCTGGATATAGTTTTCATAGGTTCACTACAAACCAATTATCCCCTGCTAATTGTCCTTAATACATAGTTTTCATGGGTTAACTATGAACCTTTTGGTTTACTCCAATAACTACTTAATCATAGTTTTCATGGGTTTATACTATGTACCTTTAGGTTTACAACAATAACTATAAAGTTTAGGCATCCTATATTTTTGGTCACCTTGACTCTTTGGATGTAGTTCTACTCATTTAGGAGTTTAAGCAATTTATATTCACTATTAAATTAACCTAGCTGGTTCATCTACCATTTACCCCAAAATACAGTTATGGGTTATCATGTGAATATATTTATATTTGAAGAAGCAAAACAACAATTTAACAGTATCACTCATGTGGATATAAAGTCCTTGAAATAAATTTCATAAAACATAGTTAACACCTTTAACTAATATTTTTATCAAGGAAATACCCCTTCAAAATCCCATCCTTAAATTCATTACAAAACTCCCTTATGTAAGTTGTTGATTTTCCTTTAAAAATTAGAGTATGGGTTTTAAAACCGTTCGACAACGTCGAAAACTTCTACTTTCAACCCCTTCAAAAGCATTAATCATTTCTCTTAGAAAAATAGGCTCCGGCCTCTTAAATACTTTGAAATACTACTTTCGAAACCTTTCGACTTTGTTGAAGTATCATTAAATAAGAGTGGAAGCATAACTTCCAAACCATTTGTAAGTAAACCTTTCGTAAGCATTGGAAATCAAACCTTTCGAAGCCATTGGAAAGAAAACCTTTCAAAATCATTGGAATTCAAACCTTTCGAAACCATTGGAAAGCAAACCTTTCAAAACCATTGGGTTTATACTTAAAATTATTACTTTGGGTCATAGGCGAAAGTATCTCTTTCAATACCACTCTTTACTTTATAAAATATTAGGGAAGACAATTGAACCTTTCGACAATGTCGACATCTTTTGCTATCGACCCCTTCGGAAGGTTTGGGAAGCGGTTTGTATTTATAAAAAATGGTTGAACCTTTCGACAACATCGAAAGCTCCTGCTTTCGACCCCTTCGAAAGGTTTAAACAAAAATAAAGGCGCCAGCTCTCTTTCAAAATCTCTTTGAAATCTTTCGAAATCATAACTTTCGACCTTGTCGGAAGCTCTTTAAAACAGGCAAGTGATTTTCTTTTTTCAAGTCAAAGTAAACTAAGAGACCATCTCCTTCAAAAGAAGCCCTTCAAAAGCAGCCCTTTGACAACTTACCTTTCGACTTGGTCCAATTCACTACATACCACCTGAATGATATCATGTCCATTGCTTTCGAACTTGTTGGTCAATGAATTCGAAAGGTCTCGGTTGAGAGGTCTCAGTCGAAAGGTTTGCCAAAGAAGGCGGAACCGCCTTTTCTAGGTAAAAGCTGATTTTGCCAAAATAAGTAAACTTTTTGTAACAAACTTACCTACTTATAAACATTTGATTGGTTTTCAAAAACTTTTAAATAATTTGGCTAATAATTGTCGCATTTTCGTAGATTTAAAATCAAGTTAACTTTAACAAACAAGCCTTTCCTCTTATAAAAAAATTAAATCATTTAGGTCCTCCTTTCGATGCAATTTAGTTTCCATACTAAATCATATGGTAAAAATCCCCAATAATTCCAAAAATTCACTTTAAACATGTTATCTAACATATTAAAATTTCGGACCTAAATTCTTAATATATTTTTCAAAATAAATTTATAAACCCAAATAACCATATTTTTTCCATTGAAAATTCATAATTAATTCTCCATAGCTTGGAAATTATAAAAATTTAAAACCAACTCCAAAGTCTTGTTTTCTATAACATAAAGTTTTCTCATGGCATTTCAAAATCATTAGATCTTGGTTTTACCCTAAAACTGTATATATCGCCTTTAAACAACCTTGTTTAAATCATATAAATCATAAATCAAGCATATCATCAATCAATATATATCATAAAATAGATTTATGATTAAATCTGAAACCATATGACAATAAAATCAAAATAGAGATGTAGAAATTATTATTCATCTTTGATTGGATAAGGAAATTGAAGTTTGATTGAGACTGATTTCTTCTAGCTTGATCCAATGCTTTACTTTGATATTCTCTTCCTAATGGTCGGCCTTGCTTTCTTACGGTTATAACTTTTGTTTGAGATAAAATGAACGTGTATGGCCTAATGAAAATGGTATAAAGGGGAATGTAGGTGGAAATTTACCCTAATGCCCTTATATTCAATTGCTTAAGACTTAACCATTTATATGTTTATTAGTTTATATAAGCACGTCCGCTTAATTTATTAGTCAACCTCAATCTCCTTATCTACATTATTCTATTTGATTTATTCTAATTAAATCTCTTGAATAATGTTAATAAAATTAGGGGTATTACATGCTCCCCTCCTTAAAGAATTTCGTCCTCGAAATTTAGTAAGTACTAACTAACAACCATAACAATCATCTGTAACATCTCCTCACAACCATACTAGCCTACCTGAATAGCAACAATCTATATAAATCTAATATAGTCATACAATCAAAGCAGATTTGGATAAGTCTCTCGAATCCTATCCTCCGTCTTCCAAGTACAGTCTTTCTCATAGTCGCTCCACTGAACTTTCACCAACTTGACTGTCTTCATCCTCATCCCTTCTTAATTCTCTCTACAATCCGAACCGGATGTCTAACAAAAGTCAAATCAGGCTCCACTACCAAATCCTCCAACTCTGTCTAAGGAATAGTAACCTTTGGATCGTGCGCATACTTGCGAAGGTGAGACACATGGAATACATTATGGACACCTTCCAAACTGCTCAGCAAATCTACTCTGTATGCAAGCTTTCCAATCCTTTCTATGATCTGAAATTGACCAACATACCTCAGGGCCAACTTTTCCAATTTTCTAAATCATACCACGCCCATCATCGTTGATAGTTTAATGAAAACCCCATCTCCTACTGAGAACTCTAGGTCTTTACGCCTCTTATCTGCGTAACTCTTTTGCCTGGATTGAGCTTCCTTCATCCGTTCTCGGATTAACTCAATCTTTTTTGATGCCTCTCTAACCAAATCTGGACTAAGACCAATTTGTATCCTATCTCCAACCAACATGCTGGCGATTTGCATGGCCTTCCACACAAAGCTTCAAAAGGCGCCATTCTTATACTTGTCTGATAACTATTATTATATGAAAACTCAATTAAATGTAGGTAATCTTCCCAAGATCCACTAAAGTCCAATACACAAGCTCTCAATAAATCTTCGAGTACCTTATTGACTCTCTCTGTATGCCCATCCGTCTATGGGTGATATGTTGTACTCATCTTGAGCTTGATACCTAATACCTCTTGTAGACTCGTCCAAAATTCGCTAGTGAATAATGCATCTCTTTCATTGACTATGCTAATAGGAATCAAACGATGTCTGACTATGTTCTTCATGAACAATTTAGCCAAAATAGGTGTCGTTCTGCTTGACTTTACGAGAATGAAATGGGCACTCTTAGTCAGCATGTCTACAATAACCCATATGCTTTCATTCCTCTGCTTGATCTTTGAAACCTGTCTATAAAGTCCATCGATATCAAATCCCATTTCCAACTTGGAATATCTAAAGGCTGAAGTAACCCACTCGGTTTTTGATGTTCGGTCTTCACTTGTTGACAGTTTATACACTGCCTAACCCGCAGGCTAACATCCCGCTTCATGCCTTCCTAATAAAAGCTCCTCTTCATACCTTGATACATCTTGGTTCCTCCAGGATGAATCGTAAACTTTGATCGATGAATTCTTCTAGAACTTCCCTCCTTGAGTTCTCCACATTATAAATGCAGAGCCATCCCTTCTTTCTCAACCATTCTCTTTGGTCAAGACTATAATCCTTTAGGTCATCAATCTCTGATCCTTCTCAAGCCTTCTAATCCTCTCAGCTAAAACTAGATCTTCTCTTTGCTTAGAAGCTATCCTCTTGATTAGCACTGGTCAAACTTCTAAACAAGATAACATGGCAGTATCCTGACTAGAAATTACAGTAGATCTCAACTGCACACCACAAACTGGCTAAAGCTTCTAGATCCCTCTATTCTGCCAATATTGCTAACACTACATTCTGATGTTTTCTACTAAGAGCATCTTCCACCTTATTTCCCTTTCAAGGAGTATACTCTATATCGAAATTATAAGCAACCAAAAACTCCAACCATCTCAGTTGTCGCATATTTAACTCCTTTTGAGAGAATAAATACTTCAATGACTTATGATCGGTATACAACTCAAATCTCTCTCCCAAAAGATAATGCCTCCAAATCTTCAAGGTAAATATCATCGCAGCCAACTCCAAGTCATACGTAGGATATCTAACTTCATGCGGTCTAAGCTGCCTAGACGCATAAGTAATAACTTTGCTCCTCTACATCAATACTACTCCCAATCTAGTACCACATACATCAAGTATACTACTAACCCTTGGTTACCATTTGAAACTTCTAACATTGGCGCATTGGTTAACAAATGCTTTAAGTTAAGGAACCCTTCCTCACATTTGTCGGACCAAACATACTTCATGTCCTTCCTTGTCAACTTAGTCAAAGGCGCTGATATCCGTAAGAAATCCTTGATGAATCTCCGGTAATAGCCAGCAAGTCTAAGAAAACTACTGATCTCGGTCGTCGTTTCTGGTCCCTTCTAATTATTGACACCTCCGATCTTAACTAGATTGACTGACAGTCCCTTCTTCGAAACCATATGACTAAGAAACTTAACCTCTTCCTTCCAAAAACGACACTTGGGAAATTTCACCTTCGAAAAATTCGGCCTCAGTGTCTCTAGCATCACTCTAAGATGAATCTCATGCTCTCTTTCATCTTTAGAGTATACCAAAATGTCATCTATAAATACCGATACGAACCTGTCCAAGTGCTCTCGAAAAACCTAATTCATCAATCAACGAAGAAAGCAGGCGCATTAGTTAATACAAATGGCATCACCAACCATTCATATAAACCATATCTAGTCCAAAAGGCCATCAAAGGAATGATATCTTCTGCCACTCTCTACTGATGGAACCTCGTCACCAAGTCTAATTGGGAAAATACTCTAGCTCCACTCAACTGATCAAACAGATCATCTACCCTTGGCAGAGGGTACCTATTCTTGATCGTCTTTTCGTTTAACTTATGATAGTCGATGTACATCCTTAACAACCCATCTGGTTTCTTCACAAACACCACAGCTGCTCCCCAGGGTGACGCAGCGGAAATAACCAATGACGCACTAATCTCTGCTCTGATACCAAACTGACACAGCTGATTTAACAAACTTGACGTGCTAATAATGTTTTGATACAAATTGACGCAAACTTTCTTCCTCACGAAATGAATTCGTGTCAAGTGAACCTAGTAGAACGATAAATGCCCAAATCCGTTGATCTCTCGAGATACCGGATTCTAGCTATCTTCAACACGTTAATCGCGCACGATTCCTTGTTAGAAGATATACGATTCTTCGACGTTGATCTTGCGCACAAGATTCCGTGAATCGGCTTCGAATTCGTTGATTTGAGCGCACTCGAATATCCGAAGATGGAAGAAGAAGGAGATCACACTCAACTTCAACAAAAGTGGAAAAAAGCACACAAACAAATTTTATTCCAAAAATCAACTCCTTTTTACAAATGACCAATACCCCTATTTATAGAAGTTACAACACCCAGCACTGGCGCACATAGGTGACCAATGACCTAAGCACAACAACACACGACCTATCATCAGGCGACTTATAACTCCATGTGACTTAACAACTTAACAATGTACGAGTTACAACACATACAACAACGACATACGACTTAAGAAATTACAACATATTCGACATAACACCATATGCGACTTAACGACCTAGCACGGCTTCAAGAATCTTGGGCGACATAACACTGGAGCGACCTAAGAAGATAGCACCGTTGAGCGACTTAAAAGAACAGCCACTTAAGGAAATCAGGGCGACTTAAGAAGAAGGAGCGACATAAGAGAAATGCGGCATAGTTAACAACTTAAGGATTTGTGACATATGCGACCTAACTCTTTAGGTCGTAGCTCGCTGACGACCTAAAGAAATGTGGTAGTAGTTGTTTGGCGCGACTCGCTAGGTCGCTTATCCGGTTGGCTGAGCGACTTAACTCGCTGGGCTTGCTTTCTTGAGCCGTTAACTTGCTGGCCTTGATGTCTTGAACCGTTAACTCGCTATGTCATAGTTCGCTAGGATGTGGGCGACTTAAGCCTAGCTCTCTATGTCGTGGGCGACTTAAGCCAGACGACTTAACATCGTTATCCTGGTGTACTGCTTCATCCTCCCCTCGTATCTCGCTAGGCCGTAACTCACTAGGTCGCTGGCGACTTAAGGCACGCGACCTACGACCTAAAGCATGATGCGCTGCATTATCCTCCCCTGGTTGAAAAGAATTCGACCCTAAATTCACACTTTCCTCTTCTTCGACACGCTTATTCTCATGATATGGAATCAAGTGTTTGATGTTGAAAACGTTAGCGATATGGATATGATCCGGCAATCTCAATTGATAAGCGTTTTCAATAATCTTCTTTACAACTTCCAAAGGACCAATCTTTCTAGCAGCTAGTTTGTTGTACGTACCAACAGGAAATCGATCCTTGGTCAATACTGCATACACAAAATCTCCTTCCTTAAATTCAACATTTCGTCGTTTAATATCTGCAGATTGCTATATTTCGCACTCGCCTTAAGCAATCGTTCCTGCACAACCTTGTGGCATCCTTGCAACTCATTCACAAAATCACTAGCTCGTTTGATCACTCCTTTCTGCTGTGGTACTGTAGATAAATCTAATGGTCCCTTTGGAATTGTTGAATAAACAACCTGGAATGGACTGAAACCAGTGCTACGATTAACTGCATGGTTGTGTGCGAACTCAGCTTGACACAGTTTGGATTCCCAACTCTTTAAATTATCATTCACGAGGCATCTCAATAGATTACCAAGGGATCTATTCACAACTTCTGTTTGTCCATCCGTCTGTGGATGATAAGAACTACTAAATTTCAGCTTTGTCCCGACCATTCTCCATAGGCTCATCCAAAAATGACTTAGAAAACGAGTGTCTCTATCTGATACAATAGATTCTGGCAATCCATGAAGACGGTAGATCTCTTTGAAGTATAACTGTGCGACATTAACTACATCAGCTGTCTTCTTGCATGCGATAAAATGTACCATTTTTGAAAACCGATCAACCACCACATAGATAGAATCATTGCCATGTTGCATCCTCGGCAAACCCAATACAAAGTCCATACTAACATCCACCCTTGGCTTAGTAGGTATAGGAAACGGCAAATATAAACCTGCATTTGTCGTGGTTCCCTTTGAAACTTGACAAATATGGCACCTCTGAACAAACTTTTCAATGTAAGGTCTAAAAATTTGATTCATCACCCTCATAAATGTGCTTGGTGCATTAGATAGACCAAATGGCATAACCAGCCATTCATATAATCCTTCTCGTGTCTTGAATGCTGTCTTCCATTCATCACCTGGTCTAATACGAATCTGATGATAACCACTCTTAAGATCGATCTTTGAAAAGTTTACAGACCCACTGATTTGATCCAATAGATCATCAAGTCTTGGCATAGGAAATCTGTATCTGATAATTATTTTGTTGAGTGCCCTGCTATCTGTACACATTCTCCATGAACCATCCTTCTTTGGCACTAACAAAGATGGTACAGCACAAGGACTGAGACTCTCTCGAACACGCCCTTGCTCAAGCAACTCCTCAACCTGTCTTCTAAACTCTTCGTGCTCCTTTGGACTCATTCGATAATGTGGCCTATGCGGTAACACAACACCTGGCACTATATCAATCTGATGTTGTATGTCTCTCAGCGGCGGTAATTCCTTGGGTAATTCCGTAGGAAAAACATCTTCAAATTCATTCAACACTGGTCTAACCTCCTCAGGAATTTCAACATCTTCACTTACTTCATACCCAATCAACATAAACATTTCAGCATTATCCTTCACTTCTTCAACAAATTCTTTCGAAGATAATAGGCTAGTTGATTCCACCTTCTTCTCTGCTTTGCTTTCACTTTGCTCACGCTTCTTAGGAACCAAAGTAATTTGAGTACCTTCGAACATGAAACTGTAGCTGTTGGTGCGACAATTATGTTGTACAACTCTATCATATTGTCATGGTCTTCCCAATAGTAAATGACTAACATCCATGTCAACTACGTCACACCATATATCATCTTTGTATTTCTTCCCAATAGAAAATGTAATAAAAGCTCGCCTTCCCACTATCACTTCTCCACCTTTCTTTAGCCATGCCAGTTTATAAGATCTAGGATGCTTTTCAGTCTTCAACCCTAACTTCGTGACGGCTTCTTCAGAAATAATGTTATCACAGCTTCCCGCATGAATAACAAATCGAAAAACCTTCCCCAAGATAGTACATGTGGACTTAAAAATATTGCTCCTCAGCCAACTAGAATCATTCTCATGCTTTGGCACTAAACAAGACCTCCTCATCATCAAGTTACATCCTTCATCTCCTAACACAACTTCTTCATCTTCATCTTCATCAAACTTCGATGGTTGAGAATAATCAACTTCAACTTCCGCATCTTCATATTCACATTCCTCTGCAACCAATGCTCTCTTCTTTGTCTTTATACATTCATTATTTTTATGGCCAAACTCCTGACAATTATAGCACTTGATACTGTTATTGACCTTTTCTTTAGCGGCTTCTTTGACAACTGGTTTACTAACTGCCTTGGTAACATTCGCATTGCTACTAGCACCCTTATTCTGAATGTTAGAACTTGTAAACACACCACCTCCTTGTCACCCCTGTTTCTCCCAATCTAAGGCTTTCTGATGTGTTTCAGCAACAGACATTGGATTAAACATATTCACTATGTCTTGAATCTGCATTCGTAACCCTCCAATATATCTAGCCGTTCCTCTGTCTCCATAATATCATTTCTTGCAATTAATTGATAAAATTCATCTGCATAATCATTCACTGTCCTCGTCCCTTGTCTCAAGTTCTGCAAATGTTGATACATAAGAGATTGATAATTGTACGGAAAGAAAGTCGCTTTCATCATCTTTCTCATCTTCTCCCAAGTAACAACTTTCAATTTTCCCATTCTCTCTCGAGTTAGTTTAGTTTGCTGCCACCAAGCCATAGCTCTTTCCCTTAGTCTTGTAGCAACTAACTGAACTCTGCGATTCTCAGGCACTTCCTTGAACTCCAAAATTTCTTCAACATTTGACAACCAATCAAGAAATTCTTATGCTTGCATACCACCCTTGAATTCTGGAATTTCCATCCACATACCTGATTCCCATTTACGATCATTCTCTGAATCAAGGTATCGATTTCGCACTTGGTCTCGATCTCGATAATGAATACTGCCTCTATCACTACATTCCTCAAAATCATTAGGATGTCGATATCGATCACGACCATCTATATCTCTATGACTATGCATGTCCCTTCGACCCTGTCTTTCAACATCTCGATATGGTTCATTGTTAAACTCACGTGGGGTTTTTCTTTCTTCATTTCTATACTCATGGTGTTCTCACTTCACTGAAACTGATGATTTTCTTCTATCTCGATAAGATTGGGGTGACACTCTCCTTTCTCCCGAAACCGATGGTGAAACCCGGTTTCCACTACGGTTCGAAACTGGTGAAGTTCTCTTTTGACTTTGATTCATATCTTTCATCAACTTCTCTAACTTTCCAATACCTTCATCGAACTTTTCATTGATACGCTGCTCCATCTGCTCAGCTTCATGTCTTCTATATACATCTTCAACATTTTGAAATCGATTAGCACGTCTCGGAGGCATGATCTTCAAACAATCTCTTTCCGATCTAACTAGCTTTAACTCTCGGCTTTGACTTAGCACAAACTTGCTTTAATTTGGCTCGGCTTTGAACTTAGCTCGGCTCGGCTTTAACTCGGCCTTGATCCAACTTAGCTTCGACTTAGCTCTGCAAGCTCTTCAAACTTTGATACCAAACTGACGCAGCGGAAATAACAAATGACGCACTAATCTCTGCTCTGATACCAAACTGACGCAGCGGATTTAACAAACTTGACGTGCTAATAATGTTTTGATATAAATTGACACAAACTTTCTTCCTCACGAAATGAATTCGTGTCAAGTGAACCTGGTAGAATGATAAATGCCCAAATCCGTTGATCTCTCGAGATACCGTATTCTAGCTATCTTCAACACATTGATCGCGTACGATTCCGCGTTAGAAGATCTATGATTCTTCGACGTTGATCTTGCGCACGAGATTCCGTGAATCGGCTTCAAATTCGTTGATTCGAGCGCACTCGAATATCCGAAGATGGAAGAAGAAGGAGGTCACACTCAACTTCAACAAAAGTGGCAAAAAGCACACAAACAATTTTTATTCCAAAAATCATCTCCTTTTTACAAATGACCAACACCCCTATTTATAGAAGTTACAACACCCAGCACTGGCACACACAGGCAACCAACGACCTAAGCACAACAACACACGACCTATCATCAGGAGACTTATAACTCCATGCAACTTAACAACTTAACAATGTACGAGTTACAACACATACAACAACGACATATGTAAAACGACATACGACTTAAGAAATTACAACATATTCGACATAACACCATATGCGACTTAACAACATAGCACGGTTTCAAGAATCCTGAGCGACATAACACTGGAGCGACCTAAGAAGATAGCACCGTTGAGCGACTTAAAAGAAAAGTGAATTAAGGAAATCAGGGCGACTTAAGAAGAACGAGCGACATAAGAGAACTGCGGCATAGTTAACGACTTAAGGATTTGCGACATATGCGACCTAACTCTTTAGGTCGTAGCTCGTTAGGTCGTGGCTCGCTGACGACCTAAAGAAATGTGGTAGTAGTGGCTTGGCGCAACTCGCTAGGTCGCTTATCCGGTTGGCTGAGCGACTTAACTCGCTGGGCTTGCTTTCTTGAGCCGTTAACTTGCTGGCCTTGATGTCTAGGACCGTTAACTCGCTATGCCATAGTTCGCTAGGATGTGGGCGACTTAAGCCTAGCTCGCTAGGTCGTGGGCGACTTAAGCCAGACGACTTAACATCGTTATCCTGGTGCACTGCTTCATCCTCCCCTCCTATCTCGCTAGGCCGTAACCCGCTAGGTCACTGGCGACTTAAGGCACGCGACCTACGACCTAAAGCATGATGCGCTGCATCACAAGGCGAACTGGTTGGTTTGATAAGATTCCTTCCCTCGAGATCCACTAGCTGCACCTTTAATTTCTTCATCTTTATCGATATCATCCTGCTAGGTGGTCTGTTGACAGGTTCAGCACATGGTACAAGGCCTATCAAAAACTCGGCAGCTCGTTTCGGGGTAATCCTGTGACTAGCTCAAAGACGTCGGCAAATTCTCTTGCAACTCGAAACTGACAAAGGTCTTCTCCAATCTCCATGGCTCTCAACAAAGCACAAACACTCTTACTATAATTCTCCGTTGAGGGAATGATCAGTTAAGACTATCTAGGTTCCTCAATGATATTTTTCGATCCTAGCAAAAAATCCTAGCCTCATACTTACCCAACCAATCCATACCCAAAATGATCCCGAAATCAAAGACATACAAATTGCATGCAAACTTATGACCTAACAAATCAAGTTCTTACCGGGCACATCTCATCCCAAAAGTTGCATACTCGCCCATTGGATTCACAACTCTTAAGGAAGTAACAAGGTATGTTGGTTCTATACATAACCTATCAACTAAATAGTGAGATATAAATGAATGTGATGCTTCAGTATCAAAAAGTACCCTAACTGGTATACACTGAATCAAAAGTGTACCTTCCATCACAGTTTTTCCTTTCTCTGCTATAGTAGGTCTAGAAGAAGATGGAGGTCCAATAGCAAATACCTTCCCTTTGTCCACCCTGACTGGCTGTGGACACTGGTTCTTATAATGCCCCACTTGGTCACAGATGAAGCATTTCACATTCTTCTTCTCTATAGGCTTCTTTCCTTTACCAATTCTGCACTCGTGGGCATAGTGGCCCTTCTCATCACACTTAAAACACAGCAAAACAGCTTTTGCCTTCTTAGCAGCCTCTCCTTTTCAGGCTCATTTCTTAAAGAATTTCCTTTTCCTTCCCTGAGGACCCTGGGACTCAACTGGCTTCTTCCTTGCTGAAATAGAAAGCATATCCTCATAGCAGATAGCTATCTCCACCATCACATGATAAGGTTCTCTAATATGATTCATAGCCATTCTGCCTAGATCTAGTCTCAAACTTCTAATGAATCTCTTATTTCTTGCGACATCGGTGTCAACCAAAGCATAACCATATAGAGATAGCTCATCAAACTTAGCAGCATACTCAATCAAAGACATATCACCTTGTACAAGATCCATAAACTTCCTCATTAATGTCGATTTGGCTACCTCAAACAAGAACCTCTGCTCAAACCTTCTTCTAAAATCAGCCTATGTAAGTTGTTCCTCCAAGACCCTAGTTGTCACACTGTTCCACTAACAAAGCGCTATCCCTTGCAACTATCTAGAGGCTAGCCTTCTCTTCTCTCCATCATCCAAGATTAAATCGGTAAAGTTCCTCTCACAACTTAGCAGCCAATTCTCTACATCCATGGCATCGTCCATTCCAACAAATGGCTTCCCACCAAGACTGGTGTAGTCTCTGCTTAGCTTGGCATAGTTATAACTAGCTAGAACTACATGATTAGCTCCTCAAACATTACCAATAGCTCCTGCTTACAAAAGATTAGCCAACAACTGATACACCATCCTCGCATCTACTGGTGGATTTCCAGCACCAACATTGGCCTTAGAATTTTGGTTAGCATTAGCCTATATACCTTGGTTCCTCCGAGTATTAGGCCAAGCATTTCCATTGGTAGTGATGCTTCCTCTACCTAGATTTCCTCTTCCGTTCCCTGCCTCCATATCCTCTTTCTTGTATATTTGCAAACGAGCCTTAGTAAGATACAGAAGAATGGTTTAAGAGAGAGGGGAATACATACTTATATATATATACAACTATATGTCAAATACAAGTACATTACTATAGCGTTAACCCAAACCCCGATCTTATTTTCAAATTTACTGGATTATGTTTCAAAAGCTATTAGATTTAACTTTTCTATTAAAGTTTCATAAACTTATGCTCTAATACTAAGTTGTAACATCCCCCTACTAGAAGGCCTAAAACTAATGGCTACGGATGATGCAGTCATCCATAGTTATTAATTCTCGATGACCAAATGTGGCGGTGCTAGATAGAGTGATACACGGATCATAGAAATATGGAAAAAATTTAACAATTCAAAACGATATTTCCATATTCAAATCAAAACATTTGATGTTCATTACATAATCCCAAAATGGTAACCACGTTCAGCAAAATATAATTATTACAATTATGCTAAGAGCGACATATGAAGATGCCCACTTGGTTGATCACAGTATATAGTAAGGCTAATAGATCTGCCTTTACAAAAAAATACACCGTGGAAAAGATAACTCTAAATAACTAATACCTCCTGCATGCCTTTGGAAGCTTTATTCATCTAAGAAGAAAACCTAAAAACCTTAAACCTCAAACTACTCAAAATCAATTGAGCACCTGACAGTTTAAGGGGAAAACAAAAACTTTGAGTCAGACATAAAGCCTGGTATGAATAATAATCTAACATCTAAATCCTTTTAGATATCTAGTGAAATCATGCCGCTTGGAGAAACAGGTTTCCCCTCACTAGTATCCTAAAACCTTTATAGACCATATACTGATATTATGATGATATGCGTACATGAAAATAATTAGGATTTCCCATCCTCTATTTAATATGACACCTTGTCCTATCCATAGTTTTCATAAGATCGCTAAGAACCTATAGGCTCCTACCAATTAACTTAATTAATTCATGGATTCCCCTGAACCTATTAGACATATTAATAACTAATCATCTTATCCTAGTTTTCATAGGTTTACTAGAAACCTATGGATTTATCTAGTAACTCAATTCACATCCTAGTTTTCATGGGTTGACAAGAAACCCACTGATACTTCCATTAGCCACTTTCTAATCCTAGTTTTCATGGGTTTACTAGGAACCTACTAACTGATGTCAATTCTTAATCCGAATATAGTTTTCATGGGTTTATTACAAACCAATAAGCCATGCTAACTGTCCTTAGTACATAGTTTTCATGGGTAAACTATGAACCTTTTGGTTTACTCCAATAACTACTTAATCATAGTTTTCGTGGGTTTACTAGTTTTCGTGGGTTTACTATGAACCTTTTGGTTTACACCAATAACTATAAACTTTAGGAATTCTATATTTTTGGTCACCTTGACTCCTTGGATGTAATTTTACTCATTTAGGAGTTTAAGCAATTTATATTCACTATTGAGTTAACCTAGCTAAATCTACTACCCTTTTCCCTAAAATATAGTTATGAGTTATCATGTGAATATATTCATATTTGAAGAAGCAAAACAACAATTAAATAATACCACTCCTATGGATATAAAGTCCTTGATATACATTTCATAAAACATAGTTAACAACTTTAACATATATTTTTATCTGGACAATACTCCTTCAAAATCCCATACTTAAAATCATTGCAAAACTCCCTTATGTAAGCCATGGGTTTTCCTTTAAAAATTATAGTATGGGTTTTAAAACCGTTCGATAACGTCGAAAGCTTCTACCTTCAACCACTTAGAAAGCATTAATAATTTCTTTTTAAAAAATAGGCTCCAGCCTCTTAAATACTTTGAAAAACTTCTTTCGAAACCTTTCGACTTTGTTGAAGTATGATTAAATAAGAATGGAAGAATAACTTCCAAACCATTTGTTGTAAACTGTAACGATCCATCTTTTTCGACGGTTTAAATAGACTATAAACTACACGTGTCAACTCAAACCATTCAAAAGGGAGGATTGTCAACGGGGTAAATAAGAAAATAAAAGGAAAGAATGAAAACAAAACACAGAATCTCACAGCAGAATGACAAAATATAATAATTACTTAAATAGTTCATGAAGCTGTTTTACATTTAACATTTGAATACACTTTTACAATAAATCAGAGTTATACATATAACAGGTACAATAGGATAATGCAGCGGAACAACATGATGCAGTGGGATAAATATAATAAATAGTAATAATATGCTAAATCTTTGTCTTCGTCCTCCAAAAAGATAGTCTTCAATACTAAAAAGCTCAGGCTGACCCGAGCGTGATGAAAAGGCAATACACTCAAGTCAGAACTAAAAGATCTTATGAAAGCTAAGTCAACAGCAAATAAATATGAGTATAATAGCTTCAGAGATGTTTACGGTATTTTATATCTCTTATCCAGTGTATAACGTGTGTGCAATAACTTAAGAGATGTTTTGGGATTTCCATCTCCTAAGGATTCGTTAAACTGTCTATATGTAGTAATATACGCTATATGTATGCAGTGTTTATCAATAAAGTATTAAAATAGCATCAAGGCGTTACCAATATCCTCCTTAACATATTTTTATAAACGTTGTAGTCTATACAGTACTATAAACACCACCAAACCGGTGGGCCATCAGGGAGCACTCCATAGATACGACACAAAACAAAATCGTAGCGGGCTCGATAAGGCATATAACAAGGCATGCGAGGCAATGCCCAGGGTACGATTCTGTTGTTTTTCACTACCTGACTAGTGGTAATGCATAGCAACTACTACCGTCTACCTTGAAACACAATCCCTTAATAAAATCGATGGTGGCCACCAACCAATGACAAAGTAATGGATATGGTATCGAAGAAATGTGCTCGATCGATGGAAAGACCTCACTTGGCCTGGTATATCTTCTGTTTTAGTCTTATCAAGCTGACCCGAGGGGGTCCAGGCTGCATTTTTACCTCATATCGGTAGCGTTCGCCAAACCATCCTACTTCGTTCTGGATTCTCCACCACGTGCATAGTTGTTAAAGTGGTTACAGAATTGGAAAAGAGCGTGACAATATCTGACCCTGATCTTTTTAACAACCAAACTCTTATTTCACTTCGTGGTCATTTTATAAAACATTTTTAATAATAAATCCAGAAAACAGTTTATACCTTCATATCAAGATATCTATATACTTATTCCAAAAGTATAATTATATTCATAAATGTCGAGGAAGATATCTTTCAATAAATTTCGAAAATAATTTATAAATCCCTCTTAAACCATTTATAAACTATTTATATGCTTTAAAAAAAATTTATAAAGCTATTTATAAATTCGAAAACAGCTTACAACTCTTCCCCTTTACATAAACTTCTATGCAAATTCCTTTAAACGCTTCCAAATCCCTCTATACAAGTTCTTTAGAAAGCCCCTTTATAAAATCCTTTAACGCCTTTATAAACACCTTTATAAATATTATAAAAATCCTTTACAAAAACTTTTAAAAAATATCCTTTTTATAAAATGCATCATACAATCTCTTACGAAACTTTTATAAATTCCTTACAAAACCCTTTTATAAAAATCTAAAATCATTTTCAAAAATCTTTTATCCATTAAAGTTATTATAAAAGTCTATATTTATTATCTTAAATAAAAACAATACTTATTATATTAAATAAAATTATATATATATATATTGAAACTAAATTAAATATTTTATTAAATTAAATTTTAAACTATTTAAAATATATATTTAAAAGCAAATAAAATTATAAGTTAAAATCTTAAACTTAAAATTAAAACCATATATTCACTTATAACTTGATGCATTAAAACATATAAAATAAATTATTTTCCAATTTTTTT
Organism: Allium cepa; assembly: GCA_030765085.1. Lineage (NCBI taxonomy): Eukaryota > Viridiplantae > Streptophyta > Magnoliopsida > Asparagales > Amaryllidaceae > Allium > Allium cepa. The sequence continues at coordinate 71,441,181 of CM060938.1, read as the reverse complement.
TAAAATAAAATCATTAAATTAGATTTAAAATCAAATTTGTAAATCAAACATACTTTACCACTTAGAAAATAATTTAAAATCAACCAACGGTGCCTGTTTATAATTTTCTACCCTATGGTCAAGTATTAGGGTATGCATCATTTCAACCCTAAAATAGTTAAATTTTCTGGGTATATATCATTTCAACCCATATCTCGAATTAATAATTTCCAAATCAATAAAATCGCTCAGGTTTATCATTTCAACCCATAACGATTTTTCCTAATCTATAAAAGCATTCTGGTATATAACATTTCAAGCCATAGTGATAACATGGATATGAATATCCAATCATCCAAAATGTCAAGAAATAAACATCCATCACAATCAACATCCAAATCAGCTAATAAATCACAATAATAAACTAGTTATCATTATCAGATATTTAACTAACAATTTAAATTCAATATTAATTTAAATGGCAATTTAATTCAATATAAATTCAATTTCAATTTAAAATGTCCAGCGGAAAAAACCGCGCGTCAAACGGAGCTCGTATGCAAAAGTTATTAAGGTTAGAAGTTTGAATTTAATTTTAAAGTATTTAAAATAACAAACAAGGGCTAAAATGAAAAACGTCACCTTCTCCCGTGCTCTCATCCATGCACCCAAGCCTCTCCCTAACCGAACTTTCACCATCAAATTGGACCAGCTCCAACCACCAGAGACAACGCCGCCGCCGCCAACCGAACCCCCTTCGCTTGCTCCACCATCCTACCTCACCGCGGCCACTTTGGCCAACCCCGCCGCCGTCGAAACAGTAGGGTTTTTGAAGCCTAGATTTGAAATTCCCACTACTACAGCTATAAATCGTTGACACAACCACCACCATTCGACTCCGCATCACGATCTCCACCTATTCTAGTCAACAATTTCAATAATCGTCACCAAAATTAGATTTGCCTAAATCAACATTCAGTTTCGTGATTTGAGACTTTGACCGCGATTTTTGATTGACTCGTGCACTGGTCCAACAACAAACACTTCTCGTTGATCCGTATCGTCAAGAGCTTTGCAATATATATAATTCAATAGAGTTTGGAGAGTTTAAATTTTTGGAGTTTGATTTTGAAATTGAAATTAGGGTTTGGGTTGTCTGCCATTGGGAAAGACGAGATGAGAAATAAATGTACGTGCGGACAATAGAGAAAAAAAGGCTGCTAAGGTTTACAACAGCCTATATATAGGCGGGGATAGATAAGAACGAATGGACAGATCGAATTGCATCGAAGCGATAACAACAACCTGAAAAGCTCGTTTCATTTCCGAAACGAAAGTATGTCATCCCATATATCGAACTATATGTTCTCGATATTTTTAAACTCAATGGAACTAATTTCAAATCCTAATTCCATTATATATAGAAGTTAGCTTTTAAATTGAATAATATTCATTCAAATTCCATTAATTGATTTACACGCGTTTCAAGCTCGCACGATCAAACGGTAAGTTTGATCGCTACAAAACATGAAATCCTATAATAACTCTCTATTACGGATCCGATGAAACTGGTTTTGTCGAAATCCGAGACAGTGGCCAAAATGATTATTTTACTCGTAATTAAAACAAGTAATTTCAAATTTTAATTTTATTCACCTTTAATTTCAATTTTAAATTTAACAATCTTCATTGTTATTTAAATAAAATTTAAATCATCTTCCAACATAATTTTCATTCGCATTAAATTCAGATTCAATTATTTAAATAATTTTCAATATTAAATTTAAACAATTCAATTATTAAATAAATGACATTAATAAATCATAAATTTCAATCAAATTTTAATTATCAACAATTATTTTTAGTTCATCTAAATAATTTAACATTTATTATTCAAGTCTAGTTATTGATTATAAACACATTCAATATCTAACATTTCATTTCCATAGTTGTTATTGCCAAATCATTGAAATTGTTTATTTCAAGAATTTATTATATCCAATAAACTACAATAATAAATCATTAAATTTTTATTTCTAACCATTTTTATCCAATAATCACATTAAATTTAATACTTTTAAAATATTTAAAAATACGGGTCGTTACACTCTCCCCTTCTTAAAACTTTTTGTCCTCGGAAAGGGGATTATTACGAAATTTAATACTTGATATAGTTTATTCAAATAATCAACTTATAAAACATTAAAATCTTATTTACATAAATTTTACTACGCTTATATTACATCACTTAGATATTGGTTTACAGAAATTACAACTTACTTATAAAACAAGCACGAATACACAACATACAATAATCATATGCGATCAAAACAGTAATAACAATAGTTTACAATAGATCATTCAACCATTAGTATTTATTCTATTAGATTATAACTATATCAATTTACATTATCTAATGTCCATATTTAATTTATTCACTTCATTTCTTATTAACATCCAACTTTTATTATCATTTGATTGGTTTGCTTCAAATTTATTCACATCTATTTCATTCACATTCAATTTATTCAATTCAATTAGTTAAATTCCAATTGTTTCACCTTTTGTTTAACATATTTCATATAAATTCATTTATGAACCATTTATAAAATTATTCTACTTAACCATGTTTAAGTTAAATTTTATTTCACTATCACTTAGTATATTCTCTTTAATAATAATATCATTTACAATCATTTCATCAAATAATTTATATTTATTATAAACATTTTATAAAATGCTGCTCATTTTTATTATTATTTCACAGCTATAGTTCACATTAATCTATAGGTTCACTTTATTAGTTCATTTCATTTATTTAAGTGCATATTAATAAATTCCTTTTTATCACAATCAATTCGTTCAACTTCTCTTAAGTTTATTTTCATCTTTTAATTCATTTCATTTACTTATTTCATATTCAATTAGTTATCCTTCAATTTTATTGAAACTCATTCTGTTTGCATTAAATTTATTCACCTCCAATTTAAATTAGATTCAATCACTCACATTAGTTTTCTTACACTCATATATTCCCATTCAATTTCATTCACAATCCAAATTGCATTTCATATTATAATTTAAGTTCATATTCATTTCATTAATTCATTTATAACTTAAGTGGAATTAATTTACTTCACTAATTTATCTAGTTTTGTTCAAATCCAATTCAATTCATTTAATGTCAAGTTAAACTTCACTTCATTTTAACCTATTACCCGATTTATTCAACATTATCTAAGTTGAACTTTTTTCTTACCATTCACATTCAACCAATTTAAAATTTGTTATTAGCTCGGTATTTCTCAAATCTCTAAGTTACACAAATTTATTTACTTAAAATTTCATTCCATTATTTTATCTAATTCATTTCAATACAATTAACTTTTATTTAAGCTTTCTTGAGTTAGACTTCATTTTATTTCTTTCGTCTCACTAACTAGATCTATTTAGCATTTCATAGGTTGACTCTTGCTTTTCATATCTCAAATTTAGATTTGCTTAGCAAACAAATTTAAAATTTGATTTAATTTTCCTGTCAAATTCTTAAATTATAAACTTTTTTCTATACTATTTTTAATTATAAATTCAAAACTATTTTCATATATTCATCAAATCATACTTAGAATATTTTTTCTCAATCAAAATTTGTTTTAATAAAAAAATAAATTCCCTTTGGTAGCAATCCTCACTTAGAAACTCGAAAATGAATACTGGCGATGCATTAGTCATCCTTGGGATTATTTCCTAGCAACTCAAGCGAGTTAAATGCCTTATTCCTTTCAAAAATCTTTTCAAAATGTATTTCTAGTCAAAACACTTTCAAATAATATTATTATTAATTTTGAAGGCTTTAAAAATAATTTTGAAAGCAATAGATTTTAAATTCAAAAATTCTCAGCTTTTAAATCTCTTCTATTTATAAGTTATGATATAAATACACTCATACAATTTCATTACCTTTATTACCAAAACATTTCATAAATTTACAATCTTGCTATTTTAAACAATATCTTATTGTAATTAGTTTTCAATTCAATTTAATTATCGAACGCTTTATGAAACAGAATTCACGAAGTATTCGTATTTGTTTTATTCAATCAATAATCAACGATAACTAAATATAATTATTCCTAACAACTAACATCCATTGAAAATTATCATTTTGTATATATAAAATATAATTTAGGTAAAATTATTTCATTTACCTGATTTTAAAACAATATTATGTCGACTTGTCTCGTTTAAGTGTTTAGAAATCTCTATTGGTGATATGGCGTCCCACGCACCGATCAGAATTCATAAACAACTCAACGGATAAGTAAATACAATTTAAAACATTTTGTAACACTAACAAGTACGCTCTCTTATATGTACAGTCAAACAAACTCATTCTAAGGTATTACTACCCTATCTCTAATGAGTCAAACCCCACAAAGTTAAGATTATCGCGAAACCAAAGCTTCGATACCAATTGTAACGACCCGCCTTTTTGGACGGTTTAAATCGAAAATAAATCACAGATGTCAACTCAAACCATTCAAAAGGACGGATTGTTAATGGGGTAAATAAGAAAATAAAAGCAAAGAATGAAAACAAAACATAGAATCTTACAGCGGAATGACAAAATATAATAATCAAATAAACAGTTCATAAAGCTGTTTTACATTTAATATTTGAATACACTTTTACAATAAATTAGAGTTATACATACAACAGGTATAATAGGATAATGCAACGGGACAACATGATGCGGTGGGATAAATATAATTAACAGTAATAATATGCCAAATCTTCATCTTCGTCCTCCCAAAAGATAATCTTCAATACCGAAAAACTCAGGCGGACCCGACCGTAATGAAAAAGCAAAACACTCGAGTCAGAACTAAAAGATCTTATGTAAGTTAAATCGACAGCAAATAAATATGAGTGTAATGGATTTAGAGATTTTTACGGGATTTTACATCTCATATCCAATGTATAACATGTATGCAATAACTTAAGAGATGTTTCGGGATTTCCATCTCGCAAGGATCCATTAAACTATCTATATATAGTAATATACGCTATATATATGTAGTGTCTATCAGTAAAGTAAAGTATTAAAATAGTGTTAAGGCGTTACTCATATCCCCCTTAACACATTTTTACAAATTTTGTAGTCTATATAGAACTGTAAACTCCACCAAACCGGTGGGATATCAGGGAGCACTCCATAGGTACGACACAAACCAAAATCGTAGCAGGCTCGATACGGCATATGACAAGGCACACGAGGCAGTGCCTAGGGTATGACTTTACCGTTTTGCACTCTCGGACTGGTGGTAATGCATAGCAGCTGCTACCACCGACCTCAGAGCACACTTCTATAATCAAATCGAAGCTGGCCAAAGTAACAAATATGGTATTGAAGAAATGTGCTCGATCGAAAGAGGGACCTCACTTGGCTCGGTATAGCTCCTGTTTTAGTCATATCAAGTTGACCCGAGGGGGTTAGGGCTGCATTCTTACCTCATATCAGTAGCATTCGGCAAACCATCCTACTTTATTCTGGATTATTCACCACATGCACAGTTGCTAAAGTGGTCTCAGAATTGGTAGAGAGTACGACAATATCCTACCCCAGTCTCTTTAACAGCCAAACGCTTATTTTACACCGTGGTCATTTTATAAAACATTTTTAATAATAAATCCAGAAAATAGTTTATTACTTCATATCAAGATATCCATATACTTATTCCAAAAGTATAAATACATTCATAAATGACGAGGAAGATTTCTTTTAATAGATTTTGAAAATAATTTATAAATCTCTCTTAAACCATTTACAAACTATTTATATGCTTTAAAACCATTTATAAAGCTATTTATAAATTCCAAAACATGCTTACAACTCTTCCAATTTTCATAAACTTCTACGCAAATTCCTTTAAACGCTTCCAAATCCCTTTATACAAGTTCTTTATAAAACCCCTTTATAAAATCCTTTAAAGCCTTTATAAACTCCGTTAATAAAACCATTAAGAAAATCCTTTACAAAAATGTTTTAAAAAAGATCCTTTTTACAAAATCCATTATAAAATCTCTTACTAAACTTTATAAATTCCTTACAAAACTCTTTTACAAAATTCTAAAATCTTTTACAAAAATCTTTTATCTCTTAAAGTAATTATAAAAGTCTATATTTATTATCTTAGATAAAAACTATATTTATTATATTAAATTAAATTTACAATATATATTTAAAACTATAATAAATATTTTATTAAATAAAAATTTTAAACTATTTAAAATATATATTTAAAACTATATAAAATTATAAGTTAAGATCTTAAATTTACATTCAAAACTATATATTGACTTATTATTTGAAGCATTAAAACATATAAAATAAATTATTTTCCAAATATAAATATTTTAAATAAATCATTAAATTAAATTTAAAATCAAATTTATATATCAAATGTACTTTACCACTTAGAAAATAATTTAAAACTGATCAACGTTGTCCATATATAATTTTCTACCTTATGGTCAAGTGATAGGGTATGTATCATTTCAACCTCAAAATAGTTAAATTTTTTGGGTATATATCATTTTAACCCATATCCCAAATCAACAATTTCCAATCAATAAAATTGCTCGGGTTTACCATTTCAACCCATAATGGTTATTCCTAATCTATAAGATCATTCAGGTATCATTTCATCCCATAGTGATAACAGGGATAAAAACATCCAATCGTCCAAAATGTCAACAAAAAAATATCCATCACAATCAACATCCAAATCAACCAGTAAATCACAACAATTAACTAGTTATCATTATCAGGTATTTAACTAACAATTTAAATTCAATATTAATTTAAATGGAAATTTAATTCAATTTCAATTTAAAATATCAAATTAAGCTACCAAACAACAACCAATAATATTCTTATCATATCATAAATTTAATTCAGCTAACATAGGAAGGTTTAGTATCCGTGAGCGGGACAAATCACTCACCTTTGATTTCAAATCGATTTTTAAATCCAAATAAAGCCCAAAATTCCAACAGTCTCCAAATATCGCTAAACCAATTCCATATTGTTTGGAATTTCAATATGAGTCCAACGGAAAAAACCGCACGTCAATCGGAGCTCGTATGCAAAAATTATTAAGGTTATAAGTTTGAATTTAATTGGAAAATAGTTAAAATAACAAACAGGGGCTAAAATGCTAAACGTCACCTTCTCTCCCGCTCTCACCCATGCACACAAGCCACTCCCTAGCCAAACTTTGACCATTAAACTGGACCGGCTCCAGCCACCAGTGACAAAGCCGCCGCCGCCAACCGAACCCCTTTCTCCTACGCCACCCTACTACCTCACCACGGCCCCAATGGCTAAGCCCGCCACCACCGAAACGCTAGTTTTTGAACCCTAGATCTGGAATTCCCACTGCTATAGCTAGAAATCGATGACACGACCGAGTCCGCATCACGATCTCTACCTATTCCAGTCAGTAATTTCAAGAATCATCGCCAAAATTGGATTTTTCGAAATCAACATTAGGTTTCACGATTTGAGACTTTGACAGCGATTTCTGATTGACTCATGCACTGTTTCCAAAAACAAACATTTCTCGTTGATTTATATCGTCAAGAGCTTCACAACGATATATAATTCGATATGGTTTGGAAAGTTTATAATTTTGGAGTTTGATTTTGAAATTGAAATTAGGGTTTGGGTTGTCTGCTATTGGAAAGGAGGAGATGAGAAGAAAATGTACGTATAGACAATAGAAAATAAAAGGCTGCTAGGATTTATAACAGATAAGAACAAATGGACAGATCGAATTGGGTCGAAACAATAACAACGACCTGAAAAGCCCATTTCGTTTCCCAAATGAAAGTAGGTCATTCCATACATCGAATTATATGTTTTTGATATTTTTAAACTCAATGGAATAAATTTCAAATCCTAATTCCATTGTATATAGAAGTTAGCTTTTAAAATTGAATAACATTCATGCAAATTCCATTAATTGATATCCATGTGCTTCGAGCTCGCATGATCAAATGGTAAGTCTGATCGCTACGAAACTTGAAATCCTATAATAATCCACTGTTACGGATCCGATGAAACTGGTTTCGTTGAATCCAAGACAGTGGCAAAAATGGTTAATTACTCGTTAATTAAAATAAGTAATTCAAAATTTTAATTTATTCACCTTTAAATTCAATTTCAAATGTGAACAATCTTCATTATTATTTAAATAAAATTTAAATCAACTTCCAACATCATTTTCATTCACATTAAAATTCAGAATTCAATTATTTATATTTTCCAATAGTAAATTTAAACAATTCAATTATTAAATAAATGACATTAATAAATCATAAAATTTAATCAAATTTTAATTATCAACAATTGTTCTATTTTCATTTAAATAATTCAACATTTGTTATTCAAGGCCAGTTATTGATTATAAACACATTCCATATTTAAAATTTCATTTCCATAGTTGTTATTGCCAAAATATTTGAAACTGTTTATTTCAAGAATTTGTTATATCCAATAAACTATAATAATAAATCATTAAATTTTTATTTATAACCAATTTTATCCAAAATCACATTAAATTCAATAATTTTAAAATAGTTATAAAATATTGGTCGTTACATAAACCTTTCATAAGCATTGGAAATCAAACCTTTCGAAACCATTGAAACTCAAACCTTTCGAAGCCATTGAAAAGCAAACCTTTTGAAACCATTGGAAAGAAAACCTTTCGAAACTATTGGAACTCAAATCTTTCGAAACCATTGCAAAGAAAAGCTTTCGAAACCATTAGAAAGAAAACCTTTCGAAACCATTGGGTTTATACTTAAAAGTATTACTTTAGGTTATAGGTGAAAGTATCTCTTTCAAAACCATTCTTTACATTATAAAATATTGGGGAAGACAACTGAACCTTTCGACAACGTCGAAAGCTTCTACTTTCGACAACTTCGGAAGGTTTGGGAAGCGGCGTGTATTTATAAAAAGCAGTTGAATCTTTCGACAATGTCGAAAGCTCTCGCTTTTGACCCCTTCGAAAGGTTTAAACAAAAATAAAGGCAGCAATTCTCTTTCAAAATCTATTTGAAACCTTTAGATATCATAGCTTTCGACCTTTTCGGAAGCTTTTTAAAATAGGCAAGTGATTTTCTTTTTTCAAATCAAAGTAAACATGGGAGCACCTCCTTCGAAAGCAACCCTTCGACATCTTACCTTTCGACTTGGTCCAATTCACTGCATATCACCTGAATGATATCATGTGCATTGCTTTCGACCTTATTGATCAATGAAGTCGAATGGTCTCAGACGATAGGTCTAAGCCGAAAGGTTTTCCAAAGAAGGCGGAACCACCTTTTCTAGGTAAAAGCTAATTTTGCCAAAATAAGTAAACTTTTTGTAACAAACTTGCCTACCTGTAAACATTTTACTTACTTTCACAAACTTTTAAATAAATTGGCTAATAATTGCCGCATTTTCTCAGATCTAAAATCAAGTTAACTTTAACAAATAAGCCCTTCCTCTTATAAAACAATTAAATCATTTAGGTCCTCCTTTCGAAATAATTTAATTTCCATACTAAATCACTTAGTAAAAATCTCCAAAATTTCCAGAAATTCACTGTAAATATGTTATCTAACATATTGAAATTTCGTACCCAAATTCTTAATATATTTTCGAAATAAATTTATAAACCCAAATAACCAAATTTTCCTTTAAAAATTCATATTAATTCTCCACGGCATGGAAAATTAAAAATATTGAACCCCAACTCCAAAATCATGTTTTCTATAACATAAAATTTTCCAATGGCATTTCAAAATCATTAAATCTCGGTTTTACCCTAAAACTACATATTTCTCCTTTAAACAACCTTGTTTAAATCATATAAATCATAAATCAAGCATATCATCAATCAATATATATCATAAAATAGATTTACGATTCAATCCAAAACCATATGATAATAAAATCAAAATAAAGGTATCTAAATTTTTGTTCACCTTCGATTGGATAAGGAAATTAAATTTTGATTGAGATTGGTTTCGTCTAGCTTGATCGTAAGCTTTAGTTTGATCTTCTCTTCTCTTCCTAATGGCCAGCCTTGCTTTCCTATGGATATAACTTTTGTTTGAGATAAGTGAACGTGTATGGCCTAACGAAAATGGTATAAGGGGTAATGCAGGTGGCAATTTCCCCTAATGCCTTATATTCAATTACTTAACACTTAACCATTTATAAGTTCATTAGCTTGTATAAAGCATGGCCACTTAATTTATTAATCAACTTCAATCTCCTTATCTACATTATTCTAATTAAATCTCCTGAATAATGTCAATAAAATTAGGGGTGTTACACGAATCCATTGAAAGTACCTCTTTCGAAACCAAGTAAAACCCTTTAGTTCATCTAGGCTGAAAGGCCCAAACCTTCCTTTCAAAACCATACTCAAAACCTTTTGAAACCTTTGAAAAGCCTTTCCTTCAAAATCCATAATACATTCGACATCATATCATAAAACCCTTAAACATTACCTTTATAAACCTTTGGAAAACCTTCTCATTTAACTTTTCGACACAGTTAGAAAACATTCCTTTCGACTCCTTCGAAACCATTGAGGAACCACCCATTTAAAACCTTTCTGTAAAACCTTCTGAAAGCATGAAGCCTTTATAAACACAAACCCTTTGAAAGCATTTGGGTTCAATTTAAATATGTGTAAAACACCTTTTGAAACCATTTAAACCTTCTCTTTCGAAACCTTTGGGTTATACATCAACAGAACCAAAAAGGTTCTATAAAACCATTTTTAAGTCGAAAGCCTACCTTTCAAAAGCATTCCTAGGTAAAGAAGTGATGGTGTCGAAACCATCCTTCCGAAAGCATTGGAGAAGTGGCTAATTTCAAAAGATAAGTATACCTTTCGAACCATTGACTTCGAAAGGTAGAAAGGCGGCAGCTAGGGTTTTCGATCCCTTCGAAAGCATTACTTAAAACAAAAGAGTGTAACTCATTCGAAACTTCTACTTTTTAAACAATTGACTCAGTGGAAAAATAACCGAGTCGAAAGCTATCCTTTCGAAAGCAAAGCAGGCCTATTTTTAATTTAAAGTAAAGGCATATTCCAACCCCTTTGGAACTCAATGTTTTGACTATGTACCTTCCTTTTTTATCCAATACTTTGTTATCAATTAACTTGATACCATGCACATTGGTTTCAAAAGTATAGTGGCGAAACATCCTAGTCGGAAGCCCTGATGCCGAAAGTAGCGGAACATACTAAAAACATGTTATTTTTGTTTTTAACCTAAAGGAGAAGCACTTTTTAACTAACCTGCTATTATTTGTCAAATTTCCATTGGTTGCTAAAAACCTTTTTCTAAAGTACTGCCGATATTTTCAAAAATAAACAATACTTTTATTTTACAAAATACCCCTTCTCCTTAATTAAGTATAAAACATTTACGTCCCATAAATTAAATAATTTTATATATTCATCAAAAAACATAGGAAAATTGTATAAAAATTCCAAAAAATCCTATCTACTATTTTTTCTAACATATATAAATTTCAGACCCAAATAATTATTTATTTAGCAGTAAAATAATTTATAACCCAATAAATCATTTTCTTCACTAGAAAATTAATATAAAATCCACATTAATTTGGAAAATTATGAAAATTGAAACCCACCTTTAAAATATCATTTCTGATCTATATTTAAAATCACAAGGAATTTAGATTTCAATAAATATGATTTTCTCATCAAAACATAACAAAAATTCTATATGACTAAGCATCATCAACAAGCATATTAATCATTTAATCATTCAAAAACATGGCGCAGACATGCAAATTATTCGAATTTTATCTTAAAACTGAAAATCATTAAGAAAAATGAGATGTAGTCATTATTTACCTTAGCATTATGATTAAGGATGTAAGATTTGATCTTGATTAATTGATTTGATTCTTCTCTTGAATCCTAGCTTTATCTTCCTTTGAGATTGCTAATGGTGGCCGGCCTTAGAAGTCTTTTTGTTTGAGAAAATATGAAATAAACGTGTGTTTCGGTTTCCTAAGGGTTTAGGGTATAACTTTAATCATTTTCTTTTTTTCCCTCCATTATTGTCTAACACCTTAATTCTTTGATTCATTGTTTACTTATTAACATGGCACGGCTACCCTTAATAAATTCACAAATCCCAATCCACTAATCAACCCACATTATTAAATTTAATTAATTAATTAAATTCCCTAAATAATGTCACTGAAAATATGGGGTGCTGCAATCTCCCTTCCTTAAAGAATTTCATCCTCATAATTAATCTAAGGCACAAAACAAAACAATCAATAGTAAAACATACCATCAAACAAACCAAGATAAGCGTCTCTAATCCTGCTCTCGGTCTGCCAAGTATAGTCTCTAGCATCGTCACTCCATTGGGCTTTTACTAATCTAACTGCCTTGTTCCTCAACTTCTTCTCATCTCTCACGACTATTAGGATTGGCTTCCTAACTATAGTCTAGTCTGGTTCCACTACTAAGCCTTCTAACACAGTCGGTGCTATATTAGTGTCTGGATCTCTAACGCACTTTCGTATATGAGATACGTGGAAAACGTCATGGACTTCTGCCAAACTACTCGGTAACTCTACTTTATATGCGAGTTTCTGGGTCCCTTTCAAAATAGGAAATGATCCTACGAATCTTAGTGCTAACTTCCCCGACTTTCCAAACTTAATAAAACCTTTCATCGGCGATACTTTGATGAAAACATGATCTCCAACAGAGAATTTCAAATCTTTCCGTCTTCTATCTGCATAGCTTTTCTGCCTAGACTGAGCTTCATTCATTCTCGCCCTTATCAGCTCAATCTTTTCTTCTACTTCTCTTTTCCAATTAGGACCAAGGATTAATCTAGCTCCGGTCTTTAACCAACATGCAGGGGATTTGCATGGCCATCCATACAAAGCCTCAAACGGTGCCATCCCTATACTAGTCTAATAACTATTATTATATTACAACTCTACTAGCTGTAGGTGGTCTTCCCATGATCTGCCGAATTCTAATACACAAGCTCTTAACAAGTCTTCCATGATCTTATCAACTCTTCCCATTTTCCCATCAGTCTATGGATGGTAAGTGGTACTCATCTTGAGCTTGGTTCCTAAACTTTCCTGTAGACTCTTCTAGATTTCACTAGTGAATAAAGAAACTCTATCACTAACAATACTAAATTCCGTGAAGTCTAACTACATTCTTCATAAACAACTTAGCTAATACAGGTGCCGTCCTATTTGACTTAAGTTGAATGAAATGGACACTCTTGGTCAATCTGTCCACTATGACCCATATGCTTTCATTTCCTCCATTAGAACTTGGCAACCCATCAATGAAATCCATAGAAATAGAATCCTATTTCCAAACTGGAATATCCAATGGCTGAAGCAACTCACTTGGCTTTTGATGCTCGGCTTTCACCTGATAACAGTTCAAATTCTGTTTCACCCATAAGCCGACATCCTTCTCCACTCCTTCCCAGAAGAAACTTCTCTTCATATCTTGATACATCTTCGTTCCTCCTGGATGAATAGTGAACTTTAAACAATGGCAATCCTCTAAAACTTCTTTTCCTATGTCTCTCATATTTGGACACATTATTTACCCTTCTTTCTCAACGATCCACTTTGGTCAAGACTGAAATGTTTCAAGTCATTGCTCTCCGTTCCATCGTTTAACTTCCTGATCCTTTCAGCTAACACTGGATCCTCTTCCTGTTTAGAAGCGATCTTCTCAATCAATATCGGTCTAAATTTTAAACAAGACAATATAGCAGATCCTCCACTAGACCCAGCCTCAGATCTCTATTGCACTCTGCAAGCTGTCAAGGCTTCCAAATCTTTCCATTCCGATATCATAGCCAACACTACATTCTTATGCTTCCTACTAAGCGCATCTGCAACCTTGTTGCCTTTCCCTAATGTATACTCTATTCCAAAATTATAAGTGGCTAAAAACTCTAAACACCTTTGTTATCTTATGTTCAGTTCCTTCTGGGAAAACAAGTACTTCAACGACTTATGGTCGATATAAAGCTCGAACCTCTCTCCTAAAAGGTAATGCCTCCACACCTTTAAAGCAAAAATAACTACAGCTAACTCCAAGTCATGCGTTGGATATCCAACCTCATGCGGTCAAAGCTGTCTAGAAGCATGGGCAATCAGTTTACCCCTCTACATTAGTAGAGCTCCAATCCAGTCCACACGCATCTGTATAAACTACCAAGTCCCAATTCTCCTCCGGAACCACTAACACAGGTGCATGGATCAAAAAGTGTTTTAAGCTCTGGAATGCTTCCTCACACTTATTGGTTCACACAAACTTCACATCGGTTCGTGTTAGCCAGTCATCGGTACCGGTATACATGAAAAATCTTTAATGAACCTCCGATAATATCCTACCAATCTAATGAAACTTCTTATCTCAGTTACCATTCCAGGTCTCTTACTATTATTAATAGCTTCAATCTTATTTAGATCGTGACAACCCTTTCTCCGAAACCACGTGACCAAGAAACCTTACTTCATTATTCTGAAAATGGCACTTCGAAAACATTGCCTTTGGCTAATGCTACCCTAGCGTCTCAAGCAGAACTCTAATATGAACTTAATGTTCCTTCTCATCCTTAGAGTATATCAGAATATCTTCTATAAAAACCAACACAAATCTATCCAAGTGCTCTCGAAAAATCTCGTTCATCAAATCCACAAAGAATGCTGACGAATTAGTGAGCCTGAGCGGCATAACTAACCATTAGTATGATCCATACTTCGTCCTAAACATTGTTAAAGGTATACTATCATCTTCTACCCTAAGCTGATGAAAACCTTAGCCAAATCCAACTAAGAAAGTCTCTTGGCTCCACTCAGTTGATCGAACAAATCATCAATCATAGGCAATGGATATCGATTCTTTATTGTTTTCTCATTCAACTTACCATAATTGATACATAGCCTTAATGATCCATCTGGCTTCTTAGCAAACACTGCGGCTGCTCCTCAAGGCAAACTACTTGATCTAATAAAACTCCTACCTTCCAAATCTACCAACTGAGCCGTCAACTCGCTCATCTCTGCCGGTGTTATCCGTCTTGGTGGTCTACTCATCTGTTCTACTCAAAGCAACAAATCTATTTGAAACTCAATGGCTCATTTCACTTTTAATCCAATTACCAACTCGAAGACATCTGCGAATTCTCTAACCATGAAAACGCAATTTAACTCATCCTCTAACTCCATAACGCCCAACAAAGCATTAACCTTACAGCTAGGGTTTTCTATGGTATAAACTATTTGATCGGTTCAATCCGGGTGTCTAAGTGATATATTCCTATCTTGGCAAAATATCCTAGCATCATATGCACTTAACCAATTCATACCCAATATAATTTCGAACCCTACAAAGTCAAATACATGCAAACTGCAAACAAAGGTGTAACCTAACAAGTCATGAATTTTGAAAACATTACAAAGTTTTTAAAAAAAAATATTTTATGGGTTTGGGATTAAAGGAATTGATTTCGATGTTATAAAATTAATTTTAAAATTGTATTTAATTATAAAAAAATTTGAAATGACTATTGTGAGTAATATTTTATTTTACAAGCTATTTTTAAGGTTATAAAGAATAGAAATGACTTCTTAAAGGTTATTTGTGAATCTCAAATTATTATTTAAATTTATAAAAGGTTAACAAATTAGTGTTATAACTATTTAAAATCTATGAACACTTTTGCTATAATAGATATGATTTTATAATTTAATGCATTTATCTCATTCTAATTAAATATGTGAATTTTATTTGTACTAATTCTTTGTAATGAGAAATATAAATAAATGGATTAGTAATACCGTATGGTATATGGCTTTTATTAACACTTTTCCAGTCATTCTTTGGGCTCGTTATATAGAACACTGAAGGAGTGATTGTGGTATGTGAGCATTGAATAAACGAACAGGTAACCTGTTGTGGTATGGGACGTTGTTAAGATATTTATTTGGTTATTCTTTTCCGTGGATGATGCTTATATAGGGATATGCTGTGTGTGGCAAGCTACAATGAGAAAAATTTACACATATAGTTGTGTGTCAACATATGTATAGAGTCGTGTGTCGGCGTATATATTAGGCTCAGTGTTGGCCATTTTATATATATTGTATATATGTTTATCATAGTTGGACTCCCTTTATGGAATATGAGTGAACTAGATTAGCAAGTATACATCCTTACGGCCTGATTGTGGTGGTCGCTCTTTGGATTTGTGACATTTTTTCTTATTTAACAGTTTGTTGTCACTGTGTGTGTCTGCCCCTTGTGTCATCTAAGCAAGTAGTTTGTTACCATTTAAAGGCGTATTTAGGGTCGTCATTGAGTCCTAGAATTGATGAGCACATTGATGGATATGAGTCACGATGGACTTTGAGGTAACTAAGACTATAGGATTCATGTCAAACAAACACGTGTGAGTCTCCTAGAGCAAGTGTGTGTCGTCAGTCTCCCATATGGTTCTTGTGTGTGCGATATGTAAACATATTACTTATACTGCTATTTATGATGATGAGTTGTGAATATACTTGAGATCATGTTCAGTGTATGGTCAATCCTCGTATCCTTCTTAGGCATGTGTCATCGAATTTGTTTTTCACTAGCATGTGTTGTCAAATACTATTCATTGGCATATGTTGCGAACTATTTGTCTTCAACTTGGTCACCGGCTATACTTTATAGGCGTTTTTCGTCCTCTATGCTTTACAAATGTGTTGCTAATTGTATGTTTGAATTTATGTTTACTATTTATTCCATTTGATAAGTATGAAAGACCAAGAAAGTCAATCCCATTCTATGCAGTTAAAGCGCTTAGCAGTCCTATAGCGGTGGAGGTATAAAACTTTATAGCAGGGATAAAGCGAGGATATAGCAAAAAATAGTGGAGGTGCAAAATGCTTCATTACATATAAAACCAAACGTTTAAAGCTAATTTATTCTAATTTTCATACCGTTTGTGAAGGAAAAGGAAATATTGTTTGATATTACATAACAAAACTAAAGAATGTCATGATTTATGCCATTCATATTTGATGACTACATTAGATTTCTAACTTATATTGAGAACTTGTGTCCCAAAATTAGGTCTTTACCCTAACTTTATTGATTTGATCTAAAAAGAATTAGTCAAATCAACCACTTTATATCAATGTTGCTAAAGCAGGTACTAAAATGGCTTGATTTAGGGGGTATAGAGAAAAAAGCAGGGCTAAAGGGATCTACTATTTAATAGTGTTAAATTGAAAAAGCATAGAGATCGAAGAGCACTACGGGCTACATCGGGGATTTCGTAGGGCTTTAGTAGGGATTTAACTACATAGATCTCATTATTATCGAAGAGCTATACTTAGGCATTGTTGTGCACTAGTCCAATTATACTTAATGATTTTTCTTTTACTAACGATGTTTTTATATTTGATCGCCCGCAAGACATAATTTTACATGACACATATCTTGAATATGTTTACTTCGTTGACGATATATGTATAGCATTAGATAGGTTGTTGTATCATGCTAGTTGTTACTATATTATGACATCTACATTTTAGACATAGTCCAACTCATGTGTTATACATATAATACTCGGCTCAGTTTGAGACATTTCAGGTTCAGGGACAAGATGACCAGTTTGTGGATGTTGGGCATAGGTGAGGCTAGAATAGTATTATATAATGTCATTGTGTACTTTTGAGATGTATTTTGGATTCAGATATTGAATGATTTAAAGATAGTGCATTTCTGATGTATAAATTGAATATATATATTTTTCTATTATAAATTATCGCTCCATAAATAGACTCTATGTTCTCTTAGTATTATTTATATATTGTGTATTGTTCTGTCTTGGAGGCACACGTGTTTATTGCTTTATACCGAGACCATGTACATCTATGGTGAGTATTATATGATATGAGAGATGATCAGTGTTAGTCCAAGGGAATATTCACATATGTACAAAAATCACCTTATGCTTCGTATTATCTGACATTATTACCTAGTAATTCCCTGGTATGGTTACAAAGGTGGGGCATTATACTTGGTACAAGCTCAAAATAATACATTGTATATATGAGACATGAGTCATTAGCCTGGATGAGACTTAGAGTCCTTGTACCTTAGGTGTGTTGGGTAGTTACTCTGTAATAAGGGATAATAGAAGTATATGTATATATAAATTACTTATTATATGGTGATTACTAGGGTAATCATCGAGGGACGTATTTGTAATTATCATACCATATATATATATATATATATATATATCGCTCCTGTAATGACTCGGAATTTTATTACTTTGATTTTTGGAATATTTAATTATTTTTGAATATTCGATTTAGGATTTTATTTAAAATATAATAAAATATGTGTTTCACAGAATTGCTTGATTCTTAATAACATATTTTCAATTTAATATACAGAATTTTTCCATAATTATTAATTTGGGCAATGTAAAAATTTTCGTTTGACGTATTTAAGTCAAAAATTGGCATTTTTGGAATTTAACAGAACCTATTAGCCAGTGTGTTTTATTGTTGTTTTGTGATCATGTCATATTTCTGTATGCAATCGTATTTTGTTCTCTGTCATTAGCTGCTCTTATGCAGATGTGATATTATGGGACGGGGTACCGAAATCTATTCAAAATCAACACAAATACACATAGACATGTGCACATAGTGCAGCCACCCTTGTTCCCCTTTTTCCCCTACTTGCTGCCTCTTATCTCCTCTGCCTTTTTCTCTCTCCTTGTCCGCTTGCCTTTGATACTTAACCTTAATTTGAGAATGATACTGAAGTAGGTAAACACGTATATGCTATAAGTACCCAGGAAGAACTTGGGCTTCGATTTTGTTATGTTCATCTCCATCAATCTCAAAAACAAGAAAATATAAACCATTCACCACGTCAAAAATCTATATCTCCTCAACCACTCACAGTTAGCCTAAGGCACCAACACGAAAGTTGTTCGCGTCGGTCTCTCGTATTTTTAAAAATTACCCGTAGCAGATTTCATCGAGTATGGAGAGGGAAATCATGAAATTTCAACAAGAGGGAAAGTTTTATTCGAAAGTTCAAAAATTGATTTCTCCCAATGCAAGTTGGATCGATCGATGCCGTTTGCATCATTGGAGTCGGGGCAGAATGTAGGATTTTTTATATGAATTTGATGATATTCCATGACGATCGTCGACTATGGATGAAAGTTACGGTTTTGATAAATCGGTAATTTAAGCAACATTAGATCAAACATGTTATGGAGTTGAGTTCGTGGTGGCAAGGCGAAGTGGTGGTCAAGGTTTGGGAAGGTCCGGTCATCTATAGAGAAATCCGACATTTAGGATTTTGACGTGAGTTAGTTTGGGTTTATTTTGGCCGAATTTCGATTTAGTCTTGAAGATGGGGTGTTGGTGTGGCATAGGTCGAGCATGTGGAGTGGAGTTAGATGGCAGCCTCGGTAAGTCGGACGGATGTGTGATTTGGTTGTGCACGTGCATGCGTGCACATCTGGAAGTAGGAAGATGGAAATGGGAGGATAGATTGAGGAAGAAGGATAAATAGTTGCGGGGTGGGTTGGTTTAGTTGATGGGCTTGGGCCGAATCCATATTCGTGAGAAAATAATATTCAAGCTTTGTTTAATAAAAATATTTTAGTCGCTAACTTTAAATTATGATATTTCACCCATATTAAATTTGTTTTACCTATGGATTTTTATGTTGGATTCGTATTAACAAGGACAACATTTTGATATAAACTGTTGTTAATTTTGATGTAGTATAATTTAATGATAAACTAATACTGACCAATTATAATTACATTAATTTGGATAGTAACGTTATTTAATTAATTTTAATTAATGGGTGTTATCTATCTAGTCAAACAAATGTCATACAAATAAAATAAGTTGAATAGGGTAATTAGACACTTGTTTAGCGGAATAAAACATCGTTCCACTAATTAAATTAATTTGACATTTGATTACAAAAATAAATCCATGTTCTGCTATTTTATAGATTTGGACATCTGATTATATATCGTTAATCGATATCCTGCTTTGAATAAGTGATATGTTAACCAATGATTGTTAAGTGTTGAATTTATTTACTTTGTCGTTGATTATGTAAATATCACTCATTAACTTAGAAAGTAAAATTGAATGTTATAGTAGCTTTTTTAGATGCTAATGTGATCGCTAAGCCTTTCAAATTTGAAAAGTTAATTTATGATTTAAAAGTTATTTTAAGAGTAATTATTGTTTATTAGTACAGTTTAAAAATAATTATTATATATCAAATAATATTTAAAAGGTAATTATTATTTATTAATAATGGTTTGAAAATAGGTAATAATTGTTTTAATAATGTTTATAGTTAATTATTTTTTAATGAGATTCTTTAAAATTATTTAAGAATATTTAATTATTGTTTAAATTATTTATTTAAAATGTTTTAAATTATATTTTTAATTCTTAATTAAAGTTATTTAATTATATTTAAAGGTTAATTAATTATCGTATTAATATTATTTAAAAGTTAATTAATTTAATAATGTTTTGAAAATAATTAATTAATCTTTATATAAAGGATGTTGTGAAATTAATTAAATATTTTATTAATGATGTTTTAAAGTTAATTAATTATTATATTCAAATTGTTTAAAGGTTAATTTATTAGTTTAATAAGATTATTCAGAAGTTAATTTAATATATTACTAATGCTATTTTATAGTTATTATGTTGAATAAGGTTTATATATTATTAAATAAAAAGGTGTTTTAAATAATAACTTGTTATTTAAAATGTATTTTTAATAATCGATTTGTTTATCAAAGGAACTTTATTGATTAAGTTTATATAAGAGGTTTTGTTTCAAATAAGGAAAATTTAGGAAAATTTTTTTTAGAAATTAAAAGGAGATCTTGAGATTTATAAAAGAAATTTTATAAATCATTTTGGAAATTTATAGAAGGATTTATAAACAAATCTAGAAATTTATAATGTATTTTATAAGTGGATAGAAATTTAAAAGGAGAATATATAAGTGAAAAGGGTTTATTAAAAGGATTTATTTGAGGAATTTATAAGAGAAATGGAGATTTGATCTTCCTTAACTGACCTTCCAAATTATGGTGATATGGAACATTCGTACCACACTTAACATCAAAGGAATAAGGTTTATGGTAATCTTCATCTCTGTTTTTAAACAACATTTGGCTTTGATCATTTAATAAGATTTGAAAGAGGAATTTTTCTAAGAGTTTTGGAAAATATATTTATACCATTTTATAAGTACGTAAAAGTTTTCCAAGTTTGCAAAGGAATGGTTTATGAATATACTTATACCAGTGAGATAATTATATGAATATTTTAATAAATATTTTGGAAAGAGATTTAATAAATAAAAGATTAATTTTAAGAGGCTTAGTGGTTTTTGCGGAAAATGTAGTATCTGTTTGAATGTTTGTTTATTCAATAATTAAATAATCAACTATCAAACCTTGGCCTAAATATGTAATCCTTCTTAATTTTGGTGATATTGAAATATTCCCTAGTTAACTCCGAAGAATTTTAACTCTGGAAATATCTAGGGGAAACAAAGAAATTATTTGTTGCAGTTACCGTCGGTGATGCTATACTGCACGTATAAACTCGTTTTTTCTTCTAGGACAAAAGATGAGGAGATCCGTCCTCTTAAAAGATTAGGGGGTTGTCCCCATTCTTATGAATTATCTAATTATTTCTTAAGGAACCGATATTGAGAATTTCGAAAAATCAATGATTGGTTTTTGAGGTGCCCGGTAAGCATGGGAGTGTACTCGTAAGAGATGACTCGTACCGTAACTACTTCAAAAACCATATATGGTTCTATGGACGAGTTTCGTGATATATTAAGATCTTTGAATTCATGTATGATTTCGAGAACCGTTGGGGTGTAGGAATCCATGTGTGATTCTGAGATTTGTTTTGGATATTGGAATCCATCTACGATCCCAAGACCCATTAGAGCATGGGAATTCATGTATGATTATGAGATCTATTTTGGATATTGGAATCCATATGGGATCCCGGGACCCGTTTGGGTGTGGGAGTCCATGTATGATTATGATATCTGTTTTGGATATTAGAATCCATGTGTAATTCCGAGATCCGTTGAGGGTATGAAAATCCATGTGGGATTCCATGATCTATTTGGATGGTAGTGCGTGAGCTGGAACACCGAACGTAACATCATAAGCGGTAATGACTAATACCAGAGGTAGGAGGCATGGTCAGTAGGGTTAGCAAACCCATAGTGCGGTCGTCATCACCTAGAGTTACTTACAGTTGTTATGCATGCACGGAGCGGTGCACTCGAGCTTAGCAAGACCAACTATGTTTTTCCTACGGTACATCACTAAGGATGTATGTTGATCCCTGTGCAGGAGGACCGTTCTCGAAGTATTATGGTCACCTCCGTGGAATCCTACATAATAGCGAATGCGCCTTATCGGTTTTTGATTATATACCTTGTATTGGTGTAATGTACACTCCCGAGCATCACTGCTACTGGATTATTATTATTTTCACCTTTATACATTATTATAAATCACTAGATTTTCTGAAATAAATGTTTTGGTTATCATAAGGTAAAATCTCGTCCGTGTATATGTGTAGCGTAGTCTTATAAGATACTGACGCAGCGGATATACCAAAAACGGATGAAACGGTGATAAGTTGAATCGATGGATTGAAAATACCCAAATGCCCAAATCCGTTGATCTCAAGAGATACCGGATTCTAGCTATCTTCAACACGTTGTGTGATGACCCAGAAATTTCGACAAATTAAATTGGAATAATTAATTTATTTTAAAATATTTAAAAGTTAATTTTAACTTGAATTCAAGATATCAATATTTACTTGATAATTAAATCATCGAATTATATAGTTTAAATATTGAATTTAATAATTGAAAATTGGGTAAATTATTGAATCTGAAATTCCTAAGCCTGTTTAAATAATTTGAAGGCTTATAAAATTTATAATGATAATACTGGAGATAATAGAATGGTTGAAATTTAATTTAAGGGTGATTTGTTCAGTTTTGTAATTATATCGTTTAAATTGAAATTTAAAAATAGCCGTCCAAGGCTAAGTCTCGGAATTCGACGAAACATGTACATTGGATCCGTAATAGTTAGTATTTATCGGATTTCAATTTTCGTAGCAATCGAAGTGTCGTTTGACTCTGTCAGCTCAAAACGCTTGGAAACTATTTTAATCGATTTAAATTAAACTTGATTGTTTACTTCCGTAACTCGCGCACATGATCAAATCAGTCTCTGAAACACGTTCTATTGTGTTTGGAGTGCGGGTAAAACCTTATAATCGCCTTGCGGCAATCTTTAAGAGAAGTTCAAATTTTTTTTAAATGGCAGTTAACGGGGCAGCTTGAAAATTTTATAATAAAAATTTAATTAAAAATTAAAACAAACACTCGTGCTCTACAAGCTTCTCCAAACTTATATCTTCCCCGTCCCTCTCTCTCTTATTATAACAGAGAAAAAAAATCGACTTCATCCTAAAAAAAAATATAGAACGCACGAGATTTCGTTCGAAGATAAAAATCAAAGTAAACTCATCCTCTTCCCAGTATTACCTCATCTTCAATTTCAATTGAATTCTTGCCGAGAGCCGCGACGAAGAAGAAGCTTTCGTGAGTTCTAGGGCTTCGCATGAGCAGTTAGGGTTTGATTCGGCTCGAACTCGAATTCATATGCAAGAGGAGAGGTCGCGCGCTCTCTCTCTCCCTCTCATCCTCTGGGTTGCTAAATCGAGCGCGATAAGGGGGGTTACCGTGATTTTGTTTTGGGGGCGAGTCTAGGGTTCACGCGCGACGTCGACTGCGCTGCTTGATTTCTGGAAGGATGGCGATGGAGAAGTTGAGAGTGTGGCTAGGATTTCGATCGACCATGAGGTTTATTCGTACATTTATTCTTAGCTTTTAAACTCTTATACATACACTGACCGAATGAAATATTTTACTATGAAAATTATACACACAGTTTTAGATTATATATATAGGCATGCAGAGAATAGAGATATTTTATATACAGTTAAAACAGAAAAATAAATGTTGACAGTAAGGAAGATTTTGACAACAGTGAGTTTAAATTTGTGATTTCAAAATAGTTTTGTTTTTATAAGGCTTAAACGGAAATTTGGATGTGAATAAGATGGGTTAAACTGTTTCAATTAACTTATTTAATTTTTGGACTATAAATAATTGGTTTAAGGTAATTTTTAGTGTAAGAATTTATGTCAAATTATAAGTTAAGTTAAATAAGTATATGATAATAAATTGTTTGATTTAAAACTCAAATGTTAACAAAAATCATATAATTATTTATACTAGGTCGGAAATCGAGGAAACCAAGGCAATTTTGAGGTGGATTGCAAATAAAAGCAAAGGTGAGTAAATCTCACTCTGTTGGATTTTTATTTAAATTTAAATGGTTAAATTTAAATATTTGGTTGCATGATTGAACTGATTGATGTGCACTGTAAACTGATGACTTTGGTTTTGGTTGATTCCTGAGTTGATTATTGCTGGACTCGGAATATTCGGGTTGTAAATTGTTTAAACTTAACTCATAAATAAGTAAGTGTCTCCAAAGATAATAAAGGTAACGTTTTGTGGTTCATTAAATTAGTAGGTAATTAAAATGAATTACTAATTAATTAAATCAATTAATAAATTTGGGTTAACTAATTAAGTTTAAATTAATTAGAGTGACCATTGGGTGGTTTAATAAATGATTACTTAGTGCAATTAATAATATAATTACTTGGTGTAATTAATCGAGAGATAAATTAAGATAATTAATTAAGGAGAACGAATTTATTTAATGAAATAAATAAAAAGGTGATAATTTCTGGTGGAGATAAATCAAGTATGATTTATACTGTGGTTTAATTAATATAATCAGTTTAGATTTAGATAAATTGAAATATAATTGGAATCAATAACTTATATAATTAAGGAAGTAATTAAAGATTCGATTAACTAAGATTAATTAAACCATAATATGGGACTTATGAGGAGTTAATTAATATAAGTATCCTTAATGTAATTTAAATAGCCAATTAATTCATGAAATAATTAAGATTGCTTATTGATTTTGGTTAAGAAGAATTATTATCGTGAAATTAATTAAAGTTATTACTTGAATGGAAACTGAAAAATAATAATTAATCCAGGGTAATTAATTAAGGTGAATTATGAAGGAATGGTTGATAATTGATTTGAAACTAATTAATGTTAAATGAAGGAATATAAATGGTTGAGGATAGAAATTCCAATAGTATAAATTGAGTTATTTTGGAAATGATCAAATTACATATGAATTATGGAATGGTATTGGATGCTTGAATGAGATGATATTCCTGATATGAAATGTTGAGTATTCCATTTTGATAATTTGGGCTTGGATGACACGAGTCTCGAAGTGGGATCAGTATTAGGCACTACTCGAAACCACTTCGACTATAGATTGGTATGTGAAATTCATATATTGCAATGAAGTGATTAAAGGGAAGTGGACTATTTAAATCTAAGCTGGGGCACTTAGGTAATGAATGTGTGAAATTAGTTATGCCTATAACATATTGAGCACTTGTAAAATTGGCTTGAGTTACCCCGGGTTTTATATACATTGATTGCTTTGGTATTCCATATTAGTTTGGTTTACTCACGCTGGTTTCCAGCCTGACCCAGGTGTTACTTTGGTGTAATGCTCGGGTCAGACCGAGTAATACGGATTTTCAGGTAGGGACGTACTGGAGCTCAGGAGGCGAGCTGGATGGCAGGAGCGTATAGTATTTTTCCGCTGTATTTATATTATTATTAATCCGAGACATGATAATAGTGTATATTCAGTGACTGTATATATGTGAAACGCTGATGTATATTAAATGTAATCGACAGATATAGTATTCTTTTGTAAGCTATTATTATTTATTATTATATTTTATCCGCTGCGAATGTGAGATGTTTGGTGTTTCTGTTCTTCTTCTTCTATCTCTTTCTTCTTTTTTCATAACTATCTAGAATTTTCGGGTTCGAAAATTTCGGGTCGTTACATTTGGTATCAGGGCTGAAAGGTTAAGCGAGAACCTTGGCTCTGGTGAGGATTACTCATTTAATAGAGTCTGTAGGACTCTAGAATGAGTTGAGAATATTTATATATGAGAGCGTACTTGTTATTTTCTTATATAAAGGTTTTAAATGATTTTATATAAAAGTATATTTTGATATATAAAGAAATATTTCATTTTAATAAATATTAAGGTGATTGGTTGTTAATTATTGAGATATTAAGAAGTAATATAATACAACCAAATTGAAGTCTTGAATTGGAATTAAATTAAGTAGAAATAGGAATACAACCAAATTAAAATTTATTGGATTGATAGTAAAATTCTAAATCTGGTCCCAGAATTTGAAAATTTTGTTTCAAAGTCATGAAAAATAATAAATAAGTATTATATGGATAACTGGGATTTGTTGCAAACAATGGGTTGTTTGAAATTTGATTTGAATTTAAAACCAAAGGTGGTTTAAAATTTTAAACATGGCTGGGAGGGTCAAGAAATAAATATGTATATATGTATGGATATACATGATATCAAAGATAATATGAAATAAACTCTAAGAGGTTGAGTTTTGATTTTTCCCTAAAGTGTGATGTAAAAACCCAAAGTGATATAAGTTTTTAAGTGGGAAGATTATTATTGTGAAGTTTAAGGATTGAATGAGGTTGATTGGATTAAGTAAATTGGAATTTAACTTTGGGAAAGTTAAATAAATGTAGAAAAAGCAACCTGAATTGGAAATTTCAAGATGAAATTGGAATTTAACTTGGAAAGTTAAATGGTTGATTTGAATTGGGAATTTGTGTGATCTCAAAACGGGTTTGGGATTTAAAATTTGAAAATAGAGGGACGTTTTTAAAATAAATTGGATGATATCATCCTTTTGTTAATAAAAATCTTTAAATTGAGTATGGTATTGTATAAATAAAATAAATTTGAATAATTGAATTGTAAAATACACTTGTTTAAGAACTGGCTTCAAACTGGAAGATAAAATTTAACAATAAATTAAAATTTTAAAATAAAATTGTATTGAAATCTTATTTGAACCTTGAAATACATAAGTAAAGAAAATTTAAAATGGAATTTTGAGAATTGAACTCAGAAATTAAACTGATTAAAACTTTGAATAAAAGTTAATTGGGTTCAAGAAGGTAAACCAACATTTGAGAGTTTAACTCGAATTTATATAATTCGAGATAGTTTAAATTCAAGATTTAAATTGAATCAGTTCAAAATTGAATTTGGTTTGAATTAAGTGGATTGGTGATTGAAGATGTATAAGTTTAAAATTTTAAATGGGAAATTAAATTGGATTATATCGAAATGATTTGAATTTGAAATGGGTTCAATTGATAATAATTCACATTGATTGGAATAATTTAAAATTATAATATAAGTTGAACATGATTAAAATTAAATGGAATTTGGAGCTATTTGAATTGGAATTGAGTCAATTTAAATGAAGATTTAAATTGAATTGTTGGGAAGGTGAACAGTTGGCTCTTGACTATTTTCAATATAAATTGTTTTGATATAAACTTATTTTTCTAAGCTACTAAATATATACAACCTTTCTTTCTTAAAGCCAAATTATTTTATATACTTGTTTACGATTATTTTTGGGGCTATTTAACCATTTTTCAACCGTTAACTAAATTAATTACTATTTTTAAACTATTTCTCAAATTAATTTCTTTTTACAACTATTTTGCAATTTTCTACAAATTTTGAAACTATTCAACTATTTCTTAATTATTTTACAGTTAGTTACCTATTTTATAGCTATTTTGCAAACTAATAATTATTTTTCCACTACTTATTTATTTTTAGAATTTTCAAGCTATTTTCTAAATATAAACTGGTCGGAGTTCAAACTGTCATTAATTTAGATACCCAACTGAGATAAGTATTGAAGTATAAAAGGGTTTTATACAAGTTTGAAAAGATCCAAAGTTTTAAAAATTATATATATCTGTGTGTGTGTATATATATATAAAGGATCTTATGAGGATTTTGGAAAAAGGTTTTGAGAACCTTTGGATTTGGAAAGGCTTTTGATTTCTGGGTAAAATCAATATGAGAATTTGGAAAGCCTAGTATGGGAATTATCGATTTTGGAATAATCGATTTTGTATAAATGAGCTTTGTATGAGATCATACTAGGTGTATGATTTGAAGATACTATATGTGTATAGTATAAAATGTTTTGATGATGGCTCTGGGGAAAAAGGCGCTCCCTTGAAATGAACTTCTCAGGAGTGCCACCAGATGGTGCTGCCTTGAGCCCCAAGGGGGGGTTCTAAAGTTGATCCTGTGAGGAGTCCGGACAAAACTAGTTCCTGAGGATTATTTTGGTAGCAAAAGTCGATGGCGCTGATGTCTACGGGGGCATTTGGGTTATGCTGTGACGACAGTGTAATTCGATGTCGTTGCGATCTACTGTGGGGGACCATAGAGAAAATTGTGTGGAGGATGAGTGCCAACGGTCTACACTTGATTTTGCCGGGAAGGTAACGCAACATCGGTAGACTGCGATCTATGGTCTAGTGGAGTGGAGAGGTTTCATTCTTTTGGCAGCGAAATTCGAGGGCGCTGATGCCTACAGTTATATGGGATTTTGCTGTGATAGCTACGTAACCCTAGTTGTAGCTGCGATCTGTAGCGGGTTCCATGGTGTAATCGAGGGGCGCGGAGGCCTATAGTTAATCTATGGATTTTGTCGGGACGGCAACATAACCATCGGGTTGACTGCGACCATGGATGGGGGTGATGATTTCCAGAGCATCCTTATTAAAGATATTTCCTCTATTTTCAAAAACTGTTTTCGATATTTTCAATAAAATTATTTTTTTAAATGTTTTCACTGGGTGTTGAAAACGGGTTTACCAAGTACTTATAGATTTTCAGTCCTACGCCTGATCAACGTATGACTGAATTTCTGTTAGAACAAGGATGGACTGGTTGAGACATCGAGTTATACAAGTATTTTTATAAAGAGCTATTTTATTAAGTATGATGTGAATTTAAAAGCATTTCTAAAATTTTAAATAAAGGTGTTGGAATTTTGGGGAAAAATAAATCCAAACTAGAATTTTAGTGAAGTGATCTTGTAATTAAAATCGAATCTTGATTTAGAAGTGGGAAATAAGCTAATTGGTTAAATAATTGTTTGATTGAGTACGTTAATAAAATTTAACTCGGGTAAATAAATGGATTGTAAATTAATAATGAAATTTGGAAGTGAATTCGAATTGTTAATAGAATTCGACTTGGATTTGATAATGAATTAAATAAGAAGAGATGTAGTAAAAATAAAAATAAAATAGAATGGGATCGAAGTAGTGATGGGATGAATTGCAAATAAAATCCAAGTGTGACTTGAATAATATTTAATGAAATTTGCAAGTAAATTGGATATAAGAGTAGTGTTGTCACAAGAAATGAAAGTGAATAATAATAGAAATGATTTGAGTTGCAAAACAAAACCCATGTGGATAGAAATAAATTGAGAATGGACTTATATTAATAAAATAAATTCGATAATGAATTAAGTAAGTAAATAAAAAAAATAAAAAATGGGTTGATTGAGTTAAATAATGAATGGATAAAGTCTGATTAAATAAAAACTAAAACAAAGTTGTGATTGGGATTGGATTACCAGACTTAACTTAAGTTCGGTGGCACATTAATTAGAAGTATAAATGAGTTAAGTATGTGGTTGGATATTATTTTGATAAACTGAGAAGGTGAATTTAAATTTAAAATTTAAAATTGATGGGCTAACTGAATTTAATGGAAGTAAACTTAAGTTTGATGTTGGAATAAAATCAAAGTAAATTAACTTAAGTTTAAAATTTATAGAAGCTTGGCATTGAATAAGAGTAGAAGCCCATTAAATAAAAACTTGGATTGAATTAATTTGGGAAATGGTTATAAATTTATAAGTATTGGATGTGCCAAGCTTAACAGATTGTTTTGAATGGAACAATTGCAGAAATGAAATGAAATGCAATGAATGGTTGGTGAATAAATTAAAAATGAAGTGAAATTAATTACAGGATGGGTTGAAGACGAATTTGAAATAGTTATAAACTAAATAAATACTCTATTAAGCGAATATTGACAAATTAGTATAGAATGAATCGTCGTATGGCGTAAATAAAAAGTAATTAAAATGCTATGAGTTAATAGAGATTAAATAAAATTTATTCTAAATCAATTAAAGAGAATATGGGCTTGTTTGGATTAAAAATCAATGGAATGTAAGCAATTGAGTTGGAAGCCATTAAAATTGAATGGAATGGCATATAATTTGGTTGAAAACAAATTGAATAAGCTTTAAAATCATACGAATCGCTTATGGGAAGCGTTTGGCACTTGTTGTGTAGGTAATATATGAGTTTTGCTATTGAAAGTAAGTGAAATGCTAATAAATTTTCTATATATGGCACTTACATATTTAAATGGAGTAAGTACAGGTACCTGAAGGCCGTTTGGCTGGTTTGGATTGCGCTTATTGCTTAAATTAATAAGCTGCTTGCTTAAAATGCTAAGTAAGGTACGCCTACGCAATAAAAATAGGAAATATGAACTGTTTTTGCTTTTTCCGACCGTGTGGGTCGATGTATATATATTTATATCTCTTGCCAAATTGCAAAAGCTCCTCCGTACAAGGGAGACTCTGCCAAAAATTTTCGAAAATTTTGGGAGTTAGAAAATTTTTGAATTTTTTGGGAAAAAATTTTCTTAACGACAAAACAATTTCAAATAGGAAATTAAAGTAAATTAGTAGATGAACTAATATGAATCAGTTATACTTGAAAGATAAAATTTAATGTTCAGATTTAAAGTAAATTAAAATCGTATGAAGTGGGGAAAACTAGTTTGAATAGAAATGGCTATGAAAACTTCTGTAAGGAAAAGTATGTAAAGATTTGAAATGGCTATGATTAGATATTATTGCTAAGTAGGTTATGCAGGTATTGAAAGGGGGAAAAGAAAATTGGATTTGATTCCAAAAGATAAATGTAAATTGCCCGACAAAAGGTATGTATTTTAAGTTTCTGTATGAAATTGGATTAGGTTTTAGATGTAGCCACTTGGCTTTTGTTTTCTTTTGGAACTTGGGAGCCCGTAGAGGCCTTTTGTAGTTGTGCCGAGCTAGCCGCGCAAAGGAGATGCTGGCAATTTTTTTCGAAAATTTAGGGAGTTAGAAAATTTTGAGAAAATTTTGATAATTCAAGAGTTGGTTAAATTTAAATTTAAATGATTGAGCAAAGGGATATGATTTGAAACTACGAAAGGTTTTGAGAAGTTGGTTGATGTGGTAATAGGTTTTTAATAAAAGATAGTTGGTAGGGTGTTGAATAGTGAGTTTTGGAAAGAGGTAAATGGGTATTGGTCCATTCTCCCTAACTAGTAATTTCGGGGACGAAATTCTATTAAGGGGGGAGGAATGTGACGACCCGGAAATTTTGACAAATTAAATTGGAATAATTAATTTATTTTAAAATATTTAAAAGTTAATTTTAACTTGAATTCAAGATATCAATATTTACTTGATAATTAAATCATCGAATTATATAGTTTAAACATTGAATTTAATAATTGAAAATTGGGTAAATTGTTGAATCTGAAATTCCTAAGCCTGTTTAAATTATTTGAAGGCTTATAAAATTTATAATGATAATACTGGAGATACTAGAATGGTTGAAATTTAATTTAAGGGTGATTTGTTCAGTTTTGAAATTATATCGTTTAAATTGAAATTTAAAAATAGCCATCCGAGGCAAAGTCTCGGAATTCGACGAAACAAGTACATTGGATCCGTAATAGTTAGTATTTATCGAATTTCAATTTTCGTAGCAATCGGAGTGTCGTTTGACTCTGTCAGCTCAAAACGCTTGGAAACTATTTTAATCGATTTAAATTAAAATTGATTGTTTACTTCCGTAACTCGCGCATATGATCAAATCAGTCTCTGAAACACGTTCTATTGTGTTTGGAGTGCGGGTAAAACCTTATAATCGCCTTGCGGCAATCTTTAAGAGAAGTTCAAAATTTTTTTAAATGGCCGTTAACGGGGCAGCTTGAAAATTTATAATAAAAATTTAATTAAAAATTGAAACAAACACTCGTGCACTACAAGCTTCTCCAAACTTATATCTTCCCCGTCCCTCTCTCTCTCTAATTATAACAGAGAAAAAAAATCGACTTCATCCTAGAAAAAAAATATAGAACGCACGAGATTTCGTTCGAAGATAAAAATCAAAGTAAACTCATCCTCTTCCCAGTATTATCTCATCTTCAATTTCAATTGAATTCATGCCAAGAGCCGCGACGAAGAAGAAGCTTTCGTGAGTTCTAGGGCTTCGCATGAGCAGTTAGGGTTTGATTTGGCTCGAACTCGAATTCATATGCAAGAGGAGAGGTCGCGCGCTCTCTCTCTCCCTCTCGTCCTCTGGGTTGCTAAATCGAGCGCGATAAGGGGGGTTACCGTGATTTTGTTTTGGGGGCGAGTCTAGGGTTCACGCGCGACGTCGACTGCGCTGCTTGATTTTTGGAAGGATGGCGATGGAGAAGTTGAGAGTGTGGCTAGGATTTCGATCGACCATGAGGTTTATTCGTACATTTATTCTTAGCTTTTAAACTCTTATACATACACTGACCGAATGAAATATTTTACTGTGAAAATTATACACACAGTTTTAGATTATATATATAGGCATGCAGAGAATAGAGATATTTTATATACAGTTAAAACAAAAAAATAAATGTTGACAGTAAGGAAGATTTTGACAATAGTGAGTTTAAATTTGTGAAAGCAAAATAGTTTTGTTTTTATAAGGCTTAAGCGGAAATTTGGATGTGAATAAGATGGGTTAAACTGTTTCAATTAACTTATTTAATTTTTGGACTATAAATAATTGGTTTAAGGTAATTTTTAGTGTAAGAATTTATGTCAAATTATAAGTTAAATTAAATAAGTATATGATAATAAATTGTTTGATTTAAAATTCAAATGTTAACAAAAATCATATATTTTTTTATACTAGGTCGGAAATCGAGGAAACCAAGGCAATTTTGAGGTGG
The DNA here is from genome assembly GCA_030765085.1 of Allium cepa. NCBI lineage: Eukaryota > Viridiplantae > Streptophyta > Magnoliopsida > Asparagales > Amaryllidaceae > Allium > Allium cepa. Next base: position 71,407,826 of record CM060938.1, on the reverse strand, counting down.
ATTGCAAACAAAAGCAAAGGTGAGTAAATCTCACTCTGTTGGATTTTTATTTAAATTTAAATGGTTAAATTTAAATATTTGGTTGCATGATTGAACTGATTGATGTGCACTGTAAACTGATGACTTTGGTTTTGGTTAATTCCTGAGTTGATTGTTGCTGGACTCGGAATATTCGGGTTGTAAATTGTTTAAAATTAACTCATAAATAAGTAAATGTCTCCAAAGATAATAAAGGTAACGTTTTGTGGTTCATTAAATTAGTAGGTAATTAAAATGAATTACTAATTAATTAAATCAATTAATAAATTTGGGTTAACCAATTAAGTTTAAATTAATTAGAGTGACCATTGGGTGGTTTAATAAGTGATTACTTAGTGCAATTAATAATATAATTACTTGGTGTAATTAATCGAGAGATAAATTAAGATAATTAATTAAGGAGAACGAATTTATTTAAAGAAATAAATAAAAAGGTGAAAATTTCTGGTGGAGATAAATCAAGTATGATTTATACTGTGGTTTAATTAATATAATCAGTTTAGATTTAGATAAATTGAAATATAATTGGAATCAATAACTTATATAATTAAGGAAGCAATTAAAGATTCGATTAACTAAGATTAATTAAACCATAATATGGGATTATGAGGAGTTAATTAATATAAGTATCCTTAATGTAATTTAAACAGCCAATTAATTCATGAAGTAATTAAGATTGCTTATTGATTTTGGTTAAGAAGAATTATTATCGTGAAATTAATTAAAGTTATTACTTGAATGAAAATTGAAACATAATAATTAATCCAGGGTGACTAATTAAGGTGAATTATGAAGGAATGGTTGATAATTGATTTGAAACTAATTAATGTTAAATGAAGGAATATAAATGGTTGAGGATAGAAATTCTAGTAGTATAAATTGAGTTAATTTGGAAACGATCGAATTAGATATGAATGATGGAATGGTGTTGGATGCTTGAATGAGATGATATTCCTGATATGAAATGTTGAGTATTCCATTTTGATAATTTGGGTTTGGATGACACGAGTATCGAAGTGGGATCGGTATTAGGCACTACCCGAAACCACTTCGACTATAGATTGGTATGTGAAATTCATATATTGGAATGAAGTGATTAAAGGGAAGTGGACTATTTAAATCTAAGCTTGGGCACTTAGGTAATGGATGTGTGAAATTAGTTATGCCTATAACATATTGAGCACTTGTAAAATTGGCTTGAGTTACCCCGGGTTTTATGTACATTGATTGCTTTGGTATTCCATATTAGTTTGGTTTACTCACGCTGATTTCCAGCCTGACCCGGGTGTTACTTTGGTGTAATGCTCGGGTCAGACCGAGTATTACAGATTTTCAGGTAGGGACGTACTGGAGCTCAGGAGGCGAGCTGGATGGCAGGAGCGTATAGTACTTTTCCACTGTATTTATATTACTGTTAATCCGAGACATGATAATAGTGTATATTCAGTGACTGTATATATGTGAAACTCTGATGTATATTAAATGTAATCGGCAGATATAGTATTCTTTTGTAAGCTATTATTATTTATTATTATATTTTATTCGCTGCGAATGTGAGATTTTTGGTGTTTCTGTTCTTCTTCTTCTCTCTCTTTCTTCTTTTTTCATAACTATCTGGAATTTTCGGGTTCGAAAATTTCGGGTCGTTACACGTTGATCGCGCACGATACCGTGTTAAAAGATCTACGATTCTTCTACGTTGATCTCGCGCACGAGATTCCGTGAATCGGCTTCAAATCCGTTGATTCGAGCGCACTCGAATAACCAAAAATGGAGAAAGGAGGCAACGCTCAACTTCCAATTTCAAAGAGGCACAAAGCACTCAAGCAAAAGTTTATTCAAAAATCAACCATGTTTACAAATGACCCAACCTGCCTATTTATTGGCTTACACACAGCAGCACAACACAGTACAGGTCGTTCACGACCTAACAATCTCGAGTTACAACACGTGCGACCTAACAATCCAACGGCACGCGACCTACGACCTAAGATATACAAGCGACATAACAAATATTACCAGATACAACATTACACGACTCACGACTTAATAAGAAACGACATAGGACTTAACGTATTTACAACAACAACACATTATGCGACTTAGCAAATCAGCGGCATAGGCTTCTGCGACATAAGAAAATAGCTCGTCTTCAAAGGCTTGCGACCTAAGAGCTTCAACGAACTAACAATCAGCGGCACAGGAGCTTGCGACCTAAGTAAACTTGCGACTTAAGGAAACTCACGACCTAAGGAAACTCTGCTTCAGGAATCTTGAACGACATAAGATGCATGCGACTTAACTCACTAGGTCGTACCACCCTCCTCCACTTCATAACTCGCTAGGTCATAGCTCGTTAACTCGTTATTCTGGTGCAATGTTTCCTCCTCCCCTTGTATCTTGCTACACCGTAGCTCGTTAGGTCGCTGACGACTTAAAGATCCCGAGCGACCTAAAGCCACCACGCAATCTTCCGAGCGACTTAAGGAGTTGGGACGACTTATCTCATTATGCGCTGCATCATCCTCCCCCGGTTGACAAGAATTCGACCTCGAAGTCACACTTTCCTCTTCTTCAAGACGCGTATCCTCATTATACGGAATCAAGTGTCTGACGTTAAAAACATCGACAGTATGGATATGGTCCGGCAATCTCAACCGATAAGCATTATCATTGATCTTCTTCAAGATTTCTACTGGACCAATCTTTCGAGCTTTCAGTTTGTTGTAAGTTCCAACTGGAAAACGATCTTTTGTCAATATTGCGTAAACAAAATCACCTTCTTTGAAGTCCACAATTCTTCGCTTCTTATTTGCTAGTTGCTTATACTTCTCATTTGACTTAAGCAATTGTTCCTGAACATTCTTTTGGCACTCCTGCAACTCATTCACGAAATCACAAGCTCGTTTAACAACCCCTTTCTGAAGTGGCACTGTCGACAAATCCAACGGTCCCTTCGGAATTGCTGAATATACTACTTGAAATGGATTGAATCCGGTACTTCGATTCACTGCATAATTATGTGAAAATTCCGCCTGACACAATTTCACATCCCATCTCTTCAAATTATCTTTCACAAGACATCTCAACAAGTTTCCCGAAGATCTGTTCACCACTTCCGTTTTCCCATCTGTTTGCGGATGATAGGCGCTACTAAAATTCAGCTTAGTTCCAACCATCTTCCACAGACTCAACAAAAAATGACTTAGAAAACGAGTATCCCTATCAGAAACTATGGTTTCAGGTAGCCATGTAGTCGATAAACCTTTTTGAAAAATAATTGAGCAACACGGACTACATCAGTTGTCTTCTTACAAGCTATGAAATGTGCCATCTTCGAAAATCTATCCACCACAACATATATAGAATCATTCCCTCGTTGAGTTCTTGGCAAACCCAAAACAAAGTCCATGCTAATATCAACCCATGGTATACACAATCGATTTCCTTTGAATAGAAAACCATCCACCAACACATACTCATCCGTCTTTCCTTTCTCGACTTCATCAATAATCTTAGCAAAGTAAGGATCCTCAATAAACAATTTTGGCAAAACATCAAACCCCATCACTTGAACTCTCATTGTAGTCAACAAATGATTTCTCCTACTCAATGCATCTGCCACACGATTTGTAGCTCCCGACTTATGCTTTACAACAAATGTAAACTGTTGCAAGTATGCGATCCATGAAGCATGCCTGGCTGCAACCTTATCCTGCCCCTACAAATGTTTCAAGGCTTCATGATCAGTATACAACACAAACTCTTTATGAAACAAATAGTGTCTCCAATGTTTTGTGGCTTGGACGATAGCATAGAATTCCATGTCATAAGTATTATATCTCATCTTTGCTCACGAAAGTTTCTCACTGAAATAAACAATTGGACGTCCCCTCTGACTCAACACTCCTCCAATTCCAACTTTAGATGCATCAGTATGTAATTCAAATAGCAACTGAAAATCCGGCAAAACTAGAATTGGTGCTGTCGTCAAAAGTTCCTTGATTCGTTCAAAAGAAAATCCTGCTTCCTTCGACCATGAAAACTGCTTGCCCTTCATAAAATCAGTAACTGGCGCCATCACGCTACTGAAATGTGGAATAAATCTTCGGTAGAATGATGCTAAACCATGAAAGCTTCTCACATCAGTTATAGTCCTAGGTTGTGGCCAATTTCTTATTGCTTCAACTTTACTTCGATCCACCTGGATACCTTCCTTGGACAATACATACCCCAAAAACAAAACACTATACGTCATGAACATGCATTTCTTGGTTGCCGCATAAAATTACTCCTGACGAAGTATCATCAACACTTCCCGCAAATGTAGTAGATGTTCTTCGGTGCTCCCACTATATATCAATATATCATCAAAGTATACCACCACGAACTTTCCAATGAACTGTCAAAAGATTTGATTCATTACCCGCATAAAAGTACTAGGTGCATTCGAAAGACCAAGCGGCATGACCAGCCACTCATACAATCCTCCCCATGTTTTGAATGTTGTCTTCCATTCATCACCTGGTTGAATTCGAATCTGATGATATCCAATCTTCAGATCAATCTTTGAAAAGATAGCAGCTCCATTCAACTGATCTGGCAAATCATCCAATCTCGACATCGAAAATCTGTACCTCACTGTAATCTTGTTTAGTGTCTGTACACATTCTCCAAGTTCCATCCTTCTTCGGCACTAACAATGCTAGTACTGCACAAGGACTTAAACTTTCTTGTACACGCCCTTGTTCAAGTAACTCCTCCACATGTCTTCTCAACTCTTCGTGCTCCTTTGGACTCATTCTATAATGTGGTCTATATGGTAACACAACTCTCGTAACAAGATCTATCTAGTGTTGTATGTCTCTCAACGGTGGTAACTTTGTTGGAAATTCTTTAGGAAATACATCTTCAAACTCCTTCAACACTTGCTTAACTTCTTCAAGAATTTCAACCGCTTCACTACTTTCAGGTCCAATTAACAGAAATACTTCAGGCTCATCCTCCACTTCCTTGACAAATTCCTTCAAAGATAACAGAGTCTTTAGTTCTTCAATCTCCTCCAACTTGCTTTCACTTTGTTGTCACTTTTTAGGAACTAAAGTGATCTTGGTGCCCTCGAAGATGAAACTATAGCAGTTAGTCCTCCCATCATGTTGTACAGCTCTATCGTATTGCCACGATCTTCCCAACAACAAATGACATACATCCATATCCACAACATCACACCAAATTTCATCCTTATACTTTTTTCCGATGGAAAAAGTTACACAAGCTCTTCGACCAACCTTCACTTCCCCACCTTTCCTCAACCAAGCTAATTTGTACGGTTTGGGATGTTTCTCTGTCTTTAATGCTAACTTCTTTACAGCTTCTGTAGAGATGATATTATCACAACTTCCTGCATTGATAACAAACTTGCAAACCTTTCCCCGAATAGTGCACGTTGACTGAAAGATGTTACTCCTCAACCAACTAGTCTCCTCTTCTTGCTTTGGCGTCAAGCAAGATCTCCTCATCATCAAATTACATCCTTCGTCTCCCGACAATTCTTCTTCCTCCTTAACTTGTGGTGAATTGGAACATTCTATTTCTGCATCCACATCCTCAACCTCAGCAACCATCACTCGCTTCTTAGGCTTGGGACATTCATTGCTCTTGTGACCAAACTCCTGACAGTTATAACACTTGAAATTGTTGTTGACCTTTGTCTTAGCAACTTCATTGACAACCAGTTTACTAACAGCCTTGGAAACATTCGTATTGCTACTAGCTCCTTTCACCTGATTGAGTGAACTTGTAAACGCACCACCTCCTCTTCTGCCTTGCTTCTCCTAAGCTAGAGCCTTCTGGTGTGCTTCAGCAACGGATCTTGGATCAAACATATTCACCATATCCTGAATTTGCATCTCAACCCTCCAACAAATCTAGCTGTAAACTGTTCCTCCGTCTCCATGATATCATTTCTGGCAATCAGTTGATAAAACTCATCTGCATAGTCATTTACCGACTTCGTCCCTAGTCTCAAATTCTGTAAGCGCTGATACATAAGAGAATGATAATTATAAGGCAAAAAAGTAGCCTTCATGAACTTCTTCATCTTCTCCCATGAAACTATCATCGACTTTCCCATTCTTTCCCGTGTACGTTTAGTTTGTTGCCACCATGCCATAGTTCTTCCCCTCAATCGAGTAGCAACCAACTTAACTCTATGATGCTCGGGTACTTCCTTGAAGTCAAAAATTTCCTCAACATTTGATAACCAATCCAGGAACTCTTCCGCAACCATTCCTCCTTTGGATTCTGGAATCTCTATTTTCATCCCCGACTCCCATTTACGATCATCTTCTACATCCCGGTATTGATTTCTTACTTGGTATCGATCTCGATAATGAACACTACATCTATCACCATCTTCATCATATTCAAATGTACTTCGGTATCGAACTCGACCATCAACATCTCTTCGATCATGCATATCTCTTCTACTATGTCTTTCAGCATCACGATATGGCTCATCTCCAAACTCACGTGGATTTCTTCTCTCTTCATTTCTGTACTCATGGTATTCTCTTCTCATTGAAACTGATGATTCTCTTCTATCTCTACAAGATTGTGGTGACACCCTCCTTGCTTCCGCAACCGATGGCGAAACTTTGTTTCCTCCATGGTTCGAGATTGGTGACCTTCTCCTTTGGCTTTGATCCATATCATTCATCAATTTCTCTAACTTCCCAATACCTTCATCAAACTTTTCATTGATACATTGTACCATTTGCTCAGCTTCTTGTCTACGATATACATCTTCAACATTTTGAAATCGATTAGCACGTCTTGGAGGCATTGTCGAATCTTCAACAAATCCAAACACTTTAATTCTCGGCTTTACTTGGCTTTCAACTTAACTGACACTCGGCCTTGTTCACTTATCTCCAAACAAGCTCGGCTTAGCACTTAGCTTAGATCTAACTTCAACACTTCAAATCTTCTCCCAATAGGCTCGGCTTAGCTATGATTGGCTAAGCCTAGCTCTGATACCAAACTAACGGCGCAGATATACAAAAAACGGATGAAACAGTGATAAGTTGAATCGATGGATTGAAAATACCAAAATGCCCAAATCCGTTGATCTCAAGAGATACCGGATTCTAGCTATCTCCAACACGTTGATCGCGCATGATACCGTGTTAAAAGATCTACGATTCTTCTACGTTGATCTCACGCACGAGAATCCGTGAATTAGCTTCAAATCCGTTAATTCGAGTGCACTCGAATAAACGAAAATGGAGAAAGGAGACAACGCTCAACTTCCAATTTCAAAGAGGCACAAAGCACTCAAGCAAAAGTTTATTCAAAAATCAACCGTGTTTACAAATGACCCAACCTGCCTATTTGTAGGCTTACACACAACAGCAGAACATAGTACAGGTCGTTCACGACCTAACAATCTCGAGTTACAACACGTGCGACCTAACAATCCAAGGGCACACGACCTACGACCTAAGATATACAAGCGACATAACAAATATAACCAGATACAACGTTACACGACTCACGACTTAATAAGAAATGACATACGACTTAACGTATTTACAACAACAACACATTACGCGACTTAACAAATCAGCGGCATAGGCTTCTGCGACATAAGGAAATAGCTCGTCTTCAAAGGCTTGCGACCTAAGAGCTTCAACGACCTAACAATCAGCGGCATAGGATATTGCGACCTAAGTAAACTCGCGACCTAAGGAAACTCGTGACCTAAGGAAACTCTGCTTCAGGAATCTTGAACGACATAAGATGCATGCGACTTAACTCACTAGGTCATACAACCCTCCTCCACTTCATAACTCGCTAGGTCGTGGCTCATTAATTCGTTATTCTGGTGCAATGTTTCCTCCTCCCCTTGTATCTTGCTACACCGTAGCTCGTTAGGTCGCTGACGACTTAAAGAATCCGAGCGACCTAAAGCCACCGTGCTATCTTCCGAGCGACTTAAGGAGTTGGGACGACTTATCTCATTATGCGTTGCATCAGATACCTCTGATTTTTTAGGCTTTAAAAGTAATAATAAATAAAATTCCTTGTATTGGAGTTTCTCACGCTTGTTTTACCAGACTGACCAAGGCGTTGTTTTCTATAATGCTCGGGTTAGCCATAGCATATTTTTAGATTTAGCTTAATGCTTTGGAGTTTTCAGGAGAAGAACTGGATTCTCCAAGGCGTATTCACGTATCTTATATTTTTCGTTGTTTTTTTTTATTTCTATATGTATTCATCAGCAATTGTATAGAGAGGTTTTTATAACTATCTAAGCTGACATAGGTTAGTGTGCTTTTATTTATGCTATGTATATATATATATATATATATATATATAAGACGATTTCTTTTGTATAGATCTTGTGTATATTATATATTTATCTTGTCACAATGTGAGATTATGCTTTTTCATTTCATTATATCACCCCCAACAATCTGTTTTTCCGACACTTCGATATTTGGTATGTGAATACCGTGAATGTATTTGTATCGATTTTTAAGGGTCGAAAAGATGGGTCAACACATGTGGTATCAGAGCTTAGGTTAAGCGAGCACTTTGGCCTTAATGGGATAAACTCATTAGAGATAGGGTTTGTAACACCTTGGAATGAGTAACTTATTAGATATGGGATAAGTACTGTCCTTGAATGAGTTTGAGAGTATGTACATAAGAGCGCATATTTTTTATTTTCATAAAAAGGTTCTATATTATGTTGTTTGATCGGTTGAGTGGTTTATGAATCTTGATCGATGTGTTTGGCTTACGTTATCGATGGTGATTCCTAAACACTTGAACAAGGCCAAATCGACATAATATATTTTTAAAATGGGTAAATGGAGTAATTTTACCTGGGAATAAATTTTATATACATATAAGAATAGTTTTTAAAAATTTACTATAGTTTTTCTATGTCGTGCTTTCTTATTAGGAAATGATAGTATTTTATCCTTATCATCTAGAATTTGATTAATCATGCTTATCCAGTCCTAAACATTGACTATTGTTAGTTAATCATCTGGAATTTTCCTTTTCGAAACCTGGGTTGGGTAGATAAGAATCGTAGGAACATTGAAATGAACACCTTGTGAATTAAGTTTCACAATTTGACTATAAGGCGTTCGTGATAATGTTGGGTTAAAATTTAATTTTACTAAAAGTTGTTTATTAAAGTTAAAATATTTAAATTATATATTTGGGGAAATAAATTGATAAAGATGATCTTATAAAATTGATTTATAAAAATGTTTCTTATAAACAAAAGGAATTAGAGAATTTAAATCTCGGTGCTTTTTGAAATTGTTTGCGAGGTTTTGGGGAAAGATATACAATAATATTATATAAAAGTATTTACGAATAGAAATATTTCAATAGGGATTTTTCAACAAAATGTATATTATCATTTCAGATGATTTGTGGAAAAAGAATAATAGTTTTACTTGGGAGAGTTTTAACGTATAAATATTTTGGAAATAGTAGTAAGAGTTAACTTAAAATATTTTTAGTATAAATACTTTTGAGAAGAAAATTTAAGGTGTGTTTTCTTTGGATTGGTTCGGGGAAATAAGTCCTGATTTGTTTTGTGATGATCGAAATAACCTTTTAAGTGATGATCGGATATTTGCTTAGGTGAACAGTATTGTGTACTTAGTAAATTATTCTCTTTGTCATTGTAGGGTCTGGGCGGATTCAAATCCGAATGAATCCAAAGCATGTTAGAATTAGATATTTCGTTGAAATTATTTATTCGGAAATATATACAATGTTGTACTAAAATGGGATTTGAAAAGACATAGTGTTTTTAAATTAACTAGTTCGAGTGACTCGAAAGTGACTAAAAATGGGCAGGGATGTGTTTAGATGGTAGACACTTCTCTTAAGTATTACCCTTCTTGGTAAGGGAATATGTAATAGTATTTGGTAGTATCCAGTTCCTTGGTTTCATTTTGGGGTTACTTGGGCTATATATATGTGTTATGGGTTAAAATATATATCGTACTATTTCAAAAGATTTTTGAAATAAAAATTTCAGTATTTGGCTCTTAAGTTTTCAAAATAATAAGGTATTTTGATTACAGAATGGGTTAGTAATTGAAATTTTAATTGCGTCAAATTTATTAAGGAGGTTTAATAAACTTTGTTTTATTAAACCATGCCTTTTGATTTTAACATTACGTAGTTGAAAATTATTTGATTTTTTTGGGCTGGCAAATAAACATTTTTACCTCTGAGTGTCTAAAGAAAAGTAGATTCTAGGATGGAGTTCGGATATCAGTGTCCAACTCTTCTTAGCTACTTACTAGACTGAATGGATAAAGAGGTTGTACTGGTCGACTCGGCTTTAAGACCCAAAGTTACTTTGGATCTACATCTAAGTAGTTAAAAGTGAAAAGAATTAAAGTTGGATATTTTGTATATACTCTTAGGGTGTGGGAGAATATTACACAAATTAATAAATTCAAATGATTTTGTGTAAGGGTTTCATAAATAAAGTTGTATCATTTTAAAATGTTGAACCTAAATTAAAATTTTGTGAAATATTTTTATAAATATTTTTGGAAGAATTAAAAGTAATTAGGTTGGTAAGAACCTTTAGATAAGTACGTAGGTTGCACATGTTTCATTCCCTTTTCTTATACAGCTCTCGTTCCAAGATTCGAGTATATGACTTGAGGTGTTTCACACCCTTTCAATACGGACCTATCATTCAATTTTTGACAACTAATACTTGACGAGGGTTCTTAATGTGGAATTAAAAAAATTCTATCATAGTTTATGGCTATGTAAGGTGAATGGAGGTTTCTAATTAAGAAGCCTAATTGGAGTCCACACTAGAAAATGGGATGAGTAATACTAGTTTAGAAGTGAAGTTATGTATTCGGGTAGTGATCAAATCTAATTTTGCATGTGAATGATCTATGAACATCATGCGAGCTTATGAATAATACTGGATGTTCATGTATTGAAATTTCAAGGACAACATTATTTCAAAGGGGGGAGGAGAATATAACAGCCTAGAATTTATTACTTTGATTTTTGGAATATTTAATTGTTTTTTCAGTATTCGATTTAGGAATTTATTTAAAATATAATAAAATCTGCGTTTCAAAGAATTGCTTGATTCTTAATGATGTATTTTTAATTTAATTTATGGAATTTTTCCATAATTTTTAATATAGAAAATATATAAATTTTCGTTTGACGTATTTTACATCGAACATTGGCATTTTTGGAATTTAACAGAACTTGTTAACTGGTGTGTTTTATTGTTTTTTTTGTGATCACGTCACATTTCTGTATGTAATCGTATTTGTTTTATGTCGTTCGCGGCTCATACGCGAATGCAATATGGTGGGATGGGGTACCAAAATATATCCAAAATCAACACAAATACACATACATATGTACACATAGTGCAGCCACCCTTGTTCCCTGCTGCCACTTGTCTCACCTGCCTTTTTGCCTCCCTTTGTCCCCTTATTCCTTTTGATGCTTAACCTTAATTTGAGATTGATATTGAAGTAGGTAAGCACGTATATGCTATAAGTACCCAGGAAGAACTCAGGCTTGGATTTTCTTTTGTTTATCTCCATTAGTCTCAAAAACAAGAAAATATAATCCATTCTTCACTTCAAAAATTCATATACCCTCAACCACTCACAGTTAGCCGAAGGCACCAACACAAAAGTGTAGGATTATTAATGTGAGTTCGATGACATTCCATGAAGATCGTCGACTATGGATGAAAGTTAGGGTTTGGGTTAATTGCAGATTTAAGCGACATTAGATGAATGGGTTATGGAGTTGAGTTCGTGGTGGCTAGGCGAAGTCATGGTCGAGGTTTGGAAAGGTTCGATCGTCTATAGAGGAGTGCGACATTTGGGATTTTGACGTGAATTGGTTTGGGTTTCTTTCGATTGGATTTTGATCCAGGCGAGGAGATGGGGTATTGTATGTGGCGGTAGGTCGGGCATGTGGAGGGGTTAGATGGTGGCCTCGGTGAGTCAAGTAGGTGTGTGGTTTGGTTGTACATGATGTGTGCACGGTCGGATGCAGGAAGAACGAAAGGAGAAGATAGATTAGGAAAGGAGTAATAATTACGGGCGGGTTGGTTTGGTTGATGGGCTTGGGCTGAATCCATATTGGTGAGAAAATAATATTCTTGTTTTGTTTAATAAATATAATTTAGTCGCTAACTTTAAATTTTGTTGTCTCACCTATATTAAATCCATTTTCCCATGGATTTTTGCATTGGTTTCATATTAACGAGGACAACACTTTGATATAAACTATTGTTAATTTTGATGTAGTGCGATTTTATGAGAAACTAATATTGACTATTTATAATTACTTTAATTTGGATAATAACGTAGTTTAATTAATTATAATTAACGAGCGTTATTTATTTGGCCAAGTAAACCCTACAATATTAAAATAAGTTGAATAGGGTAATTTGGACACTTGTTTAACAGAATAAAACATCATTCCTCTAATTAAATTAATTTGATATTTAATTAGGAGAATAAATCTCCGTCCAGCTATTTTATAGATTTGGACATCTGATTATATATCGTTAATTGGTATCCCCCTTTGAATAATGGATATGTTAATCAATGATGGTTAAGTGTTGAATTTATTTATTTAGTCATTGCTTATGTAAATATCATTCATTAACTTGGAAAGTAAAATTGAATGATATGGTGAACTGTTTAAGTACCATTGTAATTGTTAAACCTTTCAAATTTAAAAAGTTGGTTATTTATTTAAAGGTTATTTCAAGAATTATTATTGTTTATTAATGAGGTTTTAAAGATAACTATTATATATTAACAATATTTAAAAGGTAATTATTATTTATTCATAATTGTTTAAAGATAATTAATAACTATTTTGATAATGATTTAAAGTTAATTATTTTATTAATATGATTCTTTAAAATTATTTATGAATATTTACTTATTGTTTAAATTATTTATTTAAAATGTTTTAAATTACATTTTAATTATTAATTAAAGTTATTTAATTATATATAAAGGTTAATTAATTATCGTATTAATATTATTTAAAAGTTAATTAATATAATAATGTTTTAAAAATAATTAATTAATAATTATATTAAGGATATTGTGAAATTAATTAAATATTGTATTAATGATGTTTTAAAGTTAATTAATTATTATATTTAAATTGTTTAAAGGTTAACATATTAGTATAACAAGATCGTTTAGAAGTTAATTTAATATATTAATAATGCTATTTTATAGTTATTATTTTGAATAAGGTTTATATATAATTAAGTAAAAAGGGTTTAAAATATTTTATTTAAAAATTATTTTTGATAATTGATTTGTTAATCAAGTGAACTTTATTGATTAAGTTTATATAAAGGGGTTTTGTTTCAAATAAGGAAAATTTAGGAAAAGACTTTTATAAATTAAAAGGAGATCTTGAGATTTATAAAAGAAAATTTAAAAATAATTTGGGAAATATATAGAAGGATTTATAAACAAACCTGGAGACCTATAAAGTGTTCTATAAATGGATTTGAATTTAAAAGGAGAATTTATAAGTGAAAGAGGTTTATTAAAAGGATTTATTTAAGGAATTTATAAGAGAAATGAAATTTTGATTTTTCTTTGCTGACCTTCTAAATTATGGTGATATGGAACTCCATTCCACACTTAACATCCAAGGAATAGTGTTTGGGGTTATCTTCGTCTCCATTTTTAAACATCATTTGGGTTTGATCATCTTAATATGATTTTAAATAGGAATTTTCTAACAGTTTTTGAAAATATACTTACACCATTTTATGGATACGTAAAAGTTTTCCAAGTTTGGGAAGGAAAGGTTTATGAATATACTTATACTAGTGAGATAAGTATATGAATATTGTGGTAAATATTTTGGATAGAGATTTAATAAATTAAGGATTAATTTTAAGAGACTTGGTAGTTTCCATGGGAAATGTAATATCTGTTTGAATGTTTGTTTATTCGATAGTTAAATAACCGACTATCAAATTTTGGCCTAAATGTGTAATCCTTCTTAATTTTGGTGGTATGGAAATATTCCCTAATTAACGTCGAAGGGTTTTAACTCCGGAAATATCTAGGTGAAACATGGGAATTATATGGTGTAGTTACCATCGGTAGTGCTATACTATACATATAAACTCGTTTTGTTCTTCTAGGTCAAAGGATGAGGTGATCTGTCCACTTAAATGGCTAGGGGTGATCCCCGCTCTTATTTTTTTGCTGATTATTTCTTATAGAAACGGTATTGAGCATTCCGAAAAATCGACGATTGGTTTTTTGGGCGCCCGGTAAGCGAGGGAGTGTACTCGAAAGAGATGACTCATACCGTAACCACTCCAAAAACCATATACGGCTTTATGGAGGAGTTTTATGATATATTAAGATCTTTGAATCCATGTGTGATTACAAGACTTGTTGGATGTGGGAATCCACGTGTGATTCTGACATCTGTTTTGGATATTGGAATCCATGTGTGATTTCGAGATCCATTTGGGTGTGGGAATCCATGTGTAATTCCGGGATCCGTTGGGGCATGGGAATCCATGTGTGATTCTGACATCTATTTTGGACATTGAAATCCATATGTGATTCCATATTCGTTAGGTATGATAATCCATGTGGGATTCCATGATCTATTTGGATGGCGATATGTAAGCTGGAACGCCGAACGTAGCCTCATCAACGGTAATGACTAAAACCAAAGATACGAGGCATGAATGTAAGGGTTGGCAAACCCATAGGGTACGGTCATCCCCACCTACAGTTGTTATGCATGCATGGATCGGTGCACATGGTCATAGCGAGACCAGCTTTGTTTTTCCTATGGTACATCACTAGGGATGTATGTTGCTTTGGAAGGACATCTCTTATCCTTGTGTAGGAGGACCATTCTTGAAGTGCTGAGGGCACCTCCATGGAATCCTACACAATTAGTGAACATGCCTTATCGATTTTAAATTATATACCTAGAATTGTGTAACATCTCCCTACTTGGAGGCCCAAAATTAATGGCTATGGATGCTGCAGTCATCTATAGTTATTAGTCCTCGGTGACCAAATACTGCGATATTAGATACATTGATACACTGAAACACAAGAATATGAAGAAGAAAATTAAACAGCAAACAAATTCCACATTCCATTTCAAAATATTCCAAATTGATTACACAATCCTAGTTCGCAGACCACGCTTAGATAACATATAATTATTACAAAATATGCCAAGAATGACATATGAAGATGCCCCCTTGGTTGATCAGAGTATATAAATAGGAAAGAAAACAAATTTTTCCTTTACAACAAAACACACGGCGGAAATAAAAGAACTCTAATAACAAGCTTGCCTCCTACATGTCCTCGGAAGCTTTATTCGTCTAAAAGAACACCTGGAAACCATAACTCTCAACCTACTCAAAATTAATTGAGTACTCGAGAGTTTATGGGGAAAACAAAAAATTCAAGTTAGACATAAAGCCTAGTATGAATAATAATTTACCATCTCAAACCATTTAGATATCTAGTGAGACCACGCCGCTAAGCGGAACGCGTTTTTCCCTCACTAGTATCCTAAAACATATATAAAACCATATACTGTGCTGCTGCATCCACAATGGTTAAAACATAGTATTTCAAAATATTATGATGATATGCAAAATAAGTAAATCAATTCTGGATTACCATCCCCATTCATTTTGACTATCTGTCTCAATTATAGATCCTAAGATTACTATTAACCTGTGAAATGTTTATGGACTATCTATCCAATATCATAGTTTTCATGTGATTGCTAAGAACCTATTAGTAACTCCAATATCTTATCTCTTATTCTTGTTTTCTTAGGCTAACTAGGAACCTATTGACTAACTATCAATATCGTAATCCGGATATAGTTTTCATTGGCTAACTACGAACCTACTGGCCTCTGCCAGTATCAAATCATAGTTTTCGTGGGTTGACTATGAACCTATTGGCCCCTGCCAATATCTTTTGTTATAAATAGTTTTCATGGGCTTACTGTGAACCTATTGGCCCCTGCCAAAATCTTTAATTAAGATTTTAACATTTCTTAAGTTATATTCACTGCTGAGTCAACCTAACTGGTTATTCTGCCCTTTCCTAAAGTACTGTTATATGTTAATTACAATGTGAATAAGTATATGAAGAAGTAATACTCCTAAACTCTTTAGTTATGCTATGGTATTTCCTTTTTGAAAGTGAGAGTGGGTTAGTTGTTTTGAAACTTTAAAACATCACCTTCGAAATCTCTGGATGACCTCCTTCAAAAGCATAAGCTTCTTTTCAAAACATAAAAGACATAGCTTCCTTGTTAAATATTCACTTTTGAAACCAATGGTACCTTTCGATGGTATCAAAATATTCTATAAAACATAGCTTCGAAATAAATAAAAGTACCCTGTCGAAAGCATTGGGTTTACTCTTTAAAAACATTCTTTGGGTCAAAATGATTTTATACAAAAGTACCTCTTTCGAAACCGATTATAAAATTGTTTTGGGAAAAAGTTGATGATGTCGGAACCATCTAGTCGAAAGCAACCACCTTTAAAATTAAAACATCAAAGGATAGAGTCGAAACCCCCTTTTGACTCCATTGCCTTCAAAACGCCCAACCCTTCGAAAACACTCAGGAAAAAGGCTTAGTTTTAAGTTAAAAAAAGAGGACCCATCGATAGCAAGGATGGCTTCAATACAATCGAAAGGAGAAAATTTGCGGCTGGCTTTTGACTTGGTCGAAACCAATCCTTTCAAAAGCTCTTATTTAAGAAGAAAGGTATCCCTTCGAAAACAATTTATAAAGTCTGTTTCGAAAGCATGACTTTCGACAATGTCGAAAGCTTTAAGTAAAAAATGCAGGAATTTAACTTTGGAAAACAAATTAAGGTTTCAACTTTATAGGATGTCGACTCATTCGAAAGCCCTTCAAAAACTAGGCAAGCGTTTATCTTTTAAAAATGAATCCTTGGTTTCAACCATGATGAAAGCATTGCTTTCGACACCCTACCTTTGGTTACTTACCAATTCACTTCGTACCAATAACCTTGATACCATGTTCATTGGTTGCGACTATGGGGGTTTCGACTGGGATGGTTTTGACTGAGATGTTGTAGAGGTAAAGAAGTCGAAGGGTACTTCTGAAAGATGTGGAATTTCCTTTTTCTAAAAACATTGATTTATTGCTAAATAAGGTCGTTACTTTATAACTAACCTGCCGGTCGTAACTCCTTAATTGGCTAATTTAAAACTTTTCAAATGTTTTATCATTAAACCGCCGCATTTAACGAATATAAATCAAAATAAATTCAAACGTTAAGCCCGTCTATTTACAAAATCAGTATTTGAAAATAAAGCCTTCTTTTGTAATAATTTATTTTTCGAAGTAAATCAATTAAGAAAAATCCCCAAAAATCACAGAAAATTTATTTCATCATATAATCAAACATATTAAAATTTCAAACCCAATTTATTCCTGAATACTCGAAATAAATTTTAAACCCAATCATATCATAATTTCCTTTTGAAATTCATAACAAATTTTCTAGATCTTGGAAAATTTTGAAAATCAAAACCCATCTCCAAAATCATATTTTACTTAACATAAAAAAATTCATAGCATTCTAAAATCATAAAATCTTTGTTTTACCCTAAAACCATGCTAATTCATATGTAATTGAATTAAAATAAGTCAAACATAATATAGTTTTAGCATGTCACCATCCATTTCAACATAAATACGAATTTAATCATAAATCCAAAAACATATATAACCATAGAATAAAATAGAGATGGTATGAAATCATTGTTCACCTTAGGTATGATAAGGAATTTGAGATTTGTTATTGATTAATCCTTCCTAACATTTGATAAATTTTCCTCCTTTCTTCCTTGGTAATGGTCGGTTCTTAGGTTTTAGATTTGCATTTGTCAAATTGAAGAATAGACCGTAAATGGGAAAGGGTGAGAAGTGTATAGCCGTGTAAAATAAATAGAAATTTACTAATATGCCCATGTGTAAACTAATTAACCTTTAAACCAACTTGAAGCCCATTTATTTTATTATTAAGCACGGTCCTCTATATGATTTATTCAAATCTCAATCCTCTTATCATCATTATTCTATTTAATTTATCTAATTAAATTTCCTGAGTAATGTTATCAAAAATAGGGATGTTATATATTGTTGTGATGTACACTCACGATCATCACAGCTACTTGATTATTATTATACTCACCCTTAGACATTATAATAATATAACTGGATTTTGTAATATATATGTTTTGGTTATCATAAGGTAAAAACATGTCTGTGTGTTATGGGCAGCGTGGTCTTACGAGATACCTTTGATTTTAAAGTATTTTACAAGTTATAATAGAAAATTTCCTTGTGATTTGAGTTTCTCATGCTGGTTTTACCAAACTGACCCGGGCGTTGTTTTCTATAATGCTCAGGTCAACCCGAACATATTTTTCAGATTTAGTTGGATGCTTTGGTGCTACCAAGAGATAAGCTGGATTCTCCAAGATGCATCTATATCTCTTACATTTTTTGCTATTTTTTTGTTTTAGATTTTTATATGTATTCATCGACAATCGTAAGGACAGGTTGTTATAACCGTCCAGGTTGACATAGGTTAGTGTGCTCTGATTTGTGTTGTTATATGTATATATATATCTATAAGATGATTTCTTTTTGTAAAGATCTTGTATATATTATATATTTATCTTGTTATGATTTGAGATTATATTCTTTCTTTTCTTTCTTTCACCGGACAATCTGTCTTTTCAATACTTGGATATTCAGCACGTGAATACCATGAATGTATTAGTGTCGATTTCTAAGATTCGAAAAGGCAGGTCGTTACAACTTCCATAGTTATAAGTGTAAATTTCAATAAGATATAGTGTAGTTCAAAGGGGTGTGAAGGTATAAATTATTGATCCGACTAGTAGTGCCCACTCAGTTAATAAATATCAGACCTAAGTATGGCTTTGAATAGAGTAATCTGATTTGTAAGGATTAGAGTGCACAACGGAATTTGATGGATCACTTTCCACTGAGCTATTGGGTTATTTGATTTTATTAATTAGCTTGATAAACGTTCACTTTCCTTGGATGGTTGCATTGATTGATGGATGTATGGGGATCCGTTTCAAATATGGTGTTTGATAGGAACCATCACTCATGGCAAGCACCTGCTTAAATTTTGGCAATCGGAACATAGCGATGTCTTTGGTTGTAAAGTTACCACAATGTGTAATCGAAACAATTTTCACATAACATAAACTATATATTTTTATATAAAATTTAAATTATAATTGGAAAAATGTCAAAGGCTTTTTTTTAATTTATAGATGGTTTCTTAGTGATGATTGGATTTTGTAAGTAAATTAGTTTTTATTATTAAAAAATACTAACTATAATCGTTTAGTACAAAAGAGCATGTGTTTTGATTTAAAAGTCCTTTTAGTTATAGTGTGTGCGTATATATAGTTTGAAAAATGTTTTATTAGAAGCAAGCATATATAGTAATTATAACCTTTCAATTAAAGTTATATTTTACATGATATTAGTGAAATGTTTAATTTTTCCAGATAATTGATTTCATATGGAAAGTATCATCAAGTGTATAAATGTATTTTTTTTGATGAAATTTTTGTAATTAATTTTTTGTTCAACATTATCAATAAGGATTCCTAAACACTACAATGAGACATCTGGACAAGAAATTTTGGAAATTTTTTGAAAATTGAAATGTTTGGTACAGTTTTGTAAAGAAGTAAAATATTTTGAAAAGAAGTAAAATACTTTGAAATATAAAATAAAGTTAATATTTTGTAAATTATTTTGAAGAAAGTGAAATATGATGTTTCAAAAAGATTTAAATGATGTGAAGGATATTTGGAGGTGAGTATAATAGTTTAGAAAATGAAGAATTATTGTTCTGAATAAAGTAAGTAATTAAGGAAAGTATAAATAATGTTTTTGAGAAAAAGATTTTGGAAAGGAAAATAATATTTTATTGAAATGGGTGAGCTATATTTTGAAAAGGATACGAGTAACGGATTAATAAGTGATATAAAATATATTAATAAGGGAAAATTGTTTTGAAATGGAGTTTCAATAAAGTTTGTGATATAAAGATATTTTGAAATTTTGAAGGTTTAGAAATTGTTTTGACTTGAAATTATATATAAGTACATGTATTATTGTGGTAAAGTTACGAATTATTTTGGAAATAGTAAAGATATATTTTCATATATGATGATTGCAACCATCGAGCATTAGTGGATAGCTAAAGTCGACGGTAATTCAAAATATAATCCATACTGTAGCCAAATGGTGAAGTGAGCCGTTAGAAATTCATGGTGAGGCATCGTCGTTATATTTATTGATATAATATAATTTGAATTGTTTGGTAGGTGATGTTGCGATAATATGTCTGCCATATTGAATGGCTGTTTGTGATTTAGATGATTTTTGTGATATATTTATGATATGATGTATTGTGATATATAAGTTTATATGTGTGTGAGTGTGTGTGTTTAAACATAAAATGATTTATGAAACTATATGGCATTAAAAAGTTTAAATAGTTGATTGTTTTGAGAAATCGTTTGTAAATAACCCATATTTTGATAAATGTTTTCGAAAGAAAGTGTAGTAGATAATTAGAGAAATTTTCTGAAAGTAGAATAAGTATTTTTGAAATTGTAATAGTATTTTGTAACAACCCTGTATTTTGTGATTATTTTAATTGAATATTTTAATTATTTTAATTGAATTTCCTGATTTGAAAACTTTATTTTATTTATTAAAATGAATAAATTTTGTTATTTTAAATATAAATTTTGATTTTGATGTAAATTAGAATTTCAAACATGAATAAATAGAATATTTTCCAGAAATGTAGATTTTGGTCAATATGGTCAAAACTTTGACTTTTAAATTTAAAAATTTAAAATTTTCAATTTTTGAAATTTATCTTTTATTGTGAATATAAATAAAATTTTAAGTATACTGTTTTTCGCTTCGTTGAAAACCGATTAATATTGTGAGAGTTATGCTTTTTAAACCATTGTATGTAAGTTGATTTATTTAACAAAATTGTTTATTTTAATTTATATAAATAATATTTTTGTTTGTCATATCATGTTCTAATTTGTGTATATATGTGTAACATGACATGTTATGTATATATTTTATTTTTAAAACATTTTAAAAGTGTAGTGGTAATTTTCCAATAATAATTATATTTTGTTTACAAATTTTAAATTCTAGTTTCAATTAAATATGGTATTTTCTTTCTTTATTTTCTATTTTCCTAAGATATTATTTTATTTTCATTTCCACTTTATTTTGTTCAGTTTACTTGATTTTATTTGTTTAAAGTGACTTATAAAATTGGAAATTCAAAGAGTCAAAAACCTTTTCATTTCTAGTGACTTTTCATGTGCATGCCTTTTCATTTTTCTTTTGACTTTTCAATTCTTTGCTTTGGCCGTACATACCTATTGCTTAGCCATGTATTTTTTCTTCATTTTCACGTGAAAGACTTCACACCATCTCAACATTCAGCCATCCCATTTCTGAAATTATTTTGGTGAGCTTTTAATGGCTTTTCTTTCTACTTTTTCTCTTCATTTTTCGTTGATTTTTGCCTTACTCTCTCTTGTGCTTTGTTAGGCCACTGCCACCTCTTCTCTACCAACCATCACCATCACCATACAACGCAGTACGACCTCCTTTTCCCCTTATCCAGATCTGGCCATGACTTCATGTGAAGCCATTACCACAAAAATTTGCAAAGAACTCCACAAACATGCCTAACCGACCATAGTTTCCACCATACCCTTCATAGCTTGCCTTAGCCGCACCCCTAGCTCCACCACCAACTGCAACCACTACCTCTAGACATCACTTCAGATCTGACCAGACCTAAAGCATGTATGGACGAGCCCATATCTTGAGTAGGCCGAGCCTAGTGATGCAAAACTTGCCTCTTTTGCCTTGTTCCTTTGTATTCTACCCTTTGTTGTAACTCCTACCTTCACCATCCACTTCTAGACGTGCATATGTGATGCATACCCAAGTCTATAGCATCACTATGGCTGAGCCAAATGATGTCATGGCCAAGCACTTGAATTGTTAAAGCAAGGTCTAGCCATTCTATTCCTTGTTGCTTTTTATTTCAAATTGTTCCAATGTTGTTTTGTGTTGTAAATATATGTTTATATGTCCTTGTTTATTTGTTGTTTACAAGATCGTCATCTTGGATCTCTATTCATTCAAATCAAAAGTCATGTTGTATCGTGCTTGTCGTGCTTTCTGGAATCTATTCTGTGTGTTTTGATTTGCTAACTCCAGCTTGGAAAGGTGAGTCCTTCTCACTCTGACATTTTTACATATGAAACGGTAAATGAATGACAAGTGATTAGTAATTAAAATGTTTATGCAAGTTAATGACGATTATATGATATGCTATGCCATGTTATTTCCATGTTAACTTTGTTAATTATCACCTGACATCTGATATATGACAATATATTGTGACATTGACATGTTAGTATAATTGTTTATATTGTTTATGCATATATTCACACTGCAAGTTCCCTGTTAGAATAAAATCACTGTGGGTTGAAATGACACATACCTGAAGGGACATTAGAATAGGGACAAAATCATTTTGGGCTGAAATAATAGGCTCGAGTGATTTTTATTGTATTTTTATTTGACTTGGTATTACGGGTTTGAAATGACAGAACTCGGGTTTTCTTTGTAAACTGTGGATTGAAATGATACATATCCATATCACTTGACCTAGGTTAGAAAATTATATACAGACCCCGTGGTATATTTTTAAATGATTTTTCTTAAGATATGTATTTTTTTAAAGTATGAAATTTTGATTTTAAAAATATATTTTTTGTGGTTTTAAGAAGGCTAAATATTAAGTTTTGAATTTGTGAATTTAAGTATATAAATTTATCGCAAATGCGATTTTTAAACAGTGAAATTTTGACTTAACAAATGAATTGAGTTTTAAATTGGATATTTGATTATAAAATTTTGTCGTGATAAATCATATGTTAAATTATTTAAATGTGAAATTTTGAAGCCTAAAAATATGATTTATAAATTTAAAATAGAATTTTTTTGAAGTTTTAATGTTTCTGAAGTTATAATAAAATCGGGAATTTTATTAATAGCATTTCTAAAAATGCTATGGTTTTATGACAGCATTTTTAAGTGATGTTGTTTTGAATTCAACTATGTTTGAAATAACTAAATATCTATTACGGCATTTTATAAATACCGTTGTTTCTGAACTAAACTATTTTGGAAACTATAAGCTACGATAGCACTTTATAAATACTGTCTTTGCTATAATTTGACAATGTTTTAAAATATTATAGATTTTAACACTGTTTGAGTTATATTTTAAAGTGTTAAATGATTTAACTTTTGGAATCGATTATTTGTGAAATTTTAGGAGTTTTGAATATATTTTAATATTTAAATTTGAATTTTTAAGGAATTTAAATTGAATTTGAATTTAATTAAGGTTTACTTGGTTATGTGTTAAATGAAATGAAATGTAATGAGATAATTGAATTTTTGAACGGAATTTTAAAATGTGTTTTGTAACGATATTTGAAAAAAATAAATGAATGATATATTTGATTTTAAAATGATATTTATATTTAATATTTGAACTAAAGAATGATAATGAATTTATAAAGGAAATGATTTTGAAATGGTTTCGAATGACATAATCTTTATTTTGATAAAGAATTTGAATTTGGAATGATATTTGATTTTGGTAAATGAATATTTGAAGTTTATATTAGTATGAAAGGATATTGAGTTTACTTGTAATTTGGGTTTATTTAAATGATATTGAGTTGATTAAGTAAATATTTCAAAACTAAATACTAGTAAATTGAATTATGATATATATGCAATTATCAAATTTTGTTTTGAAATGGGTTATATTAAAACTTTGATATATATATTAAAAATTGAATAGTTTATTTTGTGGATCAAATCTGTATTTGAAATTTAGAAGATTTGAAATGTTCTGTTGGGAAACTGAATTGAATTGAAACTGATGGTTTGAAATGAATTAAATTGGAAATTTGAAATTTGGGTTTAATTGAATAAATTTGTAAAATGTAAAGAATCAAAGGAATGTTTCATGATTTCAAATGTATGATTTCAAAATGTTATGATTTCCAAAGTGTAATGATTTCAAGTATTTTTGTTTCGAAAGAGTTATAACTTTGAAAGTATTATGATTTTTGAAAGGTGAATATATGTTTGAAATGGAAATGATGTCATATTGATTTTGAATATAGTTTGGAAATGAAATGATTTGATTTTTGAAGTATAAACTATTTTGAAATGACCACGGCGTTATAATAACGATTGGTTGTTAAAGAGACCGAGATCGGATGTTATCATACTCTATGCCAACTCCGAAAACCACTTTAACAACTGTGTACACGGTGGAGATTCCAGAACGTAGTAGGATGGTGGCGACGTTCTTGAGGTATATTACGTGGACCCGACTCCCGTGAGTTGGCATAAGGTGGCTAAAACAGGAGCGATCTCAGGCCAAGTGAGGTCATTCCTCCTATTGGACACATTTCTACTATACTCTTACTTGTGGTTTATTTGATGGTCATCCTCCGATTTTGATTGGGAGTTTGTTCCGAGGTAGGCCAGTGGCTGCTACGTTATCACCAGCCCGTGTGCGTAATTGGTATATCTACCCTCGCATTGTCTTGTGTGCTGTGTCACCTACCATAGCGAGCCTTACTATGAGTTTGTTTTTCTCCCATGGCCCATGGAGTATTTAGAGTAGCCTCTCAATCTTGAGCTACGCTGATACTGGATGGACTACTGGGACTATTACGTGTTGAGGGCTATATGGGTAACCCTTCAACGCTATTTAAAAGTAAGTTTATTTTACTGTAGACTTTATTATAATAATGCAATATTACTACATAGTAAATAGTTTAACGGATCCTTAAATGATGGGCAATCCCAAGCATCCTTTAAGTTACTGATGCATTTTTGTTACTGTTCACTTGAGTTGATTTACAGTTCATAAGTATTTATGTCTTGACTCGAGTTTTTTGTGTTTTGCTTTACGCTCGAGTCAGACTGAGTGATTCGGCATTTAAGACTCATCTTCGGAGTCGGAGCTTTGCTTGAAGATCCAGCCATTTATTTTGATTTCTGTATCCAGTGATTTCAGTGATGTATTCTGATTTGTACCTGATGTATGTTGGCACTCTTCTATTGTATCTTGTTTAACTCTGATGTATCTTATATATATATATATATATATATATATAGTAGCTTCAGGAACTACTATGTCTTTTATTTCTGCTGCATTATTATTTACGCTGTGTCTGTGATCTGTGATGATTTATTTACTGTATATTCTGAGATTTGCCAAATTTTATTAACAACCCGGTATTTTGAGCAATTCAACTCCGACATGTGCGGATGCGAATGGTTGAAAATATCGGGTCATTACATATTTCATGAATATTCAAAATAAAGTTTAGATTTTGTGAGCATTGTGGTAAAGTATAATTTTATGACACGTTAAGTATTATATGAAGTTTAAATTGAGTTATGGAGAAGTATTCAAAGAAGGTTTCTGTAATGACCCGTCTTTCATTCCACAAAAAGACGTATCATTATTTAAAAAGAAAGGGATAGAAAAGAGAAAAGATAGGAAAGAAAGAACTAACAATATCAGAATCTCACAGCAGAACGAATAAAATATATTAATCACATAAGTTATTGCATAATATCATCATCTATCAGAGTTACACAGCTTATCACAAATTAGACAGTTATAAAGATCTGTCTATAGTACAACTCAAGTTTCATACAAGACATCAACACAGAGATCAACACAGCGGAACCACTATATATATACATACGCTGAAGCCTCCTGCTCTAATTCTCCTCCAAAATTCGTCAAATCTAACCTGAATCCCTTGGCTACTCGAAAAATTTTGAGTACCCAAGAGTTTAAGAAACAGAAAATAAGCTCTGGGTCAGACATGGGTCTATTGTGAGTAAACGGGTTAAAGTTGCTTAATTTTAAAAAACCTTTGAAAACAAAAGGTATCTCGTAAGACTTCCGGCACATAAACACGGAAAAGTTTTGACTTTACGATAACCAAAACATTTGATAGAAAATCCAGTGATATTATAATAGCGTCTAGGGTTTTCAAGTAAAATACAAAAATAGCTGGAATGTTTACATCTCACATTCCAACATAGTTTGGCACAGTCAAAATGTACGACACTTATGGCAGATTGGATTCCATATAATGGCAGGGCTACTGGGGTACTGCCCGTCATAGTACGTGGCCTAGATCATCGTACCAAGGATCCACCCTAATCCCCTACAACACAAGACCGAAACTATCCCTTACTGGATAATCTCGAACAAGACAACCTCGCAGTTGTTCGCGACCAACCGCCCACTAAGCCGAATAAAAAGGGACCTCTAGATATGGGGAAATATCGTCCTACTTAGGAGCTAACCACTTAGCCTTGATGCACCTCTCCTTTTTTAGCCATTCCCGGTTAATGAGGCTTAAGGCTATGATTACCTTTCAGAACACATATCTTAAAATGTTCACCATCCTCCAATGACGATGGTCAGAAAGCATTCAACCCATACAAGTTCACTATGGGTTCGAACGAAACCGAAGGCACTATCTCGTTACACTCATTTTGGAATCACTCTCAGAGTTGACGACAATAGACCTTGCACTCTGAATCTTCATCTCGAACATCACTTGAAATCACGACCTATCGTTTAATTTGGATCGATGTGGTTTTCGGATATCCAAATTTGGAAATCCGATCTCGGTCTCACCGAAATCCAAAAAGCCGTCTTTGAAGGCTATGTTGTTTTAAGTTAAAACACTTTAATTTATTATCTATAGTCACACAGATAGATAATTCACATTATCAGAGATAGATAATCACAGTTAAATCAAAGCATCTCATATCACAGAGCAACACATATCACATATCAGAGATATCACAAAATCCAAGGCATTCAATCATACATAAGCAAGATTAATTAGTCACACCATTTCTAATTAATTTAAAATAAATTAAATTAGTTACTTGCATCACTACCCATCCTGCTTGCTTAACAATTAATTAATTTCAATCCAATTAATTAATCATCCCTTAACCATCCATCTTAACTAATGTTCTTTAATTAATTATTCTTAATTAATCATCCTTGATTAATTATTCTTTAATTACATTAAGTAATTAACCTTTAATTAATTACACAAATGAATTATTCTTTAACCATTTACATTAATTAACCTTTAATTACTCTACTTAACTATATTAATTAATGATCCTCTAATAACTTTCACTAATTAATCATTCTTCTAATTAATCACATTTAATGATTGATCTTTAATCAACCTTAATTAGTCACATACAGTAATTAACTATCATTTAATTACTTACATTAATTAATCCTTTAATTAATTACATTGAGTAATTAATCTTAAGTACTTCCACTAAGTAATTAACCTTCAATTACTTTCCATTAAGTAATTCTCCTTTAATTAATTACATCCAGTGATTACCCATTAATTACTTACACTAAGTAATAACACTTTATTAATTACATTAAGTAATTATACTTAATCAATCATCAAGTGATTTTCTTTAATTAATTAAAATGATTAATTAACTGAAATTAATCACATAAATTAATTTAATTAAGTAATTAATTCCTTTAATTTCCTCAATTAATTAAACACTCTTTAATTAATTGATCTTTAATTACTTAGATTAATTAACCCCTAATTAATCCATTAATTAACTAACCTTGATTAATTTCATTTATCTTAAATTTAGTTTCATTAACTAATTATCTCTTAATTACTAGTTAATGACCTTTAAATTAATTATACTCACTAACCACTCTTTAATTACTTCCCTTAAGTAATTATACTTTAATTATTTATTAATTAATCCTTTATTTATTACATTAAGTGATTAACTTTCAATTAATTCACTAATTAATTATCCATGATTAACCACCACCTTAATTAATTACAGATAAATTCTTTATCTTAATTAATTTAAATCTTATTAATTTAAATGCCTGAAATCAAATTGTTATTATCATACAAAACCATTTGAAACTCTTTTATTAATTAAAGTTTGATTCATCTACCTTGATTATATCTTAAATACATTTAAAGATTTCTTTTGAAAAATATTAAGAAATTTATTACATCATTAACTTTATTCTTAATAAATTTAAAACTTTGGAAAAACCTGTCTTTGAAAACTTATTTACATTTGGCTTTGAAAACTTGTTTAACATTAACATTGCTTTAAAATCATCGGTAATTTATTACATAATTAATATAATTATTTTTAAAAAAAAATTAAAGCATTAACTTTAACATTTTAAATTTTAGAAAACCTGTATAAAAGTTGTTGAATACTTTTCTTTGGAAACTAAATTCACACTTACACTATATTTGAAAACTATTTTTCGAAACTTCCATTTTATTTCTTTTAAAAGCTAGTTAATATTATTTTGAAACTAGATTTACTTTTGCTTTGAAATCATATTCATTTAAAATACACTTTTTAAAACTTAGTAACATTCCTTTGAAAACTAAACATTTTAAAACTTTAAAACTTTAAAATTGTTCATGTATTTACTTCCTTTTACCCTGGTAGCTTAAATACCCTAAAAACCGAGCTCAAGCAAAATAAAACCCGAGCCATCCTGCCAGAAATCTCTAAGCAAAACATGAAATTCCCGAGCTACTCACGAACCAACTTCCTCGAGTCTCTCACGAACACTACACGAGATCGTCCCCGAGAAAACAGGTTCTTCCCCAAACTCAAAAAAACACCCAGACACCATTTGCTCACGTGCACGTGCACATGCAACTGCCGCCATTTCGATCACCTCGAACGATGCCTACAAGTCACCAACGACCCTTGCCAGCGTCCCGACCACCCAGCTTCGTCGAACTCGCCGTGTGACGAAATCGAACAGTCTCGAGCAAACCAGAAACCAAAGCATCGATGGAAAACTCCCAATCACCGACGAACCTGACCTCGAGAACCCACGCCAACCACATCCAAGCTCTGTCTCGAATCCCAGCATCATTTCCCACCATGGCAATTTCCTCCGATGATCCATCGACGTCGGAATCATCTCGACTACCCAACACAACCAAACAACATTCTAAACCCTACCTCGCCGTCCCCTGGCCACCATGGCCAATTTTAAATCTGGCGATCATTTTTTTGGTGATCGTCAATACACTGGCCAACTCCAAACCAAACCCCGATGCGCCACTTGCCTCCGGTCGAAGGCATTCAAAATAAGTACCAAATCCGTTCAACATAGATTATCTCATCAATTACTTACCTAAAAATCATGATTTTAACACCTAAATTCGCCATTTACTAACACAAACCTGATTATGGATTCTAATCATGAAATCAAGGTATTTTATTTTTCCTAAATTTCAAAAGTTTCACTGTAAATTACATTTTAGAGATAAATATTCAACCATTAAACTCGAAATCTTTTTATAAATAATGTTACCTCATTTTAAATATTTACTCCTCAGAAATTAAAGTCTAGAATGGCTTCTAATGGAAAATAGAAATTTTTGTTTGAAGTTTTTGAGTCTATGGTTATAGCAGGGACAAGATATATATATATATATAAATATATATATATATATGGTTATAGCAGGGACAAGATATATATATATGTGTGTGTGTGTGTGTGTGTATACATATATATACATATATACATACATATACATATATATATACACACACACAGTCATATGCATCCATATATACAGGGCAGTATCAATAATATTTCAGAAAAGAATCATTCATGCAAACATATTGCATCATATCCATATAAATTTATCACATGCAATAGATTCAAACTGTTTTTAAAGTAAAAGTTTACTCACCAGTTATAAAGAACAGAGAACCGCTTTAAATCTGTAACCTTATATTTTTTATTGTTGAAATGAAATGCTTGTTGCTTGATTGCATTTGAGTTGAATCATGCAGCTTGATCTTTGAATTGAATTCATGCTGAGTTGAATTTGAAGCTTCTCAGGTTGAAGTTGTCATTGAATTTGATTTTATTCTCCTTTGATTTCTGGTTTTCAATTTTAGTTTAAAGATGAAGAAAAGGAATTGAAGAAGAGAAGCATTAGCCTGGTTTTCTCTAAAATATTTCGTTATATAATTTAATTTAGATGAAAATACACTTTGCCACTTGTTAGTTTATGTGTTACTTGGCTAACAAATGTTGTTTACATGTATTCAAAGCTTTACAAATGTATTTTTGCATGATTTATTTTCTTACAAATGTTAAAGGCAATGTATTTTATGTTTAACCCCTTATTTATAAATTACTTATATTTTTATATTTATGAAATGTGATTTTGTTAATTTATGTTTTATATTTATTTATATATTTACAAACTATCTTATTTAAATTTCAAACTTAAGTAAAAATATATTTTAAAAAAATAAAAATTTACCTTAAGTGTTTTGAAAATATATGGTTAACTTTTAAATATTTTTGAAAAGTATTGTATTAAATTCAATCATAATTTCCAAATTACAAACTATACATTTAAATTTGAAAACATGTTTTTATTTGTTAAATTCAAACCAAAGCTTTCCCATTTATAATATATATAAATATATATATATACATTATAAATAGAAAACATTTTAATATTAGCCTTGGAAATTAGTATATTGAATTTTAAAACATAACTTCAAATCACAATATATACATACATATATATTAAAATTTGAAAACATTTCTTTTATTAATTTAAAAACAAGACTTCCTATTTACAATATATATATACCAATATATATTATGAATAGAAAACACTTTTATTAGCTTTGAAAAAGATTAATTTTACCAATTAAATATTTAAAAAGAAGATTATTAAACAAAATTAAATATTTATTAACAAAGATTATTAAAAAATATTGTCCAAAATTCCAGGACACATTCCTTCCCCCTTGAAAGAATTCCGTCCCCGAAATTTAAAAGCAAAGATAATTTAATAATCCAGCAAATCTTTTATTTACAAACAACATAGCATACATATTAACTATACACTAACAACCATAGCTACCAATTTATTTAAATAAACAAACTAACTAACTATCCTGACACAATTCAGGATAGGCCTTCCTAAAACTATCAAGAGTTTCCCAGGTAAAAACACTGGGATACTCGCACTACTGACATCTAACTAGCTACACTACTAACTCCAGAGCACCAACTCATCTAGATCTACAATCTGAATCGGATATCTGATCACAGACAAGTCCGACTTAACGTCCAAAATCTCCTGAACTGCTGGTTCTAAAACCAGTGATAAATCAAACACGTACTTCCTCAAATATACGTGAAATACATTATGAATCTCAACCATCCAAACTAGCAATTCAATCCTGTAGGCCAAAGAACTTATCCTCTCGAGAACATAGAAAGAAATCCAATACCTCGGAACTAGCCTTCCAGTCTTACCAATCTTATAGCTCCTTTGATTGGAGAAACCTCAACAAAACCATATTTCCAACTCCGAATTCCAAATTCCTCCATCTCTTATCCACAAAACTCTTCTGACGATCCTGGGCTATCTCCATCCTTCTTGATCAACTCAATCCTCATAAATGCCTCACGAAACAAAACTGGACCAAGAACAAGATTATATTCAGATTCTACTCAACAAAATGGTCCTCTCAAGACCCCCGAAATAAGAACAGAGGCTCTATTCCATAAGCAATAGTAGACTGAACTTACTTCTCCTATCCGGAATAGCCAAAATAGATGAACTAGACAACTTCGCCTTTAGATCCTGAAAAACTTCCTCAAGAAGTCCGTGGTTGCTTCCATTCTAGAGCAGCTGCTACCTCGCTTCCTGTGACGACCCAGAATTTTTGAGCATTTGAAATTGGAATATTTAATTGATTTTAAATATTTGAAAGGTTAATTTTAACTTGAATTCTAACTATCACTATTTATTTGACAATTAAATCATTGAATTTAATAATTGGAAGTTGGGTGACATATTGAATCTTCAGTTTTAAGCTTGTTAAAAATAATTCGAAGGCTTGTAAAATTTATATTGATAGAACTGAAGATAGTAAAAGTGCTAATATTGGATTTGGAAGTGTTTGGTTCAATTTTAAAAATATATAGTTCAAATTTGAATTTAAAATAGCCTTCCGAGGCACAGTCTCGGAATTCGACGAAACAAGTTCCATTGGATCCGTAATATCGTATTATTATTGGATTTTAATTTTTGTAGTGTTTGGAGTGATCGTTTGGTCGTACGGTAGATAAACGCGCTGAAATTTTATCGAAATTTAATATAATAACTAGGTCCAAAAAGCTATCTTCTCCATACGATCGAATTAGGACTCGAAACCTTTTCCAATGCGTCCCGAATAGGCGTATAACATTATAAATTCCTAGCAGCGTGCCTCCGTTGGGGTTCAAAATTTCAAGGTATGTATAACGAGATATTTTGGAAGTTTTATAATATAATAAAATTGAAAGTCAACTAGTCAAATATATTTTTATAATTGGACACTCGTACTCAAGAAGCCATCCCCAATTTATATTACATCTTCGTCTCCCTCTCTAGTCTTCATACCGAAATCGGACACGAAAAAGAAAAAAAAAGGGGCTGTCCAGTTTAAAATCAAAATCAAATAAGAACCACTTCATATTAGTTCGATTCAAAAACAAAATCGACATGGCCACGCCCCTCTTTTCATTGCATTCCCAATCGAATACCAAGTACTTAAAGTGAAGGAAGAGATCGATTCGAGACTGCAATGTTAGGAGGTGGGTCGTGCGACTATGGAGAAGTGCGTGGATTTATTCGAGACTGCAATGTTAGGAGCGGCAGTGGGTATCACGATGGGCCAATAGAAGGGTGGCGACTCGAAGGCTGGTCTCGATGAACAACTAGATTCGCATGACTCATGTGCGTGATCGATGGGTCGACAGGCGATCTAGGGCTTTAGTTTGCGAGAGGCAAGGAGTCGAGATGTTGGGGCTTCGTGTTTGATTTTGGGCACAGAAAGGTGGCTATGCTCGATCTTGATATTGGATTTAGCAGCAGGTATAATTCTATTTTTAATTTAAATATAATAAAATGGTTTTTTTAAACAGAGATTTTTTTTATATACATACATATAGATCAGAAGATAAATACGTAGCAGTTAAGTATAAACATCTCTATTTTAGTTTATCCATATATAAAGATTTAAAATAATAATAATATATATATATATATATATATTTTAAATGGTTATAGAGATTATTTTATGATTATATTATATTTATATAGATTTTGGAATCTATATATAGACTATTTTCAAAAGGATATGTATTTTCAAGCATAAAAAGAAAATTTATTAATTAGAAATAAATTTATAGTTTATCAAATTAGATGGCAAATGATAGTTCGATTTGTTTCGAATATTAATAACCTGTATAAATATTTATACAAGGTCAAATCGTGGATAAAACAAGACGAGATGGAAGTGGATTGCAAATTAAGAATCAGAGTTAAGTTAATCTCACTCGTCTGGGTTTTTATTTAAATTTAAATGGTTAAATTTAAATAATTGGTTGAATGATTGAATTGATTTGATGTACAATATTTTATACAGTAGTATGTAGTATATATTGGAGTGATTGATTTCCCGCATTATATAGCGGATAAGACCCTATGCGTCGCATAATAGCGGATGATATTATATTTAAAATCCATATACCGCGATATTCCATCTCGAAGTGGAATTGGTATTTTATTGTGCTAACATCTATGGATGCAGGGAAACTGGTTGGAGGGATCCAATTGGATTCCTCAAAATATTTAGATTTATTAAAATATCCTATGATATAATCATTTGCTATCCTGTGATGAATTATATTAATAATTGGAAATGTTAGATACTATGGTCGATTTAAAATATTTTGGTGAACTAAGTTATCAAAATCTATAGGAATGGGATTTTTGAAAAGAAAATAAAAGAGTGAATTTTGAGTAAAATAATCATAGAAATTTGAATAAATTAAAAATAAATTGGAAAAGAATAAAAAGTGATTTTTTTGAATTCTGATAAATAAAATATCAAGTGTGGGAAATGAGATTTTGAATTGATAACTTAGTACACCGAAATATTTTAAATCGACCATAGTATCCAACTGGATTCCTCAAAATATTTAGATTTGTTAAAATATTCTGTGATATAATCATTTGCTATCCTGTGATGAATTATATTGATAATTGGAAATGTTGGATACTATGTGTAACGATCTCGAATTTTAATTTATTTTAAATTGATGATTTAATTTTATTTGATTTAAAATTGTGAAATTAAAGGATAAATTGATTTGAGTTTATCCAAATCCAAATAAAATATGTTATTTGTTAAGAAAGATATTGTTTCTTTTATAAATTATTTTAAAATTTAGTATTGAGTTATTTCTAAACAATATTAATATAAAGATATTTGAATTCAATCTTACGAAATGGATTTTAGAAGTTGTGTAAATATAACAAAATTTTTGAAATAAATATTTAAGTTAAAATATAAGCAAATATACAAAGTAAAATAAAGCACAAACAAAAAAAAATGTTTATAAAATACATCAAAAAATGTATAGTGTGAAAGTGAAACAAACAAACAAAACTTTATATTAAAGTATAAACTTGTAAAAGCAAGATCAAAGTAAAAATATTCAGGTAAAGCAATGTACAAAGCTTCAGCCGAGCAAACAAGGAAAGCAAATAAAATATAAACATGAAAACGTAAAGTACATCAGCCCTCAAAACACTTACATATCAGCCGAGTTAAAATAATCAAGGTAAAGAAAAGATCAAAGGAACATGCCTCTATTTCCATCATCTCAGCAGCCCATGATTTTAGTACAAGGAAAAGGTAACATCATCCATGTACATTTCTTTTTATGTATCACCTAAGCTTTTATATAGCACCCTGTACAAGATATGGGATCACTTGTACCAGTAAAAAATATACAAGCCTGCATACATCTTCTATATATCAATCACTTTCTTCATTTTTGGTTCGTCCATCTTCAGGGCTGTAAGAAAAAAAAAGAAAAAAAATGAAAACAAAATAGCAACTTGAAAACAACAGCAACTAAAACCATTCAAACAAGGAGATCAACAACAAAACAGGATTTAAAAAGGGAATCATCTGCATTTTTCAAACAATAAGTGTTATCTGTTCTTCTCCACTTCACATTCCAAGTGAGTAACTTAAATTTTAAAATACTTAAGTATATATGTTGCTTAATTATTGTCTGAGATGTGTATATATATTTATGCATTCCTGTGTATGTATGTTGATGTTTAAATATATATATGTCTGCCTGTACAAATTTAGTTACCTCTGTTCTTGTTTCTTCCAGACCCGATTTGCAAACAAATTCTCATTCTTAGATTTTATAACTGATAGGATTTAAAATATAAACAAAAGTTGTTGTTTGATTATAAACTAAATTTTTAAATTCTATTTAAGATAAAGCAACTTGTAAATCCCTCTGGAAATCAAAACATCTGAGCAAATCTTTAAACAAGTCAAAATTCAAACATTTTATTTTACGATTTCAGGTATGTAAACTGAATTCATACATTATAATATGAATTTTAAAGCTGAAAGTGTAATTTTTAGTGTTAGGATTTAAGAGCAGTTCGACTTTGTATTCTAAACATTATTTGGGAAAATTCCGGCGTCGTGGTGAACTGGGGTAGTCGAGGTTGGTCGAGAAGGTGGAGGAGCTTACTACGTGGTAGGAAAAATAATGGGAGGTGGTCACGACTTCGGAGGTGACGGCGGTGATAGAAATTAGTTTTTAAACCTAATTTTTTTCCTGTAGCTAAATTTTGATCGACGCGATCATGGTGGAGCATTGAGTGCTATGGGCTGTTGGGGGGTGGTAGAGGCTGAGGCGACGAAGTGATGGTCAGAGTATGGGATTTTCTGGTAGCCGGAGTCGCATGGACGAGTCGTTGACAGGTATGGGATGGAAGTGGCTTTCGTGTTCCAGGTTTCGACTTTTATCTCGATTTCGTTTTCGAGATGATGAGGAGATTGAGTGGAAGGGAAAGTGACTCGTGGAGGATCGGCGACTTGACTCGATGATCTGCAAACGACCGGAGTTGACGTCGGCGACGTGCACGTGCACGAGCACGTTGCTTTGGAACCTGGGGTTGTTTTGCCTGGGTGGTTGCAAGGGTGTACGTGAGTTTTTTTTTCCTCGGGTATTACTCGAGTTATATCGTGATTTACTCGGAGTTTTAGGGTGTGGAGCTCGAAGCTATATATTGTTTCCCACGGGTTAGTTTAGTCTGGTTACAGGTTTTTGTAAACCTGACTGTAACTTGAATTTAAACAAATTTAAATTTTATTTAAATTTATGAGTTAGAGTTATATAAAGTTTAAATCCAGTTTGAAGCTTAGATTCAAATAAACTTTTAAATCTTAAAATTTTAAAATAAAAATTTGGATTCTAAATCAAGATTTAAAATTAAGGGTTTAAAACAAAGTTTAAAATCAAATGTTTAAAATAATGGATTCAAGTTTATTTTGAATCCAAATCTAGAACTTCAAATCAGTTCTTGAATTAGAATGTTTTAAAAACAAGTTTAAATTAAAATAGCTTTTTAAAGTAAATTTTTTTTCAAACAAATATTTAAAACTTGACTTTTGATAAACTTCCTTTATAAATTAAGGTTGTAAGTAAAATAAAAATGTAATGTAAATTAAAGAAAAATAATTAAGATAATAAAAGAATTTAATTTATAAAAGAATTAAGGAATGACTTAATTATTTGATTTTAAAATAATGATTTAGATAAATGTATAATTAAAGATGATTAATAATGATTAATTAAGGTAATTTCTTAAGAAAGTAATTAAGGAAATGTTATTAGTTAATGAAGATAATTAACTAGAGATTATTAAGTAATTAAATTAATGTGGTTAATTTTGATAATTAATTGGATTTATAAATTAAGATAATCAAATGCAAATTGTTAATTACTTAATGAAAGTAATTAAGAGGTTAATTACGAAGTGTAATTTCAAATTGGATATTTTGATCAATTTATTGATAAAGGTGAACTGGTAATTAATGATTTATTTGTATGAGATGATTGCTTAATGGTAAGAAATTAAAAAGATTTAATTTCTTTAAATAATTAATTAAAGTTAATTAATTAGGAAATTGGTTTAAAATGTTGATTTAATTAATATGATGAACAAAGAATAATTAATTTATTTATGTGTTTGATAAATTGATTTATATCAAACGATTTGTGATTTATTAATCAGGATTGGATAACTAATTCATAAGTAATTGATATAATTGGAAATTAAATTGAAGTAATTTAGGGTTTAAATAATAAATTAATCCTGTTTATAAATGATTATTAAATGCTTGACCTTACTTATGAATGATTGTATTGTATGAATAGCCTTGAATTGATTGTCCTATTTGATCTGTGATATTTTGTTATGTGGTTTGTGCCATGTATGATTTATTCATTTATTTACATTTGCATATTATCTGGGAATTTGTGAATGGACGATAAGCGTTATAGTTTATATCGCTTATCAATTATATTTCTGTGATTTGATCTGTGATGATTGAATGATGTTGCACTATTGTGTTAAACCCTGGACCACACCATACACACACAAATATAGATTTCACGAGGAAATCGATTAAGTCACAGATTTTGAAATGATTTATAAAATTGAATATTTGAATTCAAATGTTTTGAAAATGGATTGAGATTAAAGTGAAAAGCTTTTGAAATGGAATTTCAAAGATGAAATATAGTTTGGATAACTTGATTGAGTTTTGAAATTTAAATACTTTGATCTAAATTTGAATTCAATATTTGAAATTGAATTCTATGATTTGGAAACTAGGATATAAAGAAAAGTTATTCAACTTATAATAAGTTATATGGGTTTTTAAACCATTTTTGAAGTGTTGTTTTGGGAATTTGAATTAACCCAAAAGATTTAACTTGTATAAATAAGATCGAATTTCTTCAAAACGAAAACTACTTGTTTTCAAATAATAATAGCTTTCATTTTAAAGAAAGGATCTCCCAATTATGTTGAAAAGGTTTCAAGCTGAAATAGAATTGAAATATGTTAAAAGCTATGAAATAAATCTTTGATTCAAAGACCGAATGAGTTATTCCAACTTGAATTGAAATTGTTTTTGAAAGACTATGAATGAATCTTTGGAAATGATTTTGAAAGCTATAAGTTGAATCTTTGACTTAAAGATTCAACAAGTTAATCGAATTTTGAAAGCTATGAGTTAAATCTTTGATTTAAAGATTTAACGAGTTAATCCAATTGAAATGAAAATTTGTTTTGAAATCCGTAAATGGAATTTTGTGAAATTAATCTTTTTGTTTAAAAAGATTTGAAATGGTAATTCGTTTAAACCATTTGAAAGAAAAGTTTTGGATTATTAAGTTGTAACTTAATTGAAATCCCATATCCATATGTTTTAAATGTTGCGCTTACTATTGGGGTTAGCCGGGAAAGGACCTTTGGGTTGTATAACCCATTCCGAATATGTGATTCGACGTTATGGATAGCATTTGAAGACCGGTGGTGAAGACCGGGTATTTGCAAGAACAATAGTATGACCTATCGATTGTCTCTGCACTGAGTTGCAACGGTATAGAGACTCCCTAAGTGATGGGAAGTCCAATCAGGATTGTGAATACCCGGATTGCAAGGGCTTCATTGGAAGTGCCTTCGGTTCTGTTCTAAATCCAGAACAGACTTGTATGGATTGTTATGTCTGACATTACAATTTGAGGTATAAAGCTGATTTCTTTCAAATATATTTCTGTTGGTGGTGGAGAATTTATTCTCTTAGCTTAACACCCTTCTCTGAGACGTACGAGCTCAGAGGTTATGTAGTTGAAGGTTATCAGCGATATATTCCCAATTTGGTAATGTGACATGCTGAGTGTTGCTGTGAAATGATCATTGTTGATCATTTGTGATATGATCATTTGTTTGATCATTTATCTTTGTGATCATTACTTTGATCATTTGTTGACCCAAAGCATGGCTTTGTACCAAAGCGTGGCTTTGTGGACGAGACTTCGTCGAGCCTCAAAAACCGGAAATGGTCGCAATAGGAATCGTGGCGGCAAGGTTTCAGGGATCGCTTCCCTAGGGTAGGACCATTCCTTCTGGAAAGGGGTAGTATCATGGTATGGAGCCCAGATACTTACTCATGTGGATACACTATATCTATTACTGTGTGGTGTTGTTGGAATCGAAGCCTCGTATAAAGGTCCAAAAGGACCGGGGGTGGTATATCTGAGGTTTCTTACTCCCTGGGAAAGGGGTAGCCGGCCTTGTTTGGCAGAGATCCATTTGGGATGCTCGGGGACGTCCTTCCAGAGGCGTTCCATTTTGGGGTTTGGGAAGTTCCTTTGCCCGACCATTTGTTGGAAATCCATTCTTCAAATACGTACCTTGTACGGTTTTAGTTGTATTACCTGCCATCTACTTATGGTGGCGCCCCACTGTTTGGATGGTAACTATAGTAGGCATAGTTCGAAATGTCTATGTTGGCTAAGATTTATATCTTTACTTTCGAAATGATTTTTTACTACACTATGCGCTAGTAATAATATCAAATGTTTCTTTTTAATGCGTATCAAGCATCTTTGACTATCATAAGGAGAAATCTCCTCTGATTCTGCGTTTGCATTGTGTGTGTGCGGGAGGCCTTATGGTAGTCTCATTTTCTAAAAAGCATTGCGAATTGATTTTAAAATATTTCGTTGTTTGTTTTTAAAGATAAATTGTCTTTGTTGCTCACACCAGTCCCATGACTGATCCGGAGTTTATTGTTTCTTTCCTAAACTCTGGATGCTCAAAAATTTTCTACACGAGCAGTCTAGAGTTGGGTTTTTCAGATAATCAGGTTTAGTAGGTTATCTGGAGCTAGTTCAGTCTTTGGATGTGGACGAGACTTGCTTGTCTTGGTGAATCATGATGTTGTATCGAGCTGTTGTTGCTGGAGTTCTCTTTTGAAGACTATCTTAGAGTTATTTTGTTCCGCTGCTAGATGTTATCTATTTTTCTTTTCCGCTGCTATTTTATTGTATCATATCTCTGATGTATATTGATATCTATTGGATCACCTGTTGTATCAGATATTGTATCAAAGCTGTATATCAATGTATTATTCTTTTATTCCGCTGTGTTATTTACTTAATGATGTTATAAGCTCCGGCGAATCAGATTTGAACGGTCGAATCTATGGCATTCGAATACGATATGAAGTATGGATGTCGATTTTCGAGCGCGAAAAATTCTCGTCACATTTGGTATCAGAGCTTTGGGTTAAACTTTAGCTCAGGAGTATAACATGTTAAATAGCTCATTAGAGATAGGCTGAAGTAAATCCTAGAATGAGTATAATCCCTAAGATATCTGTCCGAATGCCTCAGTAAATTCTCTTACTATCCTCTGATTGTAAGTATGAGTGCAAGAAGAGGACGAGATAGGGGACAGGGAAGTACGACTATAAATGGTCGATGCCCTGCAACAGTGGAAACAAATTTTCTCTATCAATCTCCTTTGATTCGAT
This sequence comes from Allium cepa, assembly GCA_030765085.1. Taxonomy (NCBI): domain Eukaryota; kingdom Viridiplantae; phylum Streptophyta; class Magnoliopsida; order Asparagales; family Amaryllidaceae; genus Allium; species Allium cepa. Next base: position 71,366,903 of record CM060938.1, on the reverse strand, counting down.
TCCAATTTCTTTTTGATTTCTTCGTGACAGCTCCAGAAGAAGTTTCGGTGTAATGGCCCTACGAATCGTTAATGGAAATTCTTACTTCATATCTTCATCGGTTTCTTACCAGTTTCTCGATTTAAACTTTAATGAATATAAGTTGAAAATTTGGAATTAAAATTTTAAATAAACTGGAAATTTTAAAAATTGAGTTAGCTTGATTAATAGAATATGAAGCTAATTTTGAATTGTATCGATAAAACGATTTCGTTTAAAACTGAATTTGAAATTCTAATATAATTTCTTGTAAATACCAAAGTCCGAAGAGGACCAGTTATTTATATTTTGGGGTATTCCGATTTGAGTTTGGAATCCATATCTTGTGTTTGAGGAATTATAGAAGATCGAATCTATCTATCTTTGTTGTTTTCGTGCCTACGAATTTCGAGGACGAAATTCTCTTAAGGGGGGAAGTCTATAACGATCTCGAATTTTAATTTATTTTAAATTGATGATTTAATTTTATTTGAGTTAAAATTGTGAAATTAAAGGATAAATTGATTTGAGTTTATCCAAATCCAAATAAAATATGTTATTTGTTAAGAAAGATATTGTTTCTTTTATAAATTATTTTAAAATTCAGTATTGAGTTATTTCTAAACAATACTAATATAAAGATATTTGAATTCAATCTTACGAAATGGATTTTAGAAGTTGTGTAAATATAACAAAATTTTTGAAATAAATATTTAAGTTAAAATATAAGCAAATATACAAAGTAAAATAAAGCACAAACAAAAAAATGTATTATAAAATACATCAAAAAATGTATAGTGTGAAAGTGAAACAAACAAACAAAACTTTATATTAAAGTATAAACTTGTAAAAGCAAGATCAAAGTAAAAATATTCAGGTAAAGCAATGTACAAAGCTTCAGCCGAGAAAACAAGGAAAGCAAATAAAATATAAACATGAAAACATAAAGTACATCAGCCCCCAAAACACTTGCATATCAGCCGAGTTAAAATAATCAAGGTAAAGAAAAGATCAAAGGAACATGCCTCTATTTCCATCATCTCAGCAGCCCATGATTTTAGTACAAGGAAAAGGTAACATCATCCCTGTACATTTCTTTTTATGTATCACCTAAGCTTTTATATAGCACCCTGCACAAGATATGGGATCACTTGTACCAGTAAAAAAGATACAAGCCTGCATACATCTTCTATATATCAATCACTTTCTTCATTTTTGGTTCGTCCATCTTCAGGGCTGTAAGAAAAAAAAATGAAAAAAAAATGAAAAAAAAAATGAAAACAAAATAGCAACTTGAAAACAACAGCAACTAAAACCATTCAAGCAAGGAGATCAACAACAAAACAGGATTTAAAAAGGGAATCATCTGCATTTTTCAAACAATGAGTGTTATCTGTTCTTCTCCACTTCACATTCCAAGTGAGTAACTTAAATTTTAAAATACTTAAGTATATATGTTGCTTAATTATTGTCTGAGATGTGTATATATATTTATGCATTCCTGTGTATGTATGTTGATGTTTAAATATATATATGTCTGGCTGTACAAATTTAGTTACCTCTATTCTTATTTCTTCCAGACCCGATTTGCAAACAAATTCTCGTTCTTAGATTTTATAACTGATAGAATTTAAAATATAAAAAAAAGTTGTTGTTTGATTATAAACTAAATTTTTAAATTCTATTTAAGATAAAGCAACTTGTAAATCCCTTTGGAAATCAAAACATCTGAGCAAATCTTTAAACAAGTCAAAATTCAAACATTTTATTTTACGATTTCAGGCATGTAAACTGAATTCATACATTATAATATGAATTTTAAAGCTGAAAGTGTAATTTTTAGTGTTAGGATTTAAGAGCAGTTCGACTTTGTATTCTAAACATTATTTGGGAAAATTCTGGCGTCGTGGTGAACTGGGGTAGTCGAGGTTGGTCGAGAAGGTGGAGGAGCTTACCACGGTGGTAGGAAAAATAATGGGAGGTGGTCACGACTACGGAGGTGACGGCGGCGATAGAAACTAGTTTTTAAACCTTATTTTTTTTCCTGTAGCTAAATTTTGATCGACGCGATCATGGTGGAGCATCGAGTGCTATGGGCTGTTGGGGGGTGGTAGAGGCTGAGGCGACGAAGTGATGGCCGGAGTATGGGATTTTCTGGTAGCCGGAGTCGCATGGACGAGTCGTTGACAGGTATGGGATGGAAGTGGCTTTCGTGTTCCAGGTTTCGACTTTTATCTCGATTTCGTTTTCGAGATGATGAGGAGATTGAGTGGAAGGGAAAGTGACTCATGGAGGATCGGCGACTTGACTCGATGATCTGCAAACGACCGGAGTTGACGTCGGCGACGTGCACGTGCACGAGCACGTTGCTTTGGAACCAGGGGTTGTTTTGCCTGGGTGGTTGCAAGGGTGTACGTGAGTTTTTTTTTTCTCGGGTATTACTCGAGTTATCTCGTGATTTACTCGGAGTTTTAGGGTGTGGAGCTCGAAGCTATATATTGTTTCCCATGGGTTAGTTTAGTCTGGTTACAGGTTTTTGTAAACCTAACTGTAACTTGAATTTAAACAAATTTAAATTTTATTTAAATTTATGAGTTAGAGTTAGATAAAGTTTAAATCCAGTTTGAAGCTTAGATTCAAATAAACTTTTAAATCTTAAAATTTTAAAATAAAAATTTGGATTCTAAATCAAGATTTAAAATTAAGGCTTTAAAACAAAGTTTAAAATCAAATGTTTAAAATAATAGATTCAAGTTTATTTTGAATCCAAATCTAGAAATTCAAATCAGTTCTTGAATCAGAATGTTTTAAAAACAAGTTTAAATTAAAATAGCTTTTAAAAGTAAATTTGTTTTCAAAAAAATATTTAAAACTTGACTTTTGATAAACTTCCTTTATAAATTAAGGTTGTAAGTAAAATAAAAATGTAATGTAAATTAAAGAAAAATAATTAAGATAATAAAAGAATTTAATTTATAAAAGAATTAAGGAATGACTTAATTATTTGATTTTAAAATAATGATTTAGATAAATGTATAATTAAAGATGATTAATGATGATTAATTAAGGTAATTTCTTAAGAAAGTAATTAAGGAAATGTTATTAGTTAATGAAGATAATTAACTAGAGATTATTAAGTAATTAAATTAATGTGATTAATTTTGATAATTAATTGGATTTATAAATTAAGATAATCAAATGCAAATTGTTAATTACTTAATGAAAGTAATTAAGAGGTTAATTACGAAGTGTAATTTCAAATTGGATATTTTGATCAATTTATTGATAAAGGTTAACTGGTAATTAATGATTTGTTTGTATGAGATGATTGCTTAATGGTAAGAAATTAAAAAGATTTAATTTCTTTAAATAATTAATTAAAGTTAATTAATTGGGAAATTGGTTTAAAATGTTGATTTTATTAATATGATGAACTAAGAATAATTAATTTATTTATATGTTTGATAAATTGATTTATATTAAACGATTTGTGATTTATTAATCAGGATTGGATAACTAATTCATAAGTAATTGATATAATTGGAAATTAAATTGAATTAATTTAGGGTTTAAATAATAAATTAATCCTGTTTATAAATGATTATTAAATGCTTGACCTTACTTATGAATGATTGTATTGTATGAATAGCCTTGAATTGATTGTCCTATTTGATCTGTGATATTTTGTTACGTGGTTTGTGCCATGTATGATTTATTCATTTATTTACATTTGCATATTATCTGGGAATTTGTGAATGGACGATAAGCTTTATAGTTTATATCGCTTATCAATTATATTTCTGTGCTTTGATCTGTGATGATTGAATGATGTTGCACTATTGTGTTAAACCCTGGACCACACCATATACACACACAAATATGGATTTCACGAGGAAATCGATCAAATCACAGATTTTGAAATGATTTATAAAATTGAATATTTGAATTCAAATGTTTTGAAAATGGATTGAGATTAAAGTGAAAAGCTTTTGAAATGGAATTTCAAAGATGAAATATAGTTTGGATAACTTGATTGAGTTTTGAAATTTAAATACTTTGATTTAAATTTGAATTCAATATTTGAAATTGAATTCTATGATTTCGAAACTAGGATGTAAAGAAAAGTTATTCAACTTATAATAAGTTATATGGGTTTTTAAACCATTTTTGAAGTGTTGTTTTTGGGAATTTGAATTAACCCAAAAGATTTAACTTATATAAATAAGATCGAATTTCTTCGAAACGAAGACTACTTGTTTTCAAATAATAATAGCTTTCATTTTAAAGAAAGGATCTCCCAATTATGTTGAAAAGGTTTCAAGCTGAAATAGAATTGAAATATTTTAAAAGCTATGAAATAAATCTTTGATTCAAAGACCGAATGAGTTAATCCAACTTGAATTGAAATTGTTTTTGAAAGGCTATGAATGAATCTTTGGAAATGATTTTGAAAGCTATAAGTTGAATCTTTGATTTAAAGATTCAACAAGTTAATCGAATTTTGAAAGCTATGAGTTAAATCTTTGATTTAAAGATTTAACGAGTTAATCCAATTGAAATGAAAATTTGTTTTGAAATCCGTAAATGGAATTTTGTGAAATTAATCTTTTTGTTTAAAAAAGATTTGAAATGGTAATTCGTTTAAACCATTTGAAAGAAAAGTTTTGGATTATTAAGTTGTGACTTAATTGAAATCCCATATCCATATGTTTTAAATGTTGCGCTTACTATTCGAGTTAGCCGGGAAAGGACCTTTGGGTCGTATAACCCATTTCGAATATGTGATTCGACGTTATGGATAGCATTTGAAGACCGGTGGTGAAGACCGGGTATTTGCAAGAACGATAGTATGACCTATCGATTGTCTCTGCACTGAGTTGCAACGGTATAGAGACTCCCTAAGTGATGGGAAGTCCAATCGGGATTGTGAATACCCGGATTACAAGGGCTTCATTGGAAGTGCCTTCGGTTCTGTTCTAAATCCAGAACAGACTTGTATGGATTGTTATGTATGACATTACAATTTGAGATATGAAGCTGATTTCTTTCAAATATATTTCTGTTGGTGGCGGAGAATTTATTCTCTTAGCTTAACACCCTTCTCTGAGACGTACGAGCTCAGAGGTTATGTAGTTGAAGGTTATCAGCGATATATTCCCAATTTGGTAATGTGACATGCTGAGTGTTGCTGTGAAATGATTATTGTTGATCATTTGTGATATGATCATTTGTTTGATCATTTATCTTTGTGATCATTACTTTGATCATTTGTTGACCCAAAGCATGGCTTTGTACCAAAGTGTGGCTTTGTGGACGAGACTTTGTCGAGCCTCACAAACCGGAAATGGTCAAAACAGGAATCGTGGCGGCAAGGTTTCAGGGATCGCTTCCCTAGGGTAGGACCATTCCTTCTGGAAAGGGGTAGTATCATGGTATGGAGCCCAGATACTTACTCATGTGGATACACTATATCTATTACTGTGTGGTGTTGTTGGAATCGAGGCCTCGTATAAAGGTCCAAAAGGACCGGGGGTGGTATATCTGAGGTTTCTTACTCCCTGGGAAAGGGGTAGTCGGCCTTGTTTGGCAGAGATCCATTTGGGATGCTCGAGGACGTCCTTCCATAGGCGTTCCATTTCGGGGTTTGGGAAGTTCCTTTGCCCGACCATTTGTTGGAAATCCATTCTTCAAATACGTACCTTGTACGGTTTTAGTTGTATTACCTGCCATCTACTTATGGTGGCGCCCCACTGTTTGGATGGTAGCTATAGTAGGCATAGTTCGAAATGTCTATGTTGGCTAAGATTTATATCTTTACTTTCGAAATGATTTTTTACTAAACTATGCACTAGTAATAATATCAAATGTTTCTTTTTAATGCGTATCAAGCATCTTTGACTATCATAACGAGAAATCTCCTCCGATTCTGCGTTTGCATTGTATGTGTGTGCGGGAGGCCTTATGGTAGTCTCATTTTCTAAAAAGCATTGCGAATTGATTTTAAAATATTTCGTTGTTTGTTTTTATAGATAAACTATCTTTGTTGCTCACACCAGTCCCATGACTGATCTGGAGTTTATTGTTTCTTTCTTAAACTCTGGATGCTCAAAAATTTTCTACGCGAGCAGTCTAGAGTTGGGTTTTTCAGATAATCAGGTTTAGTAGGTTATCTGGAGCTAGTTCAGTCTTTGGATGTGGACGAGACTTGCTTGTCTTGGTGAATCATGATGTTGTATCGAGATGCTGTTGCTGGAGTTCTCTTTTGAAGACTATCTTAGAGTTATTTTGTTCCGCTGCTAGATGTTATCTATTTTTCTTTTCCGCTGCTATTTTATTGTATCATATCTCTGATGTATATTGATATCTATTGGATCACCTGTTGTATCAGATATTGTATCAAAGCTGTATATCAATGTATTATTCTTTTATTCCGCTGTGTTATTTACTTAATGATGTTATAAGCTCCGGCGAATCGGATTTGAACGGTTGAATCTATGGCATTCGAATACGATATGAAGTATGGATGTCGATTTTCGAGCGCGAAAAATTCGAGTCGTTACACTATGGTCGATTTAAAATATTTCGGTGAACTAAGTTATCAAAATCTATAGAAATAGGATTTTTGAAAAGAAAATAAAAGAGTGAACTTTGAGTAAAATAATCATAGAAATTTGAATAAATTAAAAATAAATTGGAAAAGAATAAAAAGTGATTTTTTGAATTCTGATAAATAAATTATCAAGTGTGGGAAATGAGATTTTGAATAAATTGGAATAAGTGATATTATTTTTAAACTCACGTGATATTATTTCCAGAAATAAAGAATTTATTTTGAAATTCAAGGTTCGGATTTATTTGAAAGGATAAAGAAGAAATTTGGGGAAATATGAAATTGGTATTTTCAGTTAAAAAGATTTTAAATCATAATGAAGAAATAAAATATGAAGTTAATGGATTTTGAAATAAATGAGTAAGTAAAGGAAATTATTTCAAAATGGAGTAAATTGAAAATCAATTTGGAAATTGATTTAAGTGTTTGAAAATGGAATTATAAAGGAGAATGGACTAAGAAATTTATAAGCTGGGTTTATAAAAGTAAAGTAATATATCACTGGATATTTGGAAGAATAAATTCGCGATAGGAATTTATTAAAGGAATGGGTAAATTTGTTTAAAAATAAATAGTGATTTATTTTTAAAGGATGTGAAAGAGAAGCGTATTTCCCTGGATAGCCACGTACGTTATCAAGCAAAATTTTAAATATAAGTTAAACGTTTTAATGTTGTTTTAAAAAGCATGTTTTAGAAAATTTATTTTTCTAAATGTTTAAATTCTAAAGTAAGTATTTTCTTTTAATCTATTATAGCAGTAATTATTTGAAGGTGACTTGGTATTATGTTTTAAAAGAGAAAAATTTAGTTTATATTTTATAAAGTAGCTTTATTTTAAGTATTCTTAAAGTATATATTTTTAATAAAGTATTAAAGTAGTTTTTTAAATTTAAATGTTAAAGTATATTTTATAATATAGTGATTTAAATTATTTTAAAATCTAAAGTGTTTGTACTTGGTGATTTCAGTGGAAATAGAAAATATTTGGGAAATGTATTCCGTGAGGGGGAGATGGTTTGAAAACTGTTTTCAAAAAGGTTTGAAAGTGGAAATATATCTTGTGAAGATATTTTGAGATTAATAAATAATTTGGGAAATTATTTATGGTTGATGGTTGTTTGTGAATGTTAATTGATAGTTAAATAACCGACTATCAATATTGGCCAATGCGTTGATCGTTTCGAAGAGACCGGGATCGAGATTTATTTCCTGAAAACCACTTCGATCCGGTTTGAATGTTTTCGTATGGAAAACAAGAGTTTGGATTCGAAGGTGGAGCAGTGAAGTGCAAGGGCTAGTCGCCACTAATCCTGAGGATGTTTCCAAAATGGATGTAGTAGGAATTGTGCCTTCTAAGAGATGTCAGGTGGGCGATGAGCATTCTAAGAGATGTCAGAACATGTCAGGTGAGCGATGAGCATTCTAAGAGATGTGTTCTAAAAAGGTAACGCTTATCCTCGAGCCTCGTCAACCGGGAATGACTGAAAATGAGGGGTTATGCAACAAGGCTAAGTAGGTAGCACCCATTAGGGTGAGTTCATCCCTGTCTAGATGTCCCTTTTATTCGGCTTAGTGGTGCGATTGCTGATCCCAACCGCGGGGTGATCTTACTTGGGATTATCCAGTAAGGGGTAGTCCCGGTCTTGTGTTGCAGGGGACTGGGAGTAATCCTCGGTACGGTGATCTAGGCCACGTACTGTGATAGGTGGCACCCAAGTGCCTGGTCATTAGTTGGAAATCCATTCCCCCTACGTGCCTTCTACGGTTTTGTTTGTATTACCACGATTGTGGCTAGTAGCTGGAATTTAATAAATGTAAAAATTTCAGCTATTTGAATAAGTATTTGTATATTGACCCTATTATAATATCAGAGGATTTCATAAGAAATGTTTTGGCTATCGTAAGGTAAAAACCCGACATGTTTATTTGTGGTGTGGCCTTATGAGATGCTTTTTGTTTTCAAAGGATTTTGAAACTTTAATAATCAAATTGAGTGTGGTTTTCTCACGCTGGTATTCCAGACTGACTCGGGTGTTATTTAACTATAATGCACCGGTCAGACCGAGTATTATAGAATACTGGATATGATGTTGTGGAGCTTAGGAGACGAGCTGGATGGCAATACGTACTTCCGTACTTGATTATTATTCCGCTGTGTATTCAGTTTTGAGGTCAAGTTTATATGACTGTAAAGTTGTATGTTATTGATGTTGTTGAACTCTGATGATGTATTCTGATGATGTATGTATAAAACAGATATAGTTTTCTTTTGTGTAAAGATCTATTATTATCTATTACATTTTATTCCGCTGCGATGGTAAGATTCTGATGTTGCTTTCTATTTTTTCTTCTACCTCTTCTTCTTTAACCCAAATGGTTCGTATTCCCATACATCTTGAGTTGATTTGAGGGAGATTAGTGTCGACTCTAGGGGTATGGATTTGCGGGTCATTACACTTGGTATCAGAGCTGAAGGTTAAGCGAGAACCTTGGCTCTGGCGGGGATTACTCATTAAATAGAGTTCGTAGTACTCTAAAATGAGCGCGTATTTGTTAGTGAATACAAAATTGTTTTTATATTGTGTTGACTTATCGGTTAAGTGTTTATGGATTCTGGTCGATATGTGGGACGCCATGTTATCGATAGGAATTTCTAAACTCTTAAACAAGATAAACCGACGCAGTATTGTTTTAAATAGGGTAAATGAAATAATTTTATCCAAATTATTTTTGTATATAATGGAAATAATTTTCGTAAATTATTATAGTTATATAAGGATGCTTGGTTGTTAGGAAAGATAATATTAAATTATTATCATTGTTGTGTAAAATTGAATAAGATATTGAAATTATAACTAAAGCTAAGGAATAAATTCATATACGAAGGAAATTTGTAAATGTAGACTGCAAATGTGATTTATAATTTAAAATAACATTTCAGAGTAATATTTAAATATGAATTTAAAGAATTTGGAATTTGGAATTTTGGGAAAAGTTAAATTCCTTTGGGTTTGAAAATGATTTTCAAAGGTTTTGGGGAGGAATAATAGGAGTATTTTTCGGAAATATTTTAAACCGGATTTGAAATATGGTGAGACTTGAAATTAAGGATATTTGAAAATGTTTTTAAATAGATAAAAGCATTGAACTCTTTTCGGTCGCTAGAAAATAACTTCGGTGATGACTACAGCATCATCGATGTTCATTTTCGAGTTTCCAAAGGAGGAATTGCTGCTCGAATATTTTAAGTGGGAGATGTTTGTAAACTGGGTTTGGTTTTGAAATTCAAAGAGGTAATTGAATTTACCAAAGAATTTTGGATATAATTGATTTCAAATGATTTTTGAAATACTTAAGTGATTATTGAAGACTCCAGAAATGGGTTTAAAATGTTTCGAGTGTCTAAACTAAACTCTGGAGGTTTAACTAAAAATGTTACGGATTATAAGTAAGTTTGGAAATTTATAAAGTTTGAAAATTTCCTGGAATGGAATTGGATTAAAATCGAAATAATTTGGGATGCAAATAAATCCAATTCAATTGTAAATGAGTTAAATATAAATTTGAATATTACTTTAACAAACTAAGAATGGGATTAAAATTAAAATGGATAAAGAGTGGGGTAATTGAATTTGATGAGAATGAAATTTAAATAGAAGTGAGCTTATGTTATGAAGTTGAGACAATTTGAAGAAAGTAAATTAACTTAAGTTTAAAGTTAATAGAAGTTTGGCTTCGAGTAAAAGTGAAAGTCCATTAAATAAAGTTTAGGTTCAATTAATTTGGAAATGGTTAGTAATATACAAGCATGGAATGTGTCGAGCTAGATAAAATGGGTTCGAATGGAACCTATGCAAATACGAAATAAAATACAATGTAAGTTAAAATGGAAATGAATTAAATGAAAATTAAGTTGGAATCGATTGGAAGTAGTTAAAAACTAAAATGGATATGTCATTAAGTGAATATCATCGAAATTGCGTAGAGATGATTGTCGTTTGACAAACGAGATTTAATAAAATTCTATGAATTGGTGGAAGCAAATATAATCGAATTTTTGAATCAATTGATAAGAATATGAGTTTGTTTGGAATTATAAATGAATTGAATGTAAGTAAGTGAGTTGTACATCACTTAAAGTGAATGTAAGGGTAAGAAAAGCGAGTGAAAGCAATTGAATTGGTGATTGAAGCCTTATTAATTACTTTTAAGTGCTGTTTGGTAGGTATGGATTATGAAATCCATGTGTTAGCTATTGAAAATGAGTGAAATGTAAATAAATTTCCTATATGGCACTTACATTTTTAAATTGAGTAAGTACAGGTACCGGAAGACCGTTTGGCTGGATTTTGGTCGCGCAAATTGCTAAAATAATAAGCCGCTTGCTTAAAAATGCTAAATAGAGGTACGCCTACGTAATAAAAGTTAGGAAATATGAACTATTGTTTGTTTTTTTGTTTTCCGACCGGGTGGGTCGATGTATATATATATATATTTATATCTCTTGTCAAACTGCAAAAGCTCCTCCGTACAAAGGAGACTCTGCCAAAATTTACCGAAAATTTTGAAGTTAAAAAAAAATTTGGGAAACTTTTTGTTAGCGACAAAATGATTTCAAATTGAAAATTGAAATTAATTAATGGATGAAACTAATTAAAAATAATGATATGAATCATTTATAAATGGAAGATAAAATTCAATATTCAGAGTTGAAGATAAACTGAATTCATATGAAAATGGGAGAACCAATTTGAATAGAAGTAGATATTAACTAAAGTGGTGAAGTGAAAATAAATATAAGAAGCATATAAAATACTTATATTGAACTTAAGAAGAAATGGTCGAATTCTTAAGTAATATGGGTGTCGGGAAAATATATTGAATAAGCATTTGAGTGAAGATTTAATAAAAATATGTGAAATGATAAGCGTTGATAAGTGAATAGAAATCAAAATGAATGTGAATAAAAAGAGAATTTATATAGTTGATAATCCATGGATATAAATACGTTGGATGTGCGTATATTATTTTATTCGCATAGCGATTTGATCCAGATTCGAGCACAGAATTTCGAGGTAGTTGTACCGATCCCAGTTGGGATTTTTCACTCGATTTTCGACGGGGAACCCCGGATATGGATTTTGATTGATTCTGGAAATTCTCTATCATAGTTTGTGGCTATGCAAGGAGAATGACAGTTTCTGATCAAGAAACCGGATCTGAGTTCGCACTAGGAAGTAGGGTGGACGATGCTAGTTCAGAAGTGAAATTGTGTGATTGAGCGAGTGATCGAATTTGATATTGCGTACGGATGATAGATGTATATCATACGGGCTTAAATGAAATAGATATTGAAAATCTAGTGTATAAAATGATTTTGGAATCTATAGTTGGATATGGTTAAATTCGATATACAGGTATTAAAAAGCAAGTGGGAAAATTGATTTTGATTTCAGAAGATAAATTTGAATGGCTCGACAAAAAGGTATGTGTTTAAATTTCTGTATGAAATTTGATTGGGTTTTTGATTGAGCCAACTTGGCCTTTTGTTTTCTTTTGGAATTTGGGTGCCCGTGGAGGCATTTTGTCGTTGTTCCGAGCTAGCCGAGCAAATGAGACGCTGGCAAAAAAATTCGAAAATTTAGGGAGTTAGAAATTTTTGAGAAATTTTTGATAATTTAAAATTTGGTTTTAAATTGAAATTTGAATGATTGAGCAAATAGTATTGTTTGGAAACCATGGGAGAGTTTGGGAAGTTAGTAAGAATGACAATGGGTGTGAAGAACCGGTTCTTCGACTCACGAAGGCTGACATCAATACGTCCACTGTATCAACTGTCGAGCAATCGAAGGCCGGAAAACTGTGCCTTTAGGGTTAAAGAAGAGGTAGAAGATAGAAGAAGAAAGAAAGAAAAAGAAAATGCAACAGAAACAATATCAGAATCTCACAATCGCAGCGGAACAAATATAATAGATAAATGAATAATCTTTAAAACAAAGAACTATATCAGTTATTACATTACATCACATTACATTATCAGAGTTTACAACAACAAACAGCGGAAAAGAAATACTATATACTAATTGATACGCCATGCCATCCAGCTTGCTCCTGAACTCCACAGCAACTCCTGAATTCCAGAATATCCTGATAACTTGACTCTACACTTCCCGTGTAGAAATTGGTGGGCACTCAGAGTTTAGGAAGAGAACAATAAACTCCAAGTACGTCATGGGACTGGTGTGAGAACTTAAACAGTTATATCTTTAAAAGTAAACAAAGAAATATTTTAAAATTAGATTTGCAATGCTTTTAGAAAATGAGACTACCATCAGGCCTCCCGCACACACACAATGCAAACGCAGAATCGGAGGAGATTTCTCCTTATGATAGTCAAATATGCTTGATACGTAGAAATTTTCTTTGATATTATTATTATAAGTGCAAGGTGTAGGAAAACATTTCGAAAGTAATGATATAAATCTTAGCCAACATAGACATTCCGAACTATGCGTACTATAGCTACCATCTAAATAGTGGTGACCACCATAAGTAAATGGCAGGTTCTACAACTAAAGCCGTACAGGGTTTCGTATTGTTTCTTTGGATTTCCAACAAATGGTCAGTCCAAGGAACTTCCATTGCCACATGGAAACGACTCGGGAAGGACGTCCCGAGAAACTAACCGGATCTCTGCCAACACAAGGGCGAGTTACCCTTAACTGGATAACTACTGACACGAGTATGCAATCCCCCGACCGTAAACGACCTTTATCCGGGGCCCTAGCAACAAATCACAAAGTTGTATATATATATATATATATATATATATATATATATATATGCGATATCCACATAAGTTAAGTATGTGGGCTCCAAACCATGATACCACTTCTATCCAGAAGGAAATGCACATACCCTAAAGGGCGCTACCCCCAATAACCTTGCTGCATCTTTCCTGTTTTGACCATTTCGAGGTGTGAGGTTCGACGAAGTCTCGTCCACAAAGCTACGCTTTTAATAAAGCCATGCTTTGATCAACAAATGATCAGCAACACTCAGCATGTCACACTACCAAATTGGGAATATATCACTGATAACCTTCAACTACATAACCTCTGTACTCGTACGTCTCTGAGAAGGGTGTTAAGCTAAAAGAATAAATTCTCCGCCACCAACAGAAATGTATTTGAAAGAAATCTGCTTTATATCTCAATTATAATGTCAAACATACAATCCATTTAAGTTTATTCTGGGTTCGAACAGAACCGAAGGCACTTCCAAAGAAGCCCTTGCAATCCGGATATTCACAATCCCGATCGGACTTTCCATCACTTAGGAAATCTCTATACCGGCGTGACTCGGTGTAGAGACAATCAACGAGTTATTCTCTCATTCTCAAAAATACCCGGTCTTCATCACCGGTCTTCAATGTTATCCATATACGTCGTATCACTATTCAGAATGGGATTTATGACACAAAGGTCCTCTCCCGGCAAAACCGAATAACGAGCACTTATTTTTAAAATAAGTGTAGCATTCAAATACAAGAAATCACAAGAAATACCCATTTAAAGGTAAATATCGATAGTCGGTTATTTAGCTATCAAAGCCAACCAACAAATATTCAACACCATAACAATCACTAGGCCCTTTTTATTAATCTTCCAACAATTAAATAATTTGCCAAATATTCACTTCAATTTATCTTTGAAAAGATATATTCTCTAAACCCTTTCAATTTCTACATTGGAAAACATTTCCAAATACTTATTTAACAATAAGTAATTCACAAATCTATTTAATTTCAATACTTCGAAAATATTCGATATACTTAAAACACGATTAAGTATATATTTTATCCTTTTAAGGAAAACACTCTCTTAAACACATTCATTTGAGTCAAAACGAATGTTGCGTAAAACATCGTTACGACAATCCAAAATCACTAGTATAGGAATTCGAAATTAAGATGGATATATAAATCCCAATACTATATAAAACATTTCCTTTCGAAAATCATTTACTATAACAACAGTGTTATAGTCCACTATTTCCTTTTATTCCTCGAAAACGTCTATTTCAACAATGAATGTTGAAATCTATGGTTTTGATACTTATACATTTTAAAAATAACTTCAAATCGTCTTAATTCTTATTTAAAAGATCACTTCTTAAAAAAAATTCCTTTAATATCCTATTCACCGTCCAAAAATGTGAGTATATTTCCTTTAATAAGTCATAATAATTAACTTATCAAATAAGTCGATTTCGGATTTATAAAACAATGTTTATAAATTCCATTTATATTTTATAACAACTACAACTTATAAAATCCCTTTATTAACAAATTCTATTTAAATTTCATTTAAATGCCAAAATCCAATTTATAAGCAAATTACTTATAAATCTTTTATTTTACAAAATCTATTCATTTTATAACTTCACAATTTATAAATTTATAAATTCCATTCACTTATGAAATCCATTTATACTTCATTTTAACACTTATAAAAACTCGTTTTATAATCCCAATATTTTAATTCATAAATATCAATTTTATAAATCTTTTATATAAAGCTTTTATAATAAATTCAAAAATCCCAATTTTAAACTATTTTATAAAATCATTAACTCCATATTTCAAAAATCACATTTTAACTATATTTCTCAAAAATCATAATTTTTATGACAAAAAAATTTGTAACGTTTATTTATTTAAAAATAAATCAATTCTAAAATTCAATAAAACGTATACTTTCAAAAATCACTTTAAAAATCCTTTTAAATTCGAAATCGTTACTTTAACATTTTTTTTAAAATCCAAAATAGGCCCAATGCTGGAACAGTACTAAATATAACAATCATGGCATCCAAAACATCATATATCATATGATAATAGAATATATCACAATATCTGTAAATAAATCGATAAGGGTGAGGAATCCAGTTGGATCCCTCCAACCCGTTTCCCTGCATCCACATATGTTAGCACAATACCAATTCCATTTCAATACAGAATATCGCGGTATATAGGATTTATAAAATATTATCCACTATTATGCTGCGCAATAGGGTCTCATCCGCTATATAATGCGGGAAAATCAACTCCAAGTACATATATAATACCAATTCCATACAAGTTGGAATTATCGCGGTATATGTTTTTAATAAATAACATCTGCTTAATATATGGCGTATAGGGTCTATTACTATACAGCAGATAAAAATTTATCATCCAAACATACAATCAAGCAATTTTTAAATCTAACTATTCAAAATTTAAATCGAAACAATTTCGATTGAGTGAGAAGTTCTCACCTTGCTTCCAATAACAGCTGTAGCATTTTATTTCGAATTTAATTAAACGCACGTTTAATTTTACCCAAAATTTTCACTAGCTCCAATAGATTCCAATCTAGCTCCATTGCGTAGTATTCGTCAATATGAACCCAACGCAATTCGTTTCGTGCGTTTTCGACCAAGTATGAAAAAGTTACGCTAGTTTAAAGTTTACGCGAATCATAATATAATTAAATTACAATTTTTATTTTAATTTAAACCTAATCAAATCTGGCCATAGATTCTTGAATCCTAAGATCTAGGCCGTTGCTTTCCATCTTCGTCCCCTTCCAGTAAAAACGCGACCATTTGAACCCATTAGCCGCCACCCTTTGATCAATTTTTGCAACCACCACACTTCGTTCGACGACGATCAAATAGCACCACATGAAAGGCCACGACGAGAGCTAGCTTCAGCCCCAAGGAAGTGGTGCTCGGTCGCCTCCCTGACCTCGAGATGTGTGCACAAACGAGCATGAACGCGGCTACTTTGATGACGATCCGTAGCTCCATATTCGATCACCACCGTTGAGATTAAAGATCTTGACGTGCTCTACGACTTTCATGTTGAAGGTTTCTCATATTGATTCACGGATTTGAAGAAATCAGAGGAAGAACGAGAATGATTTTCGGCCATTAATGCTGTTTACTGGTGGCTTGGGTTTTAGTTTAGGGTTTGGTGTAAAAAATGAAAATAGAGGTCCTTATATAGAAAATTCTCGTGCACTATTCATCCCAAAAATTTTCGAACTCCAAACGAAGCGTGCCACCTAGCGTTTATAACGTTTTACCCCTATTCCGAACGCAATGGAATATATATCGGGAGCCAATTCGATCAAATTTGAAAGATAAGTTTTTGAATCGACTATTTAAATTTTAAAATTCACTCGAATCAATTTCAGTGCGTTTTTGCTTGCCCCGGACAAACCGTAAATCCGATTGACATAAAATTTGAAACCATAAAATAATATAACAATACGGATCCGATGAAACTAGTTTCGTTGAAATCCGAGACTATTTGAAAAATGGCTACTTTAACTCGTCGATTAAATATTAAAATATTCAATTTCCACAAATTAACTTTTAATTCAATTTTAAAAGTTCTATAACATCATTCTAACTCCAATATGATATAATATAACTTTACGAATCATTTTTAATCATTTTAAACCCATTTCCCAATTATTTCTGTGATTTCATTTATTAAATTATTGTTTTAATTATCCAATTAAACCCAAATATTCGAAATTTTAATTTATTCGACTTACAAATTTTACTTATTAGTATTTAAAATCAATCAAATATATGAATTTCAATTGACAGAAATTCTGGGTCGTTACAAACTTCCTCCTTTAAAATAATTTCGTCCTCGAATTTACCAAGTAAGAAAAAGTTACAGAATCCATTAATTTTTCAAAAACAAATCGTTTAAATTAGATTTCAAATTCATTTAAGTACTTAACTTTCCCAAAATCCAATAGTTAATCTTCTTACAATAACTTTACTAAGTTTTCAAATCATACCTAGTTATCTTTTCAAAATTTTCCAATTTTCTCAAAAATATTCTAACGCCTTAAATTTTCAGAAAAATTCGCCATAGTCTCCTTTGCGTGGCTCGATCCGAAAAAAAATGATAGTATATATATCACAAATATACATCTCATCAAGTAATGAGGCATCCGGCAGGGAAAAAAGTATAAAAGTGCGATATGTAATCCGAGATATGTACCATATATATTATTAGCGAGCATATACGGCTAATATAGCGCGAAAGCGAGCTCCAGATGCGAAGCAATGCGCAATCCGCACCTACTAAATACTCAACAAACAAATGAGAACATGTATGTATGAAATTAATATCATTATACAACATATATCCCTATAACAACTACATATGTCCATATAACAAATGCAACAACAACAATAATTTCAACCATCAACCAACTATCATCCAACTAACATCCATAACCAAATCAATATTTCATGCACTTCTCATTAATATTCAATGAATTGGTTTTCCAATTTAAATCACACTTGATTCATTAATATTTGATGTTTTTACTAACATTCATTCATATTCAATTTCAATCAGTTTACATTCACTAATTCATATTCAAGTTGGTTCGCTTCCAAATCAAATTCAATTCTATTTAAGATTTACTTACTTCCAATTTGATTTCAATTACTTTAGCTTTCAATTTCATTAATTCAATTTTGTATGGATTTTTATTCAATCAACTAACAATCAATCTAACAACCAATGTATATCCAATACAACCAAATTCATTTTACTTTGCTTACATTCAATTTGGTTCAACATTTTTAATTAGCTTTAATGAATTAACACTTACATCCATTATTTCATATCAATTTATTTATTAATTTGATTGATTTACATTCAATTTATTCATTAATTCAATTGCTAATTCATTTAACCACAAAAGTTGAATTTCATTACATAACTCAAGTTCATATTCATCACTTCACTTTATTAATTTACTTCGATACCAAAATCAACTTCATTCAACATTTCTTAAGTTATATTCCATTTAAACATCATTTGTTTAACTTAACTTAAATTTCCAAATCCAATTCTGATTCCAATTCTAAATTAAATTCTATTTTACTTTTATTTACAACTTATATTTATAAATATATTCATATGGTTTCACTTTTCTTATATATAAGATTATTTTACAATTGTAAATCATAATAATTAAAATTCCATACTTAATAATTCATTAACTTATACAATAATTCTTTTACAATATGTTTTATTTAAACATTCAAACATCCTTTAATTAACTTATATATATTCTTATATTTTCACGACCAAACAATCAATTTATATACACATTAATAATTTCCGAAGGCCGAACTCACGAAGGCCGACATCAATACGTCCACTGTATCAACTGCCGAGCAATCGAAGGCCGGAAAACCATGCCCTTAGGGTTAAAGAAGAGGTAGAAGATATAAGAAGAAAGAAAGAAAAAGAAAAGGCAACAGAAACAATATCAGAATCTCACAATCGCAGAAGAATAAATATAATAGATAAATGAATAATCTTTAAAACAAAGAACTATATCAGTTATTACATTACATTACATTATCAGAGTTTACAACAACAAACAGCGGAAAAGAAATACTATATACTAATTGATACGCCATGCCATCCAGCTTGCTCCTGAACTCCACGGCAACTCCTGAATTCTAGAATATCCTGATAACCTGACTCTAGACTGCCCGTGTAGAAATTGGTGGGCACCTAGAGTTTAGGAAGAGAACAATAAACTCCAAGTCAGTCATGGGACTGGTGTGAGAACTTAAATAGTTATATCTTTAAAAGTCAACAAAGAAATATTTTAAAATTAGATTCGCAATGCTTTTAGAAAATGAGACTACCATCAGGTCTCCCGCATACACACACAATGCAAACGTAGAATCGGAGGAGATTTCTCCTTATGATAGTCAAATATGCTTGATACGTAGAAATTTTCTTTGATATTATTATTATAAGTGCAAGGTGTAGGAAAACATTTCGAAAGTAATGATATAAATCTTAGCCAACATAGACATTCCAAACTATGCCTACTATAGCTACCATCTAAACAGTGGTGACCACCATAAGTAAATGGCAGGTTCTACAACTAAAGCCGTACAGGGTTTCGTATTGTTTCTTTGGATTTCCAACAAATGGTCAGGCCAAGGAACTTCCCATTGCCACATGGAAACGCCTCTGGAAGGACGTCCCGAGAACCTAACCGGATCTTTGCCAACACAAGGCCAGGTTACCCCTAACTGGGTAACTACTGACACGAGTATGCCATCCCCCGATCATAAACGACCTTTATCCGAGGCCCCAGCAACAAATCACAAAGTAATATATATATATATATATATATATATCTGCGATATCCACATAAGTTAAGTATCTGGGCTACATACCATGATACCACTTCTATCCAGAAGGAAATGCACATACCTTAAAGGGCGCTACCCCCATTAACCTTGCTGCATCTTTCCTGTTTTGACCATTTCGAGGTGTGAGGTTCGACGAAGTCTCGTCCACATAGCTACGCTTTTCACAAAGTCATGCTTCGGTCAACAAATGATCAGCAACGCTCAGCACGTCACACTACCAAATTAGGAACATATCACTGATAACCTTCAACTGCATAACCTCTGAGCTCGTACGTCTCTGAGAAGGGTGTTAAGCTAAAAAAACAAATTCTCTGCCACCAACAGAAATTTATTTGAAAGAAATCTGCTTTATATCTCAATTGTAATGTCAAACATACAATCCATTCAAGTCTATTTTGGGTTCGAACAGAACCGAAGGCACTTCCAAAGAATCCCTTGAAATCCGGGTATTCACAATCCCGATCAGACTTCCCATCACTTAGGAAATCTCTATACCGGCGTGACTCGGTGCAGAGACAATCAACGAGTTATCCTCTCGTTCTCGAAAATACCCGGTCTTCATCACCGGTCTTCAATGCTATCCATATACGTCGTATCACTATTCGGAACGGGATTTATGACACAAAGGTCCTCTCCCGGCTAAACCGAATAACGAGCGCTTATTTTTAAAATGAGTGTAGCTTTCAAATTCAAGCAATCACTAGAAATACTCATTTAAAGGTAAATATCGATAGTCGATTATTTAACTATCAAAGCCAACCAACAAGTATTCAGCACCATAACAATCACTAGGCCCTTTTTATTAATCTTCCAGCAATTAAATAACTTGCCAACTATTCACTTCAATTTATCTTTGAAAAGATATATTCTCTAAACCCTTTCAATTTCTACATTGGAAAACATTTCCAAATACTTATTTAACAATAAGTAATCCATAAATCTATTTACTTTCAATACTTCGAAAATATTCGATATACTTAAAACACGATTAAGTATATATTTTATCCTTTTAAGGAAAACATTCTCTTAAACACATTCATTTGAGTCAAAACGAATGTTGCGTAAAACATCGTTACGACAACCCAAAATCACTAGTATTGGGATTCGAAATTAAGATAGATATATAAAACCCAATACTATATATAACATTTTCTTTCAAAAATCATTTACTATAACAACAGTGTTATAGTCCACCATTTCTTTTTATTCCTCGAAAACGTCTATTTCAACAATGAATGTTGAAATCTATGGTTTCGACACTTATACATTTTAAAAACAACTTCAAATCGTTTTAATTCCTACTTAAAAGATCACTTCTTAAAAAAATTTCTTTAAAATACTATTCACCGTCCAAAAATGTGAGTATATTTCCTTTAATAAGTCATAATAATTAACTTATCAAATAAGTCGATTTCGGATTTATAAAACAATGTTTATAAATACCATTTATATTTTATAACAACTTCAACTTATAAAATCGCTTTATTAACAAATTCTATTTAAATTTCATTTAAATGCCAAAATCCAATTTATAAGCAAATTGCTTATAAATCTTTTATTTTACAAAATCTATTCATTTTATAACATCACAATTTATAAATTTATAAATTCCATTCACTTATGAAATCCATTTATACTTCATTTTAACAATTATAAAAACTCGTTTTATAATTCCAATATTTTAATTCATAAATATCAATTTTATAAATCTTTTATATAAAGCTTTTACAATAAATTCAAAAATCCCAATTTTAAACTATTTTATAAAATCATTAACTCCATGTTTCAAAAATCACATTTTAACTATATTTCTCAAAAATCATAATTTTTATAACAAAAAAATTTATAACGTTTATTTATTTAAAAATAAATAAGTTCCAAAATTCAATAAAACGTATACTTTCAAAAATCACTTTAAAAATCCTTTTAAATTCGAAATCGTTACTTTATCCTTTTTTAAAACTACAAAATAGGCCCAATGCTGCAACAGTACTAAATATAACAATCACAGCATCCAAAACATCATATATCATATGATAACAGAATATATCACAATATCTGTAAATAAATCAATACGGGTGAGGAATCCAGATGGGTCCCTCCAACCTGTTTCCCTGCATCCACAGATGTAAGCACAATACCAATTCCGTTTCAATACAAAATATTGCGGTATATAGGATTTATAAAATATTATCCGCTATTATGTGGCGCAATAGGGTCTCATCCGCTATATAATGCGGGAAAATCAACTCCAAGTACATATATAATACCAATTCCATACAAGTTGGAATTATCGCGGTATATGTTTTTAATAAATAACATCCGCTTAATATACGGCGTATAGGGTCTATTACTATACAGCAGATAAAAATTTATCATCCAAACATACAATCAAGCAATTTTTAAATCTAACTATTCAAAATTTAAATCGAAACAATTTCGATTGAGTGAGAAGTTCTCACATTGCTTCCAATAACAGTTGTAGCATTTTATTTCGAATAAAATTAAACGCGTGTTTAATTTTACCCAAAATTTTCACTAGCTCCAATCGATTCCAATCTAGCTCCATTGCGTAGTATTCGTCAATATGAACCCAACGCAATTCGTTTCGTGCGTTTTCGACCTCGTATGAAAAAGTTACGCTAGTTTAAAGTTTACACGAATTATAATATAGTTAAATTGCAATTTTTATTTTAATTTACACCTAATCAAATCTGGCCATAGATTCTTGAACCCTAAGATCCAGGCCGTTGCTTTTCATCTTCTTCCCCTTCTAGTAAACGCGGCCATTTGAACCCATTAGCCGCCACTCTTTGATCAATTTTTGCAACCACTACACTTCGTTCGACGATGATCAAGTAGCACCACATGAACGGCCACGACGAGAGCTACCTTCGGCCCCAAGGAAGTGGAGCTCGGTCGCCCCCTGACCTCGAGATGCGTGCACAAATGAGCTGAACGCGGCTACTTTGAAAATGATCCATAGCTCCATATTCGATCACGACCGTTGAGATTAAAGATCTTGACGTGCTCTACGACTTTCATGTTGAAGGTTTCTCATATTGATTCATGGATTTGAAGAAATCAGAGGAAGAACGAGAACAATTTTCGGCCATTAATGCTGTTTACTGGTGGCTAGGGTTTTAATTTAGGGTTTGGTGTAAAAAATGAAAATAGAGATCCTTATATGGAAAATTCTCGTGCACTATTCATCCCTAAAATTTTCGAACTCCAATTGAAGTGTGCCACCTGGCGTTTATAATGTTTTACCCCTATTCCGAACGCAATGGAATATATATCGGGAGCCAATTCGATCAAATTTGAAAGATAAGTTTTTGAATCGACTATTTAAATTTTAAAAATTCACTCGAATCAATTTCTGTGCGTTTTTGCTTCACCCGGACAAAACGTAAATCCGATTGACACGAAATTTGAAACCATACAATAACATAACATTATGGATCCGATGAAACTGGCTTTGTTGAAATCCGAGACAGTTTAAAAAATGGCTATGTAACAACCCAGGATTTTGTGAAAATTTAGTATCATCAAATGACGATTAGATTGGTTTGCTAATTGCTATTGGCATTTTTAATCAGTTGAAATTCGTTTAATAGTTTGATAAAGGAATTAAGTGGGCTTTAGAATTTTCTCGGCCCAATAATCCTTTAAAATTCTCGATGTCGTTCCCTTTTTATTTCAATTCGACTCGTCCCCCTTTCATTTTTCGTTCATTTGAAAAACCCTAAAACTAAATAAACGAAAGAAGAGTTAATGGTGGCTCGATCTTCTTTCGTTCGCGCGAGCACTAGGGCTTCTGAATGAAGTCGCCGTTATGTCGAATCAATCGCTGGGGCTCGCTTCTTCTTGGTCGAGTTCGTAAATAAGGTGAGTGATTTCCTCACTCACATCTAACTATTCAAAGTCATTTAATCTTTTGTCGCTTGGATTTCTTGATAACCATGGCTTTAAATTGTTTTGGAATTTATTTCGTTCGACTTGTACCTTGTTGTGTTTTTCTTGAATTTGTCGAGTGTTTTTGACCTGAGCATTGATTCCTATTGTGACTTCGGTCTTGACTTCTGGTGACACTCGTGTATTACCACGGTTTTGTTCGATTTTAGCCTTGACTTATCGAAACGTTTTTATGCTCGGTAGTTTTGGCTTTGACTCAACTAGTTACGTGAAGTTATCTTCACTATACATGTACAGATTGTATCATTATCTCTGTTTCATATTTAAACTTGTCCGAGCTTCTTGTACTTCACTTGCAGTTGAAATCACTTGACTTTGATTGTGATAATTGTTGTCATTGGCATGACTGCCACTTCCTGTTGTTGCAGTTTCTTTTTGATTCACTGTAATCTGGGATTGGGATATACTGTATTGAATCTTGCACTTGAATACCATCAGTTGTCACTGCCTATTTCAATTTGCACATGGATTTGAATTGTAGCCTTGACCCTATCCACTATTGCATTATGTTACACCTGTAGTGGTTGTTGCTCCTGTACATTTGCCTGAGTCGCTTGTAACTCCTGTTACATGTTGTTCGGTCTAGTTGACTTCGACTTTGTTTATGATTGCTTGCTTTGGCTTCATTGCATCCTCATTTACCTGCACATATGAGCTTAGTTCACTGGCCCTGTTTCATTGAGTAGATATGTATGCGTGTACCTATATATGCATACATGTACATTTGCGTTAAAATGTTAATCCTGGTTGCTTGCTGCTGACCTTCTCGTGACTGCAGTCTTGTTGCAGTCTTGCCTTGTATCCGCGAGGTGCCACCTCGAAGTCTGTACATTGCTATGTAGTATTTATGTCCATGCTTGCATTTGACTGGATAATAAATTTTATAGAATTGAACAGAGATGTTGCAGCCTCTGTTTTCTGTTAGTCGATTTGAACTATGGTCGAGACTTAGTTTTATATCTTGACCATTTTATTTGAACTGCAGTTGTGTTGAACCTGACTCTTTCTTGGATTTGACCGTGTGTTCATTTGTGAATTTTCATTGTGTACATCATCACTGTAGTGGCAAGGCAGTGCACGCAAGCATGTACTGCAGCCACACGGTATTGATTTTATTGATATTCTATTGCTTTTGAATTATTGATCTTTTGTGTATTTAATTACTGCAGTAGCGAGGCAGTGCACGCGTGCATGCACTGCAGCCCTACTTGAATTGGCGTTTTAATTGATATTTCAACTGTTTGAACTGTTTCGTTTATTCAATTCAAAATGTTTTGAAATTGCATTTTAATTTGGTTTAATTTTATCATTTTGTTGATGTCTAATTATCTACTTGATAATTAGATTATGGGTTTCTAATTATTTATTCAATAATTAGATTTTGTTGTTAATTGCCGATTAGGCAATTCTGATGTAACGACCCAGAATTTTTAGTAATTTAAATTTGAGTATTTAATTAATTTTAAATGTTTATAAGTGAAAATTTTAAGTTAAATAATTTATTTCTTGAATATTGGATTTAATTGGTCATTTAAATCGATTAATTAATAGCGAAATTCCGTAGATAATTGAATATTGGGTTAAATATGATTGAAAATGATGTGGAAAATTTTATTTTATCATATTGAAGTTATAGAAATATTTTAGAACTTGTAAAACTGAATTTGGAGTTAATTTGTAAAAATTGAATATTTTAATATTTAATTATCGACTGAAAAATAGCCAATTTTTGAACAGTCTCGGAATTGAACGAAACGAGTTCCATTGGATCCGTAATAGTTAGTTATTATCGGATTTCAATTTTCGTAGCAAACGGAGTTGTCGTTTGACCGTGGCAGCTCGAAACGCATCAATATCGTTTTAATATAAATTCGGCGAGTAAAAATAGCCATTTTTCAAACGGTCTCGGATTTCGACGAAACCAGTTTCATCGGATCCGTAATGTGATATTATTGCAAGATTTCAAATTTCAAGTCGTTTGGATTTGCCGTTTGTCCGGTACAAGCCAAAACGCCTAGAAATCGCTTAAATCGGTTTAAATTTAAATCGACTGTTTATTGCCGTATCTCACACATACGATGGAATTAGCTTCCGAAACCTATTCCATTGTGTCCGGAATGTGGAAAAACCTTAGGATCGCCTGGCGGCACGCGTCGTTTGGAGTTCGTTTGCAAAAGTGTCAATTTGGGATTTTTATTATTTAAATAATAATTGTATGTGGTTATAAATGCAAATTTTCACCAAACCCTAGCTCATCATGTTTATGGCCGGCCCTAATTATTCAAAGGCCAGAAATCACCCAACTTCCACCTCAAATCCACACCAATCCGTCGACATTTTCCACGAACTTTCTAAACGAAAATCGAAGAGCACACTGTGAACTACAACTTCAACGGTCGAGATCGAAATTGGAGCAACGAGGAGTGGGCGAGGGGCCCGCGTTCTCTGGTGGCTGCGCACGCAACCCAAGGAGGAGGAGAGGGCCGAGCTCCACTCCAGGGCAGCCGAGCATGGCTCTCACGTAGGCGGAGGTGGTGGCGCTCCCTGATCGACGAATAGGCGAACGTTGTGGTCGGAAATTCAAACCCTAATGGATGCTAGATGGGTTCTTGCGTTTTGTTTAGCCTGGGATGATGAAACGCGCACGCACGGGAAGAAGGAAAGAGCATGGGGCCCGCACGCGTGAAGATGGGTGAGGTGTTTTCTTTTAATTTTTAGTTTAAATTCAAAATTCAAATTCGTTCAATCTTTAAAACGTGATAACTTTTTGCTGCGAGGTCCAAATTGAACGAGATTTTTTGCGTTGGCTTCGTATCGCCGAGCTCTTCGCAATGCAGCTGGTTTGGAGTCGATTGGAGCTCGTTTGAATTTCGGGTAAAATTAAACGTTCGTTTAATTTTATTCGAAACGAACGCGAAAAACGGAAATAAAATCAAGGTGAGAACTCCTCACTCAATCGAAAGGTTTTGTTTAAAATTTTAAATAGTTGGTGTTGATTGATGATTGCTGTTTGATTGTGCTAGTAGATATAGTAGGATATATACTATATATAGCGATATATATATATTGGCATATGTATATATCGGATTTGATTTCCCGCCTCGTATAGCGGATGAGACCCTATTGCGCCGCTATTAAGCGGATATTTATAAAATCCCATATACCGCGATATTCCACCTCGAAGTGGAATTGGTATTGTGCTAACGTCTGTGGATGCAGGGTAACAGGTTGGAGGGATCCAACTGGATTCCTCGCATATTTTATTTGTTTATAAATATTATGTTGATTGTTGATAATCATATTGATATATGACACTTATTCCCGTGATTGACCATCTGATATTGTTGCATCATCGGATTCAATTTTTTAAAATTAAAAATAACGGTTTTGAATTAAAAAGGGATTTTAAATCGATTTTTCAAAGAATATGGTTTATTAAAAATTTTGAATTGATTAAATTTTAAAATAAATAGATGGATAAATTTTTATGTTTTAAAAATTTATATTTTTATAAAATATAACTTAAAAGAAATTTTTAACAATAATAGGTTTTTATAAAATAGTTAAATTTGGTTTTTGGGAAGTTATTATTATTAATGGTTTATATAAAGGATTTTATAAATGGATGTTTTTAAATAAAAATTTTTGAAGTTATAGAATAAATTTATAAAGTGTTAAGTTGATGTATAACATGAATTTCACTAGGATTTATAGATTAATAAATGTGAAATTTATAAAACGAACGGTTATTGGAAAATTTTAAGCTTATAAGTTATTAACTTATAAAAATGGATTTGGGCATTAAAAAGGGGAATTTTATAGAAATTGTTAATAAATGAAGATTTCATTAGTTGAAATTATTATAAACCATAAAGAAATCTTGTAAGTGATAAGATTTTAAATTGGTGAAGTTCAAAGGAACGATTTGGTAAATAAATAATATTATAAGTATTTAACTTACAATATGGCTTTTGGGTATGAAATTGGGTTATGTAAATTGCATCGGATTAATAAAGGAATTTATAAAATTGGGGTTTATAATAGAAATGGAATTTATAAACTATGTTTATAAATTTGAAATTCATCGAATTTCATAAATTGAAATATGGGAATTTGTTAAGTGGGCTATATTCACTATTTTGAATATTGAATAGATTATTAAATAAAATAGGTTTGTTTTTGGGAAAGGAATGTTTTAAATGGAATTTAAAACGAATTAAAGGTGTTTTAAAATGTATTGAGTATTGAAAACATAGATTTCAACATTGATTGTTGAAATAGACGTTTTCGAGAAACAGAAGCGGATAATTTGTATAGTATTGGATTTATATATCTATTTTTAATTTCAAATCCATATACTAGTGTTTTTGGGTTGTCGTAACGATGTTTTACGCAACATTCGTTTTTAACCCAAATAAATGTGAATAAAAGAATGTTTCTTAAAGAGAATGGAATAAAATACTTAACGGTAACTTAAGTATATTGAATATTTCCAAATTGTTGAAAATAAATAAATTTGTGAATTACTTATTTTTAAAATAAGCATGGGAATGGTTTTCTAATATGAAATGGAACGGTTTTTGTGAATTCACCTTTAAGGTAATTGAAAGCAAATAACTTGAAATCGATTTGGGAATCGTATGCTAGTAGATGCTTGGAATTTAAATCCACTTTGGAATTTATATATATGAAGGGAAATTTGTTTAAAAATAAATGTTGATTTATTTTTAAATATGAAAATATAATTTACGAATTTGGAACGTAAGTAAAATAAATCGGTAAAGATTTATTTGGTGGTTTGAAATTTGTTTCAAAAGGTATATATGGTTAAGGTGATTTGAAATTAGTTTTCAAATGGTTAAGGTGATTTGAAATTGGTTTGCAAATGGTTAATGTAATTTGAAAATTGGTTTTCAAATGGAAAAGGTAAATTGAAAATTGGTTTTTCAATTGGTTAAGTGTGGAAAATTTTA
The DNA here is from genome assembly GCA_030765085.1 of Allium cepa. Classification (NCBI taxonomy): domain Eukaryota; kingdom Viridiplantae; phylum Streptophyta; class Magnoliopsida; order Asparagales; family Amaryllidaceae; genus Allium; species Allium cepa. The sequence goes on along the minus strand of CM060938.1, from coordinate 71,338,059 downwards.
TCGTGAAGTGGTTTTGGTAAAACAAATAACTGGGGCAATTATTTGTAAATGGTGTATATATATATATATATATCTTGCAAAGATATTTTGGGACTTAATAATTTTGGAAAAATTATTTGGAATCTGATGATGTGGCGCATCTTTATTGATAGTTAAATAACCGACTATCAATATTTACCCTTGGATGGTATTGATTGTGTTTGTTTGGAATTGAATGCACACTTATTTTTAAGATAAGCGCTCGCTATTCGGTTTAGCCGGGAGAGGACCTTTGTGTCATATATCCCATTCCGAATATGCGATACGTCGTTTGGATTGCATTTGAAGACCGGTGTTGAAGACCGGGTATTTGTGAAAACGATAGGATGACCTATCGATTGTCTCCGCATCGTTAGCTACGATATGGAGATTTCCTTTGTGATGGGAAATTTTATCGGGATTGTGAATACCCGGATTGCAAGGGCTTCTTTGGAAGTGCCTTCGGTTCTGTTCGAACCCGGAACAGACTTGTATGGTTACGTGTCTGACATTACATTTTGAGAGATAGAGCAGATTTCTTTCAAATACATTTCTGTTGGTGGCGGAGAATTTATTCTCTTAGCTTAACACCCTTCTCTGAGACGTACGAGCTCAGAGGTTATGTAGTTGAAGGTTATCAGCGATATTTCCCAATCTGGTAATGTGGCATGCTGAGTGCTGCTGCGTGATGATCATTGGTTGGTCATTTGTGATATGATCATTTGTTTGATCATTTATCTTTGTGATTATTGCTTTGGTCATCTGTGGACCCGAAGCATGGCTTTGTTGCACAAAGCGTAGCTTTGTGGACGAGACTTCGTCAGGACCTCACTCCCCGGAAATGGTCGAAACAGGAATATGCGGCAAGGTTATGAGGGTCGCTCCCTTTAGGGTATGTCATTTCCTTCTGGAAAAGGGTGGTATCATGGTATGGAGCCCAGATATTTACTCATGTGGAAACACTATATCTATTTCTGTGTGGTGTTGTTGGTATCGAGCGCTCGGATAAAGGTCCCAAAGGACCGGGGGATGACATATTCGTGTAGTAGTTACCTAGTTACAGAGGTAACCCGGCCTTGTGTTGGCAGAGATCTAACCGTAACGTTAGTTTCTCGGGACGTCCCGCCAGAGGCGATCCCATGTGGCAGTAGGAAGTTCCTTAGCCTGACCATTTGTTGGAAATCCAATCAAAACAATACGCGCCCTGTACGGTTTTAGTTGTATAACCTGCCATGGAATGTGGCGGTAACCTGCTATTGAACATGGTAGCTATAGTAGGCATACGACGAAATGTCGTATGCTGGCTAGGATTTATATTCTACTTTCGAAATTGTTTTCTACACTATGCACTAGTAATAATATCAAAAATGATTTGATTTTCGCGTAGTAAGCATCTTTGACTATCATAAGGAGAAATCTCCTCCAATTCTGCGTTTGCATTGTGTGTGTGGCGGGAGGCCTTATGGTAGTTTCATTTTCCAAAAAGCATTGCGAATTTCAAAAATTGAAATTTTTCTTGTTGCTTTTTAAAAAAAGATAAACTGTTTTGAGTTCTCACACCAGTCCCATGACTGACCTGGAGTTTATTGTTCCTTTCCTAAACTCTGGGTGCCCACTATTTTCCACACGGGCAGTCTAGAGTTAGGTTGTCAGGTTATCCTGGATTCGGGAGTTGCTGTGTAGATCTGGAGGCGAGCCAGATAGCGTAGTCTATTATTTATTGTATATAGTATTTCTTTTCCGCTGTTGTTGTTGTACACTCTGATTGATGTAATGTAATGTGGTATATAAAATGTATAGTTCTTTGTTTTAAATGAATGTACATTTATCTATTATATATTGTTCCGCTGCGATTGTGAGATTCTGATTTTGTTTCCTGTTCTGTTGTTTGTTCTGTTTCTTCTCTCTTTTCTTTCTTCTTCTACCTCTTTCTTCTTCTAAAACCCTAACGGTTCGATTTTTCGGCAACGAAAAATCCCGATCGTTACATTTGGTATCAGAGCTTATGGTTAAGCGACAACCTGCTCTGTTGGGTATTACTCATTAGAGATAGAGTCAGTAGTACTCTAGAATGAGTGTGAGTGTAATAATAGATATGAGTGCGTATTTGTTAGTGAATATAAAATTGTTTTATATTGTGATGATTGGTTTGTTGAGTGGTATATGAACCTTCGTCGGCGCAGCCTCGAAACTGAATCGAAGGGGTTCCTAAACACTTGAATAGAACAATTCGACACAATATTGTTTTAAATTGGGTAAATGAAATAATTTTGCCTCGATTATATTTTATATATAAAAAGAAAATAATTTTTCAGGAATTATTGAAGTGTGTATATAATTGATTGCTTGGTTGTTGTAAATGATATACATATAAAATAATTAAAAGTTGTTTGAATAAGCTAATAAAAGCAACTATTGTAAAAGAATAATGGTATAAACCAATGAATCATAAGATGAAATAATACTTAATAATGATTTACAATTGTAAGATAATCATGTATGTATATAAGAAGTAAAAAAATTATATAAGTAAAAGGGTTATAAAAGTGATTTATGAATAGAAAGAAAACTTTTTGAAAGAATAATTAGCATTGATTTCACTATTGTCACTGGGAAATAATAAGGGTGATGACTGCAGCATCATCAGTATCATTTTCGAGTTTCTATGTGATGGATTTGCTACAATAATGAATTTAAAAATTGAAGTTTTGTTGTAATAAACCAATTTGAAATTAAAATTCAATTTGAAATTGTTAAATATACGTGAAAAAGGTTTTGGACTTATAATAAATGTTGGAAGTTGAATAATAAATTGTATAACTTATAGTATGGGAAAATGTAAGTGAAACCAGTTGTTGAAGTGGTTAAACAATTAAGTTAAGTAAAATGGAATATGAATTTGAATATTGATATGAATTTGACTTAAGTAAAAGTTAAATAGGATTTACTTTGGAATTTAAAATCCGAATTGAATTGATAAGTAAAATTTAAGTTTAATTAACAAATGATGTTTAAATGGAATAACTTAAGAGAAGTTGAATAAAAAATCGATCTTTGCATCAAAGTTAAATAATCAAGTGAATTAAATGATGTAAATAGAGTTGAAATGGAATGCAAGTTAAGTAATGTTGAAAGAATTGATGTTAATATCAAAGTAAGTGAATAAAGTGAGTAAATGAAACTGTTAAAGATGTGAACTTAAGTTATATAAATGAAATTCAATTTTATTTGTAAAAAGAACTAGCAATTGAATTAAAGAATGGATTGAATGTTAATCAATCGAATGTAAGTAAGTTGATATGAAACGATGTATGTAAGTGTAAATTCATTGAAGTTAGTTGAATAATTGGATGAAAATCAATTGAATGCTAAACCAATTGGAATTAAAACAGTTGAACCAAATTGAATGTAAGTAAAATAAATAAATTTGGTTGTATTGGATGTACATTGGTCGTTATTGCTTGTTGGTTGGTTGTATGTAAATTCATTAAGTGTTAATGAAATTGAATTAGTAAAATTTGAAAGCTATGTAATTGAATTCAAATGAAAATTGAAATGCAAAGTTGAATGAAAATGAATATGCAACTTTAATAGTAAACTAAAAGTGGTATAAGAAGCATGTATTGGAAATTTTATAATTGAATTGGCAAATTGGTTTGAATATTATAATTGGATATTATGCTAGCAGGATATACAGGTTATAAAGGAATTGGGATTTTGATTTCAAAGTTAAAAAAAATTGAATCGCTCGAAAAAAGGTACGTATTTCAATTTTTATATGAGATTTGATGATTTCCTTCTCCAGCCACTTGGCTTTCTCTTTTCTTATTGATTCTGAGGGGCCGTAGTGCCATTTTGTAGTCGTACCGATCTAGCCGCGCAAAGGAGACTCTGGCGAAATTTTTCGAAAATTTCGGGTGTTAGAAAAAATTTTGAGAAATTTTGAAAGTTTGAAATTTGAATTTAAATTTAAATTTGAATTGTTGAGTAAACAATGTTGTTTGAAACCTATAATTGAAGTTGGAAAGCTAATTGAAATGATAGTAAATCTTTAATAAAAAGATTGGTGTTAGAAGGTTGATAAAACTATTAGTTTTGGAAAAATAATAAACGGTTTAGGATCATTCTCCTTAACTTGCAATTTCGAGGACGAAATTCTTTTAAGGAGGGAAGGTTGTAACGACCCAGAATTTTTAGTAATTTAAATTTGAGTATTTAATTAATTTTAAATGTTTATAAGTGAAAATTTTAAGTTAAATAATTTATTTCTTGAATATTGGATTTAATTGGTCATTTAAATCGATTAATTAATAGCGAAATTCCGTAGATAATTGAATATTGGGTTAAATATGATTGAAAATGATTTGGAAAATTTTATTTTATCATATTGAAGTTATAGAAATATTTTAGAACTTGTAAAACTGAATTTGGAGTTAATTTGTAAAAATTGAATATTTTAATATTTAATTATCGACTGAAAAATAGCCAATTTTTGAACAGTCTCGGAATTGAACGAAACGAGTTCCATTGGATCCGTAATAGTTAGTTATTATCGGATTTCAATTTTCGTAGCAAACGGAGTTGTCGTTTGACCGTGGCAGCTCGAAACGCATCAATATCGTTTTAATATAAATTCGGCGAGTAAAAATAGCCATTTTTCAAACGGTCTCGGATTTCGACGAAACCAGTTTCATCGGATCCGTAATGTGATATTATTGCAAGATTTCAAATTTCAAGTCGTTTGGATTTGCCGTTTGTCCGGTACAAGCCAAAACGCCTAGAAATCGCTTAAATCGGTTTAAATTTAAATCGACTGTTTATTGCCGTATCTCACACATACGATGGAATTAGCTTCCGAAACCTATTCCATTGTGTCCGGAATGTGGAAAAACCTTAGGATCGCCTGGCGGCACGCGTCGTTTGGAGTTCGTTTGCAAAAGTGTCAATTTGGGATTTTTATTATTTAAATAATAATTGTATGTGGTTATAAATGCAAATTTTCACCAAACCCTAGCTCATCATGTTTATGGCCGGCCCTAATTATTCAAAGGCCAGAAATCACCCAACTTCCACCTCAAATCCACACCAATCCGTCGACATTTTCCACGAACTTTCTAAACGAAAATCGAAGAGCACGCTGTGAACTACAACTTCAACGGTCGAGATCGAAATTGGAGCAACGAGGAGTGGGCGAGGGGCCCGCGTTCTCTGGTGGCTGCGCACGCAACCCAAGGAGGAGGAGAGGGCCGAGCTCCACTCCAGGGCAGCCGAGCATGGCTCTCACGTAGGCGGAGGTGGTGGCGCTCCCTGATCGACGAATAGGCGAACGTTGTGGTCGGAAATTCAAACCCTAATGGATGCTAGATGGGTTCTTGCGTTTTGTTTAGCCTGGGATGATGAAACGCGCACGCACGGGAAGAAGGAAAGAGCATGGGGCCCGCACGCGTGAAGATGGGTGAGGTGTTTTCTTTTAATTTTTAGTTTAAATTCAAAATTCAAATTCGTTCAATCTTTAAAACGTGATAACTTTTTGCTGCGAGGTCCAAATTGAACGAGATTTTTTGCGTTGGCTTCGTATCGCCGAGCTCTTCGCAATGAAGCTGGTTTGGAGTCGATTGGAGCTCGTTTGAATTTCGGGTAAAATTAAACGTTCGTTTAATTTTATTCGAAACGAACGCGAAAAACGGAAATAAAATCAAGGTGAGAACTCCTCACTCAATCGAAAGGTTTTGTTTAAAATTTTAAATAGTTGGTGTTGATTGATGATTGCTGTTTGATTGTGCTAGTAGATATAGTAGGATATATACTATATATAGCGATATATATATATATTGGCATATGTATATATCGGATTTGATTTCCCGCCTCGTATAGCGGATGAGACCCTATTGCGCCGCTATTAAGCGGATATTTATAAAATCCCATATACCGCGATATTCCACCTCGAAGTGGAATTGGTATTGTGCTAACGTCTGTGGATGCAGGGTAACAGGTTGGAGGGATCCAACTGGATTCCTCGCATATTTTATTTGTTTATAAATATTATGTTGATTGTTGATAATCATATTGATATATGACACTTATTCCCGTGATTGACCATCTGATATTGTTGCATCATCGGATTCAATTTTTTAAAATTAAAAATAACGGTTTTGAATTAAAAAGGGATTTTAAATCGATTTTTCAAAGAATATGGTTTATTAAAAATTTTGAATTGATTAAATTTTAAAATAAATAGATGGATAAATTTTTATGTTTTAAAAATTTATATTTTTATAAAATATAACTTAAAAGAAATTTTTAACAATAATAGGTTTTTATAAAATAGTTAAATTTGGTTTTTGGGAAGTTATTATTATTAATGGTTTATATAAAGGATTTTATAAATGGATGTTTTTAAATAAAAATTTTTGAAGTTATAGAATAAATTTATAAAGTGTTAAGTTGATGTATAACATGAATTTCACTAGGATTTATAGATTAATAAATGTGAAATTTATAAAACGAACGGTTATTGGAAAATTTTAAGCTTATAAGTTATTAACTTATAAAAATGGATTTGGGCATTAAAAAGGGGAATTTTATAGAAATTGTTAATAAATGAAGATTTCATTAGTTGAAATTATTATAAACCATAAAGAAATCTTGTAAGTGATAAGATTTTAAATTGGTGAAGTTCAAAGGAACGATTTGGTAAATAAATAATATTATAAGTATTTAACTTACAATATGGCTTTTGGGTATGAAATTGGGTTATGTAAATTGCATCGGATTAATAAAGGAATTTATAAAATTGGGGTTTATAATAGAAATGGAATTTATAAACTATGTTTATAAATTTGAAATTCATCGAATTTCATAAATTGAAATATGGGAATTTGTTAAGTGGGCTATATTCACTATTTTGAATATTGAATAGATTATTAAATAAAATGGGTTTGTTTTTGGGAAAGGAATGTTTTAAATGGAATTTAAAACGAATTAAAGGTGTTTTAAAATGTATTGAGTATTGAAAACATAGATTTCAACATTGATTGTTGAAATAGACGTTTTCGAGAAACAGAAGCGGATAATTTGTATAGTATTGGATTTATATATCTATTTTTAATTTCAAATCCATATACTAGTGTTTTTGGGTTGTCGTAACGATGTTTTACGCAACATTCGTTTTTAACCCAAATAAATGTGAATAAAAGAATGTTTCTTAAAGAGAATGGAATAAAATACTTAACGGTAACTTAAGTATATTGAATATTTCCAAATTGTTGAAAATAAATAAATTTGTGAATTACTTATTTTTAAAATAAGCATGGGAATGGTTTTCTAATATGAAATGGAACGGTTTTTGTGAATTCACCTTTAAGGTAATTGAAAGCAAATAACTTGAAATCGATTTGGGAATCGTATGCTAGTAGATGCTTGGAATTTAAATCCACTTTGGAATTTATATATATGAAGGGAAATTTGTTTAAAAATAAATGTTGATTTATTTTTAAATATGAAAATATAATTTACGAATTTGGAATGTAAGTAAAATAAATCGGTAAAGATTTATTTGGTGGTTTGAAATTTGTTTCAAAAGGTATATATGGTTAAGGTGATTTGAAATTAGTTTTCAAATGGTTAAGGTGATTTGAAATTGGTTTGCAAATGGTTAATGTAATTTGAAAATTGGTTTTCAAATGGAAAAGGTAAATTGAAAATTGGTTTTTCAATTGGTTAAGTGTGGAAAATTTTATCGTGAAGTGGTTTTGGTAAAACAAATAACTGGGGCAATTATTTGTAAATGGTGTATATATATATATATATATCTTGCAAAGATATTTTGGGACTTAATAATTTTGGAAAAATTATTTGGAATCTGATGATGTGGCGCATCTTTATTGATAGTTAAATAACCGACTATCAATATTTACCCTTGGATGGTATTGATTGTGTTTGTTTGGAATTGAATGCACACTTATTTTTAAGATAAGCGCTCGCTATTCGGTTTAGCCGGGAGAGGACCTTTGTGTCATATATCCCATTCCGAATATGCGATACGTCGTTTGGATTGCATTTGAAGACCGGTGTTGAAGACCGGGTATTTGTGAAAACGATAGGATGACCTATCGATTGTCTCCGCATCGTTAGCTACGATATGGAGATTTCCTTTGTGATGGGAAATTTTATCGGGATTGTGAATACCCGGATTGCAAGGGCTTCTTTGGAAGTGCCTTCGGTTCTGTTCGAACCCGGAACAGACTTGTATGGTTACGTGTCTGACATTACATTTTGAGAGATAGAGCAGATTTCTTTCAAATACATTTCTGTTGGTGGCGGAGAATTTATTCTCTTAGCTTAACACCCTTCTCTGAGACGTACGAGCTCAGAGGTTATGTAGTTGAAGGTTATCAGCGATATTTCCCAATCTGGTAATGTGGCATGCTGAGTGCTGCTGCGTGATGATCATTGGTTGGTCATTTGTGATATGATCATTTGTTTGATCATTTATCTTTGTGATTATTGCTTTGGTCATCTGTGGACCCGAAGCATGGCTTTGTTGCACAAAGCGTAGCTTTGTGGACGAGACTTCGTCAGGACCTCACTCCCCGGAAATGGTCGAAACAGGAATATGCGGCAAGGTTATGAGGGTCGCTCCCTTTAGGGTATGTCATTTCCTTCTGGAAAAGGGTGGTATCATGGTATGGAGCCCAGATATTTACTCATGTGGAAACACTATATCTATTTCTGTGTGGTGTTGTTGGTATCGAGCGCTCGGATAAAGGTCCCAAAGGACCGGGGGATGACATATTCGTGTAGTAGTTACCTAGTTACAGAGGTAACCCGGCCTTGTGTTGGCAGAGATCTAACCGTAACGTTAGTTTCTCGGGACGTCCCGCCAGAGGCGATCCCATGTGGCAGTAGGAAGTTCCTTAGCCTGACCATTTGTTGGAAATCCAATCAAAACAATACGCGCCCTGTACGGTTTTAGTTGTATAACCTGCCATGGAATGTGGCGGTAACCTGCTATTGAACATGGTAGCTATAGTAGGCATACGACGAAATGTCGTATGCTGGCTAGGATTTATATTCTACTTTCGAAATTGTTTTCTACACTATGCACTAGTAATAATATCAAAAATGATTTGATTTTCGCGTAGTAAGCATCTTTGACTATCATAAGGAGAAATCTCCTCCAATTCTGCGTTTGCATTGTGTGTGTGGCGGGAGGCCTTATGGTAGTTTCATTTTCCAAAAAGCATTGCGAATTTCAAAAATTGAAATTTTTCTTGTTGCTTTTTAAAAAAAGATAAACTGTTTTGAGTTCTCACACCAGTCCCATGACTGACCTGGAGTTTATTGTTCCTTTCCTAAACTCTGGGTGCCCACTATTTTCCACACGGGCAGTCTAGAGTTAGGTTGTCAGGTTATCCTGGATTCGGGAGTTGCTGTGTAGATCTGGAGGCGAGCCAGATAGCGTAGTCTATTATTTATTGTATATAGTATTTCTTTTCCGCTGTTGTTGTTGTACACTCTGATTGATGTAATGTAATGTGGTATATAAAATGTATAGTTCTTTGTTTTAAATGAATGTACATTTATCTATTATATATTGTTCCGCTGCGATTGTGAGATTCTGATTTTGTTTCCTGTTCTGTTGTTTGTTCTGTTTCTTCTCTCTTTTCTTTCTTCTTCTACCTCTTTCTTCTTCTAAAACCCTAACGGTTCGATTTTTCGGCAACGAAAAATCCCGATCGTTACATCTGATGTCTTTCTAAATTATCTTCATTGAAATTCTTTTTACTTATCTTTGTTGATGATTTGATTATGCTGATTTGTTGTTTAACACTGTTATGTGTTATATTTATCGTTATCCGATTTCATTATTCAAGAATCGGATAGGTAAATTTATTGTGACTGTCGTCTATTTGATTATTTAATTATTATTGCTTCTATGCACTAATAACTGAGTTTGAGTTAGACTGACCCATGTATTATTTTCTTTTGAATGTAATACTCGGGTCAGACCGAGATATTACAGGTTGTAGATATCTTACTTTGGGTTGCCGCTAGAGCTATGAAGTCTTTTCATACCTTTTGGAGTAGTCGTCGTCATTTTATAGTAGTCAGTGTATTTGTATAGGAAGACATGTATATTCATGTATGTTATTTACGATAATGTACTTGTATATGTAACTTCCAGAGTCGACAGTTGTAGTTGTATCATATGTATTGTATCACATGTATTGTAATTGACATCAGTTATTATATATATGAGACATTTTTGTTTTATCTGTGTTCCGCATTTAGATGATCTGTGTTATTATTATATTTATTGTCCTAAACTATTATGAACCATCGTAGTTCGTTTTATATTGGAATTGGGTATGTCGATGGGAGTAAATAAATAAGAGATGAAAAATAAAAATATATACCACTCCTATCGAGATAACCAATACTAGTGTAAGGCCTAACTACGGATGGCCGCTCCTATCTAGCCTTATTCTTCGTGATGGCGGACAGTATTTCCTGTAATACTCTTTGTTATTGTGAGCATAGAGGTGGGGCGTTACAGTTGGTATCAGAGCTTGGGGTTTATGGACATAATATAAAACATAACTTGGATGGAACATGTGTTACAACTATTAGTCGATGTTTTAGTTGTGCTTTGAGTCAAAACTAAAGTTTTGAAATTTTGATGAAATTTTTATATATCTCTATTTAAAAAAAAAGTGAATTTGCGTTTTGTTGATTTAGTTGATTCGTGTTTTGTTTATCAGAGTGCGCAGCGAAAAAAGTGAGACTATTTTCACTGAGTACGGCTGATAACCTTTTTGATTTGAAAATCAAAATATGAAATTGAAATAAATTTCATTTGTTGTTTACATAGCTGTGTTTAACTTGTTTCTTTGAAAATTTCGAATCCAATTTGAGAATTCGAAGCAGTTGCGGTTATGTGATTTTGTTGAGATTTCTGCTGTTTTGAATTATCTTCATTGAAGATATATTTGAATGATTTCTTTGTTCAATTTGCGGTATATGTGCAAATTTAAGTTGCACGTTACTGCATTAATTTTACGTAAAACCGATGTTTGATTTTAAACGTATTTTGTTGTCGTTATTTTTATAACGGGATTTTTACACCAATGCTAAATTTTTGAAACATGGTGTTTTGTTGACATTTTTGATGAATGAAAATTCACTGGTATTATATTTTGATGCAAATTATTTTGATGAGATTATGACGTTTAAAAATTACTGTCGCTTTGACTTCAGTATCCGTCAAATTTTAAAGTGAATTTTCAAGCGGTGATCCCGCAATGCTGATTTTGTTGTCCGTTTTACGGTATTTTGAGAAGTGCAATTTCCTTGTCGAAATTGTCACTAATGTTGCTGTTTTTTTCACGGATTTACAAATCGTTTTAAAAATAAAATTGTTTTCAATTTTTTTTTCAGTTTACGTTTTCAAAAGAATGAGGAAGCGAATTAAACGTTTCAGCAAAATCGAGGACTATGACCCCTTTCTTTTACCGATTCGCTTAATTCCTGACTTGTTCGGTTGAGAATGTAAATTATTACTTTTATAAAATAAATGAAATTGTTTTCAGAAGTTTTGCAGTTTGCGTTTTCAAAAGAATAAGGAAGCGATTTAAACGCTTCAGCAAAATCGAGGACTATGACCCCTTTCTTTTACTGATTCGCTTAATTTCGGACTTGTCCGTTTGAGAATGTGGAATGTTACTTTTGGAATACACAATTTTGCACTTTCAAGGAAACGATGAAGAGAATTAAACGATTTAGTAAAACTCGTGGTTATGGGACATGTGCGTTTGCTATTTTGGTTAATTCCTGACTCGTTAATTGAAATATTTGCTGTTTTGATGATTTTCGTGTGCTTTCGAGCCACTATGATGGACCTTCGGGTCATATGTTGTACCTTCGGGTCAATACCAGTACCGGACCTTCGGGTCATTTGTTGGACCTCTGGGTCATTTGTTGGGCGCCAAAAATTATGTTGGGTACTTGGTAGGCTTCGGCCATATGTTGATGCACGTGCGGCGTAGCTAAAACTCGCCATTTGTTGGGATCGATCCACCTTTAATGTTGATTTTCTAGATTATCTTAATTGATTTCTAGATATTTGTTTTTTCCAATTATCTGCAGGTAATCAGATATTTGTTGATATGAGTTCTAATTATCGTTTTTGATAATCGGATATTTGTTGATTCTGATTATCGTTTTTGATAGTAGGATATTTGTTGATTTTGATTATCGTTTTTGATAATCGGATATTTGTTGTTTCTGATTATCGTTTTTGATAATCGGATATTTGTTGATTCTGATTATCGTTTTTGATAATCGAATATTTGTTGTTTCTGATTATTGGTTTTGATAATCGGATATTTGTTGATTCTGATTATCGTTTTTGATAATCGGATATTTGTTGATTCTAATTATCGTTTTTGATAATCGGATATTTGTTGATTCTGATTATCGTTTTTGATAATCGGATATTTGTTGATTCTGATTATCGTTTTTGATAGTAGGATATTTGTTGATTTTGATTATCGTTTTTGATAATCGGATATTTGTTGTTTCTGATTATCGTTTTTGATAATCGGATATTTGTTGATTTTGATTATCGTTTTTGATAATCGAATATTTGTTGTTTCTGATTATCGTTTTTGATAATTGAATATTTGTTGTTTCTGATTGTCATTTTTGATAATCAGATATTTGTTGATTCTGATTATCGTTTTTGACAATCGGATATTTGTTGATTCTGATTATCGTTTTTTATAGTCGGATATTTGTTGATTTTGATTATTGTTTTTGATAATCGAATATTTGTTGTTTTTGATTATCGTTTTTGATAATCGGATATTTGTTGATTCTGATTATCGTTTTTGATAATCGGATATTTGTTGATTTTGATTATCGTTTTTGATAATTAAATATTTGTTAATTTGAGATTTAATTATCGTTTTTGATAATTAAATAATTGTTGATTTGGGATTTAATTATAGATTGTGATAATTAAATATTTGTTGATTTGAGATTTGATTATCGATTGTGATAATTAAATATTTGTTGATTTGAGATTTGATTATCGATTGTGATAATGAAATATTTATTGATTTGAAATTTGATTATCGTTTTTGATAATTGAATATTTGTTGATTTGAAATTTGATTATCGTTTTTGATAATTGAATATTTGTTGATTTGAAATTTGATTATCGTTTTTGATAATTGAATATTTGTTGATTTGAAATTTGTTTATCGTTTGAGATAATTAGAGCTTTGTTGTTTTCTGATTACCGTTTTGGTAACTAGATATTTGCGATTTTGCGATTTGCGATTTGTGTTTTATAATTATCTTTGTTGATAATTAGATTTAGCTGTCTTATAATTATCGTATCGATAATTAGATATTGTTGTTTTGCGATTTTTGTATTCTGATTATCTTCTTGATAATTAGATTTTGTTGAGAATTTTGTGAATTTCTTTTATTGAAATTAAAAGATTTCTTTGGCGTTTGTATTCCGACTTTTATTTTTCTTGCTTAACCAGTTTATGTTAGAAGAAAATAATTGTTATTGACGACTTTAATTATGAAAATTGCGGGGACGCAATTTTTATAAGGAGGGGAGTCTGTAACAACCCAGGATTTTGTGAAAATTTAGTATCGTCAAATGACGATTAGATTGGTTTGCTAATTGCTATTGGCATTTTTAATCAGTTGAAATTCGTTTAATAGTTTGAAAAAGGAAGTAAGTGGGCTTAGAATTTAATCTCGGCCCAATAATCCTTTAAAATTCTCGATGTCGTTCCCTTTTTATTTCAATTCGACCCGTCCCCCTTTCATTTTTCGTTCATTTGAAAAATCCTAAAACTAAATATACGAAAGAAGAGTTAATGGCGGCTCGATCTTCTTTGGTTCGCGCGAGCACTAGGGTTCCTGAATGAAGTCGCCGTTATGTCGAATCAATCGCTGGGGCTCGCTTCTTCTTGGTCGAGTTTGTAAATAAGGTGAGTGATTTCCTCACTCACATCTAACTATTCAAAGTCGTTTAATCTTTTGTCGCTTGGATTTCTTGATAACCATGGCTTTAAATTGTTTTGGAATTTGTTTCGTTCGACTTGTACCTTGCTGTGTTTTTCTTGAATTTGTCGAGTGGTTTTGACCTGAGCATTGATTCCTATTGTGACTTCGGTCTTGACTTCTGGTGACACTCGTGTATTACCACGGTTTTGTTCGATTTTAGCCTTGACTTATCAAAACGTTTTTATGCTTGGTAGTTTTGGCTTTGACTCAACTAGTTACGTGAAGTTATCTTCACTATACATGTACAGATTGTACCATTATCTCTGTTTCATATTTAAACTTGTCCGAGCTTCTTGTACTTCACTTGCAGTTGAAATCACTTGACTTTGATTGTGATAATTGTTGTCATTGGCATGACTGCCACTTCCTATTGTTGCAGTTTCTTTTTGATTCACTGTAATCTGGTATTGGGATATACTGTATTGAATCTTGCACTTGAATACCATCAGTTGTCACTGCCTATTTCAATTTGCACATGGATTTGAATTGTAGCCTTGACCCTGTCCACTATTGCATTATGTTGCACCTGTAGTGGTTGTTGCTCCTGTACATTTGCCTGAGTCACTTGTAACTCCTGTTACATGTTGTTCGGTCTAGTTGAATTCGACTTTGTTTATGATTGCTTGCTTTGGCTTCATTGCATCCTCATTTACCTGCACATATGAGCTTAGTTCACTGGCCCTGTTTCATTGAGTAGATATGTATGCGTGTACCTATATATGCATACATGTACATTTGCGTTAAAATGTTAATCCTGGTTGCTTGCTGCTGACCTTCTCGTGACTGCAATCTTGTTGCAGTCTTGCCTTGTATTCGCGGGGTGCCACCTCGAAGTGTGTACATTGCTATGTAGTATTTATGTCCATGCTTGCATTTGACTGGATAATAAATTTTATAGAATTGAACAGAGATATTGCAGCCTCTGTTTTCTGTTAGTCGATTTGGACTATGGTCGAGACTTAGTTTTATATCTTGACCATTTTATTTGAACTGCAGTTGTGTTGAACCTGACTCTTTCTTAGGTTTGACCGTGTGTTCGTTTGTGAATTTTCATTGTGTACATCATCACTGTAGTGGCAAGGCAGTGCACGCAAGCATGAACTGCAGCCACACGGCATTGATTTTATTGATATTTTATTGCTTTTGAATTATTGATCTTTTGTGTATTTAATTACTGTAGTGGCGAGGCAGTGCACGCGTGCGTGTACTGCAGCCCTACTTGAATTGGCGTTCTAATTGATATTTCAACTGTTTGAACTGTTTCGTTTATTCAATTCAAAATGTTTTTAAATTGCATTTTAATTTGGTTTAATTTAATCATTTTGTTGATGTCTAATTATCTACTTGATAATTAGATTATGGGTTTCTAATTATTTATTCAATAATTAGATTTTATTGTTAATTGCGGATTAGGCAATTCTGATGTCTTTCTAAATTATCTTCATTGAAATTCTTTTTACTTATCTTTTTTGATGATTTGATTTTGCTGATTTGTTGTTTAACATTGTTATGTGTTATATTTATCGTTATCCGATTTCTTTATTTAAGAATCGGATAGGTAAATTTATTGTGACTGTCGTCTATTTGATTATTTAATTATTATTGCTTCTGTGCACTAATAACTGAGTTTGAATTAAACCGACCCGTGTATTTTTTTCTTTTGAATGTAATACTCGGGTCAGACCGAGTTATTACAGGTTGTAGATATCTTACTTTGGGTTGCGGCTAGAGCTATGAAGTCTTTTCATACCTTTTGGGGTAGTCGTCGTCATTTTATAGTAATCAGTGTATTTGTATAGGAAGATATGTATATTCATGTATGTTATTTACGATAATGTACTTGTATATGTAACTTCCAGAGTCGACAGTTGTAGTTGTATCATATGTATTGTATCACATGTATTGTAACTGACATCAGTTATTATATATATGAGACTTTTTTGTTTTACCTGTGTTCCGCATTTATATGATCTGTGTTATTATTATATTTATTGTCCTAAACTATTAAGAACCATCGTAGTTCGTTTTATATTGGAATTGGGTATGTCGATGGGAGTAAATAAATAAGAGATGTAAACTAAAAATATATACCACTCCTATCGAGATAACCAATACTAGTGTAAGGCCTAAGTACGGATGGCCACTCCTATCCAGCCTTATTCTTCGTGATAACGGACAATATTTCCTTTAATATTCTTTGTTATTGTGAGCATAGAGGTGGGTCGTTACAGGCTATTTTAACTCGTCGATTAAATATTAAAATATTCAATTTCCACAAATTAGCTTTTAATTCAATTTTAAAAGTTCTATAACATCATTCTAACTCCAATATGATATAATATAACTTTACCAATCATTTTTAATCATTTTAAACCCAATTCCCAATTATTTCTGTAATTTCATTTATTAAATTATCGTTTTAATTATCCAATTAAACCAAGATATTCGAAATTTTAATTTATTCGACTTACAAATTTTACTTAATAATATTTAAAATCAATCAAATATATGAATTTCAATTGACATAAATTCTGGGTCGTTGCAATGGGTCTTTTATAAAAAGATAGTTGGTAGAATGTTGAATTGTTGGGTTTGGGGAAAATTAAACGGGTATTGGACCACTCTTCCTAACCAGCAATTTCGGGGACGAAATTCTCTTAAGGAGGGAGGAATGTGACGACCCAAAATTTTTGACATTTGAAATTGGAATATTTAATTGACTTTAAATATTTGAAAGTTTATTTTTTACTTGAATTCCAAATATCAATATTTATTTGAGCATTAAATTATTGAATTTAATAATTGGAAGTTGGGTGAAATATTGAATCTTTAGTTTTAAGCTTGTTAAAAATAATTTGAAGGCTTGTAAAATTTATATGATAGAACTGAAGATAGTAAAAGTGTTAAAATTGGATTTGGAAGTGTTTGGTTCAGTTTTAAAAATATATAGTTCAAATTTGAATTTAAAATAGCCTTCCGAGTCACAGTCTCGGAATTCGACGAAACTAGTTCCATTGGATCCGTAATATTGTATTATTATCGGATTTTAATATTCGTAGAGTTTGAAGTGATCGTTTGGCCGTACGGTAGATAAGCGCGCTGAAATTTTATCGAAATTTAATATAATAACTGGGTCCAAAAAGCTATTTTCTCCATACGATCGAATTAGGATTCGAAACAATTTCCAATGCGTCCGGAATAGGCGTATAACATTATAAATGCCTAGTAGCATGCCTCCATTGGGGTTCAAAATTTCAAGATATGTATAACGAGACAATTTGAAAGTTTTATAATATAATAAAAATTAGAAGTCAACTAGTCAAATATATTTTTATAATTGGACACTCGTACTCAAGAAGCCATCCCCAATTTATATAACAACTTCGTCTCCCTCTCTAGTCTTCATACCGAAATCGAACATGAAAAAGAAAAAAAGGGCTGTCCACTTTTAAATCAAAATCAAATAAGAACCACTTCATATTTTAGTTTAATTTTTTAAAAATCGACATGGTCGCTTCCCTCTTTTCGTTCCATTCCCAATCAAATTCCAAGTAGTTGAAGTGAGGGGAGAGATCGATTCGGGACTGCGATGTTAGGATGTGGGTCGTGCGACTATGGAGAAGTGCGTGGATTCTGATGTCGTGAAGGATTTAGGGGCGGCAGTGGGTATCGCGATGGGACAGTAGCAGGGTTGCGACTCGAAGGCCGGTCTCGATGACCAACTGGGTTTGCATGACTCGCGAGTGCGATCGATGGGTCGGTAGGCGATCTAGGGCTTTAGTTTGCGAGAGGCAAGGAGTCGAGATGTTGGGGCTTCGTGTTTGATTTTGGGCACAGGAAGGTGGCTATGCTCGATCTAGATATTGGATTTAGCAGCAGGTATAATTCTATTTTTAATTTAAATATAATAAAATGTTTTTTTTAAACAGATAAATTTTTTTACATACAAACATATAGATCAGAAAATAAATATGTACAGTTAAGTATAAACATCTCTATTTTAGTTTATCCATATATAAAGATTTAAAAAAATAAAATATATACATATATTTTAAATGGTTATAGAGATTATGTTATGATTATATTATATTTATATTGATTTTGGAATCTATATAAAGACTATTTTAAAAAGGATATGTATTTTCAAGAATAAAAAGAAAATTTATTAGTTAGAAATAAATTTATAGTTAATCAAATTAGATGGCAACTGATAGTTCGATTTGTTTCGAATATTAATAACTTGTATAAATATTTATACATGGTCAAATCATGGATAAAACAAGACGAGATGGAAGTGGATTGCGAATTAAAAATCAAAGGTGAGTTAATCTCACTCATTTGGGTTTTTATTTAAATTTAAATAGTTAAATTTAAATTAATGGTTGAATGATTGAATTGATTTGATGTGCTATATTTTATATAGTAGTATGTAGTATATATTGGAGTGATTGATTTCTCGCATTATATAGCGGATGAGACCCTATGCGCCGTATAATAGAGGATGATATTATATTTAAAACCCATATACCGCGATATTCCACCTCGAAGTGGAATTGGTATTTTATTGTGCTAACATCTGTGGATGCATGGAAACAGGTTAGAGGGATCCAACTGGATTCCTCAAAATATTTAGATTTGTTAAAATATTCTACGATATAATCATTTGTTATCCTGTGATGAATTATATTGATAATTGGAAGTGTTGAATACTATGGTTGATTTACAATATTTCATTGAACTAAGTTATCAAAATCTACAGAAATGGGATTTTTGAAAAGAAAATAAAAGAGTGAATATTGAGTAAAATAATCGTAGAAATTGAATAAATTAAAAATAAATTGGAAAAGAATAAAAAGTGAAATTTTTGAATTCTGATAAGTAAAATTTCAAGTGCAAGAAATGAGATTTTGAATAAATGGGAATAAGTGATTTTATTTTTAAACTCAAGTGATATTATTTCGATAAATAAAGAATTTATTTTGAAATTCAAGGTTTGGATTTGTTTGAAAGGATAAAGAAGAAATTTGGGGAAATATGAAATTGGTATTTTCAGTTAAAAAGATTTTAAATCATAATGAAGAAATAAAATCTGAAGTTAATGGATTTTGAAATAAATGAGTAAGTAAAGGAAATTATTTCAAAATGGAGTAATTTGGAAATCAATTTGGAAATTGATTTAAGTGTTTGAAATTAGAATTATAAAGGAGGATGGACTAAGAAATTTATAAACTGGGTTTATAAAGATGAAATAATACATCACTGGATATTAGGAAGAATAAATTCATGGTGGGAATTTACAAAAGGAATGGGTAAATTTGTTTAAAAATAAATAGTGATTTATTTTTAAAGGATGTGAAAGAGAAGCGTATTTCCCAGGATAGCCAAGTACGTTTTCAAGCAAATTTTTAAATATAAGTTAAAAGTTTTAATGTTGTTTTAAAAAGCATGTTTTAGAAAATTTATTTTTCTAAATGTTTAAATTCTAAAGTAAGTATTTTCTTTTAATCTATTATAGTAGTAATTATTTAAAGGTGACTTGGTATTATGTTTTAAAAGAGAAAAATTTAGTTTATATTTTATAAAGTAGCTTTATTTTAAGTATTCTTAAAGTATATATTTTTAATAAAGTATTAAAGTAGTTTTTTAAATTTAAATGTTAAAGTATTTTTTACAATATAGTGATTTAAATTATTTTAAAATCTAAAGTGTTTGTACTTGGTGATTTCAGTGGAAATAGAAAATATTTGGGAAATGCATTCCGTGCGGGGGAGATGGTTTGAAAGCTGTTTTCAAAAAGGTTTGAAAGTGGAAATATATCTTGTGAAGATATTTTGAGATTAATAAATAATTTGGGAAATTATTTATGTTTGATGGTTGTTTGTGAATGTTAATTGATAGTTAAATAACCGACTATCAATATTAGCCAATGCGCTGATCGTTTCGAAGAGACCGGGATCGGGATTTATTTCCTGAAAACAACTTCGATCTGGTTTGAACGTTTTCGTGTGGAAAACAAGAGTTTGGATTCGAAGGTGGAGCAGTGAAGTGCAAGGGCTAGACGCTACTAATCCTTAGGATGTTTCCAAAATAGATGTAGTAGGAATAGTGCCTTCGGTTCCGTTCGAACCCGGGACGGACTTGTATGGATTAATGCTTTCAGAACGTCGTCAGGTGGGCGATGAGCATTCTAAAAGATGTGTTCTAAAAAGGTAACGGTTAGCCTCGGGCCTCATCAACTCGGAATGACTGAAAATCAGGGGTTATGTAGCAAGGCTAAGTGGGTAGCACCCATTAGGGTGAGGTCATCCCTGTCTAGATGTCCCTTTTATTCGGCTTAGTGGTGCGGTTGCTGATCCCAACCGCGGGATGATCTTACTCGAGATTATCCAGTAAGGGGTAGTCCCGGTCTTGTGTTGTAGGGGATTGGGAGTAATCCTCGGTACGGTGATCTAGGCCACATACTGTGACAGGTGGTACCCCAATGCCTAGTCATTAGTTAGAAATCCATTCCCCCTACGTGCCTTTTACCGTTTTGTTTGTATTACCCACGACTGTGGCTAGTAGCTGGAATTTAAAAAATGTAACAATTTCGGCTATTTGAATAAGTATTTGTATATAGACCCTATTATAATATCAGAGGATTTCATATGAAATGTTTTCGCTATCGTAAGGTAAAAACACGACATGTTTATTTGTGGCGTGGTCTTACGAGATGCTTTTTGTTTTAAAAGGATTTTGAAATTTTAATAATCAAATTGAGTGTGGTTTTCTCACGCTGGTATTCCAGACTGACTCAGGTGTTATATAACTATAATGCTCAGGTCAAACCGAGTATTATAGAATACAGGATATGGTGTTATGGAGCTCAGGAGACGAGCTGGATGGCGATACGTACTTCCGTACTTGATTATTATTCCGTTGTGTATTCAGTTTTGAGGACAAGTTTATATGACTGTCCAGTTGAATGTTATTGATGTTGTTGAACTCTGCTGATGTATTTTGATGATGTATGTATAAAACAGATATAGTTTTCTTTTGTGTAAAGATCTGTTATTATCTATTATATTTTATTCTGCTCCGATGGTAATATTCTGATGTTGATTTCTATTTTCTTCTTCTACTTCTTCATCTTTAACCCAAATGGTTCATATTCACGTACATCTTGAGTTGATTTGAGGGAGCTTAGTGTCGACTCTAAGGGTATGGATTTGCGGTTCATTATACTTCCACTGCACAACTCTGATCTGGAGTAGATGAGAATGTGGTCGATGAACACGAACGCAAACTTGATGTACACATCCTAGAATACATAGTTCATCAGATCCATAAAAGAGAAAACATAGAAGTACCCAGAAATCCTGATCTTCTTCACCAAATCCTTTTTATAGGAGCCATCCTTCTACTAACTGAACCACCGGTATAGCTCCTGGAACCAAGTCGATATAAAAACTCAATCTCCTGATGCTAAGGCAAACCTTGACTTCTTCGAAGACATCCGGAAAAATCTCTGACAACTTCGATAACTCCTACATCCACTAGACATGCCTAATTCCCAAACAAAAGATTACTCGAATGATCTCTTAGAACTAATCGCAAGTCACTTTTGCGATCCTACCAAGGTCATATTCCAAAGATACTGTTCTCTATTCAGAAATCAGAACAGCTTTATCCTTTCCTACTAGAAGAAGAAACTGATGGTCCACCTTCCAAAACAAACACCCTGCTCTGCTGAGCTTTCTGAAGAAGTGAGAAAACTTCACCATATGTCTGGGCTGTTGACAGTTAAAACACAAAGACTTCCGAACCATCGAAGAAATGGGTCCACTCAACTGCCTAGCCAGACGACCTTCCTGCTGACACAAAAAACACCTCTGAGCTGCACTGCTGCAACAAATGCCAAAGACTTCTTATCCATAAGCTCTTCTATCCTCAAAGCCATATCAACCAATTCTTCAAAAGAGCCTTCAAGATGGCAGACATCTTCTCAAGAAACTCGGGCCTCAAAAACAAACACAAACACCCTGCTAAACTTAGTCTCATCACTGATGCAGACAAACTCCCTTGCCTGAGATTTAGAAAATCCTTATGCAGCCGAGTCTTCTCTGCGGTAGGTTAAAACTGATCCTCAAATACTTCCTTAAACTTGCTCTAAAAGAAAACATCTTCGAAAACATCCATAGTCACCGCATCTCACCACGCAGCTGCTCCTTCCTGAAGTTGCCAAGATGCGATCATTTGCTTCTGCTCATCCGACAGATCCAAACTCTTGAAAACCCGCTCACACGAGTGCGACCAAACTTGCACTTCAATGATGGACTCTTAACCTTCAGAAGACTTTTCTCCTAGATTGGAGAAATCCTTATATCATGATACAAAGCTTACTCGAGACAGTATTGGGTCTACATCCTCGGCAGATACTCTTCCAACCTCAATCACTCAGACCTCTTCCATTCGTGGTAGTCGTGCTATACACATCACTACCCCTACTACCTCTAGAGAACATATTGGAAAACCCGAACATGTAACCCAACAAATTAGGTAGGTATATAGATATATATATGTGTGTGTATATATACACAAGTACGCTCTCTCAAAAAAGATATCACTCCAAAGCCTAGGTATTTACTCAGCCTAGCGCTCTGATACCAACTGTAATAACCAGTCTTTCACTCCACAGAAAGACGTATCATTATTAAGAAAGAAAGGGATAGAAAAGAGAAAATATAGGAAAGAAAGAACTAACAATATCAGAATCTCAAAGCGGAACGAATAAAATATATTAATCACATAAGTTATTATATAATATAGATAATCTATTAGAGTTACATAGCTTATCACAAATTAGAAAGTTATAAAGATCTGTCTATAGTACAACTCAAGTTTCATACAATACATCAGCACAGAGATCAACACAGCGGAACCACTATATATCTACATACGCTAAAGCCTCCTGCTCCAATTCTCCTCCAGAATTCGTCAAACCTAACCTGAATCCCTTGGCTACTCGTAAAAATTTGAGTACCCAAGAGTTTAAGAAATAGAAAATAAACTCCGGGTCAGACATGGGTCTGGTGTGGGTAAACGGGTTAAAGTTGCTTAACTTTGAAAAACTTTTGAAAACAAAAGGTATTTCGTAAGACTTCCGGCACATAAACATGGAAAAGTTTTTACCTTACGATAAACAAAACATTTGATAGGAAATCAGGTGATATTATAATAATGTCTAGGGTTTCAAGTAAAATATAGAAATAGCTGGAATGCTTACATCTCATGTTCCAACATAGTTGGGAACAATCAAAACGTACGACACTTATTGGAGATTGGATTCCATACAATGGCAGGGCTATCGGGGTACCGCCCATCACAGTACGTAGCCTAGATCACCGTACCGAGGATCCACCCTGATCCCATGCAATACAAGACCGGAACTATCCCTTACTGGATAATCCCAAACAAGACAACCCCGTAGTTGTTCATGACCAACCACCCACTAAGTCGAATAAAAAGGGACCTCTAGACAGGGGAAAATCTTATCCTACTTGGGTGCTACCCACTTAGCCTTGCTGCACCTCCCATGTTTTAGCCATTCACGGTTGATGAGACTTGAGGCTACGATTACCTTTTAGAACACATATCTTAGAATGCTTACCGTCCTCCAATGACGATGGTCTGAAAGCATTCAATCCTTACAAGTTTGTTTCGGGTTCGAATGAAACCGAAGCCACTGTCTCGTTACACTCATTTTGGAATCACCCTTAGAGTTAACGAAAATAGCCCTTGCACTCTGAATCTTCATCTCGAACATCACTTGAGATCACGACCTATCGTTTAATTTGGATCAATGTGGTATTCGGATATCCAAATTTGGAAATCCGATCACGGTCTCACCGAAATCCAAAACGTCGTATTTTAAGGCCAAGTTGTTTTAAGTTAAAACAATTTAATTTATTATATATACTCACACAAATAGATAATTCGCATTATCACAGATAGATAATCACAATTAGATTAAAGCATCTCATATCATAGAGCAACACATATCACATATTAGAGATATTACAAAATCCAAGGCATTCAATCATACATAAGCAAGATTAATTAGTCACACCATTTCTAATTAATTTAAAATAAATTAAATTAGTTACTTCCATCACCACACATCCTGCTTACATAACAGTTAATTAATTTCAATCCAATTAATTAATCACCCTTAATTATCCATCTTAATTAATCTTCTTTAATTTATTATTCTTAATTAATCATCCTTGATTAATTATTCTTTAATTACATTAAGTAAGTAACCTTTAATTAATTACACAAATTAATTATTCTTTAACCATTTACATTAATTAACCTTTAATTACTCTCATTAATTATATTAATTAATGATCCTCTAATTACTTTCATTAGTTAATCATTCTTCTAATTAGTTACATTTAATGATTAGTCTTTAATTAACCTTAATTAATCACATACAGTAATTAACTATCCTTTAATTACTTACATTAATTAATCCTTTAATTAATTACACTGAATAATTAATCCTTAATTACTTCCACTAAGTAATTATCCTTCAATTACTTTCCATTAAGTAATTCCCCTTTAATTAATTACATCCAGTGATTACCCATTAATTACTTACACTAAGTAATCACACTTTATTAATTACATTAAGTAATTATACTTAATCAATCATCAAGCGATTCTCTTTAATTAATTAAACTGATTAATTAACTTAAATTAATCACATAAATTAGTTTAATTGAGTAATTAATTCCTTTAATTTCCTCCATTAATTAATCACTCTTTAATTAATTGACCTTTAATTACTTAGACTAATTAACCCCTAATTAATCCAGTAATTAACTAACCTTAATTAATATCAATTATCTTAAATTTAATTTCATTAACCAATTATCTCTTTATTACTAGTTAATGACCCTTAAATTAATTATACTCATTAACCATTCTTTAATCACTTCCCTTAAGTAATTATACTTTAATTATTAATTAATTAATCCCTTATTTATTACATTAAGTGATTAACTTTCAATTAATTCACTAATTAATTAGCCCTGATTAACCACCACCTTAATTAATTACAGATAAATTCTTTATCTAATTAATTTTTCATTTAAATCTTATTAATTTAAATGCCTGAAATCAAATTGTTTTTATCATACAAAACCATTCAAAACTCAATTATTAATTAAAGTTTTATCCGTCTACCTTAATTATATCTTAAATACATTTAAAGATTTCTTTTGAAAAATATTAAGGAATTTATTACACCATTAACTTTATTCTTAATAACTTTAAAACTTTGGAAAAACCTATCTTTGAAAACTTATTTATTTCTTTTGGCTTTGAAAACCTGTTCAACGTTAACTTTGCTTTAAAATCATTGGTAATTTATTACATAATTAATATAATTATTTTTAAAACAAATTTATATCATTAACTTTAACATTTTAAATATTAGAAAACATGTATAAACTTGTTAAATACTTTTCTTTGGAAAATAAGTTCACACTTATACTATATTTGAAAACTTTCTTTCGAAACTTCCATTTTATTTCTTTTAAAAGTTAGTTAATATTATTTTGAAACTAGATTTACTTTCGCTTTGAAATCATATTCATTTAAAATACACTTATAAAAACTTAGTAACATTTCCTTTGAAAACTAAACATTTTAAAACTTTAAAACTTTAAAATTGTTCATGTATTTACTTCCTTTTACCCTGGTAGCTTAAACACACTAAAACCCAAGCTCAAGCAAAACAAAACCCGAGCCATCCTACCAGAAAACCCCGAGCAAAACATGAAATCCCCGAGCTACTCACGAACCAACTTCCTTGAGTCTCTCATGAACACTACACGAGATCGTCCCCGAGAAAATAGCTTCTTCCCTAAACTCAAAACAAACCTAGACACCATTTGCTCGCGCGCACGTGCACACGCAACTACTGCCATTTTGATCACCTCCGACGATGCCTATAAGTCGCCAATTGCCAACGTCCCGACCACCCAGCTTCGTCAAACTCGCCATGTGACAAAATCGAACAATCTCGAGCAAAGCAGAAACCAAAGCATCGATGGAAAAATCCCAATCACCGACGAACCTGACCTTGAGAACCCATGCCAACCACATCCGAGCTTCTTCTCGAACCCAGCATCGTTTCCTCCCATCGCGATTGTCCCTAATGATCCATCGACACCGGAATCATCTCGACTACCCAACATAACCAAATAGCACTCCAAACCCTACCTCGCCGTCGCCTAGCCACCATGGCCAATTTTAAATTTGGCGATCAATTTTCCAGTGATCGTCAACACACTGGCCACCTCTAAACCAAACCCCGACGCACCACTTACCGCCGATCGACGACAATCAACATAAGCACCAAATCCGTTCAACATAGATTACCTCATCAATTACTTACCTAAAAATCATGATTTCATCACCTAAATTCATCATTTACTAACACAAACCTGATTATGGATTCCAATCATGAAATCAAGGTATTTGATTTTTCCTAAATTTCAAAAGTTTCACTGTAAATTACATTTTAGAGATAAATATTCAACCATTAAACTCGAATTCTTTTTTATAAATAATGTTACCTCATTTTAAATATTTACTCCTCATAAATCAAAGTCTAGAATGGCTTCTAATGGAAGATATGAATTTTTATTTGAAGTTTTTGAGTATGTGGTTCTAACAGGGACAAGATATATATACATACACAGCCATATACATCCATGTATACAGGGCAGTATCAATCATATTTCAGAAAAGAATCATTCATGCAAACATATTACATCATATCTATATAAATTTATCACATGCAATAGATTCAAACTGTTTTTAAAGTAAAAGTTTACTCACCAGTTATAAAGAACAGAGAACTGCTTTAAATTTGTAACCTTATAATTTTTTATTATTGAGATAAAATGTTTGCTGTTTGGTTGCATTTGAGTTGAATCTTACATCTTGATCTTTGAATTGAATTCATGCTGAGTTGAATTTGAAGCTTCTCAGGTTGAAGTTGTCATTGAATTTGATTTATTTTCCTTTGATTTCTAGTTTTCAGTTTTAGTTTAAAGATGAAGAAAAGGAATTGAAGAAGAGAAGCGTTAGCCTAGTTTTCTCTAAAATACTTAGTTATATAATTTAATTTAGATGAAAACACACTTTGCCACTTGCTAGTTTATGTGTTACTTGGCTAATAAATGTTGTTTACATGTATTCAAAGCTTTACAAATGTATTCTTGCATGATTTATTTTCTTACAAATGTTAAAGGCAATGTATTTTATGTTTAACTCCTTATTTATAAATTACTTATATTTGTATATTTATGAAATGTGATTTTGTTAATTTATGTTTTATATTTATTTATATATTTACAAACTATCTAATTTAAATTTTAAACTTAAGTAAAAATATATTTTAAACAAATAAACATTTACCTTAAGTGTTTTGAAAATATATGGTTAACTTTTAAATAGTTTTGAAAAGTATTGTATTAAATTCAATCATATTTTCCAAATTACAAACTAAATATTAAAATTTGAAAACATGTTTTTATTTGTTATATTCAAACCAAAGCATTCCTATTTATGATATATATAAATATATATACATTATAAATAGAAAACATTTTAATATTAGCCTTGAAAATTATTATATTGAATTTTAAAACATAACTTCAAATCATAATATATACATACATATATATTACAATGTGAAAACATTTCTTTTATTAATTCAAAATCAAGACTTCCTATTTACAATATATATACACCGATATATATATATATATATATATATTATAAATAAATAACACTTTTATTAGCTTTGAAGAAGATTAATTTTACCAATTAAATATTCAAAAAGAAGATTAATTTTACCAATTAAATATTCAAAAAGAAGATTATTAAACCAAATTAAATATTTATTAACAAAGGTTATTAAATAAATATTGCCCGAAATTCCGGTACATCACAGTTTCGTGCATAATGTTTTTAAGTATTAACGAAGGTATTTAACTAAAATATAAAAGAAATGTGGCTTATAAAAATGAATTTAGAAGCATTTGTATTGTTGTTGGTTTTTATTGAAATTGATTTCTATTTAAAAAAAGTATAAAATTTGAGATTGTGGAGAATTAAGCTACTAATAGAATCTTTAGTTTTAATAGAATTTTCGAAGGCACAACTCTTAGACAATTTACTTTATTATGTGTAAGATTGAATTTATACAATATTGATAATGAAAATGATATTATTAATTAGGATTGGGTAAAAGAAGGAAATTCACTTCTAATTCATTATATAAATTTCTCAATTTTTCGGGCGTTACTAATAACACTTTTAATCTTATTTGGAAAGCAAATGCACCACCAAAAGCTAAGATTCATGTGTGGTTAGTCATGCATGGGAAGCTAAATACCATTGAACTTTTAAAAAGAAATAATTTTCCAATTGATAATAAATGTACTTTTTGTAACTTGTATTTACAAAATGTTAATCATATATATTACGATTGTAAGGATACTTGTTACATTCTTAATATTACTCTCAAAATCTTTAACTTTATTTTTACAACTAAAGTTACTGATTGTGATTTTTGCTGGAATAACTTAAGACTTAAGTTTGAAAGGGGATACAAATTTTTTATAGACACTTTATTTATTATAATTTGCTGGTATATTTGTTTGTGAGAAACCAAAGATTATGTAATAATAATAATCATATTAATATATTAGTAATGACAGCCGCATTATTTTGTTTCAATTGGATCTCAAATCAAAAATATATATTGGCAAATAATAATCATTTTAAAGAAAATCTTAATAAGGTTAGAAAAAGCATTGATTTATTTAAACAAAAACAATATTTTAAATATTAATAACTATTGCATTAGCACTTATTCGAATTCGAATGAAGGTTTTACGGATTATCCTAATGTTCTTTTGATTACAGGAGCATAGTGTTAATATTATTTTATGATTTTTACTTTAAGTATATAAGTATATAAATGCATATTTTTTTAATATATATGCCTTTTGATTTCATGATCACTGTCTCATAACATAAATGAAAATTAAGATGTTACTTAATGAGATTGACCCTATTATTAGCTTAGCATTTATTATAGTTTCATTGTTGTCTTATAGTATTAGCTCTAGTTTTATTGCCTTTATTTCATTAATGCATATATATGTATTGTTCTTACATTTTTTGTATAGTTCTCTCCACAGGTATAGGTTTAGGCTGAAGATGTTGCAGGATTGTTATTTGCAGGATTTCAGGGTTGTTGTTTACAGGGTTGCAGGATTGTTGTTTGCAGGATTGATGTTAAGAAAGATTTTATATTTTCGTTCTGGATCGTTCACGCTAGCTGTGAGGCATTCATTCACTAGTGAAGCTGCTTGTTGATCTCATCTGTGCATTTGGATGCACCATGTGGGTACTTCTAACACTTCACTATCGGGTGTTGGCCTTGTCGAAGTTTGATACGGAAGTGTAATGGGCAGTGGCATTGGCGGAGCTCATTCAAGAGGTTACCTGTAGTTGGTTATTTGTTATCTTAGACATTTTCCGCCATTATATGTTATGATTTGTCACCTGCCAAGCATGTTTCAGCTCCTTTATCATCGTTGATACACACACACATGTGTGCTCTCCTCTATTTTAGAGGATCATACATTTCTCTCCAAAAAATTAAGCTGTAAGCAAGAAATGTTATAAAAGTTTAGAAACATGGATTTTTAAAGCAAATGATATGAGTTTAGTATTATGACATACAAAGAACTTTTCTAAGTATATGGCAGTTGTCTTGTTTACAATATATCTGTACTAAAACTTTCTATCAAAGAGTTGTAAATTTTGGAATTATGGAAGATTAAATTTTTTCAAGCAAAGAAATATATTTTTGGAAAGTAGAACTTTTAAAGTAAATGGTTGTTTAGAAAAAAAATTATGAACTAAATTGAAAATCTTTTGTAAATAAAAAATTTGAAGTCTTTTCATTATGAAGTTAAAACCACGCAATGTTTTATGGTTTATGAGTCTGGAAAATTTTATAGAATAAGATACACAAATTTTATTTCAAGTGCTTATAAAATTTTGAGATTTATTTTTAGAAAGTGGGGTTTGAGGGAAGAGGACCTATTTTGTAATGCAAAGAGTTCTCTAAAATTTGAAATTTTGAGGTTTATAATATTAAGGGTCCTCCACATTATATATTTATACAAATATATTTTAGGGAAAGTTTTGCAAATTAGAAAGAGCTTTGAAGAAAGTAGATTTGTGAATTATTTTAAATCGTTATCTTTGTAAGTAATATAGTAGTAAAATGTTTTAATGCTTTTAAATTATTAAAAGATTTCGTGTTTATAAAGATTTATTGTTGAAGTAATGAAATGGATTTATAAAAGGATATGTTTGTTTCGTATTAGAATGTTATGAATTTTCGGGATATATTGGTACTATAGAGTTTATTGCGAAATATTCCAAGATTTCAAACATCTAAAAAAATATGTATGGTTGTGAAGCATTGGGTATTATCCCAGGAGATTCATCCAAATCATAGCACATGACACAGAAGTTGGCATGGGATGATAATCCATTATTTTGAGAAGCCATCGAGGAATTTATAATTGATATTTTATTACATGAGTTTTGTATGATGACCATACGATTGCTTCAATTGTAAATTTGTGTAGTAAAGCTAATATTTTAGATTTTAATGGATTTACCTTATAGAAAATTGCGGGGATGTAATTTTCTTAATTGTAGGAACTATAACAACCCAATGTTAAGAAACAATTAATCAAAATTAAAAATAGTGATTTATTCAATTAAAATAGGTTTTAAAGATTTAATGTAAATGATTTTAGAGTTTGTTAATAAACCATTTTGAGATAAATAATTTAAGTTGTGAATTATTTATAAATGATGAATTTAATTATTTTGAGAAATATTGATATTTTAAAATTTTGAATTACATTAAATGTATTAAAAGTGACTAAATGATTTTATAAAGTTTAATATTTGAAATAAAGAAAATTTGAAGCTTTTTTTCATAAAGAAAATGGGAATTTTATTTTCTTATAATGAAAATTTTTAGAATTTATTTTATAATGAGTTTAAAAATATAGTTAAGAAATGATTTAATGTAAATTAAGTTAAAATATGGAAATATATATCTTTTTATAAAAATTACATAATTAATGAGAAATGAAGATTTGAGTTAATAATAATTTTAAGTGGAGATTCAGTTTTATTTTGGGCTAATAAATGAAATTAATTAAATTGGGTTTAAATTAGTAAATATGATAAAATTAATTAATTTAAAAGAGTTTATGGAAAATCAATTCTATAGAATTTATTAAGTTGTGTAACCACATGCTAAATGAATATATGATTTCTATTTTGAGTTTGGTATTATATTGATTATTTTGTGTTATGGAAAATAGTAGAAGTATAAATAAGAGAAGAAATATGGAAATGGGTTGAAATTTATGTAACGTCCAAAATCAAAACTTTAGTTTCATTAAACAAAACCTAGACACTTCTTTGGTCTTGAAAGCTCTTCCTCGTACACAAAATAATATGTGTTTTGTCCCTTTTCATCCTTTCTTTCTTGCTTTAGGAAATCAAAATGGAGAAAAGCTATGAAACCCTCTCCTCTTCTAAAACTAAAAACAAATAAAAATAAAAATCAATAAATTATCAAATTTATATATGTCTCTTTAAACACCAAACAACCCCATTAACCATGAAATAAGTTATTTTTGGATTATATTTGAGTGCTCGAAAAATGAACAAAGAAGAGGAAAATAAAGATACGGAAGCTAAGAAAGGAAAACAAAAGTAATATACACCGCTGCTTCTTCTTCTAGGTGAGTATCTTTACTCATGAATCTATGCCTGAGTCTTGTAATTCAATTCATTTGTTGGCTATTGGATTGGTGTGTAGCTAGATATTGTGCTGGTAGGGCCGTCAATCGATCGCCAGTGTTCGACTACTAATGCCACCGTTGGTCGTACCCCAAATATATTACATGTTTTCTTATTTAGCTATGTGTGTTTGCCCCCCTATGCCACCTAGGCCAGTAGTCTATTACCATTTGGAGCATATGTAGGGTTGTGACCGAGTCCTTACATTGACGAGCACACTGACTGATATGAGTTACGGTGGCCATCGAGGTAAGTGCGATTGTAGGAGCCATGTCAGACAGACATATGTGAATCTCCTAGAGCAAGTGTGTGTTGTCGATCCCCTACATGGTTCTACTGTGAGAGATATATAGACATATTATTTGTACTACTATTTGAGATGATGAGTTGCGGCTATACCTGGGACTGTGCCCAATGTATGGTCGATCCTCGCATCCTTCTTGGGCATGTGTCACCCAAAATATTTTTCATTGGCATGTGTTGCCAACAACTATTCATTTTCATGTGTTTCCAACTATCTTTCTTAGGCGTGTGAAATCGATTATACTTTATAGACATGTGTCGTCCCCTATTCTTTACGGGCATGCGTCGCTAATTGTATGTTTGGATTTATGTTTACTGTTTATTCCATTTTATGAGTATCATTGACCCAGGATAGTCAATCTCATTATTATCTGAGAGTTATACTTGGGCATTGATGTGTGCTATCCTAGTTATAATTGATGATTATTCTTATATCCATGATACTTGTATATTTGGATGTTTTACCCATACAATATTTTACATGACATATATTTTGAATATGCTTTCTTGGATGATGATATGTATATGGATATATAGGTTGTCATATCATGCTAGTTGTTACTGTATTATGACATCTACATTTTAGACATAGTCATACCCTCGTGTTATTTAAATAATACTTGGGTCAATCCAAGACATTAAGATTTAGGGACAAGATGACCAGTTTGTGGATATTGGGAATAGTTGAAAGCTAGGATATTGTTATATACTATCACTATATACTTTTGAGGTGTATTTTGGATTCAGGTACTGGATGTTTTTGGGATAGCTTTCACTATATACTATCGAGATGTATTTTAGATTCAGATACTGGATGTTTTTGGGATAGTGTATATTTTATGTATAAATTGGATCTATGTGCATTTTTCCATTATAAATTATACTGCATTTACTGACTTTGTGTTCGTTTAGTTATTATTTATATTTTGTGTATTGTTCTATCTTGGAGGCATATGTGCTTATTGCTTTGTACTGAGACCATGTACATCTATGGTGAGTATTACATGATATGAGAGATATACCGGTGTTGGTCCGAGAGAATATTCATGTGCGTACCTCATATCGTCTCATTTTTCATATTATATGACGATACTACTTAGTAATTCTCTTTGGTAGTATGCGTATAGAGGTTGAGTGTTATAGCACTTTAAAAAAACTCAGTTTGAAGCTAAATCTGACCAGAAGTTGACTCAAAGTGGAACGATGCAAAATGATAACTCAAGGCATGCTTAAGGAATTCACAAAAAAACTTCAGGTCGACCCTTGGTTTTTCAAAGAACAAGTTCGGTCTCAAGTTTTGCTAAAAAAATACTTAGTCGATAATCCATAACCAATCCAAAAAATGGAAAATCGAACATCGAACCATGGTCGAGCATGAATGAAGATTGATGGCCAACATGGACAAATCTTATGGCAATGCTGCAACCTACCTAAGTCAAATTATGGAGAGTCGAGTTAAGATCTTCTGGATCTGAGAAGGGTTTGAATCTCAAATCAATTTAAGGGACTGATTTGTGTAGATTGAATTAGAACATACCTTATTGATAACATTGGTGCCCATTCGACCCGATCACCTTTTTGTCCTTAACTCCTTCATATGAACTCCAAACAATATAAACAAATTACTACATAATCCAAAAAAAATAAGAAGGTCATAATGTAATTGTTTCGTCATCAAATTCCAAAGTCTCACAAATGACAATTTTGCCCCTTCTTGTATTTAATTTATTCAATAATTGCACTAATTTTCATATATTCGTATTGTTGACACCTAAATTAAAATTTTACTTAAAATTTTGGAGTATTAAATTCTTCCCTCTTTAAAAAAATTTATACCCGAAATTTCTAAGGAATGAAGAATAATAGAACGCTCATCCGTCAACATATATCAGCCAAGTTATAACATCCAAAATAAAGCAATCAAATAAATATATTACGATATGAGCGTATACAGATAGGCATGCCATGAACTTGCATCTCTAAACCTATAATTCATAACCACAACCAATGCATTCTATATGAATGCGAAATAAATGGCATATAAGGCATGATGCATAATATCCTAGTATATAAATAGATGTGTGTGTGTGTGTGTGTGTGTATTTCTATACGAATGCGAATCAATTATATACATAAATTCAACCATAAATCATTCAAAGCTTCCAAACCCTAGTCCTAGAAAAATCTAATCTAGGGAAATCAAATAAATATCGAGAAACAAACTGGAAAATAAATAAGGATGTGTGGCCCTCATCTTCTCTTCAGGCTCTCATATGTTCTATGTCGGGTCGTTTTCGCACTACATTCTAACCAATTTTACCATCTTATTTCTAAGTCATTTCACCCCTACATTCCACAATACGAGTTGGACCATGAGATGAACTCGGCTCTGACTACAACTTCACTTCCAATTTGCTAGGTGCTACTATAGTTGTCAAGCTATGTACACATTTTCGCAAATGTCACACGTGAAATACATTATGGACACCTACCATTTCTCTGGTAGCTCAACTCTATATGCCAATCTTCTTGTCCTCTTTGAAATTGGGAACAGCTCAACAAATTTGGGTGCTAGTTTCCCATTTTCCAAACATTATTACTCTCTTCGATAGAGAAACTTCGACAAAAATTAAATTCCCCACATCAAACTCCACATCCTTCCTTCTTTTATTCGCATATGATTTTTGTTGATCTTGCACAGTCTTCAATCTTTTCCTTATGAGTTCCACTTTCTCTGATGTATCCTTAACCATTTCTGGTCCTAAAATAATCTTTGTCGTATACTCCCACCGTAAGAAAGTGACTTACATGGCCTTTCATATAAATCTTCAAATGGTGCCATGTCTATACTAGCTTAATAGCTATTATTATACGCAAACTCCACCAAAGGTAAATGGTCTTCCAATGATCCTCTAAAATCCAATACACGAGCCCTTAATAGAACCTCCAACACTTTTTTTACTCTTTTCGTATGTCTGCTGGTCTGTAGGTGGTATGTAGTAAATAGAATCAACTTTGTCTCTAAATCCTTCTGTAGACTCCTCAAAAATTTACACGTAAAAAGTGGTCTTGGTCGCTCACAATACTAGTTGGAATTTCATGTAGTTTAACCACTTCTTTTATATGTTGTGTCGCTAAAGTCATTGTTGTTCTTGTGCTCTTTATGGGAATAAAATGTTTACTCTTTATAACATAATCTACAATCATCCATATACTTTCGTTCCCTTTCCTATCCAAGAGTAATGTGTGACGACCCTGATTTTCGCATTCGAAAATCGACATCCATACTTCACTCGTATTTGAATGCCGCATATTCAACCGTTAAAGTTCGATTCGCCGGAGCTTATAACACATTAAGCACAACAACACAGCGGAAGAAAATGGATAATATCATTTATACAAAATTGATACATCATCTGATACAACTGAATATCAATACAAATCAGAGCTAGAATATAACAGCGGAAAGATAACACCAGCAGCGGAACAACATCACCAATATGGTCTTCCAAAGAATAGAAAGAAAGATAGAATCTAGAACTGCAACACCATAGCCAAAGCTCCAAACCAAAGATAGCTTGAACCAAAATCTCGAATCACCATCATCGATGCATTAAGCAAGGTCAGTCCAAATGAAAAAATGCTATCGCCAAGATCCAAAGGCTGAAAGCTATCGACTCTATAGCTATAAGATGACTATCTGAAAATCTAACTTTAGGCTGCCCATGTGGAAAATTGTGGCCACAAGAGTTTAGATAGGGAACAATAAACTCCAAGTCAGTCATGGAACTGGTGTGAGAAAACGAAAATAGTTTATCTTTTACAAAGTAAAACAAAAGAGTTTAAAAGAAATCCGCAATGCTTTTTGGAAAATGAAACTACCATAAGGCCTCCCGGCACACACACAATGCAATCACACACTTGGAGGAGATTTCTCCTTATGATAGTCAAACATGCTTACTACGCAAAATCCTTTTGATATTATTATTATTGCATAGTGGAAAACATTTGCAAGTATAATATAAATCTTAGCCAGCATACGTACCATTATAGTATGCCTACTATAGCTACCATATTAGATGGCAAGTTCTACAACTAAAACCGTACAAGGTGCATATTGGAGATTGGATTTCCAACAATGGTCAGGCAAAGGAACTTCCTAGGCCACATGGGTACGCCTCTGGAGGGACGCCTCGAGAACCTCACCGGATCTCTGCCAACACAAGGCCAGGTTACCTCTGTGACTAGGTAACACCTACAAGTAAGCCATCCTCGGTCGTTACCGACCTTTATCCTGGGATTCACCAAAAAATAGCACCAACCACACAGTTAAATATCTAGGCTCCATACCATGATACCACTTTTATCCAGAAGGAAAAGGACATACCCTAGGGGAGCGATCCCTAAAAACCTTGCCGCAACATTGCTGTTTCAACTGGTTGTGAGGCTCGACGAAGTCTTGACCACAAAGCTACGCTTTTCACAAAAACCATGCTTCAATCAACAAATGGTCAGCAACACTTCATATGCCACATTACCAAATCGGGAATGTATCACTAGTAACCATCAACTACATAACCTCTGAGATCGTACGTCTTAGAGAAGGGTGTTAAGCTAAGAAAATAATTTTTCCGCCACCAAACAGAAATGTATTTGATAGAAACCAGCTTTACATCTCAAAGTGTAACGTCAGACACACATCCATACAAGTTTGTTTTGGGTTCGAACTGAACCGAAGGCACTTCAAAGAAGCCCTTCCAAACCCGGATAATCCCTAATCACGTCCAAACTCCCCATCACAAAGTGTGATCGAATCTCTATACCGGGGACCAGTCGGTGCAGAGACATTTGATGGGTTATCCTTTAGCTTTCGAAAATATCCAATCTTCACCATCGGTCTTCAAATGCTATCTATTACGTCGTATCATTATTTGGAATGGGTTATATGACACAAGGTCCTCTCCCAGCTAAACCGAATAATGAGCATAATATTTAAAAACATATGGATACTGGGATCTTAGTTAAGTCACAACTTATTACCCAAACCTTTCTTCAAATGCTTTAAACTAATTACCATTTTCAAATCTTTAAACAAAAAGATTCACTTCACAAAGTTCGCTAATCTTTCACAAAGATTCATTCAAGGCTTTCAAAACATTTTCCTTTTCAAATTGGATTAACTCCTCCAATCATTAAATCAAAGACTCAATTCATAGCTTTCAAAACCATTTCCAAAGATTCATTTATAACTTTCAAAACGATTTCCATTTCAAATCTTTTATATAAAAGATACATTGTTTAAAATCCTCTTCAATTTTAAAACAAGGTTCAACCATCTTTCACAGAGATTCATTCATAGCTTTCAAAATAATTTCAATTCCATTTCAAACTTGAAATCTTTCAACACAAATTGGAAATCCTTTCATTATATGGAAGCTATTATTATATGAAACAAATAGTTTTTTGTTTTGGAAAATCTGATCATATACACAAGTTATAGCCTTTAAAGGTATAAACTTGGGTTAAATTTACATTCTCAAAATAATACTTTAAAAATGGTTTTAAAACCCACATAAATACACTATATAACTTGTATAGCCTTTTTAAACCAAAATTTCCAAAACATAAAATTCAATTCCAAATCCTGAATTCAAATTCAAATCAAACTATTTAAATTTCAAAACTTTATCAAGTTATTCAAAATAACTTTTATCTTTAAAACTCCTTTTCAAAAACTTTTCATATTTAACCCAATTCCATTTCCAAAACCATTTGGATTTAAAATTCAACTTTAAAACCATTTCAAAAATCTATGACTTAACCAATTTCCTCGTGCAATCCATATTTGTGTGTGTATGGTGCAGTCTAGGGGTTTCACACAATAGTGCAACATCATCAATTATCACAGATTCAATCATATCAATATCAATAAGTGGTATGATCTATAATGCTAATCTTCTATTCACAGATTCACAGATAAATAATAAAATTTATTATAGAGAAATAAATTGCATTCATCATAGATAAATAAATTATATTCATCACAGCTCAATTCAAAGAGAGCATCACACATCAGGGATATCAATAATTCAATATTCAATAGAATCCAAACATCCATAAGTAAGATTAATTAATCATTTGATTAATTTAAACCAGATTTGATTACTTGTGGATAAATCACTAATCCTGGTTAATTAACATTAATTAATTACAAATCATTTTGATTAATTATTCTTTAATCATTTATTAATTAACCATTAATAATAAATTAATTAACCTTTAATTATTATTTAATCAACCTTTAATCATTAAATGATTATCCTTTAATTAACTTATTATTCTTTAATTAATTATCCTTAATTAATTTCAATAAGTAATTATCCTTAAGTAATTAATTATCCTTAATTACTTTCATTAATTAATTATACCTTAATTAATTATCCTTAATTTTTAATTAATTAACCTTAATCATGAGTTAATTAACCTTAATCAATCTTCAATTAAACACATAAATTAATTCTTAATTAATTAGTTAATCAGCTTTTAATTTACTAATTAATTAAATCTCTTATTACCCAAGGCCTTAATTTACTTAAGAAAACTACTTATCTTAATCACATACTTAATCACATCATCAAATCCTATTTGAAAACACTTAAGAATATTTTGAATAATCATAATAATATAATTATTCAAAACTCAAGACAATTTTAAACATAATTTTTAGTTTTTAAAATCAAATCTCTGGAATCTTGTTTAAATTACTTTGGAAAACTTAGATCATATTCTTTTGAAAATTTATTAAATTTAAAGCTTATTTGTCCTTCAACTTCAAATTTAAACCAAAAAAACTTGTTTATAAATTTTAAATTTGAAGAATTGGTTCATATTTCTTTGAAACTTTACTTATTTCAAAATATTTCCAAAATTTGATCATCAGGTATTACTTTAAAACTTGGCTGGAAAAAAATCATTTTGAAACTTATTTTTTTTCAAATCCTAAATCCGGCAATTCAACTTAAATAAAAACCAAGGCCAAATCTCATTCTTCCTGAGCTTATCCCGGAGAAACTCGCGACCTTACTTCTCTTTGAGCCATCACCATAAATTCTCGAGCACAACTTCGAGTTTCCATTCATCTTCCCAAATTTTACATCACCCAGATATATAGATGATACACATGCACGTGTATGGTCGAGTTAACCACTTTCGACCATCACCACAACCTTCAGCAAGACACCGATGCTCTACTCAGACCAAAAGACCACCTAGTATCCATCAATTCATCGTAGTTCAAAATCGAGCATTACGACATTACTGGAACTCGAAGTTCGATCAACCAAAATGCCTCGCATGATCACCTCAGGCCACCTGATCCTTCGCCATCATGCTCACCCCTTTGTCATTGATTCATGCTTTAATTTTCCCAGACCCGATGCAGTCCGATTCCATATTCGCGACGCAGTTGCCCCGAGATGAAGGTCAATAAAAATCTGGGTTTGAAACCTAGAACACTATCGTGACGTTGCCATGGTGTAATATAAATTCGCCCATCATTTTTCTGACAACCATCGTCACATCAACCACCTCCCATTTCAATTCCGAGACCCTCCACTGCTCTACGCACCATAATATCCCAAAAACCCAATCTCGGTTCATCTCATAATTTCTCCCTGAATATAAACTTGAAAATTGTGAATTGATTATCAAAATCATCAATTTTTGAATACAAACTAGAATAAATAAGTGAAACTTTCAATTATGGTTGTCGAATTTTCTAATATGTTTATTCTTACTGAATAATTTAACATTATCAGAGGAATAATTAGTAATTTTATTTGAAATTATTTTTAAAAATTGCATTACATTTATACAAACATATTCCCTTAAGACATCATAACTTATGATGTTTAAAATAAAGAGATATTGAATTTTCTTTAAGGAAGATTAGCCTGTAAACTACACAAAGGCATGTTACCTGGAACAGAAACATGCACAGGCTTACCTCCATATATATATATAGACATATATGTCTTTTTACAGCCATATAAGCAATCATTATAACATAATAATCCAAACATCACAATTCTAATAACAGATTCAAGGGTTTGCTCACCTCAAAATGAAGAACAGAGAACTTAATTTTTGAAATCTGGAAATAGATATTGATCTGTAGTTGATATTGAGTTGATTTGGAAATATTGATTGTTGATCTTTGTTTGAAACTGATTTGAACTTGCATGCTTTTGATTTTCCTTTTCTTTGGTTTTGATTCTGGAGCTTTTTATTCTCTTGTTTTGCTTCCTTTTTAGTTTTCTAGGTTTTTGATTTATCTTTTTTTTGATTTATACTGATCTCTGGTTTGAACTTGCATTTGATTTTCCAGGTTTAAGACGTTTTCATCCTTTCTTCTTGAAAACATATTTTGATTTTTAGATGATTCCCAGGTTTCTCAGTTTTTTCTGTTTTGATTTCGTTGTTCTGATTGATTTTTGAATTTGTTTTCAGTTTGAGTTTTTTTAACTGAGAATAACTTGGTTTACAAATTTTCTTTCTTACATATGTGTTTATGAAATTAAATTTCCAAAAGAAAATTTGATTCTTTTGCCACTTGTTAACACTAACTAACACTTGTAATATTAATGCATCCCCATATTTTAAAAATGTCACAAACAAAGATTTTTTTTTAAACACTTAGTTCATTTTTATTTATAAATTTACGTTTAACCCTTTATTTTATTTTATTTATAGATTTTGTTTTAAATCCTTTATTAATTTGTGAATTAATTTATCTCATGTGTAGTTTAATTCTTATACTTATATTTCAAAAGATATATTCATATCAAAGCTTAAATGTTTATTTACATATGTACTAACTATAAAAGAAAAGTATTCTAAATCTTTAATAAATTCTCATTATATATATGTTTACAAACCAATTCTAAACATATATATGTTTCCTTATTAATTTCCAAATATATATAAAAGAAAAGTAATTTAAATTTTTTATCAAATCTTATTTAATCTCAAAAGATTTGTGTGTGTGTATATATATGTATGTATGTATGTATATTAAAACCTTTAATCATTCTTGTTTTAAAAATATAAATTTTAAATCCAATTAATTTTATAAAATATTTACATTTTGAATTTCCAAATCAAGATTTTATTTACAATTTATTTTTCAATCTATATATATACACAAAAATATATTTATTCAAAATTTTCAAATTAATCCACAATAAGTTTTGTTGGGTGAGTTTCGACCGGCCCCTTCCCTACCTCTGAACCAACTCTCACCGGACCTGCTCCACGCCTTCACCGCCGAACCACCCTTCTTCGAATTCCTACCGAACCAGTCGCCTGCCGAACCAAAGAGAACCATTCCTGCCGAACCAACCTCCTGCCGAACCAGCTCTCCACACAAGCCATGCCGAACCAATCCAAAACCACCTACCACCGAACCAACCATACCGGACCAAGGTCTCATCTCCCACCACCTACCACCGAACCAACCATACCGGACCAACCCTCTATACACCACCGAATCAAACTCCACCAAGCTACGACCGAACCAAGCTTCGCCGGACCAAGCTCCGCGCGAACCAGATGTGCCAAGCCAGATTGCTTAAGCCCCACCAGCAGCTATATACATCCGAGACTCCTGCCCCCAGCCTCACTCTATAAATAGAGGGGCAGGGGTAGAACAATGGCAGACAAGTTTGAGAGCTCAAGCACGGAAGGAACTTTTAAACAACTTTCATATACTTGTATACAACGCTTTGTACTTGTAATCTAAAAGAAAAAGGAGAATAACATATAAAGTGGACGTAGGCACGTTCTGGCCGAACCACTATAAATCTGTGTGTCTTTTACAATTTAGTCCATGTTTTTCATATATTTGCATAAATTACCCCAAATCACTAGAAACAACATAAAATCGACCAATTCATACGACTTGGAGGTGTTTGCCCATTTTTTGTGCAAACATTTTTGGTGCTTTCACTGAGAACCGAGCTAGAAGCTACAGCTTCTCCTACTCAACCTTCTTCCTCACAGCATCGTTCCTTGCTCCGACAACATGACTTCCAGGCAGAGGAGAGATGTTAACAAAGGAAAGAACGTCGCAACTAGCAGTATCCCAGATCCAGTGGCCTCAAATCAAGAGAATCATCCCGTTTTAACAGCAATCCCAGATGAAAATCAGGCAAATCCAACAGCCCCCGCCACGGAACAACCAATTACTAGGGCAGATCTAGACAGGGTTGTGGCCGAAGTAACTAACCGTTTCGCATCTCAACAAGAAGCCTTGGTGGACCAACTCATGTCACGCCTAAGGGATGTTGAAGAATCCAACCGCAACACCGAATCGTGGGTCGAGTCCCAATTTGGAGGATCTGGAAGACGACAAAGACCTTTCTTCTTCGAAGAGGTTAACAACAGAAACAGCCATGGTAGGAGCCGAGCCCGGTCTCAGCCCGAAGTCCGACCCGAGGAAACACTTGGAACCGAACCCAACGGGGGAGGTGCCAGGCAAGGGTCGGA
This sequence comes from Allium cepa, assembly GCA_030765085.1. Taxonomy (NCBI): domain Eukaryota; kingdom Viridiplantae; phylum Streptophyta; class Magnoliopsida; order Asparagales; family Amaryllidaceae; genus Allium; species Allium cepa. The sequence continues at coordinate 71,295,132 of CM060938.1, read as the reverse complement.
TGTAGCTGAGACTGTCATGCTACCTAACCATGAAAACACCAGTAGACGGGGCCGAGCTGGAGTCCAACTCGAAGTTGGACCCGAGGAAGCGCTGAGAACAGAACCCAGCAGGGGAAGATCAAGGCAAGGGCCAACTATAGCTGACCCCAGCATGCCCCCAGAAGAGAAGAGACAGCCTTTGGAGAATGTTAGGAGTGACAGACGATACCATCCCTACAAGTCATCTGGACGGAATCAATCCCGTAGGGAAAAACCAAGCTCATTTTTGTCCGCTCCAAGTTCTGATGAAAGGATGGCGGGTTTGTTCAGAGAGTACGTCCAACGGGAGCAAAGGGATCGGGGGATAGGTGCTAGGGTAACCAGCCCCTTCACCCGCAATATTGAAACTGCCATCACCCCCCGAGAATGGAAAATGCCAACGATGGAACCTTACAAGTGAACCTCTGACCCCATCGTACACTTACAGAGGTACACCCAGCATATGCTCATGAGCGGAGCAACAGAGGGGGTGTTGTGTAAATGCTTCCTACTATTCTTGGCAGATCTAGCTACCTCCTGGTTCTGCCACCTACCCCAAGGGTCCGTCAGCTCATGGGAAATGTTGAAAGAAAAGTTCATCAGTCAGTTCCGCATTCATGTGGAGCAACCCAAGGACGCTTATTCCTTATCCAATATCAAACAGAAACCCGGAGAGACATTGCAATAATATCTAACCCGATTCAACGCCGCGGCGGCCGCAGTCCAGGACGCCGACGAGAAACTCATCCTAATGGCCCTCTGCAGTGGTGTACATCCAGATACTAAATTTTCTAGAAGAATAACTAAGGAAAAACCAGCTACTTTACCTGATTTCTTCCATGAAGCTGGAAAGTATATGAGACTTGAGGACGCTGCCACTGAGAGGCAATCAGGGCAACAGGCTAAGACAGCTACAGACAGGGTCCCCGCTGCGGCAAAGGATGTTCGAAGAAATGACTCTAGAGACAATGCTGGGAGCAAAAAGGGAGAAAAGCGCTTATATCGACCAGGACCAAGATTTGACTCTTACACTCCTTTGAATGAAACGATCGAAAACATCTTCCTAGCCACTCAAGACGAAGTTAGATACAAGCGCCCTCCGCACAAGAAGGAGTCGGATAACGCACTTAAATCAGGAAAGTTCTGCCGTTTCCACGAATCCCACGGACATGACACCAATGAATGCCACCATCTCCAGGACTTGATTGAAGAACACATCAGAAGGAGGAGACTGGAGCGCTATGTAAAAGGCCAGAACAGGACTTCAACTCCTGCCAATGGGAACCCTGGACTACCCCCCCAGAAATAGGCGGGGGAAATCGCAACACCAGCGGCTCTAGTCAAGAGAAGATAGTGGTCCACACCATATCAGGAGGATCGCACGTCGCCGACAGAAGCTGGGCGGAGATGGAAAGATACGGTAAGTCACTGAGGAATACTGAAGGCTGCGTTAATTCTGTTATGGAAGAACGTCACCCGAAACGGAAGGAGAATGACGACATCACATTCAGTAGGCGTGATCTAGAGGGAAGATAGTACCCACTCATGGATCCTATAGTCATCTCTGCCTGGTTCGGACCAGCCAAAGTTTTTCGAATTTTAATAGACACTGGAAGCTTGGTGAATATCCTATTCAAGCATGCTTTCGACAAAATGAAGCTATCAATGAAGGATGTGTCTCCCTGCAACAAACCGCTACATGGTTTCACTGGAGATGCGAAGATTCCCCTTGGGCAAATGGACCTTTTTGTTGAAATAGGAAGTCATCCCCGCTTCGCGGTACGGAAACAAACATTTGTACTAATAGAGAACCACTCGGCCTACAACGCCTTTTTGGGAAGACCAGCCTTGTCTGACTTCCAAATTGTCCTAGCCCCATGGTGCCTGAAGATGAAATTTCCAACCGATTACGGAATAGGAGAAATAGAGGGAGATCAAGACGCTGCTCGAGACTGCTATGCAACTGAACTTCGCAATAACCGCAGAAAAGATAAAGGGAAAAATGCAGAGACTACTCTCTGCATGAAAAGCTTGGAAGCATAGCAACTAAAGAAAGCCCCTCCTCTTCGATATACCAGTGATTCTTTCAACGAATTAGACCCCAGGGACAAAGAGGAGGAGGCCACCGCCGAGCCTGCAGAAGCTATGGAATTCATATCTGTAGACCAACACGACCCAAGTAGACTTCTGAGAATCGGGTCTCAGTTAAAAAGAGAATTAAAGAATCAACTCATTGATTTTCTTCGCCATAACATGGATGTATTTGCATGGACGCACGCTGACATGACGGGAATCTCCCCAGACGTAGCATGCCACATGCTGAACATAGATCCCACCAAGGTGCCAGTAAAGCAGAAAAAGAGGAGCATGGGGGCAGAACGATCAGCAGCCCTCGAGGAAGAAGTAAAGAATTTACTTGCTAATGACTTCATATGTGAAGCCGTCTACCCGGAATGGATCGCCAACCCGGTACTGGTAAAGAAGGCTAATGGGAAGTGGCGAACATGCATCGATTTCTCCAACTTAAATGACGCTTGCCCAAAAGACTGCTTCCGGCTCCCCCGAATCGACCAACTCGTGGACAACACTGTCGGGCACGAACTCTTATCCTTTATGGACGCATACTCGGGATATAACCAGATCCCTATGCACGCCCCCGATCAAGACCACACTATTTTCATCACTGACCGGGGATTATACTGCTACAAAGTAATGCCTTTTGGACTTAAAAACGCCGGAGCTACTTATCAGCGCCTTGTCAACAAAATGTTTGCGGAACTAATAGGACAAACTATGGAAGTTTATGTGGATGACATGCTGGTAAAATCGAGGAAAGCCAACGATCATATAAACCACTTGGACGAGATGTTTCAGGTACTTCGCCGATATGGAATGAAATTGAACCCTCTAAAGTGCTTCTTCGGAGTATCATCGGGAAAGTTCTTGGGATTCATCGTTCATGCCAGGGGGATTGAAGCAAACCCCGAACAAGTTCGAGCTTTACAAGATATCAAGATACCATCCACTCGAAGAGAGATGCAAAGCCTAAACGGGAAAGTGGCCGCCCTAAGTAGGTTCATCTCTAAAGCAACCGACAAATGTGTCCCATTCTTCGAAGCTCTAAAGATAGACAAAGGAAAGTTCGAATGGACTGACGAATGCTCGACAGCCTTCCTTAACTTAATCGAACACCTCCAGAGACCACCAGTACTCTCAACTCCAAATGAAGGCGAGGAACTATACCTATACCTTGCTGTATCGTCCCACGCCTTGAGCGCCGCTTTGGTGAGAGAAGACAACCGCGCGCAGCGACCCGTATACTTTGTAAGAAAGAGATTCACAGGGGCAGAAGCCAGATACCCTAAACTTGAAAAGCTAGCATACTGTTTGCTTATCACGTCACGGAAACTGCGACACTATTTCCAGTCTCATTCCATCAGAGTTTTAACCGATCAACCGCTAAGGCAAGTGCTCCATCGCCCCGACACTTCTGGGCGATTACTTAAGTGGTGCATCGAACTAAGTCAATATGATATCACTTACCATCCTCGCACCGCTATCAAGGGGTAAGCCATAGCTGATTTCATTGCCGAATTCACTACTAACGAAGGTAAGGACCAATCTGAAGTAGCAGAAGATATCAAGTGGAATCTCTTCGTAGATGGAGCGTCAAACGAACAAGGCTCGAGGGCAGGTGTTGTGACAATCACCCCCAGGGGAAGGAAGCTGCACTACGCCCTAAGGTTGGAATTCGCTGCCACCAACAATGACGCAGAATACGAAGCGGTGATAGCTGGATTAGAACTGGCCTTGTAGATTGGAGTCGGCTCTTTATGTCTCCATAGTGATTCTCAACTCATTGTAAATCAAATACTTGGAGACTTCCAGACTCGAGGAGAACGACTTACAGCATACTTGAAAAAGACCAAGCTGCTGCTCAATCAATTGAATCACTGTCTAATCAAACACATTCCTCGAGAAGAGAACCAAGAGGTCGACGAACTAGTAAAGCAAGCTAGTATGAAGAACATCACTATTTTAGGAGCATTAACCATCTCAAAACAGCTGGCACCAAGTTTCGAGCAAGTGAATCTGATAGCTGCGATCGACGAAGAAACTTGGATGACTCCTATCCGAAAATATTTACAAGATGGCACACTCCCCGACAGGCGTAACGAAATCAAGACAATCTTAAGGAAAGCTTCCCGCTATACATTACAAGAAGGCATCCTCTATCGGCGCGGCTTCTCAAATCCCTTATTAAGGTGTATCGCTGGAAGGGAAGCCAGGGAAGTCTTATCCAACATCCATCAAGGAAGTTGCGGAGATCACACTGGAGGGCAGACTCTGGCAAAGAAGATACTCCGATATGGATATTACTGGCCCACTTTAAACAAAGATGCCTTGGACTTCGTCAAGAGATGCGACAGATGTCAGAAATTTGCCAAGATTCCTCGACTACCCACAAATGAGATTACTCAAATGACCAGCCCTTGGCCCTTTGCAGTATGGGGGATTGACTTAATTGGCGAACTGCCAACGGGCCGAGGCGGAGCCAAATATGCTATAGTGGCAGTTGACTATTTCACCAAATGGGTGGAGGCGGAACCTCTAAATAAAATATCCTTGGCAAAAGTTATCAACTTCTTGATCAAAAATATTCTGTGCAGGTACGGAGTCCCACTCAAGATAATATCAGACAACGGACTTCAATTTGACAGCGAAGAAATCGTTGATTGGTGCCTAGAGCACGGAATTCACAAAAGCTTCTCATCTGTAGCTTATCCTCAAGCAAACGGACAAGTCGAAGCTGTCAACAAGATTCTCAAAACCTTAATCAAGAAGAAACTTAAAAAGTCGAAAGGCGCTTGGGTGGACGAACTTCCTACGGCACTTTGGGCCTATCGCACATCTTACAGAACTTCAATAGGGCATACTCCCTTCTCTTTGGCATACGGATCGGAGGCCATGCTCCCAGTTGAAACTATAGTGCCCTCTCACCGTAGGATCCACTACAACCCGGAAGAGAATGAAGAACTCCTCCTCATGTCTTTGGATCTAATTGAGGAGAGAAGAAACGATGCAGCACTCAAAGCAGCAGCTCATAAGCAGAAAGTCGCAGCACAATACAACTCCAAAGTCAAGCATCGCAGCTTACAAGAAGGAGATCTTGTCCTCAAGCGGATTTTCCTACGCCCCGGAGCACTAGACCCGATCTGGGACGGATCCTACGTAATTCATAAAGATCTCCGCAACGGAGCCTATATTTTGTCAACAGTGGACGGAGAGGTATTCCAGAGGGCATGGAACATCCAACACCTCCGTCGATACTTTTATTAACTTGTACTGCCCATATGAAGTGAATTAACAAAGAGGATCAGTGGACGTAGGCATTTTCGTGCCGAACCACTTTAAAATTCTTGTCTCTTTTTAACTTGTTCCTTTATATCTTGGCTACTTGTTAACTGTATCCTTTTCTGTTGAACAAAATTCTGTGTAATGGCACCTCCATCCAAGCCACATCAGGGCACGGCCTCATCTGGACAAGGCCTAACATGTACTATGCGATTCTATGCACTCGCCAATGAGACACTTTTGCTCCAGCATCCCTCTGCTGCGGGTTAACTCATTGCTCGCGACTGCCCTTAAAGCCAACTGTAATGAGCCGATTATAAGCCATCACGAAGGCCGACTATAGCCGATGGCAGCTCATTACGGCGTTCGGCTCGCCGGCAACTGTGAACCTACTTTAAGCCCCAACATAAGGTGTGGCCAACCAGGGGTAGTTCATGGTTGACGGCACCCACGCTAGCCGGCCACAGTAAATCGAATAATACCCACGATTACGGGCCATAATGGCCCGGGTAGTTACTGTGCGCGATCTCGGCTCCGATGTGTCTTAAGTGCGGCTGTGGTAAAAAAGAAAACTCCCCGCGGAGGCGTAAGATGGGTGACAAATGTCTCCAAGACCCACAGCTAGGGAAAGTGACTACAAAACCCGTTTGCCACGAACTTAAGCACATCGACGGCCTTCCGTGATTGGAAGTTTTACTTTTCCTATATTTTTATTTCATTTAAATACTTTTCTCCTATCCTATATAACGATCCCCAAAGTACAGGACGCCAAATGGGAGGTATTCGATCATGAGAATCCAAGCCCACAAACTGGGTGACAAGGCACTCAGCCGCACCCGTGGTCAGTTACACAAGACGTTTAAAGCTACCCCCTGCAACTAAAACATGAAGGGCAGTACTCTCTTCTCTTGTACATAAGCATGTAGCTATAACTTATTCGTAACATTGCAAAACATGAAGTTATATTTCAAGCAAGAGCTTAGCATCAAACACAGCTAAATCACAGGCATATGCATAGTTATACTTCTTATGCAGCACATCAAAATAATAACAGCATTCAAAATATAACAGAATCAGCTTGTGTTATAAACTTGCATAAAGTCGTTCAATGACATAATTACAGCTTGAAAGTACATTAATGTTCTGAACTAGCATATACAGAAATGTCAAGCAGACCAAATAAAATAACTAGCTGCATTAGTGCTAACCATTACACCTCAGAACCAGCTCTCCGAATCTACTTGGTTGCTGGATCGGAACTCCCAGCATGTTGACCAGAGGTCCCACCTGTCCATTTCAGGAGAAGAATCCATCAGATAAACAGCGAACGATCAAGTTATGAAAAGCTAAAAAGGGAAAACTCACCAACACCTGCTTCTTGGTCCTCATCCCCCAACTGCACACCGGCTTCCTCCGCAGCGAGTAACCGCATCCCCTCCTTCACCTCTACTTTCTCCTCCTTTGAGAACTAGGCGGTAACCATATCCATCCTGAATGCCGCTCCACCTTCCTTATCCGCATCGGTCTTGGCCTCCTCCAAAGCCCGGAGATATATCCTAGCCATGATCCGGGGATAGTCATCCATCCAGGATAGATTACCCTGCTTCCAGGTACGGAAGTACATGTCCTGCAACATCTCATCCATCATCCCCTCATTCTCCTCAAACTTCCTCACCTGGGCCTCGGAGGACAGCAACTTAGCGATAGCAACATCACTCTCCGATCGATATCTCAAGCGGTCAGCCTGGAGAGACCTCCTCATTTCTTCCATCTCTTCCTTTAGCCTGGCCTGAACAAGCTCTGCAGCCTCAAGCCTCCCAGATAACTCCTCTACCTGCACGAGATCCGCCCTCCGGACCTCATCCACCGTAGCAATGGCTATGTCAATCCGCTCCTTGCAGGCGGCCTCCATCTTTCGTAGTTCTGCCCTACTAGCCTCTTCCATAGTCTCCTTCAGCCGCCTGGAGGCTTCCTCGTGCTGAGAAATCTGAATGGCTTGATCGGCAAGCTGTTTGGCCTGATCAGCCACCTTTAGCCGCAACCGAATATTAGCACTCCCAATCTCCTTTCCAGCCTTGACCAGATAGGCATGATGCCCCATCAACTTCCTGGTCTCCTCCGCAACCCGGTCAATGTTAGCCTTGGCTTCGTCCCCCATGGTAACTACCCGAGTAGTAAGCAAATCAAGGTCTAGGGATTTGGCCTCATCAAGCACTCGTACCATGGGGTTGCGGGGAAGAAGGTGCTCACCCGTGGCCTCATCAAATGAAATATCCTGGAAACTCGGATCCAGATCAGGGTGACCGGCAAATGGGTTGCGATCCAAACCAGGACGGTCTATCGGAGTGACGGTTGGATTTTCGGACGGATGGGGGGAAGGTATAAACTCAGGGTCCTCCTCAGTAATATCATGGATGGGATGGACTGGAGGCTGAGGGCCAGGTGAAGGTTCAAACGAAGATCGGCCCCTCTTCCTCTTTTGCATATCTTCCTCAATAACTCCAAGAAGGGGGCGATATCTAACTACATCCCCAGGACGGCCAGTAGGAGGCTTTGGTTTGGCAGAAGCTTTGAGTAGCTTATACTGTTCAAGGCGGTGCCGGATATCTGATGACTTGGCCGCCTTACCTGCTCCTGGAATAAAAACCAAGTGTTACGAACATACAATGATCCACAATTTAAGAAATATGTTAAGATAAAAAGAGTGAGAAGGCACATCTATTATACAAACCCTGCGGAGGAGTAGGATACTGCAATAAGTCCTGAATCTCATTCCAGGACGGAAGTGAACCATAAAATATTCCTAAGTCCCTATCATAAATGGAGTCTGTAGAAGTCAAAAGATCACCTTGAATCGCTGGAGTCGCCCTAGCTGAAGAACTCTTAGAGAATGGATTAGCGCCAGCCCCAGCCTTGTCAACCTCCTTTGCCTTCTCAACCAAAACCGATCCTTCCTCCGACTCCCCAAAAGCTTGATGGAAAGCATCGTCCGTCCACTCATGAATCTCTCCCGCTTGCCCGGAGGTTAAGGCACCAATGCCACTACCGCTCTGTCCATCTCCTCCTTCACCCTCACCTCTATCTTCCTCCATATCTTCCTCTCCTGGAGCAATTGGGCAAGTGCTAGGAGAGGGACCATCAGACTTCTTAAGTTTCTTACCTCCAACAACGGGAGGCTTTGTAAAAGGTTCCCACTTGCCACTCTTCACCGTGGCCCCTTCCTTGGCTTTGGCAGCCTTCTCCTCAGCCGTGTCTCTGTGCTTAACCACGGACTGGTGTGGCAGGATCAAGTTGTGCTACAGGAGAGTAGCATACCTGATCAGGAAAGAAGCCGACCTGTCCCGTCCCGAAATGGCCTTTATTTCTGCAGCCATCTGGACCAGGAAATCACTCTCTACGACTGCAAAGCCACCTGTCGCTAGCAAGAAATAAAAGCATATCAGAAGAAGCACTGCAGTCGGAACAAGGAAATTGTAAATAAAGTTCAACTTACGGCCAGAGGTGAAGAGGTGGAAGGAGACAGAATCGTCCTTGATAAAAAACCATTCTTTCTTAAACATGGTGAACTTTGAATATAAGTCCAAGACCGGTTTGAAGGGCACGGCCGCTTCTAAACTAACATACGGAGACCCCTTCTTGTAGCCTCTCAGATTATACAAGTATCGAATTTCCCGGTTAGAAGGAGGGCGCCCATACCTCCTCTGGAAGATAACGAATAAGCACACCAGAATAGCGTAGGAATTGGGCTGGAGCTGGAGAGGGGCCACCTTCAGATAGGTAATGAAGCTGACTATCCATGCATTGATCGGAGGAATGGCCCCACACATACAGTGGTATCTGCTATAAGCGGAATATCCTTCGGGAGGGTCATATGGCATAACTCCCTCTCCCGGCAACAGCATGCGAGCCCTGTCAATCCCGAAGGAACGAGAGATGACATCAAGCTGCTCCTCCCTGAGGGAGCTAGGAAAATAGTCGGGCGGAGAATTCAAGAGCTCCTGGGGGCCATACCCATCTACTAGCGATCTCAGAGCAGGCCCAGGACGTTCGGCCCGAACTGGGGGCACTGTGGAGGACTCTTCTCTGTCCTTGGACTTCCTTTTATCTGATCGGGTTTCCACTCTTTGAGACATTTATCTGCAACACAAGAAAGCATATCGTTAAAACACATAAAACTATGTAATCTAGAGTTTCGCTGGTAATTCAAGTACGAAAGTCCGTCCGGTAAGGAGTTCATTCAACACTCGGAATCCTCGAATTCATTCAGTAAGGCACAACCTAGAGCTCATTCGGCATTACAAATAAAGAGGTACATTCGACATCCCATCCCTCGATCTCATTCGGCAATCGTACACTTCAATTCATTCGGTAATTAGAGCCCTAAAGCATATCCGGTAGAACAAAATGAAACCTCATTCGGCAGGCCAAGGACGAAAGTCCATCCGGTACTTCGAGGCCACGGAGCGCATTCGGTAATTGAAAATAAAGTTCATTCGGCAAAGTAGATCCTCACCTGATTCGGCAAAGACTTCGATTCGGCAGAGATAACGCTTTGACTCGGAAAAAACAAGGGAATGGTTCGGCTGATGAGGAAAAAACGGAGGCGTTTGACCCCTATTTATAAGCAAATATCAGTAGCCGGACATGATTGGTTCGGCGCTAGAGACCGGATGAGAACACCCCAGCTTAAGGCAAAGCACGACACGTGCACGCACGTGCCCTACTTTGGGGGGCAAGTGTTGGGTGAGTTTCGACCGGCCCCTTCCCTACCTCCGAACCAACTCTCACCGGACCTGCTCCACGCCTTCACCGCCGAACCACCCTTCTTCGAATTCCTACCGAACCAGTCGCCTGCCGAACCAAAGAGAATCATTCCTGCCGAACCAACCTCCTGCCGAACCAGCTCTCCACACAAGCCATGCCGAACCAATCCAAAACCACCTACCACCGAACCAACCATACCGGACCAAGGTCTCATCTCCCACCACCTACCACCGAACCAACCATACCGGACCAACCCTCTATACACCACCGAATCAAACTCCACCAAGCTACGAACGAACCACATGTGCCAAGCCAGATTGCTTCAGCCCAGGCCCACCAGCAGCTATATACATCCGAGACTCCTGCCCCCAGCCTCACTCTATAAATAGAGGGGCAGGGGTAGAACAATGGCAGACAAGTTTGAGAGCTCAAGCACGGAAGGAACTTTTAAACAACTTTCATATACTTGTATACAACACTTTGTACTTGTAATCTGAAAGAAAAAGGAGAATAACATATAAATTGGACGTAGACACGTTCTGGCCAAACCACTATAAATCTGTGTGTCTTTTACAATTTAGTCCCTGTTTTTCATATATTTGCATAAATTACCCCAAATCACTAGAAACAACATAAAATCGACTAATTCATACGACTTGGAGGTGTTTGCCCATTTTTTGTGCAAACAAGTTTATAATAAATATATTATTCAAAATATTTATTTTTGAATTTCCAATTAGAAATTCTGTTTAAAATCATATTTATATACACTTGTTTTAATAAACAAACAAATATCTATTTAATTTGGAAAATACCAAATTAAATCATAATTTAATTCAAAAATTTAGACAAATCACCAAATTAAATTTGGCTAAAATCCAGGAATGTTAAATATTCGCCCTCTTAAGAAAATTTCGTTCCCAAAATTTATTAGACAGGGAGAAAACAAAGAACAGATGGAGAATAATTTACCAGATCAAAGTGAATATCCATTCTGCATTTGGCTCAACAAATCAGAATATTAATAAATACGAGCTCGAACTCGATCAATATCTCACAAAGTACACGGGTCATCTGATCTACGAAATATGCAGGGGCATTGGTTAGTTCGAAGAGATAACTAACCACTCGTAGAACATATCGAGACCTCAAAGAACAGACAAATAGATTCAATCTTCCACAATTCTCAAACACTAGGTATGAATTCCAAACTCATGTTGGAATACCCCAAATTTTACACCAGCTTGTCCATCTTCAGGCTTTATCCTTACAAGAAATTACAATAGAATTTCAAATTTAGTTTTAATCGAAATCGTTTTATCGATACAAATCTTCATATTTTGTTCATCAATTCATTTTAAATAGATTTTCAAATTCATTAAAGTTTAAACGGAAAGTTGATAGGTAACTGATGAAGAGAATACGAAATAGAAACTTATCGACAACGATTCGCAGTGCCACCATCGCACCAAAGCTTCTCCCTCAAGCTTCCATGAAACCATCAAAGAAATTGAAATCGGATCAAAGGAGATTGAGAAGAGTTGTTTCCTTGTTGTTGCAGGATATCGTCCATTTATAGTGGTACTTCCCTGTCTCGTCCTCTTCTTGCACTCACTATCAGTGGATGGTAAGAGAAATTACTGAGGCACATGGACGAATATCTTAGGGATACTCATTGTATGGTATACTTCACCATATCTCTAATGAGTCACCTAATGTGTTAAACTCTAATAGCTAAAGTTCAACCTTTAGCTCTGATACCAAATGTGACGACCCGGATTTTCACGTTCTAAAATCAACATCCATACTTCACTCGTATTCGAATGTCGTAGATTCAACCATTAAAATCCGATTCGTCGGAGCTTATAACACATTAAGTACAACAACACAGTGGAAGAAAATGAATAATATCATTTATACACAATTGATACATCATCAGATACAATTGAATATCAATACAAATCAGAGCTAGAATATAATAGCGGAAAGATAACACCAACAGCGGAACAACATCACCAATATGGTCTTCCAAAGAATAGAAAGAAAGATAGAATCCAGAACTGCAACACCATAGCCAAAGCTCCAAACCAAAGATAGCTTGAACCAAAAGCTCGAACCACCATCATCGATGCATTAAGCAAGGTCAATCCAAATGAGCAAATGATATCGCCAAGATCCAAAGGCTGAAAGCTTTCGACCCTATATCTATAAGCTGACTATCTGAAAATCTAACTCTAGCCTGCCCGTGTGGAAAATTGTGGGCACCCAGAGTTTAGATAGGGAGCAATAAACTCCTGGTCTGTCATAGGACTGGTGTGAGCAAACGAAAATAGTTTATCTTTTACAAAAGCAAAACAAAATAATTTTAAAAAAATCCATAATGCTTTTTGGAAAATGAAAGTAACATAAGGCCTCCCGGCACACACACAATGCGATTGCACACTTGGAGGAGATTTCTCCTTATGATAGCCAAACATGCTTACTACGCAAAATCCTTTTGATAATATTATTAGTGCATAGTGGAAAAAATTTGCAATTATAATAAAAATCTTAGCCAGCATATGTGCAATTATAGTATGCCTACTATAGCTACCATATTAGATGGCAGGTTCTACAACTAAAACCACACAAGGAGCGTATCGGAGATTGGATTTCCAACAATGGTCAGGCAAAGGAACTTCCTGGGCCACATAGGTATGCCTCTGGAGGGACGCCCCGAGAACCTACCTGGATCTCTACCAACACAAGGTCGGTTTACCTCTGTGACTAGGTAACAACTACAAGTAGGCCATCCCCGGTCGTTACCGACCTTTATCCCGGGATTCACCAACAAATAGCAACAACCACACAATTAAATATCTGGGCTCCATACCATGATACCACTTTTATCTAGAAGGAAATGGACATACCCTAGGGGCGCGACCCCTAAAAACCTTGCCGCAACATTCCTATTTCGACCATTTCCAAGTTGTGAGGCTCGATGAAGTCTCGTCCACAAAGCTACGCTTTTCACAAAAGACATGCTTCGATCAACAAATGATCAGAAACACATCGTATGCCACATTACCAAATTGGAAATGTTTCACTAGTAACCATCAACTACATAACCTCTGAGCTCGTGCGTCTCAGAAGGGTGTTAAGCTAAGAGAATAATTTCTCCGCCACCAAACAAAAATGTATTTGATAGAAACCAGCTTTACATCTCAAAGTGTAACGTCAGACACACATCCATTCAAGTCTGTTCTGGGTTCGAACAGAACCGAAGGCACTTCAAAGAAGCCCTTTCAAATTCGGATAATCCCTAATCACATCCAGACTCCCCATTATAAAGAGTGATCAAATCTCTACATCGGGGACCAATCGGTGCAGAGACATTCGACGGGTTATCCTTTTGCTTTCGAAAATATCCGGACTTCACCACCGGTCTTCAAACGCTATCCATTACGTCTTATCATTATTTGGAGTGGGTTATATGACATAAGTCCTCTCCTGGCTAAACCGAATAATGAGCGCAATATTTAAAAACATATGGATATTGGGATCTTAGTTAAGTCTCAACTTATTACCCAAACCTTTCTTCAAATGGTTTAAACAAATTACCATTTTCAAATCTTTAAACAAAAAGATTCACTTCACAAAGTTCACCAATCTTCCACGAAGATTCATTCACGACTTTCAAAACAAATTCCTTTTCAAATTGGATTAACTCATCCAATCATTAAATCAGAGACCCAATTCATAGCTTTCAAAACCATTTCCAAAGATTCATTCATAACTTTCAAAATGATTCCCATTTCAAATCTTTCATATAAAAGATACACCATTTAAAATCCTCTTCAATTTCAAAACAAGGTTCAACCATCTTTCATAAAGATTCATTCATAGCTTTCAAAATAATTTCAATTCCATTTTAAACTTGAAACCTTTCAACACGAATTGGAAATCCTTTCTTTATATGGAAGCTATTATTATTTGATACAAACATTTTTTTGTTTCGGAAAATCTGATCATATACACAAGTTATAGCCTTTAAAGGTATAAACTTGGGTTAAATTTAAATTCTCAAAAAATACTTTTAAAATGGTTTTAAAACCCATATAAATACGCTATATAACTTGTATAGCCTTTTTAAACCATAATTTTCAAAACATAGAATTCAATTTCAAATCTTGAATTCAAATTCAAATCAAACTATTTAAATTTCAAAACTTTATCAAGTTATTCAAAATAACTTTTATCTTTAAAACTCCTTTTCAAAAGCTTTTCATATTTAACCCAATTCAATTTCCAAAATCATGTGGATTCAAAATTCAACTTTAAAACCATTTCAAAAATCTGTGACTTAACCAATTTCCTCGTGCAATCCATATTTGTGTGTGTATGGTGTAGTCTAAGGGTTTCACACAATAGTGCAACATCATCAATTATCAGAGATTCAATCATATCAATATCGATAAGTGGTATTATCTATAACGCTTATCTTCCATTCACAGATTCACAGATTCACAGATAAATAATATAAATTTATTACAGAGAAATAAATTGCATTCGTCACAGATAAATAAATTGTATTCATCACAGCTTAAATCAAACAAAGCATCACACATCAGGGATATCAACAATTCAACATTCAATAAAATCCAAACATCTATAAGTAAGATTAATTAATCATCTGATTAATTTAAACCAGATTGATTACTTATGGATAAATCACTAACCCTGGTTAATTAAAATTAATTAATTACAAATCATTTTGATTAATTATTCTTTAATCATTTATTAATTAACCACTAATAATAAATTAATTGAACTTTAATTATTAATTAATCAACCTTTAATCATTAAATGATTATCCTTTAATTAATTTATTATTCTTTAAATAATTATCCTTAATTAATTTCAATAAGTAATTATCCTTAAGTAATTAATTACCCTTAATTACTTTCATTAATTAATTATACCTTAATTAATTAATCCTTAATTTTTAATCAATTAACCTTAATCACGAAGTTGATTAACCATAATAATTCTTTAATTAATCACATAAATTAATTCTTAATTAATTATTCTTAATTAATTATTCTTAATTAGTTATTCTTAATTAGTTAATCATCCTTTAATTTACTAATTAATTAAATCTCTAATTACCCAAGGCCTTAATTTACTTAAGATAAACTACTTACCTAAATCACATACTTAATTACATCATCAAATCCTATTTGAAAACACTTAAGAATATTTTAAATAATCATCCTAATATAATTATTCAAAACTCAAGACAATTTTAAACATATTTTTTTGTTTTTAAAATCAAATCTCTAAAATCTTGTTTAAATTACTTTGGAAAACTTAGATCATATTCTTTTGAAAATTTAGTAAATTAAAGCTTATTTATCCTTCAACTTCAAATTTATACCAAAAAAACTTGTTTATAAATTTTAAATTTTAAGAATTGGTTCATATTTCTTCGGAACTTTATTTATTTCAAAATATTTCTAAAATTTGATCATTCAGGTATTAATTTAAAACTTCGATGAAAAAAATAGTTTTGAAACTTTTTTATTTTCAAATCCTAAATCTGGTAATTCAACTTAAATAAAAACCCCGGCCAAATCTCATTCTTCCCGAGCTTATCCCCAAGAAACTCACAACCTTACTTCTCTTCGAGCCATCACAACAAATTCTCGAGCACAAATTCGAGTTGCCATTCATCTTCCCAAACTTTACATCACCCAGATATATAGATGATACACGTGCACGTGTACGATCGAGTTGATCGCTTCCGACCATCACCACAACCTTCAGCAAGACATCGATGCTCCACTCAGACCAACTGACCACCCAACATCCATCAATTCATCGTGGTTCAAAATCGAGCATTACGACATTAATGGAACTCAAAGTTCAATCGACCAAAACGCCTCGCACGATCACCATAGGCCACCAAATCCTTCGCTATCATGCTCACCCTTTTGTCAATGATTCATGCTTCGATTTCACCAGACCTGATGCAGTCCGTTTCCATATTCACGACACAGTTGCCCCGAGAAGAAGTTTAACAAAAATCTAGGTTTGAACCCTAGATCACCGTCGTGACGTCGCCATGTTGTAATATAAATTCGCTCAACATTTTTCGGATAACCATCATCTCATCAGCTACCTCCCATTTCAATTCCGAGACTCTCCACCACTCTAATCACCAGAATTTCCCGAAAACCCAATCTCTGTTCATCTCATAATTTCTCCCCGAATATAAACTTAAAAATTGTGAACTAATTATCCAAAATCATCATTTTTGAATACAAACTAGAATAAATGAGTGAAACTTTCAATTATGGTTGTCGAATTTTCTGATATGTTTGTTCTTACTAAATAATTTAACATTATTAGGGGAATACTTAGTAATTTTATTTGAAATTATTTTTAAACGCTGGCTCAACCTCCATTGCTACTAACTGTCCAGATGTGTACTCTGGTTGTAGTCTGAAATCAAACTCAGATATGAACTCCAAACTTCTCTACTCTGTCAGCATAGCATTTATCTTCATGTGCTTAATGCTTAAAGTATCTGCAACTACATTTCCTTTTCTTGGAGTATAATAAATATCAAATCATATTATGATAAGAATTCCATCCATCGTTGTTGTCTTACATTCAGATCCTTTTGAGAAAACAAGCATTTAAGGATTTATGATCTTTAAATAGCTTGAATCTCTTACCCAACAGATAATGCCTCCATGACTTTAATGCGAACAAAATAGCTGCTAACTCCAAATTGTGTGTTGGTCAATTTTTCTCATGGTTCTCTAATTGTTAACTCGCATACGCTACTACCCTTCCTTCTTTCATAAGAACATCATCAAGAATAGTATATCATGCATGTACATACGGTGAAAGGTTTGATACCATCTGGAATAACCAAAACTCAAGAACTCATCAATAACTTCTTTAATCTAATAAATGCCGCTTCACACTCCGAGCTCCAAGTATAAACTAGATTCTTCTTCATTAACTAGATTATAGGTGTTGATATCTTCGTAAAATCCTTAATAAACTTTCAATGAAATCCAACTAAGCCCAAAAGGCTACGAACCTCTAAACGTTCTTTGACGTTTTCCAATCTCTAACCACGGATACTTTTCCTAATCCACATACAATCCTTCTGTTGATAAAACATGCCCAAGAAAATTAACTTCATCCTCTAGAAGTGACATTTAGAAAATTTGGTTTCCACTGATTCCTTCTCAAAACATTCATTATTTCCCTCAAATGAACTTCATGATATGCCTTGCTCTTGAAATAAATAAGAATATCATCCACGGCGACCACTACAAACCTATTCGGTTGCTCCCGTAATACTCTAGTCATCAAATCTATAGAATAAGCCAAAGCATTCGTCAATCCAAAAGGCATTACCAACCACTCAAACAATCCATCAGGCATACGAAAAGCAATCCTCTAGATATTATCTTCAGCTATCCTTAATTAGTGAAATCTAGTTGCTAAGTCAAGCTATGAGAAAACCGTTGCCCTAACTAACTGATCGAAGAGGTCATCAATATGACGCAACAAATAACAATTTTTCTTTGTCAGATTATTTAATTCTCGATAAGCGTGCATAATCTAAGAGAATCGATTGTCTTGTAGCAAAAACGACGAATGCTTCCTATTATGACATACTCCTCCGAATAAATCTTTTCAGCAATAATTTTGATAGCTACTTATCCAACTATTACCTTTCCTTGGAGCCATATACCTAAGAGGCATCATAGCTGATTTTACGTTTTTCTTGAGATCAATAAGAAAATCAATTTCACTTTAGGAAGGAAGACTGGAAACATCTTCGAATACATCGAGATAGTTTTTTACTATAGGTATACACGATAAATCATTGTGTGATGGGCCGAATGAATATAGATACTTCCTCATAAAAGAAATACTGGGCTTGCAACACAAATCAAGTCCATCGCCCTTCCTCAATCGAACTAACCTCTTGTCACAATCCAATACTGGCCCATAGCGAGACATCCAATCCATTCCCAAAATTAATCCATTTCCCAAAAAATTTAGTTCATATGCTCACAAAGGAACTCCACACCATGGATGACCAACTTTAGATTATCACACAACATCGATAGATGAGTTGTTCGCTCAATAGGATTTGACACCATAATGGATTCATGTGCAAATTCGGGTTTAACAGTTAACTATCGATTGATAAATTTGATATGAATGAATGGGATGCACCGATATTAAAAAATGTACGAGCAAGAAAATTAGATAAGATCAACACACCTTCCATCAAAACTTGCTTTCCCTTCTCTGATATACTAGAAGTTGGAATAGGCATCCAAAGCATATGCCTCAACAATATGACCTTCTCCCTTCAAAGCCAGGATCTTTCTTCACGTGTCTGATTTGATCACAATTATAACACTTAAACTTCTTCTGAGCTGGGGTTTCCTTACAATCGTTAGCTATTTATCCTGGTTGGTTGCAATTATAATATTTAACCTTTGATAGGTTCATCCTATAATTCTTGGTCATGTGTCCTATTTTTTTGACATTCGTGACAAGTAACCAACTACTTTTAATCTTTCCTCCTTATCGCCCATTTCCTTTACGTTTTCATGGCTATTGCCATAATCTAGACTAATCCTCAACCAAAATTCTATTTAAAGAATTTAGTAATGTTGCCTCTACCAATCCTTCAAACTTAGCTCCAAATGGTATCTGATTTAATGCTAACTTCTTAGAGGGGAATTTAATCTCTTTGCAAACTTTATCGCCTTCTTTGTTGGAGTGTTTGCTAATTCGAATCCCATTCGGGCCAACTTATTAAACTGACTGATATACTCTCAAATTATCATTTCTCCTTGCTTCAAATAAATAAACTTCTCTGTTAACAATCCTTCTCTACACTAGAGAGGAACATTGTCTCAAATCGAGACTTAAACAACCTCCACGAAATAGCATTCTCATATACCTTGGTCGTTACTACTTCCCACCAACAAGCTGCTACGCTCTTCAAATGCCATGCAGTTAATTGTCTCTTCCTTGTATCGCCAAGTCCCAATAAGTTGAAAATCTTCTCACAATTATTAAGCCAGGTTCAAGTATCTATGTATGGTTTTGTCCCATAAAATGGTTTATCGACAAAGCTAGTGAAATCCTTACACAGCTTAGGAAAGTTGGCAGTTGGTGGCACTAGGGATGAAATCACACCTTGATTAGTAGTGGTATGGGTGGCTGGAAGTCCGGTGGTGATTGTAATAGCCTTGCTCGTCGCGTGGAGGTAGCATTTGAATCGTACTGGAATATTAACACGGGGAACATGCAATCTACACGGGTGCTAGTTCTCGCCGTGGTTTCCATGCCACTAGCATAGGCTGCGTTGTTCTCTGTTCTAGTTGAATTACTCATGTTCGACTATCTGAAAAGAAAAATGGAATTCATTAGCAACTTCATAATAGATAGTGAATAAAGCCGGAATAGTAAATAGGTGTGTTCATATGTATTTTTAACTTATTCCTACATATATGTATGTATGTTCCTAATAGAAAAATACAATCCACTCTCTCAATAATTTCTTGATTCTTATCCTAGTTTCTAACCTATGCTCAAACACTAAATGTAACAATTCACCTTTGTGACTCCATATATGATGCCGAACTAAGGTCAAACATCGAAGAACCAAAAAGACATATCGTTGGTAGGAAGGTATAATATAAGCAACTAAGATAAAAGTATATCAAATCAGATATTAAATGTAAATTCTAACTAACACTAGCTACTTTCAGAGTCTCATAGCATAATGAATAAAATATAATACAATAAATATCATAGTCACATCAGCATAACATGTCTAAAACTGTTAATTGCATATATCTGACAAATATAGGTACAAACTAATATCGAAGATACAGAATTGATTCCAAATGTAATATTAAAAACTCAACATATACAACATGTCAATAAGTCTCCACCTCTGGTACCATCATATCTTTTTACTCCATCGACCTAGGTATATGCGTAAAAATGGAAGTAGGAGTGGGTTAGACATAAGTCTGGTTAGTGAACCATACTCTACTCTACATATACTGCAAAATTAATATTATAACATCGTTAGCCACAACATGTTCTATTATCTCATCGTACCGAAAGTTGCATAACTCTAGTTACATCGCATCAGGTTTGTATAGATTCAGACCCTAGTTTGGCCTCATGAGCTACAGGGAGCCTATTGTTTGTCGTCATGCAATCATATATAGGACTTACTTCCTTAGACCCCCATAGCCTACGGGAAAGCCTATTGTCTTCGTGTTACCTAATTGGACTCATGCCATAGTCCGTCCGTAGCCTACAGGGTCACTCATCATCACTTACATCCACTTGGTATGCCCAAAGCCTTTAGGGGAAAATAGTGCATTGGCTTGGACACCTACTTGTATCATAAGTCCATATTCACATCACATATATAATTCTAAGGCGTCTATCCAGTGTTCCAGACTCATTACCATCTATGTTCATCATCACACCAAAATCTTGTCATAATACATACATACATACATACATGTGCATATACATATTATCATTACACAATAACCAAACCGTTCAATATTCATTTATTTCATGAGAACATCACATTACTTCCATCTGTTTATTTTGTATCATCACCATCATGCTTCGTATCTTCCTTCATTTCGTAGCATCATCACTCGCTTCATTACGAATCATATCATCTTCCAAAATATAAAATAAAGCACGAATCGAATTATATATTATATATTAATTTTGGGCCATTTGGCCGAGGTTCAGGTTGCTAATATCAAACGTGCATTGGTGCACCGGTGCACCGGTCAAGACCACCGCTCCATTAGTGTACGTATTTGTTTATGATTTCGGGTTTCAGTTTATGTTTGCGACATCATTTTCACCTCCAACCGCCAGTACTTCCTTTAGATTGTCAAAGAATTTTCCTAGACCCTATCTTAAATCCAAATATGTCAATTATTTCAATGATTCAATGGTTATACTTTCGTATTTCTAGAAATTGGTTAAAACCTATTTTTAATACATTATTCACCCAAATCCCTCCCAACCATATTTAATTTGAAATTAAGTGTATATATATGAGTTAATACACTAAGTATAGCCTATAGATCATCTTATAGCATCAAAATAGCATTATATGAAGGATAGAGGGTAGATCACTCATTAAAGTTACACTTTCCGCATGAACCCCTACTGTCTGGAGTTGCTGCTTTCCCTACCTTTTGATTTTCACCTCAAACTTGTTGCTGGTCGTAGCCCCATCTAACAGTTTCGATTTGCTTTTTTCATTGAATTCGATTGAGGAATTAGAGAGATAAGTTGATTTTAGTGGAAGTAATTTCTTAGAGAGGGCTGCAGAAAGAAGAACATAAATATAGGGTTTGTTTCTGAGTAGACGTTATGTATTATAGAGTTTAAATAAGGAGGGAAACCACAAACCATCCAAATTTAAATTTCAAACTCACCGGCTTGGTGTTTGTTCGACTAGAACACCTTTTAGTCCATAACTCCTCCATATGAACCATAATCGACATAAACAAATATACTGAACTAGAAAAAAAATACGATCGGGATGGCGTTGGTTCTGTCAAATTCCATAGTCTTAAAAATGACCATTTTGCACTTCCTTATATTTATTTTATTTAATTAACTCAATAGTTCCACTAATTTTCATGTTTTCATATTATTAATACTTAATTAAATTTTACTAAAATTTTCGAAGTATTACAAGAATGAAGGGTTGTTGCAAGTTTGACCAGTTTATGGTCGTGCAAATTTCCCACAAAGAAAACTCAATCGTGGATTCATTAACTAAACCGACAAGTCCCAAAGCAACACAACATATGAAAGTAATACTAATGGGGCATATGACTGATTTGAAATAACACAAGAAAAACGAATTCTAACCTTAACATGCGCTTATCAAGCCAGAACTCAAGGGGACCAGGACCATAACTTAATAGCTCCTATATCGGACAATCTTCGTGTGTTGCCTAAACAGGAGTATCTGGCAGAATCATAAATGAAGCTCTACACCCGAGGGAAATTCTTAATTAATGGTACTTTACCAACAAATAAGAATGTCACATGCAATATAGTAAATTAAGTTTTATACCTTGCTTTCTTTGATAGAATATTATACAAAAGGGGTTTCTCAACTCCGTATCTTAAATGCATCACTAATGAAGAAGGAGCCCTAATATCGAGGGAAATTTCATGAGGGATATTGTAGAGATCACTCTAGAGGACTAGAATTAGCAAAGAAAGTGGTAATGTATGGCTACAATTAGCCAACAACGCATAAAGATGCACAAAATTTTGTCCATAGAATTGATCAATGAGAGAAATATGCTAATATCGCATGATTGTCATCGCATGAACTTAGCCCCATTGTCCAGCCTATGTCCCTTTAATACCTTTGGTATCGATCTAATTGGGCTATCCTTATCTTAAAAGGTAAGGAAATTACACAATAGTCCACAATGATTACTTCACTAATTGGGTCGAGGCCTAACCACTTGTAACCATCTCTTTGAAGAAGGTAATAAGATCTATGGTTAGGAAAGGCATAACTAGGTTTTGAATCTTGCACAAAGTTATATCAGATAATGGGATGCATTTGGAAAGTAAAGAGTTTTTCTAACTATACGAAAGAAATAGGATAGTTAAGGGCTTCTCTTTGGTAATTCATACTAGGGAAAACGGGTAGGTGGAATTAGCAAACAAAACTGCCAAGAAATGGATCATGAAAAGATTAACCAAAGCCAAAGAAAGGGAGGCTGAAGAACTACGCTAATATTATGAGCATATCAAACTTCAATTCGATCACCTTTAGGGCATATTCTATTATCATTGCTATGTGGTTATAAAGCGATGCTCCTAATAGAGGTGGAGAATCCCTCTCATAGACATTTACCATATATGGAATAGTGGAATCATCAAATAAAGGGAGCTACCCTTGACCCAATAACCAGAAGAAGAGATGAGGCATATTTCGAACTATGTCTCATCAACAATGAATGTGGAAGTGCTACAACTCATGAACTAGAGAAAAGAACCACAGAGGTGATATGATGCTCAGGAAGGTTATGGCCACAAATAAAGACTCATTAGGATCAAATTGGAAAGAACCTTATGTTATTGCTAAAGCCTATCTAACGGTACATATTGGTTATTAAGGCCAGATGAGAGTTTGGTATCAAGAACTTGGAATGATGAGCCACTTAGTCCATACTTCAATTAAACTGACTGTAGAAGAAATGCATTTAACATTCTATATGAATTTTTTTTAATATAATGATGAACAGGGTGTAAGAATATTAGATGACCCAAATCAGTATGTCAATCTTGTGTGTCTTCATTCGTAATATATAAAGGAATCATGTTGAATCATAGATTTATAAACACATCGCTCAGCTTTTTGCCAAAAAAACTAGATGTAGAGATATCAAATAGCCTGAACCAATATAATAACACATCGATTCCAAAAAGTGCCATGAGAAGTCAAAGGGTTGTATGCGCACACAACTTAGCTATTTAGCTAAAAGTCAAACTACCTACTCGAGACAGAGCATGCTAGTACTAATGCACATACTTGAAGGAAATCAACTTGTAAAAACGATGGCTATCAACCTAGGTGTAACATCCCGGTCTCTTTAACAACCAAACGTTATTATAACACCGCGGCCATTTCCAAAATATTTTATACTTTAAAACCAAATATCATTGCCCTTTCAAAACCAAATCAATACGATATCATACTCTTTTCAAATATATCCTTTCTAAAATCATAACACTTTAAAAGTTATAACATTTCGAAATAAAAACACTTGAAATATAACACTTTCAAATTATAATACCTTGAAACTGATAACTTGAAACATAACTTCCACCACTTATATGGTTTAAATATTTAAAACACTTTATATAATAAAATAGCTTCTTCAATTTCACAAATCAATTCCAAAACAACTCGAATTTCTCAATTTTAAATTTAACCAAATCCCAAATCATACATTTCAATACGATTCAGTTTCCAAATAAACTATTCCAAATTATATCGATTTCAAAATAGATTTGATCCACTGAATAAACCATTTCAAATTCAATATATTTCAACTTTAAGTATTCACAATTTCAAAACTAAGTTTTGTAATTATGATTTAACAATTCACTTTTCTATTATTTAGTTTGAAATATTTTACATAATAAATCCATTATCATCTAAATAAAACTCAAATTACAAGTAACTAAATATTTCCTTCAATTTATTTATACTTGAAATATTCATTTAATTCACCCTAAACCAAAATCAAGTTAATAAATCATACCTTTTAAAATTTCAAATTTAATAAATTTCACATTTGAGTTTAATTCTTAAATAAATTCGATTTTAAATAAATTTTCAATTTATCTTCCAAACTTAATTATAAAATTTGTATTAAAATATAATTTATATAAATACTTAACCATATTATCTTCAATAAAAATCAAACTTATTATTAAGCTTATTCTATATCAAAACAAATTATACATAGCTTAAAATCAAGGATAAAATAACATTTATATAATATCTAAAATCAATATTTATCTAAAACCATATATTTCTTTACAAAACCATAGAAATCATTTCAAAATATTTTTATATATAGACCACGGTGTCTGTATAAAATTTTCTATCCTATGGTCAAGTGATACATATATTTATCATTTCAATCCGTAATTTAAAATATAAATACAGTTATATATCATTTCAAACTACAACCCCGAATGAAATAAAAATCCATAACAACTTGCAGTTTATAACAATATAAAATACAATATCCACTCATCCAATATCGATCATCAAACATTTATTACAATCATCGTCCAATTCAATCAATAACATCAATATACAACAGATAATAAATAACATGTATTTACTGGCAGTTTATATTCAATAATAAATTAAATAACTATTTTATCCAAATAGATTCAAATAAACTGAGATGATGATTCAAAATATGTCAAACAGTCCTAAATAAATTTCTAATCACATCATAAATCAATTTAACAAACATAAGAAATTTTAGAAGTTGTGAGTGGGTTAAAACACTCACCTTTTGAATTTAAACTGAATTTAAATCTAATTTAAACTCAAAATTCAAACAGTCTAAGAATCCGTCCAAACCAGCGTCAGAATGTCCGGAATTTTGATACGATCCTAACGCAAGAAACTGTGCGTGAATTGGACCTCGCATGCAAAAGTTATACAAGTTTGAAGTTATACTATTTTAAATTTGAAACAAATAAAAAAATACGCATCGTTACCTTCAGCTGCACACCTGAAGAAAACCCTAGCCTATCAGTAAAATGCACGCGACTCTAAAACTGACAAACTGAATCACCATCGCGTCGCCCTCCAGTGTTAGCCGCGACCATGCGAGCGACTCCAACAAGCCGCCTCTACCTCTGCCTCGACTTCCGGCCACCCACGGTGAAGCACGAACACCCAAAAACCTCGGTCGCCGCCCCTAAACTCAACCCTAATCAAATTCCCAACGATCTAACCTTTGAATTGACGAGCTACAGCCATTGATGAACTCCGCCCTTGACTCTTTACATAACCCATAACTCAATTCGTCGATCGGACGACGATCATCGAACGCCAATGAACGGCCAAAAATAAGTCATTAATTTCTAAAAAAAATGGTGACTCAAATTGGAATACGAATTACAGATCTGAGATGCACTCGTTGAGAGCTTTATATGGATATATAATTCGATATAGTTTGAGGAGTTTGAATTTTTGATTTGTAATTTGATTTGGATTTGAAAATTGGGAATTTGTTTTGTCTGCAATTGAAATAAGGAAGGAGTAAATAGAATTGTAAGTACAGACAAATGAGAATAAGGAGTGGCTAGGGTTTATAACGACATATCTATAGGTAGAACCAAATAGGATTGAATGGGCTCGATTGGTTGGGAAATTTGAACGATAATGACCTGAAAAGCCCGTTTCGACTCCGGAACGTAAATGGATTAACCCATATGTCAAAATATATGTTTTTGAATATTTTAAAATCAATGGAACAGGTTACAAGTCAAAATTCCATTGTATGAAGAAGTTATTGTAAAATCAGATTATTTCATATTGATTTCAATTTTATTGATTTTTAGACGTTTCAAGCCCGTACGATCAAACGACAAGTCCGATCGTTACGAAACTTGAAATCCTACAATAATTCACCATTATGGATCCGGTGAAACTGATTTCGTCGAAATTCGAGTCAGTAGCCAAAATGACTATCTTTCAGGTTAATTAAATAATTTAATATTAAATTAATTAATTACGTCTTCAATTTAAATTTAATCATTTACCCTTTCTATCATTTCTGTTTACAAATAAACTTATAATTCATTGACTAAAATTTCCATATCGGTCAAATAAGGATTTATTGCAAAATTTATAGTGTTTACCTTCAATTTAAGTAAATTCAACTAAATTATATTTTTAGTTTCAAATAAATTAATTCAATTTGTTTTCAATCTCTTTTTTCAATAAATCATCATATTATGGATAATTTAACATTAGTACATGTCCAATTACCCTAATATTTTTACAGTCATCAACTAAATTCATATTAACGTATCCTTACCCAAACAACCATAAACCAAACAAACAATGACCCCAAGCATGAATTAAGTTCATTCTTATTAATTTCATTTCACACATTTATTGCTTCATTTCGTTTTCATTCATATAATGGTTTATCTTTTTAATTTACATTTTATTTTAATTTTTACAATTTTCATTTATCCATAGAATGTCAATTTCTTTTTATTGCATTATATTTATTCATTTATTACTTAATTTTGTTTGTTTACCTTTAGTTATACATAGCTTCAAACATTAACTTAAGTTCATAGTCTTTCACTTACCGTATTCATCTTCCTATTTATTTTTATAATAAATAACTTCAACATTTACTTAAGTTTATAATTACTTACTTACAATACCTACTTTCTGTCACATTTTATTATAGTAACATTTCAATTATAACTTAAGTATATAACAAGTACAACATCAAATCCTTATTAATAAAAGCAATTTATCGAACACTTTCATTACATAAGTTTACTTATACAATTTTCATTACATTTTCTTATTATGCATTACCACTTTTAAATAATTTGCTAAGTTATATATATGTTAAAGAATTTAAATTAAAAAATTATACAAGTTTACCTCATGTATTTTAATTTAATTTAATGTTCAATAATGATATCTTTTGTTTTATAAGTTACAAATTTCAACTTGCTTGTAATTTCATTTATACCTAGCATTTAATCTCTTATTTCATTTAGAGGTTCCAATTATTAATTAGTTAAATTCCATTTCATCAATTAAAATCTCTAATTCATAGAAATTTAAGAACTAAATACCGTGTGCCATTTCAAATCATTTAAAATAATAGATAAATGTATATACTTACAACTTATATATTTGATTCTATTTAAAAAATAATTAAAATTTATATTTTTTTATCAAAATAAATCTGTAGTATAATTACTACAGTGGCCTTCCTACTTAGAAACTCGAAAATGAATGTCGATGATGCGTGCACTCATCACCAAAATTATTTTCCAGCGACAGAGAGGGGAGTACAGAACTTATTTCTTTTTAGAATCTCTTTAAAGCAATTCTTTCAAATCATATTAAAATATTTATATCGAAAAATACTTCTAAGTAATATTATTATATTCCAAAATCATTTGAAATAAATTTTCAAAACCCTGGAACTTAAGTTCTAAAATTTGTTTCACTTTTCAAATCCTACCTCTATAAATTACACTACCTAACAACCAATAT
This sequence comes from Allium cepa, assembly GCA_030765085.1. Classification (NCBI taxonomy): domain Eukaryota; kingdom Viridiplantae; phylum Streptophyta; class Magnoliopsida; order Asparagales; family Amaryllidaceae; genus Allium; species Allium cepa. The sequence goes on along the minus strand of CM060938.1, from coordinate 71,267,090 downwards.
ACTACAACCAAATATATATCATTTATAAAAAATTATTTTAAATATAGAAAATATAATAGGCAAAATTATTTCTTTCACCTATATTCAAAACAAATATTGTGTCGGTCTGTCCTATTAAGTGTTTAGAAATCCGTATTGATTTCATAGCGTCCTATGCACCAACCAGAATTTATAAATATAGAACGGAACAAATCAACACAATATCAAAACCTTTTATAACACTGACGAATACACTCTCTCATATATATACGCTCAGCGACTCATTATAGGGTATTACTACCCTATTAATAAAGATTCAGACCCCATAAAGCTAAGGTTTTCTCTAAACCAAAGCTTTGATACCAAATGTAACATCCCTGTTTCTTTAACAACCAAATGTTATTATAACACCACGGTCATTTCCAAAATTGTTTATGCTTTAAAACCAAATATCATTGCCCTTTCAACACCAAATCAAACGATATCATACTCATTTCATGTATACCCTTTCTAAAATCATAACACTTTCAAACTTATAACATTTCGAAATCAAAACACTTGAAATGTAACATTTTCAAATTATAATACCTTGAAACTCATAACTTTGAAACATAACTTCCACTACTTAAATGGTTTAAATATTTAAAATACTTTATATAATAAAATAGCTTCTTTAATTTCACAAATCAATTCCAAAACAACTTGAATTTCTCGATTTTTTAATTTAACCAAATCCCAGATCACACATTTCAATATGATTCAGTTTCCAAATAAACTATTCCAAATTATATCGATTTCAAAACAGATTTGATGCACAGAATAAACCATTTCAAATTCAATATATTTCAAACTTTAAGTATTCACAATTTCAAAACATAGTTTGGTAATTACGATTCCACAATTCACTATTCTATTATTTAGTTTGAAATATTTTTCATAATAAATCCATTATCAGCTAAATAAAACTCAAATTACAAATAGCTAAATATTTCCTTTAATTTATCTATACTTGAAATATTAATTTAATTCACCCTAAACCAAAAACAAGTTATAAAATCATACCTTTTAAAATTTCAAATTTAATAAATTTCACATTAAACTTATTTTAGTTTAATTTCTAAATAAATTCAATTTCAAATAAATTTCCAATTTATCTTCCAACCTTAATTTATTTAAATCACTATAAACTCTATATTAAATATAATTTATATAAATACTTAACCATATTATCTCCAATAAAAATCAAACTTATTATTAAGCTTATTCTATATCAAAACAAATTATACATGGCTTAAACTCAAGGATAAAATAACATTTATATAATATCTAAAATCAATATTTATCTAAAACCATATATTTCTTTACAAAACCATAGAAATCATTTCAAAATATTTTTATATATAGACCATGGTGTCTGTATAAAATTTTCGATCCTATAGTCAAGTGATACAGATATTTATCATTTCAATCCGTAATTTAAAATATAATTACCGTTATATATCATTTCAAACCGCAAACCCGAATGAAATAAAAATCCATAACTACTAGTAGTTTATAACAATATAAAATACAACATCCACTCATTCAATATCGATCATCAAACATTTATCACAATCATCATCCAGTTAAATCAATAACATCAATATAGAACAGATAATAAATAACAGGTATTTACTGGCAGTTTATATTCAATAATAAATTAAATAACTATTTTATCCAAATAGATTCAAATAAACTAATATGATGATTCAAAATATGCAAACAGTCATAAATAAATTTCTAATCACATCATAAATCAATTTAACAAACATAAGAAATTTTAGAAGTTGTGAGTGGGTTAAAACACTCACCTTTTGAATTTAAATTGAATTTAAATCCACTTTAAAACCGAAATACAAACAGTCTTAGAATCCATCCAGACCAGCGTCAAAATGTCCGGAATTTTAATACGATCCTAACACAAAAACTATGTGTGAATTGGACCTCGTATACAAAAGTTATAAAAGTTTGAAGTTATACGATTTTAAATTTGAAACAAATAAAAAAATTCGGATCGTTACCTTCAGCAGCACACCCGAAGAAAACCCCAGCATATCAGTAAAACGACACGACCCTGAAACTGACAAACTAAATCACCATCGCACCGCTCTCCAGAGCCAGCCGCAACCATGCGAGCGACCCCCTCCACACCCCTCTCCCCCGAAGCCGCCTTTACCTCTGCCTCGACTTTCGGCCACCCACGGTGAAGCACGAACACCCAAAAACCCCAGCCGATGCTCCTAAACTCATCCCTAATCAAAGATTTTATGACAATCTAACCATTGAATCGACGAGCTACAGCCACCGTTGAACTCCACCCTTGACTCTCTACATAACCCATAACTCAATTCGGCGATCGGACGACGATCCGCCAATGAACGGCCGAAAATAAGTCATTAATTTCTGAAAAAACGATGACTCAAATTGGAAAATGAATTACAGATCTGAGATGCACTTGTCGAGAGCTTCAAAACGATATATAGTTTGAGGAGTTTGAATTTTTGATTTGTAATTTGATTTGGATTTGAAATTTGGGAATTGTTTTTGTCTGCCATTGAAATGAGGAGGGAGAAAATGGAATTATACATACAGACAAATGAGAATAAGGAGTGGCTAGGGTTTATAACGACATATATATAGGCAGAACCAAATAGGATTGAATGGGCTCGATTGGTTTGAAAATTTGAACGATAATGACCCGAAAAGCCCGTTTCTACTCCGGAACGAAAATGGATCAACCCATATGTCAAAATATATGTTTTTGAATATTTAAAAATCAATGGAACAAGTTTCAAGTCCAAATTCCATCGTATGAAGAAGTTACATTAGAATTAGATCATTTCAAATTGATTTCACTTGATTTCAATTTTATCGAGTTCTAGGCGTTTCAAGCCCGTACGATCAAACGACAAGTCCGATCGTTACGAAACTTGAAATCCTATAGTAATTCACCGTTATGGATCCGATGAAAATGATTTCATCAAAATCCGAGTCAGTGGCCAATATGGCTATCTTTCAGGTTAATTAAATAATTTAATATTAAATTATTTAATCACTTCTTTAATTCAAATTTAATCATTTACCCTTTCTATCATTTCTGTTTACAAATAAACTTATAATTCATTGCCCAAAATTTCCATATCAATTAAATAAGGATTTATTGCAAAATTTATAGTGTTTACCTTCAATTTAAGTAAATTCAACTAAATTATATTTTAATTTCGAATAAATTAATTCATTTTGTTTTCAATCTCTTTATTCAATAAATCATCATATTATGGATAATTTAACATTAGTACATATCCAATTACCCTAATATTTTTACAGTCATCGACTAAATTCATATCAACGTAGTTTTTAATTGCATTTAATTGCAATGGATTTAGATCTAATCCAATAAATCAAATAAATGGGTAAAAAATTAATGATTATCACCATTTGCCAAATTTAATCCCACTCATACTTTATTATCAACCAACAAATATTATAATTACTTATCTAACGTTGATTTTATCAAATTGCAGTTCATTGCATATTATTTCATCAATTAATATAACTTTGAATTTATTTCCTAATTTGCTATTTACAATCAATTATAGCCTTACAATTGTTTCAATTAATTGGAATTGCACTAAATTAGTTATTTATTAACATGCATTAACATTCTTACATATCATTTTTTTTATATTCACTTCATTATAAATTATAAATTTTTTATTTCTTTCTAAATTTAAGTACAAAATCTTATTAAATTAACCAAATTTAATTATCGAAATTTACGGGTCGTTACACTAGGTGCCTAGGCTGAAGTCCGGTAAACATAATACATAAATGATGAGCTTAACCAAGCTTGGCAAATGTTGCACCTTTAGACTAGTAGTCAGAACCAAAGTGGAAATATATCCTTCCACTTATCAAAAGCCAACGATGTTCTAGCTTAGGCCATGTGCATATCATGCATCTAATATGGTAAATGACATTGTTTTCTTCACTTGAAGTGGGTGTATATGACTGCACATAACACCATCTGTTAAATCCTTAGAGCAAAGGTTCTACCTTCACATAAACTATTACTATTCTAGGTAAATATCGAGTCCCTCTAAACTATGGAAGTACTAAATATTATCTACACTACAAGTATGAGGTTTTACAACCATGGAAGCAATGGAAAAATAGCATGTAACATTCAAATAGTAAGAAACTTTAGAAACTACATAAATCAGAAAAGTGAGGTAAATAAAATTTTCTGTCCCATTATTTCATTATGACATTACAAATTTACATGCATGTAAATTTATTACATGTTACAGGTTCATAAATAATATAAATGTAGAAAATATATAATATTATACATGTCAAAAAACATTTATAGATTTTGATACGGCCTAGTCTAAGTCATAGCTCATCGCATCACTCGAGAGATCAATGGTCTTACCTTAGCCATCATAAGGTGGTGCTGCATTGGGGTGTTTAAACCATGGTTTGAGATTCCGCCCGGCACGTCGGAATCTCAGGCATTCTGAACCGGTTTTGTCATTGAATGAATCGAAATTTGTTTCGAAAACCGATTTCGGTGATCGATGAGAAAATAATGTCTATAATCAACCACTTGCTGCATCAGTAGCGGCTTCCAGCAGCAGGGAAGTGGAAGATTCGAGCATCCACCTTTTAGGCTCTTTTGATTTTAGGGTCACATTGAGCAAGAGAAATTGTGGATTTCAACGTTGAGAATCAGCATGAAGCGAGAAAATATCGAGCAAACGTAGGAGCCTAAAGCAAAATAAGAATGAAAGAAAAGAAGATAAATGGAAAATATCGAGCATCAGCTTGAAGGAGTAGAGGGAGGAAGAGATAAATGGAAAAGGGAAACTGAGAATAACAAAGGCAGCTTGTAGAAAATGATACTCTAGGGTTATGTGGAAGGTATGTAGGACTACCGTAAAATGCAAAAATTTACTTGGGCCATTATTGTTGATGGCTTTGATTTGTTAATTTTATTCTTTTCAATTTCAATACAGAATTAAATGGGAGTATAACATATAATTAAAGTTTATGAATTTGTTTTATTTATTTATATATATAAAGAATTCAAAATGCCATAGATCCGGCATCGAAATTTAAACGGAATGTCCAAAAATTTTGAAACGGAACCGAATTATAAAATTTCTAGTGATCGAAATTGAACCACATACCAGAATTTTGAACCTTGGTTTAAACAAATCAGAACTCTCTGTCTTATGTCTTGAAATAATTTCTTGGTGATCTCTGCATGGTAGACAAACTGCATAACCCTACAATGTAGAAGGTCGACTTGTTAAAAATGCTTTAAAAATCTCCTCAATAACCATGGAAGATCGGAGATACCCACTAACTGGCATGAAATAGAGGTCATAAATGGCATCTGCCTTATGCTCCCCCACCTATCACATGGAGAAAATTCGAGTTTAAAAAAAAGAGATCGAGCTCCAAAAAAAGTTAATTGGCAACAATACATGTCCTTTCCTGATCCTGGCTATTATGCACCTATCTTTCTTCCTATGTAGTTCATCTATTAAACCAAGGAGGTCCGAAGAGTTGTCCACCAAGGAATGTAATTTGAGAAAATCCATCTCATATATGAGTTCATAAGTATGTTGGGTATAAGCATCCCTAATATGATCATCCTCAAATAGAATCTGATCCATACTCGTCTTTTTAAAGCACCCTTGAAACCTTATGTGTTGGCTGTGGAATCCAAATAGCCTATCTCCATCTCGTTATGCATGAACTTGCCCCTTGAGGAGCTCATCCAAGTTGATCATATAAAGATTTCAATTTATCAAACTTGGATTGTCAGTAAAGAGCTAGGTTCATTTACCATTCCATAATCAAGTCCGCTGATAGATTGGTAGAAGGAGTTTGTGTAGCATAAAATTTCAATTCGGACCTGAAAATAAAAGAGTTAGTGCATGAGCATTATACTGGAAACTCTTGGTGAGATCTAGCGATAGGTTATCGATGACATCCTTAATTTTGTTTATCTCTTTCTCGTAAGAAGCTGTGTATAAACCTTTAAGGTTCTTTTAACATTGTTTCCAATTCAGCAACGAGTTTTTCTAAAGCTTCAAGCTTTGACTTGAGCTGTAAGAAGCATTAACAGTGAGCTTATTTTTTTTCAACATCTTAAGTTTTGGTGCCATATCCTCGTAATCCCTTGGCATTTGACTTCGAACTCCTTGCTTAATGGCTTGGTTCACTTCAGTGAGCTCCTTAGCATGCCCCTTTACTTCCTCATTATTTTCTCATAAGAAGAGGATACTCAGCATAAGTTTACCTTTTTGAACTAGTTTAAGCATAAGCTAAGAAATTTGCATAGGGGTTAAAGGGACCACCTACTTCAATGGTGTTAATGTAGTCATATTGAGCATCTAGTTAAGCATAGTGGGGGAGTTATGAACATCCCAACACAAATATTTACTGAAATAGAAATATAGTACTACAAACATAAATTGAACAAATGAAAGGAAAATAGTAGCTTTTTATTATTTGACACAATTTGATTATAAGAGTGTACACTTAAAACATACCAACAACTAAATAATTAATGAGGGAACAATTTTTGTTTGAGGGCCTAAGTGCCATCTAAGAAACTAATGCAGGAGACTACACCTTCTTGTGTCTCAGCCTCTCTCTGAACCAACCTAATTGAAGACTATCTGCAAAAAGTCATGCCATTATTTGGGGTAGGATGCCACATGCACAACAATATTTCACTCAAGGCTTCCCCTTCAGGGGTAAACTAAGTAAGGAGAGTTAGAAGTGCTTGATTTTCCATTATAAGACACATCACCATACCTATAAGTTCTTATTCCAGTGTACGCACGACGGTTGCACTTGCCTCAAATCTATCCACAGTTTAATTTTCAAGTAGGTTAATGCACCCCTAAAAGTAATGAATGATGATCTCCTTTTCACTAAGCCCCTACTCAAAAATAGAACCATGTCATTTACCTTAAGTAGAAAACTATTCCTAAAAAGGGCATTTTCTATCTAATAGGTAACCTAGAGCAGGAAAAGGTAATACTACACATTGTACAATGCATTCTGAATAAAATTGATCTAAAACAAATGTAATAAGAAATATTACATAAAATAAGATGGAGATAATGACTAAAGCAAAATAAATAGTCACAGATCTAAAACTTGAACAAACTAAAAGTTTCATATGCATAAGTTCGTTACAAAGAAGTTTTTGTTATAAAAAATAAGTGTAAGTCAATCTAAACTATCGGTTTTGTCCCTCTAACCTTGCTCCCCTCTTACTTAGTAAATGAACCAAAAAATAGTAAGTTACATTTGTATGCTCCTATGCTAGAGGGTTGACCTTGACTAATAGCCTAGAAGAAGTATCACCCTCCCTAACTCCATCATCCTTGTTGGCCTCTGTAGTCACAATAGAAATAGAAGGATCAATTTATGGAGGTTCCTATTCTATGTCCTTTTCTGTTGTCCATTGCCTATAATGAATTTAGAGGACATACTCGGCAAGCTTAAGAGGAAGGAAGGATGTACCAACTTTAGGGTCTTCATTCTCTTCCCTATGTGTAAAAAAATTCCTCTTGACTTGGCCATAAGTGTGTTAGAGCACAATTAGGGTATTATCTTCCATATCTTTCTCATGCTATGAGGCGTCCTTTTAAAGCTCCTTCCTAATGGGAATTATGTCCTTCTTAGCAGTTTGAATCTTCTACGTTGAGATGGTCACGCCAAAAATGTCTTTTGCTTCTTAAAAAAGCAAGTTTAGTCATAACTTAACCTACTTCCTTTACCTAAGAGCTGGTGACCTCAACCAAGGCTTGGACTTAACAGAAGCTAGTATAATGACCCACTTTTCCATATAGTTTAAGTGAGCAAGCAACCACACATGACCCACTCAAACTGAACGAAAAGGCGGATAGTTAGGAGAAAGATAGAAGAAAGAAGAGAAGAAGAAACTAAACAACATAGAATCAAAATAAATAATATATAATATACAACAAATCTTTACAAGCAAAAAAAAAAACTGTAATATACATATACATATACATACAATAAGAGTATATTAAAATATTTCAGCTCGGACAGTTATAACAACCTGTCCTCATAATTGCTAATAAATAAAAAAATGAATGCAATGGAAAAATAACCATATATGCGAAAATGTCTCTAGACCTCCAGATTGTTCCTGAAGCTCTAAAAACATCCAAACTAAATCTGTAATATACTCGATCTGACCCAAGCATTTAGGAAAAACAACATCGGGATCAGTCGGGTAAAACTAGCATGAGAAACTCAATCACAAGGAATTTTCTTTTTTTTAGCCTATAAAAACTTAAAAAATCAAAAGTATCTCATAAGACCACGCCACACATGAACACGGACGGGTTTTTACCTTACGATAACAAAAACATTTTCTATAGAAAATCCAGTGATATTATAATAATGACTAGGGTACAAATACTTATTAATCATATACGAAATTGTTACATTAACTAAATTCCAGCATACTAGGTTCTATAATCAAAATCGTAAAGGCACATATTGAAGATTGAATTCCATACTATGACAAGGTAAGTAATTACCTTTCGATGGTACATTTCTAGATAAAATGCACCGAGGTATGACAAGAACATCTTATATCTCTACCACATAGGACTAGCCTACCACTTGACTAGTAGTACCGAATATGATTACCCTACTTTAGGCCCTCAAGCATACATGAATAGATAGTAATCGATCTAGATTTAGAATGACCATACCTTAATGGGAGCGACCCATTTGACCCTGCTGCATGCACGATTTTTTTCATTTCCTGGTAGATAAGGTTTGAGGCTACATTTTACCTTTACATAGCACTTCCCACTTGGAATGCTACACCTCCCTCCAGGCATCAATGCAATGCTAGCATTCGTCAATACAAGTTCATTTTGGTACTGAGTGAACTAAAGGCACAACCTCTACTACACCCAATTTGGAATTACCTTTTGGATTAGTAGCAAGTCGCCCTTGCACTTCAAAACTCTATCTTCGATCCATAATCTTCAAGATGTCTTTGGTTTGAAACGCTTGAGTTGGATCGAAGTGATTTTTGGATAACATATCCAATCCTGATCTAATAGAAACAACTTTCAATAATTTCTGGTAAATTCAACCCCGGTTCTTTAGGAAAAAACAAACAAAGATAAGAACGAAGATCACCTCCTAACCGTTAGTGGACGGATTTCCTTATCATTTATCCTAGAAGAACAAAACGAGTTTATACATACAGTATAGCATCACCGATGGTAACTGTACCATATAATTCTCGTGTTTCTCCTAGATATTTTCAGAGCAATGTTTTTGTCAGGATTTTTGTAGTCGGTTATTTAACTATCAAATAATAAACATTCAAACAAAGATTACATTTCCCATGGAATCACTAAGCCTTAGAAATAAATCTTTTATTAATAAAATCACTTTATAAATCCTTAGAAATTGCTTCCATATGCTTATCTTGACAGGACAAGTATTTTCACAAACTCCTATATTTTTTGATACTTAGAAAATATAACCATATACTTATCTCATTGGAATAAGTGTATTCACAAACCAATTTACTTTCAAAAACTTGGAAAAACAACTTTTACATACTTATAACATGGTATAAGCATGTTCACTATCACTTAGGGATATTTCTTATTCAAATTCATATTAAATGGAGATATAAATGACACACAACTCGTTTCTTTGCATAAATCTATTTTATTTTATAAATATCCCATTTATAGATTTTCAAATCTACTTATAAAAATCTTTAAAAATCACCAGGCTAATTTACCGATCTCCTTTATAAATATCAAACCATTTCTAATTCCTGTATAAATATCCAAATCATTTACAAAACGCTTTCCCAATTCCAAGATCTCCTTTTAATTTATAAAACCCATTTTATAGACTTCGCTTATTTTAAGCAAACTCCATACATGGCCTTTAATTAAGAAATTTCCTTCGATAATAATTATTATTTAAACCACTTTTAATAACTGCGTTATTATTTAATATTCTCCGTTTATTTTTTAACCTTATTTAAAAATAATAACTTTAGAATACACTTAATAATATATTGAATTAACTTTAACTAATATTAAAATAATAACATAATAAATTAAAAATACAATAAAATAATTAACTGTAGATAAAAATTAACTTATAAATAACAATTTACTTTAAAATCAAATTGTTATAAAATAACTTTAATTAAACAATTAATTAACTTTTAAACAAATAATTATAATACAACTAAACTTTTTTTTAAACAATAATTAATTAACTTGTAAAAATATTCTCAAATAACTTTATGAAATATTTTAAATAATCATGAATTAATTAACCTTTTATTATTATTAAAAAAAATCAACTATCTTTTTTAAACATTATTAATAAGTAAAAAATTATCTTTAAAGTCTTATTTAAAATTAATAATTAATAGTGATCATTTTTAAATTAAAATTATTAAATAATTAAATTTTCAAACTAGAAAGAGGCTTCGCAACTCTAATGGTATTTAATCAAGTCACCATCAATTCCATTTCTATTCAAATTTAATCTAAATATTTACATCACATCCCACATGTAAATTAAAGTCATAATTATTGATTTATTATGAATACAACACTTATCCAATAATAATCAAAAGGAATGCCCAAAAGTGTATATACTAATGTAATAGTAGAACGGGATTTATTTCTTCTAAATAAATGTCCTGTCCAAATTTAAACTATCCAGCTAATAATAGCAGAATGGGGATTTATTCTACAAGCCAGGTGTCCAATTAATTTAATTAATTGAACTGGGTTTTATTTCGCTAAGCAGATATCCAATTATCATATTCAACGCAGTTTAACTCAGCAGTTTTTATTTGGCCAAATAAGCATCAATAATCAAGGTGCATAAATTTAAACGGCGTTATTAATTAAAATAACGTAATTTAAATTCAGTCCATTTTAATACATCATAAATTTATACATGTCTAAAGCTATCAATGAGTTACACAACATTGTACTCATCAATACGATTCCATCGTAGAAATCTACATGCTAATCGGATTCTGTATGGATGAGTAATCACATTTTAAAAACCAACACATTTATATATATAATATAAACAAACCAAAACATTTTCTTCCTCACCTTTAAGCCAAACGGGCCGAGCCCACAATTCTCACACCCAAACCCGCACTTATCCTCCCCTTCTCCCTCTTCTTCTTCCAGTCTTATTTCATGTTTTGCCTTCTCATTTACACCATGTGCACGTACACATAACCCTCGGCCACCATTTAAATGAATTGATACCATACACGCATCACCCTACCCTTCCTCCTTACATTACACTCGGCCATCACTGCTTCAAATCACCTTATCCAATTTTGACATCAAGATGAGCTTAAAAATCGTGCCATGGCAATAAATAGTCATGACACTTTTATGCGCCAACCTCCATCAAATTTAACTGGAATGTGCCCCACTCTGCCATGAATCTAATGCCACACTCCAGTCGAGCCATCGCTGCTTACGTCTTCGACCACTCCAACCCTATCTATCTACGAACATCAATCGTCGTCATGGAATGTCGTCGAACTTACACCAAAAGTACAATGTTGGCATACGATCCAAACAATGTATAAGGCGTCGATTGATTCGAAGCGAATCAAGAGAATTTAATTTTGTAATCTATAAACAATATTTCCCCTTTTTGATTTTCGACGATAACTCGATCGATTCTTGATGAATCGAGCGCCATCAATTTTTAGAAGTTCTATGGACTGATATGAACAACTTTAGTTTTAGTCGCTAAGGCTAATTTTTGGTGGATTGGGAGATAGTGGATTTTGAATAGGGAAAAAAATCCATTTTCCATTAATGGGAAATAAAGAAAAGGAAAAATGGAGAAGCGAGAAGGTGGAGCTCTTGTATATGCATACACAAACACTTGATCATCTTGGACAAGGTGACAAAATGGCTGCCATCACCATCATGAAGTGAACCGGTTGGAACAAGGGAGACAATGGACAGAGGGGAAAAAGGAGATAAGTTTGTTTGCTGAGACAATATGTTGGCTGTGGGGAAAAGATGGGTCCTAAATTTGCATATATATATGTGTGTGTGTGTGTGTGTTCGTTTCCGGTATCCCGATATGCCATATCGCGTTCACGTCTAAGCCGTAAATAAAAGAAATAAAATGTGGTCGCGTATGGATTTATAACGCGATCACAAAACAACAATAAAATTGACAAGTTAACTTATTATGTTAAATTTCAAAAATGCCGACGTTCAACATAAAAAGCGTCAAACGAAGATTTATTATTTTCTCAAATTAAATATTATGGAAAAATTCTATAAATTAAATTAAAAATACGTCATCAAAAATTTAGTCTTAATTTGAAATAAATAATTTATTATAGTTTACTTCAAATCTAAATATTTAAATAAATTAAATATTCAAATTTGATGACTCGAAAATTGCGAGTCATTACACTCTTCCCCCTTAAAAGAATTCATCCCTTAAATTTTACCACACAAACATCCAATCTTTTCATATATCTGCACGATGCTCATAGATCGTCCATATACAAAATCTAATTAGATCACTACTCGAATGCATTACTTTTTTTTGAACTAGCATCGCTCACCCAATTCTCTAGCGCAGACTCCAATCAGATTCCTTGATTAGGAACCTATGTTCTTCTTACATAGTCATATACTATGATAGAAAACTTTGGCTCATACTGAAAATCTTTATCAAGTGCTCGCCATCAAAATCGAGTAATGAATACTCATATGGAATTGTGTTAAACACCTCAAGTCATGTACTCGAATCTTAGAGCAAAAATATATGGAAGAGAAATGATCTACATCCAACTTACGCACTTATATTATTGGTTCTCACAATTACCAATTCTATTTCCACTAAATTATATTATGAAAATATTTTCATGGAACACAACTTACGTTGTAAAACTTGTAAAGTACCTACCATGCCTTAAGGGTATGTACAACCATCAAATTCAAACTTTTATTTTTGAATTCACTTAAGAATTTAAACACCCAGGTTTTTATTCAAAACACTTTTTGAAATGATACCATATATTTTAATCCATAGAATATATAAATATATATATATATATAGCTCAGGTAACCCCAAAATTATACCAAGGAACTTGGTACTACAAACAGTATCATACATTTCCTTACTAGAAGGATAATACTCAAGAGAAGCGTTTACCATCCGAACGCATCTCTTACCGATTTTTAGTTATTTCCAAGCCATTCGAACTAGTTAATTTAAAAACGCTTTCCTTCTTTCACAAACCTATTTTTTGAACAACATTACATATATATTTTCAAATAAAAAGTTTTACCCAAAAATATCAGGTTCCAATTTGCCTTGGATTCATTCTGATTTTAACTTGTTTCGATCATACAATGCCAAAGGGAATAATTTACAAAGTGCACTATGACGTTTGCCTAGGCAAACGACTGATCCTCACTTAAAAGATTATTCCTATCATCATAAAACAAATCGGGGCTCATTTCCCAAATCAAATCCAAAGAAAACACATCTTTCTATAAAATTCCCTTTTCAAAGATATTTATACTTAAATATATTTTATAAGCAAACAATTTCCAAAATATTGGTACACTAAAAACCCCTTTAAGAAAACTATTATTACCATTTCCAAAATCATTTATACTCTAAACTATCTCAAAATGAATTATTATTTCTTTTTCCCCAAAATCATTTGAAATATTTACTTTATCGTAAATCAAGCCATACCTAGAAAGTTTTGGATGGGGGTCCTTGGTTTATTGGCAGTAAACTTATTTTTACCAAAAAAATGGGAACCAAGCGAAAGACTTAAGAGAGACATGCTAGAATCGCATCCAGTCTGGGTTAAATTGATGAATCTACACTTATCTCTATGGAATGCTTATGGAATTGGTAAAATGCTATTATAATTGGCAGTCCCCTTGCTATGGATGACTATACTTGACATGTTAAAACACTAAAGTATGCTAGTGTCCTTGTAGAAATCAAAGCACGTGACATTATTAAAAAACAAGTGAAGGCTAAAGATAGAAATGGAAACATTTACATATATTAGGTAGAATATAAGCATATCCCACCTATTTGCAACAATAGCAAGTGCTTGGTCACTCCTTGGACCAATGTAAGACTGTGTCCCCCCATCAAACAAGTATGAAGGCAAAAAAAACTACAGCCGAGGCTAGTCAAACAGTTCCTGTATAACAACAAAATAAGGCACAGTTTGATTCTAGCGCTGCTGACATCAATATAAACACAGAATAAATAGTTACGGAGTCTAATGACTAAAAGGAAAGAAATGTTGTCCTAGAGGATGAAGACTTGGTTGTTGTCCAAACACAAGGTAAGGAGAAAGAGGATACTGAATCGGTCTATAGCCAAGCTGAGAATCCATCAAAGAGTACATGTAACAACCCTGTATTTTATGATTATTTTAATTATATATTTTAATTATTTTAATTGAATTTTTGATTTAAAAGCTTTATTTAATTTATTTGAAATGTATAAATTTTGTTATTTTAAAATATAAACTTTGATTTTGATATGAATTATCATTCCAAAACATGACTAAAAAGAATATTTTCCAAAAAGTGAATTTTGGTCAATATAGTCAAACTTTGACTTTTAAATTTAAAAATTGAAATTTTGAAAATTTTAATTTTATCTTTTATTATGAAAGTAAATAAAATTTTAAGAACACTGCTTTTCATTTTGTTGAAATCTGATTTATAATGTGAAAGTTATGCCTTTTTAACTATTGTGTGAAATTTGCTGTATTTAACAAAATTGTTTATTTTAATTTCTATAAATAATATTTTGTTGTCATGTAATGTTCTAATTTATGTTTTCATGTGTAAAATAACATTTTATGCATATATTTTGGTTTTAAAACATTTAAAAAAATGTAATTGACATTTTCCAATGTCAGTTGTATTCTTTTGTAAATTTTAATTCCAAGTTTCAATTAATTAAAGTAATTCTTTATTTATCTTTATATTTTTCTTAAGAAATTATTTTATTCTCATTCCCATTTTATTATGTTCCTCATTTATTTATTTATTTGACTTTTTATTTTTTTTAAAGTGAAATAGAAATTTTTCTAGAGGTAGTGGTAATTTATTTAAAATTTTCATGTCCTCTTTGCCATTTTTAAACAATTTCTTTAGTTCTTTTCCTATTTTTCTCCAATTTAATTATTTATTTCATTTTAGAAATGATAAATAAATCATTTTATTTCAAATTTTTGCTTTATAATATTTTTAAAATGAAGTAGATATTTTTCCAAGGCCAGTGAAGTTTTATTTGTAATTTTTGAACCCTGTTTTGAATTTTAAGCAATTTCTTTAATTCTTTTTCCATTTTCTTTAAAATTCATTATTTATTTTTATTTTATATTACTTTGTTTTGGTTTTAATGTCAAATTTACTGATTTTATTTTTTTAATTAAATTTAAGAAAAAGAAATATGAAGAGTTTTAAAGGCTTTTGAAACATAAGTCTTTTCACCTCCTAAAGTCCTTTCATTTGCCACAACTCCTCATTACTCCTCTTGGCCGTGTATTATCTTTTGTCTAGCCATGTATTCCTTCTCATTTCTCATGCAAAAATTCACCTTCTCATTTCTTATACACGGCTAGCAAAAATTTGGTAATGGCTCCATCTTCTTTTTCCTCATTTTCTTCTATTTTCCTATATTTTTGCCTTGTTTTCACATATTGTTTGATCGGCCTCCACTCCATAGCCACGGCCACCACCACCTACACCTCTTACCCGCCATCATCACTGGCTACGCCTCTGGTCTTGACCAAGGCCGAACCCACCATGGTGCAAAAATCCACCAAAATGCAACCTAAAGCCTTGAAAGCATGTTGTTTGACCACCACTTGTTCACCACTTCCATTTTCACCACCACCATCACCTTAGGATGCCGCCACCACCTCTGTCCAGACCCTTACTGACCCCTCTTGCCCCTACCTAGACCCACACCCCACTGGCCAAGCCCAAACCCTCCATGGCCAAGCCAAAGTTAAACAAAAACCTACGCTATGTTGCTCGAACCCCTTCACCTTCCCAAGTGTAACTTCCCCTACATGTTCTTGCTTATGCCATGCATTTCCTAGCCCAAAACAAAGCAACACTATGTTTAACCAGAGCTAAACCACCCCCTAGGCCGTGCAAAGAATAGAGAAAGCATGGCAAAAATCATTGCATTCATATTTGTTTTCATTCCAAAGTTATTTCATTTCAAAGTGTATTGAATTTATAATTTGTTTTGGGTTGTAACACAAGATTTGTAGAATTGGATCTCAGTCTCCACTCAAATCCATAGTCTTATCATTGTGCTTTTGATTCTGTTGTGTCATTTGCATTGTAGTCTCCAGCACAAAGAGGTGAGTAAATCTCACACGACATTTTATACTTATGCAATTGTGAAGCGACAACAACTGAATGTGTAGAATATTTTGTTATGTTATACCTGCCTATGATTATTAATTTATAATGTTAAACTTGTTAATTTACCTGTCATATCATCTGTTACAGTTACATATTGTTAAACTGTTCATTTATGCCGATCATCACTGCCAGTTCCCTGTTAGTTTAGAAATCACTATGGGTTGAAATGATACATACCCGAACGGACTTTAGAATAGGAAAAAAATCGTTATGGGCTAAAATGATAGGCCTGAACGATTTTTATTTATTTATTTTAACTTGGGATTGCGGGTTTAAAATGATAGAACCCGGATTTTCTTTGTAAATTGCGGATTGAAATGATATATATCTATATCACTTGACCTAGGTTAGAAAACTATATACAGGCCCGTGGGTATTTTATAAAGTGTTTTGAATATTTTAAGTATTCTTCAAAGTGTAAATTATGAGAATTTGATTTAAATTGGATTTTTAATGTTTAAACAAGAAATTTTGATTTTTCTACAAGTTAAAAATGTTGAATAATTAAATGATTAGATTGAACTTTTGAAATATAACTTAAATCTGGAAATTTGGACTTTGGCTATTAAAATGACATTTAAATTATATAAATAAAATTTTATGTGGTTTAAAATGTAAATTTATGATAATTTGATTTAAATAGATTTTAAAGTATTTTAAATAAAGAATCTATGATTTTTATCTATAAGTGGAAATGCTAAATAAATAAATGGTAAAATTGAATTTTGGAAATATAACTTAAGTTTGGAAATTTGGAAAATTTTGGGTTTAAAATGGTATTTAAGTTATATAGATAATATGGAAATTTAATTATATTTGGAAAATAGTAAATATGATAATTTGATTTAAATTTGAATTTAAGTGATTTATTAAAGTATTACTGATTTTTCTATGAATTTAAATGGTTAAATAAATGAATGCTTAAATGTGTAATTTTAAAATACAACTTGACTTGGAAATGTGAAATCTGGTTTAATTAAAGGTTTTAGTTAAATGAAATCAATTGGAAATTTAGTTTATTTTGTGAAAATGGAAATTTAAAAATGTAAGTGTTAATAAATTTCATATTTGAAGGAAAGGAAATTATACACTTGAATTTGTTAAGTAAATTTATTGAAAAATTTGATTTATTTATAAGAAATTTATTTTATAAAAATCATAGGTTAAAGGGATGTTAATAAACATTTTTGAATGTTAAAATATGATTTTTATAATGTTTAAAGGGTTTAAATTGAAGTTTACTATTTGCTGGAAATACACTAAAATCTAGAAAATACTTCTAATAGCATTCAGAAATGCTATGGTTTCTATAAATGAACTAAAAACCTAATAAAAAGGCTATTACAGCAGTTCTGAAATGTTGTAGTTGCTGAAGTAAACTAAAAGGCTAAAACTTAATAAAGGCCTATTATAGCAGTTCTGTAAATGCTGTAGTGGTCTGCTGTCTTTGCTGAAAATAATAAAAACCTTAAATGTGAAACCTGAGCTATTACATCGTTTCTGGAAATGCTGTCTTTGCTGTTTTAAACTAAAAATTCAACTAAAATGAGATTTGCAGCAGTTTTAAAAGCTGTCTTTGCTAAATTAAAATGTTTTCAAGTATAACTTATAACAGCTTTTTCAAAATGCTGCGTAAGGCTGAAATTTTCAATAATTATGGTTTTTAACTAAGTAAATGAGCTCGGAATGGTTTGAAACTTTGGAAATTGAATACTTGATTTGAAAGTATAATAACTTCACTTTTAAATGAGTTAATTTAATTAGAATATAAACTATTTAAAGGTGATTTGAAAGGATAATAAATGAATGTTATCTTGAATTTAGAAGGTATTTAAAGTTGAATATTTGGATTTGAACTTATATAATGATTTGAAAATGAAGTTCTGAAAGATATGATATTTTGATATTAAAATGATTTGAAAATGAAGTTCTGAAAGATGTGATATTTTGATATTCAAATGATTTGAAAAATGAAGTTCTGAAAGATATGATATTTTGATATTAAAATGATTTGAAAATGAAGTTCTGAAGGATATGATATTTTGATATTAAAATGATTTGAAAATGAAGTTCAGAAAGATATGATATTTTGATATTAAAATGATTTGAAAATGAAGTTCTGAAAGATATGATATTTATGTATTAAAATGATTTGAAAGGAAGTTTTGAAAGGGTATGTTAATTTAATATATTGAAATGGTTAGAAATGACTTGATATTTATTCTGATAAATATTTGAATTTGAAAGATATGGTATGTTGATATATTGAATTGGTTTTTAAATGATTTAATCTTTATTTGATAAAGATTTGGATTGAAATGATATTTTATTTTGAAGTATTATATATCATTAAGTTATAACCATGGGTTACAATAACGATTGGTTGGCAAAGAGACCGGGATCGGATATGGGCATACTCCCTGTCGATACCGAAACCACTTTGACAACTGTGTACGCGGTGGAGATTCCAGAATGAAGTAGGATGGTAGAAACAGGAGCGGTCACGGGCCAAAAGGGGTAGCTCCTCTGGTCGGACGAATTTCTTCGATACCATTCTATTGCTTTTGTGATTGTTTGGGCGCCCCTTCGATTTTGGGAATGTGTTTCGAGGTGGGCGTATGTGGCTGCTGCTTTACCACCATCTCGAGTGTCGTAATTGGTATATCTACCATGGCATTGCCTTGTGTGCCGTGTCACCTACCATATCGAAGCTTTACTACGAGTTTCTATTTGTGTCGTACCTATGCAGTATCTTCTCATAGTCTGCCGATCAGGAGACATGCAGGTACTGTATAGACTACTGGCATTATTTGTGTTAAGGAAAATATTGGGTCACTCCTTAACGCTATTTTAAAGTAAGTTTATTTTACTGATAGACATTATTATAATAGCGCAATATAACTACATAGTAATAGTTTAATGGATCCTTAGAGGATGGGCGGTCTGTAACGACCCGGAAAATTTTAACAATTTTAATTGATTCTATAACGTATTTAATTGAATATTTGTGAAATCTTATAATAATTGAATTTTTAAATAAAATGTTTATATATTTAGAATACGTATATTTAAATATAGCAGATTGTAAATTTTCAAATAATTTTATGGAAGTTTATTTAATTGAGAAAACGTGCTGTCCAATTCAAGCTATTAATTGCTTTAATTGATTTCTGAATCAGTGCGTAACGGTTTCTTTTTACTACCGTTAAAGATTTCTATTGCTTAATACTTTTCCAATTCAGGTAGACTTTTCCATTCGTAACCATTAATAAATTTGAGATCATCGACCTTGCTTTTATTATTCCTTGTAGTTTCGTGCACTGACTTTACCTTTCCCACTACCCATAATTTTCTCTATACGTTTCTTTTGCAATTGAAGCATATATTTATATTTATGGTGGTGCGTTTATTCTGGTCTCTCTTTATTTTTGTTTTTAACGCTTGAAAGAATCTCAAATCATCAAGCTAGTAGCATCCGTTCCTTCCTTCGCTTTCATAAGGCCTATAATATATAAACCACTTGCTTATAGATCCGAACACAACTTTGTCATCAAATTTAATGTGCCTTCCTCTCCCTATTATTTCGGTTCCAACCTTCCTAGTAAATGGCTTTAATAAATTTTGGCTAAATCATAGCTACGGACTTTTCAAATTTCTTTCATTTTATATTTATTTCCAATTCCCTCATTGCTTCAAAATTTTTGAACGTGCCTAATCATCTCAGCATGTATATATAATGTAAGCCTACCTTTCCTTGGAAAGCTATTGCTCACAAAAATTTCCTGATTTCTTTCCTTTTATCCATTTTTATATCCTTGACTTTCAAAACTCATTATGTGTTGTACAAACAAACAAAAATTTATTGCTTTAAGTGTATAGCTAAATCAACTATTGACCATTACAATTACTTTTTTTTTTCATTTCAATTTATTACTTAAATAACGTTTTGATGAATTAATGGACAGCTTTACGTTTCTTTTGCTTTTGAAAAACTTTATATTTATAGTGTACGTTTCTTTTGCATTTCAAAAATTTGAAACATGCTGCCCCATTTAAGCCATTAATTGTTTTAATTATTTTTCTTAATCAACATATAGTTGCTTTTTATTATTCTAGGATTTACATCCATACTTTAATCTCCGCTGTTCCATTTATTTCATTTGAAATCTAAATTTATTTACCATTCATTTATACGCCTCTTTCTCTTCCCTCTTTTACCTCTTCGTTTCCGTGTTTCTAGGAATATATATATATATATATATAGTATAGCATAGATTGCATCTTCTTTTCTCTCTGTAGGCTATTCGTTGCCCTCAAATTAATATTAAAAGAGGAGAGAGCTTTGTAAATATTATATAAAGTCATATAGCACGTTCACATATCAGATGCAGACCTACCTTTATATTTAAGAAACTAGCATTTTCTCTGTTGCTTGAAGAATGCCCTTCGCCATGTCATGTTGATTGAATCACGCATGCATTCTTCCTTTAAAAATCGCCTGTTCTCATCTCCCCTCCATCTTTTCTTATTTCTTCCAAACCTGAGCATGAGCTCTCTCTTTTCCTTGGCCTGCCACCTCCCCATGGCCGCATGCATTAGTTGGCAAAACATTTCCTCTCTGGTTTTTAAATGTAAGTACGCATTTTATTTGATATAAGTCTATTTTATATATTAAGAACAGTATAGATTGTGCATAAGTTTTGTTTTATATGTTTACTGCAACTATGGGGATTTTGAATTCCCTAACAGTTGAACTTTAAAAATAATAATATATTTCATAATAGTGTATATATGATAATTGTTATATTTATAAACGTGTATATAAATATTTAACTTCTGTTCATATATAAAGGTTAGTATATATTTATACTGTATTATGTATATTATTTTAAGATTTTACGGTATATAGTTTTTGACTTTTGTTAGCATATAGTTATCGTACGGCTTTTAGATACGTATGTTTTACTAACTAGTTGATAAGTTAAATATATATATATATATATACGCGTTTTATTTTACTATTGATAGCTTACGGTATATGTGGTATAAGTTTGGCAGCCTTCTATTAATATACGTATTTTTATATGTTTTATATATTTGGTTATAACAGTTTCAACTATAATAAAATATGTTATTTTATTAGCTTTCATATGTTAGATATATAAAATATAGTATTTCAATTTTCGTTACTGTTTTGGTATATATATTATATAAAATTGGTGGGTACAAGTTTGATAGGTCAATTTATAATATATATATTTTTATGATTGTTTTAGTATTTTAGAGTCTACCGTACTATATTTTATTTTATTTTCAACAATTTACATAAGTTATATTTAAACGTATGTATATATATAAATTTTCTATGGTAGTTTTACAGTATAAGTTATATCAATATTTTATAATTTCAACAGTATATGCTTTCAAAAGTTTATTTCATGTCAGCCTTAAGGTTGTTTGCACTGACTGATATACGTTGGATTTTTTTTAAGGGATGTGTATTTTGATTTCAAGTATAGTCATATGTATAGTCATATACAAATTGGTAGAGGAAATGTTATATAGTATATATATGGTTATATTAATATAGTCGGTCTGCACACCTATGTATATATATTAGCCGAGGCATTCATATTTTATAAACTGTGTTGCATATGTTGGCTAGTTGTATATAAGCTCACTTATCCTATTTATCTTCCTTGATCCAATTCTGATTTGAATTCGTCTATTCCTATTATCAGCTTTAATCATTGAACCGTGTCCATCTAGCTTTATTTTGGAATTCGGATCTGGATTTCATAACTCACTTCTTTTTCTCTGGCCTCGAAAGGTGAGAAATCACTCACGATTAACATTCTTTTATTTACTAAATTTGATTTCAATTGAGACGACAATTGAAATATGAGGCTGTAGTTATTTAAATTGTTATATATGCTATTATCTGTAACTATTCACTTATGGGATATGACACCATATCCTATTGTTTATATATTTATTTTGATGATATATGCCTGATGTTATTATTATTTACAAATCCGTTATCACTCTACAAGTTCCCTGTTAGTATAGAAATCACTATGGGTTGAAATGATACATACCCGAACAGACTTTAGAATAGGAGAAAATCGTTATGGGTTGAAATGATAAACCCAAGCGATTTTCATTTAATTGAATTGGGATTACGGGTTGAAATGCTATCCACCCGTATACATTTAGTGTACGGATTGAAATGATAAATATCCGTAACACTTGACCATATGATAAGAAATATATACAGACATCGTTGGTCCATATATATAAATATTTTGGAATTTAATTCATTGTTTTGGAAAGAAATATATGGTCTTATTAAATGTTAATCCTTAAATTTTTTTTATATAAAGGGTAATGATGTATAAATTTAATAATATTTAATTTAGTAGAAATTTGATTTAATACATAAATTATGTTAAATATTTATGTAAATTTTATTCCAAAAAGTATTCTGCAATTTACTAAGATTGGGAGATAAATGTGGGTTTATCTAAATGGTATTTAAATAAGGATTTATTCAATTAAATCAATTTGAAATTTTTGAATGGGAAATTTAAGGGTATGATTTTGTAACTGGATTTTTCTTTAAGTGATTTAATGAATATTTCATGTTTAAATAAATTAAAGAAAATATTGAGTAAAATGTAATTTAAGGTTACTTAAATGATATTGTATCTAATGAGGGATTATTTTAAGACTAGATAATATTGAGGTTAAATCGAGATCTATATGGAACTATTAAATTGAACATTTAATTAAATATTAAAGCTTTGAACTATATTGGGATTTAAATGGTTTATTTTGAGATTCGGATATGTATTTGAAATCAGTATAGTTGAATTTATTATTTAGAAACTAAATTGATTGAAAAGTTAGTTTGAAACGTTGAATACTTAAAGTTTTGAAATATATTGAATATAAAGGGTATTTTGTGATTTCAAAATCCGAATTTGAGATCGATAAAATTGAAGTGGTTATTTTAGAAATTGAGTTGAATTTAAATTAATAAATTGAGATTGAAATAGATTTAAATGGGGTGGTCGGGTTGATGTTAAACGATTTGTTAAGTTGAGGGAATTGAAATTTCTTTACTGTACAAATTATTTAATATATAAAAATACTATTTGGGAAGTATAGAGATATTTGAAGTGAAAATGATATTTGGTTTTATAGTGTATATTTCTATATTTTAGATAGTTCCATGGACCCTTAGAGGATGGTTATCCCAAACATCCTCTAAGTTAATTATATTGCAGTTGATACTTCACTTGAGTTAGATTTATAGATATAAGAATGTTAATCCTGACTCGAGTGTTTTGTGTTTTGTTTTACGCTCGGGTCAGACTGAGAGATACAGCATTTGAGACTCATCTTCGAAGTTGGAGCTTTGCTTGAAGATCCAGCTATCTATCCCTTCAGTCATCCAGTTGATTGGTTCAGAGAAGCCATCTGTTGCATTGGAGACTTCACGGCATTTGAACTATTCGGTTGTATTTTATTTCTAACTCTGAGGTATATAGTAACTTCATGAACTACTATTCTTTATCTATTCCGCTGCATTGTATTACTCTGTGTAAGTGATCTATGATTGATTTATTTACTGTATATTTTAGTTTTTTCCAAATTTTATTAACAATTCGGTATTTTGAATTATTCAAGTCGGACATGAACGTTTTTATTGTCGATTTGAATGGTCCAAAATAGCGGGTCGTTACAGTTAGTATCAGAGCTTTGGCTCTAGGCAAAACCTAGCATATATGGTAAATTCATTTACAGAATCACTTTCGTTCGAGTTGAATCCCTTCTTTTTGACTTGATTTTCTTTGAATTTTGGAATGTCCCTCGGTTCCGAAATTCATTCTTGTCTCTCCCTATTTATATTCGTTTGATTCTGGAGTATCCCATAACTCCACGGAATGATTTGTAAAGGGGGTGAAAACTCCTTTACAATTGGCATTGATTCACCGGAGATTTCTGTATCCTCGGTTTACGATGCTGCTATATCTTGGTATGCCGAATTCTATCTCTGGCAATCGAATGTCGATTTGCTTTAGAATTCCGCATCAATTATATTCCTGAAGTCACGGTTGACCCGGTTAAGGTCGCCCGAGATTTATAGAAGTATATCCATCTTCTATTTTGTAATTTGATTTTCTCAACTTTGTTTGAGCCTATCTTCGAATCAGGATTCTATTGATTAGAGTTCCTCTAAATTAAATCTCTATCTTTGTTTTGAAATCCATTCTTGAATCATCCTTTGAAAATCGGGTTTGTTGTATTTTAAAATTGTTTTATACGAAATTTTTATTTTGATAACTATGATTTTATTCTATATATAAAAGTGAAATTTTTTTCGATAAGGATTATATACCTATATATAAAACGAATAAGAAATGTTATTCTATATATAAAAGTTTTGAAAGGATTGGAAATTTTGAAAATTTATAAGAAAGTGATTTATATAAAAAGGATTTATAACTGAAGGGTTAAATTTGAAATTCGAGAATTGAATTCCGATATTTTGAAATTGGTTTTAAGATTTTGGGAAAATATATAAAAATAATACGATTTAAAAGTATTTTTCCGAATAAGAAATGTTTCAAATGGGTTCAAATGAATTCCAGTAATTTCGAAGAAATTTCAAAGAAGTTTTCAAGAAAATAGAAGTCCAGAACTCACTTATGTCGCTGGAGAATAATTTCGGTGATGAGTGCACGCATCATCGACATTGATTTTCGAGTCTCAGAGTGGGGGAGAGGCCACTTTAATAGCTTCGTTGTACGAGCAATTTTGTAAAACCGTTTTTGATTTCAAATTCTGAAGTATAATTTGATATTTTTGAAAGATATATGTATATATTTGAAACAATTTAAAGTGAGACCAGTGTTCAGTCCTCGAGTTTTCAATTTGACTAGTAATAACTCTATATAAAAAAAAATTGATTTCCAACTCTTAGATTTGAAATTTGATTTCATCGACTATTTTGAAGGTTCGAGCACTTCCAAATCAAGGTTTAAAAGTTTTAAACTTAGAAATTTCGAAAAGTATAATTTTTTTGATAAAGCATATAAGTTTAGTTTTGAAGAGTATGACTTAAGTAAGTTTGAAACCTTTTGTTAAGTAAGTGAATATGACTATTTTTAATTATACTAATATGGAATTTAGTTTTGAAATGTTTTGGGAAAAAAAATTTAATTTCAAATAATGGTTTTCAGAAAGGTAAATTGGATATTTCTAATAGAAATAGATAGTTTAAAAGTTTTAAAGTGATGATTATAAATTTGGAAACCATTTTGAGTATAATTGATTTTGAGAAAATATTTGGTTTTGAAATTAAATTGAAATTAAAAACCAGTACTTATATGGTGATTTTGGAAATGAATTTGTTTGACTTGAATTATTTTAATTTGGAAAGTGGGATAATTTTCTAAACCTATTATTTTGGGAACTTTGAAATTTAGATACTTAATTTGGAAGAAAATTTGGTGAAATCCTATATGATTTTGAAACTGAATTAATATTGAAATGATTTGAAATTGAGAACCTTATATTGTTAAGCACTTGATTTGGGAGTGGTCGAACTTATATAAAATGGATTTGTATAAGTATGAAGTGATTTGAAATCTATTGATTTGAAAGGTACTCAATTTGGAAAGAGAATTTTTTTATAAATCGAAGTCTATATAAGTATGATTTGATATACTATTGATTTGGAAAGTATTCGATTTGAAAATGGAATCTTATATATATATATATATATATATATATTTTATATAAGTATGATATTTGAGAGTATTTGAAAAGGTACTATATGATATATATTTTCGAAATAAAGATATGGAAAGTGCCTTCTGCTTGATATCCGCTTTGTGGCCACATCGTGGATTCATTCTATTGATATTATTCTCTCTGATTTTCGGTTTTCCGGATGTAATACTCGAGTGTTTCCCACCGTGGCATAAGCCATGGTTTTTTTTCTCTCTCGTGACTGCGTAGAGCAACTGCCTGGCTGAGTCTTGCCTAGGGGTACAGATTGTTTCCTGGGGGATCCAGGCGTAACCATTGTGTATCCTGCAATCTGTGTAGGTCGCGAATAGTAGCGCAAGTGCCTGGCTGAGTCTTGCTTAGGGGTACGGATTGTTTCCTGGGGGATCCAGGCGTAACCATTGTGTATCCTGCACTCTACTAGTCATCATGGCGTAACTCGCAGGGCTGAGAAAGCTTACGGATATGGATTGTTTCCTGGGAGACCCAGGCGTAACCATTGTGTATCTGCGAACCATGGTCGGACAAAGGTTTTGGTTTGGTTGTTTGTTTGGATTGTACTTTCCATATCTGTTTTTAAAAAGGTTTTTCAAGTATTTTCACTGGGTGTTGAAACAGGTCTACTAAATACTTGAAGAATTCTAGCTTTGTGCCTGATCAACGCATGGCCAGAGTCTGCAAGAACGAGGATAAACTTGTTAAAACATCGAGTTATAAAAATATTTTCGAAAGAAAGATTTATTTCGATATAAATGTATTATTATAAAGGTATTTATTATAAAAGTATTTTTCCCAACAAAGAAATTTTGTATTAATATTTGAAATTAAAATTCTTATGGTTTGAAATAAATTATTCGTGTCCGATTCTATTCGTTTGAATCTACCTCATATGCTCAGCTTCATTTTTCACCTATATTCCGTTTTCAGAATCTACCTTCCTTTCCTTTTTGAATAAATCTTTTAAATATTGCTTATTTGTATACTACATTGTTTTATATAAAATTTTAGTGTTATAAATATTTTTGAAGTTATAAATTAAATAAAACATCTTTAAAGAAAATGATCATTAATTTATTGATAATATTTGAAAGGTATCTTGAGATAAATTAAAATTTTCATAAATTTTGGATTTAATATTTTCAATAGTCTTTGTAAATAGAAGTAATAATGTAAATAATTATTTACAAAGGAGTTTGAGAAGTATTAAATATTAAAGAAAATTTAATTTTAAATGAAATTTTCAAATAAATATTTTAAATAAAATTTATATAGTTTTAAAATTTATTGTTTATCTTGGCTTTCAATCTATTTTTTTTCTGGTTGTTTTATTCTCCTACCTCCTTCCTTTTCGGGGACGAAAAGTTTTGAGTGGGGGAGAGTGTAACGACCCGGAAAATTTTAACAATTTTAATTGATTCTATAACGTATTTAATTGAATATTTATGAAATCTTATAATAATTGAATTTTTAAATAAAATGTTTATATATTTAGAATACGTATATTTAAATATAGCAGATTGTAAATTTTCAAATAATTTTATGGAAGTTTATTTAATTGAGAAAACGTGCTGTCCAATTCAAGCTATTAATTGCTTTAATTGATTTCTGAATCAGTGCGTAACGGTTTCTTTTTACTACCGTTAAAGATTTCCATTGCTTAATACTTTTCCAATTCAGGTAGACTTTTCCATTCGTAACCATTAATAAATTTGAGATCATCGACCTTGCTTTTATTATTCCTTGTAGTTTCGTGCACTGACTTTACCTTTTCCACTACCCATAATTTTCTCTATACGTTTCTTTTGCAATTGAAGCGTATATTTATATTTATGGTGGTGCGTTTATTCTGGTCTCTCTTTATTTTTGTTTTTAACGCTTGAAAGAATCTCAAATCATCAAGCTAGTAGCATCCGTTCCTTCCCTCGCTTTCATAAGGCCTATAATATATAAACCACTTGCTTATAGATCCGAACACAACTTTGTCATCAAATTTAATGTGCCTTCCTCTCCCTATTATTTCGGTTCCAACCTTCCTAGTAAATGGCTTTAATAAATTTTGGCTAAATCATAGCTACGGACTTTTCAAATTTCTTTCATTTTATATTTATTTCCAATTTCTTCATTGCTTCAAAAATTTTGAACGTGCCTAATCATCTCAACATGTATATATAATGTAAGCCTACCTTTCCTTGGAAAGCTATTGCTCACAAAAATTTCCTGATTTCTTTCCTTTTATCCATTTTTATATCCTTGACTTTCAAAACTCATTATGTGTTGTACAAACAAACAAAAATTTATTGCTTTAAGTGTATAGCTAAATCAACTATTGACCGTTACAATTACTTTTTTTTTCATTTCAATTTATTACTTAATTAACGTTTTGATGAATTAATGGTCAGCTTTACGTTTCTTTTGCTTTTGAAAAACTTTATATTTATAGTGTACGTTTCTTTTGCATTTCAAAAATTTGAAACATGCTGCCCCATTTAAGCCATTAATTGTTTTAATTATTTTTCTTAATCAACATATAACCGTTGCTTTTTATTATTCTAAGATTTACATCCATACTTTAATCTCTGTTGTTCCATTTATTTCATTTGAAATCTAAATTTATTTACCATTCATTTATACGCCTCTTTCTCTTCCCTCTTTTACCTCTTCGTTTCCGTGTTTCTAGGAATATATATATATATATATATATATATAGTATAGCATAGATTGCATCTTCTTTTCTCTCTGTAGGCTATTCGTTGCCCTCAAATTAATATTAAAAGAGGAGAGAGCTTTGTAAATATTATATAAAGTCATATAGCACGTTCACATATCAGATGCAGACCTACCTTTATATTTAAGAAACTAGCATTTTCTCTGTTGCTTGAAGAATGCCCTTCGCCATGTCATGTTGCTTGAATCACGCATGCATTCTTCCTTTAAAAATCGCCTGTTCTCATCTCCCCTCCATCTTTTCTTATTTCTTCCAAACCTGAGCATGAGCTCTCTCTTTTCCTTGGCCCGCCTCCTCCCCATGGCCGCATGCATTAGTTGGCAAAACATTTCCTCTCTGGTTTTTAAATGTAAGTACGCATTTTATTTGATATAAGTCTATTTTATATATTAAGAACAGTATAGATTGTGCATAAGTTTTGTTTTATATGTTTACTGCAACTATAGGGATTTTGAATTCCCTAACAGTTGAACTTTAAAAATAATAATATATTTCATAATAGTGTATATATAATTGTTATATTTATAAACGTGTATATAAATATTTAACTTCTGTTCATATATAAAGGTTAGTATATATTTATACTATATTATGTATATTATTTTAAGATTTTACGGTATATAGTTTTTGACTTTTGTTAGCATATAGTTATCGTACGGTTTTTAGATACGTATGTTTTACTAACTAGTTGATAAGTTATATATATATATATATATATATATATATATATACGCGTTTTATTTTACTACTGATAGCTTACGGTATATATGGTATAAGTTTGGCAGCCTTCTATTAATATACGTATTTTTATATGTTTTATATATATGGTTATAACAATTTCAACTATAATAAAATATGTTATTTTATTAGCTTTCATATGTTAGATATATAAAATATAGTATTTCAATTTTCGTTACTGTTTTGGTATATATATTATATAAAATTGGTGGGTACAAGTTTGATAGGTCAATTTATAATATATATATTTATGATTGTTTTAGTATTTTAGAGTCTACCGTACTATATTTTATTTTATTTTCAACAATTTACATAAGTTATATTTGAACGTAGGTATATATATAAATTTTCTATGGTAGTTTTACAGTATAAGTTATATTAATATTTTATAATTTCAACAGTATATGCTTTCAAAAGTTTATTTTATGTCAGCCTTAAGGTTGTTTGCGCTGACTGATATACGTTGGATTTTTTTTAAGGGATGTGTATTTTGATTTCAAGTATAGTCATATGTATAGTCATATACAAATTGGTAGAGGAAATGTTATATAGTATATATATGGTTATATTAATATAGTCGGTCTGCACACCTATGTATATATATTAGCCGAGGCATTCATATTTTGTTGCATATTTTATAAACTGTGTCTGCATATTTTGGCTAGTTATATATAAGCTCACTTATCCTATTTATCTTCCTTGATCCAATTCTGATTTGAAATCGTCTATTCCTATTATCAGCTTTGATCATTGAACCGTGTCCATCAGCTTTATTTTGGAATTCGGATCTGGATTTCATAACTCACTTCTTTTTCTCTGGCCTCGAAAGGTGAGAAATCACTCACGATTAACATTCTTTTATTTACTAAATTTGATTTCAATTGAGACGACAATTGAAATATGAGGCTGTAGTTATTTAAATTGTTATATATGCTATTATCTGTAACTATTCACTTATGGGATATGACACCATATCCTATTGTTTATATATTTATTTTGATGATATATGCCTGTTGTTATTATCATTTACATATCTGTTATCACTCTGCAAGTTCCCTGTTAGTATAGAAATCACTATGGGTTGAAATGATACATTCCCGAACAGACTTTAGAATAGGAGAAAATCGTTCTGGGTTGAAATGATAAACCCAAGCGATTTTCATTTAATTGAATTGGGATTACGGGTTGAAATGCTATCCACCCGTATACATTTAGTGTACGGATTGAAATGATAAATATCCGTAACACTTGACCATATGATAAGAAATATATACAGACATCGTTGGTCCATATATATAAATATTTTGGAATTTAATTCATTGTTTTGGAAAGAAATATATGGTCTTATTAAATGTTAATCCTTAAAAAAAATTTATATAAAGGGTAATGGTATATAGATTTAATAATATTTAATTTAGTAGAAATTTGATTTAATACATAAATTATGTTAAATATTTATGTAAATTTTATTCCAAAAAGTATTCTGCAATTTACTAAGATTGGGAGATAAATGTGGGTTTATCTAAATGGTATTTAAATAAGGATTTATTCAATTAAATCAATTTGAAATTTTTGAATGGGAAATTTAAGGGTATGATTTTGTAACTGGATTTTTCTTTAAGTGATTTAATGAATATTTCACGTTTAAATAAATTAAAGAAAATATTGAGTAAAATGTAATTTAAGGTTACTTAAATGATATTGTATCTAATGAGGGATTATTTTAAGACTAGATAATAATGAGGTTAAATCGAGATCTATATGGAACTATTAAATTGAACATTTAATTAAATATTAAAGCTTTGAACTATATTGGGATTTAAATGGTTTATTTTGAGATTCGGATATGTATTTGAAATCAGTATAGTTGAATTTATTATTTAGAAACTAAATTGATTAAAAAGTTAGTTTGAAACATTGAATACTTAAAGTTTTGAAATATATTGAATATAAAGGGTATTTTGTGATTTCAAAATCCGAATTTGAGATCGATAAAATTGAAGTGGTTATTTTAGAAATTGAGTTGAATTTAAATTAATAAATTGAGATTGAAATAGATTTAAATGGGGTGGTCGGGTTGATGTTAAACGATTTGTTAAGTTGAGGGAATTGAAATTTCTTTACTGTACAAATTATTTAATATATAAAAATACTATTTGGGAAGTATAGAGATATTTGAAGTGAAAATGATATTTGGTTTTGAAGTATAAATTAAGTTGAAAAGACTACGGTGTTATAGTGTATATTTCTATCTTTTAGATAGTTCCATGGACCCTTAGAGGATGGTTATCCCAAACATCCTCTAAGTTAATTATATTGCAGTTGATATTTCACTTGAGTTAGATTTATAGATATAAGAATGTTAATCCTGACTCGAGTGTTTTGTGTTTTGCTTTACGCTCGGGTCAGACTGAGAGATACAGCATTTGAGACTCATCTTCGAAGTTGGAGCTTTGCTTGAAGATCCAGCTATCTATCCCTTCAGTCATCCAGTTGATTGGTTCAGAGAAGCCATCTGTTGCATTGGAGACTTCATGGCATTTGAACTATTCGGTTGTATTTTATTTCTAACTCTGAGGTATATAGTAGCTTCATGAACTACTATTCTTTATCTATTCCGCTGCATTGTATTACTCTGTGTAAGTGATCTATGATTGATTTATTTACTGTATATTTTAAGTTATGCCAAATTTTATTAACAATTCGGTATTTTGAATTATTCAAGTCGGACATGTACGTTTTTATTGTCGATTTGAATGGTCCAAAATAGCGGGTCGTTACACGGTCCCAATCATCCTTTAAGTTACTTGTACCTTTACTATAGTTCACTTGAGTTGGTTTACATTGTATAAGTATATATGTCCTGACTCGAGTGTTTGTATTTTTTTATTTACGCTCGGGTCAGTCTGAGTATTCACAGATTTGGGATTCCACTTTCTGGAGATTTAGAATCGCTGGAGATTATCTGTTTGTCTAGTTTTATGTATTTCATTTCTAGTTATCCTATTGATCCTAGTGTTGTATTCATTTTGTACATGGTTATATTCTTGAGACAAGTATTCATTTTGTACTTTATTTCTTCTGTTGTATCTTATGTAACTATGATATATTTACATGGTAGCTTCATGAACTACTATTTCTTTTACTTCCGATGCACTATTATTACTTTGTGTCTGTGATCTGTGATTTTTATGTATTGTATATTCTGAGATTTGCCAAACTTTATTTACAACGCGGTATTTTGAGCAGTTCAAGTCCGACATATGCAGATGCGAATGGTTCAAAATATCTGCTTGTTACATTTGGTATCCGAGCTTTAGCTTTGAGGCAAACTTAGAATATAACGTAAACTACTTACAGAATCACTTTTGTTCGAGTTTGAATCATTCCTTTTTGATTCAAATTTCCTTTGAATTTTGTAGCCTTCCCTACGGTTCCAAAATCCATTCGTGTCCCTCACTATTCATCTTTTTTTTATTCTGGAGTATCCCATAACTCCACTTTGAATGATCTTTTCAATGAGTCGACGGTCTCGCCAAATTCAAATTGAATTGTAAAGGGGGGTAACTCCTTTGCAATTAGCATCAATTCACCAGGATTTATATCTATCTTTGGCTTAGTTGCTAATATCTTTTATTATTCCAAACTCTATCTCTTGAGATCGAATGTAGATTTACCCCAGAAGAAAAATCCACATTGATCTTATTCTTTAAGTCACGGTTGACCCGGTTAAGGTTGCCCGCGATTTACTTAAGCTTACCCACCTCCCTACTCTGTTATTTAATCATCTTGTCATTTGCTCCCAATCTATTCTTCCAAAAAATTTGAATTGTACTTGTAAATCCATATTTTGTTTCATATATTGTGCTGTTTGAGTTGTTGATGTTGATTTGGGTTTTCGATCGATTCGTCTGATCAACGATGTCGATAGGATTTCTAAAACACTTTGACAGAACAAACTGACACAATATTATTTTAAAATTTGGTTAATGAAATAAATTTTGATATATAAGCAAATTTATGGAACTTAATAAATTGATTTAAATTG
This sequence comes from Allium cepa, assembly GCA_030765085.1. Taxonomy (NCBI): domain Eukaryota; kingdom Viridiplantae; phylum Streptophyta; class Magnoliopsida; order Asparagales; family Amaryllidaceae; genus Allium; species Allium cepa. The sequence goes on along the minus strand of CM060938.1, from coordinate 71,233,210 downwards.
ATTATTTGAAATGATAATACTTGATTTATCATTTATTGTTCTATAAATGAATTTATAGATAGTTGTTTATAAATTGGTTTGGGAACTGAAATGAATTTAAAACAAAAAATTTGAGAATTTAATTTTCGATGGTCTCAAACCTCGTGTTTAAGTTTTAAATTATATTTTTTAAAGTATTTTTGAATTGAAATCTGCTTTCAAAGAATTTAAAGTCTAAAATTAGTGCTCTTCTCTTGGTCGCTGGAAAATAATTTCGGTGATGACCGCAGCATCATCGACATTCATTTTCGAGTTTCGAAGTGAGGAGACCGTTCTATAGTTTTTCTATAGTGTTGCTTTAAGAATTTAATAGATTTGAATTTCTAAAATAAGACTGGATTTATAACATATCCTAATATATGATTAAATTTGAATGAATATATATATAGTATGTGTTTTTATTTATCTCAAAATGGTTTGAAGGAAATCAAAAATTTAATTCTTAAATTTTATTTTAAAGAATAATTTCAATTATAAAAAGAAAACCAAAATTTTGGATGAATATTCAAGCATGAAATGATTTAATTGGAAAGTATTATTTGTATAATACAATTGCATTCAAATATAACTTACCTTAATTTCAGAAGTTATCAATGTAATTGGATGATATACAATATAAAATGATTTTATAAATAAAATTTGAATGGTTATAATAAATGTTATACACTTAAATTCTAGTTATAAAATGATTAACAAAGGTAAATATAATAAAGGGTAATTGAATAACTTACAATAAAATAATGTAAAAGAACTAAAAATAAAATAAAGCAGTTATAATAAGTGTAAGTATATTTAACATAAGTGATAAATATATTGAGAGGAATAAATTTAATTAGGAATAAAGAAGAATTAAATTTATTAAGTACATTATGAGTATAATAAATGATTATTTTTCAAACCCATGACTTTAAAGTTGTTAATACAAGGTAATTCGATGATAAGATAATGAAATTTGAGATAGTTAAAATTTATTTAACTTGTGTAAAAATTTATTTTCTATTTAAGTTGAAATTTCCATGGTTTCAAACTTATTTCCTTATTTTGTTTTTCAAAATATCTTTTGGTTTTCCTTATTATCCTTATTTTGCTACAGATTGGTATAGGCATCTTTCTATAATCTTTGATAATCTTTGGTGCTCGTTTTGAATCCACCTTTTTTGTGCTTGTGTTCTTGATTCTGGAGGATCTTGGAAAGATCATCTCCACCTTGTTAAACTTACCTATAACAACAGTTATTAGGTATAATCTCAATCTTCTTGTCACTTTGTCTTAATCTTATTTCATTTCTATCTTTTCTATGCATTCCCGTACCTTATTCCTTTTCGAAGACAAAAAGTTTTGAGTGGGGGAGAGTGTAACAACCCTTTATTTCATGATTATTTTAATTGTATATTTTATTTTTTTAATTGAATTTATGATTTAAAAGCTTTATTTTATTTATTTGAAATGGATAAATTTTGTTAGTTTAAAATATAAACTTTGATTTTGATATGAATTATCATTCCAAAACATGACTAAAAAGAATATTTTCCAAAAAGTGAATTTTGGTCAATATGGTCAAACTTTGACTTTTAAATTTAAAATTTGGAAGTTTGAAAATTTGAATTTTATCTTTTATTATGACAGTAAATAAAATTTAAGAACACTGCTTTTTGTTTTGTTGAAATCTGATTTATAATGTGAAAGTTATGCTTTTTTAACTATTGTGTGAAATTTGCTGTATTTAACAAAATTGTTTATTTTAATTTCTATAAATAATATTTTTGTCATGTAATGTTCTAATTTATGTTTCATGTGTAAAATAACATGTTATTTATATATTTTGGTTTTAAAACATTTAAAAAAAATGTAATTGACATTTTCCAATGTCAGTTGTATTCTGTTGTAAATTTTAATTCCAAGTTTCAATTAATTAAAGTAATTCTTTATTTATCTTTATATTTTTCTTTAGAACTTATTTTATTCTCATTCCCACTTTATTATGTTCTTAATTTATTTATTTTTTGACTTTTTATTTGTGTTAAATTGAAATAGAAATATTTCTAGAGGTAGTGGTAATTTATTTGAAATTTTCATGTTCTGTTTGCCATTTTAAACAATTTCTTTAGTTCTTTTTCTATTTTTCTCCAAATTAGTTATTTTTTCATTTTAGAAATGGTAAATAAATTATTTTATTTCAAATTTTTGCTTTATAATAATTTTAAAATGAAGTAGATATTTTTCCAAGGCCAGTGAAATTTTATATGTAATTTTTTAACCCTGTTTTGAATTTTAAGCAGTTTCTTTAATTCATTTTCCATTTTCTTTAAAATTTATTATTTATTTTTATTTTATATTACTTTTTTCAGTTTTATTGTCAATTTACTGATTTTATTTTGTTTTAATTGAATTTAAGAAAAAGAAATATGAAGAGTTTTAAAAGCTTTTGAAACTTAAGTCTTTTCACCTCCTAAAGTCCTTTCATTTGCCACAACTTCTCATTACTCCTCTTGGCCGTGTATTATCTTTTGTCTAGCCGTGTGTTCCTTCTCATTTCTCATGCATAAATTCAACTTCTCATTTCTTATTCATGGCTAGCACAAATTTGGTAATTGCTCCATCTTCTTTTTCCTCTTTTTCTTCTATTTTCCTATATTTTTGCCTTGTTTTCACATGATGTTTGATCGGCCTTGTGATAACCCGATTCTTCGACTTCCGAAAACCGACACCAATACGTTCACTGTATCAACTGCCGAGCACTCGAATGCCGGAAAACCGAACACTTAGGGTTTTAAAAAAAAGAAAGAGGTAGAAGAAGAGAGGAAAGATAGAACATAAACAACAACAGAGCAACATCAGAATCTCACAATCACAGTGGAACAACATATAATAGATAAATGAATAGTCTTTAAAACGAAGAACTATATCAATTATTACATTACATTACATTTCATTACATCATCAGAGTGTACAACAACAACAACAACAACAACAAACAGCGGAAAAGAAATACTATATACTAGTGAATACGCCATGCCATCCAGCTTGCCTCCAGCAACTCCTGAATTCCAGAATATCCTGATAAACCTTAACTCTTGACTACCCGTGTGGAAATTGGTGGGCACCCAGAGTTTAGGAAGGAAAACAATAAACTCCGAGTCAGTCATGTGACTGGTGTGAGAACTTAAAACAATTTATCTTTAAAACAAGAATAGGATAATTTTAAAATAGATTCGCGATGCTTTTAAAAATGAGACTACCATAAGGCCTCCCGCACACACACACAATGCAAACGCAGAATCGGAGGAGATTTCTCCTTATGATAGTCAAAGATGCTTGATACGCATTTAAAAAGAAACATTTGATATTATTACTAGTGCATAGTGTAGAAAAAAAATTTGAAAGTAGAATATAAATCTTAGCCAGCATAGGTACCATTATATTATGCCCGCTATAGCTACCTCCTGAGGAGGCAGGTTCTACAACTAAAACCGTACAAGATCGTATTGTTTCTTTGGATTTCCAACAAATGGTCTGGCCAAGGAACTTCCCATTGCCACATGGAAACGCCTCTGGAATGATGTCCCAAGAACCAAACCGGATCTCTGCCAACATAAGGCCGGGTTACCCCTAACTGGGTAACTACTGACACGAATATGCCATCCCCCGATCGTAACCGATCTACATCCGAGGATCCTCGATTTCCAACAACCATAAAGTCATAAGTTTGCAGCAACAACATATGTTAAGTATCTGGGCTCCATACCATGATACCACCTCAATCCAGAAGGAATTATATCACTAAAGGGCGCTACCCCTAATAACCTTGTCGCATCCTTCCTGTTTTGACCATTTTCGAGGTGTGAGGTCCGACGAAGTCTCGTCCACAAAGCCACGCTTTGGTACAAAGCCATGCTTTGGGTCAACAAATGATCAAAGTAATGATCACAAAGATAAATGATCAAACAAATGATCATATCACAAATGATCAAACAATGATCATTTCACAGCAACACTCAGCATGTCACATTTACCAAATTGGGAATATATCGCTGATAACCATCAACTACATAACCTCTGAGCTCGTATGTCTTAGAGAAGGGTGTTAAGCTAAGAGAATAAATTCTCCGCCACCAAAAGAAATATATTTGAAAGAAATCAGCTTTATATCTCTATTTGTAACGTCAGACATACTATCCATACAAGTCTGTTCCGGGATCGAACAGAACTGAAGGCACTTACAAGAAGTCCTTGCAATCCGCATATTCACAAATCACGTCCGGACTTCCCATCACATATGGAGTCTTTATACCGGGGACCAGTCGATGCAAAGACATTCGACGAGTTGTCCTTTCGCTTTTGGAAATATCCGGTCTTCAAATGCAATTCATAACGACGTATCACATATTCGGAATGGGTTATACGACCCCAAGGTCCTTTCCCGGCTAACCCGAATATTGAGCGCTTATTTAAAATTAAGTGTGGCATTCAAATTTAAGCAAATCACAACAAATACCCATTCAAAGGTAAATATTGATAGTCGGTTATTGAACTATCAATGGATATGCACAACATCACCAGATTCCAAATAATTTTCCAAATTATTTATTTTCCCAAAAATATCTATACAAGGTATATATTTTCCACACTTCAACCATTTGAAAACAATTTTCAAATCACTTTTCACCTTTACCACTTTTGAAAACAAATTTCAATCATTTTCCTTACGCGGAAATACTTTCATTTCAACATGGTTCATTTAAACCCATTAAATAAATCCTTAACGATTTACTTTATATTTACGTTCCAAATCCGTAAATTTATTCCCACACTTCAAAAATAAATCAACGTTTATTTTAAACAAATTCCCCGTTTCATTTATAAATTCCATAGTGAATTTACATTCCAAAATATTTATGAATACACGATTTCAATTATTCATTTTCAATTTATCTTCAAAAAGATAAATTCTCAAAAACGTTTCATTTCACATTTGAAAAACATTTCCATACTTACTTATTAATAAGTAATTCACAAATCTATTTATTTTCAACATTTTGAAAAATATTCAATATACTTAAATCGAAATTAAGTATATATTTCATTCTTTAAGGAAATCATTCTCTTAAACATATTTATTTGGGTCAAAACGAGCGTTACGTAAAACATCGTTACGACAACCCAAAATCACTAGTATAGGGATTCGAAATTAAAATAGATATATAAATCCCAATACTATACACAACATTTCCTTTCGGAAGTCATTTACTATAACAACAATTTTATAGTCCACCATCTCCTTCTATTTCTCGAAAACGTCTATTTCAACAATAAATGTTGAATCTATGGTTTCGAATCTTAACACATTTTAAAAACATCGTTAGATCGTTTTAATTCTAATTAAAACATCACATCCAAAACATTTTCTTTAACATATTATTCACTATTCAAAATAATGAATATACTTCGTTAACCAATTTCATCATTTCTATACATTTTATTTTAAAGGGTTATTCACTGTCTAAAACGTGAATATAACTCCATTAATAAGTTATAACAATTTACTTATCAAAATAAGCCGTTGCGGATTTATAAAACAATGTTTATAAATTCCATTTCTATTTATTTTATAACAACTTCCTTTTATAAATCTCCTTTATTAACCTATTTCAATTCATATCTCAATGATATACTAAAAGTTCATATTATAAGTTAAATACTTATAATTTATTTGTTTACAAAATCGTTCTTTTTTAAGACTTTCCAAATTATAAATCTTATAACTTATAAGATTTATTTATTTACCCATATCTATTCTTTTAATAACTTTACAAATTTTATAAACCCACTAATTATAAAATTCCATTAATAACTTCACCGTTTATAATTCTATAAATTTCATTCATTTATGAAATTCGTTTACAATTCATTCTAACACTTGTAAAAACTCATTTTATAATTCCAATATTTTAATTTATAAATATTAATTTTATAAATCTTTTATATAAATCAATTCATATTATTATTTTAAAACGTCTTTAAACTCCTTTATAATTTCATCATTTTGATTTATAAAATAATCAAATTTCATAAATCCTATATTTTAATTTTTTACAATAAATTCAAAAATCCCAATTTAAACTATTTTATAAAATCATTAACCCCATATTTTCAAAAATCAGCTTTTAACTATATTTCTCAAAAATCATAATTTTTATAACCTTAAAATTATAACGTTTATTTATTTAAAATGAATCAATTCCAAAAAATATTTTATAAACGTATACTTTCAAAAATCATTTTTTAAATCCTTTTAAAATTCCAAAATTGGTCCAATGATGCTACACACCAAATAGTCAATCACGACAACAACGACATCATATATCTGTATATGATAATCAACGAATATCAAAATATCCATAATCAAATAAATATTGTTGAGGAATCCAGTTGGATTCCTCCAACCTGTTTTTCTGCATCCAAAAATGTTAGCACAATACCAATTCCGTTCCAGTACGGAATTATCGCGGTACATGGGATTTATAAAATACTATCCGCGTAATAGACGGTGCAATAGGGTCTCATCCGCTATATAATGCGGGAAATCAACTCCAGGTACATTAATAATACCAATTTCACTGTACTGTGAAATATTCGCGGTATATATTTTTAATAAATAACCTCTGCTTACTAACAGCGTATAATGTCTATTCTAACAATCAATAGATAACAATGATCATTCAAACATACAATCAAGAATTTGAAATCTAACTATTTAAAATTAAAATCGAAACCGATTCGATTGAGTGAGAAGTTTTCACCTTGATTTCAATTTAGTTTCCGCGTTTATTTCAAATAAAATTAAACGTGTGTTTAATTTTACCCAAAATTTTCGCTAGCTCCAAATGACTCCAATCAAATTCCATAGCGTAGTGTTCGTCCATACGAACCTAACGCAACTTGTTTCGTGCGTTTTCGACCATGTATGAAAAAGATACGAATTTTTAAAGTTACACGAATTTTTAAAGTTACACGAATTTTTAATATAAAATTTACAAATCTATTTAAAGTTTTATAACCTAACTTCCATCGTCACCGTTTGTTTCTGTAACTTTGCATCTGGGCCGCATCCTTCCTTCTTCACCCTCACGTTCTTTCTACAGGTACTACACGCACGAGAACCCATCCCAAGGCCGAACTAGGGTTCCATTTTGCGACCACCACAAGCACATCCACCACGATCAAAGGTCGCCATTTCGTCCGCCTACGTGAGAGCTACCCACGGCCCCCATATCAAGAAGCTCGGCCGCCCTATTTTTTCACGCGAAAGGAAAATAACGGCCAAGAACGCGAGCCCAAAGCTCCTCCTCCGATCGACGATAGCCAATTCCCACCGTTAGATGTCTTCGTCTCGACGAGCCTAACGTTTCCTAGTTGAACGTTTCTTGTAACAATGCTTGGATTTGAAGAAAATGAGGGGGAAAGATGATTAAATTTCGGCCATCGAATAGCTTGGTGGCGGCTGGCTATTAGGTTTAGGGTTTTGATGTAAAGGATGAGATGAGGGGTCCTTTTATAGAAAAATTCCAATTTACTATTCACCGAAAATTTTCCGAACTCCAAACGAAGCGTGCTGGTTGGTGTTTCTAAGGTTTACCCCGCATTCCGAACATAATGTAACATGTTTCGGGAGCTAATTCGATCATCTGTGCGAGTTATGGCAATAAACGTTCGATTTTAAATTAAACCGATTTAAACTAATTTCTAGGCGTTTTGGCTTTCCCCGGACAAACGGTAAATCCGATTGACACGAAATTTGAAAACATACAATAATATGACATTACGGATCCGATGAAACTGGTTTCGTCGAAATCCGAGACTGTTTGAAAAATGGCTATTTTAACTCGCCAAATTAATATTAAAACAATTTCGATGCGTTTCGAGCTACCACGGTCAAACGAAAACTCTGATTGCTACGAAAATTGAAATCCGACAATAACAAACTATTACGGATCCAATGGAACTAGTTTCGTCCAATTCTGAGACTGTTCGAAAAATGGCTAATTTCACTAGTCGATTTAAATATTAAAATATTCAATTTTCACAAATAAACTCTTAATTCGATTTTAAAAGTTCTATAATATCGTTCTAACTCCAATATGATAAAATAAAATTTTAAAAATCATTTTCAATCATATTTAACCCAATTTTCAATTATTTCTGTATTTTCACATATTAAATTATCGATTTAATTATCCAATTAAATCCAATTAGTCGAAATAAAATTTATTCGACTTATAAATTTCACTTATTAATATTTAAAATCAATTAAATATACAAATTTTAATTAACAGAAATGTTGGGTCGTTACAAACTTCCCCCTTTAAAAGAATTTCGTCCTCGAAATTACCAAGTAAGAAAAGTTACATAATCGATTAACTTTCCAAAACAAACCATTCAATTTAGATTTTCAAATCTTTTAAGTGTTTAACTTTTCCAAAATTCATAGTTAAACTTCTTACAAAATCTTTACTAAGTTTCCAAATCCAAACTTAGTTTTCAAAAATTTCTCAATTTTCTCAAAAAATTTCTAACGCCTTAAATTTTTGGAAAAATTCGCCATAGTCTCCTTTGCGCGGCTCGATCCGAAAAAAAAATGACAGTATATATCACAAATATACATCTCATCAAGTGATGAGGCATCCCGTAGGGAAACAAGTGTAAAAGTACGATATTTAATCTGAGATATGTACCTTATATTTCATTAGCGAGCATATACGGCTAATATAGCGCGAAAGCGAGCTCCAAATGCGAAGCAAACGCGATCCGCACCTACTAAACACTCAACAAACAGATGAGAAACATGTATATAGACAATAGCATCGATATACAACATATAGCAACATAATAACTATATATGTCAACAAAGCAAATGCAGTAAAAGCAATAAATTCAACCATCAACCAACTATCATCCAACTAATAAATATTCATTCATATTCTCATTAATATTTAATGAATTGGGTTTTTAATTTAATCACATTCGATTCATTAATAGTGGATGTTTTTACTAACATTCATTCTCAATTAGTTTATATTCACTAATTCATATTCAAGTTGGTTCACTTCCAAATCAAATTCAATTCTATTTAAGATTCACTTAACTTCCAATTGGATTTCAATTACTTTAGCTTTCAATTTCATTAACTCAATTGCATTAATACTTAATGAATTATATACAATCAACTAATTATGATATAACAACCAATGTATATTAATTACAACCAAATTCCTTTGCTTTACTTTACATTTTGGTTTAACACCTTTACTTTCAATTTGTTTAATTAGATTGATTTTATTCAATTATTTAACTTCCAATAACATTAGATTTTAATGAATTAACACTTACCTTCATTATTTCATATCAACTTAATTTACATTTAATTGATTAACATTCAATCCATTAATTCAATTCAACTACTAAAGTTGAATTTCATTTATATAACTCAAGTTCACATTTATCACTTCACTTTATTAATTTACTTCGATGCCAAAATCAACTTCATTCAACATCTCTTAAGTTATATTCCATTTAAACATTATTTGGTTTTTACTTAACTTAAATTCCCACTTATAAATCCAATCAGATTCCAATTCTAAAGTAAATTTATTTAACCTTTACCAAAGTCAAATTTCATCACTTATTCAAACTCATTTTTATTTACAACTCATATTCATAAATATATTTATATAGTTTCACTTCTCACATATATAAGTTTATTTCACAATTGTAAATCACTTTAATTATAATTCGATTCTTATAATTCTTTTTACTTATACAATTATTCTTTTATAACATGTTTTATTTAACTTATTCAAACATCTTTTAATTTACTTATATATATTCTTACATTTTCAACAACCAAACAATCAACTTATATACACTTTAATAATTCTGAAAAATTATTCCTTTATATATAAAATATACTTTAGGTAAAATTATTTCATTTACCCAATTTAAAACAATATCGTGCCGGTTTATCTTGTTTAAGAGTTTAGAAACCCCTATCTACGATAGTTAGCTAGACTACATCGACCGGAATCTATAAACAATCAACCGATAAGTCAACACAATACAAAACAATTTATATTCACTAACAAATACGCTCTCATAGCTATTATTACACTCAAACTCATTCTAGAGTACTACTGACTCTATCTCTAATGAGTAATACCCAACAGAGCCATGGTTGTCGCTTAACCATATGCTCTGATACCACATGTGATAACCCGATTCTTCGACTTTCGAAAACCGACATCAATACGTTCACTGTATCAACTGCCGAGCACTCGAATGTCGGAAAGCCGAACACTTAGGGTTTTAAGAAAAAGAAAGAGGTAGAAGAAGAGAGAAAAGATAGAACAGAAACAACAACAGAGCAACATCAGAATCTCACAATCGCAGTGGAACAACATATAATAGATAAATGAATAATCTTTAAAACAAAGAACTATATCAGTTATTACATTACATTACATTTCATTACATCATCAGAGTGTACAACAATAACAACAAACAGCGGAAAAGAAATACTATATACTAGTGAATACGCCATGCCATCCAGCTTGCCTCCAGCAACTCCTGAATTCCAGAATATCCTGATAAACCTTAACTCTTGACTACCCGTGTGGAAATTGGTGGGCACCCAGAGTTTAGGAAGGAAAACAATAAACTCCGAGTCAGTCATGTGACTGGTGTGAGAACTCAAAACAGTTTATTTTTAAAACAAGAATAGGATAACTTTAAAATAGATTCGCGATGCTTTTAAAAATGAGACTACCATAAGGCCTCCCGCACACACACACAATGCAAACGCAGAATCGGAGGAGATTTCTCCTTATGATAGTCAAAGATGCTTGATACGCATTTAAAAAGAAACATTTGATATTATTACTAGTGCATAGTGTAGAATTTTTTTTCGAAAGTAGAATATAAATCTTAGCCAGCATAGGTACCATTATATTATGCCTGCTATAGCTACCTCCTGAGGAGGCAGGTTCTACAACTAAAACCGTACAAGATCGTATTGTTTCTTTGGATTTCCAACAAATGGTCAGGCCAAGGAACTTTCCATTGCCACATGGAAACGCCTCTGGAATGACGTCCCGAGAACCAAACCGGATCTCTGCCAACACAAGGCCAGGTTACAGCTAACTGGGTAACTACTGACACGAATATGCCATCCCCCGATCGTAACCGATCTACATCCGAGGATCCTCGATTTTCAACAACCACAAAGTAATAAGTTTGCAGCAACAACATAGGTTAAGTATCTGGGCTTCATACCATGATACCACCTCTATCAAGAAGGAATGACATACATTAAAGGGTGCTACCCCTAATAACCTTGCCGCATCCTTCCTGTTTTGACCATTTCCGGGGTGTGAGGTCCGACGAAGTCTCGTCCACAAAGTCACGCTTTGGTACAAAGCCATGCTTTGGGTCAACAAATGATCAAAGTAATAATCACAAAGATAAATGATCAAACAAATGGTCATATCACAAATGATCAAACAATGATCATTTCACAGCAACACTCAGCATGTCACATTTACCAAATTGGGAATATATCGCTGATAACTATCAACTACATAACCTCTGAGCTCGTACGTCTCAGAGAAGGGTGTTAAGCTAAGAGAATAAATTCTCCACCACCAATAGAAATATATTTGAAAGAAATCAGCTTTATATCTCAATTTGTAATGTCAGACATACTATCCACACAAGTCTGTTCCGGGATCGAACAGAACCGATGGCACTTACAAAGTAGTCCATGCAATCCGAATATTCACAAATCACGTCCGGACTTCCCATCACATATGGATTCTTTATACCGGGGACCAGTCGATGCAAAGACATTTGACGAGTTGTCCTTCCACTTTTGGAAATATCCGGTCTTCAACACCGGTCTTCAAATACAATTCATAACGACGTATCACATATTCGGAATGGGTTATACGACCCCAAGGTCCTTTCCCGGCTAACCCGAATAGTGAGCGCTTATTTAAAAATAAGTGTGGAATTCAAATTTAAGCAAATCACAACAAATACCCTTTCAAAAGTAAATATTGATAGTCGGTTATTGAACTATCAATGGATATGCACAACGTCACCAGATTCCAAATAATTTTCCAAATTATATATTTTCCCAAAAATATCTATACAAGGTATATATTTTCCACACTTCAACCATTTGAGAACAATTTTCAAATCACTTTTCACCTTTACCACTTTTGAAAACAAATTTCAATCATTTTCCTTACGCGGAAATAATTTCATTTCAACGTGGTTCATTTAAACCCATTAAATAAATCCTTAACGATTTACTTTATATTTACGTTCCAAATCCGTAAATTTATTCCCACACTTCAAAAATAAATCAATGTTTATTTTTAAACAAATTCCCCTTTTCATTTATAAATTCCATAGTGAATTTACATTCCAAAATATTTATGAATATACGATTTCAATTATTCATTTTCAATTTATCTTCAAAAAGATAAATTCTCAAAAACGTTTCATTTCACATTGGAAAAACATTTCCATACTTACTTATTAATAAGTAATTCACAAATCTATTTATTTTCAACATTTTGAAAAATATTCAATATACTTAAATCGAAATTAAGTATATATTTCATTCTTGAAGGAAATCATTCTCTTAAACATATTTATTTGGGTCAAAACGAATGTTACGTAAAACATCGTTACGACAACCCAAAATCACTAGTATAGAGATTCGAAATTAAAATAGATATATAAATCCCAATAATATACAAAACATTTCCTTTCGGAAATCATTTACTATAACAACAATGTTATAGTCCACCATCTCCTTCTATTTCTCGAAAACGTCTATTTCAACCATGAATGTTGAAATCTATGGTTTCGAATCTTAACACATTTTAAAAACATCGTTAGATCGTTTTAATTCTATTTAAAACATCACATCCAAAACATTTTCTTTAACATATTATTCACTATTCAAAAGCGTGAATATACTTCGTTAACCAATTTCATCATTTCTATACATTTTATTTTAAAGGTTTATTCACTGTCTAAAACGTGAATATAGCTCCATTAATAAGTTATAACAATTTACTTATCAAAATAAGCCGTTGCGGATTTATAAAACAATGTTTATAAATTCCATTTCTATTTATTTTATAACAACTTCCTTTTATAAATCTCCTTTATTAACCTATTTCAATTCATACCTCAATGATATACTAAAATTTCAGATTATAAGTTAAATACTTATAATTTATTTGTTTACAAAATCGTTCTTTTTTAAGACTTCCCAAATTATAAATCTTATAACTTATAAGATTCATTTATTTACCCAAATCTATTCTTTTAATAACTTTACAAATTTTATAAATCTACTGCTTATAAAATTCCATTTATAACTTCACCGTTTATAATTATATAAATTTCATTTATTCATGAAATTCATTTACAATTCATTCTAACACTTATAAAAACTCGTTTTATAATTCCAATATTTTAATTTATAAATATCAATTTTATAAATCTTTTATATAAATCAATTCATATTATTATTTTAAAACGTCTTTAAACTCCTTTATAATTTCATCATTTTGATTTATAAAATAATCAAATTTCATAAATCCTATATTTAAACTTTTTACAATAAATTCAAAAATCCCAATTTAAACTATTTTATAAAATCATTAACCCCATATTTTCAAAAATCAGCTTTTAACTATATTTCTCAAAAATCATAATTTTTATAACCTTAAAATTATAACGTTTATTTATTTAAAATGAATCAATTCCAAAAAATATTTTATAAACGTATACTTTCAAAATCATTTTTTAAATCCTTTTAAAATTCCAAAATTGGTCCAATGATGCTACACACCAAATAGTCAATCATGACAACAACGACATCATATATCTGTATATGATAATCAACGAATATCAAAATATCCATAATCAAATAAATATTGTTGAGGAATCCAGTTGGATCCCTCCAACCTGTTTTCCTGCATCCAAAAATGTTAACACAATACCAATTCCGTTCCAGTACGGAATTATCGCGGTATATGGGATTTATAAAATATTATCCACTTAATAGATGGCGCAATAGGGTCTCATCCGCTATGTAATGCGGGAAATCAACTCCAGGTACATAAATAATACCAATTTCACTATACTATGAAATATTCGCGGTATATGTTTTTAATAAATAACCTCCTCTTACTAACGGCGTCTATTCTAACAATCAATAGATAACAATCATCATTCAAACATACAATAAAGAATTTTAAATCTAACTATTTAAAATTAAAATCGAAACCGATTCGATTGAGTGAGAAGTTCTCACCTTGATTTCAATTTAGTTTCCGCGTTTATTTCAAATAAAATTAAACGTGCGTTTAATTTTACCCAAAATTTTCGCTAGCTCCAAATGACTCCAATCCATTTCCATAGCGTAGTATTCGTCCATACGAACCCAACGCAACTTGTTTCGTGCGTTTTTGACCTCGTATGAAAAAGATATGAATTTTTAAAGTTACACGAATTTTTAATATAAAATTTACAAATCTATTTAAAATTTTATAACCTAACTTCCATCATTACCGTTCATTTCTGTAACTTTGCATCTGGGCCGCATCCTTCCTTCTTCACCCTCACGTTCTTTCTACAGGTACTACACGCACGAGAACCCATCCCAAGGCCGAACTAGGGTTCCATTTTGCGGCCACCACAAGCACATCCACCACGATCAAAGGTCGCCATTTCCTCCGCCTACGTGAGAGCTACCCACGGCCCCCATATCAAGAAGCTCGGCCCCCCTATTTTTTCACGCGAAACGAAAATAACGGCCAAGAACGCGAGCCCAGAGCTCCTCCTCCGATCGACGATAGCCAATTCCCACCGTTAGATGTCTTCGTCTCGACGAGCCTAACGTTTTCCTAGTTGAACGTTTCTTGTAACAATGCTTGGATTTGAAGAAAATGAGGGGGAAAGATGATTAAATTTCAGCCATTGAATAGCTTGGTGGCGGCTGGCTATTAGGTTTAGGGTTTTGATGTAAAGGATGAGATGAGGGGTCCTTTTATAGAAAAATTCCAATTTACTATTCACCGAAAATTTTCCGAACTCCAAACGAAGCGTGCCGGCTGGCGTCCCTAAGGTTTACCCCGCGTTTCGAACACAATGGAACGTGTTTCGGGAGCTAATTCGATCATCTGTGCGAGTTATGGCAATAAACGTTCGATTTTAAATTAAACCGATTTAAACTAATTTCTAGGCCTTTTGGCTTGCCCCGGACAAACGGTAAATCTGATTGACACGAAATTTGAAACCATACAATAATATGACATTAAGGATCCGATGAAACTAGTTTCGTCGAAATCCGAGACTGTTTGAAAAATGGCTATTTTAACTCGCCAAATTAATATTAAAACAATTTCGATGCGTTTCGAGCTGCCACGGTCAAACGAAAACTCCGATTGCTACGAAAATTGAAATCCGATAATAACAAACCATTACGGATCCAATGGAACTAGTTTCGTCCAATTCTGAGACTGTTCGAAAAATAGCTAATTTCACTAGTCGATTTAAATATTAAAATATTCAATTTTCACAAATAAACTCTTAATTCGATTTTAAAAGTTCTATAATATCGTTCTAACTCCAATATGATAAAATAAAATTTTACAAATCATTTTCAATCATATTTAACCCAATTTTCAATTATTTCTGTATTTTCACATATTAAATTATCGATTTAATTATCCAATTAAATCCAATTATTCGATATAAAATTTATTCAACTTATAAATTTCACTTATTAATATTTAAAATCAATTAAATATACAAATTTTAATTAACAGAAATGCTGGGTCGTTACAGGCCTCCACTCCATAGCCACGGCCGCCGCCTCCTACACCTTTTCCCTGCCATTATCACCAGCTAACCCTCTAGTCTTGACCAAGGCCGAGCCCACCATGGTGCAAAAATCCTCCAAAATGCAACCTAAAACCTTTAAAGCATGTTGTTTGACCACCACTTGTTCACCACTTCCATTTCCAGACCCTTACTCACCCCTCCTACCCCTGTCCAGACCCTTACTCACCCCTCCTACCCCCTATCCAGACACACATCCTACTGGCCGAGCCCAAACCCTCCACGGCCGAGCCAAAGTAGAACAAAAACCTACCATATGTTGCTTGAACCTCTTCACCTTCCCAAGTGTAACTTCCCCTACATGTTCTTGCTTATGCCGTGCATTTCCTAGCCCAAACCTGCCATACGATGTTTAACCAGAGCTAAACCACCCCCTAGGCCGTGCAAAAAATAGAGAAATCATGGCAAAAGTCGTTGCATTCATATTTGTTTTCATTCCAAAGTTATTTCATTTCAAAGTGTATTGAATTTATAATTTGTTTTGATTTTGTTTTGGGTTGTAACACAAGATTTTTAGCATTGGATCTCGCTCTCCGCTCAAACCCATAGTCTTTTCATTGTGCTTTTGATTCAGTTATGTCATTTGTATTGCAATCTCTAGCACAAAGAGGTGAGTATATCTCAAACGACATTTTATACTTATGCAATTGTGAAGCGACAACAATTGAATGTGTAGAATATTTTGTTATGTTATACCTGCCTATGATTATTAATTTATGATGTTAAACTTGTTAATTTACCTGTCATATCATCTGTTACTGTTATATATTGTTAAACCGTTCATTTATGTTGATCATCCCTGCCAGTTCCCAGTTAGTTTAGAAATCACTATAGGTTGAAATGATACATACCCGAACGGACTTTAGAATAGGGAAAAAAATCATTATGGGCTGAAATGATAGGCCTGAAATTTTTTTATTTATTTATTTTAACTTGGGGTTGCAGGTTTGAAATGATAGAACCTGGATTTTCTTCGTAAACTGCGGATTGAAATGATATATATCCGTATCACTTGACCTAGGTTAGAAAACTATATACAGGCTCATGGGTATTTTATAATGTATTTTGAATATTTTAAGTATTCTTTAAAGTGTAAATTATGAAAATTTTGATTTAAATTGGATTTTTAAGGTTTAAATAAGAAATTTTGATTTTCTATAAGTTAAAAATGTTGAATAAATAAATGATTAAATTGAATTTTTGAAATATAACTTAAATTTGGAAATTTGAAATTTGGCTTTTAAAATGACATTTAAGTTATATAAATAAAATTTTAAGTGGTTTAAAATGTAAATTTATGATAATTTGATTTAAATAGATTTTAAAGTGTTTTAAATAAAGGATCTATGATTTTTCTCTATAAGTGGAAATGTTAAATAAAATTGAATTTTGGAAATATAACTTAAGTTTGGAAATTTGGAAAATTTTGGGCTTAAAATGGTATTTAAGTTATATAGATAATATGGAAATTTAATTTTGTTTGAAAATGGTAAATATAATAATTTGATTTAAATTTGAATTTAAGTGATTTATTAAAGTATTATTGATTTTTCTATGAATTCAAATGGTTAAATAAATGAATGCTTAAATGTGTAATTTAAAAGTACAACTTGACTTGGAAATGTGAAATTTGGTTTAATTAAAGTTTTTAGTTAAATGAAATTAATTGGAAATTTAGTTTAATTTGTGAAAATGGAAATTTAAAAATGTAAGTGTTAATAAATTTCATATGTGAAGGAAAGGAAATTATACACTTGAATTTGTTAAGTAAATTTATTGAAAAATTTGATTTATTTACAAGAAATTTATTTTATAAAAATCATATGTTAAAGGGATGTTAATAAACATTTTTGAATGTTAAAATATGATTTTTATAATGTTTAAAGGGTTTAAATTGAAGTTTATTATTTGTTGGAAATACACTAAAATATGAAAAATACTTTTAATAGCATTCAGAAATGCTACGGTTTCTGTAAATGAACTAAAAACCTAATAAAGAGGCTATTACAGCAGTTCTGAAATGCTGTAGTTGCTGAAGTAAACTAAAAGGCTAAAAACTTAATAAATGCCTATTACAACAGTTCTGTAAATGCTGCAGTGGTCTGCTGTCTTTGCTGAAATTAATAAAAACTTTTAATTTGAAACTGAGCTATTACAGCATTTCTTGAAATGATGTCTTTGCTGTTGTAAACTAAAAATTCAACTAAAATGAGATTTAACAGCGGTTTTAAATGCTGTCTTTGCTGAATTAAAATGTTTTCAATATAACTTATAACAGCTTTTTCTAAATGCTATGTAAGGCTGAAATTTTCAATGTTTATGGTTTTTAACTAAATAAATGAGCTCAGAATGGTTTGAAACTTTGGAAATTGAATACTTGATTTGAAAGTATAATAACTTCACTTTTAAATGGTTTAAATGAGTTAATTTAATTGGAATATAAACTATTTAAAGGTGATTTGAAAGGATAATAAAAGAATGTTATCTTGAATTTAGAAGGTATTTAAAGTTGAATATTTGGATTTGAACTTATATAATGGTTTGAAAATGAAGTTCTGAAACATATGATTTTTGATATTAAAATGATTTGAAAATGAAGTTCTGAAGGATATGATATTTTGATATTAAAATGATTTGAAAATGAAGTTCAGAAAGATATGATATTTTGATATTAAAATGATTTGAAAATGAAGTTCTGAAAGATATGATATTTATGTATTAAAATGATTTGAAAGGAAGTTTTGAAAGGATATGATAATTTAATATATTGTAATGGTTAGAAATGACTCGATATTTATTCTGATAAACATTTGAATTTGAAAGATATGGTATGTTGATATATTGAATTGGTTTGGAAATGATTTAATCTTTATTTGATAAAGATTTGGATTAAAATGATATTTTATTTTGAAGTATAAAATATTATTAAGTTATAACCATGGGTTACAATAACGATTGGTTGGCAAAGAGACCAGGATCGGATATGGGCATACTCCATGTCGATACCGAAACCACTTTGACAACTGTGTACACGGTGGAGATTCCAGAATGAAGTAGGATGGTGGCGACGTCTAAGCGATATGTTACATGGACCCAACTCCCATGAATTGGCATAAGGTGGTAGAAACTGAAGCGGTCTCGGGCCAAAAGGGGTAGCTCCTCTGGTCGGACGCATTTCTTCGATACCATTCTATTGCTTTTGTGATTGTTTGGGCGCCCCTTCGATTTTGGGAATGTGTTCCAAGGTGGGCGTATATGGCTGCTGCATTACCACCAGCCCGATTGTCGTAATTGGTATATCTACCCTGGTATTGCCTTGTGTGCCATGTCACCTATCATATCGAGCCTTTACTATGAGTTTCTATTTGTGTCGTACCTATGCAGTATCTTCTCATAGTCTCTCGATCAGGAGATATGCAGGTACTGTATAGACTGCTGGCATTATTTGTGTTAAGCGGAATATTGGGTCGCTCCTTAACGCTATTTTAAAGTAAGTTTATTTTACTGATAAACACTATTATAATAGCGCAATATTACTACATAGTAAATAGTTTAACGGATCCTTTGAGGATGGGCGGTCCCAAGCATCCTTTAAGTTATTTTTACCTTTACTACAGTTCACTTGAGTTGGTTTACATTGTAAAGTATGTATGTCCTTACTTGAGTGTTTGTATTTTTTTATTTACACTCGGGTCAGTCTGAGTATTCACAGATTTGGGATTCCACTTTCTGGAGATTTGGAATTACTGGAGATCATCTGCTTTTCTAGTTTTATCTATTTCATCTAGTTATCCTTTTGACCTCGGTGTTGTATTCATTTTGTACTTGGTTATCATCTTGAGACAAGTATTCATTTTGTACTTTATTTCTTCTGTTGTATCTTATGTAACTATGATATATTTACATAGCAGCTTCATGAACTACAATTTATTTTACTTCCGCTGCACTATTATTACTCTATGTCTGTGATCTGTGATTTTTATTTACTGTATATTCTGAGATTTGCCAAATTTTATTTACAACGCGGTATTTTGAGCAATTCAAGTCTGACATGTGCGGATGCGAATAGTTGAAAATATCTGGTTGTTACAGTACATCTGTTACATCGGAAGAAGAGAGTGAAATTAATAATGTTGTACTAGATAAACTTGATTCAGATTCTAAAACTGAAGTTAGTAACATAAACAAATTCACAAAGCCCAATCAAGATTATTAAATTCAATTTAAGAAAATAGAGACTAAAGGCAATGCGAGCATAAGTCGTGAGGTGTCTCCTATGAAATTGAGGAGCCGACCTCCCCCGTCGAAATGACTTTAATTAACTAGAATGCAAGAGGTCTAAACAATGACATTAGACGTTAGACCTCTTTAATCTTAAGAGAATTCATTCTCCTTCTATCTTGAGTATTTTATAAAACTAATTAGCACTAATAGCTTAACTTCTTTATTGACTCACTAGGTAATGAATGGAACTACATTCACAACAATGATGTTGGAGGCAAGGGTCGAATTCTTCTCTTATGGAATAACAAAATTTGGAATTTCAATCTCCTGGTTAAGGATGTCCAACAAATTACTGTAAGTGCTACCAATGTGGGAGGGCATAAACTAATTTTAAGCTATGTTTATGCCAGCAACCTGGCCTCTCACCGCACTCATCTTTAGAAAGTCATTACAAACATCAGTAAAAAGGTCAATGATTCCTAGATTGTCATAGAGGGGTTCAACT
The DNA here is from genome assembly GCA_030765085.1 of Allium cepa. Lineage (NCBI taxonomy): Eukaryota > Viridiplantae > Streptophyta > Magnoliopsida > Asparagales > Amaryllidaceae > Allium > Allium cepa. The sequence continues at coordinate 71,212,464 of CM060938.1, read as the reverse complement.
CAGTGCTTGGGGAAGAAGAAAAAAGGGTGGTCTTACCATGAGAGTATCCCAACTTGAAGAATTTAACAACTGCATCATAGAAGCTGGGCTACTCGAGTCCACTATGGCCTGAAATTCACATGGAGAAGTGAGGAATGTAAGAAAATATCCTGCAAGCTTGACAGAGCACTTGTTAATGTGAACTGCATTAATAGATTTTCTATTATTGGATTTAATATTTTTCCTCCCTCCACTAGTGATCACTGCCCTATACTTGTAAATCTAGTGGGAAAAATCAGACTGAGAAAGGCAAACTATTTAGGTACTCCAATCACTGGCATGAAATAGAAGGATATAATGAGGCCATTCACATCAACAATATTCTTTTGGAGGAGGGCACTCAATGCTACAAATTAGTTCAGACATTCAAGACTACAAAGAATAAATTAAAAGAGTGGAATAGAAGAAGGGTTAAAGAAGGAGACTAAATCTCTACTCTACAGAAACAATGCGAGGACCTACTGTTAATGATAAATAAAGGTGGTGCTACTAATGACACTTGAAAACAATATTACCAAACTCAGGGCAACCTAAAAAAGGCTCTTAGAATAAAAGCTAAAGAGCTTAAGCAAAAAGCCAAGGAAAAATGGATTAATGAAGGCGATGAGTGCACTAACTTCTTTTATACTAAAATGGCAATTCGAAGCAATACTAATAATAATTTTCACCTTATTGATCGGGATGGAAATGCACTAATCAGTACTGCAGATATAGAGAGTTAAGCAATTAAATACTATAGTGATATGTTTAATGGAGAAGTCAACACTAACTTACTAGATATTCAATGCAGAAAGTTGGTAAACTCCAAAGGCCGACGAATGCTATCCTAGCATCACTGAAGAAGAGGTCTGGGAGTTCTTGCAATCCATCCACATTGATCCAGCCAAGGGCTAGATGGTCTCCGATCCGAATTCTTCCTCACTCATTTGGCTGACCTGAAAGAAACTTCATATCAGCAATGCAAGACATTTTCCAAAGTAGTAAATTTGTAAAAGAAATCAATCATACCTGCATTTTCCTTATTCATAAAAAGGACAACCCATCAAAAATTGAAGACTACCGACCTATTGCTTGCTGCAATGTGATCTGCAAAATACTAAGTAAGATCTTATGTAATAGAATGAAGCTCATTTTACCTGATCTCATCTCATAATGTCAAAGTGCATTCATCAATGGCAGAAGCATTTCTAAAAATTCTCTCATGGCACATGAATTGATTAGAAACTTCAACAAACCAAGTGCTGACATATTCTATCTTAAGGTGGACCTCCACAAAGCATATGAAAAAATCAATAGGCAATTTACCATCCATATGCTTATTTCTATGGGGTTCCTAACAAAGTTTGTGAATGTTATAAAAGAATGTATTTCTATACCTAACTTTTCTATCCTGGTCAATGAAATACCATAAGGTTTTATAGGTTCCAATAGAGGCATCAGGTAGGGTGATCCTCTTTCGCCTTACTTGTTTGCAATTGTCATGGAATATTTTTCGCTAAAAATAGAGCTGGCAATACATCACAAGCTCATTTCATCCTATTTATAACTTCCAGCCTATTGTGAGTCACTTACTCTATGCAGATGACTTGCTCATCTGTATAAAATCGAGATGTACATGTTCTAAAGCGGGTAAAGACATTTTTCTTAATCTAAAGAGATATACTAATATTAAAGTGAATGAGCAAAAAATCAAATGCTACTTTAACAAAACATGCAACATGAAGGATGAAATTTTAGACACCTTAAATGTTAAAGAAGGCATACTCCCTGTAAAATATTTAGGTGTTCCTCTTTCCTTCAATATGATTACTGACAGAGAATGTGCAGTTTTGATATCCTCTATTAGGGACAGATTACTGGGTTGGAGTTCCAGACTCTTCTCCCTAGCTAGTAGAATTGAACTGGGGCACATGACTATCCACTCCAAAGTAAAATCCTGGTTGCAAACTTTCCAATTACCCGATGCTTCCATACAGAAAATAGAAAAAATTTATGCAGACTTTAGATGGAAAGGTGGACTTCACAAGATTAAATTTAATAAATTATGTAGACCTAAGGAGGAAGGAGGAGTGGGACTTAGAAGAATTAAAGAAATGAAGATGGTCTACTATGACGACCTGGAATTTTTGAGCATTTGAAATTGGGATATTTATGTAACATCCTCGGATTTTAGCCCAGCCTAATTCGATAATTGAATTAATTTTTGAAATTAATTGGTGGATTAAATAGAGTTTTTCAAAATAAAATTTATTTACAAATTTAATTGTGGATTAATTTGAAGATTTGAATAAATATATCAAAAGATTTTAAATTGAATTAATTGATTTGAAATCCAATGGATTATAAATAGAATTTGATTTGGAATTTAAGAGAAATAAATGATAAATAGAATATAAAAATATATTATAAAAAGGTATTTGATTATTTATTCATTTATAAGTACAAATTGATTGTGTATTAAATTTTGAATTTGGAAATTTAAAAATAAATTGTTTTCAATTCATTTTCTTTTAAAAAGTTATATAAGTATGAATATTCCTAATAACTTGAATTTAAGATGTAAAATTAGATTTGATAAAAAGATTTAAAAACATTGGAACATATAAACAATAGTTGTATATCCATGAATATAAAATGTAAAAACATTTACATATATATATATGTAATTAATTAAAGAACTTAAAATACAAATTTCAAAATTAATGAAATAAGGGTTTAAAACAAATTTAGAAAATACTTATAAATTTATAAATGTATTTGTTTGTTAGGAAAATTGATTTAAAAACTTTTAAACTCATTTAAAAAAAAATATAAGAATAAATTATTACAAGTGTTTAATTTTTAAAACTCTTAAGTACATGTGTTAACATAAATGTACAAGTGTAAGTTTATTTTAAACTAAATGAGACAAGTGTCACACATTTTACTTATATTTTCTTCAATTTTTAAAAAAATACCATAAGTTAAGCTTATACAATCATTTATCTCCCGTCCTATTTCCTTTCTAATTTCATTTCAAAAATCTGAACTTTCTCAAATAAGAAATTAATGGCCAGATCTGAAATCACTTCCTCTTCTTATCAAAATCTGTAATTTATTCCTCAAAAACAAGAATTATCTCAAATTTAAAGGAAAGGAATTGTAACAACCCGCATATTTATCAATTTTATATTTAAATATTTTATTTAAATATTTTATCATTCGTCGGATTTTAGTCCAAAAATCTACTCTTTGCATACGGTCGAATTAGGACTCGGGACCACTCCCATTGAGTTTAAAATGCCGTTTGCGACCTTTTTGAGTATAAGCTTCGATATGTTTGGAGAAAGTTGATTTTTGCTACTTTTCACTTTGGGTTTGGTTTGGGCTCAGCCCTAAGTTAACTTATGCTCAAATCTGAGCCACTCTTCCCCACTCACCTTCATTCTCTTCTCATTTCAGTTTTCTTAGCATTAATGGTGGGAGAGATTGGAAATTAAAACTCCAAAACCCTAGTTTCCCTTGCAAATCAAATTCCTAGCTCCAAACTCAAGAAGAACCCATTGGTAAGCTTCTCTTCTTCTTCTCCAACTTATTCTCTTACCAATTTCAGAAATTCCTAAACCTAATTTTGGGAATGTTCTTGTTTTTGAGCTTAGATTCAAGCTCAATTGGGTTGGGTTGAAGAGAGGTTGATTCTCCATTTGCTTTCAAGCTTCTTCTTGTTCGATTTTGTGAAAAGGTGAGATTTTTTTATCTCACATCTATGACTATAAATATCTTTGGTTGTTGGGTATGAATTTCTAACACTTCTTCATGTGCATTTGCTCTTAATTTGGATTGGTTTTGTGAATATTCCAAATTTTGAGTTTTTAAGTCAATTTGTGTGAAAATCCTTTTATGGATGTTTGATCATGCTTTTGGTGATGCATCGAGGAGCATATAGGGTCGGGTTGTCGATTGGCATAAACCCTTAGAGCCTATGTTCGTCCGGTTGCATTTTGGAAGAGTTTGCTCTTCATTTGAATAAGGCTGAAAAACAGCCCAGGCATGATTCAGTCGACTGAATACTCTGTTCAGTCGACTGAACCTGGAACCCGAAAGTTTCCAGGCATGATTCAGTCGACTGAATCCTCTGTTCAGTCGACTGAACCTGGAAACAGAAAGTTTCCTGAACCTGGAAAATTCCCAGGTACAGGGTCAGTCGACTGAAACCTCTGTTCAGTCGACTGAACCTGCTGTTTTAGTCCAATTTGCCTTTTTGGATTGAATTTCCAATTTAAATCGATTCGTGATGATCCTATTTATTGTCATCATTTATTATCATCTTAGATGACTTATTTTCTTTGGAAATTTTAGATATATCCACTTCGATGGATCCTTTATCGATTTCATTGGATTTTTATTCACATCTTCGAATATGATCTTTGTGATTGATTGTTTCTACAATCCCCCTTGTGCTTTGTCACTTTAAAAATATAAAGGTTTTCTATACTAGTAGTAAATATCAAAACTCTTTCCTCAAACGATTTCAACAACTATTTTATTTATAATTCTCGTTTCCTCAAACCGTTTTCCAATCTATTAGTATATACAAACCTTTACCTCACTCGTATGAGAAATCTAATTAAACGACTTAGTAAAACAAGTGGTATGAAACGCTTGCGTTTACTTCGTCGGTTAATTCTTGGACTTGTTCGATTGAAATTCTTGTGACAATTTTCTAGTGGAGATATACAATTTGTTCGTAAATATTTAAGTTAAGCTAGTGGTTATGGAACATGATGCTAAGCTCATATATTTACTAGCTTATTGTAATTGACACTTCTTGATGATCAATGATGATCATTTTATGGTTTAGACTAGCAATGTGCGATGTCTCTTTGTCTATGTGGAGGACCGTACCTCATTAAATTGAGCTTCGTCTCATTTCTTCGTGGGCTAGCGACCCATGTATTTTCTAATGTGATTCGATTCATTGGATGTACCGTTTGTACTACATCGATGTTCCGTCTCCTTTGATTCATTGGATGTACCGTTTGTACTACATCAATGTCTTGGCCATCCTTTTATTGCGATTTCTGGATTTCGTGTGTTGATTTCTGGAATTTACGTTTCACCAACTTTTACGATGGGCATGGATATATATATATATATATATATATATATATATATATATATATATATATATATATATGTGTGTGTGTGTGTCATTTATTGTGGCTTGGTGAATGAAATTAGGAGTATGACATTCCTTTTTATCTTGAGTAGATTATTGTGATATTGATTAATCTCTTGTTGATTTTCAATTACTTATTTATCACAGCTTGGCATTGTGATTTCTATATGTTTATGTCATATCTCTTATTCTGTATCATTTCACCTGATATTTATTGCTAGACTGATCCGTTTATTATTTTCTTATTAAATAATACTCGGGTCAGACCGAGATGTTACAGGTGCTTTTGTTTGACTTCTCTCTTGGGATTGATTCCTCTGACTTTTGGTTAACTACTTAGATTAGTAGTTTTTGTTGTATACATTTGAGATATAGACTCCATAATGTATACTTATTCTTTTGTGTAGTTCATGTAACTATTCTTTTGTGATATTGTGGATCTTTTTAGACCACTACTCTGATGTACACTTCCTAGTGTAATATTTATATCTATTTCCGCCTTTGTGATATGAATTGTCTGTGACTGATTTGTGTTATGTTTATTTCTATATTTTTTTCCGAAGACCTTTATAGCCATTGTGTAGTAGCTTTGAGTTTGTGTCGATATGTCGGATTTCCTCTTGAGATGAAAAGTTATATTTTTATCCGGTATATCGGTACTCGCACAAAGCAATTATACAGATGGTCGCTCCTCAACAGCCTTATTATCCGTGCTAGTTGACAGCATTCACAGTAATGTTCTTGTCTAGCGTGGGTATAGAGGTGGGGCGTCACAGAAATCAGGCCATTTTATTTCAAACATTGGAAAATCTGAAACAAAGTAATTCAAAGCAAAATTTAATTCAAAACCTGAAAGCAGATCAGAGTCCAAATTGCAACTTGATTTGGAGTAATTCAAAGCAAAGTTGGTTCAAAAGGAGATTTGAAATAAAACTTCAAATAACAGATCAAAGTAAAGATCTAAGCAGAAGTGCAAACAAAACTCAAATCTGAAGCAATTTTCAAAACCTAGAAACATCATAGTATAATGAAAAGAACAGGTCTCAGCTGAAATCAAGTATCAGAGCAGATTTTAATATAAGCTAAAATGCAAATCAGTGAGCATGCGAATTCAAACAAGCAGATCTGGCAAAGATCAAAGTTTTAAGCAACTTCCAGTTTTTGCTTTGTTCAAATATCCAATCTTAAGGTGAGCAAACATCACCCCTATTGAACTTTACCTATTTTGTTTGTTGCATGTGATGAATCTGTGGATCTTGTTGTGGAGATTTTGTTTATTTGTGCTTGTATGAACTTCAGTTCATATGTGATGAGTATATGTGTATGTAAGTCCCATGTTCTTCTTCTCAGATGCAACAAATTCAAAACCTCAAATCATTTTCTCTATTACCTCTTAGTCTAAAGTTGTTTAAGGGAAACAAAGTAAGAAAATCAAGACTTTAGTTTTGAAAATACTGGTGAACAGAAGAAAAAAAATTGGGAAGTAGTTTTAAATTAGAAAGATGACTAACAACAAATACTTAAAATGTTAAGATTTTTATTTTCCATAGTTAACTGTTTCATCTATGTAATCTGATACGTCTTGGTAAGCTATGAATATTGAAAGTAAAATCACGATTTTTAAAGCTTTTAATCAAGAGTTCTTGGAAGATGAACGGAAACTGAAAACGCGTCAAATACTAATGACCCCGAGGTTGTGTGGTCTCGAGATTAGGGCCGGGGATAGTTTGAGGACTAATGTTCATCGAAAAATTGGAGAATCAATTTTTAGATAGCTGGTGAGAATAGTTGGTGTAAATTTACGGTTTAGGGCACAGTACTGATTGTCGAAGTTCAAAAACAAAATGCGCAGCCGAGAGTGATCAATCTTCGATCGGTCCAGGGGGGAAAGGAGGAGGAGGCTCTGGCGAGTGTCTGATCGCGACGACGAGGTTGCAGATGGTCTACGATGGTGGGACGAGGCGTTTCTGTTGACCGGTTCCTTTTTTTATGGGTTCAATGGTTCGATTTTGAAAGTTGGTCGGAGTTTATCAACCTGGGAGATCGTAGCCTATGGGTGAATCATCAGTGATGTGTTGGTGGTGTCGTAGGTGGTCAGAGTTGCTTCTTCGAGTTGTGCACGTGAATACGTGTGTATGTGTTTATCTGGGAGTTTGAATTTGGGAAGAAGATGGTTCCTGTTCAAGCGCGAGTGAAATGGAGGGTCAACTCGAAGTCGAGCTCGAAGCAAATCTGTGGTGCGCCAGGATTAAAGCATAAACAAATTTTAAGTAAAAAAAATGTACAGGGGTCCATTTTTTTGTTAAAACTCGAAGCTGGGTGATTTCACGTAACTCGCGAAAGACTTGAGGATTTTGTGTGATTAGCTCGGGTTGATAACGTGGAAACCAAATTTCTAGAATTTAGAAAGAAATCATGTTTTGAGATTTTAAATTTAAGAATAAATTATGTACCGGTTTGAAAAACAGATAAAGAAATGAAATTAGATTTTTATATACAAAGGCAAAACAAAGTTTAAGAAAATATAAGGGTGACATATGAAGTTTTAAAGCTAAAATAATTTTTTTTATAATAAATGAGTTTTAAAAGAAAATAACCCAAGTTTCGAGTTTAAATAAGTTTTTCAACGACTTGGCTTTAAATCTAGAAATATGTTAGAATTTTTTGAATAATTATATTGAAATAATTATTCTTAAGTGTTTCAAACGTTAAGGTTAATTAATTAAGCAATTAAAGAATAATTAAGTGATTAATTTAAGGGGAAATTACTAATGATTTAAGGGTCAATTAAATTATGATTAAAAAGAGAAAAATAATAAATCAATAAATCGAGTTTCCAAATTCTTAAATTTAAATTAAGTTTTAAACCTTTTCCAAATTAAATAACGATTGGTTATACCAGTTTTGGAATTGTATGATTAGTTAAGGAAATCATATTATTTAAAAACAAATTTTGTTAAAACAATTTCCTTTTTATATCAAATGTTATCTAAGTTTTTTATAAAAAAAATTAGTTAATATACCTAAACTTTTATTTGAAACTTTATATTAAACAAACTTAATAGTATTCGAAGAAGTTAATTAATATAAAGGACGTTTTAAATTGTTAATTAACTTTCAAAGTTTAAGTTACATATTTGTTAAAGGAAATTTATTATTTAAAGTTAATTACTTAAATAGAGTAATTAAGACAAATTAATTAATGATTTAAATTGGTTAATTAAGTAATTTATGAAAAATTAATTTAAAATGATTACTAAATGAAAGTAATTGAAGGTAGATAATTAATGAATCAAGTAATTAAGAATAAATGATTAAAGATTAATTAAAGAAGTTAATTAAAGGCTAATTAATAAATTAATAATTAAAGGTGGATTAATTTCTAAATTGTTAAGGTAATTAATTAAGGTAAATTAACTGCTAGTTAATTTGTGGTTAACGATGACTGAGTGATTAAGAATGATCACTTATTATAATTAATTATGGGTAATTAATTAATGATAAATTAATTTAAAGGTTAATTAATTCATGAAAAAAATTAAGGAATGATTATTAATTAAGAATTAATTAAATAAATCTTTGTAATTAATTAAGGATGATTAATCAAAGGATTATTATTAATTAAAGGTTAATTGAGGATTAAAGTGTAATTAATCAAAATGGTTTGTAATTAATTAATGATTTATTAATCGGGATTAGAAATTTATTCATAAGTAATTTATCTGATTTAAATAAATCAGATAATTAATTGATCTCACTCATGGATGTTAGGATTCTATGGAGTGCTTTGAATTGATTGATGTCCTTGATTTGTGATAATGTGTGATACAATTATTTTGTTTTATGAACTCTGATGTAATTTATTCTGTGATGAAATTAATTATTTGTGATGTAATTATTATCTGCGATGAACTTATATTATTCATCCATGATCTGTAAATAAAGATAAGCGTTATAGATTATACCGCTTATCGATATTTCTGTGTTTGAATCTGTAATAGTTAATGATGTTGCACTATTGTGAGTAAAACCCCCGGACTACACCATACACACAAAAATATGGATTTCACAAGGAAATCAGTTAAGTCACAAATATTTGAATTTAGTATTTTGAAATGGTTTTAAAGTTTGAATTTTGAATCCAAATGATTTTGGAAATGAAATTGGGTTAAATTTGAAAAATATTTGAAAAGGAGTTTTTGAAGATAAAAGTTATTTTAAATAATTTGATTTAGTTTGAAATTTGAAATATTTTGATTTGAGTTTGAATTCAATATTTGAAAATGGAATTCAATGGATTGGAAACAAGTTTGAAAACTATTAAACCTTTGGTTTAAAGATTGAATGAGTTTGCCCAAACTGAAATGGAAATTGTTTTGAAAGCTATGAACGAACCTTTGTGAAAGATTGATAAGCTATTTTTTGAAATCGAAGAGGATTCTAAATGGTGTATCTTTTATATATAAAAGATTTGAAACAAGTATTCTTTTGAAAAGTTATGAATGAATCTTTGAAATTTTTTTGAAAGCTATGAAATGAGTCTTTGATTTAAAGACCGAATGAGTTAATCCAACTTGAAATGGAATTGTTTTGAAAGGCTATGAATAAATCTTTGCTAAAAATTGGTGATCCTTGTTTTAAATTGAAAGGGGACTTTTAAGACAACTCTTTTGTTAAAAAATTTTTTTAGGAAATTGTTTAAACCATTGAAAGGTTTCTGAAAGTAAATCTTTTTGTTTAAAAGATTTGTAAATGGTAATTCGTTTAAACCATTTGAAAGAAAAGTTTTTGGGTTTTAAAGTTGTGACTTAACTGAAATCCCATTATCCGTATGTTTTTAAATATTTCGCTCATTATTCGGTTTAGCCGGGAGAGGACCTTTGTGTCATATAACCCATTCCGAATAATGATAAGATGATATGGATAGCATTTGAATACTGGTGGCGAAGACCGAAACTTTCAAAAGCGAAAGGATGACCTGTCAAATGTCTCTGCACCGAATGGCCCCGGTATAGAGATTTGAGCACCCATTGTGATGGGAAGTCCGGACGTGATTAGAAATTATCCGGATTGCAAGGGCTTCTTCGAAAGTGCCTTCGGTTCTGTTCGGACCCGGAGCAGACTTGTATGGATGTGTGTCTGACATTACACTTTGAGATGTAAAACCGGTTTCTGTCAAATGCATTTCTGTTTGGTGGCAGAGATTTATTCTCTTAGCTTAACACCCTTCTCTGAGACGTACGAGCTCAGTGGTTATGTAGTTGATGGTTACTAGTGATACATTCGCAATTTGGTGATGTGACATACGAAATGCTTCTGATCATTTGTTGATCGAAGCATGGCTTTTGTGAAAAGCGTAGCTTTGTGGACGAGACTTCGTCGAGCCTCGCACCCCGGAATGGTCAAAACAGGAAGAATGCAGCAAGATTTTAGGGGTAGCGCCCCTAGGGTATGACCATTCCTTTTGGAAAAGGGTGGTATTATGGTATGGAGCCCAGATACTTACTCATATGGACGCTGTAGTATATTTATTACCATGTGATGTTGTTGGAGGGCCCTCGGATAAAGGTCCCAAAGGACCGGGGGTGGCATATCTTAGGTTTTATTCCCCAGGAAGGGGGTAGCCGGCCTTGTGTTAGCAGAGAACTGAGGGATGGTTCTCGGGGCGTCCCTCTAGAGGCGTACCCATGTGGCAATAGGAAGTTCCTTGGCCTGACCATTTGTTGGAAAACCCGAAGAAACAATACGCGCCATGTATGGTTTTAGTTGTATAACCTGCCATGGAATGTGGCGGTAACCTGCTATTGAACATGGTAGCTATAGTAGGCATACGACGAAATGTTGTATCCTGGCTAAGATTAATATTATACTTTTGAAATGTTTTCCACTATGCACTAATAATAATATCAAATGGTTTTTGCGTATCAAGCATGTTTGACTATCATAAGGAGAAATCTCCTCCAATTCTGTGTTTGCATGGTGTGTGTGGCGGGAGGCCTTATGGTAGTTTCATTTTCTAAAAAGCATTGCGAATTTCAAATTTAAGTTCTTTTGTTTGTTTTAAAAGATAAAACTGTTTTGTTTGCTCATACCAGTCCCACGACTGACCCGGAGTTTATTGTTTCTTTCCTAAACTCTGGGTGCCCACAATTTTCCACACGGGAAGTCTAGAGTTGGGTTTTTCAAATAGTAGATATAGATATCGATTTGGTAGCTTTTAGCTTTCTCTTTGGTATTCTTTTGAGATCTTGGATATTGGAGTCTGTGGATTCATGGACGAGACTTGCTTATCTTGGTACAATTTGATGGTGGTTCGAGTTACTGGCTTAGAGTTTTTGCATTGGTGCTTTGGAATTAAAGTCGGTGTTGCTATTTGGAGTTTTTGGTTCCGCTGCTATATCATATTGTTATTCCGCTATAGAATTGTTATCTTGTATCTCTGATATTGAATCATATTGTATCATTGTTGTATCGAATGTTGTATATCAATGATATTCATTCTTTTCTTTCGCTGTATTGTTGTACTTGATGTCTTATAAGCTCCGGCACGACTCGAATTTCAACGTTGGGATCTGCGGCATTCTAGTACAAGTGGAGTATAGATGTCGATTTTCGAACGTGGAAATTTGGACCGTGACAATTTAATTGATTTTAATATTTAAAAGTTAGTTTGTAACTTAAATTTCAAATATCACCATTATTTGAAAATTTAATTATTAGATTTAATTAATGGAAATTGGGTAAAATGTTGAATCTGGAGTTTTAAGCCTGTTAAAAATAATTTGAAGGCTTGTAAAATTTATATTGATAGTACCGAAGATAATAAAAGTGTTAAAATTGAATTTGGAAGTGCTTTGTTAAGTTTTGAAAATATATCGTTCAAATTGACGTTTAAAAATAGCTTTCCGATGCAATGTCTCGGAATTCGATGAAACCAGATCCATTAGATCCGTAATATTGCATTATTATCGGATTTCAATTTTTGTAGGGTTTGGAGTTGGTGTGTGAGCGTACAATATATAAACGCACTGAAATTTGTATCGAAAATTAAATAAAAACAACTGGATCCAAAAAGTTATTCTCTCCATACGATCGAACTGGGATACGAAACCTTTTCCATTGTGTTCGGAATAGGGGTATAACATTTTAGACACCAAGTGGCACGCCTCGATAGAAGTTTGAAATTTTAAATTGCATTTGAATTTAAATTTGAAATTTATAAATATATATGGTTGACTGGTAAAATATTTTTCAATCAGTTGCCTTCTTATCCCTATCACAACCTTTCCCTGTCACTGTAGCTTGTTTCCCCCAACACGCAAAAATCAAATCACGGTCGCTTACCTTCTTCAACAAGCAGTCGCTCTGTTTAAATCACACGACCTTCTCCTCTCTTTTTCATCGTTCCAAAATCAATAGCCGAGAAAAAAAAATCTTCTCCAGTAATCCTTAAAGCAGACCGAATTCATATAAAAAATGGTTTCTGTCCTCCTCTTCAGTCGCGAGTTGGTAACTAATCATGCGCCTCTTCAATTAAATCCTTGGTCGCATAATTTTCGAATCAATGCCGCGATTTTCGCTCAGCAGTAATCGAAATGGGCCGTTCGAGGAGAGAGGCGCCTGGCCTTTGTCGCGATCGAGCATGTTCGAAAGTGGCTGATGATTCCTCCATCGATTCGAAACGCGAATCTAGATCCGTGGGTCGTGCGCACGTGTGCGTCGAGATCTGGATTTTGGTTGATGGGTGAATGCGAATCTGGCGTGGTTTCGTGAAAGGGTTGTCGGGGTCGAAGGAGCACGAGAGTTGAAGCAGCGTGGGTAAATTCTATTTGAATTTAAATATACTGCATATGTATTAACAGAGAAAAAAATATGTATGTATTTGTATATAACATAATTTGATTTTAACAATAGTCTTTTTTTTGGATTTTAAAGTAAGATTTGTTACTGTTTTTTTGTACCGAAAAGAAAACGAATTTTTTTTATGTCGAAGGGTATTTGAATAAATTAGATTTTTGAAAATCTATATAGAATATTTTTATAAGTATATATATATATATATATATATATATATATATATTTAGAAAGAAAATATATATAATAATAAAATCATTGGGTTATTAGATTTATTAAATGGAAATTGTTTGTTCGAGTTATTTGAATATTAATAACGATCACCTAACATTTATACAAGGTCAAAAATAATGAAGAACAAGCTGATTTGGATTGGATTGCAATATCCAAAGCAAAGGTGAGTTAATCTCACTCATTTGGTTTGATTCAAATTTAAATGATTAAATTTAAATAATTGGTTGAATTGATTGATGTTTTATATATATAGTAGTATATAGCATATATTGGGTGATTGATTTTTCCTACATTATATAGCGGATGAGACCCTATGCGCCGCATAATAGCGGATGATATTATACTAAACCCATATACCGCGATATTCCACCTCGAAGTGGAATTGGTATTTATCGTGCTAACATACGTGGATGCAGGGAAACAAGTTAGAAGGATCCAACTTTATTCCTCAAAATTTTATTTAGAATATTTAATATTCTCTGTTATGAATATTTGATATTCTATGATGAATTATATTGATAATTGGAATATTGGATGCTATGGTTGAAATTAATATATTTCAATACGCTGAGTTATCAAAATATGTAGAATTGGATTTTTGAAAGAAAATAAAAGAGTGAATTTTCAAGTAAAATAATTGTAGAGAATTTTAATAAATTTAAGAATGAACTGGATAAGAATAAAAGCGATTTTAAAATTTTAATAAATAATTCCGAGTATGGAAAAAAAAGATTTTTAATAAACAGAAAAATAACGAAATATAAAACTTAAGTTATATTATTCATAGGGATAAAGAATTATTTTTAAAAATTCAAGGTTTAAATTTATTTAAAAGGTTAACAAAGGAATTTTTGGAAATTGTTCTAAGTGTTTGGAATCGAAATTTTAAAAGGAAGTTGAGTATATAAAACTTATAAACTTGATCTATAAAGGTAAAGCAATATATCAGTAGATATTTGGAAGAATAAATCACGGTGGGAATTTATTAAAGGAATGGGAAAATTTGTTTAAAAATAAATAGTGATTTATTTTTAAAGTATGCGAAGAGAAGTATATTTCTCTGGATAGCCAAGTACGTTTTCAAAGTAAATTTATAAATATAAGTGAAAGGCTTTAATGTTCTTTTAAAAAGCATGTTTTAGAAAATTTATTATTTTTAAATGTTTAAAATTCTAAAATAAGTATTTTTCAATTCTATTATCGTAGTAATTATTTAAAGGTGACTTGGTATTTTATTTTAAAGGAGAAAATCTAGTTTTATATTTTATAAAGTATTCTCATTTTTAAATATTCTTATAGTATATATTTTTAATAAAGTATTGGAATAGTTTTCAATTTAAATATTAAAGTATATTTTATAAATAAGTGATTTAAATTATTTTAGAAATCTAAAGTTTTGCGCTTGGTGTTTTCAGTGGAAATAAATATTTGGGAATTCATTCCATGAAAAATGTATGGTTTGAAAACTGTTTTCAAAAGGGTTGAAAAGTGGAGATATATCTTGTGAAGATATTTTGAGATTAATAAATAATTTGGTGAAATTATTTATGTTGGATGTTGTGAATATTAATTGATAGTTAAATAACCGACTATCCATATTGGCCAATGCGATGATCGTTTCGAAGAGACCGGGATCAGGATTTATTTCCTGAAAACCACTTCGATCCGGTTTGTACGTTTTTGTGAGGAAGACGAGTTTGGATTCGAAGATAGAGCAGTGAAGTGCAAGGGCTAGTCGTTACTAATTCTGAGCATAATTCCAAAATGGATGTCGTAGGAGTAGTGCCTTCGGTTCCGTTCGAACCCGGGACAGACTTGTATGGACGAATGCTTTCGGAATATCATCAGGCGGACGATGGGCATTCTAAGTGAAACATTCTAAAAGCTAACGCTTAGCCTCAAGCCTCATCAACCGGGAATGACTGAAAATCATGGGTTACGCAGCAAGGCTAGGTGGGTAGCACCCATTTCCGGGTAAGGTCATCCCTGTCTAGATGTCCGTTTTATTTCGGCTTAGTGGTGCGGTTGCCGATCCCAACCGTAGGGTGATTTACTCGGGATTATCCAGTAAGGGGTAGTCCCGGTCTTGTGTTGCATAGGGTCGGGCGTGATCCTCGGTATATTGATCTAGACCAGGTGCCGTGACAGGTGGTACCCCTGTGCCTAGTCATTAGTTAGAAATCCTTTCACACTACGTGCCTTTTACGAGTTTTTTTTGTATTACCCACTCTGTGGCTAGTAGCTGGAATTTAATCATGTAACAATTTCGGCAATTTTAATAAGTATTTGTATATAGGCACTATGATAATATCAGAGGATTTTAATAAAAAATGTTTTAGCTATCGTAAGGTAAAAACCCGACATGTTTATTTGTGGCGTGGTCTTACAAGATGCTTTTGTTTCCAAAGGATATTTGAAACTTTAATAATCAATTTGAGTGTGATTTCTCACGCTGGTTTTCCAAACTGACTCGGGTGTTATTTAACTGTAATGCTCGGGTTAGACCGAGTATTATAGAATACAGGAAAAGATTCTGTGGAGCTCAGGAGACGAGCTGGATAGCGATACGTACTTGCGTACTTTATTATTATTCAGTTGTGTATTCAGTCTTGTAGACAAATTTATATGACTGTCCAGTTGTATGTTATTGATGTTGTTGAACTCTGATGGTGTATTCTGGTGATGTATGTATAAAATAGATATAGTTTTCTTCGTGTAAAGATCTCTTATTATCTATTATATTTTATTCCGCTGCGATGGTAAGATTCTGTTATTGTTTTTCTATTTTCTCTTCTTATACCTCTTCTTCTTTAACCCAGATGGTTCGTATTTCTTTTCATCTTGAGTTGATTGATGTAGAATGGTGTTGACTCAAGGGGTACGGAAATGCGGGTCGTTTCATTTAGTATCAGAGCCGAAGGTTAAGCGAGAACCTTGGCTCTAGTGGGGAATACTCATTAAATAGAGTTCGTAGTACTCTAAAATGAGTTTAAGTGTATTAATAGATATAAGCGTGTATTTTTTAGTGAATGTAAAATTATTTTTATATTGTGTTGATTTTGTCGGTTGAGTGTTTATGGATTCTGGTCGATGTGTGAGACGCCATGTCATCGGTAGGGGTTTCTAAACTCTTAAATAAGATAAACCTGCACAGTGATGTTTTAAATAGGGTAAATGAAATAATTTTACCCAAATTATTTTCATATATAAAGGGAATAATTTTTCGTGAATTATTATAGTTATATATGGATGCTTGGTTGTTAGGGATGATAATATTAAATTATTATCATTAATGTGTAAAATTAAATAAGAAATTGAAATAATAACCTAAGATGAAGGAATAAATTAATAAAATAAATGGGATTTGTAAATGTGATTTATAATTGAATAAGGAATTGAAATCATAATTAAAAACTAAGAAACAAATTCATATACAAATGAGATTTGTAAATGTAAACTGTAAATGTGAGTTATAGTGAGATTAATAATTAAAATAAGATAAAATTCCAAAGTAATGTTTGAATATAAATTTAAATGATTTGGAATTTGAAAATTTGGAAATTGAAATTCCTTTGAATTTGAAAATGATTCTCAAAAGGTTGGGAAAAATAATATATATTTGAGAAATATTTTTGAATCGGATTTGAAATCTAGAGAGATTTGGAATTTAAAAATATTTGAAGGGATTTTAGAAAGATAAAAGCATTGAACTCTTTACGGCGACTAAGAAATAATTCTGATGATGATCGCAACGTCATCGGTCTTCATTTTCGAGTTTCCAAGAGGGGATTGCTACCTGGTTGTTTTGGATTAATGTTTGTTTGCGAAATTAGGTTTGATTTTTGGAAATGCAAAGGAATAGTTTGATTTAAATATATATGTTTTCAAAATTTAATTTTGAACATTTTAGTAATGAGTTTAAACGTGTAAGAAAAGGGAATTGAAACTGAATGTTGAACTTAAGTTTGAATGGAAAAAATTAGTCAAGTTGGACTAAATAAAACAAAGTTTTGAGATTAAAATTAGTAAGTAACTGATTGATTTATATGGTATGCAAATGAAATGAACTTGGATATTGGAAGATGTTTGATTTAAAATTGTGTAAAATAAAGTGCAGAATTAGTTCAAATGGATAAAAATAATTAATGTTTGAAAATTAAATTTATTGGTTGAAAATGAATTTGTGAATTAATATTAATAAGTGAGTAGCTTATAAAAATTTAAAAAGGGAATAAATAAACTGGAGTAAAAGTATTGGTATTCTGGAAATGAAATAAAAAATAATAATAATAAAAAATCCAAACTAGGGATATAAAGTAAGATTGAACTCAAGAAAATTAAATAAAATGATTTTGAAGATAAATGAAGAAAATAAATCGAATATGGGATTATAAATTGAAAGTGTGGTCGAATGAAATTGAATTGGATTAAAATAGATTTGGTGTGAGTTGTAAACAAATCCAATTCAAGCATAAATTGAATGACCTTATTGTTAATAAATTCAATAATGAATTGTTAATGTGAATTAAAATTTAAAAATGGATAAAAGGATAAACTAATCGAATAAATTAATAAAATGGTTATGATTTGATCAAAGGAAAATCAAATCAAAGATTTAAATGGAAGTTGGTGGAATAAAATAAACTTAAGTTATTGTGTGGAATAGTTTAAAGAAAATAAATAACTTAAGTAAATTGTTAGATGGTTATTTAATATATTGGTTGTTGAGTTTAATAAAATGGTTTGGAACCAAACTTTTTGGACATGAAAGAAAATGCATTAAAAAGATTGTGAATAAATCAAAATTGGATGAAATCAAGTGTAACTTGAGTTGGAATCAATTTAAATGGTTATAAAGCTTAAGTAATTATTTATTCACGTTAATATTGTCAAATTGCATAGGAAAATGGGTCGTTCGATGTAAATGGGATTAGATAAAATTCTATGAGTTATTAGAAGTGAAATAGGATGATTTTGAAATCAATTGGGATGAATATGAGTTTGTTTTGCTTCGAATGAATTAAATATAAGCGAGTAAGTTGTAAATCATTTAAACTGAATGGAATGGTTTGAGAATTGGCTGTAAGCAATTGTAAAAAGTGTCGTAATCTTATATGTGCTTATGGAAATTATATAACGTGCATTATATGTGAAATTTATGTGTTAGCTATTGAAAGTAAGTAAAATATTGATAAATTGCATATATTTAGTACTTATATGTTTGAATTGAGAAGTACAGGTACCGGGAAGCCGTTTGGCCGGATTTGATCGCGCAAATTGCTAAAATAATAAGCCGCTTACTTAAAAATGCTAAATAAAGGTACACCTACGCAATAAAAATAGGAAATATGAACTGTTTTTGTTTTTTCGACCGTGTGGGTCGATGTATAGATATTTACATTGTGACGACCCTTCTTTCAATACCCAGAAAGACGTATCATCAATAAGAAAAGAAAGAGATAGAAATAGAAAAGATAGAAAGAAAAGAACAACAATCATCAGAATCTCATGGCGGAAACGAACAAAATATAATATTACACATATCCATTACATAGTTCTACATATCAGAGTACACAAAATAATAAGACTTCATTACATCTGAAATTCATAAGAGTCTTCCAAATCATACAACTCAAACCACAATATCAAAATGTCACTACAGCGGAAAGAGATAGATAGTACGTCCGGAATCCAGCTCCAGCTTCCAAAACATTTGCTAATTCCAACCTAATCACTTGGCTACTCATAAACATTTGAGTACCCAAGAGTTTATGAAAAACAAAATAAACTCCGGGTCAGACATGGGTCTGGTGTGAGTAAATCAGTTAAAGTTGTTTAACTTTAAAATCATTTTGAAACAAAAGGTATCATGTAAGACTTCCCACAAATAAACACAGGTAAGTTTTTACCTTACGGTAACCAAAACATTTGATAGGAAATCCAATGATATTATAATAGGGTCTAGGGTTTTCAAGTAAATAGAAAATAGCCGAAATTGTTACATCTATTAAATTCCAGCTACTAGCCACGAAAGTGGGTAATACAATCAAAACCGTAGGGTCTCGTAGGGAAAATGGGTTTCCATCAACGACAGGGCTACTGGGGTATCTCCCGTCACAGTACGGGGCCTAGATGACCGTACCGAGGACCACTCCCGATCCCCTGCAACACAAGGCCGGAACCATCCCTTACTGGATAGCTCCGAACAAGACAACCTCGCAGTTGTGGCCAACAACTGCCCACACAGCCGAAATAATAACGGACTTCTCGACAGGGGTAAATCTCACTCTCAAGTGGGGGCTACCCATGAAGCCTTGCTGCACCTCCCCAGTTTTAGCCATTCCCGGTTGATGAGGCTTGAGGCTACGATTACCTTTAGAGAACACATCTCTTAGAATGCTCATCGTCCACCTGACGATGTTCTGAAATCATTCAATCCATACAAGTTCGTTTCGGGTTCGAACGAAACCGAAGGTATTATTTCTTTACACTCATTTTGGAATCACCCCCAGAGTTAACGACAATAACCCTTGCACTCTAAAACTCCATCTCGATCCTCACTTGAGATGTCACGACCTAACGTTTAATTTGGATCAATATGGTTTTCGGAAAATCAAATTTGATTCCCGATCCCGGTCTCATCGAAATCCAAACATGTCTTAAGGCCAAGTTGTTTAAATATTTAAACAGTTCAATTCAATTTTAAACATTGAATCCACACAGCATTATCCACAGATAATAATAATCACCCAACTCAGATATATACAAATCTCATCATAGAATATCTCAACTATCATTCAACAGATATCAACCATATTGAGATATTCAATTCAAACAATCATCCATAAGCAAGCACTTCTTTAATTCATATAATTAATTTAATTAATTTAAATTAATCACTTAAGAATTGATCATTTAATCTTGCTTAACCAAGCATTAATTAATTAATCTCAATCATTTAATTGATTAATCACTTTTTAATTATCCTCCTTATTAATTAATTAATCTTCAATTAATTAATAATCCTTTATTTAACCATTAATTAATTACTATAATTATTCATTAATTAAAACTTGATTAAAAATTATTCATTCCTTAATTGGTTATTAATTAACCCTTAATTTATAATTAATTAATCTTAATTAATTTCTTAACTAATCACAAATTTTAAATTAATCCAATTAATTGTTAATTAATTAACCTTAATTATTTAATTTATTAAATCTTAACCATTAATTAATTAACTATTAATTATAAATTAATTAATATTTAATTACTTTATTAATTAACTCTTAATCAATTAATTAGTTAATTAATTACTAATCAATTAATCATTAATCACTTAATTAATTAGTTATTAATTACTTATTAATTAATCTTTAATTAATTTATTATTTAATTAATGATCTATTAATTATTATTTAATTTAATCCTTAAATATCAAATTGTTAAACCATAATTAATTAATTAAGTCTTAATAAATTAATTAATCTAAAATTATTAATAAATTTTAACCCTAATTAATTTATAAAATAAAGTAAACTTTTAATTTCAAAACTTAATTAACTTTCAATACCAAACAATTTCATTAATTATTAAAAACTATTACATATTTAAAACATTTTTAATTTGTTAAAAACTAATTACCTTTTAAAAGTTAAATTTAAAGGAATGTAAAATCATTTAAAAATTTCAACTAACAAAATATGAAATACCTTGTATTAAAAATATTTAACATTCCATAAGAAGTTGAAATAAAAAAAAATTAAAGTTTAAGCTTAAAACAAATTTGAAATTTTAAAACAAGTTATAAAGCTTCAACTTCATTTCCTTTGCGTTTATCTCGACAAAACTCAAGTTAAACATCAAAACCCAATCCCCTCCTCTACCTTTCCCTCTCTTCTTAGTTTTAAGATTCAACTAACCCCTAAAATAAAAAAAATGGAAAGACACTACCCTGCTCAACCCCTACACGAGCTACAGCAATCACACCCCCGAGTACTCACGCGAGCCACACACCCAAACACTCGAACGCTGCTTCGAGTCATTCTAATCACCAACTCCACTGACACGGCCATCACCCCGTGCACACGCACGTTGCTCCGACGCCGCCGCCACCATTCACGACACCACGCGCAAGCTCCACTTCGTCCAACGACTCAACTCCAGCCCCCAAACCACACTTACACGAGCTCAAGCGGAAAATGGTTGCTCAAAGCCAAAAACCCAAAACTGCAATCACCAAAAAAACCATCATTCCACGACATGCCGACTACTGAACGCCTCAAAATTCTGGCCATAACCTCATATGACCCAGACGCACCTTCACCCCAAGCCAATCGCAACTCGATCCATCCCACGATTCACACTTTCGAATTTCTCGAGTTCGAACACCACAGAAAATAAAACCCTAAAATCCGAAATTCCCAATTAAATTATCTGTTGAATAATTATCACTTACATTATTTTTCTCATGTTAATCTATCAACATTACAGCTTCAATCCAAAACCCATTGTTTAAAATTGGCCCGATCACAAGAATTTGCCCAAATCCCAAATTTGGTTAACAACAAAATTCTTCCTTAAAATCAAATTAAAAATTTTGATTTTTATCTTAAAATTCAAGTTATACATAGTAGATTTAGGATGTGAAGTTAATTCAACAAAATCCAAAACATGATTTATCATGATATAAATTTTGTTTTACTGTATTGACTTGATTCAGCAGATTTTTAACAGTTTCTTTTGAATATCACTTTTAATACTTAATTCATGCTTAAGTGAGACTACTGCATTGAAGATTCTACCTTAACAATGATTTTTTGCATATAAATTTGAAGTTTTTGTTTAAAATTTTACTCTGAACTTGAAAATGCAGTGAGCATCAGTATTACTTAACATGCACAGTTAAATAATAATATGAAACAAAGATTTTTTAAAAAAATAGGTACATGCAAACATTATCAGAACTAACATTCACATGCAACATTCTTACTTAAATTTCTGATTTTTAAAATTTACTCACTTGATTTTTGTTGCTAAGTAGAGACAAGAACTTAAGCTCTGGAAAATGAAAGAACTGCGGTTTTCCTTTTTACTTGAAATTTGTTGATTAAATTATTCTGCTTGATGATGATGCTCCAATCCTTAAATCAGTCAGTGATAGAAGAACTTGAAATTTGCTTTCAGAAATTTTGAAGATTGCAGGAACCTTTGATTGCAGTTTTCAAATGTGTACTTGTATGCAGATTTTCTTCTGAAATTTGCTTTTGTAGATTTTTTTTTTAGATTTTTGAAAAGAGGTTTGAGTGTTTTGTAAATTTTGGATTGAAGTGAAGATTTTAAGAGTTTCAGGTTTGTTAATGAGGATTGTAAAAAATTTCTTGCTTAGGAGAAATTAGAAATGAGAAAGTTTAGATGAAGCATAAGAAATAGCTTTTCATATAAAAAAATTGTTCTATAAAAATTTAAAGAAAATAAATTTAAATTATGACACTTGTCACTATACCTAGCTAATTCTTTAACACATGTTTATTAGTATGATTTAAATGTTAACAAGTGTTATTTTCATTCAAAAAGAATTTTAAAATGTTTTCTTAATTGATTTTCTCAATTTAAAACCATTTTTAGTTAATATAAAATCAATTCTTCTTAAAGAAAATAAATATGAATCAAATTTTATACCCTAAATAAAATCATGAAAATACTCTTTTAAACTCATTGTATAATTTAGAATATAATTAACCTATTTTGAATCCTTTAATTCAACAATTCAAACTCAAATTAAATTTTTAAATTCAATTCAAAAATCAGATTTTATATGAATATAATTTTAACACATTCATTACGCTTATGTATATATTAATTTTAATTAGAATCAATGTACATTTACAATTCATTTATTGTTATTGTTTAAAATAATAAATTTATCAATTTAAATTAATTTATTACAAAGATTATTATATTTAAATTGGGTTTGAAATTCTGAAATATCACATTCCTCCCCCCTTAAAAGAATTTCGTCCCCGAAATTTAAACAAAAGATAATCCAAAATTTCATTTTATTCAACACTTCAAGCATACATATCATCCATACATAAGAAATCAACAAACAAAACATCCAAACAACGATACATCCAATGCAAACACCACTAGCTATCCGGACACATATCCAGATAAGCCTTCCTAAAACTAGCCAGAGTCTCCCAGGTACAATCTCTGGGATCCTCACTCCACTGGACCTTAATGAGCTTCACTATCTTGCTTCTGAGTTGCCTTTCATCTTAATCAACAACTCGAACAGGATGTCTGACAACTGACAACCACTAAGTCTTCCTGCACAGCTGGCTCCACAATAAGAGATGGATCGTGCACATATTTCCATAGATGAGATACATGGAAAACATTGTGAATTCCAGCCATCCGGACTGGCAATTCAATCCTGTATGCTACGACACCAATCCTCTCGAGTACTCGGAACGGACCAATATATCTCGGAGCGAGTTTCCCTGTCTTTCCAAATCTTACTGCTCCTTTAATAGGGGAAAATTTGAACAAAGGCTAAATCACCAATCTCGAACTCCAATTGTCTTCGTCTTTTATCGGCATATTTCTTTTGACGATCCTGAGCAGCTCTCATCCTCTTCTTGATAAGCTCGACTTTAGCAGATGCTTCACGAATCAAATCTGGTCCAAGCACTATACGGTCTTTTGACTCTATCCAACAAGCTGGGGATCTACACGGCCTTCCATACAGTGCTTCATAAGGAGCCATCTTGATACTTGCTTGGTAACTGTTATTATAAGAGAACTCCACTAGATGCAGATGGTCTTCCCACGATCCTCCAAAATCTAATACACAGGCTCTCAGCATATCTTCTAGAATTCGATTAAGCCTCTCCGTCTGCCCATCTGTTTGGGGATGATATGCTGTACTCAATCTTAAGGTTGTCCCCAAAGCTGATTGCAATGCCTCCCAGAATTTGCTGGTGAAGATAGGATCTCGATCACTTACAATACTAACTGGAACACCATGCAATCTCACTATCTCTTTCAAGAAAATTTCTGCCAGTGAAGCTGCAGTACGGGTTGCCTTAACTGGTATAAAATGGGCGCTCTTGGTTAGACGATCCGCAATCACCCATATTCCTTCATTCCCCTTCTTTGTTCTAGGCAAACCATCAATGAAGTCCATCGAAATCATCTCCCACTTCCACATTGGGACCTCAAAAGGTTGTAACAAACCGGCTGGCTTCTGATGATCTCCTTTAACTTGTTGGCAGATTGCACAACTATTAACGAATCTAGCTACATCCTTCTACATCTTCGGCCACCAGAAAACTCTCTTCATATCCTTGTACATCTTCGAGATTCCTGGATGGATATTCAATCTGGAGCGATGACTTTGTGACAATACTTCCTGTCGCAGATCCCTATCATACGGAACACAGATCCTTCCGTTAATCCTCAGTGTCCCTTGGCCTTCAATCTTAAAACTAGGACACTGACCCTTCCTAACACTTCTGATAATTCTTTTCAACATTATATCAGATTCTTGTTTTCTTGATATCCTTTCCAGAAGAGATGGAGCCACTTCCAAAAGAGAAAGAACCGCATTTCTGCTAAGAGCGTCTGCTACAACGTTCGCCTTTCCCGGAGTATACAGAATATCCAAATCGTACGATGCCAAGAATTCGACCCATCGCTGCTGTCTCGGATTAAGATCTTTTTGAGAGAAAAGATATTTCAACGGTTTGTGATCCGTGAATAACTCAAACTTTTCTCCTAAAAGATAGTGTCTCCAGATCTTTAAAGCAAAAACAATAGCCAACATCTCTAGATCATGCGTAGTGTAGTTCCTCTCGTGTGGCTTCAATTGCCGACTCGCATACGCAATTATCCTACCATTCTGCATAAGCACAGCTCCCAATCCAACAATACAGGCATCAATATATACTTCAAACTTGCTCTTCCCATCTGGAATAGCCAATACAGGAGCACTTGTCAACTTTTCCTTCGGATTCTGAAAAGCTTCTTCACATTCCGGTGTCCACTTGAATTTAGCTCCCTTCCTTGTCATCTTTGTTAGGTGAGAAGAGATATTAGAATAATCCTTAATAAACTTTCTATAGTAAAAGGCCAATCCCAGAAAACTGCGAACTTCTGTCGGTGTCCGAGGCTGCTTCCACTCCAGAATAGTCTCAACTTTAGCTGGATCTACAGATATTCCCTCACCAGAAACAATGTGGCCCAAAAATTTTACTTCTGATTTCCAAAAATGACACTTAGAAAACTTCGCTTTCAGAACATGCCTTCTCAGAGTTTCCAAAACTATTCTCAAATGTTGTTTGTGTTCTTCTTCCGACATAGAATAAACCAAGATATCATCGATGAACACCAAAACAAACTTATTCAAAACATCTCTAAAGACTCGGTTCATCAGGTCTACAAAGTAGGCAGGAGCGTTGGTTAACCCGAAAGGCATAACCAACCACTCATAGAAACAATTAGGTCCCCTAAATGCAGTTAAGGGAATACTGTCCTCAGCTACCGTTAACTGATGGAAACTTGATGCTAAATCCAACTGAGAAAAGACTGATGCTCCATGAAGTTGGTCGAAGAGATCATCAATGCGAGGAAGAGGATACTTATTCTGAATGGTCACTTTGTTCAATTCACGATAGTCTACACAGAACCTTAGCGACCCATCCGACTTGGTGATAAATACAGCAGCAGAGCCCCAGCAAGAAAAACTTGGTCTAATCAAACCCTTCTCCAACAAATCTTGAGTTTGCTTCACTATTTCCTCCCTCTCCCTTGGAGCCATCCTCCTACTAGGTTGAATTACAAGTACTACCCCAGGAACCAAATCTATACGAAACTCTATTTCTCGGTGCGGAGGCAAACACTTCAATATCTTCAACCCCCTCTTGAGAAGTCTCAACTCCATGTAAAATACTACTCAAGTGAATTCCAGAGTTATCACACATTACTCTGGCTATCCTACCCAAATCAGTTTCCAACGAAACTGTTCTCTCATCACAATTTAAAATAGCCTTATATTTGTCAAGCCAATCCATTCACAATATAAGGTCAAAACATTTAAAATCCAATACATAAGGATCACAGGAAAAACTATGGGATAGATAGGATATTCTCAAATCCTTACAGACCCTATCTAACTTGGTTACCCCTCCTATTGGATTTGATACATAGATGGGATTGTCTACGATACTAGGGGTAAGAAAGAAATTCTTTACAGTTTTCAAAGAAATAAAACTTAAAGAAGCACCAGAATCAAACAAGACTTTAATATATTTTCCATTTAAAAGTAAGGTACCTTCTAAAACTCCTTTGCCCTTAGACGAGTTTGACGGTGCGCCTTCTAAAGCAAATACTCTGTTCTGTTGGACTTTATGAAGGAGTGGGAAATCTTTAATCATGTGTCCCGGTTGATGACAGTTAAAGCAAAGAGACTTATGACTAAGGCTGACCCTGGTCCAATATAATGTTGTCGCTGCTGCTGTTGCTGAGACTCTCTTCTAGGACGCTTATTTGCCAGGTGACCTTCTTGTTGACAAATATAACACTTGCGTGGTCCATTGTTGTTTCCATACTTTTTCTTGTTTTGTTTCTTCCAATTAGGATTGAATTTTCTTTTATTAGGATTGGAAGAATTTCCTCCAGAAGCAGTAACTCGCGCCTCAGATCTTTTGTTCATCAAGTCTTCATATCTTAGCGCCATATCGATTAGCTCCACAAAAGACCCTTTCAGAAGTGCAGTCATTCTCTCATGATACTCAGGCCTCAACGCTTGGACAAACATCTCATTTTTCTTAAGAGGAGTGTCAATAAGTCCGGGTCCATAGCAAAATAACTCGTTGAATTTAGTCTCGTATTCAGCTATAGACATATTTCCTTGTTTCGGATTCAGAAAATCTTGATAAAGTCGAGTTCTTCCTGCAGCAGGCATAAACTTCTCCTCAAATATCTCTTTAAACTCTTCCCAAGACATATCATCTTCTGAGATATTAGCAGTCACTGAATTCCACCAGACTGCGGCACCACCTTGTAATTGCCATGCAGCCATTATTCTCTTCTGTTCATCCGGTAACCTCATGCTCTTAAAAATCTTCTCACACGAGCGAAGCCATGCTTGGACTTCTATTATAGTTTCTGATCCCTGAAATGGTTTTCCTCCAAGATGAACGAAGTCCTTTCATAATGCAGCAAAACTGAATGGAGACGTAACTGGATTAACAGTCTCATTATCAGTCTGCTCTCTCCTATTACCGGTTGATGCACTTCCAACAACTCTTCCCCTTTGGCCTCTTGAACTCATATTGGCTACCTGAACAGGTAACCCAATAAGTTTAGATAGGGATATAGTTATATAAGAAAATTACAAATACGCACAAGATAGATACTACTCCAGAGTCTAGGTGTTTCTCAACCTATGCTCCGATACCAACGATGACGACCCTTCTTTCAATACCCAGAAAGACGTATCATCAATAAGAAAAGAAAGAGATAGAAATAGAAAAGATAGAAAGAAAAGAACAACAATCATTAGAATCTCACAGCGGAAACGAACAAAATATAATATTACACATATACATTACATAGTTTTACATATCAGAGTACACAAAATAATAAGACTTCATTACATCTGATATTCATAAGAGTCCTCCAAATCATACAACTCAAAACACAACATCAAAATGTCACTACAGCGGAAAGAGATAGATAGTACGTTCGGAATCCAGCTCCAGCTTCCAAAACATTTGCTAATTCCACCTAATTACTTGGCTACTAATAAACATTTGAGTACCCAAGAGTTTATGAAAAACAAAATAAACTCCGGGTCAGACATGGGTCTGGTGCGAGTAAATCAGTTAAAGTTGTTTAACTTTAAAATCATTTTGAAACAAAAGGTATCACGTAAGACTTCCCACAAATAAACATGGGTAAGTTTTTCCCTTACGCTAACCAAAACATTTGATAGGAAATCCAGTGATATTATAATAGGGTCTAGGGTTTTCAAGTAAATAGAAAATAGCCGAAATTGTTAGATCTATTAAGTTCCAGCTACTAGCTACGAAAGTGGGTAATACAATCAAAACCGTAGGGTCTCGTAGGGAAAATGGGTTTCCATCAATGGCAGGGCTACTGGGGTACCGTCCGTCACAGTACGGGGCCTAGATCACCGTATCGAGGACCACTCCCGATCCCCTGCAACACAAGGCCGGAACCATCCCTTACTAGACAGCTCCGAACAAGACAACCCTGCAGCTGTGGCCAACAACTGCCCACACAGCCGAAATAATAAGGGACTTCTAGACAGGGGTAAATCTCACTTTCAAGTGGGAGCTACCCACGAAGCCTTGCTGCACCTCCCCTGTTTTAACCACTCCCGGTTGATGAGGCTTGAGGCTACGACTACCTTTAGAGAACACATCTCTTAGAATGCTCATCGTCCACCTGACGATGTTCTGAAAGCATTCAATCCATACAAGTTCGTTCCGGGTTCGAACGAAACCGAAGGCATATTTTGTTACACTCATTTTGGAATCACCCTTAGAGTTAACGACGATAACCCTTTCACTCTAAAACTCCATCTCGATCCTCACTTAAGATGTCACGACCTAACGTTTAACTTGGATCGATGTGGTTTTTGGAAAATCAAATTTGATTCCAGATTCCGGTCTCATCGAAATCCAAACGTGTCTTAAAGGCCAAGTTGTTTAAATATTTAAACAATT
The DNA here is from genome assembly GCA_030765085.1 of Allium cepa. Taxonomy (NCBI): domain Eukaryota; kingdom Viridiplantae; phylum Streptophyta; class Magnoliopsida; order Asparagales; family Amaryllidaceae; genus Allium; species Allium cepa. The sequence goes on along the minus strand of CM060938.1, from coordinate 71,183,418 downwards.
CAATTCAATTTTAAACATTGAATCCGCACGGCATTATCCACAGATAATAACAATCACCCAATTCAGATATATACAAATCTCATCATAGAATATCTCAACTATCATTCAACAGATATCAACCATATTCAGATATTCAATTCAAACAATCATCCATAAGCAAGCACTTCTTTAATTCATATAATTGATTTAAATTAATCACTTAAGAATTGATCACTTAATCTTGCTTAACCAAGCATTAATTAATTAATCACAATCATTTAATTGATTAATCACTTTTTAATTATCCTCATTATTAATTAATTAATCTTTAATTAACTAATAATCCTTTATTTAACCATTAATTAATTACTATAATTATTCATTAATTAAAACTTGATTAAAAATTAATCATTCCTTAATTGGTTATTAATTAACCCTTAATTTATAATTAATTAAGCTTAATTAATTTCTTAATTAATCACAAATTTTAAATTAATCTAATTAATTATTAATTAATTAACCTTAATTATTTAATTTATTAAATATTAACCATTAATTAATTAACTATTAATTACAAATTAATTAATGTTTAATTACTTTATTAATTAACTCTTAATTAATTAATTAATTAATTAATTACTAATCAATTAATCATTAATCATTTAATTAATTAGTTATTAACCACTTATTAATTAATCTTTAATTAATTTATTATTTAATTAATGATCTATCAATTATTATTTAATTTAATCCTTAAATATCAAATTGTTAAACCATAATTAATTAATTAATTAAGTCTTAATAAATTAATTAATCCTAAATTATTAATAAATTTTAACCCTAATTAATTTATAAAATTAAGTAAACTTTTAATTTCAAAACTTAATTAACTTTCAAAACCAAACAATTTCATTCATTATTAAAAACTATTACATATTTAAAATATTTTTAATTTGTTAAAAACTAATTACCTTTTAAAAGTTAAATTCAAAGGAATGTAAAATCATTTAAAAATTTCAACTAACAAAATATGAAATACCTTGTATTAAAAATATTTAACATTCCATAAGTAGTTGAAATAAAAAAAATTAAGTTTAAACTTAAAACAAATTTGAAATTTTAAAACAAGTTATAAAGCTAAATTTCATTTCCTTTGTGTTTATCTCGACAAAACTCAAGTTAAACATCAAAACCCAATCCCATCCTCTACCTTTCCCTCTCTTCTTAGTTTTAAGATTCAACTAACCCCTAAAACAAAAAAAACTGGAAAGGCACTACCCTTCTCAACACCTACACGAGCTACAGCAATCACGCCACCGAGTACTCACGCGAGCCACACACCCAAACACTCGAACGCTGCTTCGAGTCATTCTAATCACCAACTCCACTGACACCGCCATCACCCCGTGCACATGCACGTTGCTCCGACGCCGCCCCCACCATCCACGACACCACGCGCAAGCTCCACTTCGACCAACGACTCAACTCCAGCCCCCAAACCACACTTACACGAGCTCAAGCGAAAAATGGTTGCTCGAACCCAAAAACCAAAAACTGCAATCACCAGAAAAACCATCATTCCACGACATGCCGACCACCGAATGCCTCAAAATTATGGCCATAACCTCGTATGACCCAGACGCACCTTCACCCCAAGCCGATCGCAATTCGATCCATCCCACGATTCACACTTTCGAATTTCTCGAGTTCGAACACCACAGAAAATAAAACCCTAAAATCCTAAATTCCCAATTCTCTGTTGAATAAATATCACTTACATTATTTTTCTCATGTTAATCTATCAACATTACAGCTTCAATCCAAAACCCATTGTCTAAAATTTGCCCGATCACAAGAATTTGCCCAAATCCCAAATTCAGTTAACAACAAAATTCTTCCTTAAAATCAAATTTAAAATTTTGATTTTTATCTTAAAATTCAAGTTATACATAGTAGATTTAGGATGTGAACTCAATTCAACAAAATCCAAAACATGATTTATCATGACATAAATTTTGTTTTACTGTATTGACTTGATTCAGCAGATTTTTAACAGTTTCTTTTGAATATCACTTTTAATACTTTGCTTAAGTGAGACTACTGCATTGAAGATTCTACCTTAAAAATGATTTTTTGCATATAAATTTGAAGTTTTTGTTTAAAATTTTACTCAAAACTTGAAAATTCAGAGAGCATCAGTAGTATTTAACATTCACGGTTAAATAATAATATGAAACAAAGATTTTTTTTAAAAATAGGTACATGCAAACATTATCAGAACTAACATTCACATGCAACATTCTTACTTAAATTTCTGATTTTTAAAATTTACTCACTTGATTTTTGTTGCTAAGAAGAGACAAGAACTTAAGCTCTGGAAAATGAAAGAACTGCAGTTTTCCTTTTTACTTGAAATTTGCTTGATTAAATTATTCTGCTAGATGATGATGCTTCAATCCTTAAATCAGTCTGTGATAGAAGAATTTGAAATTTGCTTTCAGAAATTTTGAAGATTGCGGGAACCCTTGATTGCAGTTTTCAAATGTGTACTTGTGTGTAGTTTTCTTCTGAAATTTGCTTTGCAGTTTTTTTTTTAGAATTTTGAAAAGTGGTTTGAGTGTTTTGTAAATTTTGGATTGAAGTGAAGATTTTAAGAGTTTCAGGTTTGTTAATGAGAATTGTAAAAAAAATTCTTGCTGAAGAAAAATTAGAAATGAGAAAGTTTAGATGAAGCATAAGAAATAGCTTTTTATATAAAAAATTTGTTCAATAAAAATTTAAAGAAAATAAATTTAAATTATGACACTTGTCACTATACCTAGCTAATTCTTTAACACATGTTTATTAGTATGATTTAAATGTTAACAAGTGTTATTTTCATGCAAAAAGAATTTTAAAATGTTTTCTTAATTGATTTTCTTAATTTAAATCCATTTTTAATTCATATAAAATCAATTCTTCTTAAAGAAAATAAATATGAATCAAATGTTATACCCTAAATAAAATCATGAAAATACTCTTTTAAACTCAAAGTATAATTTAGAATATAATTAACCTATTTTGAATCCTTTAATTCAACAATTCAAACTCAAATTAAAATTTTAAATTCAATTCAAAAATCAGATTTTATATGAATATAATTTTAACACATTCATTACCCTTATGTATATATTAATTTTAATTAGAATCAATGTACATTTACAATTCATTTATTGTTATTGTTTAAAATAACAAATTTATCAATTTAAATTAATTTATTACAAAGATTATCATATTTAAATTGGGTTTGAAATTCTGGAATATCACATATATCTCTTGTCAAATTGTAAAACTCCTCCGTACAAAGGAGAATCTACCAAAAAAATTCGAAAATTTTGGGAGTTAGAAAATAACAATTGAAAATTTTGGGAAATTTTTTATTAGCGACAAAACGATTTCAAATTGGAAATTGAAATAAATTAGTGGATGAAACTAATTTAAAATAATGATATAAATCAGTTATAAATGAAAGATAAAAATTCAATATTCAGAATGAAGGTAAATTAAATTCATATGGAAATGGGAGAACCAATTTGAATAGAAGTAGATATAAACTAAAGTGGTGAAATGAAAATAAATATAAGAAGCATATAAAATACTTATATTGAACTTAAGAAGAAGTGGTAGAATTCTTAAGTAATATGGGTGTCGGGAAAATATATTGAATAAGCATTTGAGTGAAGATTTAATAAAAATATGTGAAATGATAAGCGTTGATGAGGGAATAGAAATCAAACGAATGGTGAAATTGTTAAGTAAATTTTGTATTGAAGGGAAATTATTCTAGGAGAATAATTGAATGAAGGTTAAACTGAAAGTTTTGAAATGGGGTAATTGTGGATAGTGTGATATCCCGAAATTTTTGACAATATTGATTAATAAAGTATGTTTTGGTTTAATAATCTAAATAAATAAATATTTAATTTGTGATTTGTCTTTTAAAAAGCTAAAATAAATGTTTAAATTATAATGTATATATATATTTGTATATATATTATAGTTTATCTTTGTTTTGGAATTTAACTTACATGAGAATAAATAAATAAAGTTTTGTTTTAAATTCTAATAATATATCTAGTAATTAGGAAATTATGTTTTAAATTAATATTAGGCTTTCAAAAATCTATTTAAACTAGTAATTATATGGTGTGATAATATTTAAAATAAATGTAATTGTTTAAAATTTGTCTTAGCTTAATTTTTGTTTTAAACTTAAATAAAAGTTGATTTTATTTCTTTTTAAATATTATTTGATTAAATATGAATTGAGAATATTTTATATAAGTTTAAAATACAAATAGAATATGGTTTAAAATTTATTTATTTGTAAAAGTGATTTATAATTCTTTTTATAAATCATATAAAAATTGTTAAATTGTTATTTTCAAGCCATAATTATAAATGTACTATTTTTTCCCATAATTATAAAGAAGAATTAAAATAGGAAAATAGAATCTTCATTTTAAATTAAATAAATTGATTTTAATTTGGGATTCAAAGGATTTATTTGAATTTGGAATTTTATTTTGAAATTCAAATTAATTGATTCTTTAAAATATTTGTATAAGTTTTAATTTATAAATTGTTTTATTTACATTTTCTTAAAATAAGAAAAATCATATATATTCATATAAACATAAAATAAATTAAAGAAAACTCTTTTTAAACATTTAAAAATATAACTTAATGAAATAAAGACAAGTGTTAACTATTAAACAAATCTAAGCTACATGTGTTAAGTAGTTAATTACTCTAATGACAAGTGTCATTTAATTTCTATTTTCATTTATTTATTTTGTTAAATTTATTTCAGCCCTCTTTTAAAACATTTTCATTTCTCCCCTCATCCTCTTTTCAAAACAAAAGATAAATGAATCAAAAGAAATCAAATAAAACTGGAAACTCAAAACCCCTCAAAACCAAAACTTGTAACAAGAATTTCAAATATGCAATTTCAAATTCTTGCACAAAAATCAAATTTGCATTCTTTACAAACCTGCACAACAAATTCATTTGCAAAAGAAAGAAATCATGGATCTGTATTTCTTTACCACCCTACATATCAAGTTCCTGCATAAGAAAAAAATAAAATCAATCCACCTGAAGATCAACTGCATTCTTACAAAATCCGAATCAACTTTGAATCAGGCCCGCATGCATCCAATATTGGTCAGAGTTTTAAATTGCAAGTCTGCATACATGAAGTTTTAACAGAAATCTAAGGCTTTCCTAAAATCATGATGGCTCTGTTAAGATCAGGTGAGTAACATTTTGAAATTTAATTAAGTTAACTTCGGTTGCCTAATTTTTCTCTAGAAGAAAAAAATTTGGTTGTGTATGAACATTTGATGAATATGTGTATATTTATTTTAATACTGCAAATCACGCTGTTTCCAGGATTCAAGTTTTATTTAATTCCTGATCTCTTGATTCTAATTATAGTTAGTAATTATGTTATAAACAAATTTATTTATGTGCTCATATAATTAAGTTTGAAATTTTAATTTAGTTAAGATAAAATCAAACCTGCTTTGGAAACAAAAAGGATCTGGGAACATGAATTTGTTTGAAACATAAATTACTTAATTTATTAAATTTAGATTGTGATCTTAAACCATACAAGGACATAAGATTTTTAAATCAGAATACAATATCTATAGCTTAAGATTTTGGGGGCAGTTCACTTTTATTTGGAAAATGTAAATTTGGAAAATCCTGATGATTTTGGAAATTTGGAAGTTTGAAATTTCTTCTGTTTGTAGTTAAGAGTTTAAGCATTTCGCGAAAATTATCAACTTGATGGATAAATTTTTGGATTGGCAGTGATGAGGGTTTTTGTGTTCTGTAACCCTAGTTCTTGATCATATTCAGATTTGGATCGTTCTCTCACTCTGGTTGACCGAGTGTGAAACTGTTTTGGGGAAGTGTAGCTGGGACTATGACAAGGTTGTGGCTGAAGTTTCGACTTAAACGATGGTCGGAGGGAGGTGAATTCGTCGTTGATAGGGTTGTGGGGTTCTGGGTGTATTGTGTTCCAGGTTTTTAAAAAGGGAAGCTGCTCTCTTTGAGTTTGGGAAAATGGAAGTATTCTGATGCTTAGGTGTTCAAGTGGGATTCATGGATGGATGGTGGATGTGGATGATCATCATTGTTGATCGGAAGTTACCCATGGATTTTGTGCATGTGCACAGTGGTCACATGGAGGTGATTTGGGTTCTGGAATATGGTGAAGATGTTGGTGCTTGGGTCATTTCAGTTTTTTCTCGAAGTTGAGGTAAGGGAAACTCGAAGTTGAGGTAAGGGAAACTCGAAGTAAAATAGTGTTGAGCTTGGGTAGTTTTTTAGTTGCAGTGTTTGTTCCTGAAACCTGAACTACCTCAGGTTTTAAAATTTCAAAACTAAATTTAAAAAAAAAAAAAGCAAAGCAAGTTTAAATCTAAACTTGAAGCAAGTTTAAATTTGGATTCAAATGAATTTGAATTTCAGTGTTCAAATAAATAATGTGCAGAAATGAGTATTTAAAGGATAAACCTGTACAGTGCTTTTAAATCTGGAAATAAGATTTAAAACAAGTTTTAAAATTAAGTTAAAATCTGAATTTGAAATCCTGAATTCAAATAAGAATTTGAATCTGGAAGTTTAAAAGGGAAATAAGTTGATAAATTCAAATGTTATAATTCAAGTTGAATATTTTAGTATTTGATAAATCTGAAATGAAATTTAAAACAGGATTTTAAATTTAAATTTTTGAATCTGAAAACTGAAACACAATTTAAATTTTAGTTGTAATATAAATAAGATTTGAATTTAAATGTTTCAAAAATCACTTAAAAATATTTAATATAATTTAAATTTATTTAAATTGATTATGGATTAAAAACTATTTTTTAAAATTTGCCTTAGGAGATGAGCAATACTTTTAGAAAGATTTTAAATAATTAAACCTTGTTTAGGTTTAAATTTGATTTCATTTTAATTTTAATTTAAAATGGAATTTAGATAAATTTAAAAGCAATTTGTTTTTAAATTACTTTGATAATGATAATTTAATCATTAATGAGATTAATGATTTTCATTGTTTTGAAATTAATAATTTATTATTTGATCAAGGTAATTGAGATTTTAATTAATTAATTTAATTAATTAATAATTAGGTTAATTAATTAAATAATTAAGGGTTTTACTTAATTAATTAAAAGGATTAAGTAAGTTAATTAAACTTGATTAAAGTGTGATTTAGAAATTAATTAAATAAGATTTGATTAATTTAATTAGTGAATCGAATTTATTAATCAAGTAATTAATAATTAATTAAGTTTTTAATTATCACTTGATTAATTAAATAATTAGAAATAAATTAATGAGTTTTATAAATAAATTGAGAATTAAAATTGATATAGTTAATTACTTCGGAAAAGTAATTAAAGATTTGTTATTGGTTAATGAAGGTCATTAGCTTAGTATTATTTTATAATTAATTAATGTAATTAATTTTAATGATTAATTGTATTAATTAATTTAAAGATAATCATTTGAGAATTATTTAAGTATAATTACTTAATGAAAGTAATTAAGGAAATTAATTACTAATTGTAATTAATTAATTTTATTTTTGATTTATTAAGTTGATTAATTTAGTTTAATTAATTTAATTTAATCACTGGATGATTTGAGAAGTAATTACCAATGTGATTAAAATGAATAATTACTTAGTGAAGTAATTCAGAAGATAAATTACTTGATGTAATTTAATTGAACGATACTTGAATGATGGAGGAGTTTTTGGAATTAATTACTTTGTGTAATTATTATTAGTGTGTTTAATTACTTAAGATAAGTAATTAATAATAAATTATCTAGTGTAATTAATTTTGGGTTTAGATAATTAAGTTATTTAAAGATAATTAAAGATGAAATTGATATAGTTAATTACTTAATGTGATTAATCCAGAATGGTTAATCAATATGGATAATTGATAATTAATTTAAATAGGATAATTATAGATAAAATAATTTGAGATCATTAATTTTAATTAATTAAGGATTGATTAATTAAGAACAATTAATCAATGAAGGTATTAGTTAATGTAATTAATTAAGGATTAATGTAATTAATTATAATTAATTAATTAATGAAGTAATTACAAGTTAATTACTGATTTGGCTTGGAATAATTAATTTGTGAAATTAATTAAAGATTAATTACTCGAATGTAACTAAAGGATAATTAATCAAGATGATTAATTAGGGTAATTTGTTGAGAATAATTAATTGATTGATTTATAATTAATTAAGGAATATGTAAGCAAGATTATATGGTTGAGTAATTAATTTAATTTATTTTAAATTAATTAAGGAGGAAGTAATTAATTTAATTCATTTTAAATTAATTATAGAATGGTTGAATAAGTCATTGCTTGTGAAATGTTATTTAATGTTGATTACCCTGAATGGTTGAAATCTCAGATATGGGATATATGATGTTGTGTGATTTGCATGCTATGGTCGCATTGAGTTGATGATATAGATTATCTGTTGTGATGATAATATTGATTATCTATTGTGATGTTGTGTATTATCTATCTGTGTGTATATAGATAATATTGAATTGAAATGTTTTAAACTTTAAAACAACTTGGACCTAAAAGACACGTTTTGGATTTCGATGAGACCGGGATCGGGTTTCCATATTTGGATATCCGAAAACCACATTGATCCAAATTAACAATAGGTCGTGAATCTCAAGTGAAGATGAAGATTCAGAGTGCAAGGGTTGTCGTCGTTAACTCTAAGGGTGATTCCAAAATGAGTGTAACGAGATAATGCCTTCGGTTTGGTTCAAACCCGGAACGAACTTGCATGGATTGAATGCTTTCAGAACATCGTCAGGTGGACGATGAGCATTCTAAGAGATGTGTTCTCTAAAGGTAGTCGTAGCCTCAAGCCTCATCAACCGGGAATGGCTAAAACAGGGGAGGTGCAGCAAGGCTTCGTGGGTAGCTCCCACTGGAGAGCGAGATTTACCCCTGTTTAGAAGTCCCTTTATATTCGGCTATGTGGGCAGTTGATTGCAAACAACTGCGGGGTTGTCTTGTTTGGAACTATTCAGTAAGGAATGGTTCCGGCCTTGTGTTGCAGGGGAGCGGGCGTACTCCTCGGTACGGTGATCTAGGCAACGTACTGTGATGGGCGGTACCCCAGTAGCCCTGCCATTGTATGGAATCCAAAATCCAATAAGTGCCATCGGATTTGATTGTATTACCCACTTTGTGGCTAGTAGCTGGAATTTAATAAACGTAACAATTTCAGCTATTTCTTATTTACTTGATAACCCTAGACACTATTATAATATCATTGGATTTCCTATCGAATGTTTTGTTTAGCGTAAGGTAAAAACTTTTCCATGTTTATGTGTGGGAAGTCTTACGTGATACCTTTCTTTTCAAAAGGATTTTTATAGTTAAGCAACTTTAACCTGTTACTCACACCAGACCCATGTCTGACCCGGAGTTTATCTTTGTTTTCTTAAACTCTCGGGTACTCAAATTTTTACGAGTAGCCAAGGGATTCAGGTTAGCTTTGATGAATAATGGAGGAGCAATGGAGCAGGAGGCTTCTGCGTTATAGATATTTAGTTTCCGCTGTGTGTTCTCTGTGTTGTATTTGTATTAGGTTGTAAATACTAGACAGGTGTTTATAACTATCTAGCATATGTGATGTGTACGCTGTGTATCTCTGATTGATATTGTATATTATGTAAATACTTATGTTATTAATATAATTTATTCGTTCCGCTGTTGAGATTCTTGTGTTGTTTCTTCTTTCTTTTCTTCTTCTATCCCTTCCTTTCTTAATTGATGATGCGATTTTCTGGGAATAGAAAGTCGGGTCGTCACAGTTGGTATCAGAGCATTAGGTTGAGTGAATACCTAGGCTCTAGAGTGGTGTCTATCTTGAGAGAGCATATTTGTAATTTTTTTATATATTACTATATATATATATTTATTCATTCTACCTGTCTGTTGGGTTACTTGTTTGGGTTTTCCAATATGGGTTATAAGGTAGATTAGGGTAGTGGTGTGTATAACACGACTGCCATCGGTTGGAGTTTGAATGTTTGAGGTTGGAAGTGTATCTGTCGAGACTGTAGACCTAATACCGTCTCGAGTAAGCTTTGCAGTGGTGTAAGGACTTTATTGATCTCTGAAGGTAACCTGTTAAGGTTCGGAGTTTATCTTTGAAGTTGGATGAGTAGAGTTTGGATCTGTTGGCTGAGCAGAAGCGAGTGATGATATCTTGATACCTCAGGAATAGTAGCTGCGTGATGAGATGCAGTGACTATGGATATTTCCGTAGATAATTTCTTTGGAACAAGTTAAGGAAGTAGGTCTGCTTCGGTGTTGTAGCCGAGTTCAGCAGGGTATTTCTGTGTGGTTTGAAGTCCGAGTTTCTCGAAGAGCTTTGGATGGGAATTCTTTGGCATTGGTGTCAGCAGTGCAGCTAGGAGTGTTCAATGTGTCGGCTGAGTTTTCTGGCTTAGCAGTTTTCTGAAAATGGAGTTCTGATGCAGCTGAGTGAATCCATTTCGTTGATGGGTTGGCAAAATCAGTATAAGTTGTTCTGATGGGTAAAGAGAAAACAGTTTTCTTTAGATTTTTATTTTGGATTGATCGCAAAGGTGACTTGCGATAGTTGAGTATTCTCTTGTTCTTGAAAATTTTTCTGGATATTTTCTGGAAATCAGGAATTGTCCTCATCTAGAGATTCAGTCTTCTTAATGTGGTTCAACTACTTGAAGGTTGATTCATTGAGATGGAGTTGTTGAAGCAACTCAGGATTTGAGGAACTTCTGAGTTTTCTCTGGGTTATCGGAGATCTTCTTGGTTATGCTGTCTAGTTGTGCTTGTGTTCTTCATCAACATTCTTTTCTACTCCAGATCAGAGTTCTGCAGCGGAAGTAGTTTGGGAGTGCATCTGCTTTTCTTTTCCAGATAGGAGAAGTTTGTTTTCTTCTGATGGTTGTGAGAGGAGTTGTTCTTGATCTTGATTGATCGTGGAGGATCATTCTGGTGGATTGGGTTTGGTCCAGTTTGTTTCTTGTGACATCAGCAAGGATTGATCTGATCAGGTAGGAAGTAGACAGCTCAGGATCGTCTGAAGGATTTTGTGGATCTGAAGTCGGAGATCTGATTTTGGATAAGTTTCTCAGTTTTTAGGAGCTATAAATTTTGGTAAGGTTGGGTAGGCTAGCTCCGAGATATTTTGGATTTCTTCTGTGTTCTGTTTTTGGATAAGTGTTAAATTTTCTGAATTGAATTGCCAGTTTGGATAACTGGAATTCGATGTGTTCACGTATCTTTGAGGGAGTACGTGTATGATCTATTTCTGGTTTTGGAATTAGCTGTTCTGGGAAATTTTGGTTGTTGAGTCAGACTTGTCTATAGTCTAATGTTTTGTTCAGTTGTAGATCTAGATGAGTAGGAGTTCTGTAGCTTAGTAGTGGATTGTTTGGATTTTATAGAGCGAGTATCCAGGTGTTTACCTGGGAAACTCGAGGAAACTCTATCCAGAATTTTGTCTGGATAGTTAATTTTGTTTGATTGGATGAATTGATTTCTATGGTTGTTAGCATATGTTTGATATATGCTTGGTTTTAAAATTTAAAATCTTGAATAGGTTATTAAATTACCTTTGTTTTAAATTTCGGGGACGAAATTCTTTTAAGGGGGAAGGAATGTGATATCCCGGAATTTTTGACAATATTGATTAATAAAATATGTTTTGGTTTAATAATCTGAATAAATAAATATTTAATTTGTGATTTGTCTTTTAAAAAGCTAAAATAAATGTTTAAATTATAATGTGTATATATATATATATATATTTGTATATATATTATAGTTTATCTTAGTTTTGGAATTTAACTTACATGAAAATAAATAAATAAAGTTTTGTTTTTAAATTCTAATAATATATCTAGTAATTAGGAAATTATGTTTTAAATTAATATTAGGCTTTTAAAAATCTATTTAAACTAGTAATTATATGGTGTGATAATATTTAAAATAAATGTAATTGTTTAAAATTTGTCTTAGCTTAATTTTTGTTTTAAACTTAAATAAAAGTTGATTTTATTTCTTTTCAAATATTATTTGATTAAATATGAATTGAGAATATTTTATATAAGTTTAAAATACAAATAGCATATGGTTTAAAACTTATTTATTTATAAAAGTGATTTATAATTCTTTTTATCATATAAAAATTGTTAAATTGTTATTTTCAAGCCATAATTATAAATGTACTATTTTTTCCCATAAATATAAAGAAGAATTAAAATAGGAAAATTAAATCTTCATTTTAAATTAAATAAATTGATTTTAATTTTGGATTCAAAGGATTTATTTGAATTTGGAATTTTATTTTGAAATTTAATTTAATTGATTCTTTAAAATATTTGTATAAGTTTTAATTTATAAATTGTTTTATTTACATTTTCTTAAAATAAGAAAAATCATATATATTCATATAAACATAAAATAAATTAAAGAAAACTCTTTTTAAACATTTAAAAATATAACTTAATTAAATAAAGACAAGTGTTAACTATTAAACAAATATAAGCTACATGTGTTAAGTAGTTAATAACTCTAATGACAAGTGTCATTTAATTTCTATTTTCATTTATTTATTTTGTTAAAAAAATTTCAGCCCTCTTTTAAAACATTTTCATTTCTCCCCTCATCCTCTTTTCAAAACAAAAGATAAATGAATCAAAAGAAATCAAAAAAAAACTCAAAACTCAAAACCCCTCAAAACCAAAACTTGCAATAAGAATTTCGAATATACAATTTCAAATTCTTGCATAAAAATCAAATTTGCATTCTTTACAAACCTGCACAACAAATTCATTTGCAAAAGAAAGAAATCATGGATCTGTATTTCTTTATAACCCTACATATCAAGTTCCTGCATAAGAAAAAATAAAATCAATCCACCTGAAGATCAACTGCATTCTTACAAAATCCGGAATCAACTTTGAATCAGGCCTGCATGCATCTAATATTGGTCAGAGTTTTAAATTGCAAGTCTGCATACATGAAGTTTTAATAGAAATCTGAGGCTTTCCTAAAATCATGATGGCTCTGTTAAGATCAGGTGAGTAATATTTCAAAATTTAATTAAGTTAACTTCGGTTGCCTAATTTATCTCTAAAAGAAAAAAAATTGGTTGTGTATGAATATTTGATGAATATGTGTATATTTATTTTAATACTGCAAATCACTTTGTTTCCAGGATTCAAGTTTTATTTAATTCCTGATCTCTTGAATCTAATTATAGTTAGTAATTATGTTACAAACAAATTTATTTATGTGCTCATATATATAAGTTTGAAATTTTAATTTAGTTAAGATAAAATCAAACTTGCTCTGGAAACAAAAAGGATCTGGGAACATGAATTTTTTTGAAACATAAATTACTTAATTTATTAAATTTAGATTGTGATCTTAAACCATACAAGGAAACAAGATTTTTAAATCAGAATACACAATCTATAGCTTAAGATTTTGGGGCAGTTCACTTTTATTTGGAAAATGTAAATTTGGAAAGTCCTGATGATTTTGGAAATTTAGAAGTTTTAAATTTCTTATGTTTGTAGTTGAGAGTTTAAGCATTCCGGGAAAAGTATCAACTTGATGGATAAATTTTTGGATTGGCGGCGATGAGGGTTTTTGGGTTCTGTAACCCTAGTTCTTGATCATATTCAAATTTGGATCGTTCTCTCACTCTGGTTGACCGAGTGTGAAGCTGTTTTGGGGAAGTGTAGCTGGGACTATGACAAGGTTGTGGATGATGTTTCGACTTAAACGATGGTCGGAGGGAGGTGAATTCGTCGTTGACAGGGTTGTGGGGTTCTAGGTGTATTGTGTTCCAGGTTTTTAAAAAGGGAAGCTGCTCTGTTTGAGTTTGGGAAAATGGAAGTATTCTGATGCTTAGGTGTTCAAGTTGGATTCAAGAGTGGATGGTGGATGTGAATGATCATCACTGATGATCGGAAGTTGCCCATGGATTTTGTGCATGTGCACAGTGGTCACATGGAGGTGATTTGGGTTCTGGAATATGGTGAAGATGTTGGTGCTCGGGTCATTTCAGTTTGTGCTCGAAGTTGAGGTAAGGGAAACTCGAAGTAAAATAGTGTTGAGCTCGGGTAGTTTTTTAGTTGCAGGGTTTGTTCCTGAAACCTGAACTACCTCAGTTTTTAAAATTTTAAAACTAAATTTAAAAAATAAAAAGCAAAGCAAGTTTAAATCTAAAGTAGAAGCAAGTTTAAATTTGGATTCAAATGAATTTGAATTTCGGTGTTCAAATATATAATGTGCAGAAATGAGTATATAAAGGATAAACCTGTACAGTGTTTTTAAATCTGGAAATAAGATTTAAAACAAGTTTTAAAATTAAGTTAAAATCTGAATTTGAAATCCTAAATTCAAATTAGAATTTGAATCTGGAAGTTTAAAAGGGAAATAAGTTGATAAATTTAGATGTTATAATTCAAGTTGAATATTTTAGTATTTGATAAATCTGAAATGAAATTTAAAACAGGATTTTAAATTTAAATTTTTGAATCTGAAAACTGAAACACAATTTAAATTTTTTGTAATATAAATAAGATTTGAATTTAAATGTTTCAAAAATCACTTGAATATATTTAAAGTATAATTTAAATTTATTTAAATTGATTATGGATTAAAAACTATTTTTTAAAATTTGCCTTAGGAGATGAGCAATCCTTTTAGAAAGATTTTAAATAATTAAACTGTTTAAGTTTAAATTTGATTTCATTTTAATTTTAATTTAAAATGGAATTTAGATAATTTTAAAAGCAATTTGTTTTTAAATTACTTTGATAATGATAATTTAATCATTAATGAGATTAATGATTTTCATTGTTTTGAAATTAATAATTTATTATTTGATCAAGGTAATTAAGATTTTAATTAATTAATTTAATTAATTAATAATTAGGTTAATTAATTAAATAATTAAGGGTTTTACTTAATTAATTAAAAGGATTAAGTAAGTTAATTAAACTTGATTAAAGTGTGATTTAGAAATTAATCAAATAAGATTTAATTAATTTAATTAATGAATTGAATTTATTAATCAAGTAATTAATAATTAATTAAGTTTTTAATTATCACTTGATTAATTAAATAATTAGAAATAAATTAATGAGTTTTATAAATAAATTGAGAATTAAAATTGATATTGTTAATTACTTCAGAAAAGTAATTAAAGATTTGTTATTGGTTAATGAAGGTTATTAGCTTAGTATTATTTTATAATTAATTAATGTAATTAATTTTAATGATTAATTGTATTAATTAATTTAAAGATAATCATTTGAGAATTATTTAAGTATAATTAATTAATGAAAGTAATTAAGGAAATTAATTACTAATTGTAATTAATTAATTTTATTTTTGATTTATTAAGTTGATTAATTTAGTTTAATTAATTTAATTTAATCACTGGATGATTTGAGAAGTAATTACCAATGTGATTAAAATGAATAATTACTTAGTGAAGTAATTAAGAAGATAAATTACTTGATGTAATTTAATTGAAGGATACTTGAATGATGGAGGAGTTTTTGGAATTAATTACTTTGTGTAATTATTATTAGTGTGTTTAATTACTTAAGATAAGTAATTAATAATAAATTATTTAGTGTAATTAATTTTGGGTTTAGATAATTAAGTTATTTAAAGATAATTAAAGATGAAATTGATATAGTTAATTACTTAATGTGATTAATCCAGAATGGTTAATCAATATGGATAATTGATAATTAATTTAAATAGGATAATTATAGATAAAATAATTTGAGATCATTAATTTTAATTAATTAAGGATTGATTAATTAAGAACAATTAATCAATGAAGGTATTAGTTAATGTAATTAATTAAGGATTAATGTAATTAATTATAATTAATTAATTAATGAAGTAATTACAAGTTAATTACTGATTTAGTTTGGAATAATTAATTTGTGAAATTAATTAAAGATTAATTACTCGAATGTAACTAAAGGATAATTAATCAAGATGATTAATTAGGGTAATTTGTTGAGAATAATTAATTGATTGATTTATAATTAATTAAGGAATATGTAAGCAAGATTATATGGTTGAGTAATTAATTTAATTTATTTTAAATTAATTAAGGAGGAAGTAATTAATTTAATTCATTTTAAATTAATTATAGAATGGTTGAATAAGTCATTGCTTGTGAAATGTTGTTTAATGCTGATTACCCTGAATGGTTGAAATCTCAGATATGGGATATATGATGTTGTGTGATTTGGATGCTATGGTCGCATTGAGTTGATGATATAGATTATTTGTTGTGGTGATAATATTGATTATCTATTGCGATGTTGTGTATTATCTATCTGTGTGTATATAGATAATATTGAATCGAATTTTTTTAAACTTTAAAACAACTTGGACCTAAAAGACACGTTTTGGATTTCGATGAGACCGGGATCGGGTTTCCACATTTGGATATCCGAAAACCACATCGATCCAAATTAACGATAGGTCGTGAATCTCAAGTGAAGATGAAGATTCAGAGTGCAAGGGTTGTCGTCGTTAACACGGAGGGTGATTCCAAAATGAGTGTAACGAGATAATGCCTTCGGTTTCGTTCGAACCTGGAACGAACTTGCATGGATTGAATGATTTCAGAACATCGTCAGGTGGACGATGAGCATTCTAAGAGATGTGTTCTCCAAAGGTAATCGTAGCCTCAAGCCTCATCAACCGGGAATGGCTAAAACAGGGGAGGTGCAGCAAGGCTTCGTGGGTAGCTCCCACTGGAGAGCGAGATTTACCCCTGTTTAGAAGTCCCTTTATATTCGGCTGTGTGGGCAGTTGGTTGCAAACAACTGCGGGGTTGTCTTGTTTGGAACTATTCAGTAAGGAATGGTTCCGGCCTTGTGTTGCAGGGGAGCGAGCGTACAACTCGGTACGGTGATCTAGGCCACGTACTGTGATGGGCGGTATCCCAGTAGCCCTGCCATTGTATGGAATCCAAAATCCAATAAGTGCCATCGGATTTGATTGTATTACCCACTTTGTGGCTAGTAGCTGGAATTTAATAAATGTAAGAATTTCGGCTATTTCTTATTTACTTGATAACCCTAGACACTATTATAATATCGCTGGATTTCCTATCAAATGTTTTGGTTAGCGTAAGGTAAAAACTTTTCCATGTTTATGTGTGGGAAGTCTTACATGATACCTTTCTTTTCAAAAGGATTTTTAAAGTTAAGCAACTTTAACCTGTTACTCACACCAGACCCATGTCTGACCCGGAGTTTATCTTTGTTTTCTTAAACTCTTGGGTACTCAAATTTTTACGAGTAGCCAAGGGATTCAGGTTAGCTTTGACGAATAATGGAGGAGCAATGGAGCAGGAGGCTTCTACGTTATAGATATTTAGTTTCCGCTATGTGTTCTCTATGTTGTGTTTGTATTAGGTTGTAAATACTAGACAAGTGTTTATAACTGTCTAGCATATGCGATGTGTATGCTGTGTATCTCTGATTAATATTGTATATTATGTAAATACTTGTGTTATTAATATAATTTATTCGTTCCGCTGTTGAGATTCTAGTGTTGTTTCTTCTTTCTCTTCTTTCTTTTCTTCTTCTATCCCTTTTTTTCTTAATTATGATGCGATTTTCTGGGAATAGAAATTCGGGTCGTCACAGATAGTGAATAAAAAAATCAAAATAATGCGAATAAAAAGAGAATTGATGTAGTTGATAATCAATTGAGTTAAATACGTAGGATGTACGTATATTATTTTATTCGCATAGTGATTTGATCCAGATTCGAGCATAGAACTTCGAGGTAGTTATACCGACCCGAGTTGGAATTTTTCACTCGATTTTCGACGATGAACTCTGGATATGGATTTTTGATTGATTCTGGAAATTCTCTATCATAGTTTGTGGCTATGCGAGGAGAATGACGGTTTCTGATCAAGAAACCGGATCTGAGTCCGCACTAGGAAGTCGAGTGGACGATACTAGTTCGGAAGTGAAATTGTGTGATCGAGTAAGCGATCGGATTCAGTATTGCATACGAATGATATAGGTACATCGTATGGGCTTGAATGAATAGATATTGAAATTTTGTAAGGAAGTCAATAAAATGTTTTTGAATGTTGCGATTGGATATTATCGCTAAATAGGATTCACATGTATTATAAAGGAAAGGGAAAATTAATTTTGATTTCAGAAGATAAATTTGAGTTACTCGACAAAAAGGTATGTGTTTAAATTTCTTTATGAAATTTGATTGGGTTTTTGATCTAGCCACTTGGCTTTTGTTTACTTTTGAAATCTGGGGGCCCGTAGAGGCATTTTGTACTTGTACCGAGCTAGCCGCGCAAAGGAGACGATGGCGAAATTTTTTGGAAATTTAGGGAGTTAGAAAATTTTGAGAAATTCTGAAAATTTAAAATGTGGTTTTAAATTGAAATTTGAATGGATGGGTATATGATATTGGTGGGAACCTAATGGGAGAAATTTGGAAAGTTAGGAACAGTGGTAAGGTGTTCTTAATAAAAAGATAATTTTGGGAAGTTGTTAGAAACTGTTTGGTTCTGGGGAAAAGGTAAACGGGTATTGGACCATTCTTCCTAACTAATAATTTCGGGGACGAAATTCATTTAAAGGGGGGAGGAATGTGACGATCCAAAATTTTTGAGCATTTGAAATTGGGATATTTAATTGATTTTAATATTTAAAAGTTAGTTTGTAACTTAAATTTCAAATATCACCATTATTTGAAAATTTTAATTATTGGATTTAATTACTAGAAATTGGGTAAAATGTTGAATCTGGAGTTTTAAGCCTGTTAAAAATAATTTGAAGGCTTTTGAAATTTATATTGATAGCACCGAAGATAATAAAAGTGTTAAAATTGAATTTGGAAGTGCTTTTTTAAGTTTTGAAAATATATCGTTTAAATTGACGTTTAAAAATAGCTTCCCAACGCACAGTCTCGGAATTCGACGAAACCAGATCCATTGGATCCGTAATAATGTATTATTATCGGATTTCAATTTTCATAGGGTTTGGAGTTGGTGTGTGAGCGTACGATATATAAACGCGCTGAAATATATATCGAAAATTAAATAAAAACAACTTGATCCAAAAAGCTATCCTCTCCATACGATCGAACTGGGATACTGTAACAACCCGGTATTTCACGTCGATTTATAATCGACAATTAAACGATCAATATTTCGCTAATTGCCAATTGAAGTTTTAAAATTTGAATTAAAAAATTCTTTTATAAATTGTTAAGAAGATTGATGGGCTTTGAAAATTAGGTAGTGGCCCATGTTTTTATGAGGCAGTGAAAATTTACAAGGGGCAAATAACCATTCCCCTCCTATTTCTATTCGACCCGTCCTATGATGCCCCACCTCTATACCCACACTAGCCAAGAACACTAAGGTGTAATGCTGTCAACTAGCACGGAGAATAAGGCTGTTGAGGAGCGACCATCCGTGTAATTGCTTTGCGCGAGCACCGATATGTCAGATAGTAAAACATGCATTTAATTTTCAAGAGGAAATCCGACATACCGATACAAACACGAAGCTACTACACAGTGGCTATAATAATCTTCGGAGACAAATATAGAAATAAGCATAACACAAATCAATCACAGATAATTCATATCACAAAGGCGGAAGAAGATATGAATATATATCTAACACATGAAAGTGTATATCAGAGTAGTGGTCAAAAGGATCCACAATAATACAAAAGAATAGCAACACGTGCTATACAAAAGAATACCACTATGAGTCCATATCTCAAGTGTATACAACAAAATAAACTACTAATCTAAGTAGTTAGCCAAAAGTCAGAGTAATGATCCTGGATGAGAAGTCAAGCAGAAGCACCTGTAACATCTCGGTCTGACCCGAGTATTATTTAATAAGAAAATAATAAACGGATCAGTCTAACTATAAATATCAGATGAAATGATTTAGAGTAAGAGATATGACTAAACACATAATAATCACAATGCCAAGTTGTGATATATATAAGTAATTGAAAATCAACAAGAGATTAATCAATATCACAAAATCTACACAAGAATCAAAGGAAATGTCATACTCCTAATTTCGTTCATCAAACCATGAATATTGACGATATATCAATGTCAATCACAAAATTCAATGACACACAAATTCACCAATACACAAATATTGATAAAACTTATCAATGGAAATCCCGAAAATTGGTGAAACACAAATTCCAGAATTCATCAATTAGAAATCCAGAAATCACAATAAAAGGATGGCCAATCCCATAAACTGGACATCGACGCACCTAGAAAGACACGCCCCATGCACAGTCGAACATCGACGCACCTAGAAAGATACGCCCCATGCTCTAGCATCGACGCACCTAGAAAGATACGCCCCATGCACAAATAAACATCGATGCACCTTGAAAGATACACCCCATGTAATGTCTAACATCGATGCACCTTGAAAGATACACCCCATGCAAAGTCGAATATCGACGCACCTAGAAAGACACGCCCCATGCATAGACGAATATCGACGCAACTAGAAAGATACGCCCCATGTCCCAACTTATTGAGCCGATTGCTCCACGAAGTAAACAATCATCGATGTACCTAAAAAGGTACACCCCATGCATAAATAAACATCGACGCACCTAGAAAGGTACGACCCATGTGTAAACAAACATCGACGCACCTAAACAGGTACAACCCATGTAAGAAATGAGACGAAGCTCAATATAAGGAGGAATAGTCCTCCACATATACAAAGAGACATCGCACATTGCTAGTCTAAACTATAAAATGATCGTCATGATCAACGAGGAGTGTTAATTATAGTAAGCTAGTAAATATATGAGCTTAGCTTCATGTCCCATAACCACTAGCTTAACTTAAATATTTACGAACAAATTGTAGATCTCCACTAGAAAATTGTCACAAGAGATTCAATCGAACAAGTCCAAGAATTAACCGATGAAGTAAACGCAAGCGTTTCATACCACTCGTTTTACTAAGCCGTTTAATTAGATTTCTCATACGAGTGAGGTAAAGGTTTGTATATACTAATAGATTGGAAAACGGTTTAAGAAACGAGCTTTGTAATAAAATAGTGTTGAAATCATTTGAAGAAAGAGTTTTGATATTTACTACTAGTATAGAAAACCTTTATATTTTTAACGTGACAAATCACAAAGAAGATTGTAGGAACAATCAATCACTAAAATTCACATACGAAGATGTAAATAAAATCCAAAGAAATCGATAAAGGATCCATCGAAATGGATATTCAAAAATCCCTAAAAAGGAGTCATCAAGGTCATAATACATGATAACAACAAATAGGAAACAACACGAATCGATCAAAGTTGGAAATTCAAGCAACTAGGCAAAATAGGCATAGTTGGCAAATAGCAGCAGGTCGGTCGACCGGAATCCCTGAGTCGGTTGACCGAACCAGGGGTTGGAAGTGCTCGGGCACCAGGTCGATCGACCGGCCCAGGGGCTCGGTCGGCCGAAGCGTGTAGTCCGCACTTCCAAAACAGAGGCAGGAAGTGCCTTGGTAGCAGGTCGGTCGACCGGACCCTGAGCACGGTCGGCCGAACCTGTATGCTTGCACTTCCTACCCTATTTCAGAAAAGGTGCAACTCTCGACCAAATTGCAATCGCACGAGCAACGGCGCTAAGCGTTTATGCCTATCGACTACCCGGCCCTATATGCTCCTCGATACATCACCAAAAACATGTTCAAACATCAAAGTTAGGATTTTTAAAGAATTGAACTCAAAACACTAAAAATTGGAATATTCACCAAATCAATCCAAACCAAAAGCAATTGCACAAGAATAAGTGTTAGGAATTCATACCTAACAATCGAAGATAAATATAAGCATAGATGTGAGATAAAAATCTCACCTTTGAACCCAAATCAATGAAGGAGAAGCTTTAAGACAAGGGAAGATCAACCACACTTCAATCTCAACACTAGGAGCTTGAATCTAAGCTCAAAAGAAGAACATTCCCTAAGTTAGGTTTAGGAAATTTCTGAAATTGGAAGGAGAATGAGTTGGAGAAGAAGAAGGAGATGCTTACCAATGGGTTCACTTGAGTTTGGAGCAAGAAGATGGGTTTGCTAGTGGAAACTAGGGCTTAGGATTTCCTAATTCTTTTTCTATTCCTCCATTTTTGATGAAGCTTGAATGTATTAGGAAATTACGAAGTAATGAAGAGGAGAGGGGGTTGGAACTGAGCTAGTAAGTGGGGTTATTGGGCTCAGTCCAAACCATAGCCCTAAGTGAAAAGTGGCAAAATTCCACTAACTCCAAACGTATCGAAGTTTATACTCAAAAATGCCGCAAACGTCATTTTGAACTCAATGGGGGGGTCTCGAGTCCCAATTCGACTGTTTGCAAAAGGTAGCTTTTCGGACCAAAATCCGACGAACGATAAAATATATAAATAAAATATTTAAATATAAAATCGATAAATATGCGGGTTGTTACAGACTCCCCTCCTTAAAGAAATTGCGTCCTCGCAATACTTAAGAAGAAAATAAGAGTAACAACCATAAAAGCATATCAACACAAAAGAAAATTGAAATAAGAAGTTCACCATAAAGAGCACGAAAGAGTTAGCACGAACGAGATCGCTCGATGAATTCTCTAGATCCCCAAGAGTAATCCCTAAGATTTGAGAACCATTGAACTCTTACAAGAAGAATATCTTTATTCTGAAGACGCTCAACCTCCGAAGCAATGACGCGAATGGAATGTTGCTCATAAATCAAATCTGGTGAAACTTCAATTTCCACAATATCATCGGGAACAAGAATAAAAACAGAAAACCTAAAAGTATTTCCATAGTTACAAGACGCAGAAGACGTCAAGAATAGCAGAAAATTGAGCCAGTGCAACGGCGTAGTACAGAAACGGTACGCCCGAGAAACTAGAAACTCAAATAATTTGGAATATCAGCATAGTACAAAAACGGTACGCCCAATGAACCAAAGCCCAAATAATTTCGGAACACCGACGCAGTACAAAAACGGTACGTCCAATGAACCGATAAACCGGAACAACGATGTAGTATAATAATGGTACATCCATTGATCCAGATAAGACGAAACATCGATGTAGTATAATAACAATACATCCGATGAACCGAACACCATAAAAGAACATCGGACGCTAGTTCATAAAAGAGATGAGATGAAACTCAATAAAATGAAGTACATCAAAACGTCTGATGAACTTGATAAAAAGATAATTCCATTCCGACATCATCAAAGAATCAACACCTTGTTGCCTACGACAAAGCGCATTGGCAACACGATTTCCCCTTCGGGAATAAAAAGAATATCAAGATCATATGATGCCAGGAACTCGAGTCATCATGAAGTTCCTTATGAGAAAATAAATATTCCAAAGATTTATGATCGAGGTGGAGAACAAATTTCTCCCCCAAAATGATGATGCCAAACTCTAAAAGCGAAAACAATAGCCGCGAGCACTAGATCATGAGTGGCGTATCTAGTCTCGATAAGCTATAATGATTTAGAAGCACAAGTGATAGCACGTTCTCATTTGCAAGAGAACGGCATCCAAACCAATACGATAAGCATTGGTACAAAAGATAAAGTCTTGGTTTCCCTCGGGAATCACAAGAATAAGAGTATCGAAAAGAAAGAATTTCTTTTAAATAATCTTCTTTCCTGAAAAGTTAAAACTTTCAAAATTACATTTATCTTTATGTAATAATCTTTCTAGAAAATTTTACATTTTTACAAGTCAATTTATTGTGTCTGACTGTCTCATCAAAGCGTTTAGGAAATTCCTATCGATAACGTTGATCAAGCGCATCGACTAGAATTCTTAAAACACTAAATGGGCAATACAATCACAAAACCATCTTTTATATGATAAACATGTTTCTAAAAACTTCTAAGAATATTCTTTGTTCGTTTTAAAAACAAAAAATCCAGTTATACTTCTAAATAAATCTTATGAAAAAGATTTTGCAAAATTTTAAACTGCTATTTTCATCCAAAAATCAATAAATACAAGAATGGTCTCATCTAAATATTCATAGAATATTCGATTTATAAAATGGATGAAATAAGCTGGACAAACTGAACGACATAATAATTCATTCATAGGAATCATAACAAGTGCGGAATGTGGTAAGTGGAATGCTAACTTCCGCAACTCATAGCAAATGAAAACCGGTGGTAAGGTCAAACTGAAAAGACCTTAGCACAACACAAAAGATTACTTAGGTGATAATCCTAAGACAAGCTCAAAAATACTGGAAAATTTCTCAAACTACATGAATGAGAGAAATAACACTTTCCTTATAAGTGGGCTTAAGGAATAAAATGACGCCCTCAAGTTGGAATCAAAATCATAAAGGAAAAATAGAAATCTGCTTAACAGATTGAAAATGTCAAAGATGAATAGTCCATTCGAAAAATCGGATATGGGCTACACAATGATTAAGCCGATCCTTTCAAAAAAATCAATTCCGAAGCCTAAGTGAAAATATCGGCTTGGAAATAAAAATCTCATAAAATAATTTCGACATCAATAAAAAGCAAATTGAGTGTTGCGGATCTACCATCCGGATTCACAATCCTCAAAGGACACAAAAGATTACTTAGGTGATAATCCTAAGACAAGCTCAAAAATACTGGAAAATTTCTCAAACTACATGAATGAGAGAAATAACACTTTCCTTATAAGTGGGCTTAAGGAATAAAATGACGCACTCAAGTTGGAATCAAAATCATAAAGGAAAAATAGAAATCTGCTTAACAGATTGAAAATGTCAAAGATGAATAGTCCATTCGAAAAATCGGATATGGGCTACACAATGATTAAGCCGATCCTTTCAAAAAAATCAATTCCGAAGCCTAAGTAAAAATATCGGCTCGGAAATAAAAATCTCATAAAATAATTTCGACATCAATAAAAAGCAAATTGAGTGTTGCGGATCTACCATCCGGATTCACAATCCTCAAAGAATTCATCAAGCCCAAAATATTCAAAGAAAAAGAATCGACAAGTTCTTTTGATATAAAAAGTAATGAGATGAAACCCATATCAAAAAGAACTCGAATAAGAAGATCAAGAAATAAGACAATGCCATCAAGGATTGAGTGAAAAATACCTTGATCGAGAGAAGAGTTTCTAGGGGCTTGCACTGCATTGAGCTCTCCCTCCTTCCTACTTTGAAGTATGGGACATGCAGTAATATGGTGACCCGAGCTTTTGCAATAGCGACAAAAGAGGGGTTTCAGACACTCCCTTGCATAGTGGTTCGTAGAACCACAATTGTGGCATTGACCACGACTAGAGGTAGGAGTCTTTGCTACCGAAATTTGTTGCTTCCCTTTCTTATTAGAATTGGGGCCTTTGAATTTGATAGGCCTCTTCAAGTTATTGTCAAAGTTCTGTTGGGCACGCACAACTTCAACATCACCTTCATTATCAGCCTCTTCAAGACGAAGAGCGATATCAATAAGCTGATCAAATGAAACCTCAAGTTTCAAGAGTAATGGCTTCTTAAGATTCTTATTCAAGCCATAGACAAATCTCTGATTTTTCTTCATCGGGGTATTAATATACTCAATCCCGTATTTAGAAAGAGATTCGAAAGATGCGACATAATCTGTCACAGAAGATTCACCTTGAACAAGGTCGATAAAACACCGGGCCAAAGTTACTTTTTCAGCCTCCGGCACAAATTTCAATTCGAATCTTCCCCGGAATTGCTCCCAAGTAAGATCCGCTTCAATGATTTCGGAAACCAAGAGCTCATACCAATCTAATGCTCTTTCTTGGAGCATGCTAGAAGCCACTTGGACTCGATGTAGGTCAATAAGATTCATGCGAGTAAAGATACGATCGCATGATTTGAGCCAAGCTTGAATTTCTATAACACTCTCAGATCCTTTGAATGGCCTTCCACCCAAATCGATATAGTCTCTGCACAAGCGTGCAAAACCAGATCTAGGATGAGTAGGCTCTGGATTAGGACCGGCTGCTTGAGCGTTCTTTACTAGATCAAGAAGCTGCTGGGCAGACATAAATACTCCATCTTGGGGAGTAGCACTAGATTGACCGGCGCTGGGACGGCCTGGTCTAACCATTTCTCTTCTTTAAGAAAGAAATAAAGAAGAAGAAAACGCTATTCTCAAGATAAATATCAAGCAATTCTTGATAGATAGAACAAGGAATCATAAAGAAAATAGGATGAATCGGTACGAAGACTCGAATTAAATCCTAAAGCACGACTCCTAAGAAAGACTTAGGACGATGATCCTTTTTATAATATTCCATATTGTTCCGAACCTGGCTCTGATACCAAGCTGTGACGCCCCACCTCCATACCCACACTAGCCAAGAACACTACGGTGTAATGCTGTCAACTAGCACGAAGAATAAGGCTGTTGAGGAGCGACCATCCGTGTAATTGCTTTGCGCGAGCACCGATATGTCAGATAGTAAAACATGCATTTAATTTTCAAGAGGAAATCCGACATACCGATACAAACACAAAGCTACTACACAGTGGCTATAATAATCTTCGAAAACAAATATAGAAGTAAGCATAACACAAATCAATCACAGATAATTCATATCACAAAGGCGGAAGAAGATATGAATATATATCTAACACATGAAAGTGTATATCAGAGTAGTGGTCAAAAGGATCCACAATAATACAAAAGAATAGCAACACATGCTATACAAAAGAATACCACTATGAGTCCATATCTCAAGTGTATACAACAAAATAAACTACTAATCTAAGTAGTTAGCCAAAAGTCAGAGTAATGATCCTGGATGAGAAGTCAAGCAGAAGCACCTGTAACATCTCGGTCTGACCCGAGTATTATTTAATAAGAAAATAATAAACGGATCAGTCTAACTATAAATATCAGATGAAACGATTTAGAGTAAGAGATATGACTAAACACATAATAATCACAATGCCAAGCTGTGATATATACAAGTAATTGAAAATCAACAAGAGATTAATCAATATCACAAAATCTACACAAGAATCAAAGGAAATGTCATACTCCTAATTTCGTTCATCAAACCATGAATATTGACGATTATATCAATGTCAATCACAAAAGTCAATGACACACAAATTCACCAATACACAAATATTGATAAAACTTATCAATGGAAATCCCGAAAATTGGTGAAACACAAATTCCAGAATTCATCAACTAGAAATCCAGAAATCACAATAAAAGGATGGCCAATCCCATAAACTGGACATCGACGCACCTAGAAAGACACGCCCCATACACAGTCGAACATCGACGTACCTAGAAAGATACGCCCCATGCTCTAGCATCGACGCACCTACAAAGATACGCCCCATGCAAAAATAAACATCGATGCACCTAGAAAGATACACCCCATGTAATGTCTAACATCGATGCACCTAGAAAGATACACCCCATGCAAAGTCGAACATCGACGCACCTAGAAAGACACGCCCCATGCATAGACGAATATCGACGCAACTAGAAAGATACGCCCCATGTCCCAACTTATTGAGCCGATTGCTCCACGCAGTAAACAATCATCGATGTACCTAAAAAGGCACACCCCATGCATAAATAAACATTGACGCACCTAGAAAGGTACGACCCATGTGTAAACAAACATCGACGCACCTAAATAAGTACGACCCATGTAAGAAATGAGACGAAGCTCAATAAAAGGAGGAATAGTCCTCCACATATACAAAGAGACATCGCACATTGCTAGTCTAAACCATAAAATGATCGTCATGATCAACGAGAAGTGTCAATTACAGTAAGCTAGTAAATATATGAGCTTAGCTTCATGTCCCATAACCACTAGCTTAACTTAAATATTTACGAACGAATTGTAGATCTCCACTAGAAAATTGTCACAAGAGATTCAATCGAACAAGTCCAAGAATTAACCGACGAAGTAAACGCAAGCGTTTCATACCACTCGTTTTACTAAGCCATTTAATTAGATTTCTCATACGAGTGAGGTAAAGGTTTGTATATACTAATAGATTGGAAAACGGTTTAAGAAACAAGCTTTGTAATAAAATAGTGTTGAAATCATTTGAAGAAAGAGTTTCGATATTTGCTACTAGTATAGAAAACCTTTATATTTTTAAAGTGACAAATCACAAAGAAGATTGTAGGAACAATCAATCACTAAAATTCACATACGAAGATGTAAATAAAATCCAAAGAAATCGATAAAGGATCCATCGAAATGGATATTCAAAAATCCCTAAAAAGGAGTCATCAAGGTCATAATACATGATAACAAAAAATAGGAAACAACACGAATCGATTAAAGTTGGAAATTCAAGCAACTAGGCAAAATAGGCATAGTTGGAAAATAGCAGCAGGTCGGTCGACCGGACTCCCTGAGTCGGTTGACCGAACCAGGGGTTGGAAGTGCTCGGGCAATAGGTCGGTCGAACGGCCAAGGGGCTCGGTCGGCCGAAGCCTGTAGCCTGCACTTCCAAAACAGAGGCAGGAAGTGCCTGGGTCGCAGGTCGGTCGACCGGACCCTGAGCACGGTCGGCCGAACCTGTATGCTTGCACTTCCTACCCTATTTCAAAAGAGGTGCAACTCTCGACCAAATTGCAATCGCACGAGCAACGGCGCTAAGGGTTTATGCCTATCGACTACACGGCCCTATATGCTCCTCGATACATCACCAAAAACATGTTCAAACATCAAAGTTAGGATTTTTAAAGAATTGAACTCAAAACACTAAAAATTGGAATATTCACCAAATCAATCCAAACCAAAAGCAATTGCATAAGAATAAGTGTTAGGAATTCATACCTAACAATCGAAGATAAATATAAGCATAGATGTGAGATAAAAATCTCACCTTTGAACCCAAATCAATGAAGGAGAAGCTTTAAGACAAGGGAAGATCAACCACACTTCAATCTCAACACTAGGAGCTTGAATCTAAGCTCAAAAGAAGAACATTTCCTAAGTTAGGTTTAGGAAATTTCTGAAAATGGAAGGAGAATGAGTTGGAGAAGAAGAAGGAGATGCTTACCAATGGGTTCACTTGAGTTTGGAGCAAGAAGATGGGTTTGCTAGTGGAAACTAGGGCTTAGGATTTCCTAATTCTTTTTCTCTTCCTCCATTTCTGATGAAGCTTGAATGTATTAGAAAATTATGAAGTAATGAAGAGGAGAGGGGGTTGGAACTAAGCTAGTAAGTGGGGTTATTGGGCTCAGTCCAAACCATAGCCCTAAGTGAGAAGTGGCAAAATTCCACTAACTCCAAACATATCGAAGTTTATACTCAAAAAGGTCGCAAATGTCATTTTGAACTCAATTGGGGGGTCTCGAGTCCCAATTCGACTGTTTGCAAAAAGTAGCTTTTCGGACCAAAATCCGACGAACGATAAAATATTTAAATAAAATATTTAAAATATAAAATCGATAAATATGCGGGTTGTTACACGTCCCCTTCTATTTTTTTCTCAACCCTAACCAAATAAAACATACGAACGATAATGGCGGCGGCTCTTCGTTCGTTCCTCTTTGTAATATTTTGGGCTTCGTCCCTTCGATCCAATTTAGGGTTTGTTGTAGCAGCTCGTTCGATTCGATGCTATTTGACTTGGCTTGCTGATTGTTTCTTCTAGCTCAGCTGCAAACGTGATCGAGACTGGTTACGAATTTGCTTGCTTTTGCTGCTTCGATTCGTGAAAAGGTGAGTGGTCCTCCACTCGCATCTAATTCAAGTCATTCTTGATGATTTATGGCTAGTTCATATCTGTATTTATCGTTGTTTTATTAATTGATGCTCTCGGCTTTGATTTCCTTCGGCTTTGCCCAATTTTTGATTTCGTGAATTTAATGGTCGGCTTCGACTTTGATTCTTCCATGACTTTGACATTTACATTGTTCATTAACATGTTTTCGGCCATTCGATTTTTTGTTGAACGTTGATGATTTATTTGACTTTGTCAATTTTGTATAATTTGACACTTGCGTCCCACGGCTTCGATGTTTAACTCGGTCAAATTTCCTTTGCTACCACGGTTTTCAAATTTTACTTGTTCGTTTGAGTTGACCGTGGTGATTTTACTGTTGCTTCGGTTTTGCTTTGCGTTGACCTATTGGCTGTAAGCATTTGTTCCATATTTATTGCTTGGTTTACTAGTGCATGTTGCTGCTGTGTTGCCATATTGATGTCTCTGTTTGCTTTGACTTCA
Organism: Allium cepa; assembly: GCA_030765085.1. Taxonomy (NCBI): domain Eukaryota; kingdom Viridiplantae; phylum Streptophyta; class Magnoliopsida; order Asparagales; family Amaryllidaceae; genus Allium; species Allium cepa. Next base: position 71,153,020 of record CM060938.1, on the reverse strand, counting down.
CTGCATAGCATATTTGTGCATTTTAAAAATGTTGCATCATTTAGTTGCACCATACTCTGACCTTGTTGCCTCTATATGCTGCTTGTTGCACTTGTGTATTCGAGTCAGTGTTTTGCTTCATTATGGCCTGATCATTTGTATATATATTCATGAGTATTGGTCTGGTTGCATATTGATGCTTGTTGCACTTGTGTACTTCATATATGCACTGTGTCTTGTATCACTTGTGTCACTTGTGTTCTTAAATATGCACTGCATACTTGGTTTGCACCCTTTTCTGGTTGGTCTGGCCTGAACTTCACTTGAGTATTGCTCCATATATACTTGGTGTTGTAGCCTTGAGACTGTTGACTGCATCACCACTGAGCCTCATTGTAGTTGTGGTTGCTTCTGTGCATTTGCCTGAGTCACTTGCATACTCGGTCGTGCTATCCACCTGGGTTTGAGCATTGCAGTTTTACCGTGCCTTGTTTATATTTTCGAGTCTGATTGCTTGGTGGTCCAGATTCACTTGATTTTTGATGTTGTGCTCATTCCAGTGTTGCAGTTCCACTACTTTGGTTGGCATTGTATATATACAAGATGCCTTGATTTTCATTTGGCTTCACTTGAATTTTCTCTGTGCCTTAGTCGACACTGAGCATAGTGTAGCTGGTCATTGCATTTGTTATTTTCACTATGACCTGTTTCACTGTCATGTTTGCATTTGAGCTCCTTGATGTTGCACTGCTTCATCATGGCACTTGACCTATTTATGTGATGTTGCATCACTTGATATTGTCCTGTTCCCTGACTTTTGTTGCCTCTGCACATGTTACACCAAGTAGATGTCGACTGCATCACCTTATATTTGTTGCAATTCTATCCACTGCCCTGTCCTGTTGCACATGCTTACAATCAAATTGAGTATGATACTTGGTCTTGATATCACTGGTGCACTTGAGTGTGCACTGTGCATACTGCTTGACCATTTTTGCTGTGTTGATCATGTTTCTGGTGCCTGCATCATCCTTTGTTGTATAAACTGCTGTCGGTCTTGGATTTGTGGTAATTACATTTGTATCACTTGATAGCATCAAACTTGAGTCATTTGTTGTTAGCTTTGAGCATGTTTGATTTGACCATGTCATTTGCTTATGCTATTCATTAATCTTGACTTGCAGTTGAGTTGCTTACTTCATGTCGCCTCGACTTTGGTTGTTGCATTGTGTTGAGTCATGATTGCAGTGACTTGACCTTTGCATTTCGTTTATTTTCCGAAAATTTCACCTGAGTTGAACCCGTCTTTTTATTTTGGGTTTGACCTTGTGCCCGGTTGTGTACGTCATCACTGTAGTGGCAAGGCAGTGCACGCAAGCGTGAAACTGCAGCCACACGGTACTGAGTTTTTGGGTACGTTATCACTGCTGTGGCAGGGCAGTGCACGCAAGCGTGAACTGCAGCCACACGGTATGGCTTTTATGATATTCTATTTTGTTTTGATTTATTGATCTTTTGCATATTCCTTATGCTGTAGTGGCGAGGCAATGCACGCGTGCGTGTACTGTAGCCCTACTCGAATTAATATTTTAATTGATATTTCAATGGTTTGAATTGTTTTGTTTATTCAATTCAATATTCTGAATTGTATTCTGATTTGGTTTAATTTGCTGATTTTGTTGTTTAACACTGTTACGTGTTATATTTATCGTTATCCGATTTCTTTATTTAAGGATCGGATAGACGAGATTTATTGTGACTGTCGTCTATTCATTATTTAATTATTATTGCTTCTGTGTACTAATAACTGAGTTTGAATTAGACCGACCCGCGTATTATTTTCTTTTGAATTTAATACTCGGGTCAGACCGAGTTATTTCAGGTCGTAGATATCTTGCTTTGGGTAGCGATTTGAGCTATGAAGACTTTTCATATCTTTTGGGAGTTGTCGTGTCATAGCATAGGTTGATATGTGTTCATGTATGTTAGTCGATAATGTACTTGTATATATAACTTCCTGGGTCGACAGTTATAGTTGTATCATATGTTCTATGTCAAATATATTGTAACTGACATCAGTTATATATATGAGACTTTTCTGTTTTATCCGTGTTCCGCATTTATTGATATTATCTGTGTTATTATTATATCTACTGTCCTAAACTATTATGAACCATCGTAGTTCGTTTTATACTGGAATTGGGGTATGTCGATGGGAGTAAATAAATCAGAGATTAAAAATGAAAGAATATATATATATACCACTCCTATCGAGATAACCAATACTAGTGTAAGGCCTAACTACTGATGGCCGCTCCTCAACAGCCTTATTCTCCGCGCTAGTTGATAGCATTACACCGTAGTGTTCTTGGCTAGAGTGGGTATAGAGGTGGGGCGTCTCAGATACGAAAACTATTCCATTGTGTTGGAAATAGGGGTATAACATTTTAGACGCCTAACGGCAAGCCTCGATAGGAGTTTGAAATTTTAAATTACATTTGAGTTTAAATTTGAAATTTATAAATATATATGATTGACTGGTCAAATATTTTTCTATCAGCTGCCTTCTTATCCCTATCACAACTTTTCCCTGTCACTGTAGCTTGTTTCCCCCAACACGCAAAAACCAAATCACGGTCGCTTACCTTCTTCAACATGCAGTCGCTCTGTTTAAATCACACGACCTTCTCCTCTCATTTTTGTTGTTCCAAAATCAATAGCCGAGGAAAAAAATTACTTCTCCAGAAATCCTTAAAGCAGACTGAATTCATATAAAAAAATGGTTTCTGTCCTCTTCTTCAATCGCGAGTAGGTAACTAATCATGCGCCTCTTCCATTCAATCCTTGGTCGCATCATTTTTGAATCAAGGCCGCGATTTTTGCTCGGCGGTAATCGAAATGGGCCGTTCGAGGAGGGTGGCGACCTGGCCTTTGTCGTGATCGAGCACATTCGAAAGTAGCCGATGATTCCTTCATCAATTCGAAACGCGAATCTAGATCCGTGGGTTGTGCGCTCGTGTGCATCGAGATCTGGATTTTGGATTATAGGTGGATGTGAATCTGGCGTGGTTTCGTGAAAGGGTTGTCGGGGTCGAAGGAGCGCGAGAGTTGAAGCAGCGTGGGTAAATTCTATTTTAATTTAAATATACTGAATATGTATTAACAGAGAAAGAAAATATGTATGTATTTGTATATAACATAATTTGATTTTAACAGCAGTCTTTTTTTTGGATTTTAAAGTAAGATTTTTTACTTTTTTTTACCGAAAAGGAAAAGAAATTTTTTTATGTCGAAGGGTATTTGAATAAATTAGATTTTTGAAAATCTATATAGAATATTTTTATAAGTATATTTATAAATATATATATATATATTTAGAAAGAAAATATATATAATAATAAAATCATTGGGTTATTTGATTTATTAAATGAAAATTGTTTGTTCGATTTATTTGGATATTAATAAGGATCACCTAACATTTATACAAGGTCAAAAATAATGAATAAAAAGCTGATTTGGATTGGATTGCAATATCAAAAGCAAAGGTGAGTTAATCTCACTCATCTGCTTTGATTCAAATTTAAATGATTAAATTTAAATAAGTGATTGAATTGATTGATGTTCTATTTATATAGTAGTATATAGTATACATTGGGTGATTGATTTTTCCCGCATTATATAGCGGATGAGACCCTATGCGCCGCATAATAGCGGATGATATTATACTAAACCCATATACCGCGATATTCCACCTCGAAGTGGAATTGGTATTTATCGTGCTAACATATGTGGATGTAGGGAAACAGGTTGCAGGGATCCAACTGGATTCCTCAAAATTTTATTTAGATTATTTAATAATCTCGGTTATGAATATTTGATATTCTGTGATGAATTATATTGATAATTGGAATATTGGATGTTATGGTTGAAATTAATGTATTTCGATACACTGAGTGATCAAAATATAAAGAATTGGATTTCTGAAAGAAAATAAAAGAGTGTATTTTCAAGTAAAATAATTGTAGAGAATTTGAATAAATTTAAGAATGAACTGGATAAGAATAAAAGCGATTTTAAAATTTTAATAAATAATTCCGAGTATGGAAAAAAAAAGATTTTTAATAAACAGAAAAATAACGAATTATAAAACTTAAGTGATATTATTTAAAGGGATAAAGAATTATTTTAAAAATTCAAGGTTTAAATTTATTTAAAAGGTTAACAAAGAAATTTTTGGAAATTGTTCTAAGTGTTTGGAATCGGAATTTTAAAAGGAAGTTGGGTATATAAAACTTATAAACTTGATCTATAAAGGTAAAGCAATATATCAGTAGATATTTAGAAGAATAAATTCACGGTGGGAATTTATTAAAGGAATGGGAAATTTTGTTCAAAAATAAATAGTGATTTATTTTTAAAGGATGCGAAGAGAAGTATATTTCCCTGGATAGCCAAGTACGTTTCAAAGTAAATTTTTAAATATAAATTAAAGGCTTTAATGTTGTTTTAAAAAGCATGTTTTAGAAAATTCATTATTTTTAAATGTTTAAAATTCTAAAGTAAGTATTTTTTCAATTCTATTATCGTAGTAATTATTTAAAGGTGGCTTCGTATTTTTTTTAAAGGAGAAAATCTAGTTTTATATTTTATAAAGTATTCTCATTTTTAAATATTCTTATAGTATATATTTTTAATAAAGTATTGGAATAGTTTTCAATTTAAATATTAAAGTATATTTTATAAATAAGTGATTTAAATTATTTTAGAAATCTAAAGTTTTGTGCTTGGTGTTTTCAGTGGAAATAAATATTAGGGAATTCATTCCATAAAAAAAGAGTGTGGTTTGAAAACTTTTTTCAAAAGGTTGAAAAGTGGAGATATATCTTGTGAAGATATTTTAAGATTAATAAATAATTTGGTGAAATTATTTATGCTGGATGGATGTTGTGAATATTAATTGATAGTTAAATAACCGACTATCAATATTGGCCAATGCGCTGATCGTTTCGAAGAGACTGAGATCGGGATTTATTTCCTAAAAACCACTTCGATCCAGTTTGTACGTTTTCGTGAGGAAGACGAGTTTGGATACGAAGATAGAGCAGTGAAGTGCAAGGGCTAGCGCTACTAATCCTGAGGACAATTCTAAAATGGATGTAGTAGGAGTAGTGCCTTCAGTTCCGTTCGAACCCGGGACGGACTTGTATGGACGGATGCTTTCGGAACATCGTCAGGTGGACGATGGACATTCTAAGTGAAACATTCTTAAAGGTAACGCTTAGCCTCAAGCCTCATCAACCATGAATGACTGAAAATCAAGGGTTATGCAGCACGGCTTGGTGGGTAGCACCCATTTCAGAGTTAGGTCATCCCTGTCTAGATGTCCCTTTTATTTCGGCTTAATGGTGCGGTTGCTGGTCCCAACCGTGGGGTGATATTACTCGGAATTATCCAGTAAAGGGTAGTTCCGGTCTTGTGTTGTAGGGGGTCAGAAGTGATCCTTGGTATACTGATCTAGACCAGGTACCGTGACAGGTGGTAACCCAGTGTCAGGTCATTAGTTGGAAATCCATTCTCCCTATGTGCCTTTTACGAGTTTTGTTTGTATTACCCACTCTGTGGCTAGTAGCTGGAATTTAATCATGTAATAATTTCGGATATTTTAATAAGTATTTGTATGTAGACACTATGATAATATCAGAGGATTTTAATAAAAAAATTGTTTTAGCTATCGTAAGGTAAAAACCCGACATGTTTAGTTGTGGCGTGGTCTTACGAGATGCTTTTGTTTCTAAAGGATTTTTGAAACTTTAATAATCAATCTGAGTGTGATTTCTCACGCTGGTTTTCCAGACTGACTCGGGTGTTATTTAACTGTAATGCTTGGGTCAGACCGAGTATTATAGAATACAGGAAAAGATGCTGTGGAGCTCAGGAGACGAGCTGGATAGCGATACGTACTTACGTACTTTATTATTATTCCGCTGTGTATTCGGTCCTGAAGATAAATTTATATCACTATCCAGTTGTATGTTATTGATGTTGTTGAACTCTGATGGTGTATTCTGGTGATGTATGTATGAAATAGATATAGTTTTCTTTGTGTAAAGATCTGTTATTATCTATTATATTTTATTCCGCTGCGATGGTAAGATTCTGTTGTTGTTTTTCTGTTTTCTCTTCTTCTACCCATTCTTCTTTAACACAAATGGTTCGTATTTCTGTTCATCTTGAGTTGATTTATATACAATGGTGTTGACTCAAGGGGTACGAAACTGTGGGTCGTTTCATCTACACTCTGAAAAAAGCATGGAGAATTATCAATGGTATGGATCTCTGGGGGAGATGGATGAGAAAAAGGTATATCAAAGGTAATTTCTAGCAAATGCCTATTGGCAACAATGCATCGGCTTATTGGAAAGCAATTATGAGAATGAGAAGCACATTAGCCTCTTGTTGCACTCGTGAAAGCTAAAGGAAGGGAGACTGATTTATGGAGAGACCCTTGGATTCAAGATGAACCGTTGATTGATATTTTGGGGCTTAATACTTTCTCTGATTTTGGTTGTCCAGACAAAAAAGTGCTATAAGTGATTAACAATGGTGACTTGAACTACTCTTCCATTCCAATGAGCCAAGTTATTAAGCAAAAAATTTAGTTTGTGCAATTTTCAGTGGAAGAGAGAATGACATCTGGGTGGAAAGCCTACTGGCGGCTAATTTTCTACTAAATCTACTTGGAGTGAGATCAAACATAAAGATAATAAAGTATTATGGAGAAAATTCATTTGGAATCATGTCAACAATCCAAAGATGGCCTTTACAGCTTACAAAGCTATACTCAGAAGACTACCCACAAGAGATAGGCTATCAAAGTGGGGAATAATAAGAGTTACACTTTGTATACTATGCAATCAAGAAGCGAAATCACATGAACATCTTTTTTTGCCTGCAGTTTCTCGAAAGAGGTGTGGAAATCATGTAAAAAGTTAATTAACTCATCATCTCAATCAACTCACTTCGAAGAAGATGTGATAACCAGGATTTTGAACAACTGTTAATTGGATGATTAACTGATTTTAAACTATGGAATACTGATTTTTATTTGGATTAAACAGATAAAATTGATAATTAAAGATGTCTGGGTGTATATAAGTGAATTTGAAAACTATAATAATAGTTGAAATAAAATAATGAATCTAATAGTAAATCATTAAATATATATATAAATTGTTTAAACTCTATTATTTTTGAAATTTTAAATGTGTTCATATACATGTATACAAGTGTGCATATGTATATATTGTGATTAGAGAGCTATTGTTTGAGTTCCATATGGTATTAAAACAAGGAATAATAAAAGTTTTTTTAATTATTCATATATTTTAGAAATTAATAAAAAAACATATATATGCTTAAAAATTGATTTGTAAATATATATGTGAGATATAATAAAAGACTTAAAAATACTTTTCTTTCAACACTTGGAATAAACTATAGTTTATATATATTAACATAAGTATTAATAATTATTTATTTAAACATTTGAAAAAAATATGTGAAATAAAGAAAAAAATTGTGACAAATGTTGGATAAGTAGGATATAAATCAACAAGTGTTGGTTTTGTATAGACAAGTGGCAACGAAAACTTTTAGAATGTAAATACGTGATACTCAAGAAAATATGTAGGTTGTGCATATTTCTCAAACCCCTTTTCATCTTCTGCAAAAAAACAAAAAGAAAACAAAAAACAGAGAAGATCAAACAATTTCAACAAGATCAAAGCAAAATAAAAATTTGGGACCAAAACAAAGCTTGCTAACAACTTCAAACCAGAAGAATAATAAAGACGCAGCAACCAAATTTTCAAAGTCCAGGATCCGTAGCAAAATCATCAAGCAAGGATTCAGTTATCAAGCTAAATCATCTCAATCAACTCATTTTAAATCAACAAAGCAAGTGAAGATCAGATTCAAATAATCACAAACTGAAGAAAAAAAATCTGAGTTCAACATCAAGCATTTTCAAAGTATAATCTGCTCTTTGTTCAAGCATATTTTTACAGGTGAGTAAACAGCAACTTTGAATTAAATCTTATCAATATTCTGTGAGTAACTAAATCTTCCTTATTCCCTGATGCATGTAATATGATATGGAAGTATTAGTATGAAATGTCTGAATGAAGTGTAAACATATTTGTATGTATATAAGTTGAGTTCAATATGCATATCAGAAGCAAGTCTCTATTAACAGACCAAATATATTATAAATTCAAACTCTCCTTATACAAATTTAAATAGAATATGATGTTTTGGGGAATAATAATTTGGGTTAACTAACCTGGGAAAATGTTCATAAGTTAGATTAGAAAGTAATTAGCTAGAAATTAGTAAATTTACAGTCGAAAATGAATTCAAGTAAAATTTGGATTGATAAATTTCCTATCTTTGATTGTAAATTTGGATTCGTACCTAGAATTCATGATTTTTAGTATAGAAATTAGGATTTTTAAATCCATGGTTAGCGGGAATTCTCGAGTTGAACGAATTATGGTTTATCGTCGATTTTAGACAATCGGTGAGATGATCGTCAACGAGATTAATACAGGAGGTAGCGGGTAGATTGTTGGTTGCGGGAAAAATGGCCTGAGGGTTCAACGGTCAACGTGGAGGTGACGGGATGGAATTGTTGGGTTTGATAGACGGTTGGGTTCGTCCTTGATTTTGTGTCGTTTCTACCAACTTTGGTGCATCGGACTTGGTCAAAGTGGATGGAGTAGAAGTGTAAGTCAGCGGTGAGTCTCTGAACGGGAGGCCGGGTTTTCTAGTGATCGATGAAGCTGTCGCGAGACAATTTTGGGTGGTCGATCTAATTCTAGAGAGTTGCGTGGTTCTCGTTTGTAGTTGTGAGTGTTGAATCGGATTTCTTGGCACAGAAGGTGATTGAGTGGGCCAATGGTTGTTTGCTGATGGTAGCGGCAGTGGTCGAAGATGCCCCGACCATGCATGCACGTGCACGGGTATCAGATACAAAAAGGGGTTGCTGGTGTTGAGGAGCTTCGGGGAAGAAGTGGAATTTTCTCATGATCGAACTCGAGTTGTTCGAATGGAAGGAGGATCTGGTTATTACCCAGGAAGTTATGGCTTGGACTCGGGATGTTTAAGCATCAGGTTATGTATGTGGAGCAAGGTATTAACAGATTTAAGAGCTAAGGTAATTTAAAGTAGGAAGATAAACCAAGCTTTAAAAGCAAGGCAAAGCAAAATTTTAAACAAAGATTTCAAAGCAAAATTTGTTTTAAAAGTTTTTAAATAAGGTATTGACCAAATTTGAACCTAATGCTTAAATCTGATTCCGTATATAATAATCATTTTAATTTTCGATTTAAGTAGTTAGATCTGTTTAACTTAAATTTATTAAGTTAAATTCTTAAGATATTTTTAAAAATTAAAATAAATATAAGTAGTTGATTAAGGATAATGTGTTTAAGTTTTTTGTGTTGATGATAATTAAGTAATCAATATAGATAAATGGATTATCTTAAGTCTTAAGTTTTTGATGACTAAAGTTTAATAAATTAGAGGTTAGATTAATTAATAATTAAAGGTTGATTAATTAAGAATAATTAACCAATGAGATAATTATTTGATGAAAGTAATTAATAGAAGAAATTTACTTAAAGTGATTAATTAAGGATTGATTGAATAAAGGAAACTAATCAAGGGGAAATTACTTAGTGTAATTAATTTGGTAAATTAATTAATGTGATTAATTAATGAATGTAACATTAATTACTAAATGTAATTAATTAAAGTGTGATTACTTAATAAAGTAATTAATTAAGGATTATTAATTAATGTAATTAATTAATAATTACTTAATAAAGTAATTAAGGATTGATCTCTTTATATTGAAGGGGATTAATTAATAATTAAGGTCTATTAATTAATAATTAAAGAATAATTAATCTATAATTAAAGATTAATTAATTGGTTTATAGGGTAATTAAGGGATGAATTACCCAGTTGTAATCAATGAGATGAATGTGATTAATTAATTTGTTAATTAATTAAAGATAGTCACTTGGTAATTGATTAAGTATAATTACTTAATGAGATTGATAAGTGAATTACTTCGTGAAGTAATCGATGGATAAATTACTGGATGTAATTAATGTAAGGGAATTTACTTAATGGGAAGTAATTAAAGGTTAATTACTTAGGAGAAGTAATTAAGGATTAATTACTTGGTGTAATTAATTAAAGGATTAATATAATTAATTAAGGAGTTAATTAATTAAGGTAAGTAATTACAGGATGGTTAATTACTGTTTATGATTGATTAAGGCTAATTAATGGAAGTAATTAAAGGTTAATTACTGCAAAGGGTTAAGGATAATTAATTTATGTAAGTAATTAAAGGATAATTACTTTATGTAACTGAAGATAATTAGTCAAGGTTGATTAATTAAGATGGATAGTTAAAAGATCATTAATTAATTGGTTTGTAATTAATTAATTTTAAGTAAAGGTAATCTAAAGTGATTAAAGGTTATTAATTAATTTAATTAGAGATAAATTAAATTAATTTTGGAAGTGAGAAATCTTACTTATGAATGATCGAATGATGTTAGATGCCTTGAATTGATTGATATTTATGGTATGAAATGTTTGTGATATGATATGTTTTGGATGGATAGTGATAATGGGGTTATCTGTTGATGATGAATTGCTGTACAAAAGTAACATCTTGTATTTAAAGTTGAATTGTATTTCACTTGAATAACTTGGGTTAAGATGGTATTGAATTCGAAGAGACCGGAGTCAGGTATTAGTAAATACCCAAAACCACTTTGATTCTTTATAAATTTTATATGTAGAATAAATAGGCTGAAATGGAATGATTTAAGTGAATTGGACCATTTAATCTAAGTTTTGGAACTTAGAAATTGATGTGTGAAATAAGTGATGTCTATAACATCTTGTGAAGTGTAAATTGATACAAGTTACCCCGGGTTTAAAATAAGTTTTATGCATTAGTATTTCATGTTAGAAGGGTTTACTCACGCTGGTTTCCAGCCTGACCCGGGTGTTACTTTGATGTAATACTCTGGTCAGACCGAGTATTACAAATTTTCAGGTAACGACGTTCTGGAGCTCAGGAGGCGAGCTGGATGGCAGGAACGTATGGAGTATTTCCGCTGTATTATATAGTTGTATATCTAGGACATGTTGTTTTAAATTGTTCAATGTTGTGTAAATGTTGTAACTCTGATGTATTAAACTGAAATTTGGCAAGTACAGTTTTCCTTTGTATAACTGTTGTTATTTGTTACTATATTTAATCCGCTGCGAATGTGAGATGTTGGTGTTTCTGTTCTTCTTTTTCTTCTATCTCTTTCTTCTTTTTCTCTAACTATCTGGAATTTTCGAGATCGAAATTTACGGGTCGTTACATTTGGTATCAGAGCAAGGTTAAGCGAGAATCTTGGCTCTGGTTGGGGATACTCATTAAGGATAGGGTCAATGGTACCCTAGGATGAGTTGAGTATGTATGTGTGTATATATATATATATATGAGAGCGTACTTGCTATTTTCTTATACAAAGAATTTAAATGATTTTATATAGGAATATATTTTGATATATAAAGCAAATTTCTTGCTAATTAATATTAAGATAATTGGTTGTTAAATTACTGGAATTAAAATTAAGTGGTAATAGAAATACAACCAAATTTAAATCGAATAAAGACAAGTTTGAAATGGATTCAAACTGAAATTAAAATCTTGAATTCGGAAGAGAGTTTCAGAATAAGATAATAATGATATGGTTTCCAGATATGATATTATTGTTTATTATCATAAATGATTGTGTGTTTGATAATAAATTGTGTATTAATGAGTAAGTAAAAGTGAAATGTTTTAGGGAAGTAAAACATTTAGGTAAGTATGACCTATAAATTGGAACTGAAGATGATCTAAATTGTGAAGTTTTAAATCTGGGTCCAGAATTTGAAAACTGTTTCAAAGTGATAAAGAAATAATAAATAATGTTATTTAATGTATTTGAATGAAAGGTCCTGTTTCAAACAAGAGTTGTTTGGAAATTTAAAGGAATTTGTTGTGAATTAAAAACAAAATGTGGTTTAAAATTTAAAGATAACTTGGTGTGTAAAGGAAATAGTATGTATATCTGAGGAATATACATAATATCAAAGATGGTTTGAGATAAACTTTAGATGTTGAGTTTAAATTTGGAATGAGATGTGATAACCAAAGTGATAAGTCTTTGAACTTAATAAATGGAAAGATTATTAATGTAAAGTTTAAATTTGAAATGTGAATTCAAATTTGAGTAGGGTTAAGGAATTTAAATTGAATTTAACTTAGAGGAAGTTAAATTATTTAACAAGCAACCTGAATTGGAAATTTCAAGATGAAATCGGGATTTAACTTGGAAAGTTAAATGGTTAATTTGAATTGGGAGTTTGTGTGATCTCAAAATGGGTTTGAGATCTGGAAGTTGGAAATGGATGGATGTTTTAAAATAATTTGAATGATACCATCCTGTTGTTATTAATAATCTTTAAGCTGAAATTGGATTTGTTTAAATAAATAAAGATATGGGGTGTGGTAATATATCCATTATTAAGATAAAATGGAATCATTTTGGAATTAAAATTTGAATGTTTAAGATAAAAGTTCAAAGGTTGGGTTTCAAAATTGAAATTTGATGATAAATTGAATTTCAAAGATTTAGTTGTTTAAAAAAGATTTGAGTTATTATTTGAACTTTGAAATAGGTTAAAAATGGAATATGGATTGAAAATTAAATGGTTTAAAGATATAAGTTGATTTGATTTAAAGGATTAAATTAACATTTAAAAATTTAACTCAAATTTATATAATTCGAGATGATTTAAAGTGAGATTGAATTTGAAATTAGTTCAAAACCAAATTGATTTGTATAATTTGGAATTGTGATTAAGGTTGAATAGGTTTAAAAATCCAAATGGAATTTGATTTGAATTTGTAAAGAAATTGAGGTTAATTCAACTTGAATTGGGGTTAAATCAATTTCAATGGAAATTGAAGTTATTTAAATTGGAATTGAGTCAATTTAAATGGAAGTGGAAATTTGAATTAAATTGATTGGAAATGGAGGTTGGGAATTGAATAGTTTGACTGTGGACTATTTTCAAAATAAATTGTTCTAGTACAAATCTATTTTTCCAAACTATTTACTATACAACTTTTCTTTTTAAAAGCCAAATTATCTTGTACTTATTTTACAATTATTTTTGAAACTATTTAACAATTTTTCAACTGTTTTATAAACTAATTACTATTTTTCAACAACTTTATAACTAATTAGTATTTTACATCTATTTTGCAATTATTTAACTATTTTATAACTATTTAACTACTTTTCAACTATTTTAACAATTACTTAACTATTTTACAGCTATTTTACAAACTGATAATTATTTTTCAACTACTTATCTATTTTTAAAATTTACAAGCAATTTTCTAAATTTAAACTGGACAGAGTTCAAACTGATTATGATTAAATATCCATTTGAGATAAAAATTAAGGTGGTAATCCAAATGAGGATTTTAGCAATTGAGAGCAAGTGAATGAAAATCAAAGTAAATGTGAATATGTAACGGCCCAAATTTTTAACAAGTATTTTTCACTTGTATTTTAAAAACTTTGGGGTTTATTATATAAAAATCTAAATTTTAAAGTGATTAAAAATAAAAATAAAAACAATTGACCAAATTTTTAATTAAATAATAAGATCTCTGAAATTTTGAAATGGTTAAGAATTAACTTTAATTTGGAAATTTGGGTTTTTGTCGAAGATGGTAAATAACTTAATTTCTAGCAAAATCAAGTTTTAATTAAGAAAACATTAATAGCTTAGGTGGTTAAGACATCTGGGCTATTCATGACAGGACACGAGTTCGAGTCTCAGCATGGTCAGAATTTCGAGTTTTTTTTTAGTGTATAAATGAACTGGGTAATTACGCGTTAAAAAGGGCGCCTAAATTTAGGGAATAAATACCGTGTATATATATATATATATATATATATATATATATATATATATATATAAGAAAACGTATAGAATTTTAATCCGTTATTTCGGTATATTTTGGGCATAAAATATTATGGCTATGGTACACATTCTTAAAAATATGACCTTAGTGTAAATGAGTAAATTTATCAGTGGCATGTGTTTTAGAGGGAAGGAATATTCTAGCATTCAAATCAAATATGTTGCCTCTAAATTCAACGCATTACTTTAAAAATTTGATTTCATAGATTTTTTTTCCATTCAACAAAATTTATTTCTTGCATTTTTCAAAACACAATTTTCTCCTAAATCTCAGTCATGCGCAGTATCCATTCTCCTATCTGCTTGCCTATTTCATATGCGTTTTTCTCTTTACTCATTCTCTTACGTTATTTTTCTCTTTCCAGTAAAATTTACTTTCCAATTTATATATATTTTAATTTGATCAAATCATTTCCAAAATGCTAAATAATAAATGAAAGTTTCACTTTGTTTAAGGATAACTCTAAATGGGAATTTTAATAATAATAAAAAAATTGGATTGTATACTTGCTTTAAAAATTTGTAATATTTGGTCCATTTGGATAATAAATAGCCTTTTTATGGTAATAAGAATCAGAGAGAGATGTAACCAAAGTTTTATCTTTTTAATTTAGTAATAAATGTTAAGAATTTATAGCATATTAATAAACTGATAATTTCGAATTTAAAAAGGGCACGCATTATAATGGTATAAGTAACGTATAAACGTATAAATTAAAAATGTTATTTTTGCATAAATTTTTGGGCGTATGGTAATGCGTCAGTTTGGCGTATTTTAAAAAATTATATTTCTATATATATATGGATTAATAAAATCAGTTAGGAGATTTTCAACCAAAACGTATTGATTTCGTGCCTATCCGTTTCTCTAAAATCATGCACTGATTTAAGGAGATTCCCACTACCAATATTGTTTTCAAAATCGTGCTTCCCTTTCACGCAAATATCATCTGGAAAGAAATCAAACTTGCTTTCCTTGCGCGTGACATATCAGTGAAATTTATTTCCTTTAACATCTTTGTCATTTGCCTCTTTATAAAGATTTGATTTAAAAACTTTCACAAATAAATTTTATTCCACTTGCCATTCATTCCTCTCAATCAAATATAATTGCTTGCCTTCTAAAATTCAATCAATCAGAAAATTAAATTTCTTACCATTTTCTCTCCGTGACATAAACCAACGCATGCATTCAAATCTGTCCTTGAAGTAGCATCCAAAGCAAATTAATACTTGCTAATTCTTTGTATATAAATCTCTTAGACTATAAAAATAGCACGCAACTATTAATTGGAAAAAAATAAAGATATAACGTTGCAATCAAATTTTTCGTAAATCTGGCAAAAATCACGCATATATTATCTGAGAGAATCAAATTTGCCTTCCTTTGCGCATGACATAAAAATTTATTCTTTTAACATTTTTGGCATTTGCCTCTTATGTTCCTTATCTATTATTTCTTGCGCATGTCCCTGTATTCATTTTAATTCACGCATCAGAATGAATGCATTAAATCAAGAATTTTCGTATAACTTGGAATGGTTCAAATTCTTTCCTCTCTGCATTTAAAATCACTCAGACTTATCCATTCGAATGAAAGAAAATTGGCAATATTAATCACGTATAAATTATCTTCCATCAATGCTTGCCGTTTCTTCTCTGCATTTAAACCTTGCTAATCAAACAATGCAAGCCTTACCCATTCAAATCTGGCAATATAAATCGCGCGTATTTTTCTAGAAATCAAACTAAAGAAAACTGGAAAGAAATCACACATATTTTTTTCGCTTGCCTCTTCCTTAAATTTCGCAAGTTGTTTATCTACATATATACACCATACTCAGTTACAAAATTCCACTATCTTCTCTCTGTTTCTTCTCGTGAGCTTGCATACAATCAGGTAATATTTCTATTCCTCTTCTTCTTTTGTATTCTCTTTGTTTTCTTTCTCCCTCCCTTATATTTTTGTTTTCCTTCTTCAGTTTTTTCCTTTTCTTTTTCACCTTGCTCGGCTACTTCTCACTCCATATTTCTGCCGTCTTTGACTAAGTACATGCCTTTCTTTTCCCCCTGATAGTGTTGCCATGTTTTGCCGTGCATATCATATAGGAAGTCAAGCTTAGTTGCATTCTGTAGAGATTTCATGCGTGTGTGCCTGTAGTTGATATAGGTTGTTATAGCCATAATGAAAAAAAAAAAGACCATTGACGAGAATAACCCTGTAATATCATTGAGTAGAACTGATAGAAGGCTTTCCAAATTTGAAAGAAGACGTAGAATGTCAAAATGGGACGTGTTTTGCAAGGCATGGTTCATAAAATGGCAAAAGAATATAAAGAGTTTCAGTTGAAGGCCTGCAATGCTTTAAAGCATATAGTTGCGTGGGATAGTTTGCATCTATGCATGGAGATATTGGACGTGTTATCTGAAAACTGAAGGGGAGGCGTGACTATAGGGGAAAGGACTTTAAAAATATGGAGATGTTATGATGTGTGCATGTTTTGATTCGGAGTTTGGCAGAGACGTGTTTATCTAGGCAGAGACGCAAGTTTTGCATAAAATTTATATTTTCAAACTAGATAAGTAGGACATGCCGTTGGAAAAATTTATATATATATATATAATAATAAATAGCATTGCCAAGCCTATGAAGTTGGGGTCGGGATGTGGGGTGAGGCAGTCGAGCAAAAGCTGGACCAAAATTTCTTTTACTCTATTCGTTCCAGCTGTCTCAAAATTTTTGCTTTGACCGTAATTTTTAAAGTCACGTATTCGGTATTTGGATCTTGAATCTAGGCGTGACATCCGGGGAAAATTTGATTGTTACCCGCTGTGCGATTCTTTTTCGGGGGATTTTCATTTTGAATCAAAATTTATGCAGCTTTAAGGTGAGTATTTCTCACCAGACAAACATACCTATATATCCGTGATTTATCACAAGTGTATTTGTAAATTATTTATTAAATTTTATCTGCCTGTGATATAACGTATGATGTTAAACCCCATTTTTAATTGACACCTCATCAGTTGTTTATCTATTGTAATATTATTGCAGTTATACTATGTAATTCTTATTTACTGATTAAATCATCATTGCAAGTTCCCTGTAAATTTGAGATCGTTATAGGCTGAAATGATAGGCCTGAACGATAATCATTTATTCATTTATTTAATTGTTTAATTATTTATTTGTTAACTTGGGATTGCGGGTTTGAAATGATAGAACCCGGGATTTTGCAAATTGCGGATTGAAATGATATAAATCCGTATCACTTGACCTAGGCTAGGAAACTATATACAGACCCGTGGTTTATATAATATTTTTCTGAAATGTTTAAAAGTATTTTAAATGGGAATTTATAATATTCTGGTTCAAATGTAAAGGATTTCTATAAAATTTATAATGATTTTTGAATAAGTCAAAATGTTTAAGTAAATTTTTTTGGAATATAACTTAATTTGGGAAATTCTGAAATTTTGTTAAAAGTGAGTTTTAGTTAAGGAAATAATTGATAATAAGTTATATTTGGGAATTTAAAATTTGATTGTTAAGTTAATAATTTATTACAACACTTAAATGCTGTCTTTTATAAATGAACTGTTTTGACTTACAGACTTTAGGTGGCATTTCATAAATGCTACGGAAACTGAATTTTCGGATTGTTTAAAATAAATGGAAATAATCTTTAGGGAAAAAGGCTTAAATTTTGGAATTTAATATGTAATTAATAAAAAATAAGGAATTGACTTTAAATGGTTTCAAATGGAAGAATTTAACTTTTAAATGTGAGTTGAAAGGCAAATTAATTCCTAAATAAATTGAATAGATTTAAATGGTATTTTATATTAAATAAAATGACTGATGTTTAAATAAATGATGGTTGAAATGATATTATGGTATTGAAATGTATTTGAAACTTATTTTGATTTTAAAAGTATAAATACCATTTCTAAAAGTTGTAACCACGGGTTATAATAACGTTTGGTTGTTAAAGAGACCGGGATCGGATATCTGGCATACTCTCTGTCGATACCGAAAATAATTTTGACAACCGTGTACACGGTGGAGATTCCAGAATGAAGTAGGATGGTGGTGACGTTTTCTTTGAGGTAAATACGTGGACCCGACTCCCGTGAGTTGGCATAAGGTGGCTAAAACAGGAGCGATTCTCGGATTAATGAGGTAGCACCTCTGATCGGATGCACTTCTTCGTATGCCATTCTATTACTTTTGTGATTGTTTTCGTGCGCACCTTTGATTTGGGGGTGTTGTTCGAGGTGGGCGGTAACTGCGGCTACGCGTTTCCATCGGTCCGGATAGCAATTGGTATATCTACCCTGGCATTGCCTAGTTGTGCCGTGTCACCTACCATAGCGAGCCTTATACGATTTTGGTTTTGTACCATACCTATGGAGTGCCCTCTGACGACGCCCAGTACGGGGGAGATTACGGTACTGTATAGACTATGAGAATATATTCTGTGTTAAGGGCTATATGGGTAACCCCTTAACGCTATTAAAAAGTAAGTTTATTTTAATAGACATTATTATAATAGCGAAATATTACTACATAGTAAATAGTTCAACGGATCCTTAGAGGATGGGCGGTCCCTAGCATCCTTTAAGTTACTTGCTCTATACTATAGTGCACTTGAATTAACTTACACTATATAAGTATGTATGCCCTGACTCGAGTGTTTGTGTTTTATTTTACGCTCGGGTCAGCCTGAGTTGCAGTTTCAGCTTTCTTTCCGGAGCTAGGACTTTCTGTAGATTATTCGTGCTGCCGGCAAAAGCTTTCACTCTATATCTTATTTATGTAATGGATATTTTGGAATATTTGGCTTTCTATTGAAGTTTTAAACTGTATTGGAGATTTAAACTATGTAATTTTATTTGGTTGAGATTTTATAGTGGCTTCATGAACCACTAAGTATTTTAATTCCGCTGCGAGTATTCTGATTCTGTGTCTGTGATTCTGTGATTAATTATTTACTGTATATTTTGAGATTTGCCAAATTTTATTTACAACGCGGTATTTTGAACAATTCAAGTCCGACATATGCGGATGCGAATTGTTGAAAATATCGGGTCGTTACATTTGGTATCAGAGCTTTGGCTCTAGGCAAATCTTAGAATGTATGATAAATTTGATTTACAGAATCACTTTCATTTGAGCTTGAATCTCTTCCTCTTCGAATTTTGGAACGTTCCCTGCGATTCCGAAGTTCATTCGTGTCCCTCACTATTCATTTTCTTTCAATTTCTGGAGTATCTCATAACTCCATTTCGGATGATCTTTATAGTGAATTGGCGGTCTCGCCAATATTCTAATAAAGGGGTGAAACTCCTTTACAATTAGCATGGATTCACCAGAGATTTATATTTAACCTCGGTTTAGATGCTAGTATCTTTGGTTATTCCGAACTCTATCTCTTCGGATCGAATGGTAAATCTACATTCGATCTGACTCTTTAAGTCACGGTTGACCAGGTTAAGGTTGCCCGCGATTTATATAAACTTATCTAGTTCCTTGTTCTGTTATGTAATGATCGGATCTTCTGATTCCAATTTATCTTTAAATCAAAATTCTCTTTGATTTGAATCCATCAAATTTGAATCTCTATCCTTTTTTTGAAAAATTTATTCCTATATTTGGAAAAAATCTAATATTATATATATAAGTATAATTTTCAGAATTTAACTAGTTGTTTAGAGATAATAGTGTTTGATTTTATTTATGGTTTTGTAAACCATTGGTTTTGTCTTATATAAATAATTGAACTATAAAACATGGTTATAAATTTATTTGGAAACAGAAATGGATTTAAAACAAGAATTTAAGAATTTAATTTCCGATAGTTTCAAACCTTGTGTTTAAAGTCTTAAAAGGGTATATTATTATTTAAATTATTTTCGAATACAAATTTGTTTCCAAAGAATTTTTAAAGTTTTAAAAATTAGTGCTCTTCTCTTTGTCGCTGGAAAATAATTTCGGTGATGACTACAACATCATCGACATTCATTTTCGAGTATCGAAGTAAGAGACCACGTTGTAGTTTTGCTTCAAAAATTTAACTGATTTGAATTTCTAAAATATGACTTAATTTATAATATATATAAATATATGATTTAAATTTGATTTGACATATGCTATATGTATGTATTTATTTATCTCTAAAGGGTTTGAAGTTAATTGGAAATTTAATTCATAAATTTATGTTAAAAGGTGATTCTACTGATAAAATAAAGTCAAATTTGGAATGAATATTTAAACTTGAATAATATAGTTGGAAAATTTTTACTTGTATAATTGCATGCCAATATAACTTACCTAAATCATTCAGAAATTAACTATGTAATTGGATAAGGTATAATATAAAAGGATTTTATAAATAAAAATTTGAGTGGTTATAATAAATGTTATACACTTAAAGTTTCAGTTACAACAAGACAAATAGAGGTAAATAGAAATAAAATAATAATTGAATAATATACAATATCAAATGGTGTTAAAGGAAATTTAGAAATATATTGGAATAGTTATATTAAATATAATCTACTTAATATGTGCGATAAGATATATTAAGTAGAATATATTTAATAATAATCTAGAATAAAGAAGAATTAAATTTGTTGAATAAAAGATGATTATTATAAATGACTATACAAATTTCTGATTTTAGAAAATAATTGGATAATTAATTTGGAAATAGTTAAGATTGATTTAACTTCTGTAAAAATCAAATGAATTAAATCAATTATTGAATATTAATTAATTTAAATTGAATTTATATGGTTTAGATATTGAGAAAAATATTTGACATAGAAGAGAAAGATATTGAGAGAAATAAATTTAATTATAGTTTGGAATAAAGAAGAAACTAAATGGGGAATTTAGTTTATTTTGGGAAATGGTAAATTTACTTTAAAAATTAAGTTAAATTACCATTTCAAATTTGGACTAAAATTAAACATTTTAAATTAGAACGTTATAATACCTTGTGTAAAATTTGGATAAAAAAAATGAGTGATTTTTTTTTAAGTGTAGGGATATTATACAAGTAAATATGTAAATAAATAAATGTTAAAATTTTAAGTATAAATAGATGAAATCAATGATTAATTTAAAATTGAATTTTTATTGTTTAGATTAATGATTCTAATTTAAGTTTCAATTTAGTTTTCTTTCAGGTTGTTTTTATTCCCCTACCTTCTTCCTTTTCGAGGACGAAAAGTTCTGAGTGGGGGAGAGTGTAACAGCCTAAATTTTTAACAAGTATTTTTCACTTGTATTTTAAAAACTTTGGGGTTTATTATATAAAAATCTAAATTTTAAAGTGATCAAAAATAAAAATAAACAATTGACCAAATTTTTAATTAAATAATAAGATCTCTGAAATTTTGACATGGTTAAGAATTAACTTTAATTTGGAAATTTGGGTTTTTTCGAAGATGGTAAATAACTTAATTTCTAGCAAAATCAAGTTTTAATTAAGAAAACATTAATAGCTTAGGTGGTTAAGACATCTGGGCTATTCACGACAGGTCACGAGTTCGAGTCTCAGCATGCTCAGAATTTTGAATTTTTTTTAGTGTATAAATGAACTGGGTAATTACGCGTTAAAAAGGGCGTCTAAATTTAGGGAATAAATACCGTATATATATATATAAATATATATAAGAAAACGTATAGAATTTTAATCCGTTATTTCGGTATATTTTGGGCATAAAATATTATGGCTATGGTACACATTCTTAAAAATATGACCTTAGTGTAAATGAGTAAATTTATCAGTGGCATGTGTTTTAGAGGGAAGGAATATTCTAGCATTCAAATCAAATATGTTGCCTCTAAATTCAACGCATTACTTTAAAAATTTGATTTCATAGATTTTTTTTCCATTCAACAAAATTTATTTCTTGCATTTTTCAAAACACAATTTTCTCCTAAATCTCAGTCATGCGCAGTATCCATTCTCCTATCTGCTTGCCTATTTCATATGCGTTTTTCTCTTTACTCATATCTCTTACGTTATTTTTCTCTTTCCAGTAAAATTTACTTTCCAATTTATATATATTTTAATTTGATCAAATCATTTCCAAAATGCTAAATAATAAATGAAAGTTTCACTTTGTTTAAGGATAACTCTAAATGGGAATTTTAATATGAAAAAAAAAATTGGATTATATACTTGCTTTAAAAATTTGTAATATTTGGTCCATTTGGATAATAAATCGCCTTTTTATGGTAATAAGAATCAGAGAGAGATGTAACCAAAGTTTTATCTTTTTAATTTAGTAATAAATGTTAAGAATTTATAGCATATTAATAAACTGATAATTTCGAATTTAAAAAGGGCACGCATTATAATGGTATAAGTAACGTATAAACGTATAAATTAAAAATGTTATTTTTGCATAAATTTTTGGGCGTATGGTAATGCGTCAGTTTGGCGTACTTTAAAAAATTATATTTCTATATCTATATGGATTAATAAAATCAGTTAGGAGATTTTCAACCAAAACGTATTGATTTCGTGCCTATCCGTTTCTCTAAAATCATGCACTGATTTAAAGAGATTCCCACTACCAATATTGTTTTCAAAATCGTGCTTCCCTTTCACGCAAATATCATCTGGAAAGAAATCAAACTTGCTTTCCTTACGCGTGACATATCAGTGAAATTTATTTCCTTTAACATCTTTGTCATTTGCCTCTTTATAAAGATTGGATTTAAAAACTTTCACAAATAAATTTTATTCCACTTGCCATTCATTCCTCTCAATCAAATATAATTGCTTGCCTTCTAAAATTCAATCAATCAGAAAATTAAATTTCTTACCATTTTCTCTCCGTGACATAAACCAACGCATGCATTCAAATCTGTCCTTGAAGTAGCATCCAAAGCAAATTAATACTTGCTGATTCTTTGTATATAAATCTCTCAGACTATAAAAATAGCACGCAACTATTAATTGGAAAAAAAAAAGAGATATAACATTGCAATCAAATTTTTCGTAAATCTGGCAAAAATCACGCATATATTATCTGAGAGAAAATCAAATTTGCCTTCCTTTGCGCATGACATAAAATTTTATTCTTTTAATATTTTTGGCATTTGCCTCTTACCTTCCTTATCTATTATTTCTTGCGCATGTCCCTGTATTCATTTTTAATTCACGCATCAGAATGAATGCATTAAATCAAGAATTTTCGTATAACTTGGAATGGTTCAAATTCTTTCCTCTCTGCATTTAAAATCACTCAGACTTATCCATTCGAATGAAAGAAAATTGGCAATATTAATCACGTATAAATTATCTTCCATCAATGCTTGCCGTTTCTTCTCTGCATTTAAACCTTGCTAATCAAACAATGCAAGCCTTATCCATTCAAATCTGGCAATATAAATCGCGCGTATTTTTCTAGAAATCAAACTAAAGAAAACTGGAAAGAAATCACACATATTTTTTTCGCTTGCCTCTTCCTTAAATTTCGCAAGTTGTTTATCTATATATATACACCATACTCAGTTACAAAATTCCACTATCTTCTCTCTGTTTCTTCTCGTGAGCTTGCATACAATCAGGTAATATTTCTATTCCTCTTCTTCTTTTGTATTCTCTTTGTTTTCTTTCTCCCTCCCTTATATTTTTGTTTTCCTTCTTCAGTTTTTTCCTTTTCTTTTTCACCTTGCTCGGCTACTTCTCACTCCATATTTCTGCCGTCTTTGACTAAGTACATGCCTTTCTTTTCCCCCTGATAGTGTTGCCATGTTTTGCCGTGCATATCATATAGGAAGTCAAGCTTAGTTGCATTCTGTAGAGATTTCATGCATGTGTGCCTGTAGTTGATATAGGTTGTTATAGCCATAATGAAAAGAAAAAAAAGACCATTGACGAGCATAACCCTGTAATATCATTGAGTAGAACTGATAGAAGGCTTTCCAAATTTGAAAGAAGACATAGAATGTCAAAATGGGACGTGTTTTGCAAGGCATGGTTCATAAAATGGCAAAAGAATATAAAGAGTTTCAGTTGAAGGCCTGCAATGCTTTAAAGCATATAGTTGCGTGGGATAGTTTGCATCTATGCATGGAGATATTGGACGTGTTATCTGAAAACTGAAGGGGAAAGGACTTTAAAAATATGGAGATGTTATGATGTGTGCATGTTTTGATTCGGAGTTTGGCAGAGACGTGTTTATCTAGGCAGAGACGCAAGTTTTGCATAAAATTCATATTTTCAAACTAGATAAGTAGGACATGCCGTTGGAAAAATTTATATATATATATATATATATATATAATAATAAATAGCATTGCCAAGCCTATGAAGTTGGGGTCGGGATGTGGGGTGAGGCAGTCGAGCAAAAGCTGGACCAAAATTTCTTTTACTCTATTCGTTCCAATTGTCTCAAAATTTTTGCTTTGACCGTAATTTTTAAAGTCACGTATTCGGTATTTGGATCTTGAATCTAGGCGTGACATCCAGGGAAAATTTGATCGTTACCCGCTGTGCGATTCTTTTTCGGGGGATTTTCATTTTGAATCAAAATTTCTACATCTTTAAGGTGAGTATTTCTCACCAGACAAACATACCTATATATCCGTGATCTATCACAAGTGTATTTGTAAATTATTTATTAAATTTTATCTGCCTGTGATATAACGTATGATGTTAAACCCCATTTTTAATTGACACCTCATCAGTCGTTTATCTATTGTAATATTATTGCAGTTATACTATGTAATTCTTATTTACTGATTAAATCATCACTGCAAGTTCCCTGTAAATTTGAGATCGTTATAGGCTGAAATGATAGGCCTGAACGATAATCATTTGTTCATTTATTTAATTGTTTAATTATTTATTTGTTAACTTGGGATTGCGGGTTTGAAATGATAGAACCCGGAATTTTGTAAATTGCGGATTGAAATGATATAAATCTGTATCACTTGACCTAGGCTAGAAAACTATATATAGACCCGTGGTTTATATAATATTTTTCTGAAATGTTTAAAAGTATTTTAAATGGGAATTTATAATATTCTGGTTCAAATGTAAAGGATTTTTATAAAATTTATAATGATTTTTGAATAAGTCAAAATGTTAAAAAAAAAATGTTTAAGTAAAATTTTTTGGAATATAACTTAATTTGGGAAATTCTGAAATTTTTTTAAAAGTGAGTTTTAGTTAAGGAAATAATTGATAATAAGTTATATTTGGGAATTTAAAATTTGATTGTTAAGTTAATAATTTATTACAGCACTTAAATGCTGTCTTTTATAAATGAACTGTTTTGACTTACAGACTTTAGGTGGCATTTCATAAATGCTACGGAAACTGAATTTTTGGATTGTATAAATAAATGGAAATAATCTTTAGGGAAAAAGGCTTAAATTTTGGAATTTAATATGTAATTAATAAAAAATAAGGAATTGACTTTAAATGGTTTCAAATGGAAGAATTTAACTTTTAAATGTGAGTTGAAAGGCAAATTAATTCCTAAATAAATTGAATAGATTTAAATGGTATTTTATATTAAATAAAATGACTGATGTTTAAATAAATGATGGTTGAAATGATATTATGGTATTGAAATGTATTTGAAACTTATTTTGATTTTAAAGTATAAATACCATTTCTAAAAGTTGTAACCACGGGTTATAATAACGTTTGGTTGTTAAAGAGACCGGGATCGGATATCTGGCATACTCTCTGTCGATACCGAAAACCACTTTGACAACCGTGTACGCGGTGGAGATTCCAGAATGAAGTAGGATGGTGGTGACGTTTTCTTTGAGGTAAATACGTGGACCCGACTCCCGTGAGTTGGCATAAGGTGGCTAAAACAGGAGCGATTCTCGGATTAATGAGGTAGCACCTCTGATCGGATGCACTTCTTCGTATGCCATTCTATTACTTTTGTGATTGTTTTGGTGCGCACCTTTGATTTGGGGGTGTTGTTCGAGGTGGGCGGTAACTGCGGCTACGCGTTTCCATCGGTCCGGATAGCAATTGGTATATCTACCCTGGCAATGCCTAGTTGTACCGTGTCACCTACCATAGCGAGCCTTATACGATTTTGGTTTTGTACCATACCTATGGAGTGCCCTCTGACGACGCCCAGTACGGGGGAGATTACGGTACTGTATAGACTATGAGAATATATTCTGTGTTAAGGGCTATATGGGTAACCCCTTAACGCTATTAAAAAGTAAGTTTATTTTACTAATAGACATTATTATAATAGCGAAATATTACTACATAGTAAATAGTTCAACGGATCCTTAGAGGATGGGCGGTCCCTAGCATCCTTTAAGTTACTTGCTCTATACTACAGTACACTTGAATTAACTTACACTATATAAGTATGTATGCCATGACTCGAGTGTTTATGTTTTATTTTACGCTCGGGTCAGCCTGAGTTGCAGTTTCAGCTTTCTTTCCGGAGCTAGGACTTTCTGTAGATCATTCGTGCTGCCGGCAAAAGCTTTCACTCTATATCTTATTTATGTAATGGAGATTTTGGAATATTTGGCTTTCTATTGAAGTTTTAAACTATATTGGAGATTTAAACTATGTAATTTTATTTGGTTGAGATTTTATAGTGGCTTCATGAACCACTAAGTATTTTAATTCCGCTGCGAGTATTCTGATTCTGTGTCTGTGATTCTGTGATTAATTATTTACTGTATATTTTGAGATTTGCCAAATTTTATTTACAACGCGGTATTTTGAACAATTCAAGTCCGACATATGCGGATGCGAATTGTTGAAAAATATCGGGTCATTACAGAATAGAAAAGAGAAATTGATTTGGCTAATAATCAATAAAGATAGATACGTAGGATGTATGTATATTATTCTATTCGCATAGTGATTTAATCCAGATTCGAGCATAGAATTTCGTGATAGTTATATCGATCCGAGTTGGGATTTTTCACTCGATTTTCGATGGTGAACCTGGATATGGATTGTTGATTGGTTCTGGATATTCTCTATCATAGTTATGACTATGAAAGGAGAATGATGGTTTCTGATCAAGAAACCAGATCTGAATCTGCACTAGGAAGTCGGGTGGACGATACTAGTTCGGAAGTGAAATTGCCTGATCGAGTGAGCGATCAGATTGGTATAGTGTACGGATGATATATGTACATCGTACGGATTTGAATGAAATTGATATTGAAAATTTATGAATAAGAAATGTGAAATGATTTCTTTTGAAATGAAACTATATTTTGTGAAATATACAATGGACAAAAGGTGAAAGTTGGATATTTTTATGATGATAAGTAAAATGGAAACAACTTTATAAAAAGAGTAATCAAATTTGAATATTTGATTTGGAATAAATAAGTTATATTTCTTTGTTATATTAGATAAATCTCCCCTTGTTGAATCTATTGTCAGAAGAAAATGGTTTTGAAAAAGTATTTGAAATATAAAAAGGGAATTTATACAAGTTTGAAGTAATCCAAAGATTTTCAAAATTATATATATCTATGTATTTATATAAAGGATTTCATAAGGATGATTTTGGAAAGGTTTTTGGAACCTTTGGATTTGGAAAGGCTTTTGATTTTTGGGTAAAATCAATATTGGAATTTGGAAAAGCCTAATTTGGGAATTATCGATTTTGGGATAATCGATTTTGAGAAAGGAGATTTATTTGAGATTCATACTAGGTGTATGATTTGGAAGATACTATATGTGTATAGTATGAAGCGTTTTGAAAATGGCTCTGGGGAAAAAGGCGCTCCCTTGAAATGAACTTCTCAGGAGTGCCATCGGTTCGTACTGCCTTGAACCCTAAGGGGGGTTCTAAAGTTAATCCTGTGAGGAGTCCGGACAAAACTAGTTCCTGAGGATTTTGTGTAGTATTTAGCGAAAGTCGAGGGCGCTGAGGCCTACAGAGGCATTTGGGTTATGTTGTGACGAAGGTGTAACTCGATGTCACTGTGATCTACTACAGACCATAGCGAAAGTCGTGTGTGCTGCTGAGAGCCAACAGTCTACGTTTTGATTTTATATCAGTAGACTGCGACCTATGGTAACATAGTGAAAGTCGTGTGTGCTGCTGAGAGCCAACAGTCTGCGTTTGATTTTACATCGGTAGACTGTAACCTATGTGTGAGTGGAGAAGTTTCATTTTTGGAAGCGAAAATCGAGGGCACTGATGCCTACAGTTACATGGACTTTTGTTGTGATGGCAACGTAACCATGGAACGTAACTGCGATCTGTTGCGGGTTCCATGGCGTAATTGAGGGGTGAGGAGTGCCTACAGTTACATGGACTTTTGTTGCGATGGCAACGTAACCGAGGATGTAACTGCGATCGTGGATGGGGGTGATGATTTCCAAAGCATTCTCACCAATGATATTTCCTCTATTTTCAAAAATATTTTTGATATTTTCAATAAAAAAATTTCTAAGTATTTTCACTGGTTGTTGAAATGGGTATGCTAAGTACTTATAGATTTTCATTCCTACGCCTGATCAACGTATGACCGAATTTCTATGAGAACAAGGATGAACTTGTTGAAACATCGAGTTATAAAAAAAGTATTTTCATAAAAACTATTTTATAATATTATGTAGACTTTAAAAGTGTTTTAAAAATGATCAAAGAATAATTTATCTGATAAATAGTATTTTAATAAAATTCTGGCTTCGTTCCTTTTCGTGGACGAAAAGATTCAATGGGGGGAGGAATGTGATAACTCGGATTTTAAACAACTGTTAATTGGATGATTAACTGATTTTAAACTAGGGAATACTGATTTTTATTTGGATTAAATAGATAAAATTGATAATTAAAGATGTCTGGATGTATATAAGTGAATTTGAAAACTATAATAATAGTTGAAATAAAATGATGAATCTAATAATATATCATTAAATATATATAAATATGTATAAACTCTATTATTTTTGAAATTTTAAATGTGTTCATATACATGTATACAAGTGTGAATATGTATATATTGTGATTACAGGGCTATTGTTTGAGTTCAATATGGTATTAAAACAAGGAATAATAAAAGTTTTTTTAATTATACATATCTTTTAGAAATTAATAGAAAAAACAAATATATGCTTAAAAACTGATTTGTAAATATATATGTGAGATTTAATAAAAGATTTAAAAATACTTTTCTTTCAACTCTTGGAATAAACTATAGTTTATATATATTAACATAAGTATTAATAATTATTTCTTTAAACATTTGAAAAAAAACATGTGAAATGAAGAAGAAAATTGTGACAAATGTTGGATAAGTAGGATATAAATCAACAAGTGTTGGTTTGTATAGACAAGTGGCAATGAAATTTTTTAGAATGTAAATACATGATACTTAAGAAAAAATATAGACTGTACATATTTCTCAAACCCCTTTTCATCTTCTACAAAAAAACAAAAAACAAAAAACAGAGAAGATCAAACAATTTCGACAAGATCAAAGCCAAATAAAAATCTAGGACCAAAACAAAGCTTGCTAACAACTTCAAACCAGAAGAATAATAAAGTGGCGGCAATCAAATTTTCAAAATCCAGTATCCGAAGCAAAATCATCATGCAAGTCCAGTCAATTGCAAGGATTCGGTTATCAAGCTAAATCATCTCAATCAACTCAGTTTAAATCAACAAAGCAAGTGAAGATCAGATTCAAATAAGCACAAACTGAAGAAAAAAAATCTGAGTTCAACATCAAGCATTTTCAAAGTATAATCTGCTCCTCTGTTCAAGCATATTTTTACAGGTGAGTAAACTGCAACTTTGGATTATATCTTATCAATATTCTATGAGTAACTAAATCTTCCTTATTCCCTGATGCATGTAATATGATCTGGAAGTATTAGTATGAAATCTCTGAATGAAGTGTAAACATGTTTGTATGTATATTAGTTGAGTTCAATATGCATATCAAAAGCAGGTCTCTGTTAACAGACCAAATATATTCTAAATTCAAACTCTCCTTATACAAATTTAAATAGAATATGATGTTTTAGGGAATAACTGACGTCAGTGGACATAACGGATGACGACGAAATGAAGATTTCATGTCAAACTAATCGAAGAATGATTAGATGAAGCAATATAAATTGATGGATTGAAAGACACCGAATGCCCAAATTCGTTGATCTCCAAAAAATACCGATATCTAGCTATCCCCAACACGTTGATCGCGCACGATACCGTGTTAAAAGATCTACGATTCTTCGACGTTGATCTCGCGCACTAGATTCCGTGAATCGGCTTCAAATCCGTTGATTCGAGCGCACTCGAATACCGCAAATGGAGAAAGAAGACAACGCTCAACTTCCAATTTCAAAGTGGCACAAAGCACACAAACACAAAGTTTTATTCAAAAATAAACAACCCTTTACAAATGACACAACCCCCATATTTATAGGCAGTTTACAACACACACTTATAGTTCTACCGACCTAACATAGGTCGTTCACGACCTAACTAATCAAGCGACTTAACAAAAGACCAGTCACAACATACAAACGACCTAACATATTACAACATAACATCATAAGGACCTAACAGAAGACATCACGCGACTTAATACAACATCACAACATTACAACAGAAACAACATACGAGTTAACATATGCGACATAAAAGAAACGACCTACGACCTAACGCTTCAGTGGCACAAAGATATAGCACCTCTTCAAGGACTTGAGCGACCTACACTTGAGCGACTTAGGAAGGTCGTTCGCGATCTAGCGACTTAAGGAGGTTCGCGACCTAAGGTAATGCGGCATGTGTGAATGCGGCCTAGCTCGCTTAGGTCGTGACCCAGCACAACTAGCTCGCTGCTCCTGCATTCCAAGACTTCACCAGGTCGTTCGTAACTCGGCAAAGTTAGCTCGTTGCTCCTGCATTCCAAAAACTTCACTAGGTCGTTTGAGCGACCCATTGTCCTCTGGTTAGGTCGCTGGTGAGCTAAGAAACACTTAGCTTGCGCTGCATCATCCTCCCCAGGTTGGAAGGAATTTGACCTTGAATTTGCATCTTCCTCTTCCTCGACAGGCTCATTCGCATGAAACGGAATCAAATATTTGACGTTGAAAACGTCAGTAGTGTGAATATGATCCGGCAACCTTAACTTATATGCATTATCATTGATCTTCTTCAAGATTTTTACTGGACCAATCTTTTGAGCTTTCAACTTGTTGTAAGTTCCCACTGGAAAGCGATCTTTCGTCAACACTGCATAAACCAAATCACCTTCTTTGAAGTCTACACTCCTTCGCTTCTTATCCGCTAGTTGTTTATACTTCTTATTTGATGAAAGAAATCGTTCATGAACAGTTCTGTGGCACTCCTGCAACTCAGCCATAACATCACAAGCTCGCTTAACAACTCCCTTCTGATATGGCACTGTCGTCAAATCCAACGGTCCTTTTGGAATTGCTGAATATACAACTTGAAATGGACTGAATCCAGTACTTCGATTAACAACATGATTATGTGCAAATTCTACTTGACATAACTTCATATCCCAACTCTTTATATTATCTTTCACAAGACATCTCAACAAGTTTCCCAATGATCTATTCACTACCTCCGTTTGTCAATCTGTTTGCGGATGATAGGTGCTACTAAACTTCAGCTTCGTTCCAACCATCTTCCATAAACTCAACCAAAAATGGCTTAAAATCTAGTATCCCGATTAGAAACAATAGATTCAGGTAGCCCATGCAATCGATACACCTCTTTAAAGAACAATTGCGCAACTCGGATGGCATCAGCTGTCTTCTTACAAGCTATGAAATGTGCCATTTTTGAAAACCTGTCCACCACCACAAATATAGAATCATTTCCTCGCCGAGTTCTTGGCAAACCCAAAATGAAATCCATGCTGATATCAACCCATGGTCTAGTAGGCACAGACAACGGCATATACAATTCTGCATTCGTAGCCGTCCCTTTGGAAACCTGACAGATGTGACATCTCTCCACAAATCTTTCAACTTCTTTTCTCATCGATGGCCAAAAATAAGATTGAGAAATCAACTGCAATGTACGATCTCTACCCACATGTCCTTCTTCATGCAATTCTTTCAAAATCTTCATTCGCAAACTGCAATCTGGTATACATAATTGATTTCCCTTGAAAAGAAAACCATCCACTAACACAAACTCATCCGTCTTCCCTTTATTGACTTCGTCTACAAACTTTGCAAAATAAGGATCATCAACAAACAATTCTGGTAGTTCTTCAAACCCCGTCACTTCAACCTTTATTGTAGCCAACAAATGATTCCTTCTACTTAATGCATCTGCCACACGGTTTGTAACTCCCGAGTTGTGTTTCACAACAAATGTAAACTGTTGTAAGTATGCAATCTATGAGGCATGTCTAGCTGCAATCTTGTCTTGCCCTTGCAAATGCTTCAACGCTTCATGATCAGTATACAGAACAAATTCCTAATGAAACAAATAGTGTCTCCAATGCTTCATAGCTTGCACAATAGCATAAAATTCCACATCATATGTATTATATCTCATCTTTTCTCTCGAAAGTTTCTCACTGAAATAAGCAATAGGACGTCCCTTCTGACTCAACACCCCTCCAATCCCAACCTTCGATGCATCAGTATGTAACTCAAACAACATCTGAAAATCTGGCAAAACTAGAATTGGTGTTGTCGTCAAAAGTTCCTTGATTCGCTCAAAACCAAATCCTGCTTCCTCTATCCATGAAAATTGCTTCCCCTTCATACAATCAGTAACTCGTGCCATCACGCTACTAAAATGTGGAATAAATCTTCGATAGAATGATGCTAACCTATGAAAGCTCCTCACTTTAGTAATTGTCTTGGGTTGTGGCCAACTCCTGACAGCTTTCACCTTGTTTTCATCCACTTGAATACCCTCCTTCGACAGAATGTATCCCAGAAAAAAAAACAGTGCGTCATGAACACGCACTTCTTCGCTGCTACATAGAATTGCTCCTATCGTAGAATAAACAGCACTTCTCGCAAATGCTGGATATGCTCTTCCATACTCCCACTATAGATCAAAATATCGTCAAAGTAAACTACTACGAATTTCCCAATAAATGGTCTGGAAATCTGGTTCATCACTCTCATAAAAGTACTAGGAGCATTTGACAAGCCAAACGGCATAACCAGCCATTCGTATAGACCTTCCCTAGTTTTAAAAGCAGTCTTCCACTCATCACCCGGTCTAATACGAATCTGATGGTATCCACTCTTCAAGTCAATCTTTGAGAACACAACAGCCCCACTCAACTGATCAATCAAATCATCGAACCTCGGCATAGGAAACCTGTATCTCACAGTGATCTTGTTTAGAGCCCGACTGTCCGTACACATCCTCCACGAACTATCCTTCCTCGGTACCAATAAGGCTGGCACTGCACAAGGACTCAAGCTCTCCTGAACATGCCCTTGTTCTAACAACTCCTCCACCTGCCTTCTCAGTTCCTCATGCTCCTTAGGACTCATCCTGTAATGTGGCATGTGAGGTAATACCGCCCCAGGCACAAGATCAATCTGATGCTGAATATCTCTCAACGGTGGTAACTCCTTTGGCAACTCTTCAGGAAACACATCTCTGAATTCTTTCAATACTGGCTTTACTCCCTTTGGAACTTCAACAGATTCAGTAGTTTCATGTCCAATCAACAAGAACACCTTTGGACTCTCCTCTACTTCTCCAACAAACTCCTTCAAAGTCAACAAAGTCTTCAGTTCCTCAATCTCTTCTGAATTGCTCTCTTCTTGCTGTCTTTTCTTCAGAACTAAAATGATCTTAGTACCCTCAAACATAAAGCTGTAGCAATTGGTTCGTCCATCATACTGCACTGCTCGGTCATACTGCCATGGTCTTCCCAAAAGCAAGTGACAAACATCCATCTCCACCACATCACACCATATCTCGTCTTTATACTTCTTCCCAATAGAAAATGGAACATGAACTTGCCTGTCCACCTTCACCTCTCCTCCTTTCCTTAACCATGCTAACTTGTAAAGATTTGGATGCTTCTCCGTCTTCAACTTCAACTTTCTCACAGCTTCGGTAGAAATGATATTGTCACAACTTCCCGCGTTAATCACAAATTTACAAACCTTCCCTAGTATAGTGCATGTCGACTGAAAGATATTACTCCTCAACCAACTAGCCTCATCCTCTTGCTTTGGTGTCAAACAAGATCTCCTCATCATTAAATTACACCCTTCGTCTCCCGACAATTCTTCTTCCTCCTCAACTTGTGGTGAATTAAAACATTCTGCTTCTGCATCCTCATCCTCAACCTCAGCAATCATCGCTTGTTTCTTTGGCTTCGGACATTCATTGCTCTTGTGACCAAACTCCAGACAATTAAAGCATTTGATACCACTATTGACCTTGGACTTAGCAACTTCACTAACCACCGGTTTTGCAACAGCCTTGGAAACATTCGCATTGCTACTAGCCCTTTCACTTGATTGTTGGAATGTGTAAACACACCACCACCTCTTCTTCCCTGCTTCTCCCAAACCAACGCTTTCTGGTGCGCTTCAGCGACAGTTCTAGGATCAAACATATTCACCATATCTTGAATCTTCGTTCGCAATCCTCCAACATATCTAGCGGTCAACTGTTCCT
Source organism: Allium cepa (assembly GCA_030765085.1). Classification (NCBI taxonomy): domain Eukaryota; kingdom Viridiplantae; phylum Streptophyta; class Magnoliopsida; order Asparagales; family Amaryllidaceae; genus Allium; species Allium cepa. The sequence goes on along the minus strand of CM060938.1, from coordinate 71,118,271 downwards.
CTGTCTCCATGATATCATTCCTTGCAATCAGTTGATAAAATTCATCCGTATAATCATTCACCGACTTCGTTCCTTGTTTCAAGTTCTGCAATCGCTGATACATAAGAGATTGATAATTATACGGTAAGAAAGTAGCTCTCATCAACCTTTTCATCTTCTCCCATGACTCAATCTTTGACTTTCCCATTCTTTCCTGTGTAAGTTTAGTTTGTTGCCACCATGCCATAGCTCTCCCTCTCAAACGAGTAGCAACCAATTTATCTCTACGATGCTCAGGAACTTCTTTGAAGTCAAAAATTTCTTCAACATTAGATAACCAATCCAGAAATTCTTCCGCAATCATTCCACCTTTGAATTCTGGAATTTCAGTCTTCATCCTCGACTCCCATTTACGATCATCTACTACCTCCCGATAGTGATTTCGTACTTGGTCTCGATCTCAATAATGAACACTATATCTATCACCATCTTCATCATAATCAAATGTACTTCGATATCGATCTCGACCATCAACATCTCTATGGTCACGCATATCTCTTCTACTATGTCTTTCAGCATCACGATATGGCTTTTCTCCAAACTCACATGGAGTTCTTCTCTCTTCATTTCTGTACTCATGGTATTCTCTTCTCATAGAAACTGATGATTCTCTTCAATCTCGATGGGATTGTGGTGACACCCTCCTCGCTTCCGTAACCGATGGCGAAACTCTGTTTCCTCCATTGTTCGAGATTGGTGACCTTCTCCTTTGACTTTGATTCATATCATTCATCAATTTCTCTAACTTTCCAATTCCTTCATCAAACTTTTCATTGATGCGTTATTCTATTTGCTCAGCTTCTTCTCTTCTATACAACGCTTCAACATTTTGATGACGATTAGCTCTCCTCGGAGGCATGATTGAATCAAATAATCTTCAACAACTCGGCTTAAACTTCAACAACTGAACTTTCGGCCTGTACTTAGCTCGGCTCGGTTTCTAATTTGCAACTCTCGGCCTTGATCTTCAAAATGACGCACGGCTTCAACTTGAACAAATCTCCCACAAACTTGAACAAGTTCGGCTTGGCTTTGAACAACACTTCACTTAGCTCGGCTTTGCTTGATTTATCTCAGCCTTGACTCTTCAAACTCTTCTCTTTGGCTCCAAGGACTCGGCTTAGCTATGATTGGCTAAGTCTATCTCTGATACCAAACTGATGCAGCGGATATAACGGATGACGACGAAATGAAGATTTCGTGTCAAACTAATCGAAGAACGATTAGATGAAGCAATATAAATCAATGGATTGAAAGATACCGAATGCCGAAATTCGTTGATCTCCAAAAGATACCGAATTCTAGCTATCCCCAACACGTTGATCGTGCACGATACCGTGTTAAAAGATCTATGATTCTTCGACGTTGATCTCGCGCATGAGATTCCGTGAATCGGCTTCAAATCCGTTGATTCGAGCGCACTCGAATACCGCAAATGGAGAAAGGAGACAACGCTCAACTTCCAATTTCAAAGTGGCACAAATCACACAAACACAAAGTTTTATTCAAAAATCAACAACCCTTTACAAATGACACAACCCCCATATTTATAGGCAGTTTACAACACACACTTACAGCTCTACCGACCTAACATAGGTCATTCAAGACCTAACTAATCAAGCGACTTAACAAAAGACCGGTCACAACATACAAACGACCTAACATATTACAACATAACATCATAATGACCTAACAGAAGACATCACGCGACTTAATACAACATCACAACATTACAACAGAAACAACATACGAGTTAACATATGCGACATAAAAGAAACGACCTATGACCTAACTCTTCAGCGGCACAAAGATATAGCACCTCTTCAAGGACTTGAGCGACCTACACTTGAGCGACTTAGGAAGGTTGTTCGCGATCTAGCGACTTAAGGAGGTTCGCGACCTAAGGTAATGCGGCATGTGTGAATGCGGCCTAGCTCGCTTAGGTCGTGACTCGGCACAATTAGCTCGCTGCTCCTGCATTCCAATACTTCACTAGGTCGTTCGTAACTCGGCAAAGTTAGCTCGTTGCTCCTGCATTCCAAAAACTTCACTAGGTCGTTTGAGCGACCTATCGTCCCCTGGTTAGGTCGCTAGTGAGCTAAGAAACACTTAGCTTGCGCTGCATCAATAATGATTTGGGTTAACTAATCTGGGAAAATGTTCATAAGTTAGATAAGAAAGTAATTAGCTGGAAATTAGTAAATTTACGGTAGAAAATGAATTCAAGTAAAATTTGGATCGATAAATTTCCTATCATTGATTGTAAATTTGGATTCGTACCTAGAATTCATGACTTTTAGTATAAAAATTAGGATTTTTAAATCCATGGTTAGCGGGAATTCTCGAGTTGAACGAATTATGGTTTATCGTCGATTTTAGACAATCTGTGAGATGATCGTCAACGAGATTAATACAGGAGGTGGCGGATAGATTGCTGGTTGCGGGAAAAATAGCCTGAGGGTTCAATGGTCAACGTGGTGGTGACGGGATGGAGTTGTAGGGTTTGATAGACGGTTGGGTTCATCCTTGATTTTGTGTCGTTTCCACCAACTTTGGTGCATCGGACTTGGTCAAAGTGGGTGGAATAGAAGCGTAAGTCAGCGGTGAGTCTCTAAATGGGAAGTAGGGTTTTCTAGTGATCGATGAAGGTGTCGCGAGACGATTTTGGGTGGTCGATCTAGTTCCAGTGGGTTGCGTGGTTCTCGTTTTTAATTGTGAGTGTTGAATCGGATTTCTTGGCACTGAAGGTGATTGAGTAGGCCAATGGTGGTTTGCTGATGGTAGCGGCAGTGGTCGGAGATGCCCCGACCATGTGTGCATGTGCATGTCTATCAGACACGAAAAGGGGTTGTTGGTGTTGAGGAGCTTCGGGGAAGAAGAAGAATTTCCTCGTAATCGAACTCGAGTTGTTCGAATGGAAGGAGGATCTGGTTATTACCCAAGAAGTTATAGCTTGGACTCAAGATGTTTAAGTATCAGGTTATGTATGTGTAGCAAGGTATTAACAAATTTAAGAGCTAAGGTAATTTAAAGTAGGAAGATAAACCAAGTTTTAAAAGCAAGGCAAAGAAAAATTTTAAACAAAGGTTTCAATGCAGATTTTGTTTTAAAAGATTTTAAATAAGGTATTGACCAAATTTGAACCTAATGCTTAAATCTGATTCCTTATATAATAATCATTTTAATTTTCGATTTAAGTAGTAAGATTTGTTTAACTTAAATTTATTAAGTTAAATTCTTAAGATATTTTTAAAAATTAAAATAAATATAAGTAGTTGATTAAGGATAATGTGTTTAAGGTTTTTTTGTTGACGATAATTAAGTAATGAATATAGATAAATGGATTATCTTAAGATTTATTTAAGGTTTTTGATGATTAAAGTTTAATAAATTAGAGGTTAAATTAATTAATAATTAAAGGTTGATTAATTAAGAATAATTAACCAATGAGATAATTATTTGATGAAAGTAATTAGGTGAAGAAAATTACTTAAAGTGATTAATTAAGGATTGATTGAATAAGGAAACTAATCAAGGGGAAATTACTTAGTGTGATTAATTTGGTAAATTAATTAATGTGATTAATTAATGAATGTAACATTAATTACTAAACGTAATTAATTAAAGTGTGATTAATTAATGAAGTAATTAATTAAGGATTATTAATTAATGTAATTAATTAATAATTACTTAATAAAGTAATTAAGGATTGATTACTTTGTATTAAAGGAGATTAACTGATAATTAAGGTCTATTAATTAATAATTAAAAAATAATTAATCTATAATTAAAGATTAATTAATTGGTTTATAGGGTAATTAAGGGATGAATTACCCAGTTGTAATTAATGAGATGAATGTGATTAATTAATTTGTTAATTAATTAAAGATAGTCACTTGGTAATTGATTAAGTATAATTACTTAATGAGATTTATAAGTGAAGTGAATTACTTCGTGAAGTAATTGATGGATAAATTTTTGGATGTAACTAATGTAAGAGAATTTACTTATTGGGACGTAATTAAAGGTTAATTACTTAGGAGAAGTAATTAAGGATTAATTACTTGGTGTAATTAATTAAAGGATTAATACAATTAATTAAGGATTTAATTAATTAAGGTAAGTAATTACATGATGGTTAATTACTGTTTATGATTGATTTAGGTTGATTAACGGAAGTAATTAAAGGTTAATTACTGTAAAGGGTTAAGGATAATTAATTTGTGTAAGTAATTAAAGGATAATTACTTTATATAATTGAAGATAATTAATCAAGGTTGATTAATTAAGATGGATAGTTAAAAGATCATTAATTAATTGGTTTGTAGTTAATTAATGTTAAGTAAAGGTAATCTAAAGTGATTAAAGGTTATTAATTAATTTAATTAGAGATAAATTAAATTAATTTTGGAAGTGAGAAATCCTACTTATGAATGATCAAATGATGTTAGATGCCTTGAATTGATTGATATTTATGGTATGATATGTTTTGGATGGATGGTGATAATAGGGTTATCTATTGATGATGAATTGCTGTACAAAAGTAAAATCTTGTATTTAAAGTTGAATTGTATTTCACTTGAATAACTTGGGTTAAGATGGTATTGAATTCGAAGAGACCGGAGTCAGGTATTAGTAAATACACAAAACCACTTCGATTCTTTATAAATTTTATATGTAGAATAAATAGGCTGAAATAGAATGATTTAAGTGAATTGGACCATTTAATCTAAGTTTTGGAACTTAGAAATTGATGTGTGAAATAAGTGATGTCTATAACATCTTGTGAAGTGTAAATTGATACAAGTTACCCCGAGTTTAAAATAAGTTTTATGCATTAGTATCTCATGTTAGAAGGGTTTACTCACGCTGGTTTCCAGCCTGACCTGGGTGTTACTTTGATGTAATGCTCGGGTCAGACCGAGTATTACAGATTTTCAGGTAAGGACGTTCTGGAGCTCAGGAGGTGAGCTGGATGGCAAGAACGTATGGAGTATTTCCGATGTATTATACAGTTGTATATCTAGGACATGTTGTTTTAAACTGTCCAATGTTGTGTAAATGTTGTAACTCTGATGTATTAAAGTGAAATTTGACAAGTACAGTTTTCCTTTGTATAACTGTTATTATTTGTTATTATATTTTATCCGCTGCGAATGTGAGATGTTGGTGTTTCTGTTCTTCTTTTTCTTCTATCTCTTTCTTCTTTTTCTTTAACTATTTGGAATTTTCTGGATCGAAATTTCCGGGTCGTTACAAAAGAAGTCAATTAACTAATTCAGAGAGGCCACTACAAAGATCTGGAAGCAAAATTGAGTAATATTGCCATCACTGTAGTTGTATGGAGCATGTGGAGAGAGTGGAACCGCCGCGTGTTCCAAAACAAGCAAAGAAACCCTTTTGAGGTCAGCAAGCTAACGCAAGGTGACATGCATCTAGTTCAAAGAAGAATCAAAAACTGGACAATTACCAAGTTAGGACGAGGTGCAGCTTAAACTGAAGGAGTGGATCTACGCTGTCCATCGGTAGAAATCCCAAGTACGAATTATTCATTCCAATCGCCATGAATTTTGTCAGTTTGAATGAGGAAGGAAAAAAGTTTCAGTGTAATTCTGGAAAGTGTGAAGTATAATGTAGTTTTGTCAATTAAGTTTCTTTTGTATGTATGTTGTTTGAGCCAAGTCTAGAGCCAAACGATATGGGCTAGAATTGCCTAAATAAAGCTCTTACCTATTTCAAAAAAAAATCAAGCCATGCCTTTGGGATTAATCAAAATTTGTTTTATCAAAACAATTATATAGCGAGAACCTAATCGTAGCAATCCTCCACTTAAAAACTCAAAAATCATCACCGACGATGTTGCAATCACCGTCGGACTTATTTTCTAGTGATCGGAGTGAGTTAAATACTTTTATCTCCTTGAAAATCCTTAGAAATATTTGTATCTCAAAAATATTACCAAATATTGTTATTATCTTCTAAATCTTGAAGAAAAAAATTTCAAAAACACTTGGATTTAGGTTCTCAAAATCCTTTTATTTATAAAACATATTTTTATGAATCAAATTCTTATAAAAATTAGCACCTTATATAAATCATTTTTCAAGTATTTATTTCAGAAATATTCTTATTTTCTTTTAATAAACTCCTCTTATTAAAACCCAATTTTACGTAACCAACATTTATATTAAATCATTTCTAAAATATTTATTTCAAAATATTCTTAATTTCTTATAATAACCCATTCTTATCAAAACCAAATTTTAACCCACTCTATCAACAAATGCCTTATAGCCAAATTGTGAAAGACAATTCACAAGGTGCACGTTTCACTATTCTCAAAATTTCCAATCTACCCAACCTGGATTTCAAAAGGAAGATTACAAATAGACCAGTAACGGTAGTCAATGCTCAAAACTGGGCGAGCTTGACTGATCAAATCCTAGATGATAATGATAAAAATTTATCGTTTCCTAATGACCAAGAATAACTATATCAAATTTTTGAAAAATTATTCTTTTATATATAAAATATATACCTAGGTACAATTATTTCACTTACCATTTTTAAAAAAATATTTTTTCGGTTGGCCTTATTCAAGTGTTTAGGAATCCCTATCGATAACGTTGGCCAAATGCATCGACTTGAATTCATATACCACTTAACCAATCAAACAACACAATATAAAACAATTTTATAACATTAAAAAATAAGCACTCTCATATATACACTCAAACTCATAATAAGGCGTTCTGTTACCTTATCTCTTAATGAGCTACAACACCAAAGGCAAGGTTCTCGCTTAACCTTGCACTCTAATACCACATTGTATTGACCCGCTTTTCCATACAGTTTAAGCGGGCAATCAACCACACATGACCCATCATATTGAATATAAAGGCGGATAGTTAGAGGAAAGAAAGAAAAAGAGAAGAGAAGAAGAAACTAAATAACATAAAATATCATAGTGGAACGAACAGTCTATAAGACACAACTAATTTTTACATAAAAAACAAGTTGTAATATATGTATATACAGATATCATTCAGAGTATACTAATCTATTTCAGCCCGAACAGTTATAACAATCTGTCCTCATAATTACTAAAAAATACGACAACGAATGCAATGGAAAAGTAACCGTATACACAAATTGGGATTCTAAATTGGCAGCATCCTTGTATTCTCTAAACCCTCATGATGACGAGAATGATGATGAGGAAGATGTCATTTCTCTCATTCACGTTGTTCGTGAATTTTTCGATATATTTGAGCATGTTTTAGGATTACCGCATAAGCGAGCAATTGAGTTCAGAATTAATCTAATCCCTGGAGCTCTACCTATCACTCGTCCTCCTTATCGTATGTCCAATAAAGAAAATGAGGAGATGCGTAGGCAATTATCTGAATTGGAAGAGAAGCAATTTATTCGTTCTAGCTCCTCTCCTTGGGGAGCTTCTGCTATTTTTGTGAAGAAATCTGATGGTACACTTAGGCTTTGCATTGACTACCGCAAGCTTAATGATCTTACTATCAAGAATAAATATCCATTACCTCGGATTGGTGATCTATTCGATCAACTTAACGGTGCTTGAGCCTTTTCACGGTTAGACTTAGCAACCGATTTTCATCAGCCTCGTATTACAGAGGATAGCATTCCTTTGACATCATTCCGTACGTTATGGATCTTATGAATGGCTTGTTATGCCATTTGGTTTAATGAATGCCCCAGCTTATTTCGTTGACCATATGAACCGAGTTTTCAAAGACTTCCTCGATCGATTTGTTCTCATTTTTATAGATGAATTCTTGTTTATTCTAAAACCTAGGAAGAGCATGAAAAACATCTTCGGATTGTGTTGGAAACTCTTAGAAGCAATCAATTGAAGGCAAATTTTTCTAAGTTCCACTTTTGGCAATCTCGTGTGAAATTTCTTGGTCATATCATTTCTGAATCCGAAATTTCCGTGGATCCTTCAAAAATTGAAGCGATTCAAGATTGGAAGAGATTGAAGAGTGTGACGAAAATTCGTAGCTTTCTTGGATTGGCAGGTTATTACCGTCGGTTCGTAAAGGACTTTTCTAAAATTGTTGTGCCTCTTACTAGCTTGACAAAGAAAGGAGTTAGATACATTTGGTCGGACAAATGTGAAGCTTCTTTTCAGAAATTAAAAGAACTCCTTTCTGATGCTCCTATTCTTGTGATTCCCGAAGGGAACCAAGATTTTATTATTTATACCGATGCTAGTCGTGTTGTTTTGGGAGCCGTTCTTATGAAAAAAGTATGTGTTACTGCTTATGCTTTTAGGCAATTAAAGCCTGCCGAAACTAGACATGCCACTCATGATTTAGAGCTCGCAGTTATTGATTCCACCCTTAAAATTCGGCGTCATTAACTTTTAGGAGAGAAATTTGCTCTCTACATCGATCATAAATCTTTGAAATATTTATTTTCTCAAAAGGAACTTAATTTGCGTCAACAGCGTTGGCTTGAGTTCCTTGCATCTTATGATCTTGATATTCTTTATACTTTCGAAAAAGGGAATCGTGTGGCCGATGCCCTTAGTCGTAAGCAACAAGCGGTTGTTTCTATGATGATAGTTGAATGGAATGATCTCGGGATTTTGTCCACTTGCGAGATTCGAGATCATGAATCCGATTTATGTTCATCTCTTGTTTTATGTAGCCTTGAGGCTTATTCCTCTCTTTTAGATCGCATTCTCGAAGCTCAAAATCTAGATCCCAAATTGGCTCTTCTTAGCCAAAGTTGTAAGGATAAAATTAGTATTGAAGGTTTGAAAGACTTTGATATTGATGCTCGTGGTGGTGTTCGAAAATTTGGTAGACTTATTGTGCCAAATATTAGTGATCTTCGTAAAGACATTTTAGAAGATTCTCATCGTTCTAAATTTACCATTCATACCGGTAGTAGTAAAATGTACGTGGATATGAAGCAACTTTATTATTAGGATGGAATGAAATCTGATATTGCTAACTTTGTTAAGCGTTACATGACTTGCCAACTTGTTAAGGCTGAGCATCAAAGGCCCGGCAGGTTATTGCAACCTTTGGACATTCCAATTTGGAAGTGGGACCAAATTTCCATGGATTTTATTAACGGTCTCCCCCGCTCTCGTTCGGGCCATGATAGTCTATGGGTGATAGTTGACAGACTTACAAAATCTGCCCATTTTATTCTTATTTGGTCCAGTCGGACCGTACCTCTTTTGGCCAAGCTCTTTATTAAAGAAATTGTTAAATTGCATGGAGTTTCTACTTCTATTGTTAGTGATCGTGATCCATTGTTTACTAGTGGATTTTGGAAGAGTCTTCAAAAAGCTTTGGGAACGAAGCTTAATTTTAGCACCGCTTATCATCCTCAGTCCGATGGACAACCGAGCCTGTGAATCAAACTCTTGAAGATCTTCTTCGTGCATGTGTTCTTGATTTTGATGGGAGTTGGAAGATCACATTTATCTTGTTGAGTTTTCCTATAATAATAGCTTCCAATATAGTATTGGTATGGCACCTTTTGAGGCACTCTATGGAAGGCCATGCTGATCTCCTTCTTGTTGGCTTGAGGCCGGTGAAAACTGGTTTTAGGTCCAGACTTTATTCGCGATTCCACGGAAAAGATTGACCTTATTCGCCATAGCATGAAAGAATCTCAAAGTAGACAAAAATCCTATGCCGATAATCGAAGAAGGAAATTAGAATTTTCTATGGGTGATTTGGTGTTTATTCATGTTTCACCTATGAAGGGTGTTGTGCATTTCAGTCGATCGCGAAAATTAGCACCTCGATATATTGGTCCATTTTCCATCACCGAACGTATTGGTTCCATAGCTTAGCGCCTTTTATTACCGGCTCAGTTTTCTGCTATTCATGACGTATTTCACGTCTCTCAACTATGGAAATGCCTTCGAGATTCCGATTCTATTCTTGAGCCCGGTGTTGTTGAAGGAATTAAAGTTTCGCCTAGTTTGACTTATGAGCAGCATCATATTCGTATCATTGCATCGGAGGTAAAACGCCTTCGAAATAAAGATGTCCCTCTTGTGAAAGTTCAATGGTCCTCAATTCCTAAGGATTGTTCTTGGTAATCTAGAGAATTCATCGAGTGGACACATCCGGACTTACTTTCTCGTGCACTTTGAGGTCAACTTCTTATTAAAAATTTCTTTTGTGTTGATATGCTTCTATGGTTGTTACTTTTTATTTTCTTCATAAATATTGCGAGGACGCAATTTCTTTAAGGAGGGGAGTCTGTAACAACCCGCATATTTTACGATTGTGTATTTAAATATTTTATTTCAATATAGCATCATTAGTCGAATTATAGCCTGAGATGATACTTTTTGCAAACAATCAAACTAGGACTCGAGACCACTTCCATTGAGTTTGAAATGACGTTTGCGACCTTTTTGAGTATAAACATTGATATGTTTGGAGTTAGCTAAAATTTCGACCTTTTCACTTAGGGCTTTGGATTTGGGTTTCAGCCCATTTACCCCAACTTAAGACCCTAGCTCCACCCCCACTCCTCTTCATCCATTTCATTTCAATTTCCTAACACTTCAAGCTTTAGGAACAATGGGGGAAGAGATTGGAAATTAGAATTCCTAATCCCTAGCACCTTTACAAACTCAAGTTCTAACTCCAAAATCCAAGAGAAAGCTTAGGTAAGTATCACCTTCTTCTTCTCCACCTCAATCTCTCCCCAATTTCAGAAATTCCCTATACCCTAACTAAGGAAATATTTGTTTATAATCTTAGATTGGAGTTTCTAGAGATAAAGTTGAAGAGTGGTTGATCTTCCTTTTGTTTTCAAGCTTTTCCTTCCTTGTTTTTGTGTAAAAGGTGAGATTTTTATCTCACATCCATGTCTATAACTATCATTATTGTTAGGTATGAATTCCTAACATCTACTCATGTTCATTTGCTTTTGATTTGAACTGATTTGGTGAACATTTCAATTTTTGGTGTTTTGAAGTTAAATCTTTTAAAAAATCCTAGCTTTGATGCTTGAACATGTCTTTGGAGTGAATCGAAGAGCCTATAGGACTGGGTTGTCGCATGGCATAAGTCCCTAGTTACAATTGCTCGACCGATCGGCTCCGTTTGGATTCTTGCCCCTTTGGGGAATGGGCTGGAAATACTGGAAAACAGGTTCCAGTCGACTGGCGCTCTGAGTCCAATCGACTGACCTGGAACCCGAGAGTTTTCCAGGCATCGGGCCAGTTGACTGAACTCAGTGTCCAGTCGACTGACCTGCTTGCTTCATTCCAAGTTTCTTATTTTGCTTGAGATTCCAATTTTTATCGATTCGAGTTGATATGATTTGTTGTTATCATTTATTATCGACTTTGATGACTTCTTTTTCGAGATTTTTGAGAATATCCATTTTGATGAATTCGGAATCGATTTCTATGGATTAGATTCACGTCTTCGTATGTGAATTTTTGGCGATTGATTGTTTCTACAATCATTTCTTTGACTTGTCACTTTTAAATATAAAGGTTTCTATACCAGTAGTAAATATTCAAACTCTTTCTCAAAGATGATTTCAACTCTATTTTTAATACAAAGCTTGTTTACAAAACCGTTTTTCAATCTATTAGTATACACAAACCTTTACCTCATTCGTTTGAGAAATCTAATTAAACGGCTTAGTAAAACTAGTGGTATGAAACACTTGCGTTTACTTCGTCAGTTAATTTTTGGACTTGTTCGATTGAAACTCTTGTGACAATTTATGAGTGGAGATCTACAATTTGTTCGTGAATATTTAAGTTAAGCCAGTGGTTATGGGACATGAAGCTAAACTCATTTATTTACTAGCTTGCTGTAATCCACACTTTTTATTGATCATTTTGTGATTAGACTTGCGATATGCGATGTCTCTTTGTCTACGCAGGGGACTATACCTCGTTTTATTGAGTTTCGTCTCATTTCGTTTATAGGATAACGACCTATGCATTCTTTGGAGTTTCGACTCATTCTTGTGGGCTAGCGACCCATGTTCTTTTATGGATTTCGGTTCATCGGATGTACCGTTGTACTACCTCGTTGTTCCGGCTTATCAGGTTCATCGGGCGTACCGTTGTACTACGTCATTGTTTCGAATTATTCGAGTTTCAAGTTCCTCGGGCATACCGTTGTACTACGTCGTTGCACCGGCTCTATGGTTAGCGACCATGGGTTAGCGTCTCATTTGTGCTAAACGTATTGGAGAGTTTTCACGCTCCCGTTTATGATAGACCTCCCCCCTTTTTGTGATTTCTGTATTTATAATTGATTATTTCTACAATTTGGGTTTCACCAATTTTTATGATTGGCAATGATATGTTGCCAACATTTATGGTTTGGCGAATATGGTAAAGAATATGACATTCTTTTTTATGTTATGAGATTTTTGAGATATTGTATGATTTTTGTTGTTGTTAAATGTATACTTTTCATAGTATGGCATTATTGTTATCATACATTTTCGTCATATCTCTTATTCTACCTCATTTTATCTGATATTTATAGCTAGACTGATCTGTTTATTATTTTCTTATTAAATAATACTCAGGTCAGACCGAGATGTTATAGGTGCTTCTGCTTGACTCCTTATCAGGAATCATCATCTGACTTTTGTCAATCTACATTAGATTGGTAGTTTTTGTTGTTATACGCTTGAGATAGAGACTCCCTGATGTATACATATTCTTTTGTCTAGCACTTGTATCTATTCTTTTGTGATATTGTGGCTCTTGTTTGACCACTACTCTGATGTACACATCTATGTGTTATATTCATATCTATTTCCGCCTTTGTGATATGGATACCTGTGACTGATTTATGTTATGTTTATTTCTATATTTGTTTCCGAAGACCATATAGCCACCGTGTAGTAGCTTTGAGTTTGTATCGGCATGTCTGATTTGTTATACTATCTGACATATCGGTGCTCGCACAAAAAAATGACACGGATGGTTGCTCCTCAACAGTCTTATTCTTCGTGCTAGTTGACGGCATTATTCCGTAGTGTCCTTGGCTAGCGTGAGTGTAGAGGTAGGGCGTCACATTTGTTCTTATGGTTTATATAACGACCCTGACTCGACCATCGAAAATCATCACCAAATACGACACTCGTATTCAAATGCTGCAGATCCAAATGTCGAATCTGGTTCGCCGGAGCTTATAACACAATTAAGTATAACAACACAGCGGAAGAAGAAATGAATATCATTGATATACAACATTCGATACAACAATGATACAACATGAATCAATATCAAAGATACAAGATAACAATGCTACAGTGGAATAACAATATGATATAGCAACGGAACCAAAAACTCTAAACAGCAACATCAACTCTAACTCCAAAGTACCAAAGCAAAACTCCAAACCACTAGCTCGAACCACCATCAATTTGCACAAAGATAAGCAAGACTGGTCCGTCGTCCCAACCAGATACTTCAATATCCAAAGACTCCAAAGAATACCAAAAAGAAAACTGAAAGCTACTGAACCGATATCTACTATCTGAAAAACCCAACTCTAGACTGCCCGTGTGGAAAATAGTGGGCACCCAGAGTTTTGGAAGGGAACAATAAACTCCGGGTCAGTCATGGGACTGGTATGAGCAAACGAAAACAGTTTCAACTTTTAAAACAAACAAAAGAATTAAATTTGAAATACGCAATGCTTTTTGGAAAATGAAACTACCATAAGACCTCCCGCCACACACACAATGCAAACGCAGACTTGGAGGAGATTTCTCCTTATGATAGTCAAATATGCTTGATACGAGAAAATTCTTTGATATTATTACTATAAGAGAAAAGTGTGGAAAATCATTTCGAAAGTATAATATTAATCTTAGCCAGCATAGACATTCCGAACTATGCCTACTATAGCTACCATCCAAACAGTGGGGCGCCACTATAAGTGAATGGCAGGTTCTACAACTAAAACCGTACAAGGCGCGTATTGGATGATTGGATTTCCAACAAATGGTCAGGCCAAGGAACTTCCCATTGCCACATGGGTACGCCTCTGGAGGAACGCCCCGAGAACCATCCCTCAATTCTCTGCCAATACAAGGCTGGTGTACCCCTTGCCCGGGAGTATCACCTCAGATATTCCATCCCCGGTCGTAACCAACCTTTATCCGAGCGCTCGATACCAACAACCACAAAGCAAGGTATTTGCAATAACCACATAGGTTAAATATCTAGGCTCCATACCATGATATCACCTCTATCCAGAAGAAATGGACATACCCTAGGGGCGCGACCCCTGAAACCTTGCCGCATCTTTCCTGTTTCGACCATTTCCGGGGTGTGAGGTTCTGATGCAGTCTCGTCCACAAAGCTACGCTTTTCACAAAGCCATGCTTTGATCAACAAATGATCAGCAGCACTTCGTATGCCATATTACCAAATTGGGAATGTATCACTAGTAACCATCAACTACATAACCTTTGAGCTCGTACGTGTAACGACCCGCCTTTTTGGACAGTTTAAACCGACGATCAAATACCCATGTCGAATCCAAACCATTAAAAGGGCAGATAGTTATTGGGGTAATTAAGAAAAGAAAAGGAAGGGAAATAAAGGAAATGAAACAACACAGAATCTCACAGCGGAAGGCTAAAGTATAATAATAAAATAACAGTTCATGAAGCTGTTAATTAAATGAATACATTTGAAATGAATACATTTGATTATTATTATACAACATTTATCAGAGTTATACATATACAACAGAACAATTAAATAATGCAGCAGACATCATGATGCAAAGATAATAATAGTAATAGTATACCAAATCTTCGTCTTCGTCCTCCGGAATAGATCTTCAAAATCTGAAAACTCAGGTCTGACCCGAGCGTAATGAAAAGACAAAACACTCGAGTCAGGACTAAATATCCTTATAAAAGTTAAATCAATCGGAAATAAATATGAGTGTAACGGCGTCAGAGATGTTTACGGGGTTTGACATCTCATATCCAGTGTCGACGTGCGTGCAATAACTCAAGAGATGTTACGGGATTTTCCATCTCCTAAGGATCCGTTAAACTATCTACTATATAGTAATGTACGCTAAGTAGATAATGTCTATCAGTAATATAAAGTATCAAAATAGCGTTAAGGCGTTACCATAATCCCCCTTAACACATTTTTATATTCCCAAAAGCATATACAAGACCGTAGTTTCCCCAAAACCGGAAGTCACCAGAGGGCAATCCATATACTCAAGGTACAAATCAAAACGTAGTGGTCGCGAATAGGATAATCAGTATGACAAGGTACATGAGGCAATACCAACTAGGATACTAGTAGTTGCGTGATCCGGACTGATGTTGGGCATAGCCAGCAGCTACCCCAACACCGCGAAACAACACTCCCAAATCAAGGGGTGCACCCAAATCGCATCACAAATGTAATAGATATGGTATCGAAGAAGTGTGTCCGCTAGAGGTGGCGAACCTCAATGGCCCGGCGCGGCTCCTGTTTTAGTCATGTCAGGGGTCATCCAATATCGTTCTCTTTCTTCAGTCAACGCGTTCACCAAACCATCCACTTCATTCTGGATCAACACTCCGCGTATAATAGTTATTAAAGTGGTTTTCGGTATCGACAGAGAGTATGTCCATATCCGATCCCGGTCTCTTTAATAACTACGTATTATTACACCGTTGGCTCTTTTATATTCAAATCGATACATAATTGATATCAAAATATCATATTCGCTTCAAAAATCAAATCTATTTCCAATATCATCATATCTATTCAAATGTAAGATTTCGCTTCAAATTCATTTTCGCCTCAATATCTCATTTCGATTTCAAAATCATTTCGAATTTCAATTTAGATTGCAACTTCATTTAACCCAATTCATATTTAAATTCAAGATTTGAATATAAACAAATTCACCTTATTTACCAGCTTGAAAATTTTAGAAATAGTTTTAAGTAGTTTAAAAGTAGTTTAAATAATAAAAAGTTTAAAATAGTTTAATAGAAAATATTTAAATAGTTTAATAAAAGAAATTTGAATATAAAATGGTTTATGTAGTAAAATAGTTTGAAGAATCAAAACAATTTCAATATTTAAAGAATATAGATTTTAAATCATTTATACTATAATATTCATTAAAATAATAATTCCAAAGTCAAACCGGTCAACTTCCCAATTTCTACCCAAATCAATTTCAATTTCCATTTCGATTTAACTGATTCAATTCCGATTTCAACTCGAATAAATTTTGATTCCATATAAATCTCGATTTCAATAAACAAATTCCGTTCACTTTCAATTTCCAATTTCAAATTAATTTCCAATTTCAATTCAATCAATGTCAATTTTTACTTCGAATTAATTCAATTTTTCATTCACCCTTAATTTATTCCATTTCAATTTATATCGATTTGGAGCTTGATTTCTCAAAATATCAATTTATAACACTTAACAAAATTTCCAACAATATTTAAGTTTAAATCCAAATTCCAAATATGATTCAATTCCAAACTCGATTTCAAATATCATTTTTATATCACTTTTACTTAGTAATATTCAAAGCTCGAATTAAGGTTAAATCTTTAAACAAATCAATTTCTACATTCCATCATTTCCAATTTCAAATTTCAAAGTCTCAACTTAACTAATTAACAAAATTCCCTTAACCAAAATTTATTTCAACATTCCAAACTCAATTTTTTCCAATGAATTCAATTTCTATAAATTGATTTCTATTTTTAACTTTTAAATCAAAACATTTAAATTATTTCAAATCGACGATTCCAAAATTATTAATTTAGCCAATTCGGTGTCCGTATATAATTTTCTATCCTATGGCCAAGTAATTATTTATTTCAATTAAATGTCAGGGATGAATATATGTCACTTAAATTAAATCACGGTATCATATGTATGCATAACAGGATATATATAAGCAAATAAACATCCAAACATTTAAATATCAACTAATAACGTCCATCGAAATACATCATCCAATAAACAATACAATTCATGGCAATTTCATAGTTATCAATGTTAGGTAATTTATTCGCAATTCAATTTTAATTTCAATTTAACCGTCAATTTAATTTTCCAACGGTTAATTCAAATAACAAGCTATATGACAATTAAATTTATATCAAACAACGACAAATAAAATTCATAACACTTCATGATGTCAAGTTAACTAGCATAAAGATATTTAGTACGTTGTGAGCGTTATAAAACACTCACCTTGATTTTTTGTTGTTCCAGCGTTTTATTTCGAATAAAATTAAACGAGCGTTTAATTTTACCCGAAATTTCCAATAGCTCCAAACTACTCGAATCCAATTTCATAGCGTAGTCCTCGTCCATACGAATCCAACGCAAAAAATTCCGTCCGAATCCGACCTCGTATGAATAAGTTGTAGCTTTACAAAGTTTGAACGATTTAAATATAACTAATATATACAATTTCCATTATTATTATTATTACCCAATTCAATCAGGGCCGCACGTCCCTAACACCCAGATCCAAGCTGTTGCCTCTCTCTTCTTCCCTCTCGTTCGAACCCACGTACAGAACCCAAGCATCACGCTCTAGGGCTTTAGGCCGCTCTCTCCACGTCGCACTATAACTTGATCGGAGACCATCATCTCGAAGCCAACGTCGAGTGCTACCCACGCCTACCACCATCTGCAGCTCGGCCTCCCCCAGTGGCCTAGAAACGCGTGCGAACGGCAGGAAGTCACGGCCGTGTTTCTCCTCCAGCGATGCTCCAATGACGATCTCAGCCGTTGGATAGGTAGTTCGTGATGCGCTCTACACTTTACTAGTTGAAGGTTTCACGAATCGGTTAGCGGATTTGAAGAAATCGAGGGGGAAAGAAGTTTGAATTTCGGCCATTGGTTATAATAAGGGGCGGCGGCTGTAGCAAGTAGGGTTTCGGTGAAGAACGTGCATTTATAACAACTTTGATTATTATTTTAATATTAAAACCACTTATAAAGCATTTTCTCAAACGATCTCCAAACAACGCGTGCCGGCTGGCGTTTCTAAGGTTTATCCCACGTTCCGGACACAATGGAATAGGTTTCGAAAGCTAATTCGATCGTATGTGTGAGTTACGGCAATAAACGATCAATTTTAAATTAAACCGATTAAACGAATTTCTATGCGTTTTGGCTTGCCCCGGACAAACGGTAAATCCGTTTGACTTGAAATTTGAAACCTTACAATAATATCACATTACGGATCCAATGAAACTGGTTTCGTCTAAATCCGAGATCGTTTGAAAAATGACTATTTTAACCCGCCAAATTAATATTAAAACAATTTCAACGCGTTTCGAGCTGCCATGGTCAAACCGTAATTCCGATTGATACGAAAATTGAAATCTGGTAATAACTAACTATTACGGACCCAATGGAACTTGTTTCGTTCAATTCTGAGACTGTTCAAAAATTAGCTATTTTACAGTCGATAATTAAATATTAAAATATTCAATTTTCACAAATTAACTCAAAATTTAATTTTAAAATTTCTATAACATTCTTATAACTCCAATATGATAAGATAAAATTTTACAAATCATTTCAATCATATTCAACTCGATTTTCAATTATTTCTGAAATTTAACTTATTAAATTATCGATTTAATTACCTAATTAAATCCAATATTCGAAAGGTAAATTATTCGACTGTTTAATTTCAATATAAAATTCCCAATTTTATATTATTAACTTTTAAATCAAATTTCAATTGTTCACAAATCCTATTTTTAATTTCACAGTAATTAACAATCTTTTACAAGGCAGTTTTCCATTATAGATCCAATATAAAAGATTAGATTAGATTCAGCGTTCAATTATATTGTAATTCAAATTCAAGTTATTTAATTTCAGATGAATTCTTTTATTTCGATTTACACTTTCATAAATGAATCAACCATTTACTTATGCATTATTATCAATGGTTTATAATTCATTTACTTTCATTTTCTTCAGCAATCATCTTATTTAAATTCACAATAATATTAAATTATATTCATTTACGTTGATTTCCATATTATAACTTCAATATTAAATGTAACATTTTATTTATCCTTTGTTTACAATCATAACCAATTTGGTTTACAATCACATTCAATTCATTATCTATATTCACTATAAGTTAACATCCATATTTCATTTACAAATAAGTTATTTCAGAATTCAGTTTTGTATTTTAACTTGTAATTCACATTTAACAACACAAAATTTTATTTCCTTCGGGTTTTGTTTTTCTCTATCAAATTTTTTTTTTTTTTTTTTTTTTTTTATTTCGTATTTTTAAAGTGTTAAAAATACGGGTCGTTACATTCTCCCCCACTTAAAACTTTTCGTCCTCGAAAAGGAACGGAGAAGGGAAAAGAACTAAGTATAGAATTCAACATTAGATGTATTATATTCGAAATTCTCTACTTATAAAATAATGAAATTCCATTTATAAAGTCATTACTACGCTTTTACTAAGTTATTCCAAACGCCTTTTAACTTTAAACGTTAGTTATCAAAACAAGTTATAAAAAAAAAATTTAAATCTTGAAAAATTTTCTAACACCCGGATTTACGGAAAATTTCGGCAGCACCTCCTTTGCGCGGCTAGGACCGAAAAAATTTCACAGTGGTAAAATTGCATGATGTACATCTCATTACAAGAATGAGGCATCCCAAAACATGGGGAACACAATAATATACCAAAACATAAACCGAAATCCGAGAACGTACCTTTTATTAAGCGTTTATTAGCAATTTAACTTACATTTTGCATTTTAGCGCAGAAGCGAGCTCCACAAGCGAAGCGCAACCCCTTTGCTACCTACTAAAATGCTCAATAACCAAGTTAGAACCATGCATATAAAGATAGATCAATACACTTAGCATAAACAACATACATATAACATGTTTAGCTCCAAAACTTAAATTCCAATTCCAGGACAGCAACGAAACTCAGTTTTTTTTTGGTCAGCAAAACGATAAAGTTTGACAATGGAATGTAAACAAAAGTTGTTGCATTCGTTTCAGGCTTTCCGGAATGTCCAAAATTATCAAATTCGGACCATCCGTCCAAAAGTTACGGCCGTTTTACTAAAATGATACGCTTCAGCCCCGAGCAATTAGTGCAGGCCTGAAATGTAATTTCAGATTTTCGACCTCTTAAATGACAGAAATAAGAAAAGCTTATAAAATAAAAGTTGGAGCTTAGGTTCTAAGCTTTCCAGAAAGTGCAAGATCGTCAAAATCCGATATACCAGTAAAAAGTTATGGTGAGAATACTAAGGTGCTTTAGATTTCTACTTCGCCCAGGCCAGCGACTAATATTGGTGTTTTAAGCCTAGTGGATGAAGGTATTTATCAAAACATTCTAAACAAAAGATGTAGCACAGTTTCTAGGGTTTCCGAAAAGTCCGAGATCGTCGAATTCCGTTTAGCCATTTAAAAGTTATGGTTGTTTTCGTTTCAGCATATACTGGACAATTTTGGTTTTTTTTTTTCAAAAATTTTCTTTTATTATTTCAAAGTACAACCCATCAAAACTTCAAATTTTCTAAAGAACAATCGTAACCACAAAGTCATTTATTTTCTTATTCATCCATGCAATATGTTTACATTCAAATTTTTTTTCCGGTTTATTCTAGTTTGTTTCATTCACATTTTTAAATTCAAGTCAATTTGCTTCAATTTAAATTGAATTCAATCATATCTATTTCACTTTGCTTCAAATTTGAATTTAATTATTTTAAAATTTTATTTCATTTATTTAATTCCATTAACACCAATGAATTCTACTTAATCAATTACCATCCATCTAACAACCAATGCATATCAAACATTAACATCCATCCAAAATCTACACAAAATCAATTATACATATCCAAGTCAAATTTTAATTTCACACACTTCCAAGTTTATTAACATTTAGTTATATTCAAATTTAATTATTTTCCATTTAAAAATTTTTATATTTCATTAATTTTAAACTTTTTTTTCATACACTTGTATATATCATTCATTTTACCGCTTAAATTTCTTTTATATTTACAACTATCAATTAGATCTTCACATTTTATTTTTCACTCTCTCACTGGTATATTATTTCTCTACTTATCCTTATTAGCATTTTAAACCTTTTAAGTATTTGGTAAGTTATAGTTATGCAAATAGAATGTAGTTAAACAACATACAACTTCTTTCCATTTAAAGTTGAATTTTCAATTTATTAATTCTTAAGTCATTACTTAAATTTCACTATAATTTAATTTCACATTTACATTCACATATAGTATTTCCATTTTATATTAACATAATTGTGAATCTCCTTTAAATGTTAATTTAAATTCCAATCATTTACTAACAATTTTATTTATATTTGCAAACCATTAATTAAATGCACATTTCATTATTCAAACCTATACTCGTATATTATCCAATTAACAATCCATATAACATTTTGAACTTCTTAAGTATTTTGGTAAGTTATATCTATGCTATAGAATGAAATTTAATACTATGCGAGTTTTACAGTTTCAATTTTATTTTAAGTTCATAATTTCCTAATTCTAAGGATTTCTACTTCAATTGATATTTTCACTTAGCTCTTAGGTTCATTTCTCATTTCGCAATTCAGAAGTTCCTTAATGATTCAAGTCTAAATTCATTTCAATCATAAAAAAATCATTAATTATTAAAGAACTTAAGAATTCCAATCCCGGTTTCATTTCAAATCAAGGTTTGAAATAATATATACTTATATAATTTATATATCAAATCATACTATAGAGAATGCAAAACAAAATAAAATTTGAGTCAAAACAAGGTTTAGACAAGCTATTAAGTGGTCTCCCCCACTCGGACTCTCGAAAATAAACGCCGATGATGCGTGCACTCATCACCGAAATCATTTTCTAGCGTCAAGAGAAGGGAATATAACACTTATCATAAAAAAAAATCCTTCGAAAACAATTTCAACTCAATTATACTATCATATAATACTCATATTATGTTTTTCATATTCTTGTAAGTCAATTTCAAGCACCAGAATTTAAATTCCCAAATCCAAGTTAAAATTCATTTATATTCATTATCAATTGTGTTTACAAGATTTCATTTTCCTAAATCCATTGTTATTTAATCAATTGTTGTAAATATTGACTGATCAAACAATAACGATAATAATCTAATATTATCATCTCCTAACAATCAATTCAATCAAAATGAATAAATATTCAAATAATTCTTTTATATAAAATATATTCCAAAACGATATTGTGTTGGTTTGTCCTATTCGAGTGTTTAGAAATTCCTATCGATGCCTTGGCGTCCCAAGTATTGACTAGAATTCATAAATACTCAACGGAACAAATTAACACAATATAAAACCATTTTATATCAAATAACAAGTACGCTCTCCCATATACACTCAACTCATTCATATAGTTTACCTCTATTTCAATGAGTTATTCCCCACTAGAGCCAAGGTTTATCGCTAAACCAAAGCTCTGATACCAACTGTAACGACCCGCCTTTTTGGACAGTTTAAACCGACGATCAAATACCCATGTCGAATCCAAACCATTAAAAGGGCAGATAGTTATTGGGGTAATTAAGAAAAGAAAAGGAAGGGAAATAAAGGAAATGAAACAACACAGAATCTCACAGCGGAAGGCTAAAGTATAATAATAAAATAACAGTTCATGAAGCTGTTAATTAAATGAATACATTTGAAATGAATACATTTGATTATTATTATACAACATTTATCAGAGTTATACATATACAACAGAACAATTAAATAATGCAGCAGACATCATGATGCAAAGATAATAATAGTAATAGTATACCAAATCTTCGTCTTCGTCCTCCGGAATAGATCTTCAAAATCTGAAAACTCAGGTCTGACCCGAGCGTAATGAAAAGACAAAACACTCGAGTCAGGACTAAATATCCTTATAAAAGTTAAATCAATCGGAAATAAATATGAGTGTAACGGCGTCAGAGATGTTTACGGGGTTTGACATCTCATATCCAGTGTCGACGTGCGTGCAATAACTCAAGAGATGTTACGGGATTTTCCATCTCCTAAGGATCCGTTAAACTATCTACTATATAGTAATGTACGCTAAGTAGATAATGTCTATCAGTAATATAAAGTATCAAAATAGCGTTAAGGCGTTACCATAATCCCCCTTAACACATTTTTATATTCCCAAAAGCATATACAAGACCGTAGTTTCCCCAAAACCGGAAGTCACCAGAGGGCAATCCATATACTCAAGGTACAAATCAAAACGTAGTGGTCGCGAATAGGATAATCAGTATGACAAGGTACATGAGGCAATACCAACTAGGATACTAGTAGTTGCGTGATCCGGACTGATGTTGGGCATAGCCAGCAGCTACCCCAACACCGCGAAACAACACTCCCAAATCAAGGGGTGCACCCAAATCGCATCACAAATGTAATAGATATGGTATCGAAGAAGTGTGTCCGCTAGAGGTGGCGAACCTCAATGGCCCGGCGCGGCTCCTGTTTTAGTCATGTCAGGGGTCATCCAATATCGTTCTCTTTCTTCAGTCAACGCGTTCACCAAACCATCCACTTCATTCTGGATCAACACTCCGCGTATAATAGTTATTAAAGTGGTTTTCGGTATCGACAGAGAGTATGTCCATATCCGATCCCGGTCTCTTTAATAACTACGTATTATTACACCGTTGGCTCTTTTATATTCAAATCGATACATAATTGATATCAAAATATCATATTCGCTTCAAAAATCAAATCTATTTCCAATATCATCATATCTATTCAAATGTAAGATTTCGCTTCAAATTCATTTTCGCCTCAATATCTCATTTCGATTTCAAAATCATTTCGAATTTCAATTTAGATTGCAACTTCATTTAACCCAATTCATATTTAAATTCAAGATTTGAATATAAACAAATTCACCTTATTTACCAGCTTGAAAATTTTAGAAATAGTTTTAAGTAGTTTAAAAGTAGTTTAAATAATAAAAAGTTTAAAATAGTTTAATAGAAAATATTTAAATAGTTTAATAAAAGAAATTTGAATATAAAATGGTTTATGTAGTAAAATAGTTTGAAGAATCAAAACAATTTCAATATTTAAAGAATATAGATTTTAAATCATTTATACTATAATATTCATTAAAATAATAATTCCAAAGTCAAACCGGTCAACTTCCCAATTTCTACCCAAATCAATTTCAATTTCCATTTCGATTTAACTGATTCAATTCCGATTTCAACTCGAATAAATTTTGATTCCATATAAATCTCGATTTCAATAAACAAATTCCGTTCACTTTCAATTTCCAATTTCAAATTAATTTCCAATTTCAATTCAATCAATGTCAATTTTTACTTCGAATTAATTCAATTTTTCATTCACCCTTAATTTATTCCATTTCAATTTATATCGATTTGGAGCTTGATTTCTCAAAATATCAATTTATAACACTTAACAAAATTTCCAACAATATTTAAGTTTAAATCCAAATTCCAAATATGATTCAATTCCAAACTCGATTTCAAATATCATTTTTATATCACTTTTACTTAGTAATATTCAAAGCTCGAATTAAGGTTAAATCTTTAAACAAATCAATTTCTACATTCCATCATTTCCAATTTCAAATTTCAAAGTCTCAACTTAACTAATTAACAAAATTCCCTTAACCAAAATTTATTTCAACATTCCAAACTCAATTTTTTCCAATGAATTCAATTTCTATAAATTGATTTCTATTTTTAACTTTTAAATCAAAACATTTAAATTATTTCAAATCGACGATTCCAAAATTATTAATTTAGCCAATTCGGTGTCCGTATATAATTTTCTATCCTATGGCCAAGTAATTATTTATTTCAATTAAATGTCAGGGATGAATATATGTCACTTAAATTAAATCACGGTATCATATGTATGCATAACAGGATATATATAAGCAAATAAACATCCAAACATTTAAATATCAACTAATAACGTCCATCGAAATACATCATCCAATAAACAATACAATTCATGGCAATTTCATAGTTATCAATGTTAGGTAATTTATTCGCAATTCAATTTTAATTTCAATTTAACCGTCAATTTAATTTTCCAACGGTTAATTCAAATAACAAGCTATATGACAATTAAATTTATATCAAACAACGACAAATAAAATTCATAACACTTCATGATGTCAAGTTAACTAGCATAAAGATATTTAGTACGTTGTGAGCGTTATAAAACACTCACCTTGATTTTTTGTTGTTCCAGCGTTTTATTTCGAATAAAATTAAACGAGCGTTTAATTTTACCCGAAATTTCCAATAGCTCCAAACTACTCGAATCCAATTTCATAGCGTAGTCCTCGTCCATACGAATCCAACGCAAAAAATTCCGTCCGAATCCGACCTCGTATGAATAAGTTGTAGCTTTACAAAGTTTGAACGATTTAAATATAACTAATATATACAATTTCCATTATTATTATTATTACCCAATTCAATCAGGGCCGCACGTCCCTAACACCCAGATCCAAGCTGTTGCCTCTCTCTTCTTCCCTCTCGTTCGAACCCACGTACAGAACCCAAGCATCACGCTCTAGGGCTTTAGGCCGCTCTCTCCACGTCGCACTATAACTTGATCGGAGACCATCATCTCGAAGCCAACGTCGAGTGCTACCCACGCCTACCACCATCTGCAGCTCGGCCTCCCCCAGTGGCCTAGAAACGCGTGCGAACGGCAGGAAGTCACGGCCGTGTTTCTCCTCCAGCGATGCTCCAATGACGATCTCAGCCGTTGGATAGGTAGTTCGTGATGCGCTCTACACTTTACTAGTTGAAGGTTTCACGAATCGGTTAGCGGATTTGAAGAAATCGAGGGGGAAAGAAGTTTGAATTTCGGCCATTGGTTATAATAAGGGGCGGCGGCTGTAGCAAGTAGGGTTTCGGTGAAGAACGTGCATTTATAACAACTTTGATTATTATTTTAATATTAAAACCACTTATAAAGCATTTTCTCAAACGATCTCCAAACAACGCGTGCCGGCTGGCGTTTCTAAGGTTTATCCCACGTTCCGGACACAATGGAATAGGTTTCGAAAGCTAATTCGATCGTATGTGTGAGTTACGGCAATAAACGATCAATTTTAAATTAAACCGATTAAACGAATTTCTATGCGTTTTGGCTTGCCCCGGACAAACGGTAAATCCGTTTGACTTGAAATTTGAAACCTTACAATAATATCACATTACGGATCCAATGAAACTGGTTTCGTCTAAATCCGAGATCGTTTGAAAAATGACTATTTTAACCCGCCAAATTAATATTAAAACAATTTCAACGCGTTTCGAGCTGCCATGGTCAAACCGTAATTCCGATTGATACGAAAATTGAAATCTGGTAATAACTAACTATTACGGACCCAATGGAACTTGTTTCGTTCAATTCTGAGACTGTTCAAAAATTAGCTATTTTACAGTCGATAATTAAATATTAAAATATTCAATTTTCACAAATTAACTCAAAATTTAATTTTAAAATTTCTATAACATTCTTATAACTCCAATATGATAAGATAAAATTTTACAAATCATTTCAATCATATTCAACTCGATTTTCAATTATTTCTGAAATTTAACTTATTAAATTATCGATTTAATTACCTAATTAAATCCAATATTCGAAAGGTAAATTATTCGACTGTTTAATTTCAATATAAAATTCCCAATTTTATATTATTAACTTTTAAATCAAATTTCAATTGTTCACAAATCCTATTTTTAATTTCACAGTAATTAACAATCTTTTACAAGGCAGTTTTCCATTATAGATCCAATATAAAAGATTAGATTAGATTCAGCGTTCAATTATATTGTAATTCAAATTCAAGTTATTTAATTTCAGATGAATTCTTTTATTTCGATTTACACTTTCATAAATGAATCAACCATTTACTTATGCATTATTATCAATGGTTTATAATTCATTTACTTTCATTTTCTTCAGCAATCATCTTATTTAAATTCACAATAATATTAAATTATATTCATTTACGTTGATTTCCATATTATAACTTCAATATTAAATGTAACATTTTATTTATCCTTTGTTTACAATCATAACCAATTTGGTTTACAATCACATTCAATTCATTATCTATATTCACTATAAGTTAACATCCATATTTCATTTACAAATAAGTTATTTCAGAATTCAGTTTTGTATTTTAACTTGTAATTCACATTTAACAACACAAAATTTTATTTCCTTCGGGTTTTGTTTTTCTCTATCAAATTTTTTTTTTTTTTTTTTTTTTTTTATTTCGTATTTTTAAAGTGTTAAAAATACGGGTCGTTACAGTACGTCTCAGAGAAGGGAGTTAAGCTAAGAGAATAAATCTCCGCCACTAAACAAAAATGTATTTGATAGAAACCGGTTTTACATCTCAAAGTGTAATGTCAGACACACATCCATAGAAGTCTGTTCCGGGTTCGACCAGAACTGAAGGCACTTCCGAAGAAGCCCATGCAATCCGGATAATTCCTAATTACGTCCGGACTCCCCATCACAATGGGTTCTCAAATCTCTATACCGGGGCCATTCGGTGTAGAGACATTCGACAGGTCATCCTTTCGCTTTCGAAAGTATCCGGTCTTCACCACCGGTCTTCAAATGCTATTCATATCGTCGTATCATTATTTGAAATCGGTTATATGACACAAGGTCCTCTTCCGGCTAAACCAAATAATGAGCGCAATATTTAAAAACATATGGATAATGGGATTTCAGTTAAGTCACAACTTAAAGCCCAAAACCTTTCATTCAAAGGGTTAAACCAAATTACCATTTCCAATCTTTTTTACCAAAAGATTCATTTCCCGAAACCTTTCAATGATTTAAATAATTTCTACACTTTAATCTTTTAAACAAAAGATTCACTTTTAAAACCCCTTTCAATTTTAAACAAATTTCATAAATCTTTGACAAAGATTCATTCATAGTCTTTCAAAACAATTCCATTTCAAATTGGATTAACTCATCCGGTCTTTAAATTAAGACTTATTTCATAGCTTTCAAAACCATTACCAAAGATTCATTCATAACTTTCAAAACAATTCCTATTTTAAAAATAAAAGATACACCATTTAGAATCTTCTTCGATTCCAAAACAAAGCTTAACAATCTTTCACAAAGGTTCGTTCATAGCTTTCAAAACAATTTCCATTTCAGTTTGGACTAACTCATTCAATCTTTAAACCAAAGGTTCAATAGTTTTCAAACTCGTTTCCAATTCCTTGAATTCCATTTTCAAATATTGAATTCAAACTCAAATCAAAATATTTCAAATTTCAACTAAATCAAATTATTTAAAATAACTTTTATCTTCAAAAACTCCTTTTCAAATACTTTTCAAATTCAACCTTATTTCATTTCCAAAACCATTCGGATTCAAAATTCAAACTTTAAAACCATTTCAAAATATTAAATTCAAATATTTGTGAATTAACTGATTTCCTCGTGAAATCCATATTTGTGTGTGTATAGTGTGGTCCAGGGGTTTTACACATAATAGTGCAACAACATCAACCATTATAGTCCAAATACAGCAAGATCAATAAGCGGTATAAACTATAACGCTTATATTAGATAAGCGGTACAAACCAATTGTAACGCTTATCTTTCAT
The DNA here is from genome assembly GCA_030765085.1 of Allium cepa. Taxonomy (NCBI): domain Eukaryota; kingdom Viridiplantae; phylum Streptophyta; class Magnoliopsida; order Asparagales; family Amaryllidaceae; genus Allium; species Allium cepa. Next base: position 71,089,491 of record CM060938.1, on the reverse strand, counting down.
TCACAAATCACAGATGTATAAATCACCGATAATAATTTACATTGCAGATAATTACTTCCATCACAGAATAAATTACATCACAATTCACAAAACAAAATAATTCATATCACATATTATCACAAATCAGGGACATCAATCAATTCAAAGCACTTCATGGAATCATAACATTCATGAGTAAGACCAATTAATTATCTAATTATTTATATCAGATTAATTACTTATGAATAATTTCGAATCCTGGTTAATTAATCATTAATTAATTTCAAACCATTTTGATTAATCACTCTTTAATCCTTAATTAACCTTTAATTAATAATAATCCTTTGATTAATCATCCTTAATTAATTACAAAGATTTATTTAATTAATTCTTAATTAATAATCATCCCTTAATTGTTTTCATAATTTAATTAACCTTTAAATTAATTTATCACATTAATTAATTACCCATGTTAATTATAATAAGTGATCATTCTTAATCACTTAGTCATCGTTAATTTATCTTAATTAATTACCTTAATAATTTAGAAATCAATCCACCTTTAATTATTAATTTATTAATTAGCCTTTAATTAACTTCTTTAAATTAATCTTTTATAATTGAATTTATTAATCCTTAATTATTTAATTAATAAATTTTAAATCATTAATTTAAAATCTAATCTTATTCAATTAATGATTTCTTAATTACAAATTAATTATCCTAAGAATAATTAATCTTATTAAAAACCTTAATTACTATAATTAATTATCCATTTCATTTATTAATTAATTAAATTAATTATCCATTTTAACTACTTTAATAATTTAATGAATTACAAATCATTAAATTCTAATTTTACTTTAAGATAAAACTTTGTTCTTATTAATAATTAAGTTACCATTTACAAAGTATTTAAAAACAATTTACTTTAAATTTCATTTTATATTTAAGATTTAAAATGAATCCAAATTTAACTCGAACAAAGTTAAAAACCATTTTAAAACCTTTTAAATCTTATGTTAAAGAAATACATACCTTTAAAACTTTGTTTATTTTAAATTTTTAACTTGTAACCTTGTTTAAAAACTCGTTTCAATTTGAGACTTGATTTATTTTCCTTTTGAAACTTATTTAGTTTAAATACACTTTGAAACTTTGCTTAAATAAAAATTTACTTTGCAATTTCAAAGAAAAATTTGTGCTATAAAACTGAATTTTTTTTATATTTAACATCGGGTAACAGATTACAAGCCCGAGTCAAACCCTGCTCTTCCCCGACCCCAACTTCGAGTCCCCTCTCTCTCATCTGCTTCGAGTATTTTCATGAATTTCCTGAGTCGAACGCGAGATAATCGTTTCTTCCTCAAGCCCACACCCATTCAATCATTACAGATACACGGTGCACATGTACGAGCCAACATCGATGTTCTGGCCACTGCCCTCATCATCCACCAGTCGCTGGTGACCTCGTCGACAACACCGACCATCCAACACCTTCAAGTTCACCATAATTCGAAATTGAGAGGGATCGTTCAAACCCGGAATCAAACTCCAGTCAAAAAATTGACTCGCCTTGTCACCAACGTTCATCTGCCATCCCGTCGCCGTGTCCAGAGACGCCTCAATGACCCTTACAACTTTCCCCCATAGACCGATCGCCTATAAATCAACTATGATGCTGCAGCAAACAACTTTCCCACATTGACCCAAAAATTTATCTAAACCCTACTTTAATCCCTTGCCGACACCACGATCAATTATAAATGCCTCGAGCATTTTTCCTGAATTCCCATATTCTCCACCATCCTTCAACCACGATCTCGAAGCCTTAGACTTCCACGGCCACCAGAACTTGACCAAGTTTCAGTTTCCGATCAATATGAGTTTACTCAATAATTAGGAACTTAAAAATCATGAAATGATTTTTAAAAATCATAATTTTAAAATACGAATCTGTTGATATAATCAAAACTCGAAATTAACTCATTTGAATTTCTACCTTATATTGATTATTACTGACATTGAGAAAATTTTCAAATGATTATTTAACACAAACACTTTGTAATTATTTTTAAAATACAAGTTACACCATTGCCATCCTTTTTCATTCAGAAATCATCACTTAATAATGTTTATTTGAAAAGGTGTAGATTTATTTAAGTTATTCTTGGCCTGTGAATGAAGTAACAGAGATGTGCTACCTCTAACAGACATGCATAACATTTTACACATACATACAGATATATTTTTTTCCACAACAACAGATAAAAACATCAAGCTATATCAAAGATTAAGTGTTAAATGGGTCAAGTTTGCTCACTAACAAAACAACAGATTCAGGGAGGAGATTTTGCTCACCTGGTCATGTGAACAGAGGAATGAACTTGTTTTTGACATCTTGCTTTCAAGTTGAATCTGGATTTTAATTTCCAGATTGAAGATTTCTTAGTTATATATTTTTTTTACTTAACTCATAAATAACAAACAATATTCCATTTACTTACAGTTTTTGGATTTGAGGCAAACTGTTGTTTCCAGTTTTTTTTTCTAAAATGCTTTTCTGGTTTTAGTTTGATTTTGCAGATTTGAAATTTGTTGCTTGCAGCTTGCTTTTGATTTGCTTGCTTCATATTTTTGCTTTGAAACTGATTGAACTTGAGGAAGTTGTTTTCTAGAATTTATTTTCAGGTTTTGATTTGAGAATTTTTTTTTTCTTGTTTTCAATTTTGGGAAAGAAGATGGTTGAGAGGTGGAGAGAAAGTGTGAACTGAGTAGATAATCGGTTTTCTTCTTTTTACAAAATTTCCTATAATAAAAAAAGAAAATTATTTGTTGCCACTTGTATAAGATCCTTACACTTGTAAGTTTTAAGTGAACATTTGTTAAATACTTAGCTCTTTAACATATACTTGTAAACAAAATTATGTTAAAAACCTTTATCTAAATTATTTTGTAGTTTAAACCCTTATTAATTTTCATTTATTTAAGTAGATCGTCTATTTTATATTATCGTTAGCTCCAAATTTAACTTTAAGAAATTTAAATCAATCAATGATTCAAAAACACTTCTTTTGGTTAATTCTTTAACCTCTTTATTGATTTAAAAATAATTTTTAAGAATAAATTAACAAATAATGATCATGTAATTAAATAAAACTTAATTACTTCTTTATTAACTTTAAGCTTGAATCAGACAATTTTATCTTTTAAATATATTAAAAAAAAATATTCTTAAACTCCCAATTCAAATCTATTTTGTTTCCTTACATCCTATTTTGTACTAATACAATTTAAAACAAATGATTTGAAAAAAATTATTCATTGCAAATAAATATTTATAAGTTAGTTAATACAATTTTTTAATACATTTATATTTATAAACTTAAGATATTAAACTTATTAACACATACTTATTTAAAATTTTCATTTTAAACTTAAGTAATCATACTTTTTATATTTTTGTTTCAAATATAAATTTCTTTAAGTCCAACTAAATTTCAATATATTAACATTTTAATCTCAAATTATTATTTATATATATATATATAAATACAAACCAAACACATATCTTATTTATCTTTTGAAATATATAGTTTGATATATATATATATATCCAATATTTATCTATAAAAACTTATTCCTAAATTCCAAATCATATTCTATTTATAATCCATTTGATTTTAATCAATTAATTTTATTTATAATCTTTTGATATATTTATTCATTCAAATTTTCAAATTAACTAAATTCCAATATATTAACATTTGAATTTCAAATTCACATTTTCAAATTATATTTTAAAATTAACATCTATGAACAACTAATATTTTATAAACAACTAATATCTATTTTGAAAAACTCTATTAAATTCACAAATAGATTCACAATTTAGTTTCCAGAAATTAAATTAATTATCAAATTATCCTGGATAAAATTCAGGGATGTTACAGATTCCCCACTTAAGAAAATTTCGTGCTCAAAATTTGTAAGGGAGACAACAAAAAAAGGGATACACAAAGACAGAGAGACGGTTTCCAAATCAAACTGGGTATCTATTCTGCATTTGGCTTACCAAATAAAAATATGAATAATGGATACAAGAATGAATCAAGATACTCGGGTAACCAGATCTACGAATATACAGATCGTAGAATATACCGGGACCCAACACGATAAACAAATATATGGATGCAATTCAATCTTTTAGTTTGAACAACCAAAATATACCTATCAACCATAGCAACCAAAGCAAACAATTCATCCAAACAAACAATTCTGATCCATCTGGTGTTTATGTTCCATGCAAATATATCAAAACTTCTTCCTGGAGCTGCCAGGAATCATCAAAGAATTGAAAAGATGAATCGAAGGAGATTGAAAGAAAATTGTTTCCGCTATTGCAGGGTATTGACCATTTATAGTGGTTCTCCCCTGTCCCCTATCTCGTCCTCATCTTGCACTCATACTCACTATCTATGGATAGTAAGAGAATTTATTGAGGCATTCGAATGGATATCTTAGGGATATACTCATTCTAGGGTATACTTCACCCTATCTCTAATGAGCTACTTAATGTGTTATACTCCTGACCTAAAGTTTCAACCTTCAGCTCTGATACCAATTATAACGACCCTGACTCGACCTTCGAAAATCGACACCGAATATGACATTCGTATTCAAATGTCGCAGATCCAAATGTCGAATCTGGTTCGCCGGAGCTTATAACACAATTAAGTATAACAACACAGCGGAAGAAAGAAATGAATATCATTGATATACAACATTCGATACGACAATGATACAACATGAATCAATATCAGAGATACAAGATAACAATGCTACAATGGAATAACAATATGATATAGCAACGGAACCAAAAACTCTAAACAGCAATAGCAACTCTAACTCCAAAGTACCAAAGCAAAACACCAAACCACTAGCTCGAACCACCATCAATTTGCACAAAGATAAGCAAGACTGGTCCGTCGTCCCAACCAGATACTTCAATATTCAAAGACTCCAAAAAATTCCAAAGAGAAAACTGAAAGCTACTGAACCGATATCTACTATCTGAAAAACCCAACTCTAGACTGTCCGTGTGGAAAATAGTGGGATCCCAGAGTTTAGGAAGGGAATAATAAACTCCGGGTCGGTCATGGGACTGGTATGAGCAAACGAAAACAGTTTCAACTTTTAAAACAAACAGAAGAATTAAATTTGAAATCCGCAATGCTTTTTGGAAAATGAAACTACCATAAGGCCTCCCGCCACACACACAATGCAAACGCAGACTTGGAGGTGATTTCTCCTTATGATAGTCAAATATGCTTGATACGAGAAAATTCTTTGATATTATTACTATAAGTGCAAAGTGCAGAAAATCATTTCGAAAGTATAATATTAATCATAGCCAGCATAGACATTCCGAACTATGCCTACTATAGCTACCATCCAAACAGTGGGGCGCCTCCATAAGTGAATGGCAGGTTCTACAACTAAAACCATACAAGGCGCGTATTGGATGATTGGATTTCAAACAAATGGTCAGGCCAAGGAACTTCCCATTGCCACATGGGTACGCCTCTGGAGGGACGCCCCGAGAACCATCCCTCAGTTCTCTGCCAACACAAGGCCGGTGTACCCCCTGCCCGCGAGTATCACCTCAGATATTCCATCCCCGATCGTAACCAACCTTTATCCGAGCGCTCGATACGAACAACCACAAAGCAATGTATTTGCAGTAACCACATAGGTTAAATATCTAGGCTCCATACCATGATATCACCTCTATCCAGAAGAAATGGACATACCCTAGGGGCGCGACCCCTGAAACCTTGTCGCATCTTTCCTGTTTCGACCATTTCCGGGGTGTGAGGTTCTGATGCAGTCTCGTCCACAAAGCTACGCTTTTCACAAAGCCATGCTTTGATCAACAAATGATCAGCAGCACTTCGTATGGCACATTACCAAATTGGGAATGTATCACTAGTAACCATCAACTACATAACCTTTGAGCTCGTACGTCTCAGAGAAGGGAGTTAAAGCTAAGAGAATAAATCTCCGCCACCAAACAGAAATGTATTTGATAGAAACCGGTTTTACATCTCAAAGTGTAATGTCAGACACACATCCATAGAAGTCTGTTCCGGGTTCGAACAGAACTGAAGGCGCTTCCGAAGAAGCCCTTGCAATTCGGATAATTCCTAATCACGTCCGGACTACCCATCACAATGGGTGCTCAAATCTCTATACCGGGGCCTTTCGGTGCAAAGACATTCGACAGGTCATCCTTTCGCTTTCGAAAGTATCCGGTCTTCACCACCGGTCTTCAAATGCTATCCATATCGTCGTATCATTATTCGGAATGGGTTATATGACATAAGGTCCTCTCCCGGCTAAACCGAATAATCAGCGCAATATTTAAAAACATATGGATAATGGGATTTCAGTTAAGTCACAACTTAAAGCCCAAAACCTTTCATTCAAATGGTTATACCAAATTACCATTTCCAATCTTTTAAACCAAAAGATTCATTTCCCGAAACCTTTCAATGATTTGAACAATTTCTACACTTTAATCTTTTAAACAAAAGATTCACTTTCAAAACCCCTTTCAATTTTAAACAAGGTTCATAAATCTTTGACAAAGATTCATTCATAGTCTTTCAAAACAATTCCATTTCAAATTGGATTAACTCATCCGGTCTTTAAATTAAGACTTATTACATAGCTTTCGAAACCATTACCAAAGATTCATTCATAACTTTCAAAACAATTCCCATTTCAAAAATAAAAGATACACCATTTAGAATCTTCTTCGATTCCAAAACAAAGCTTAACAATCTTTCACAAAAGTTCGTTCATAGCTTTCAAAACAATTTCCATTTCAGTTTGGACTAACTCATTCAATCTTTAAACCAAAGGTTCAATAGTTTTCAAACTCGTTTCTAATTCCTTGAATTCCATTTTCAAATATTGAATTCAAACTCAAATCAAAATATTTCAAATTTCCACTAAATCAAATTATTTAAAATAACTTTTATCTTCAAAAACTCCTTTTCAAATACTTTTCAAATTCAACCTTATTTCATTTCCAAAACCATTCGGATTCAAAATTCAAGCTTTAAAACCATTTCAAAATATTAAATTCAAATATTTGTGACTTAACTTATTTCCTCGTGAAATCCATATTTGTGTGTGTATAGTGTGGTCTATGGGTTTTATACATAATAGTGCAACAACATCAACCATTATAGTCCAAATACAGCAATATCAATCAGCGGTATAAACTATAACGCTTATATCAGACAAGCGGTACAAACCAATTGTAACGCTTATCTTTCATTCACAAATCACAGATGTATAAATCACCGATAATAATTTACATTGCAGATAATTAATTTCATCACAGAATAAATTACATCACAATTCACAAAACAAAATAATTCATATCACATATTATCACAAATCAGGGACATCATCCAATTCAAAGCACTTCATAGAATCCTAACATCCATGAGTAAGATCAATTAATTATCTGATTTATTTATATCTGATTAATTACTTACGAATAATTTCTAATCCTGGTTAATTAACCATTATTTCAAACCATCTTGATTAATTACTCTTTAATCCTTTATTAACCTTTAATTAATAATAATCCTTTGATTAATCATCCTTAATTAATTACAAAGATTTATTTAATTAATTCTTAATTAATAATCATCCTTAATTGTTTTCATAATTTAATTAACCTTTAAATTAATTTATCACATTAATTAATTAACCATAATTAATTATAATAAGTGATCATTCTTAATCACTTAGTCATAGTTTACCATAAATTAACTAGCAATTAATTTATCTTAATTAATTACCTTAATACTTTAGAAATCAATCCACCTTTAATTATTAATTTATTAATTAGCCTTTAATTAACTTATTTAAATTAATCTTTTATAATTGAATTTATTAATCCTTAATTATTTAATTAATAAATTTTAAATCATTAATTTAAAATCTTATCTTATTCAGTTAATGATTTCTTAATTACAAATTAACTAACCTAAGAATAATTAATCTTATTAAAACCCTTAATTATTTTAATTAGTTATCCATTTCATTTATTAATTAATTAAATTAATTATCCATTTTAACTACTTTAATAATTTAATGAATTACAAATCATTAAATTCTAATTTTACTTTAAGATAAAACTTTGTTCTTATTAATAATTAAGTTACCATTTACAAAGTATTTAAAAACAATTTACTTTCAAATTTACTTTAAATTTCATTTTATATTTAAGATTTAAAATGAATCCAAATTTAACTTGAACAAAGTTAAAAACCATTTTAAAACCTTTTAAATCTTATGTTATAGAAATACATACCTTTAAAACGTTGTTTATTTTAAATTTTTAACTGTAACCTTGTTTAAAAACTCGTTTTCAATTTGAGACTTGATTTATTTTCCTTTTGAAACTTATTTAGTTTAAATACACTTTGAAACTTTGCTTAAATAAAAATTTATTTTGGAACTTAAAAGAAAACTTTTGTGTTATAAAACTGGAAGAAAAAAAAATTATTTAACGTCAAGTAACATATTACAAGCCCGAGTCAAACCCTGCTCTTCCCCGACCCCAACTTCGAGTCCCCTCTCTCTCTCATCTGCTTTGAGTATTTTCATGAATTTCCTGAGTCGAACCCGAGATAATCGTTTCTTCCTCAAGCCCATACCCACTCAATCATTACAATTACATGGTGCACGTGTACGAGCCAACGTCAATGTTCTGGCCACTGCCCTCATCGTCCACCAGTCGCTGGTGACCTCGTCGGCAACACCGACCATCCAACACCTTCAAGTTCACCGTAATTTGAAACTGAGAGGGATCGTGCAAACCTGGAATCAAACTCCAGTCACAAAATTGACTCGCCTGTTAACCAACATTCATCTGCCATCTCGTCGCCGCGTCCAGAGACGCCTTAATGACCCTCACAACTTTCCCCCATAGACCGATCGCCAATAGATCATCTATGACGCTGCAGCAAACAATTTTCCCACATTGACCCAAAAATTTATCTAAACCCTACTTTAATCCCTTGCCGACACCACAATCAACTATAAATGCCTCGAGCATTTTTCCTAAATTCCCCTATTCTCCACCATCCTTCAACCACGATCTTGAAGCCTCAGACTTCCACGACCACCGGAACTTGACCAAGTTTCAGTTTTCGATCAATATGAGTTTCCTCAATAATTAGAAACTTAAAAATCATGAAGTGATCTTTATAAATCATAATTTTAAAATACGAATCTATTGATATAATCAAAACTCGAAATTAACTCATTTGAGTTTCTACCTTATGTTGATTATTACTGACATTGAGCAAATTTTCAAATGATTATTTAACACAGACACTTTGTAATTATTTTTAAAATACAAATTACCCCATTGCCATCCTTTTTCATTCAGAAATCATCACTTAATAATGTTTATTTGAAAAGGTGTAGATTTATTTAAGTTATTCTTGGCCTGTGAATGAAGTAACAGAGATGTGCTACCTGCAACAGACATGCATAACATTTTACACATACATATAGATTTTTTTCCACAACAACAGATAAAAGCATCAAGCCATATCAAAGATTAAGGGTTAAATGGGTCAAGTTTGCTCACTAACAAAACAATAGATTTAGGGAGGAGATTTTGCTATCCTGGTCATGTGAACAGAGGAATGAACTTGTTTTTGACATCTTGCTTTCAAATTGAATCTGAATTTTAATTTCCAGATTGAAGATTTCTTAGTTATATATTTTTTTTACTTAACTCATAAATAACAAACAATATTCCATTTACTTACAGTTTTTGGATTTGAGGCAAACTGTTGTTTCCAGTTTTTTTCTGAAATGCTTTTCTGGGTTTAATTTGATTTTGCATATTTGAAATTTGTTGCATTCAGCTTGCTTTTAATTTGCTTGCTTCATATTTTTGCTTTGAAACTGATTGAACTTGAGGAAGTTGTTTTTTAGAATTTATTTTCAGGTTTTGATTTGAGAAATTTTTTTCTTGTTTTCAATTTTGGGAAAGAAGATGATTGAGAGGTGGAGAGAAAGTGTGAACTGAGTAGATAACCAGTTTTCTTCTTTTTACAAAATTTCCTATAATAAAAAAAAAGAAAATTATTTGTTGCCACTTGTATAAGATCCTTACACTTGTAAGTTTTAAGTGAACATTTGTTAAATACTTAGCTCTTTAACCTATACTTGCAAAAAAAATATTTATGTTAAAAACCTTTATCTAAATTATTTTGTAGTTTATACCCTTATTTATTTTCATTTATTTAAGTAGATCATCTATTTTATATTATCATTAGCTCCAAATTTAACTTTAAGAAATTTAAATCAATCAATGATTCAAAAAAACTTCTTTTGGTTAATTCTTTAACCTCTTTATTGATTTAAAAATAATTTTTCAGAATAAATTAACAAATAGTGATCATGTAATTAAATAAAACTTAATTACTTCTTTATTAACTTTAAGCTTGAATCAAGACAATTTTATCTTTTAAATATATTAAAAAAAATATTCTTAAACTCCCAATTCAAATCTATTTTGTTTCCTTACATTCTATTTTATACTAATACAATTTAAAACAAATGATTTGAAAAATTATTCATTGCAAATAAATATTTATAAGTTAGTTAATACAATTTTTTAATACATTTATATTTATAAACTTAAGATATTAAACTTATTAACACATACTTATTTAAAATTTTCATTTTAAACTTAAGTAATCATACTTTTTATATTTTTGTTTCAAATATAAATTTCTTTAAGTCCAACTAAATTTCAATATATTAACATTTGAATCTCAAATTATTTTATATATATATATATATATATATGTAAATACAAACCAAACACATATCTTATTTATCTTTTGAAATATAAAGTTTGATATATATATCCAATATTTGTCTATAAAAACTTATTCCTAAATTCCAAATCATATTCCATTTATAATCCATTTGATTCCATTTATAATCTCAAATTATTTACAATCTTTTGATATATTTATTCATTCAAATTTTCAAATTAATTAAATTCCAATATATTAAAATTTGAATTTCAAATTCACATTTTCAAATTATATTTTAAAATTAACATCTATGAACAACTAATATTTTATAAACAACTAATATTTATTTTGAAAAACTCTATTAAATTCATAAATAGATTCACAATTTAATTTCCAGAAATTAAACTAATTATCACATTATCCTGGATAAAATTCAGGGATGTTACAGTTTAATCCATATTGGTTTGTGGAAAATCATATATTTATAATTGTTTATTTATTTGAATTTCAAGATATGAATTTGGTTGTTACCCCTTCCCAAATATTTCCTTCTCGTGCTTTTCGGTGTGTGGATCTTTCTGTTTTAATTGATCTCTAGCGTTTATAAGGTGAGTTATTCACTCTTGGCAGTGTATACTTATATTATTGTGAAATGATGACAAGTGAATCTATATAAACTGATATATTCTTCATATATATGCCTGTGACGTGATTTTATGATGTTTAATCCTATTTATAAAATTGTTGTATCATCTAATATGAGAAGTTATATTTAACTGTTCATTTTATTTCTGCATCTCACACTGCAAGTTCCCTTATCACTATGGGTTGAAATGATACATACCTGAACAGACTTTAGAATGAGGAAAAATCATTATGGGTTGAAATGATAGGCTCGAGTGATTTTTATTGCATTTATTTTCCTTAGGATTGTGGGTTTGAAATGATAGAACCCGGATTTTCCTTTTTTTAAATTACGGATTGAAATGATATATTATAAGTATCACTTGACCTAGGTTAGAAAATATTATACAGACCTGTGGTCATTTGTAAAGTATTTTTGAAGTATCAAGTACTTTGAAATATTAAAATATGAAATTTTTGCCTAGATTGGATTTAAATGATTTAAATGAATGGTATAGTTATTTTCTATAGCTAAATGTATAAATAAATAAATGAGAAAAGTGTATTTTTTTTAAAATATGATTTAACTTGGAATTTGGAATTTGGTTTAAATGAAATATTAAGTTAGGTAAAATAAATGGAGATTTAAATGTTAGGAGATGGGCATGTTAAATAAATTAAGTTATCTGTTGAAATAAAAGTTAAGAAATTTGTAAAGTATTGACTTAACAAGTGAAGTTATATTAAATTGGATATTTATAAATAAAAGGTTATTTTATTAAAATTAATAAGTTAAATAATATTCGGATAAAATGTTTGAAAAGTGGAATAAGTTTGTAGAGTTTAAAATAAGAAAATTTGAAAATATATTGTTTAAAGAGTATAACAGAAATTATAGTAATTCAAAAATGTTGTGGTTATATGAACTATGGGTGAAAATACACAAAAAGACCTATAACAGCATTTCTGAAGTGCTGTAGATTCTGTAAATTTGAACTATGGCTGAAAATACACTAAAAAGACCTATAACAGCATTTCTTAAGTGTAGTAGATTCTGTAAATTTGAACTATGGCTGTAAATACACTAAAAAGGCCTACAACAGCTTTTCTGAAGTGTTGTAAATTCTATAAATTTGAACTATGGCTGAAAATACACTAAAAGAACTATAACAGCACTCCTAAAGTGCTGCGGTTTCTGAATTTGAACTATGCTTCGATATATACTAAATATACCTATCGCAGCACTTTATAAGTGCTGCAGTTTTGAAAATTTCAGTGTTTTGAAACGATGAAATTGAACTAATGAACATAGAAATTTCTGAAATTCTGGAAATTGAATAATTGATTGGAAAGGATAACTACTTCATATTTAAATGGTTTAAATAAATTATTTTGATTTGGAATACAAACCATTTTTGAAATTATAACCATGGGTAATAAATACGTTGGATTGTTAAAGAGACCGGGATCGGATATGGGCATACTCTCTGTTGATACCGAAAACCACTTTGACAACCGTGTACGCGGTAAAGATCCCAGAATGAAATAGGATGGTGGTGATGTTCTATTGAGGTATGTACGTGGACTTGACTCCCGTGAGTTGGCATAAGGTGGCTAAAACAGGAGCGATTGACGGACTAAGAAGGTAGCACCTTTTATCGGACGCACTTCTTCTTATGTCATTCTATTACTTTGTGATTCTTTGGTATGCACCTTTTAATTTGGGAGTATGGTTCGAGGTGGGTCGTAGTAGCTGCTACGCATTACCACCGGTCTGGAAGCGTAATTGGTATATCTACCCTGGCATTGCCTCGTTGTGCTATGTCACCTACTCTAGTGAGCCTTGTACGAGTTTGATTTGTTTCGTACCTATGGGGTATCTTCTCATAGCCTCCCGATCAAGAGGTACGTAGGTACTATATAGACTACTGGCACTATTTATGTGTTAAGGTGGAAAATGTAAAGCCTTAACGCTATTTTAAAGTAAGCTTATTTTACTCCTATACTTTATTATAAATAGCGTATATTACTGCATAGTAAATAGTTTAACGGATCCTTAGAGGATGGGCGGTCTCAAGCATCCTTTAATTTACTTATATCTTTCAGTGCAGTTCACTTGAGTTGGTTTACACTGTATAAGTATGTATGTCCTGACTCGAGTGTTTATGTTTATTTTTTACGCTTGGGTCAGCCTGAGTGTTACAGCTTGGATCTATCTTCTAGAAGCTAGAGATTTCTAGAGTATCTGCTTATCCAGCTTTATCTATTTCTGTTCAGTTTATATATTTCATCTATTTATTAGAGACTTGCGTATTTGGGATTTTCTGCTATATTTGTTTCAGAACTATTTTTGATATTCAGATTATGTATTTTGGTAAATGTTTTGAGATTGAATTGTAGTGGCTTCATGAACCACTGTGGTTATTTTATTTCCGCTGTGAGTTATTCTGATTTTATCTGTGTCTGTGATTCTGTGATTGGTTTTGTTTGCTCCAAATTATATTACAATCTACTGTTTTGAAGTATTCAAGTCAGACATGTGTGGATTTATTTGTCAATTTGAATGGTCTAAAATAGTGGGTCATTACATTTTGTATTAGAGCTTTGGTTTTAGGTAAACCTTAGCCTGTTGAGCAAAAATTCATTAGAGATAGCGTAGAAATACCCTAGAATGAGTAAAATCAATCTTAGAATCCTTTCTTTGTGAGAGAACGTATTTTAAAGTATAAAATGGTTTTTCAAATGGTTTTTCAAAGGATTTTTAAAAGATTATTTTGATGTAAAAAAAATTCTTGTTTTGCAAAATTTTCTAACTTCTTCCTTTTCTTATCCACCTTATTGGAAAGTTCATTGTTCGGGATATTTAATTCCCACTGAATCTTACCTGGATTTTTCTAATCTTGTCTTTTTTTCTCAATTACCTCTGTCCTAAAAATTCATTCTTGATCTTTCAGGATGGATCGTAGGAATGCAAGAGGTAGGGGACATGATGTTGCCCAGTCAGGTTCACTAAGCTTTGCAAGGAATACACTGAGCTTGGTGGCACCAAGTTCATAGGATCTGAGAGCATTATAGAAGCTCAACAGTGGTTGAGGGACTTAGAGAGAATCTTCTCCGGTATAGAGATTACTAATGCCTAGCAGCATCAGTTGGCAGCTTGGCAATTGAAAGGAGCAGCTTTGGATTGGTGGCTGTCTGTCAAAGCTCTCACCGCTGAGGCTAACATTTTTTGGGAATAATTTAGGTATCCTCTTCTGTTTGTCTTGAATTTGGTCCATCTCCTTCTTTTGAAATCTTTCTTATATCTCTTATCGTGCTTTAGGGATGCTTTTCTGGTGAAGTGGATGCCCGAGGCAGGGAAATCTCAATTGTATTGGGAATTCATGGATCTGAAGCAAGGTGATGTGTCTTTTGCTGAATATGAGAGGAAGTTAAATGAAATTTCTAGGTTTGGCCTTAATCTGATTGTCATTCCTCTCAAGAAGAATGAGAAGTTCATTGCTGGTGCACGTCCGGAGTACTATGATCGCCTCATAGCCCATTTGCATTGTCCTTTCACCACTCTAATGGATATGGCCATCAGATATGAGAATCCCACTTCTAAGGATCCTCAAGCTGCCCGTTCTGATCCGTCTCAGTCTTCTTCTGGTAGTTCCAAGAAGAGGAAGCCCAACTTACACCATCAGAGGAATCAGAACAAGACTCCAGGGTTGGGATCATCTTCTTCATCACAGAGGCAGTCGATTGACCTATCTGCCATTACTTTCTACAGATGTGATCAGAAGGGACACTATGCTAATAGTCGTCCTACTTTGGTGCTGATATTCCTCCAGCTCAGTTGACCAGGCGTGACCTCTGCCATATTTGTCTGCAGCCTGGCCATTTCAAGAAGGACTACCCTGCTCAGAAAAAGGGAAAGTCATTAGGTATTTTTGCTGTGACTTTTGTATCTTCTCTGGCTTCACCTCCTGCTCCTGCTCCTAGTGATGACCAAGGTACACTTCAGGGTTCTTTTTCTCTGTTTAATTTTCCTGTTTGTGTTCTCTTTGATACTGGAGATTCCTATAGCTTTATTTCTGTGGATCTTTATAATAAATTTGGTCACCTTCTTTTGCCTGAGGTTGCTTCTGTGCCTTTGTGTGTTTCAAATCCTATTGGTGGTCCTGCAAATCTTAGTAGGATTTGCGAAAATGTGAAACTCTTTTTTTCTACCTATCGGTTTTCGGGCGAATTCTATGTTCTAGGTTTTGACGCTTTTGATCTATTGCTTGGGGTGATTGGCTGTTGAGGCATGATGCCCATATCTCTTGTAGTTCTTGAACTGTTTCTCTTGAGGATGATTTTGGTAATTCTTTGGAGATTCAGTGTAGTTTGCTGCAGGATTTTGCTGGTAGCTTTATTTATTCTCTTGATGCTTCCCTTGGTGATCTTCATTTGACTCGTGTGGTAAACTATATCTCGACGTGTTTGGTGAAGTCACTTCTTTACCTCCTAAGCGGGAAATTGATTTTCGTATTGATCTTATTCCTAGAGCTCGACCTATAGTTCTTCCGCCTATAAGAATGGCACCCCGTGAGAAGGTTGAGCTAAGGAAGCAAATGAAGGACTTGTCCTCCAAGGGTCTGATCAGACCTAGCTATTCAGAATGGGGAGCAGCAGTGGTTTTCGTCACCAAGTCTGATGGTTCCTTAAGGATGTGCCTTGATTACAGGGAGCTGAACAAGCTCACTATGAAAAACAGATATCGTATGCCTCGTATTAATGACATGTTTGATCAGCTCTATGGAGCTACTGTTTTCTCTCAGCTTGATCTTGCCATAGGTTTTCACCTGCTCAAAGTTGCTGAGGAAAGTATTCCCAAAACTGCTTTCCGTACTGAGAATGGGTTTTATGAGTGGTTAGTCATGCCTTTTGGTTTGACAAATGCCCCTGCTTTCTTTGTCGATCTGATGAATCGTGTCTTCCGTGATGTGCTTAATAAGCTTGTTCTAATATTTGTTGATGATATCCTTATCTTCTCTAAGTCAAGGAAAGAGCATGAGTCGCATTTGAAATATGTTCTAGAGACTCTTAGAAATCATCAGTTGAAGGCAAAATTCTCTAAATGCCATTTCTGGAGAGATGAGTCTGATTTCTCGGACATATTGTTTCTAGTGATGGAATTTCTGTTGATCCAGTCAAGATCGCTATGATCAATGTAAGTCTTCCTTTCTTCTCTTTCTTTATTTTGATCATTCTATCTTTTCTATCGTCCTTATTTCTCCCTATTCTATTACAGGATTGGGAAACTCCAAAGACTCCAACTGATATTTGCAGTTTTCTAGGCCTGGCCGGTTGCTATCGTAGGTTCATTGAGAACTTTGCTCGGATTTCTGCACCTCTTACTACTTTGACTCGCAAGAATGGTAAGTTTATTTGGGACGATAAGTGTAAAGTGGCATTCGAAGAGTTAAAGAGTAAGCTTACTTCCGCACCAGTGCTTACCATTCCAAATGGAAATGAGGGATTAACGGTCTATACTGATGCTTGTCGTGAGGGTTTAGGAGCTGTTTTGATGCAAGATGGGAAGGTGATCTCTTATGCTAGTCGCCAGTTGAAGAATCATGAGGCAAATTATGTAGCTCATGATTTAGAATTACTTGTTATAGTATTTGCTTTGAAGCTTTGGAGGCATCATCTTTTGGGTGTTAAGTTTGAGCTCTTCATTGATCATCAGTCTTTGAAATATATCTTCACCCAAAAGGATTTGAATCGGTGGCAAGTTCAGAGGCTTGAGTTTCTTGCTTCTTACGACCTCGATATTAGCAATACTCCAGGTAAAGCTAATGTTGTGGCCGATGCTCTGAGTCGGAAGAAGGCTATGTTGTGCCAGCTTGTTGTTTCTTCTTCTCCTCTTTTGGACCGTATCAAAGCTAAGCAGGATGAGGATAGGATCATCAGATTGATTAAGGAGAGTGTTCGTAGCAGGGTTGGTGGTAGTAGTCTTGATGGTAGTGGAGCTTGGATCGATGATAGAGGGATTTTGAGGATTAATAATAGGATTTGTGTCTCGAATCTGATGGTTTGAGGCAGGAGTTATCTAACGATCCTGACTCAACCTTCGAAAATCGGCACCAAATACATCACCTATATTCAAATGCCACAAATTCAAACGTCGAATCTGGTTTGCCGGAGCTTATAACACATTAAGTACAACAACACAGCGGAAGAAATGAATAATATATCATTGATACAACAATGAATACAATATCTGATACAATATGATACAACAATATCAGAGACAAATATACACAGCGGAATATGATAACAACGGAAGAGATAACTCAAATATGATCTTCGATGAAGAGTGAATCCAAAATCTGCAACTTCAAACCAAAAGCTCATCCCAAAAGCTACAAGGACTCCAATCCAATAAGTTTGAACCACCATCAATGTTGTATTGAAGCAAACTTGATCCTAATGCAATTTCCAATATCTAGCGATTTAATGCTATCGAATCTATACCTATTATTCGACTATCTGAAAAACCCAACTCTAGACTGTCTGTGTGGAAAATTGTGGGCACCCAGAGTTTAGAAAAGGAACAATAAACTCCAGGTCAGTCATGGGACTGGTATGAACAAACAAAAGCAGCTTATCTTTAAAACAAACAACAAAAGATTTTAAAGTTGAAATCCGCAATGCTTTTTGAAAAATGAAACTACCATAAGGCCTCTCGCCGCACACACCATGCAAACGCAGAATTGGAGGAGATTTCTCCTTATGATAGTCAAAAATGCTTGGTACGCGAAAACCATTTGATATTATTATTAGTGCATAGTGCAGAAAACCTTTCGAAAGTATAATATTAATCTTAGCAAGCATAAAACCATATTGTATGCCTACTATAGCTACCATGTTCAATAGCAAGTTATCACCATATTCCATGGCAGGTTATACAACTAAAACCGTACAGAGCGCGTATTGTTTCTTTGGATTTTCCAACAAATGGTCAGGCCAAGGAACTTTCCATTGCCACATGGGTATGCCTCTGTAGGGACGCCCCGAGAACCTACCCGGATCTCTGCCAACACAAGGCCGGTTTCCTTCCTGCCCGGGAGTAATACCAAAAGATATGCCACCCCCGGTCGTTTGTGACCTTTATCCAAGGATGCTCAACCATAAAGCAACATCACACAGTAATAAATATACAGTGTCCACATGAGTGAAGTATCTGGGATCCATACCATGATACCATCCTTTTCCAGAAGGAATGGACATACCCTAGGGGCGCGACCCCTGCAACCTGGCCGCATCTTTCCTGTTTCGACCATTTTTGGGGTGTGTGGTCCTGATGCAGTATCATCCACAAAGCTATGCTTTTTCACAGAGCCATGCTTTGACCAACAAATGATCAGCAGCACTTCGTATGCCACATTACCAAATTGGGAATGTATCGCTAGTAACCATCAACTACATAACCTCTGAGCTCGTACATCTCAGAGAAGGGTGTTAAGCTAAGAGAATAAATCTCCGCAACCAAGCAGAAATGTATTTGATAGAAACCAGTTTACATCTCAAAGTGCAATGTCAGACACACATCCATACAAGTCTGTTCCGGGTTCGAACAGAACCGAAGGCACTTCTAAAGAAGCCCTTGCAAATCTGGATAATCCCTAATCACGTCCGGACTTCCCATCACATATGGTGATCTCTATACCGGGGATCAGCCGGTGCAGAGACATTTGACGAGTTATCCTTTTGCTTCGAAAATATCCGATCTTCACCACCGGTCACCAAATGTTATCCATATCGTCGTATCATTATTCGGAATGGGTTATATGACACAAGGTCCTCTCCCGGCTAAACCGAATAACGAGCGCAATATTTTAAAACATATGGATATGGCATTTCAGTTAATACACAAATTAAAATCCAAAACCTTTCCTCAAATGGTTTAAACAAATCACCCTTTACAAATCTTTAAACAAAAGATTTACTTCACAACGTTCACCAATATTTCACAAAGATTCATTCACATCTTTACAAAACAATTTCCTTTTCAAATTGGATTATCTTATCCAATTATTAAACCAAAGATTCAATTTATAGCTTTCAAACTATTTCAAAGATCCATTCATAACTTTCAAAACAATTCCATTTCAAATCTTTTATGAAAGATACACCATTTAAAATCCTCTTCAATTTCAAAGATTTATTCATAGATTTCAAAACAATTCACTTTCAAATTTGAAATCTCTGGAAGTTCTTTCGTTATGTGAAAGCTATTATTATTTGAAAACAAATAGTTCCGTTTTGGAAAATTCCGGTTACATTTATACAAATTAAAGCCCTTCGGGTATAATACTTGGATTAAATTCAAATTCCCAAAACACTACTTTTAAAATGGTTTAAAAACCCATATAAACACATTTATAACTTATGTAACCTTTTTAAAACATAATTTCCAAGTATAGAGTTCAATTTCAAATTTTGAATTCAAATCAAACTATTTAAATTTCAAAACTTTATCAAGTTATTGAAAATAACTTTTATCTTCAAAACTCCTTTTCAAAAAAATTTCATATTTAATCCAATTCAATTTCCAAAACCATTTGGATTCAAAATTCAACTTTAAAACCATTTCAAAAAATCTGTGACTTAACCAATTTTCTCGTGCAATCCATATTTGTCTGTATATGGTGTAGTCCAAGGGTTTTACACAATAGTGCAACATCATTCAATCATCACAAATCAAACACAACAATATCGATAAGCTG
Source organism: Allium cepa (assembly GCA_030765085.1). Lineage (NCBI taxonomy): Eukaryota > Viridiplantae > Streptophyta > Magnoliopsida > Asparagales > Amaryllidaceae > Allium > Allium cepa. Next base: position 71,069,261 of record CM060938.1, on the reverse strand, counting down.
TATAATCCTATAACGCTTATCTTCAATCACATATTTACAGATAAACAATATAAGTTCATCACAGATAAGTAAATTACATTCATCACAGCTCAAATAAATACAGTTCATATCACAAAGCATCACACATCAAGGATGTCAAACAATTCAACATTTTATAGAATCCAAACATTCATAAGCAAGATTAATTAATTATCTGATTAATTAAAACCAGATTAATCATTAATCCAGGTTAATTAACATCAATTAATTACAGATCTTTGATTAATTATTCTATAATCATTTATTAATCAACATTTAATAATAAATTAATTAACCTTTAATTATTAATTAATCGACCTTAATTAACAAATCAGTTAACCTTTAATCATTAAATAATTATCCCCTAATTATTTAATTGTCCTTTAATATATTTTCCTTAATTACATTAATTTATTATCCGTTAATTAATTACTATTTAATTAATTATTCTTAATTAATCAATTTTTTTGATTAGTTGCATAATTTAATTATTAATTAATTAGCCCTTAATTATTAATTAATATCCTTAATTAATTAACAAATTAGCTCATTAATTACTTACCTTAAGTAATCATCTTTTAACCATTTTATTAATTTACCTATAATCATCAGTTAATTTCCTTCATTACTCTCATTAGGTGATTAACCATTAAGTAATTAATTACCCTTAATTACTTATTAATTAACTTTTAGTTAATTATCCTTTAATTAATCTCTTCAACAAATTATCCATTAGTTAATCACCTTGGTTAATTACGCTAATTAATTAACCTTAAATTATTAAGTAATTGACCTTTTTATTACTTAATTAACCTTTAATAAATCACATTAATTTAAATTATTATTTTTTGAAAAACCACTTAGAGATTAAATGAAAAGAAAAATCAAAATTTGTTTTCAAAACCAAATCATATTATTTCAAATCATATTAATTTTAAAATTTAAGTTTGAAAACCTATTTGAGGAAACTTGGTTCATTTTACTTTAGAAACATGTTTTATTTAAAATATATAAACTTGGTTAGTGTTTTAAATCTAACCCAAACCTACTTAGGGAACCAACCTGAGATTAAACCCCTATTTCCCTGGCAACAACCCGATCCAATCTATACATTTTTTTCTTTTACAACTTTGTTTTAAAAAAATTAAAACCTGATTTCGAAACCCATACTAATTTACACGAGCTTTTACTTAGGCCATCAACTCATTTTCACGAGGGTAGACTCGAACTTCCCATCTTCACCTCCTTCTTCTTCTATCCCTACCATACTGACAACCATTGTACACCTATGCATCATGCACACCAATCGAGACTTCTCCGATAATGGCTCTGACCATCATCATGTCTACTTCAACTCCACCTACCTATGCAACCACCCAGGTCACCGAAATATCCACGAAATCAAAATCGAGATGCCTGATTTTAACTGGAACCAAACTCCAATCAATAAACTTACCACGTGCCGACGAACCAACCAATCTGATGCATCTCCATTTCCACCAGAGCCACGTCATCGACCTATGTCCCTAATCCCGTTGGTCAGATCGATCACGATCCCTTGTCGACGTCGATCTTTTCCCCAGAATCGTATCAACCCACAACTGATTGTCGAGCCCTAGATCGACAATCCCTGACCATCACAATGACCCGGAAACACTCCAAGTATTTTTCCCACAATCACTGTTCTTCCTTCTCCCTCCAGCAATGGCCATGTTGATCAACACTTCGCCGATCAACAAAATTTACCCAAAATATGTTTTACGTTCAACGCCGAAATTTTTATTCGATACAGTTCTAAAAATCTGGATTTTGTTTTCAAAAATCATCATTTTTAAAGACGATCTAGATTACATAATCAAATCGAAAAATCTTAATAATCGAATTTTTGGGATATTAGAGTTTTTCACTGTATTTGTATTGTTTTTTCCATAATTACTGAGTATAAAAATCTGAGATTGTTTTTAAAAATAAGGTTATAGTCTCATAATCATTTTCTATTTATAAATCAAGATCAAAAATTGATTATATAAGTGGCAATTGATTTTTCTTGTAATGGTTTTAAGATTGTAAATTCAACAGAGAGTATATATTTGTGGATATATAACATACACACGGACATGCATTCACAAAAATCAGCATAGTTCAAGGCATTTTTCACAATAGCTAGAATTATCCACCACAACATCACATATATAAACAGATTCAACATTGAAACAGGTCAGTTGCTCACCTGTGTGGAAAGAAGCAGAGAGGAACAAAGAACAAGTTGTAGGCCAGGAACTGGAAATCTGAAATGAACTTTGTTTGTTGAGAATCTTGAATTTGTTTCATTAATCTTTTATCTTGAGTTGTTGACTTGCTTCTTTGCTTTGATTTACTTGAGTCTGCTGTTTTCTTTGATTTTGAACTGATCCTCTTGCTTTACTTTCAGGTTTGATTTTGAGCTTCATTAAATCTGCTACTTTAAGTATTTAATCTAATCTTTGTATTTGAGATGATCCTTTGCCAAGTGATATTGATTTATTGATGTTTTCCAGATTGCTTTGAATCTTGGTTGTAGGTTTGAATTTCCAGTTTGCAAATTTAAACCTTGTTTTGGTTTCCGAATTGAGACTACTTTTGTTTCCTTTTGATCTCTGTTTGTTTTTGGTTTTGATGTTGAAATAATTTAATCTATAGCCTTTTGTTTTTCTGGTTAATAAATTTTGAATTTGGTTTCTCATTTTTTAGAAAAATGACCTGGTTTCTTTTTTTTTTCTATGCATGTTTTCTATGTTTAATTCAAAAGAAAACAATTCTCTTGCCACATGTTTAATTTGTGAACACTTGTAAGTTATATTATTTTACTTCTTACACTTGTTAAAATTATTATTACTTGTTAAACACTTGTCAAATGTGTTTAAATTGTGTTTAAAACCTTTTTGTTAAATTTTATTTTAAAATTTATGTGAAACTCTTATCATATTATTATTTGCTTTATATCTCCATATGTTTACATTTTCAATTTAAACAAACCCATTTACTTTTATTTACATATGTATTTTATACTCAAGGTTTTAACTTTCAAATTATAACTTTCAAATATAAATATGTATTCACACACACACAGATATATATATATATATATATATATATTTAAAATTGGAAAACAAACTTTCATTTTTAAATTTCAAATTCAAAAATTAATATACTATCAATTTTCATCTATAAATGAGTAAACAAATATTAAATTTATAAATATAAATTTTATCCTAATCATAATTTTTTTGTTTTTCCAAATCTTTATTTTTTTATTGCCACATTTTCAAATCAATCCATAATTAAATTTATAATCAATATATTATTCAGAATATTTATTTCTGATTTCCCAATTACAAATGTTATTTCAGAATCATATTTACATACATTTATATTAATGATAAACAAATATCTATTTAATTTAGAAAATAGGAAATTAATTCACAATTTAATTTCAATAAATAAATTAATTACCAATTACCTCATAATCAAATTCCAAAAATTGAATTTATTATCAAATTAATTCTGGCTAAAATTCGGGATTGTTGCAAGTTACTTCGGGAACATCATCGATCCAGACTTTCTATTCATCCTGGTGTGACGAAGATATATCAGGACATGAAGAAGCTTTATTAGTGGAGAGGTATGAAGCGTGATGTCTCTATCTTTGTGAGTAGGTGTGCGACTTGTCAGCAAGTCAAGGCTAATCATCAGAAGACCCATGGTTTGTTGCAGCCCCTTGAGGTTCCCAATTGGTAATGGGAACAAGTTTCCATGGATTTTATTGATGGATTATCGAGGTCTAGGAGGGGTAATGAGAGAATTTGGGTTATTGTGGATAGATTGACCAAGTCCGCCTATTTTACTCCGGTCAAATCTACCCGTTCTGCTTCTAGTCTGGCTGAGATTTGTATGAGAGAGATTGTTCGTCTCCATGGTGTTCCTATCAGCATTGTTTATGATCGAGACCCTATCTTTACCAGTCAGTTTTGGAAAGCTTTTCAAGAATCTTTAGGCACTCGTTTGAATCTGAGCACTGCACACCATCCACAGACCGACAGTCAAACGGAAAGAGTGAATCAGATTCTAGAGGATCTTCTTCGTGCTTGTGTTTTGGATTATGGAGGATCTTGGGAAGATCATCTCCATCTTGTTGAATTCACCTATAACAATAGTTATCAGGCTGGTATTGAGATGTCTTCATTTGCTGCTCTTTACGGAAGACCTTGTAGATCGCCATCTTGCTGGATCGAACCCGAAAATCGTTTGGTTCTTGGTCCTGATATGACTTTGGAAGCTTCAGAGAAGGTTGAGGAGAATAAGAGGAAGATGAGGATTGCTCAGGATAGGCAGAAGAAGTATGCTGATTGGCGTAGGAGGAGTCTGGAGTTTGCTGTTGGTGATTTGGTTTTCCTTACGGTCTCTCCCTTAAGGAATGTGATTCGTTTGGTCGTAGAGGGAAGCTTGTTCCTAGGTTTGTTGGTCCCTTCCGTATCTTGGAAAGGATTGGTTCTCTTGCTTATCGTCTGGATTTGCCTGAGGAATTTTCTGGAGTACACAATGTATTCAACGTATCACATCTTCGTCAGTATCTGCATGACCCATCTTTGGTTATCCAGCCTTCTGCTCTTGATAGTTTGGATATTGAGCCGAATCTGACTATTGAGAGGAAACCACTTTGTATCATCGATCGACGTACGAAACAGCTAAGAAGGAAATCTGTCAACCTGGTCAAAGTACAGTGGAGCACTGATGATCGGGATTGTACCTGGGAGACGGGGGAGAGCATACGTGCTTTGAATCTAGAATTGTTTATTTCAGGTATTTTTGCTTTGCTATCTTACCTTCCTTTGTTTTCCCTCTTTCGTTCCTTTTCGAGGACGAAAAGTTTTGAGTGGGGGAGAGTGTAACAACCCAAAATTTTAAATAAGTATTTTAATTCATTTCATTTAAAACTTTGGTGGTTAATTATTTAAAATTTTAATTTTGGAAATTTTTCCAGAATGATGTTGGAATTGGTTATAAATTTTTTTTTGCCCAAATACAATAAATATAAACAATTTCTGGAATTTTAGATTTTGGGTCAAACTTTGACTTTAATTGAAATTTTTAAAATTTAAAATTTTAATTTCTAATCTTTTATTTAAAATGTATATATTTATAACATTTGTTCTGCTTTTTGTTTCATTTAATGCTGATCTATACTTTGTAAATTGAGTAACATACAACGTTTTAAAAAAGCAAAAAATTTCTACGTTTTATTTTATATGTTTCTATGTCCATCTTCTTATTTATTTCCTATGGTGTTTATATAAACTTTATTTTTATTTAGTGAATGTTTATTTTGTATATATCTTTACTTAATGGATAGGAAACAAATCAATTAAGATACGTTACTTGTTTTAAATTTGGGCATATGTTTCATTTTTATTTCCTTCCTTTATATTGCCCACCCTTTTGATCTCCTACCATAGACGTTCCTTGATCATAGCCGTGTACTCTAAACCCTAGCCGCCTCCAACACTATCATTCACGTAAGAAAAGAAAAACATCTCATCTTCATTTGTCTCCAGGGAGAAACACTGTAAGTCCATGGCTTCTTTCTTTTGCTTTTTCTTTTATTTTTCTTGTGTTTTCTTCATGGAATTCTCGGCCTCCACCCCTATTCCGACCACCATCTCCTCTCCTCCTCCACCATGACCTACCATCACTTCTCCACTCATGGCCATGAAACCCTAGACCCCAATATCCATCACCAAGTCAAGTTAAAACCCTAGCCGACCCCAAAACTCCTCAAAATTACTTGCCTTGTTCATTTCGATGTGTAACCTACCCTTTTCCACCTTCCTCAAGCCATGACCGTGAGTACTTGACCTATACCCGAGCCTACATGACTCAAACCCACCATGGCCGAGCCTATGGGATATGAGGCCAAGCCTATAAGGGTGGTAGCCAAGCCTACTTGATGATTTATTCCATTTGTTTCACTTTAATGCATCTTTATCCTTTGATTTAATAAAAAAAATTGTGTTGAATTTTGTTCTCATGGTTTAATCCATATTGGTTTGTGGAAAATCATATATTTATAATTGTTTATTTATTTGAATTACAAGATCTGAATTTGGATACCCCTTTCCAAATCTTGTCATGCCTTCTCGTGTTTTTCGGTGTGTGGATCTTTCTGTTTTAATTCATCTCTAGCGTCTATAAGGTGAGTTATTCACTCTAGATAGTATATACTTATATTATTGTGAAATGATGACAAGTGATTCTATATAAACTGATATATTATTCATACGTATGCCTGTGATGTGAATTTATGATGTTTAATCCTATTTATAAAATTGTTGTATCATCTAATATGAGAAGTTATATTTAACTGTTCATTTTATTTTGGCTTCTCACACTACAAGTTCCCTTATCACCATGGGTTGAAATGATGCATAACCGAATGGACTTTAGAATAAGAAAAAATCATTATGGGCTGAAATGATAGGCTCGAGTGATTTTTATCGCATTTATTTTCCTTTGGATTGCGGGTTTGAAATGATAGAACCCGCATTTTTCTTTTTTTAAATTACAGATTGAAATGATATATTATCTGTATCACTTGACCTAGGTTAGAAAATATTATACAGACCCGTGGTCATTTGTAAAGTATTATTTTTGAAGTATCGAGTATTTTGAAATATTAAAATATGAAATTTTAGCCTAGATTGGATTTAAATGAATGGCATAGTTATTTTCTATAGCTAAAGGTATAAATAAATAAATGAGAAAAGTGTATTTTTTTTTAAATATGATTTAACTTGGAATTTGGAATTTGGAATTTGGTTTAAATGGAATATTAAGTTAGGTAAAATAAATGGAGATTTAAATGTTAGGAGATGGGTATGTTAAATAAATTATTAAGTTATCGATTGAAATAAAAGTTAAGAAATTTGTAAACTATTGACTTAACTAGTGAAGTTATATTAAATTGGATATTTATAAATAAAAGGTTATTTTATTAAAATTTATAAGTTAAATAATGTTCAAATAAATTGTTTGAAAAGTGGAATAAGTTCGTAGAGTTTAAAATAGGAAAATTTGAAAATATATTGTTTAAAGAGTATAACGGAAATTATAGTAATTCAGAAATGCTGTAGTTATATGAACTATGGCTGAAAATACACAAAAAGACCTATAACAGCATTTCTGAAGTGCTGTAGATTCTGTAAATTTGAACTATGGCTGAAAATACACTAAAAAGACCTATAACAGCATTTCTTAAGTGCAGTAGGTTCTGTAAATTTGAATTATGGCTGTAAATATACTAAAAGGCCTACAATAGCTTTTCTGAAGTGCTGTAAATTCTGTAAATTTGAACTATGGCTGAAAATACACTAAAAGACCTATAACAGCACTCCTAAAGTGCTGCGGTTTCTGAATTTGAACTATGCTTTGATATATACTAAATATACCTATCGCAGCACTTTATAAGTGCTGCAGTTTTGAAAATTTCAGTGCTCTGAAATGATGAAATTGAACTAATGAACTTAGAAATTTCAAAAATTCTGAAAATTGAATAATTGATTGGAAAGGATAACTACTTTATATTTAAATGGTTTAAATAAATTATTTTGATTTGGAATACAAAACATTTTTGAAATTTATAACCACGGGTAATAAACACATTAGGTTGTTAAAGAGACCGGGTCGGATATGGCATACTCTCTGTTGATACCGAAAACCACTTTGACAACTGTGTACGCAGTGGAGATCCCAGAATGAAGTAGGATGGTGGCAACGTTCTGTTGAGGTATGTACGTGGACCCGACTCCCGTGAGTTGGCATAAGGTGGCTAAAACAGGAGCGATTGACGGGCTAAGAAGGTAGCACCTTTTATCGGACGCACTTCTTCGTATGCCATTCTATTACTTTGTGATTGTTTGGTGCACACCTTTGATTTTGGGAGTGTGTTTCGAGGTGGACGGTAGTAGCTGCTACGCGTATCCACCGGTCCGGAAGCGTAATTGGTATATCTACCCTAGCATTGCTTCGTTGTGCCATGTCACCTACCCTAGCGAGCCTTGTATGAGTTTGATTTGTTTCGTACCTATGGGGTATCTTCTCGTAGCCTTCCGATCAGGAGGTACGCAAGTACTGTATAGACCACCGACACTATTTATGTGTTAAGGTGGAAAATGTAAAGCCTTAACTCTATTTTAAAGCAAGTTTATTTTACTCCTAGACATTATTATAAATAGCATATATTACTACTTAGTAAATAGTTTAACGAATCCTTAGAGGATAGGCGGTCCCAAGCATCCTTTAAGTTCCTTGTATCTTTCAGTATAGTTCACTTGAGTTGGTTTACACTGTATAAGTATGCACATCCTGACTCGAATGTTTGTGTTTATTTCTTACGCTCGGCTCGGCCTGAGTGTTACAGCTTGGATCTATCTTCTGGAAGCTAGAGATTTCTGGAGTTATCTGCTTATCCAGCTTTATCTATTTCAGTTCGGTCTATTTATTTCAACTATGTATTAGAGACTTACGTATTTGGGATTTTCTACTATATTTGTTTCAGAACTGTGTTTGATTTTCAGACTATGTATTTTGGTACTTGTTTTGAGATTGAATTGTAGCGGCTTCATGAACCACTGTGGTTATTTTATTTCCGCTGCGAGTTATTACGATTTTATCTGTATATGATTCTGTGATTGGTTTTATTTGCTCCAAATTATATTACAGTCTACTATTTTGAAGTGTTCAAGTCAGACATGTGTGGATTTATTGTTGATTTGAATGGTCCAAAATAGTGGGTCGTTACACACCGATCGAAAGCCCTGCCCTGACACTAAATTCCTGCCACATTCCGAAGAACTCGGTCGCGCCACCTTCTCCTAATTCCGTCGCGTTCGCCGGCCTTCCAAAGCCTTCCCAAAACCATACAACTCATCATTTCCCTCAATCCAAGCCCAAATCCAACAAACGGCCATGGTAGTCACCTCCCCTAGGTCCACCTACTCCCTCCAGATCAAGCCGCACCACCTCACGGCGATGAGATCGACTGAAAAAGATTTTCGAACGAATTTCGGTCATCTATCAATTCCTCGAGACTTAGGACACTAAAAATTATAATTTTACTACTAAAATTCATATTTCTACACAAGAAACCTGATTGCATGCTTGAATTCTTGATTTAAAAACATTGAATTTTTATTAAAGTATATTATTTACTGTAAAACTTGTCATTAATGAACTACATAGTAAAATTCATTCCCAAACTATTTTTAACCTAAACTATACTATAAAATACATATTTTCTTAGTTTACATCATCGTCGCATATAAATTAGATTAAGAGATTTAGATTTTTGAAACTGGGATGAACCAATATATTAACTGTCAATAGAGCAATCATTTCATTTCAAATTTGAAATAAATGTTTCTCACCTTCCACATTTTGATTCCAGAAGCTTTAAAAGTTGAAGTTGAAATCTTTAAATTTGAATTTGAACTTGCTTTAGAAATCTCCTGGTGGTTTTGAATTTTAAACAAATATGCTTCCTGAACTTCTTAAATTTCCAGACTTGGTTGTTTTTAAAAAAAACATTTCCTGCTTGCTTACAATTTTGAAAAGAGGTATATTTTTCTTAAGTTACAGGTTTAGATTTTAAAACAACAACACAGATCTAAATGTTCACATATATATACACAAGTTTTGAAAAACTCCTGATGATAGACTGAGAAGACCTTTTGGTGGCTGAGGAGACGGTTACTTTATGAAGAAATAATTTAAAAAGAAAAAAGACAATTATTACAATATTTTATCAGTTGTTTTATGCCAGGTGTTAATATGTTTTCTGATTAAAAATTTATCACTTATTTACCCATTGTTTTACTTAATTTAAAACAGTTTTTGTTTCTTGTTTTTCACTTAACAGTAAATGACTTGAAGTCTTTTATTTATATATAAACTATAAAATACTTTAAAGTATAAGCATATACTCTTTAAGAAGATAAACAGCCATAGTTATCTTTTCTTTAGACAAAGTTAGTGTTTGCATTTGCCACTTATACATTTTTAAATAAAAATGAGAAACTAGATAATTAAAATAACACTCTTGGTTAATATACCTTATATATATATGTGTGTGTGTGTGTGTGTGTTATTTTAAACAAAATGAAATAAAATAACATTCTATGTTAAACACCCTATATACATATGTACACATTCTTATGATGTTGGATAGCCTATAGTTGTTATTGCCTTAATAAAATAAATGTTTTCATTTTATACTTTCACATAATTTTAAAAATGAAGCTTATTAAATAAATTTTAAGGATCTAAAATAACACTTTTTAAAACACTTTTTGGTCAACATGACCTCACATACATGTATTATAAAACAAGGATTACAAAGTAGGTTTTAAAACAACTTCTAAGCCTTCATGTATATATGTGATTCTTATACACATCATTTTATTTTATAATATTTTTATCTATTTAAATATTATAAATTTTCCTTATTCACGGTATACATATATATTATTTTAGAAACTTAAAACTCTTTTTGCTTAATATAAACAATATTGTTTATATGCCCAAAATCAAAAATATCCTTTTTACTTCATTATGAATTCCTATCCAAATTATATATATATATATATACATATAAATTTATTATGCTTATATGTGAAAAATTATGCATATGATTTTTTTTCCAATTAACTTAATTCTCTATTATATTTTATCTTTAGAGCAAGATAAACATATTTTGTCTCTAAAACAAAATACACATATTTCATCTAAAACAATATATATATATATATATATTACCTCTAAAACAAAATATACATATATAATAAATTCCATTTGATCAATCTATATTTTAATATAGATCTGAAAATTCAAATTATATTGGTTTTGGAAAATTGTGTACAATTATTTATTATTGATTAACTGGAATATTTTATATTAAAATACAATATTATTGAATATTAAAATATAATATTAGTGAATATTATAAATTAATATTCACAACTTGAGATGTCAAAAATCCCAGGTCGTTACACAATGTTTCAAAGTTAGGCCAAAGTTTCAAACCTGCTATTAAGAATCCATGTGGAAGAATGTAAGGAAATACTAACAAGTAAAGGTAACAAAAGAACAAATTGCAATAGTGAAATACTCAAGGACTATACATGTTATCATTCTTTTAAGGGCTCGCATATAATTATCAAAAGAAATATACATGTATTAATGTTTGAACAAATACAAAGCTAAATACATATTCTAAAACAACAAAATCATTGGTGGTACTGATATCATCGTAAATAATATCTCTATTATACTGTTAAAAATGGGTAGACCTTCCTCTAAATCCCCCTTCTATTTATTACTGGAATGAAATATGGGTTTGATCGTGTCTTTGTGAATTCAACTTTCGCATTATTTTGCTCTATCAATTTTTTAATTTCCATCTACTCCCATCTGCATCCTAACCTTAAACTGAAGGTGATTTGATTTTTCCCTGAATGCACCCTTACCTAATTGTTATACTATAGTTCATCCTTACCCTTTCAGTGTCGGTTGTCACTGTTTCCCAAACGTCTATCGATTTGTCCCAAGGCATCGAAAAGTTGCCGCGTATAAGTAATCTCTTTATCATCTTTCCTTATGCTACATTTTGTTCCCATTTCTAACAACTATCATAGATTATTGAAATGAATTTTTTCTGGTGAGAAGGTCCATGGTTGTCTTGTATTTAGAAGGAAACTTTTGATTAAAATAAAATCAATGTTTTGTGTATCATAAAATCCTATTTGATGATTGTGCTTCGAAATTGATTTTTTTTCATATGTGATTTCTATATGATAAGATCATTCAGTTCCTCGATTTGGATACAAAAAATAAAGAAAAAAAGATTAAATTTTATGTTGTTTGCTACTTTAATGATGCAATTTAAAAAATTGACATTTTCATAGTTATATTTTACTATATGCAACTAATTTAGTCCATATTGCTAAGTCATAGGAATTTACCCTACCTTACAATATCGTCAGTTTGCTACAATGAACAATAAGTAAAGTTTTATGATAATTAAGATGTTATTTGTTGTGTAAATTTATGCACGTCTTAATCAAGCAACATATACACATATACTGCTTTAGATAAAAGTCATTTCTTCACTGTTTTAGATTTCTATGCAAATTATTCATCAATATTAATCACGATCGACAATATTGCATTAGCCAACATTTTTATATTCAAGGTAATGCAAAATATCTTTGTGAAAGAGAAATCAATATTGAATTATTTGTCATATACATATCTTATGATGCTCTTTAGTCTCAAGGATTTGTGAAGAAAAATATTATGTCTTGAAGTTAAAAGCCATATGTTACAAGAACTTTAGGAAAGGAAGGCGATGACTTAACAACCATGAAAATTGGTGAAGCACATAAGGACTATAAGTGTGATAATGCTAGTCGAACTATTCTTCATCCTTACTTCTACCCACTCTTAAATCTATTTCCATTAGTGACTGGTTTGTAGCATAAAAATGAAAATTTGCAGAAAGGCCAATCTTTTTACATTAGAGTTGATCACGTTAGATCGTCTTATTTTTTTAGTGGAACATGTTTGTCTTCAAGACTATGACATGGAACACTGCAGACCAAAACTTACGCTGGCTATACGACCAATTTAGGAAATTTCAAATTTCGTGCAGTTGCATGCTCTGTCTTATACCATTATTGTTGGTCTTATGAAATATGACATATAGCATGATGATTGAATGCATTCCCTCATTTATTCATATTTTCTTATATGTTTTCTTATTTAGGTTTTGGGGAAACTACATAAGTAGCTTTAACCAGATGTTAGGTACAACAAAAGGTTTAACTATATCTGTCGTAGCATTTTCCAAGCATGTTGATTAGAAGAATTATCAATTTTCACTGAAATATTGCTAAGATATAACCATGATAGTGCTTTTGACTAACAAAATAGTTGAAATTCAAATTCATGGTATGTATTTCTTATATGTTTTAATGGATTCCCTAACTACTTTTGGCCTTTTGTATTTTTTTCTATTACATTTTCTACCTCCTTTTTTTCATTTTACAGATTCATTTTATTTTTATAGGTAGTTGGAAGCAGTTTGATGATTTTTAGGAACCCACAATTGTGCATGATGTTTTATGGATTTTAAGAATATAAAATACTTTAGTGCTTAAGCAATACTATCCTAACAATTTTGAATTTGCACAACATGTCAAAATTCATTTCATAAACACCTAAACATATCTTGCCTATGTGCTAATTTAACTTTACAATATCACCACTATTATATTATTTTTTCAAAAACACTTTTTCCTGATAAGTAACTGACAAACATCTTTTTTAATATAATCATTTCTGCCAGAACCAACAAATGCACAAAAAATAGGAACAAAATTATTAAAAATTACAATCATTGTAGAAATTTTTTAGCACATGCTATTTTAAAAGGAGATGCTGCAAAAAAATGCAATTATTGCAAACCTCATTGGAATAAAAATCATACAATAATATACGCTAGTATTTTTTCTTTGGAATTTGTTTACCTCGTAGTAAAATAAAACATTAGTATGTGTAACCAATCATCATAATGTAATAAAACCATAATATTTTTACAGTCACTTATTTTCATAGGAACATATTAATTGCCAGGAGTACATTACAAATCTATCTAAATTAGGAGTTAAAACTGATTAAGAAAGAGAGAGTGAGCAATAATGGTAGAAAAAAGTTTGATAAAAGCATATTTTGGAGAAGAGTTGATGCCGAGGATTCGAAAATTGAAGTTATAGTGAAAGTAACTTCATTTTTACTAGATTATCCTAAAATTATATTTTAATTATGCGACCCTTCTTATATTTCTATATACATGCGACTCAAATAAGATGATTCTAAATAGGATTAGGTATATCAGCATAAATTGTTTTTTAATATATATGAACGTCTTAAGAAGTAAAGCAGTATGCTTATTTGATATAAAAATATTTATTATTTAAGACAATATCATATATGGGGAGCAATTTATGATAATTTACCAACTATGTGACTAAATACATTATTATTTTAGTCTTATATGATATTTTTATTATTGACCTTTTCATATATAGAGTTTTATAATTGGACGCCAAGTTTATTAAACTTTGGAGACAATTTTAATGGAACGTCATTAATGGAAAAATGATAATTTTTTGTAAAATATAGAAGTTAAAGGTTAAACACCAATACCAAATCTTGGTACTAGATCATACATTTACAACCATATATAATACATGAAATCAAATATTTAGTGATTGCACCTCCAAGAAAACGTTAAATTGCATTATCTTTGTATATTGTGTTTTTGTGGAGTTTGTTATTTCCATGAACTCGTTATTTCATACTTCAAATCTTAGGGCATATTTGGTTTGAAAACAGAATTTTGAGCTTTGCATTTTCAATATTTATTCAAAAAGTATGGAATAAGAGGATGGTATGGGAAGGAGTGGAGAGCATGGGAGGACGTGGAGAGGGGAAAAACAAAGAAGAAGGTAAATGACGGGAAAAAAAATTGTTTTCAATTTTATATGTTAAAACCCTATTTTGAGTTGATCATTTTTAGAAATCCAATGCATTTTACCATATAAAAATCCAAAACTAAAAATTACAAACCAAACGGGCCTTTACATTCATATATTTCTAGATCTATAATAGAGTTGGTTTCAGTTTCAACTATGGCAAGAGAAAATTTGCACATGAAGGAAACTGTTAGAACTACATTCTACGTGATTTTATTTTACTTTAATAAAATAAAGGAATGTTATGAAGTAACATTTCATATTGAAGAAACAAAAGTTAGACATGTTCAAATCAAACAAGTGATAAAATTATGGTGTTTCTCAAGCATTTTTAAATATAAAGCAAGGTTGCACGAAGAATGCTTTCTACATTACTAAAGTAATACACATGTAAAAAATGTTCCCACTTTAGCATAGTTGGTTAAATAAGGAAGCAAAGCAAAAAAATGTCACATTTAATTATTTGAACATATTTACTTAGAAGGAGTTGTTTAAACAGTGACGGGTGATCTTACAACATGTACCAATCTATTATATGTCTTAATTACTCAATTAGACTTATATAACTATGTAATTGACATTTCAATTGTAAGGATTTTCTGTTGATATGAACTTCTACTCATCGTGGAGTCCAATAAAAGGCATATTAAGATTATTTAATATGGAGAATAAACTAAATAACCAATTAGAACATGAGAGAATCCACATAATTTATCCATGCAAATAATCTATTAAGATGGTATTTTCTATTAAATAGTATTTCATTATATTTTATGCATGTGTTTTTTCCATTGATGTCAATGGTATTACATATAAAAATATCAATATGTCTACAGTAATATTCATTTAAATATCCATGTAGGTATTACACAAGTTTTTCCTTCATTATTGTTAATTTTTGCGTGATGCTAGGAATTTTTTCTATAGGATTTTATTGGTCTTCGGGTACATATAATCTTGTAGACCAAAACATGTATTGATCGTACAACCACTTACAATGATTTCAAATTTTTCTCGGTTGGATGCTCAACCTTTTACATTACCTTTTCGTTGCCTCAATCCATATGATTTATAACATGATAGATGAATGCATTCTCTTCCTTTAACTATTTCATAATTTCTCATATGTCTACTTATTTTGGTTTTGAGGAAGCCTCCTGTGTAGCTTTAAATCTGTTATGTACAATAAAAGATTTAAACATGTCAATCATGTCATTTTCAAGCATACCAAATAGAACAATTTTCAAGATTAATATCTATTGTACCATGTCTCTTGTAGCATTTTCCAAGTATGTCCAATATCACCTAGCCTATTACTACCATTTATACTATATTATGATATTTATAACAATAGAAGCGGAGAAGCTACAATAATTTTTTCCACTAAAATAACATCTTCCAGTCTAAAAGTTTGCGAAAATTTCTAGACGTGGAAACATGGAATTTGCCTCTTGCAGCCCAGCAACATACCAAATAGTGCTAGTGAATAAATGAAGATTCAGAAGTCAGAATTCTGGCTCTACTTGAGATGATTTTGGTTTGAAATACAACATATATTGTAACTACGTATGCATATCCATATTGACTGATATGTAGCTATGGTCATGAAAAATGTTAATTTGCGTATTGAGTCTCAAGAAGATTGCATGTGAATTTATTCTAAAATCTAATAGAAACTATGAAACGCATGTCTATGTTTTATGTTTTTCCTATTCTAACCAGTGATTAATATGTATTAGTTTTTATCCTAAGTTTTTATTCCTTCTCGTGTTTAATTAGTTTCTTCCCTTTTATACCATCTTTGTCCCATTCTCTTATTTGATTTAACGTACCTTACATTTTAATTGTTTTCGTTATTTTTTTATATGCATCTTTGTCATTCAAGTTACATGTTCTTATTATTATTATTATTATTTTATTTTCCTTTATGTTCAGCGTACATTACACACTTTTATTTGAAGTATAAATGTAACAACCCGTATTTTATGTATCAGTGGATCGTAAAATAATTTTATTTAATTCATTTGTGGTCGTATGATTCTAATATTTTTATGATATGATTTTTAGAGATGTTTTACAAATGATTTTTCCCGAATTAATATGTGACCATTTTGCCTCTGGAGATTTTATTTTGGTTATAACTTTTGGTAGAACCCGAATTAGATGCTCTAACCTATTTCATTGCTTCAGGATGGTGATATGTCATTCCGTAGAGTGGTCATATAGGAAAATTGGATAAGTGATTAGGAAATTATAGCAACTTAAGTTTTAAAATCTATGGGCCACTTTAGAAGAGGATTAATGGGTCGAATTAGCAAGCCCATTAGTCTAATCGGGTTTGGCTATAAATATGAGATGAGAGAGACCATTTGAAAGTTTGTCTCTCATTTCAAATCAAACCCAAACCCTATCTTCTCTCTAGTTCTCCATTCATCTCATTGGATTTCATCCTAAATCATCTCCAGTTGCAAACTAGAGGCTAGATCTTCACCTAGGATCTTGATTTCATCCCTTTGGTTGCATCTTCATCCTATTTCTCGCTATCCGAATTGGATCTTCATCATATTTCATAGGTTTGGTAGATTTGGTTAGTGGTTATGACCTTTCACTAGTCTATGATGGATTACATGTTGTAATTAGATGATTATAGGTTAGAAATATCAAATTAAGATATAAATAGATTAGACTTAGGTAATTTCAGATTTAGAAACCCTAGATTCACCTAATTAGACATGTAATTGGGATTAGATCATTGGCTAGTGTCATTTGTGTATATTTGGGTATGAAATTCTATGTGTTAGATTAGATTTATGATATGGTAGATTGAATCAGATGATTTGTATGTTCATATTGGATGTAACTGGATGATTTGCTATGTTTGATTCACTGTTACGTTGGAATTGTTTGCTATGCTTGATTCGGTTGCTAGTGTTGTGCATGTTAGGACTTAGATTGGTGATCGAAGCATATCGAGAGCAAAGTTCATTGAAATTGCATGAAACTTGGGGGATAAGCTCTAGAGCACGTTAGGAGAAAGTCCTGTGAATTACATAATAATTGGAGCTAAGTCTTAGAATTAATATCGATCTAATCAGATCAGATTTGGTACCGATCCAAATTTTGAGCTCCAATTGAGGAGAGTCATGGAGGGAATAAAGCATGGGTTTTAGAGTGGTTCTATGAAGTTGGATCGGAGGATAGGCCAAGTGTTGAAGATTAGATAGATCATCTTTGTTGGATTGGCTATGGTGCATAGAAGTGATGAACTGAAGGCTAAGAGGGATGGCTAAGTGTCTATGGCATCTAGAGGGAGTGCACTAGAGGCTAGAAGAGAAACAGAGTCCAAAATGGTTAGGTATTTGGATCGGCACCGATCCAATTGGATCGAATCGATATCGATCCAAATTGTTGGCTCCAATGGTGATGCGATCTGGGTGGAGACTCTAGGATTATAGTGGATCATGCAGGAAGTTATGGCTCGCTGATTGCTTATACTGATTGGAATTTATAACATGATGAAGTTTTGGCTCTTGGGTTGGGGACAAGGAGTAGGATCGAATAAGTTGATAGACAACTCGAGATGGAATGAGGCTATAGTACAATGGACTGGGTTTAGTGGCATGGCTCGTTCCCAAGAATGGATTGGGGTTGTGAAAGCTCTAAAGATTTGGGAGTGCCAAGGAATTGTCGATAACACGGAGTGTTTTTGTTGTGATCAAGCAAGGGTACTATATGTAGAGGCATCCGAGGGCTGGTAGTGCCAGTCGTGTTTCCTGGATCAGTCTAAGAGGGTGTAGTGTCAAACGGTATAAAAGACAACTGTGTGGGGTTATGGACCTGAAAGTATGGGGAACACAATCGAGAACCGGGATTTCCATTATTCTCTAGCAAGCGAGGACGGGGCAGTAAGAGTTATCATATATTCAGGGCTTTAGAAGATGATGATTAGATAGTGGTTGATGGATGTTATGGTTGCTATGGTCGTTATGTTCTTTATTTCTCTTGGGTAGGCTATCATCTATAGGAATGCTGGAGAATAGATTGGGAATAGGGTCAATGGAGGAGGCTGCTTAGATTCTTCTATCATGTTCTATTACAGTATCCTATTGTCATTTATTTGAGTAGCATACTATATCTTATTATCAAGTGGTAACTCTTTGGTTGTAGGAATAGATAAGGTATGGTTTTTGGTACCTAGCTAGTACCATATTTTCTAGTATAGCTTTTGTTAGTGATCACTTCTCACACCAAATTGTTGTCTGACCCAAGGTTTTATATTTCCTCTTATCATCTTGGGTACTCTTATATGAATAGACTAAATGATAGATTTGGAGTCACAGCTATTGTACGAAGAAGAGCTTAGAGAAGTTATGCGTATTACTTTATATTCATAGTTTCCACTCTTCGTTTCTCTGTACTCTGAGGGATGTAATGAGGAATTGTTTTACTAAGATATTATGACATTTGTACCATAACTCATGATTTAGTGGAGATGTTATTTTCATTTGTTATAGCTCAATATATTCTATTGTATATTTTCTATGTTATATTTTACCCATGCATTGTGAGATATGCAATAGGTTTTTTGCGTTAAATTTCAACCTTGATGATCGTTCCATATCAGCCTGGCATGGTTATAATGCTCTTTTACGTAAGATGTGTAGGTGGTATAGGGCGGTCGTTGTTAGCACCAAAAATGGAAACTAACACCCGTAGAATTTCATGGACATCAGAGAATTAATGGAATCTAAAGAAGAAAGGATAAAAGTAAATTGAAACAAAAATTTTATAGTGGTTCGGCCATCTTGGCCAACGTCCACTTCAAATTTCATTCATTCTTCACTTGATTACAATTACATGAGTTGTTCGATTGGCTAGAATCCATTGATACAAGTTTATAAGAAAAATAGTCATGGCAGAGTACTTGGAGTAGGAAGAAGAAGATGATGAAGTCCCCCTAAAAAGAGAGAGCGAGAGAGATCCCAAAAATGGCCCCCTACCCCAGTATTTATAGACGAAGATAGCCTTCAGCCTAACTGACATCTTCAAGCCTGGACCCCTTTGGCCACTTAGGCCCACCATAAGAAAATCTCAGCCCAACACACTATGCTGACCTCACTTATACACTCTTTAACTAATCAAACATCTATGCCGACACCTATTCCACCAAGCTAACCTTCATCATTCTGACATCCCGTATCACCTATCCATTCATCTTGTTTAACCTAGGCTGGATATAACTATTCTGATACCATGCATTAGTCATATTATTGTCATCTCATGGCCATCTTTCACATCAATTGTCAAGTCTGGTCCTCGTAATCACTTTTCTGTGGCCGGGTCGAAAGGCCGGATAACAGTCGTCATATTTCGTATTAGAGCTTTGGTTACGATTTAACCGAAGCAAGTCAAGAGTATATGCCAAAAGGAGGGAGCGTACTTGTTAGTGAAGATATTATGCTATATAGAAATATTATGTAGTATGGTATGCACTTGAGTACCATTATAGCTTTTCTTGGAATGAGGCTAATCATTCTTATTACAGATAAAATGAATCAGAAAACAAGGAATGCTGCTAGAATAACTCCACTTCAGGAGTGGAAGAGGGAACGGGATCAGGAGCTGCTACACCCGATTTTCAAGCCATGCTCGATGCGATAATAGCTTCACTGGTGAAGAGAGCCCAAACTACTCCTGATGTGGCTTTAGGTGGTGGTACACCTTTACAAGTGCCTAGGATAGACTTTGCCAAGCTTTGCAAGGATTATTCTACAAACTCCTAGAGGGAAGCCATTCTTGGGAACAGAATCAACTATTAAAGTGCAAGATTGGATAGATACTTGTGAATGCATTTTTAAGGATATGGATGTGGAAGATGCTAAGAAAAGGAAGCTTGCTTCAAGATAGCTACAGGGATGAGCAAAAAATTGGTGGAATGTTGTTATCATTGCTACTTTAGAGGATCAGATTTCTTAGGATTAGTTTAAGGCTAGATTTGAGGAGAAGTTCATTCCTATAGCTTAAAAGTCCATGTTGTTCAAGAAATTTTCTGAATTGAAGCAAGGAGAGACGTCTGTTTCAGAGTATATGGCATAATTTGATGCCTTGTCGCGGTATGGGATGTTTTTTATTGATACACCTTTGAAGAAGAATGAGAATTTTATCACTGGATTGGATGACCGCTTGGGAGAGAAGTTGGTGGACCACATTGAAGTATCTTTTGAGAAACTTGTGGAGAAAGCCCTTAGACACGAGAGTCTGTATCCGAAGAATAGGACTGCTATTGTTGTTGTTGTTGAGAAAGATGAACCAAAACCACAGCAGGGTGGTGAAGGTATGAAGAAATGGAATGGAAAGAGGAAGCAACAACAGCAAGGAAAAAAGGGCTAGAAAAAGAGCAAGAGTGAGATTGTTTTTTCATAATTGTAAGGAGAAAGGCCACTATGCCATGGAATGTAAGGCTACTAGAAAGTGCTTCAACTGTGGTAAGCCTGGGCATATTAAGAAGAATCATCTCGAACCGCCTAAGGATAAACAGATTGTGAAGGCATATGCTTTGGATGCAGTCCCGACTTCATCATGTGCTCCTACTGCTAAGGATAAGGGAAAAGGATTCCTGGTGCAAGGTATGCTTTCCATCAAAGATGTTTCTATTAGAGTTCTTTTTAGTACTGGAGCTTCGCATTCTATCATTTGTAGAGACTTAGTATGTAGACTAAGTTTAGAACCCAAGATAATAGACCGACCTTTGATTGTGTCGAACCCTGCTGGAGGATCTACTAATCTTTATATGATTTGTCATGGGTTAGTGTAATCGAGTCATTGATGTTCTTTTTCTTGTGATTTCTTTGTTCTCAATTTTGCTGGGTTCGAGGTTATTTTGGGAATGGACCGGCTTAAGAGGTATGTGGTTGTTTTGGATTGCAAGAAGCTAGAGGTGATAATTGGGAATATGGAAGGGCAAACGATAGTGATACGCTGCTTACTAGAGGATGGGTTATGGGTCGACTTTCTATATTCCATAGGAAGGATTTTCACCTGTGCATATCTTTAGAGAGTACCATGACGTCTTCGAGGAAGTGACAGGATCGTCGCCGCATAGAGAGGTTAAGTTTCGGATCGACTTAGTGGATGGAGCCAGACCCATGGTGATGCCTTTGAGGCATTTGGCATCCAGAGAGCAGAAAGAATTATAGGTGCAAGTGAATGATCTACTAAAGAAAGGATTCATTTTGGAGAAGCTTATTTGAATAGGAGTGCACCTGTTGTATTTGCGCCTAAGGCGGATGGTTCTTTAAGGTTATGTGTGGATTATCGTGAGCTGAACAAGATTACGAAGAAGAATAAGTATCTACTTCCATGGATTGATGACTTGTTTAATCCGCTACATGGTGCAAAGGTGTTTTCTCGGATGGATTTGGTAACGAGATTTCACTAGTTGAGAGTGGCTAAAAAAAGTGTGCCTATTACTGCATTTCAGACATCGTCGAGTTTCTACGAGTGATTAGTGATGCCTTTTGGGTTGACCAACGCTTCGACAAACTTTGTGGATCAAATAAATAGAGTTTTCAAAGATTAGTTGAACAAGTTCATGCTTGTGTTCATAGATGACATTCTAATTTACTCCAGAACTAAGGAAGAGCACAAGATGCACTTGAGGATTGTGCTTGAGATTTTAAGAAAACAAAAGTTGAGAGCTAAGTTCTCTAAGTGTCACTTTTGGAAGGAAGAAGCGAGATTCTTAGGCCATGTCGTGTCAGGACAAGGAATAGCAATAGAACCCGCAATGATGGCAGCATCCAAGATTGGAACCAGCCTAAGAATGCTACGGATCTGAGAATTTTCCTAGGATTGGCAGGATATTATAGGCGTTTCACAAAGGACTTCTCAAATATTATAGCACTGTTAACCAACTTGACCAAGAAGAATCGGACTTTTACTTGGGATGCTAGATATGAGCATGCATTTGTGGTTCTAAAGGAAAGATTGACGAGTGCACCTATATTGGTTTTTTCAGGTAGGAATGAAGAAATGACAGTGTACATGGATACTTGTGGTACTGGTCTTGGAGCTGTGTTAATGCAGAAAGAGAGAGTTGCCACTATGCTAGTCGACAGTTGAAACCGCATGAAAAGAATTATCCAACCCATGATTTGGTGTTGGCAGCGATTGTATTTACTTTGAAGATGTGGAGGCACTATTTGTTGGGAAAAACATTTGAGCTATTCACAGACCATAAATCCTTGAAGTATCTTTTCTCTCTAAAAGATATTAATCTTCAACAACAACAATGGTTAGAGTTTATGGCCTCTTATGACTTTGATATTTCCTGTACTCTAGGGAGAGGTAATGCAAGGGAAGATGCATTAAGAAGAAGACATGTTGGATTAGGAACTATGTTTTTTGAATGGAAGCATATAGAGTATATAGCTGGATTTGATTTCAGGCCACATTATGATCTAGAGCCTGAGATGTTGGCAAGTCTATCGATCAGACCTACTCTCGTAGAAAGGTGGACTAGTTAGAAGCAAGATGCTAAGCTGGTAGAGATCATAGAAAAGATTGAGATGGGAGTGGAATATGAAGATTTGAGGCAATACGAGATTGACCGAGATGGTTGGCTTCGTATGGATAAGAGACTGGTTGTTTCATATGTTGATGGATTACGAGATGAAGTACTAAGAGAATGCCATCATTCCAGGTTGACTATTCATCCTGGTGGTAACAAGATGTATAGAGACATGAAGAGGACTTACTACCGAGAAGGTATGAAGAAGGATGTTGGAAAATTCATCTCGAAGTGTATGAATTGGTAGTTAGTGAAGGCTGAGCAGAAGAAGCCTAGTGGATTGCTGCAGCCACTAGATATTCCCGAACGGAAATGGGAATAGGAAATAGGAACAGATCTCTATAGATTTTATTGATGGATTTCCATGTAGTAGAGCAGGATATGGTATTATTTGGGTAGTGTTAGATCGACTGAACAAGGGTGCAAGATTCATACCTGTCAAGTCTACCAAAACGGCATCCAAATTAGCAGAACTGTATGTTAAGTGGATTGTTCGATTCCATGGTGTGCTGAAGAGTATTATAAGCGATAATGACCCATTGTTTACTAGTGGATTCTGGAAGAGCTTATAAGAGATTTTGGGAACCGAGCTACACTTGAGCACAGCTTATTACCCACAGACGGATGACTAAACCGAGAGAGTGAATCGAATTTTGAAAGATCTTCTTCGAGCTCGTATTATAGATTTTGGAAGATCTTGCGAAGATCATTTGCATTTTGTAGAGTTTTCATATAAAAATAGTTATCAGACAAGTATTGGCATGGCACCATATGAAGCATTGTATAGACGACCTTAAAATTCACCTTCATGTTGGTGAGAAGTAGGTGAGAAACTGATACTTGGGCCCAAAATTATTAGAGAGATGTCATAAAAGATGCAGATCATTCGGCAACGAGAGGACTGCTCATCACCGTAAGAAGAGTTATGCAGATGAGAGAAGAACAGATTTGAGATTCTCAGTTGGAGACATGGTATTTGTTAAGATTTATCCTTTGAAGAATATTGTATGGTTTGGTGAAAAGGGAATGTTAGCACTCAGATTTGTTGGACCGTTTCCAATTATTGAGAAAATTGGGAAGTTGGCTTATAGAGTGGACCTACCTCTGAAGATGGTGGGTATGCATAATGTTTTTCATATCTCCTATCTATGGAAATTTATGCATGTCTCGGGTATTGTGGTAGCACGGGATCAGTTGGAAGAAATAGAGGTTGAGCCAGAAGTTTCAAGACCTCATAAGCCGCTTTGAATCATTGGGAATGAGACGAAACAGCTTAGGAGGAAGGTAGTAAAGCTAATTAAGGTGCAGTGGAGTAAGGATGATAGCCCTTGTACATAGAGTACTGAAGAGAGTATGAGGATGGCCTATCCAGAACACTTCGAGTGGTAGGACACATATGTCATATCTACTTGTACCATTGTATCTTATACAATTAGAACTTCGCACGCTAAGTTAGGTTTTATTTGCTATTTTTGATTTAAATATTTAGTTGGATTGTTAAGTGTTTGCTAGGGACTAGTAGGTGTGTGGGCAAACCTTGGTTGCTTATGTTTGTTTAGGTATTTCAAGGGAGAAATTCCTAAAGAGAGAGGGGGAATGTAGCGACCCATATTTTACATATCGTAGGATCGTAAAATAATTTTATTTAATTTATTTTTGGTTGTATGATGATAATATTTTAGGATATAGTTTTTAGGGAATTTTTACACTTCTATGATTTTTTTGAATTTCTATGTGACCATTTTGCCCCTGGAGATCTTATTTTGGCTATAACTTTTGATAGAAGCCGAATTAGTACTCTAACCAGTTTTATTGCTTCAGGATGGTAGTTTCTCATTCCATAGAGTGGTCATATAGGAAAATCGGATAAGTGATTAGAAAGTTATAGTAGTTTTAAGTTTTAAAATCTACTGGACAGAATTAGAAGGGGATTAATAGGTCGAATTAGCAAGCCCGTTAGTCTAATAAGGTTTGACTATATATATGAGGTGAGAGAGGCCATTTGAAAGTTTATCTCTCATTTTAAATTAGCCTCAAACCCAAATTCCTCTCTAATTCTTCATTCATCTCATTGGATTTCATCCAAATCATCTTTAATTGCAAATTAGAGGCTAGATCTTCAACTAGGAGCTTGACCTCATTACTTTGGTTGCATCTTCATCTTTCTGTTTGGATTGGATCTTCATCATATTTCATAGGTTAGAATTGTCAAATTAAGCTATAAATTGATTACATTTAGGTAATTTTAGGTAATTTTAGATTTAGAAACCCTAGATTAACCTAATTAGACATGTAATTGGAATTAGATCATTGTCTAGTGTCATTTGTGTATATTTGGCTATGAAATTCAGTGTTAGATTAGATCTATGCTGGAATTATGATGGTAGATTGAATGGACGATTTGTATATTTGTACTTGATGTAATTGGATGATGTGATATGTTTGATTCACTATTATGTTTGAATTGCTTGCAATTCTTGGTTCATTTGCTCGTGTTGTGCATGTTTTAGGACTTAGAGTGGTGATCGGAGCATATTAGAAGCAAAGTTCGTCGGAATTGCACGAAACTTGGAGGATAAGCCCTGGAGCACGTCTGGAGGAAGTCATGTGAATTGCACCATAATTGGAGCTAAGTCCATCATCTTTGTTGGATCAGCTATGGTGCATAGAGGAGAAGAACTGAAGGCTAAGAGGGACGGCTAAGAGTCTATAGCATCTAGAGGGAGTGCACTAGAGGCTGGAAGAGAATGGAGTCCAAAATGGTTAAGTACTTGGATCCATTCATACCGAATCAAATTGTTGGCTCCAATGGTGATGCAACCCGAGGTAGAAACACCGGGGTTGTAGTGGATCATGCTAGAAGTTATGGCTCGCTGACTACTTCTACAGGTGGGAAGTTATAGCATGATGAAATTTCGGCTCTTCCATCTGGGGCTCGAATAATGAGTAGGATCGAAGAAGTTGGTAGACAGCTTGGGATGGAACAAGGCTGTAGTATAATGGATTGGGTTGAGTAGCAGGACTCGTGCCTAGAAATGGATTGGAGTTGTGAAAGCTCTGAAGATTTAGGAGTGCCAGTGAATCGTTGATAACTCGGAGTGTTCTGGTTATGTTCAAGCAGGGGTAATATATGCTGGGGCACCCGAGGGCTGGTAGCACTAGTCGTGTATCCTAGACCACTCTAAGAGGGTCAAGTGTCAGATGGTATGGAAGTACTATAGGAGACAACTGTATGGGGTTTCAGACCTGAAAGTACGAAGAACACAATCGAGAATCGAGATTTCCATTAATTTTGGCAAGTGAGGACAGGGCCATATGAGGTATCATATATTCAAGGCTTTAGAAGATGATAGATAGATATTGGTTGATGGATGATATAGTTGCTATGGTTGTTATGTTTGCTATTTCACTTGGATAGTTATCATCTGTAGGAATGCTGGAGATGAGATTGAGAATAGGGTCAATGGAGGAGACTGCTTAGATTAAACTATCATGTTCTATTACAGTATCATATTATCATTTATTTGAGTATCATATTATGTCTTATTATTTTGTGCTAACTATGTGGTTGCAGGGATAGGTCAGGTATGTTTTTTGTACCTGTCTAGTACCATTTTTTCCAATATAGCTTTTGATAGTCATTTACCTCTCATACCAGTGTTTGTCTGACCCAAGGTTTTATGTTTCCTCTTATCATCTTGGGTACTCTTAAATGAGTAGACTAGATGACAGTTGGAGTCGCAGCTGCTGTATAAGATGATCATAAAGAAGCAATGGTATATTACTCTATATTTGCAGTTTCTATTGTCTTTTTCTATGTGCTTTAAGGGATGTACTTAGGATATGTCGTACTGAGTATGAAACTTGTACCATAACTAATGATTTAGTGGAGATGCTATTTTCATTTGTTATGGCTCACTATATTCTGTTGTATATTTTCTATATTATATTTTATCAATATGTTGTGAGATATGCAACATGTTTTCTGATTTAAATTTCAACCTTGATAATCATTCCATATCAGCCTGGCATGGTTACAACGCTCTTTTAGGTCATATGTGTAGGTGGTATAAGGCAGTCATCACAGTAAATGTAGCATATTGTGTAGAATGATATTTGGAAGCCGCTTTGAAGAAGTATAAGATTGACATGATTTATTTAAAGTTGGCTTATTTTAAAATTGCTTTATACTTTGTGCATATCTCCACTAATAAATGTTGAATAAAGTCCACAAAGTTGAAGTATTTTTCACTAAGTTTAAGATTCAAGTATTTAAATGTTTCCACTATTATAAATTGAGAACATTATGTTTAAAAGGAATGATTATAAGCATAGCATTAAACAGTGCCTCCTCGAATATTGTATATTATAACTTTGCAAAGAAAAGATTGGGAAAGGGACATGAAAGCAACAAACCATTTAAAGGACAACATATAATCCATTAGCAGGGAGTTTCTTCAAATAACTAAAGAACTAAATATTGTATTACTTAACAACTTCCAACAAGAACCCTCTTTGTGTACATGAATGCTGAGTTGATCTCGGTGGTCATGGACACGAAGCTGAACTTTAAGATAATGTGCATTGAGCTGAACTTGGTGAGCATGAACTTTGGGACAATGTACATGCTTAGTGGTGAGCATGAACTTGGGGACAACTTTATAGAGGTAGTTTACAGCGCTAACTGCACGACTTTAAAAGCAGATAAAACATAAATGCTGATCTAAACTCTATGAGCATGAGCTTTATGGCATCTTAAAAGAGGCAATTGAACTATACTGGTGCTTGCATGGCTCGAATAAGATAGTTTCATGGAGGCTATAGATAGTGCATGATGACTGCTTGAAATTTAAAATGCAAATGATATGAGCTGAAGTGGACTAAAACTCTAAAGTGAGACAATATGTAATTCATGCAGGTAATATGAGGGAACTGAAGTGCATATGGAGAACTTTTAGGGTTGAATGAGACAATGCCGATGTTGTGGAGTGCATGAAACTTAGACGGCACATGAAGTTGACTATGGTAGGCGAAGTACATGAAAGGCTTTCTTAGAGCAAGATTGATTTTTAATTTGATATATTTAGCTTTATCAATTTTAGCACATGTGACAATTATTTGGTTTTTTAGCAATTGTAACTGCTCAAAATTTATAAAATAATTGAAAGTCTATATTTATAATAATATGGATATGTTTATAATGATATGGATATTTTCTTTAATACATTAGTCTGCATGAAAAATATTTACCTGATGCCTCACCAAACTCACTGATTATATCGCATGAATACTCCATCCGGTAAAGTTCAAAATGATCAAAGTCTTAACAATTTAGTGTTTTATTTCAATGAATCTTGCTAAATCTTTATGTCCATATTCTTTGTTTAGGTTTGGGATAGTACAACTACTGGCTTGTAAAGGAAAACGATGAGGATTTTCCAAGTGGAAAATTATATATTAAGATAATCAGAACTACAACAAACTGTCAAGATAAGATGTATTTATATTTTTGATTGAACATACTTTCTTGCAACTTATTTATGATTAGATTTTGACCTACAACTTGGATTCAGAATAGACAATGAATACCTAAGTATCCATATTGATGGATGTTTTGTCTACCTCATGATAATTATAAGTTTGTGGATCAAGGTAATACGGTTTTGTATCAATATGTCCTTCGAAGCAAATATAAACTGTGTAATGCATATTATATGTTCTCTTTAAATTCAATGTGCTTTCTACACTATAAGTTAATGAATTAATGGGACATATTATGCATAATTATGTCAAAAACTACTTACGGGAACTATAAATTTGACATGCTTTAATTGATTTAAGTTGGTCTATTTTAAAATTGCTTCATGTTTATGCACCATTCTACCGATATGAACAAAAGTTGAAGATGCAAGAAACCTTTGATGCATATCCCTCATAAATATGTATGTACATATATGTATATATGAACAGAATTGTGGATACATACATAAATTCTAACAGTATGTAATGCAAAAACATATGCAAATGAAAGTATTTTCATTTGCCAACAATAATACATTACCTATTAAGATATTCAACATAACATAAGACAATATTCTACCACTACTCACACACTCTTCTACAACCAATGAGCATTATGAAATAATTGTGAATATAATCAATTTATACGTAAGTTGAGTTAACTTTTTCTATAAGGTCATGTACTTAAGAGTAGTACACAAGATTAAAATTTATTTCACCTAAAGAATAATTTACAAAATCATACAAGATGAGGGTTTATAAGAAACCCCAACGTATACTAAGCCAAATAATTGGCAGGTTATGCATGTCGAAAGACTAATCATAATCATTATACTTGAATCATCTTATATGAACCACTTGAAAAGAATTTTGGAAATGATAGTCACTGGATGACCAATTTATTTTTTGAACATAATTATAATAAACTAAAAACCAAATCTGTTTTATACATAACGAAATTCATAAAATATTTATAAATACCCATTCTATTGAATAAAGGAATAATTGTTGTTTTAAGAAATACGAACCTCGTAGTGAAGGAATTTCTTTGAGAAATTTGTGGTATTAAAATGGACTTGTAAACAATCTAGAGATAAAACTAATTACGTGGGATGAAAATGAAATTAATTTAACCTAAACAAACACATCGCATTAGATTGTCTAAAAAGTATTATCACAGATTATAGAGAAACTATGAGTTTCTTATCAATATTGAGACCCTCGATTATCAACAAAACCATTAAGGGTATTAACTTTGTCGTATGGTATGATGCCCAAATCTGAAAGATTCCAAGTACGCTATCAAAATATGATTTAACAGTTTTACACGAAGGGATATGATCTATCCTCGGCAAATGTATCTTTAGGAGAAAGACTAATGCAGTTGGAATATAGCAAGCAACGTTGATAAGAATAAAATCGTGAATTTCAATTGTTGAAATTTGCATGATAGATTCATCATTAAATGTGCTTAATTTAATTCGGACTTACTCACAAAATTATCGCTCGGTATAACTCTATGTTTTGGTACATAAGTTTTGGAAATGGAAAACTTTAAATAATAATGTAGAATAGATTATCTACACACAATAACCAAAGTGTCTTGAAGTTAGTGGGAGCGATGTTGAGATTATGGGTTTTTAGGATATTATGCAAGAAATGATGCGAAAGTATCATTCTATAAGCATCAGAATTGAATAAGTCTTTTGATAGAAATATCAAATAGTTTGAATTTCGGTCAAAATGTAGGAGAAGCATGTGTCCATAAGAAAGAACCACTAAAAGATACATAGATATTTCTAGACGGTAAGTAAACAACATACTCCTGATTATTAATGATGTACTCATGTTAAAATCAGTAATAGGTTGGTTGTTTAATACTTGATATTGAATTTGTAGATTATATCTTTCATAATAAGTATAAATGGTGTTGTGTCTTGAACGATATGCAAAGACACTTTATTAAAATGTTTAATATAGAATATGTAAGATGATTCCTTATGTATTGACAATAGAAATTATCATACATGTTGTATTGTGACAATATCGTATTTTAGTTATATATTTAATGCATGAAGCAAATATCAAATTCAAATTAAGATCACTAAATGGTGGTTTGGAGAGGTCTAGAGCATTTACAAAATATTATACTCAATATCAATCATGAAGGAGTGTACAGACTCAAACTTAATGAGTGGTATTGAGTATAATATGTCAATATTAAATTCATGTTTAATCCTTATTTAAGGAGATTTATGTCGGAAATGTTCCAAACAGGAGGATGTGGGAAATTCAATGAAAAGGCTAAGTACAAGTCATGACATCGCTATGGTGATGGCAATGGATAAATATAAATACACAAATTTATAACAAAGCCAAGGGTGATTCTAAGTATTAATACATCATTATTATATTATAATAATTTAATAGCAAGAGCCCACCATAAGTCGGGAAACACTCCGGATAGTTCCACATGATAAAGGTATTTATCAGCATCGAGGAGAGTTGATTGACATAATACATAATTACACAACATAGCAGATCCGTTCACGAAAGGTCTAACTCGATTAGTTCTCATCAAACTGATTGACGGGATATGATAAAGATTCCACAATTGAGCCTAAGTGCAAGTGGGAGATGTAACGACCCTGAATTTCCGTCATTCGATATTCGTACATTTAATTATCAAATATGCAAAAGTAAATTTATAAGCTGAATAACTTGTATTTTAAATATAGCGATTTAATTGGATAATTAAATTGTTAATTTAATATTTGAAATTGTAGAAATAATTAGAAATTGAATGTAATATGAATAAAAATGATTTATAAAGTTGAATTAAATTCTATTTGAATTAGAATAATGTTACAGAACTTTTGAAATTGAATCAAAAGTTAATTTGTAGAAATTGAATATTTTAATATTTAATTGACGAGTAAAAATAGTCATTTTTCAAACAGTCTCGGATTTTGACGAAACCAGTTTCATTAGATCCGTAATGTTAAATTATTGTAAAATTTCAAATTTCGTGTCAATTGGATACGGTTTGTCCAGAGCAAGCTAAAGCGCGTAGAAATCTGTTTAAGCAAATTTTAAATTTAAATATTCGATTCAAAAACCTATCTTTCAAATACGATCGAATTGGCTCCCGATATATATTCCATTGCGTTCGGAATAGGGGTAATACATTATAAACGTCAGGTGGCATGCTTCGATCGGAGTTCGAAAAAAATTCGGATGAATAGTGCGCGTAAATTTTCTATAAAAGCCCCTCATTTTTTCCCTTTTTCACAAACCCTAGGGTTTCATACCCTAGCCGCTACTTTCAATTTATATGGGCAGAAATGCATGAAAATTGTCCGCTTAATATCTCAAAATCCATCAACAATTACCGAAAACTCTCAACTACAAACTTGTTGAGCTAGACGAGATCTTTAAATCCATACGGATGG
The DNA here is from genome assembly GCA_030765085.1 of Allium cepa. Classification (NCBI taxonomy): domain Eukaryota; kingdom Viridiplantae; phylum Streptophyta; class Magnoliopsida; order Asparagales; family Amaryllidaceae; genus Allium; species Allium cepa. Next base: position 71,037,078 of record CM060938.1, on the reverse strand, counting down.
TCCATCATAAAACACGACGTAGAGGAAGAAAATTGGCCGCGTTCATCATCAGGTCGTGCATGTTTACCGAGGCAAAGGTCTGACCGAGCTCGCCATACCTCTGGCTGAAGGTGTCTCTCGTAAGGGGCTTCGACACGGTGGCTTTTGATCGTCGTAAAGATAGACGTAGGAGGCGCGTTGATTAGGGTTTAGTGGCGGCTTCAATGGGTTTGGTTGCGTACGAAACCTGATGGGGGAAGAAGAAAAGCATGCATGGCCAGATGTTAATCAAGCAAATCGCGTGGCCAGGATTAACTAGGGTTTGAAAAATAAAAATAAATGTGTAAATTTATATTATATAAATTCGTACAAACTTTAAAATGTCATAACTTTTTCATACGAGGTCTGTTTCGCACGAAACAAATTGCGTTAGGTTTGTATTGATGAGCACTACATTATGGAGCTAGATTGGGATTTATTTGAGTTAGTGAAAATTTTGGTTGAAATTAAACGTGCGTTTGATTTTAATCGGAATAAATCGCTAACCCGACGAATGCAAGCAATGTGAGTACAACTCACTCTTTCTGACTCACTGATATTTTTATATAAGTGAGAACAAATATTATTTATGATGATTGATGATTGTTTGGATGATACATGATATATTGATTGGTATTTGGATATATTCCTGCCTAGTGGAGCAGATGACCCTATAGGTTCCCGTGTATGAGCGGATGACTCTTTGTATGCGCGTCTGCCTCGAAAAGGACATTGTATATATATTTCTAATATGTATATTTGTTGCAGGTGACAGGTAGGAGGGATCCAACTGGATTCCTCACATGTATTGATTTATTTATAGCTAATGTGATATATTCTGTTATCATATGATATATGATCTTTTGGATGTTGTGATTGATGTATTTAGTGTTGTTTCAGCATTGGGTCTATATTTTGGAATCTAAAAATATTTAAGTGATGATTTCCAAATTTAAAAGGGTTTTTAAAGTGATTTTGGAAATCGATGTTTTGTTAATTTTAAAGTGTTAAAGGGAAGATTTATTTTAAATAAATGAAAGTTATAATTTTTATTGTTATAAAAGTTATGATTTTTGGAAAATAATACTTAAGTATGATTTTGGAGTTATATAAGCTTTAATAACGATTTGGAAATTATTAAAAGAATTTGTTTTTTTAAATTGAGATTTTTGATTTATTTTAAATGGTTTATATATAAGATTTATAAAATTGATATTTTATAAATCAAAATAATTGAGTTATAAAGGAGTTTTAAAATTGTTAAAATAAAGTATAAGTAAATCTTATAAGTAAATAAGATTTATGAAGTTGTGAAGCTATTAAAGGAATGAATTTTGTAAATAAATGATTTAAGCAATTAACTTATAATTTGGATTTTGGCATTTAAATGAGATAAATGAAATTGATCAATAATGGAATTTTAAATAAAAATTGAATTTATAAACATTGTTTATAAATCCGTAATCAATTGAATTTGATAAGTTAATTATTATAGTTTATTAAAGGAGATATATTCATGATTTTGGATAGTGGACAATCCTTTAATTAAATATGTAGAAGTGTTTAATTTGGTTAGAGATTTATATTCACGATTTTTGACAGTGAATTATCCTTTAAATTAAATGTTGAAATAATATTAAATT